>CM041213.1:37500501-38975366 GCA_023065735.1 Coffea humblotiana | reverse complement strand
CGGAAGGTAAAATTTCGGACGAAATTTCTTAAGGGGGAGAGAGTGTGAGAACCCGAAAATTTTCACATTTTCACGTATTATTTTATTTCCTTGGCCATATTTTATACTGTCCTTTGAAAATATTAAATGTTTTGTACATTTTACAAGTAAGTACAATTTTTAAATCATTTTGCGAGTACAAGTTAGTGTACGTAACTTGAAGTGCATTTGTTCGATGTGGGGCCCGCTAGTGCGATATAATTTTGCCGATTAGGTGATGAAATACTAAGTGATATTATTCTACATGGTGTTAGAAGATAATTAGAGGTTAGTTAGCTACTTGAATCATTGGAGGAGAATAGATAAGTTTAGAAACTTCAAGAGGCCATGTGTCATGTTTGGATTGGAGGTTGGACTTTGACCAAGAAGATTAACTTTCTTCAAACCAAAAATTTGACCAAAATTCCCTCATTTCCTCCCTTGCCTTGGACGAATTTCATGGAGAGAAAAACAAGGAAAACCTCTTCCATTTCTAGCTTCTAATCTTGGCCAAATCTTGAGTTTTAACCAACCAAATTGAAAACTACACCATACAAGTGCTAGCTAAGGGAAATTGAAGGCCTTGGTGGAGTTGTTTTGGGAGGAGGAAGTCTAAGCTACCAACTTTCTTTGAGGTTTCAAGGTAAGATTGCTAAGAACATCCTTTTTGTTTCCAATAGTTGCAAAGTAGTGGCCTATGGTGGCTTGCTAACATGATTAATGGATGATTTTGTGGATTAGTGGAGAGTTGGTTAGATTTCTGATTTATTGGGAATTTTCTGCCCTAATCTGACCAGTGTTGTTCGGCCATGATGGAGGCGAATTGGACTTAGCTCAAAACATGAAAGTTGTAGAGAATTTAGTGTAGATCATGTCTGAAAAATTTCAGCTCAATCGGAGCACGGTAGCCTGTGAAATGACTATTTTACCCCTGCTGCCCTGTTTCTGCCCGAGAATGGTAATCAGCCTCTGTAATTGGCTCTTTTAGCTGGGAATATGAATGAATTAGCTTTTGATGCCTTCTTAAGAGTTGTAGCCTTGTATCTTAGCTTTCATATGGCTTTGGAATCAACTGAATCGGAGTTTTGTGTGCTGAGTTATGTTGGAATATTTGGGCCTGGTTTTGGATGGCTGTAAAGCTTCAATTGGTTGCTTTTAAGGGTGTTTGATAGCTTATGGTTGTATTTGCAATTATGATTGAATGGTATGATTTGTGGTTGGTTGTAGGATGGAAAAGTAAGGAAAAACAAGGGAAATGCTGTCCATTTATTTTCTTGAACTTGAGTGAATGGAAATGAGATTGGAATGTAGTTTTGTGATGCATTAGACTTACTTGGCTTACTTGGCTTAGAGTAACTTAGTTTCACTTGAGTAGTTATGTGAGCCATTTTACTTGCAATTGTACGTTTCCATTTGTACCATAATGTTTGGTTCCAATTGTCGAGTTTCGAATTTCAAATACGTGTTCATTTTCGTTCCGAAACAAAAGGAGTGGCCTAGGGTTTCTCCGCCACAAAACCTAATTTTAACGCGCAAGGTTTTAAAGTGTGAATTCAAGGTATTTAATTACCTTTCTCATATGATTTTTAACCAAGATACTTGTTATACATTAATTCTTTGTAAATGTGTTAGTTTTGAGCCAAAAACACGTTTTACGAAAAAATGAGGAAAAACTACTGTTCACTATCCGGCCGTGTATCCGACCAAGTTCTGGCCATATTCTGAAGTGGCAACTGTTTCCAAATTTTTCCGATTTAATTTTCTAAAACCTTTTGAGCTTAGTTTTCATGTTTGGTTTGGAAAACCTTTAGTTACTCATTTCCTTTGATCAAAATGTACTCTTTCCACTTCTAAAATCATACTTTTACTTTGTATTAGTTTTATTCGGATTTCTTTGACTCACCCACATATTTTGATGATAGAACCATAATGTATTCTCTTGATTACTCTTAGGGTTTCTTGGAGACTAGGGTTGAGATCCGGAGGGATACTTTGGACGTAATTTTGCTTAATTAGGTGAGTGTTCTATATACGATTTGTTTTAATGACTATGTGAATTGTTGTGACTATTTGGATTGTTGCCTTGTTATGTGATTGAGGTACGCTATATTTCCATTGACTACGTGGCTTGTTATAGTTATTTGAACTCTTAAATGTTTCAATGAATACTCAAAACGACTTTTCTAGGCGAGTGTGTACTTTATCGCACTCGACCTAAATGAACGTGAAATTTTCAATGATTGAATGATTGAATGTTACTTGTGCATGAATGTAAGCCTTCGGGCTGAACTGGGCCCTTGCCCTTGGTTATTGGTCGACTCGAGCCAGAAGCGGACTCGGTCGGGCGATTAGTGACCCTGGGTGAATGAATTTGGTATACTCGAGTATGACCATGAAGTTTGGGAAGGACTGGCCAGTGCGCTGGCCAGAAGGGGAAGAACGAAATGAACGAATGAATGGCAAGAATGATGGAGGGATTTTCAATGACAAATGAAATTTTTCTAAATGATTGAAGGAATGGATGGTCGATGAACGAACGAATGAACGAATGACTCCGTATCCTTTTAATGAATGTGTTATTCCTGCTTTATATCGTAAATGTTATTTGGATTACTTGTTATTACGTGCTAATGTCCTTGTTTAATTGCTTAGTTGAGTATATAGAACCTCGCTGGGCTTTTAGCTCATTCCACGTCTTTGTTTTCCTTAACAGGGGTTGCGAGCAAGGGCGAGAGACCTGTATAGTATAGTTTAGCCGTTTTGTATTGTTTTGGCTTGTGATCTCGTTCTAGTGCTTGATTAGGGTTGGAATGTACTAAGACTTTAAAGCTTATGTATACATTTGGGACTGTATTTTTGGTTGAGCTTGAGGTGAATGTAATTGTATGGTTCAAGGTTGGGTTTCGTTTCCGCTTATTCTCGAGGCTTTATCTTACTTTCTTTGATGTGAGTGTACGAGTCCTGGCGAGAGCTGGGCAGGCGGTCCGCCGAACCCTTTGGTTCGCCTTAGGGTAAGGTGGGGCTGTCACATCTTTCCTACCTTGGCGCATGTCCTTGTTTGAGAGCTTTCCGAAGTTGACCAAACGACATGCAACATGGCTCGAAGTCACTCATCTATTTCCAACATTGCTGTCCTTTAAGCGCACCGTCGATTTGTGGACAAATCGCTTTCAAGAGGAAACTTTGAAGATTCGAGGACGAATCCTTTCGAGGAGAGAGGGAATGATGCGGATACGGGTGCGCAACAACTTCAACCTTGGGTCAAGGATCCTTTGGTCAACATTGGTGGTCCGATGACAAGATCAAGATCGAAAAGCGTGAAGGAAGCTTTACGAGCCTTGATCATTCACCATACAAGCAAGGAGCAAGCTAAGTTTGAAGATTTGGTGGACCATGAAATTACCTTGTTCACTTGTACGTTTGAAGTGAAAGAATGATCTCATACTTGTTAGCTTAGTTGGTAGTTGTTTTAAAGCTGCCTAGTTTAGTAGTTTGTTAATCGCACAAAGGACGTGTTGTCCTCTAGTTTTAATCCTTAAAGTAGCTTATCTAGTTGGTCATAAGCTTGCTTTAGTCAAGCACCAACGTTATTTGTTCGTGTTAAGTTGATTAGGGTTTTCCTAGTTGCACTTGGGCTTGGGCCGAGTTTAGCAAGGGAAATTCCAAGTCGGATTAGGTTTTGTTGGCAGCTTAGTTTAGGTCTTTTACACGCCTATATAAGGCTTCTTGTCTTTCAGAATAAGGGACGAATTTTACAACCAGAAATCGTGAGGAATTTTCCTTCAAGTTCTTAATCGAACTTACTCTTGAATTCTTGAGTTCATAGCTTAGGATTCAAATCAGACTTTATCGATTAGTTTGTTCCCTAATCGTGGTGTCTCTTCATCCATCATTATTTGTTTAAGGTTGCTGATTACTTTCGTGTGTCAGAGGTCTCGAGTTCATGAGAACAATCACGTTCAATTTTCGTTGGGAGAAAAGGTCCAACTCTGATATTACAAAGTTGTAAAACTATTTAAACGACGGAGGAGCTATTTAAAGAAGTCTTAAATACTTTACAAGAAATGGGAATGGCTAGACTAGCTTATAAGCTTAAAAATATTCAAGAAAGAAACATTGCAACATTATTAGTATCCGGATTCACAGGACAATTAAAAATTGGTGGGATAATGCTTTAACACTTCAAGATAAACTACAAATATTAGATCATACTATAGAAATAGAAGATGATCAAGGAAATGTTCAAGCACAATCTGATGCTGCAGAATTCTTAATTGTAACAATAGTAATGTACTTTGTAGGAAATCCAAAGGAAGAATTAAATGCAAACAAAGCATTCTTAACCAACCTAAGATGTCCAACTTTATCAGATTTTAGATGGTACAAAGATATGTTTTTAACAAATGTATTAAGAAGACCAGATTGTAATGCTTCTTTTTGGAAAGAAAGATTTATTACAGGATTACCAAATTTATTTTCACAAAGAATAATGGATAATTTACAAAAGGACATGGGAACAGATGTTATTTCATTTGAAAATATTACTTTTGGACAATTATTTGCTTTTGTAAAAAAGGAAGGTTTAATGTTATGTTCAGAATTAAAACTTCAAATAAAATATGGTTCTAAAACCAAAGAAGTAGGATCATTTTGTGAAGCTTTTGGTATAAAGAGAATAAAATCACCATCAGCCCATAGAAAGAAAAGCAAAAAGAATACAAAATATTTAAAGTATAAAAGATCTAATGAAAATAGTGAGAAGAAAAGCAAAAAATATTAAAAAAGAAAATTGTTTGCTATAAATGTGGGAAAATAGGACATAAAGCAAATAAATGTAAATTAAGGGAAAAAATAAATGAAATCTGTGCAGAAGAAGAAGAAATAAAAAATAAATTAATAAATTTATTAATAAATGATAAAGAACAAAGTACGGAAGATGATTATTATAATGATATAAGCAGTTCTAGTAGCTCATATGATTCCGCATTATTCATCAAAAAATCTTCATCCGAAATGATTCTGCTTCTTCTCTATGTGGATGATATGCTGATCACTGGTGACAATAGAGTAGGAATTCAAACCTTAAAGAAATTCCTTAGCACACAATTTGAGATGATGAATTTGGGGACAGGCTCATACTTTCTTGGTCTTGAGGTCTCCAAGTCCTCTACGGATAACTATTTATCCCAAACCAAGTATGCATCAGATTTTCTCTCTCATGCTTTTATAACCGATTCCAAAACTGCTGACACTCTACTTCAAAATAATATCAAGTTACATCCAAATGATGGAGAACTGCTAAGTGACTCTACTTGGTATTGTCAGTTAGTCGGGGGTCCAGTCTACTTAACTGTCACTCGACTAGATATAGCTTATGATGTACATTGGTGAGCCAATTCATGTCAAGTCCACGTTCCACTCACTATGTTGTAGTTCTTCGAATCTTGCGCTATGTGAAAGGAACCATCTATCATGGATTGCATTTTTCCTTATCTTCTTCTCTAGAGTTACGAGCATATTCTGATGCTAATTGGGTTGGTGATCCTGCTGATCGTCGTTCCACAACAGGTTATTATTTCTTTCTTGGAGATTCCCTTATCTCTTGGCAAAGTAAGAAGCAATTAGTTGTTTCTCGATCTAGCTTAGAGTCGGAGTATCATGCCCTTGTTGATATTACTGCTGAGCTTTTATGGTTGCGTTGGCTCCTTCTTGACATGGGTGTTCCATTCTCTACTAGTACTCCTATCTATTGTGATAATAAGAGTGCTATTCAAATTGCTCATAATGACGTCTTCCATGAAAGGACGAAACACATAGAGATTGACTGCTATTTCTTTCGGCACCATCTCAAGCAACAAACTCTTTCTCTTGTATCTGTGGTGTCTGCAAACCAAATTGCGGATCTTTTCACAAAATCCCATTCACTAGGACGGTTTCATATTCTCGTTTCCAAACTCAAGTTGGTTTCCACTTTACCACCTTGTGTTTGAGGGTGGATGTTAAATGTAAATATAGTTACTAACTAACTCATATTTCTAGAGTTTTCTATCTTGTATCTAGTGTAATCAACCATCCACTAACTACATGTATTTACAACATCTACCAACTATTACAACCATTACAGTTATCATATCTTATCATACTTATATAAGGCACCTCATGTACTTGTAGACACGTACAATTTTATCTAATACAACATTCTTTTCATTTCCTCTTCTCTCTACTCTATCACTCTCTACTCTCCACTTTATCAATTATATTGTACTTATGATTGCTTTAATTAAACTTGCAAATGAATCAAACCATTCGTGAGCGCTTGTGAATCGGCTCAATCAAAGTTCGATTCAAACTCGATCAACATCAAGTTCAAGCTGACTAAGTCGAGTTTGAGCACAGAGAAACTTAACTTGTTAACTAGCGAGCCACTTGATAACACACACACACACATATATATGAATATATATTATTTTAATAGCGAACATATATATCCCTAATATTTTATTATTTATTAAAAAATTACTATTTTATTCTTTTAGAAAAAATAATTTTTTTTAATATTTTTAAGCTCAAGTAGGCTTGAACTCGAGATTGACTTCATTCGAATTTGAGGTCGAATTCGAACTTGAGTTTGAACTCGAGTTTAGTCAAATTGAGTCGAGACTTGATTCGATTAGGGCAAAATTCGACTCAAGTCGACCCATTTGTAGTTCTAGCTTTAACAATACTCAATATAATATTATATATGTATTGGGATGGTTACTTACCCACTCACTAATTATATACAATTTAACTGAATTATTGATGCAAAATCTGAAAATAATTTTCATTATGTCTTTGGCTATAGATTGATGCTTGAACGCAGGAAATGAGGCTGCCTTAATTGGGCAAACGAGAATACATTCCTAAAGTCATAAGCCATAAATCAATAGAATATTCCACTCTTGATTTCTATCTTGTATATAAGATGAAAGGGGGTTTTAGTTCTTTGCCTCTTTTCTTGCCATATGACTTCCTAATAACTTGACAAGTGGAATTTTTCTTATCTCTTGCATATCTTTTTTTTTTTGGTCACTTTGTTCATGCCAAACCAAACAAGTCTGGCCCTTATGTTTTCCTTTCTGAATCCAATCGATTTTTAATCTATTATATAAGAAGATATGAAAGTTTACTGTAATATCTTAATTTTTTAACACGTGGCATAACTCTCCTTTGAGAAAGTTGTGATTTTTTTCCTATTTTCTTATTTTTATGCTCTTAAATTTTTTTTTTTCATGAAGGGTTTAAATTTACAGAGCAATCAACAATTTCTTCTGAAGGCAGAGACCAGACTTACTGGCAACAAAGGCAAACTCGTAAAGTATGTAAGGGATGCTTTTGTTTTTCCTTTATGACTTTGCCTATATTTAGTAAGGAAATAAATGAGTTTGCAACGTTTTTCCTTTCCAAGATCTTGAAATACTTAACTAATGTCACGTCTTTAGTTAAGAGATACATCAGTCAAATTGCATCATATATGAATCTAGGTCCATTTTTCTTTGAAAAATCTTATTCTCACACATCTTTGGCCATGGGATTGGATCAACTTTCACAATATATAAATCTTATTGATTTGAGGATTTCATCTTAAGAAATTCGACGTTATTAGTGCCTATTGAGTAGGATGTAAATAAAGAGGTGGGTATGTTTAATGTATTTAACAATTTCACTAACAATTTCCTTGCTACTAGTCCTATGGATTAAAACTAGTAGCTCTCCTAATTTTGCCCAACATAATCTAGGTTTCTCAATTTTTATGCCTTGGAACCGTTGTTGCTATGAAAGGACTTTCGACGTGAAAAATTGTCCAAAAGTTATATAGGGTTATATCTATTTTAAGATTTATTCTTGAATAGATTCCAATTAATTTTGAATAGGATGTTATTTTTTTTAAAAAATAATTTATACTAATTTAATTTTATATATTATATATTCATCTAAGATTTGATAAATATTTTTTCTCAAAAAAATCTCCCACCAAGAAATATACATGCGAAAAGAATACAAGAAAAGAAAGATCAAAGAATTATATAATTGCATCCCCTTACTGGAAAGATCCTAGAAAGATCTCTTGTTTTATATGAGATATAGTATGTTTTACCTTTGAATCTAGAGAAAAGTTGGCAATTTGTATGAGAATTTTGAAAGAACTTACTGGAAAATTCTGATAGGCTGGTCGAGTAAGGAAGGTGGAATTTTTCCAGTTTTCCTCCATGAATTTTGGCTGCAAAATTTCATATGGTGGTTCAATATACTTTATAACACATTATCTTAGCATGCATGTTACATTTGAAGTTTAAAGAGGTGGATTTGAGTATTATGCTTCTAGTCCTATGGACATACACAAAGATAAGATATTAATATAATTCGATGCACAATAGAGCCGTGTATGCAAACATAATCTACATGAGTGAACTTTCGACTTTTGTAATGGGGTCCGATGGGATGTTTAGAAAAATTAAGATTTGAAAGCGGATTTCAAAAGTGATTTAAATGATCTGAAATCGCGTTATTGTACCAACCCTATTTTAGGGTTAAATCAAAACTTGCCCTAATTTATTCTTGTGAGGACCCGTAAAATTTTCCTATTTCATATCATTTAATTCTATTTCTTTATATGCATTTTCTTTATTTTATTCTACTACCTTAATTTTCTAGACATTTTATAAGTGAATATAGTTTTCTAAAACATTTTTCTAGTTAAGTTAGTTCGGGTTAGTTTGGAAGTGTATTAAGGACGTGGGACCCGCTAGTGCGATATAATTTTGCCGATTAGGTGATGAAGTATTAAGTGATATTATTTTACAAGGTGCTAGGAGACAATTAGAGTTAGCTAGACAGAATTAACCATTGGAGGAAAGAAGATAAACTTAAAACCTAAAGGACGCCACGTGTCGCGTTCCGATTGGAGGTTGGACTTGACTTAAGCTTTTCACCTTTACTAAAATCAGATTTTGACCCAAAATATCCTTACTTTCTTACCCTTCTTGGCTGAAAATAAGGAGAGGAGAGAGGAGAGAAAACCCTTCATCTTGCTCTTCAATTTCTTGTCCAATTCTTGAGTTCCAACCATAGCTTTTGCAAATCACTCCATAAAAGTGCTAGTCAAAGGAGTTTCTAAGGTGGTTGTGGAGTAATTTTGGGAGGAAGAAGCCTAAGTCATCATTTTTCTTGAGGATCCAAGGTAACTTGCTAAGGAAATCCCTCTTTGTTCTTAATAATTCCCAATTTGTGGCTTAAAGTTGTAGTTGTGGTAGTTTTATGAGCATATTTGTGGTTTGAAGTAGTTTAAGTGGTAATTTCGGTTTATAGTGAATATTTCTGTCCTGTTCTGCCCAGATATATTCGGCCATCAAGGAGGCCGAATTGGACTTAGCTCAAAACATGAAAGTTGTATAGAATTGAGTGTAGATTATGTCCTGTAAAATTTTCAGCTCAATCGGAGTAGTGTAGCCTGTGAAATGACTAATTTACCCCTGCTTCCCTGTTTCTGTCCGGAAATGATAATCAGCCTCTGTAATTGGCTCGTTTGGCTGGGAAGATGAATGAATTAGCTTTTGATGCCTTCTTAAGAATTGTATCCTTGTATTCTAGCTTTTGAATGGCTTTGGAATCAACTAAATTGGAGTTGTGTGTACTGAGATATGATTGAATAAATCAGGAATGCTAGTTGACTTTCACAGTGAGTTTCAAACTGGAAAATCTAGGGCTGTTTGGGTAAAATTTGACTAGGTTAGGTTGAAAACTGGGTTGAGGTATCTTCATAAGAATTGTATCCCTATGTGTTAGCTTTCCAACGCCTCTAAAAACACCCAAAACGGAATTGTGTAGCCTGAGTTATTGTCGTTAAAGTCAGTGCTGATAACTAGACTGATCTTGAACTTTTGGATCTGTGATTGGGACATTTGACTTAGATAAACTCTAAATTAGGTTAAGTGGCCTTCATAAAAGTTGTTCCCCTCTGTCCTTAGCTTCGATATGGTATAAGGTTCACCCCGATTCGATAACCATAGCTCCGGGTATGACTAAAATGCTACGAGATGTCAAATCTGCCATTTAGCTTTTGTCTTCAAAATTGATATTTGCTTGTACTTTTGCACTTGTGTTATTCTTGGATGTTTTGGAGCCTATTGAACGGCTATTGTAATGATAATATTTGTATGTGATTGTGGGGGCTGATTAAGGAAAATAAGGAAGCCATATATGGCTGGAAATTTGGTAAAAACAAAGGGCATGCTGCCCAATTTTCTAGGCCGCGTAGTTCCTTCAAGTTTGAGTTGATTCTTAGTAGATGAACGGCTTTTAGGTCATTCAAGCCCCTAGGTCCTCCCGTTACCTTTTCGTTCCGAAATCACGCTTTGCAGCCTTGCATTAGTAGCTCATTTGGATAGGCATACGACTTGTAGTCGAGCCTCACTTGTGCACTTCATTTACTAGAATTTGGACGTGAAAACTTCAATGGTCTACTTTGGTTATTTTAGGGTTTCTGGACGATTAAAGTCATTTTGGGGAAAACTTTTGAAGTATCTGCGCTTGAACTGGTGAGTGTACCACTCCCCCTTATTTGTTCCTTAACTGGGTTTTTTGTTCATGAAATCTGTAATTTGAATGACTGTACTATCTGTTTATTCTGTTGAGACAAGGGTGTACTTTATCACCCTCGTTCTCTTATCAATATGCTCATTTACTGTGGAAAAATTTGAATCTGTTATCTGTGCTCAATCTACTGCCATTTGGACATTGCATCCAACGACTTTTCTGTTACCCCTGAGCTCAAATCCTGTGGCTAGTTACTCGAGTCGAGCCGGCCAGGGCCTGGTCGATTAGATAACGAACCACGGTAGTCTGTTTTAAGAAATCTTTGGGTAATGAGACTCTGGATTTCTGGTATACTCGAGTATTACCACCCTCTGTTACTGTTGAGGTGTTCGGGCCCGGTAGGGGTATGTTTGGTGGACGGACTCGGTGTAAAGTGGGGTCTACGGACATGTTTGTTCTATATACGTTGACGGAGAGTCAACGGGTTTGGATCAAGTACCGCAATTGGGCACTTTGGCTCCTGAGAGCTACCTGTATCCTTTCCAGTTGAGATAATTGTTTATTTCCTTATATGTGCATATGTGCCTTAAAAGTGAAATGCCATGCTTCGTGACTATTCGTATTCTTGGTACCTCATTGAGCGCAAGCTCACCCCTTTCCCGTTATCTTTGTTTTCCTTACAGGAGACAAATTTTGAAATCATGATTTTTGAAGAAAAGGGGCGAGCGATTGTATATGTATTTTGTTAAGCTCTTCTGCAACCGAAACCCTAATTGTATTTTGAATAGTATGGATACTTTGGCTTGTACTTCAGTTAATTTATTTAAGACTTCGATGTAAAAATATGTGTATAAGCGTTTAACCTTGCCTATTAAGTGTATTCATTTGAGATGCTACGCTTCTATGGCTTTGGTGACCGTTTCATGAAACCATTGGATGATTGGACGAGCGTGGCGTTTGAGCAAGGAAAAGAAAAATTCTCGCGCGAACTCTAGGTTTTGTGTGATTTGTTTCCGCAGTCCTGGCGAGAGCTGGGCAGGCGGTCCGCCAAACCCTTTGGTTCGCCTTAGGGGTAGGTGGGGCTGTCACAGTTGGTATCAGAGCCACGTCGCGTGGTCTCTGCGCGAAGTAAGCTTGGGCCGAGTGGTGTTATGGCCCTGATCTTGTGAATGTGTTTAAAGGATTAAGTGCCCATCTTGGGCGTAAGCCATGAACCGTGCATTTTATAAGTGTAAGGATCTTTATTATGGGACTTGAGAAAGATAGGTACGTAGGTCGGGTAGGAATCTTTAATATGGATGATTTACTCTTGGGACCGGCCGGCTCGAGTGTGAATTATCTTATTCGGAATTCTTGTTCCCGGCTACTAAATGGAAGCGAGCCTAGGTTAGAAATGACTTGGGCGAACTAGAAATTGGATTCCACGGAATTTCCTGTGATGTATTAGGGTATCACTGAGGATGATTAATTCTTTCTAAGGTATAAATTGTGTTATTCTTGTAGATTGTGGACCGAGCCTATAGGGGAAAAGTTTTCATTCATTGCTTTTGTATTTTTGGCCTCGTTTGTCTATAGTACTTTTGGATGACCCCGTCACTTTCAGGGACCTCTTTTGTTTGTATTTAACTGACTGCTATTGTGTGACTTGTTCGGTACCGTTGTGTATGAATACATACTTTTGATCTGTGTGTACTTCTTCTTACTTGCTTATGTATATAACTACCTTTACTGTTATATTCACGTTTCGACCCTAGATTGGTTAGACCGATGGAGAGTACTCGTAGTGGAAGAGGTCGTGGGCGCGGACGTAAGCAACCCTCGAATGAAAGGGGTAACCGGGAACCAAGGCCTGGACCAAATCCTGAACCTAGGGTCGACCCAAATGCTCAAGTAGCAGCTGCTATCCAGCGTATGACCGATCTGCTAGCCCACGTAGTAGAACACCAGGGTCACAACCCTAACCCTCAACCTGGAAACCCTGGTAACCCGGTAGAGGGCGAGGATAGAGCCCTTGAAAGATTTCAAAAATTTTCCCCACCAAAATTCCTTGGAGGGCCAGACCCTGACGTGGCCGAAAGGTGGTTGGAGAAGATGATAGATATTTTTGCCGCGCTACATTATACCGAGGAAAGACAAGTGACCTTCGCTGTTTTCCAACTAGAGGGAGCAGCCCGATCTTGGTGGAATATTATAAGACTGAAATGGGAAAGAGAACAAACCCCAAGAACATGGGCGAACTTCATGAGGGAATTCAATACCAAGTTTTTCCCTCCTCTAATTCAAGAAAAGAAAGAAGACGAATTCATTCGGCTTCGCCAAGGAACTCAAACCGTAGCCGAGTATGAGAGTCAGTTTACTCGGTTGTCTAAGTTTGCGCCTGAATTGATCGTAACTGAACAAAGACGGATAAGGCGTTTTGTCCAAGGATTAAACGTTGAGATTCAAAAAGACCTAGCTGTAGCTCAACTCAGTACCTTTAGTGACGCGGTGGAGAAAGCCCAGCGAGTTGAAAATGCGAGGCTACAGGTTAGAAACTTCCAAGCAAAGAAAAGAGGACTTCCTGGGAGCAGCTCGGAACAAGAGGATAAGAGTACACCTCCTAAGATTGGAAGGGGAAACGGGGGAGTACGACTACCGGAGGTGTCCAGAGGCGTCTCACCGGGGGAATCGGTCTTTGCTACTCGTGGTTCCTGTGGATATTGCGGAGGGCCAAATCACACGGAGACAAATTGTTGGAAGAAAGAGGGAAAATGCCTGCGCTGTGGAAGCGCCGATCATCGGATTGCTAACTGCCCCGCACGACTGCGCAAAGGGAAAGAGACCCAGCAACCAAACAAGACCAACCCTGGACAGTCAGAGAGGGGAAGGACTGAAATGAAAGTACCGGCTCAGGTGTATTGCCTAGAGCCACATCAGGTCCCTGACTCGTCTGAGGACGTAGAAGGTATGATCCGTTGGTTACCTTAGATTTTGATAGATCTCGTTAATAAGAAAATTTCGAGGACGAAATTTCTTTAAGGGGGAGAGAGTGTGAGGACCCGTAAAATTTTCCTATTTCATATCATTTAATTCTATTTCTTTATATGCATTTTCTTTATTTTATTCTACTACCTTAATTTTCTAGACATTTTATAAGTGAATATAGTTTTCTAAAACATTTTTTCTAGTATAAGTTAGTTCGGGTTAGTTTGGAAGTGTATTAAGGACGTGGGACCCGCTAGTGCGATATAATTTTGCCGATTAGGTGATGAAGTATTAAGTGATATTATTTTACAAGGTGCTAGGAGACAATTAGAGGTTAGCTAGACAGATTAACCATTGGAGGAAAGAAGATAAACTTAAAACCTAAAGGACGCCACGTGTCGCGTTCCGATTGGAGGTTGGACTTGACTAAGCTTTTCACCTTTACTAAAATCAGATTTTGACCCAAAATATCCTTACTTTCTTACCCTTCTTGGCTGAAAATAAGGAGAGGAGAGAGGAGAGAAAACCTTCATCTTGCTCTTCAATTTCTTGTCCAATTCTTGAGTTCCAACCATAGCTTTTGCAAATCACTCCATAAAAGTGCTAGTCAAAGGAGTTTCTAAGGTGGTTGTGGAGTAATTTTGGGAGGAAGAAGCCTAAGTCATCATTTTTCTTGAGGATCCAAGGTAACTTGCTAAGGAAATCCCTCTTTGTTCTTAATAATTCCCAATTTGTGGCTTAAAGTTGTAGTTGTGGTAGTTTTATGAGTATATTTGGTGGTTTGAAGTAGTTTAGTGGTAATTTTCAGTTTATAGTGAATATTTCTGCCTGTTCTGCCCAGTGTTATTCGGCCATGATGGAGGCCGAATTGGACTTAGCTCAAAACATGAAAGTTGTAGAGAATTGAGTGTAGATTATGTCTGTAAAATTTCAGCTCAATCGGAGCACTGTAGCCTGTGAAATGACTAATTTACCCCTGCTTCCCTGTTTCTGTCCGGAAATGATAATCAGCCTCTGTAATTGGCTCGTTTGGCTGGGAAGATGAATGAATTAGCTTTTGATGCCTTCTTAAGAATTGTATCCTTGTATTCTAGCTTTTGAATGGCTTTGGAATCAACTAAATTGGAGTTGTGTGTACTGAGATATGATTGAATAAATCAGGAATGCTAGTTGACTTTCACAGTGAGTTTCAAACTGGAAAATCTAGGGCTGTTTGGGTAAATTTGACTAGGTTAGGTTGAAAACTGGGTTGAGGTATCTTCATAAGAATTGTATCCCTATGTGTTAGCTTTCCAACGCCTCTAAAAACACCCAAAACGGAATTGTGTAGCCTGAGTTATTGTCGGTTAAAGTCAGTGCTGATAACTAGACTGATCTTGAACTTTTGGATCTGTGATTGGGACATTTGACTTAGATAAACTCTAAATTAGGTTAAGTGGCCTTCATAAAAGTTGTTCCCCTCTGTCTTAGCTTCGATATGGTATAAGGTTCACCCCGATTCGATAACCATAGCTCCGGGTATGACTAAAATGCTACGAGATGTCAAATCTGCCATTTAGCTTTTGTCTTCAAAATTGATATTTGCTTGTACTTTTGCACTTGTGTTATTCTTGGATGGTTTTGGAGCCTATTGAACGGCTATTGTAATGATAATATTTGTATGTGATTGTGGGGGCTGATTAACGAAAATAAGGAAGCCATATATGGCTGGAAATTTGGTAAAAACAAAGGGCATGCTGCCCAATTTTCTAGGCCGCGTAGTTCCTTCAAGTTTGAGTTGATTCTTAGTAGATGAACGGCTTTTAGGTCATTCAAGCCCCTAGGTCCTCCCGTTACCTTTTCGTTCCGAAATCACGCTTTGCAGCCTTGCATTAGTAGCTCATTTGGATAGGCATACGACTTGTAGTCGAGCCTCACTTGTGCACTTCATTTACTAGAATTTGGACGTGAAAACTTCAATGGTCTACTTTGGTTATTTTAGGGTTTCTGGACGATTAAAGTCATTTTGGGGAAAACTTTTGAAGTATCTGCGCTTGAACTGGTGAGTGTACCACTCCCCCTTATTTGTTCCTTAACTGGGTTTTTGTTCATGAAATCTGTAATTTGAATGACTGTACTATCTGTTTATTCTGTTGAGACAAGGGTGTACTTTATCACCCTCGTTCTCTTATCAATATGCTCATTTACTGTGGAAAAATTTGAATCTGTTATCTGTGCTCAATCTACTGCCATTTGGACATTGCATCCAACGACTTTTCTGTTACCCCTGAGCTCAAATCCTGTGGCTAGTTACTCGAGTCGAGCCGGCCAGGGCCTGGTCGATTAGATAACGAACCACGGTAGTCTGTTTTAAGAAATCTTTGGGTAATGAGACTCTGGATTTCTGGTATACTCGAGTATTACCACCCTCTGTTACTGTTGAGGTGTTCGGGCCCGGTAGGGGTATGTTTGGTGGACGGACTCGGTGTAAAGTGGGGTCTACGGACATGTTTGTTCTATATACGTTGACGGAGAGTCAACGGGTTTGGATCAAGTACCGCAATTGGGCACTTTGGCTCCTGAGAGCTACCTGTATCCTTTCCAGTTTGAGATAATTGTTTATTTCCTTATATGTGCATATGTGCCTTAAAAGTGAAATGCCATGCTTCGTGACTATTCGTATTCTTGGTACCTCATTGAGCGCAAGCTCACCCCTTTCCCGTTATCTTTGTTTTCCTTACAGGAGACAAATTTTGAAATCATGATTTTTGAAGAAAAGGGGCGAGCGATTGTATATGTATTTTGTTAAGCTCTTCTGCAACCGAAACCCTAATTGTATTTTGAATAGTATGGATACTTTGGCTTGTACTTCAGTTAATTTATTTAAGACTTCGATGTAAAAATAATGTGTATAAGCGTTTAACCTTGCCTATTAAGTGTATTCATTTGAGATGCTACGCTTCTATGGCTTTGGTGACCGTTTCATGAAACCATTGGATGATTGGACGAGCGTGGCGTTTGAGCAAGGAAAAGAAAAATTCTCGCGCGAACTCTAGGTTTTGTGTGATTTGTTTCCGCAGTCCTGGCGAGAGCTGGGCAGGCGGTCCGCCAAACCCTTTGGTTCGCCTTAGGGGTAGGTGGGGCTGTCACAATTGGTATCAGAGCCACGTCGCGTGGTCTCTGCGCGAAGTAAGCTTGGGCCGAGTGGTGTTATGGCCCTGATCTTGTGAATGTGTTTAAAGGATTAAGTGCCCATCTTGGGCGTAAGCCATGAACCGTGCATTTTATAAGTGTAAGGATCTTTATTATGGGACTTGAGAAAGATAGGTACGTAGGTCGGGTAGGAATCTTTAATATGGATGATTTACTCTTGGGACCGGCCGGCTCGAGTGTGAATTATCTTATTCGGAATTCTTGTTCCCGGCTACTAAATGGAAGCGAGCCTAGGTTAGAAATGACTTGGGCGAACTAGAAATTGGATTCCACGGAATTTCCTGTGATGTATTAGGGTATCACTGAGGATGATTAATTCTTTCTAAGGTATAAATTGTGTTATTCTTGTAGATTGTGGACCGAGCCTATAGGGGAAAAGTTTTCATTCATTGCTTTTGTATTTTTGGCCTCGTTTGTCTATAGTACTTTTGGATGACCCCGTCACTTTCAGGGACCTCTTTTGTTTGTATTTAACTGACTGCTATTGTGTGACTTGTTCGGTACCGTTGTGTATGAATACATACTTTTGATCTGTGTGTACTTCTTCTTACTTGCTTATGTATATAACTACCTTTACTGTTATATTCACGTTTCGACCCTAGATTGGTTAGACCGATGGAGAGTACTCGTAGTGGAAGAGGTCGTGGGCGCGGACGTAAGCAACCCTCGAATGAAAGGGGTAACCGGGAACCAAGGCCTGGACCAAATCCTGAACCTAGGGTCGACCCAAATGCTCAAGTAGCAGCTGCTATCCAGCGTATGACGATCTGCTAGCCCACGTAGTAGAACACCAGGGTCACAACCCTAACCCTCAACCTGGAAACCCTGGTAACCCGTAGAGGGCGAGGATAGAGCCCTTGAAAGATTTCAAAAATTTTCCCCACCAAAATTCCTTGGAGGGCCAGACCCTGACGTGGCCGAAAGGTGGTTGGAGAAGATGATAGATATTTTTGCCGCGCTACATTATACCGAGGAAAGACAAGTGACCTTCGCTGTTTTCCAACTAGAGGGAGCAGCCCGATCTTGGTGGAATATTATAAGACTGAAATGGGAAAGAGAACAAACCCCAAGAACATGGGCGAACTTCATGAGGGAATTCAATACCAAGTTTTTCCCTCCTCTAATTCAAGAAAAGAAAGAAGACGAATTCATTCGGCTTCGCCAAGGAACTCAAACCGTAGCCGAGTATGAGAGTCAGTTTACTCGGTTGTCTAAGTTTGCGCCTGAATTGATCGTAACTGAACAAAGACGGATAAGGCGTTTTGTCCAAGGATTAAACGTTGAGATTCAAAAAGACCTAGCTGTAGCTCAACTCAGTACCTTTAGTGACGCGGTGGAGAAAGCCCAGCGAGTTGAAAATGCGAGGCTACAGGTTAGAAACTTCCAAGCAAAGAAAAGAGGACTTCCTGGGAGCAACAAGAGGATAACACCTCCTAAGATTGGAAAGGGAAACGGGGGAGTACGACTACCGGAGGTGTCCAGAGGCGTCTCACCGGGGGAATCGGTCTTTGCTACTCGTGGTTCCTGTGGATATTGCGGAGGGCCAAATCACACGGAGACAAATTGTTGGAAGAAAGAGGGAAAATGCCTGCGCTGTGGAAGCGCCGATCATCGGATTGCTAACTGCCCTGCACGACTGCGCAAAGGGAAAGAGACCCAGCAACCAAACAAGACCAACCCTGGACAGTCAGAGAGGGGAAGGACTGAAATGAAAGTACCGGCTCAGGTGTATTGCCTAGAGCCACATCAGGTCCCTGACTCGTCTGAGGACGTAGAAGGTATGATCCGTTGGTTACCTTAGATTTTGATAGATCTCGTTAATAAGAAAATTTCGAGGACGAAATTTCTTTAAGGGGGAGAGAGTGTGAGGACCCGTAAAATTTTCCTATTTCATATCATTTAATTCTATTTCTTTATATGCATTTTCTTTATTTTATTCTACTACCTTAATTTTCTAGACATTTTATAAGTGAATATAGTTTTCTAAAACATTTTTCTAGTATAAGTTAGTTCGGGTTAGTTTGGAAGTGTATTAAGGACGTGGGACCCGCTAGTGCGATATAATTTTGCCGATTAGGTGATGAAGTATTAAGTGATATTATTTTACAAGGTGCTAGGAGACAATTAGAGGTTAGCTAGACAGATTAACCATTGGAGGAAAGAAGATAAACTTAAAACCTAAAGGACGCCACGTGTCGCGTTCCGATTGGAGGTTGGACTTGACTAAGCTTTTCACCTTTACTAAAATCAGATTTTGACCCAAAATATCCTTACTTTCTTACCCTTCTTGGCTGAAAATAAGGAGAGGAGAGAGGAGAGAAAACCTTCATCTTGCTCTTCAATTTCTTGTCCAATTCTTGAGTTCCAACCATAGCTTTTGCAAATCACTCCATAAAAGTGCTAGTCAAAGGAGTTTCTAAGGTGGTTGTGGAGTAATTTTGGGAGGAAGAAGCCTAAGTCATCATTTTTCTTGAGGATCCAAGGTAACTTGCTAAGGAAATCCCTCTTTGTTCTTAATAATTCCCAATTTGTGGCTTAAAGTTGTAGTTGTGGTAGTTTTATGAGTATATTTGGTGGTTTGAAGTAGTTTAGTGGTAATTTTCAGTTTATAGTGAATATTTCTGCCTGTTCTGCCCAGTGTTATTCGGCCATGATGGAGGCCGAATTGGACTTAGCTCAAAACATGAAAGTTGTAGAGAATTGAGTGTAGATTATGTCTGTAAAATTTCAGCTCAATCGGAGCACTGTAGCCTGTGAAATGACTAATTTACCCCTGCTTCCCTGTTTCTGTCCGGAAATGATAATCAGCCTCTGTAATTGGCTCGTTTGGCTGGGAAGATGAATGAATTAGCTTTTGATGCCTTCTTAAGAATTGTATCCTTGTATTCTAGCTTTTGAATGGCTTTGGAATCAACTAAATTGGAGTTGTGTGTACTGAGATATGATTGAATAAATCAGGAATGCTAGTTGACTTTCACAGTGAGTTTCAAACTGGAAAATCTAGGGCTGTTTGGGTAAATTTGACTAGGTTAGGTTGAAAACTGGGTTGAGGTATCTTCATAAGAATTGTATCCCTATGTGTTAGCTTTCCAACGCCTCTAAAAACACCCAAAACGGAATTGTGTAGCCTGAGTTATTGTCGGTTAAAGTCAGTGCTGATAACTAGACTGATCTTGAACTTTTGGATCTGTGATTGGGACATTTGACTTAGATAAACTCTAAATTAGGTTAAGTGGCCTTCATAAAAGTTGTTCCCCTCTGTCTTAGCTTCGATATGGTATAAGGTTCACCCCGATTCGATAACCATAGCTCCGGGTATGACTAAAATGCTACGAGATGTCAAATCTGCCATTTAGCTTTTGTCTTCAAAATTGATATTTGCTTGTACTTTTGCACTTGTGTTATTCTTGGATGGTTTTGGAGCCTATTGAACGGCTATTGTAATGATAATATTTGTATGTGATTGTGGGGGCTGATTAAGAAAATAAGGAAGCCATATATGGCTGGAAATTTGGTAAAAACAAAGGGCATGCTGCCCAATTTTCTAGGCCGCGTAGTTCCTTCAAGTTTGAGTTGATTCTTAGTAGATGAACGGCTTTTAGGTCATTCAAGCCCCTAGGTCCTCCCGTTACCTTTTCGTTCCGAAATCACGCTTTGCAGCCTTGCATTAGTAGCTCATTTGGATAGGCATACGACTTGTAGTCGAGCCTCACTTGTGCACTTCATTTACTAGAATTTGGACGTGAAAACTTCAATGGTCTACTTTGGTTATTTTAGGGTTTCTGGACGATTAAAGTCATTTTGGGGAAAACTTTTGAAGTATCTGCGCTTGAACTGGTGAGTGTACCACTCCCCCTTATTTGTTCCTTAACTGGGTTTTTGTTCATGAAATCTGTAATTTGAATGACTGTACTATCTGTTTATTCTGTTGAGACAAGGGTGTACTTTATCACCCTCGTTCTCTTATCAATATGCTCATTTACTGTGGAAAAATTTGAATCTGTTATCTGTGCTCAATCTACTGCCATTTGGACATTGCATCCAACGACTTTTCTGTTACCCTGAGCTCAAATCCTGTGGCTAGTTACTCGAGTCGAGCCGGCCAGGGCCTGGTCGATTAGATAACGAACCACGGTAGTCTGTTTTAAGAAATCTTTGGGTAATGAGACTCTGGATTTCTGGTATACTCGAGTATTACCACCCTCTGTTACTGTTGAGGTGTTCGGGCCCGGTAGGGGTATGTTTGGTGGACGGACTCGGTGTAAAGTGGGGTCTACGGACATGTTTGTTCTATATACGTTGACGGAGAGTCAACGGGTTTGGATCAAGTACCGCAATTGGGCACTTTGGCTCCTGAGAGCTACCTGTATCCTTTCCAGTTGAGATAATTGTTTATTTCCTTATATGTGCATATGTGCCTTAAAAGTGAAATGCCATGCTTCGTGACTATTCGTATTCTTGGTACCTCATTGAGCGCAAGCTCACCCCTTTCCCGTTATCTTTGTTTTCCTTACAGGAGACAAATTTTGAAATCATGATTTTTGAAGAAAAGGGGCGAGCGATTGTATATGTATTTTGTTAAGCTCTTCTGCAACCGAAACCCTAATTGTATTTTGAATAGTATGGATACTTTGGCTTGTACTTCAGTTAATTTATTTAAGACTTCGATGTAAAAATATGTGTATAAGCGTTTAACCTTGCCTATTAAGTGTATTCATTTGAGATGCTACGCTTCTATGGCTTTGGTGACCGTTTCATGAAACCATTGGATGATTGGACGAGCGTGGCGTTTGAGCAAGGAAAAGAAAAATTCTCGCGCGAACTCTAGGTTTTGTGTGATTTGTTTCCGCAGTCCTGGCGAGAGCTGGGCAGGCGGTCCGCCAAACCCTTTGGTTCGCCTTAGGGGTAGGTGGGGCTGTCACAGTTGGTATCAGAGCCACGTCGCGTGGTCTCTGCGCGAAGTAAGCTTGGGCCGAGTGGTGTTATGGCCCTGATCTTGTGAATGTGTTTAAAGGATTAAGTGCCCATCTTGGGCGTAAGCCATGAACCGTGCATTTTATAAGTGTAAGGATCTTTATTATGGGACTTGAGAAAGATAGGTACGTAGGTCGGGTAGGAATCTTTAATATGGATGATTTACTCTTGGGACCGCGGCCTCGAGTGTGAATTATCTTATTCGGAATTCTTGTTCCCGGCTACTAAATGGAAGCGAGCCTAGGTTAGAAATGACTTGGGCGAACTAGAAATTGGATTCCACGGAATTTCCTGTGATGTATTAGGGTATCACTGAGGATGATTAATTCTTTCTAAGGTATAAATTGTGTTATTCTTGTAGATTGTGGACCGAGCCTATAGGGGAAAAGTTTTCATTCATTGCTTTTGTATTTTTGGCCTCGTTTGTCTATAGTACTTTTGGATGACCCCGTCACTTTCAGGGACCTCTTTTGTTTGTATTTAACTGACTGCTATTGTGTGACTTGTTCGGTACCGTTGTGTATGAATACATACTTTTGATCTGTGTGTACTTCTTCTTACTTGCTTATGTATATAACTACCTTTACTGTTATATTCACGTTTCGACCCTAGATTGGTTAGACCGATGGAGAGTACTCGTAGTGGAAGAGGTCGTGGGCGCGGACGTAAGCAACCCTCGAATGAAAGGGGTAACCGGGAACCAAGGCCTGGACCAAATCCTGAACCTAGGGTCGACCCAAATGCTCAAGTAGCAGCTGCTATCCAGCGTATGACCGATCTGCTAGCCCACGTAGTAGAACACCAGGGTCACAACCCTAACCCTCAACCTGGAAACCCTGGTAACCCGGTAGAGGGCGAGGATAGAGCCCTTGAAAGATTTCAAAAATTTTCCCCACCAAAATTCCTTGGAGGGCCAGACCCTGACGTGGCCGAAAGGTGGTTGGAGAAGATGATAGATATTTTTGCCGCCGCGCTACATTATACCGAGGAAAGACAAGTGACCTTCGCTGTTTTCCAACTAGAGGGAGCAGCCCGATCTTGGTGGAATATTATAAGACTGAAATGGGAAAGAGAACAAACCCCAAGAACATGGGCGAACTTCATGAGGGAATTCAATACCAAGTTTTTCCCTCCTCTAATTCAAGAAAAGAAAGAAGACGAATTCATTCGGCTTCGCCAAGGAACTCAAACCGTAGCCGAGTATGAGAGTCAGTTTACTCGGTTGTCTAAGTTTGCGCCTGAATTGATCGTAACTGAACAAAGACGGATAAGGCGTTTTGTCCAAGGATTAAACGTTGAGATTCAAAAAGACCTAGCTGTAGCTCAACTCAGTACCTTTAGTGACGCGGTGGAGAAAGCCCAGCGAGTTGAAAATGCGAGGCTACAGGTTAGAAACTTCCAAGCAAAGAAAAGAGGACTTCCTGGGAGCAGCTCGGAACAAGAGGATAAGAGTACACCTCCTAAGATTGGAAAGGGAAACGGGGGAGTACGACTACCGGAGGTGTCCAGAGGCGTCTCACCGGGGGAATCGGTCTTTGCTACTCGTGGTTCCTGTGGATATTGCGGAGGGCCAAATCACACGGAGACAAATTGTTGGAAGAAAGAGGGAAAATGCCTGCGCTGTGGAAGCGCCGATCATCGGATTGCTAACTGCCCCGCACGACTGCGCAAAGGGAAAGAGACCCAGCAACCAAACAAGACCAACCCTGGACAGTCAGAGAGGGGAAGGACTGAAATGAAAGTACCGGCTCAGGTGTATTGCCTAGAGCCACATCAGGTCCCTGACTCGTCTGAGGACGTAGAAGGTATGATCCGTTGGTTACCTTAGATTTTGATAGATCTCGTTAATAAGAAAATTTCGAGGACGAAATTTCTTTAAGGGGGAGAGAGTGTGAGGACCCGTAAAATTTTCCTATTTCATATCATTTAATTCTATTTCTTTATATGCATTTTCTTTATTTTATTCTACTACCTTAATTTTCTAGACATTTTATAAGTGAATATAGTTTTCTAAAACATTTTTCTAGTATAAGTTAGTTCGGGTTAGTTTGGAAGTGTATTAAGGACGTGGGACCCGCTAGTGCGATATAATTTTGCCGATTAGGTGATGAAGTATTAAGTGATATTATTTTACAAGGTGCTAGGAGACAATTAGAGGTTAGCTAGACAGATTAACCATTGGAGGAAAGAAGATAAACTTAAAACCTAAAGGACGCCACGTGTCGCGTTCCGATTGGAGGTTGGACTTGACTAAGCTTTTCACCTTTACTAAAATCAGATTTTGACCCAAAATATCCTTACTTTCTTACCCTTCTTGGCTGAAAATAAGGAGAGGAGAGAGGAGAGAAAACCTTCATCTTGCTCTTCAATTTCTTGTCCAATTCTTGAGTTCCAACCATAGCTTTTGCAAATCACTCCATAAAAGTGCTAGTCAAAGGAGTTTCTAAGGTGGTTGTGGAGTAATTTTGGGAGGAAGAAGCCTAAGTCATCATTTTTCTTGAGGATCCAAGGTAACTTGCTAAGGAAATCCCTCTTTGTTCTTAATAATTCCCAATTTGTGGCTTAAAGTTGTAGTTGTGGTAGTTTTATGAGTACTATTTGGTGGTTTGAAGTAGTTTAGTGGTAATTTTCAGTTTATAGTGAATATTTCTGCCTGTTCTGCCCAGTGTTATTCGGCCATGATGGAGGCCGAATTGGGCTTAGCTCAAAACATGAAAGTTGTAGAGAATTGAGTGTAGATTATGTCTGTAAAATGTCAGCTCAATCGGAGCACTGTAGCCTGTGAAATGACTAATTTACCCCTGCTTCCCTGTTTCTGTCCGGAATGATAATCAGCCTCTGTAATTGGCTCGTTTGGCTGGGAAGATGAATGAATTAGCTTTTGATGCCTTCTTAAGAATTGTATCCTTGTATTCTAGCTTTTGAATGGCTTTGGAATCAACTAAATTGGAGTTGTGTGTACTGAGATATGATTGAATAAATCAGGAATGCTAGTTGACTTTCACAGTGAGTTTCAAACTGGAAAATCTAAGGCTGTTTGGGTAAATTTGACTAGGTTAGGTTGAAAACTGGGTTGAGGTATCTTCATAAGAATTGTATCCCTATGTGTTAGCTTTCCAACGCCTCTAAAAACACCCAAAACGGAATTGTGTAGCCTGAGTTATTGTCGGTTAAAGTCAGTGCTGATAACTAGACTGATCTTGAACTTTTGGATCTGTGATTGGGACATTTGACTTAGATAAACTCTAAATTAGGTTAAGTGGCCTTCATAAAAGTTGTTCCCCTCTGTCTTAGCTTCGATATGGTATAAGGTTCACCCCGATTCGATAACCATACCTCCGGGTATGACTAAAATGCTACGAGATGTCAAATCTGCCATTTAGCTTTTGTCTTCAAATTGATATTTGCTTGTACTTTTGCACTTGTGCTATTCTTGGATGGTTTTGGAGCCTATTGAACGGCTATTGTAATGATAATATTTGTATGTGATTGTGGGGGCTGATTAACGAAAATAAGGAAGCCATATATGGCTGGAAATTTGGTAAAAACAAAGGGCATGCTGCCCAATTTTCTAGGCCGCGTAGTTCCTTCAAGTTTGAGTTGATTCTTAGTAGATGAACGGCTTTTAGGTCATTCAAGCCCTAGGTCCTCCCGTTACCTTTTCGTTCCGAAATCACGCTTTGCAGCCTTGCATTAGTAGCTCATTTGGATAGGCATACGACTTGTAGTCGAGCCTCACTTGTGCACTTCATTTACTAGAATTTGGACGTGAAAACTTCAATGGTCTCCTTTGGTTATTTTAGGGTTTCTGGACGATTAAAGTCATTTTGGGGAAAACTTTTGAAGTATCTGCGCTTGAACTGGTGAGTGTACCACTCCCCTTATTTGTTCCTTAACTGGGTTTTTGTTCATGAAATCTGTAATTTGAATGACTGTACTATCTGTTTATTCTGTTGAGACAAGGGTGTACTTTATCACCCTCGTTCTCTTATCAATATGCTCATTTACTGTGGAAAAATTTGAATCTGTTATCTGTGCTCAATCTACTGCCATTTGGACATTGCATCCAACGACTTTTCTGTTACCCCTGAGCTCAAATCCTGTGGCTAGTTACTCGAGTCGAGCCGGCCAGGGCCTGGTCGATTAGATAACGAACCACGGTAGTCTGTTTTAAGAAATCTTTGGGTAATGAGACTCTGGATTTCTGGTATACTCGAGTATTACCACCCTCTGTTACTGTTGAGGTGTTCGGGCCCGGTAGGGGTATGTTTGGTGGACGGACTCGGTGTAAAGTGGGGTCTACGGACATGTTTGTTCTATATACGTTGACGGAGAGTCAACGGGTTTGGATCAAGTACCGCAATTGGGCACTTTGGCTCCTGAGAGCTACCTGTATCCTTTCCAGTTGAGATAATTGTTTATTTCCTTATATGTGCATATGTGCCTTAAAAGTGAAATGCCATGCTTCGTGACTATTCGTATTCTTGGTACCTCATTGAGCGCAAGCTCACCCCTTTCCCGTTATCTTTGTTTTCCTTACAGGAGACAAATTTTGAAATCATGATTTTTGAAGAAAAGGGGCGAGCGATTGTATATGTATTTTGTTAAGCTCTTCTGCAACCGAAACCCTAATTGTATTTTGAATAGTATGGATACTTTGGCTTGTACTTCAGTTAATTTATTTAAGACTTCGATGTAAAAATATGTGTATAAGCGTTTAACCTTGCCTATTAAGTGTATTCATTTGAGATGCTACGCTTCTATGGCTTTGGTGACCGTTTCATGAAACCATTGGATGATTGGACGAGCGTGGCGTTTGAGCAAGGAAAAGAAAAATTCTCGCGCGAACTCTAGGTTTTGTGTGATTTGTTTCCGCAGTCCTGGCGAGAGCTGGGCAGGCGGTCCGCCAAACCCTTTGGTTCGCCTTAGGGGTAGGTGGGGCTGTCACAGACTCGAGACAAAGATGTAAACACCAAATACTTACATGTAGTTATTCTACCTTAAATTGAAACATGAAAAGGTTAGCGGGATAAAATCTAATCTTGTCGAGATTGATGGGATAAAACCCGATCCTGACGCGATATAAATGGTCAGCGGGATAAAATTTAGTCCTGTCGAGGTTGGTGGGATAAAACCGAATTCCAACGAGATATAAACGGTCAACGGGATAAACCCGGTCCTGCTGAGATTGGTGGGATAAAATTCGATCCCAACGAAATATAAACAGTTAGTGGGATAAAATCCGTTCCTGCAACAACATCAGTCAGTGGGATAATACTCGATCCTGTCATATCATTGGTCAGCGGGATAATACCCGATCCAATACCCGATCCTGCCATTCATTGGTCAGCGGGATAATACCCGGTCTTGCCACATCATTGGTCAGCGGGATGATACCCGAACCTGTTATAGCATCGGTCAGTGGATAATACCTGAACCTGCCATTTAATTGGTCAGTGGGATAATACCCGAACCTGCTATTTAATTGGTCAGTGGGATAATACCCGAACCTGTCATTTCATTCTTCAACAAGAAATTAAATTTAATTTGTCAAGAAGGGGGGTAGAAGGATGCGCGGCGGACGCTGAAACTTCACGAACAAGAAAATTAAATTTGATTTTTCAAGAAAGAGGGTAGAAGGGTGCGCGGCGTACGCTGAGACTTCACCAATAAGAAATTAAATTTGATTTGTCAAGAATGGGGGTAGAAGGGTGCGCGACGGATGTTGAGATTTCACCAACAAGAAATTAAATTTAAAATTAAATTTGATTTTTTTCAAGAAAGGGATAGAAGGGTGTGCAGCGGACGTTGAAACTTCACCAATAAGAAATTAAATTTAAAATTAAATTTGATTTGTCAAGAAACGTGGTAGACGCTGAGACTTCACAAACAAGAAATTTAAATTTGATTTGATTTTTTATTTTGATTTTTTTCTTTTTCGAGAGAATCTTTTAAAAAATAATTTGCCCCAATTTCAACCAATTATTGTGCAACCGATCATTCAATTTGTTTTATGACATTGTTACTCCTCCTTAAAACTTTGATTCACCTCTTTCTCGATCCGAACCCTTCAATTCTTTGGGTGACATTCCACAATTATTAAAATTTGTCCCAGTTTTGTTCTTTGAAACACGTATGGACCTACAAGAGAAAGGACAAATAATGCCACCACCATTCGATCCATCTAGTTTTCAAGAAACGTGTAAACATGAGTATTTTGATATTTTCCCCTCGATGTTACAAAACTCAACTTTGCTCTGTGAACTGTATCAAGTTTCGTTAACTCCCAACGCTAATGAAATATATCATTTGGTATCGAGAGATTTCCAATAAATCAGAGGGATTGTCATTTGATAAATTCAAAGAGATAAATGAGACAATGAAACACAAGAAAATATTTTATTTACACAAAAATGATGAAAATCCAAGTGACATGAAAGCAACGATTTACTTTTATTGAGAGAAAATTGATTTTAGAGAAATGACCCTATATACTCAAAAGTTTATATTTGATGAACTAAACCACTTTGATTCTCAAACAAAATGCCACGTTTGACCCTCTGGATATCGTAGCTCTGGAGTTCAAATGTCGGCAGAAAAATCACAATGTGAGGAGGATTCCAAACGAACTGAATCACAATTTTCAAATCCAAACTCACTTTTCCTCATAAAACCCTACCTTAACGCCCTTTCGGGTTTTTCACTATGGTTACCCCCACCTTTTTTTTTCTTTTTCCTTTATTTTCATTTTCATTTTTCATTTTTGCTTTTCTTTTCTTCTCTTTTTTTTTTAATTTTAAAAGTGCCCTTTCTTCTTTCATCTGATGAACAAATCCTGCCGATAGCCTTTTCAAACTCAAAAATGTGTTTTAAGAAATGATGGTATCAGTGCGACAATTCCTTCCCTTGCAAAATCGGTGAAAGTGTATTGACATCAATTTGCCATGTGATTTAGAAAATTTCTTAAAAAAGGTGATGCAAAGAGCGGAAGTCAGGACTTTCGATTTTTGTAATGGAGTCTAGTGAGGTACTTAGAAAAGTTTAAGACTTGAAGGCAGATTTCACAAGTGGTTAAATCACCAGAGATCGCATCTTCATATTAACCCTACTAAAATTACCCCAATTTATTCTCAACTGAGGTTTTTTTTCATTTTCTTTTCTCTTTTTTCTTCATTCCATTCATCTTTTGAAATTTTTAAAATTTGCCCCAATTTATTTTTTAACTGAGGTTTTTCTCCTTTAATTTCCTTTCCTTTTGCTCCTCTATCACTTTTCACCTCTTGAGACTTTTCTTCCTCTTTTTCAACTCAAACTTGCCCAAGTGTGGGGTTTGCAATTCTCAGAGGTTGTCAAGCGAAATAATTTATTTTGAAAATTCAAAAGGGATAATTAGGGATAGAATATTTAATTGGAAAGGAAGAGAGCCTGACTTTCATTCCCATTCTCCGCATTAACCCTGAAAGAAAAGTTTCATTTATCATATGAAGAATTTCTTACACATATCTGAATTGATCGGTTGAGAAAAAATTTGTTCATCTATTCGTACTAGAACAAGTGCTCCCCCAGACAATACTTTTTGACAATAAAATAACCTTGCCAATTTGGGACAAACTTGTCCTTAGCCTCCTCCTTTGTATTGGTAAAATTCATTTCAACACTTTATCTCCTTTTTCGAATAGTCGTGGTTTGACCTTCTTGTTGTAAGTACGGGCCATTCTCTTTCGATAGCACTGATCATGACATTTAGGTGTTTTTTATCAAGTGACCACTGATTTTTATTGCCTTAATCTTGATCCCGATTCGACTTGAATTTCTCTTTATACCATTCGGGTCTCTTTGAAACATTTTCAAAATGTCTCTTCGCTACTCCTCTCATTTTGGAATCCAAATTCACATTCGTGAGATATCGAAATTGCTGCCATCAAATTTCGAAACAATGATATCCAAATGGTCAGAGGATTTTATTCTTGGTGATCGAAAAAGATTGCGTAAGTAACACAGTATATAAAAAACTGTATATTTGATTGAATTTCAAGATGAAACCAAACTTAATAGCATGTTACTTGTTAAACAAGACGTGTCCTCAAAAGCTACTTGATTCAAAACTATTTACACAAAAACATAGTTAAACAAAAGACACATGCATGAATGATTTTTTCATTGGTTTTAACTAAAACAATTCTCCAAATTTATTGAAACTCTTTTCAAGAGGGAAGGATCTCACTAATTTAGCCCCTTCCAGGATTTTCAAATGTCATGATGGTGTTCTTGTGTTCAAGAAAAGGATTCGCACTTTTGTTCGGTCATTGTTCTTCTCTTTTCCTTAGCACTATATCTCCTACTTTGATCATGTTCTGAATTTTATGTTTCAATACCCTGCAATTATTGGTGGAATGTTCGGGAGTTCCAGAATGATAAGCGCAAACAGCTTGAGGATCATAATCATGGGGAAACCCTTTAAAATAGATTTTGGGAGGCATAACACCAATTTTTCCGACAGTTTTGAGTTGCTCGTATAATTGATCGATGGGTCGGCCCAAGTTGGTAAAAGTTCGATATGGGGTTGGGTTTCGAATTTTACGGTTTAAAGGATAAATTCGATTATTTGTTTGAAACGGGTCTTGATTTATAAGGAGGGAGAGATTGAATTTGAACATTGGGTTGAAAAATTGGGACGGGTAGTATAGGTGGGTTTTGCATAGTTTGGCCGAAATTGAGGGTGATTGATAGTAGTTTGGTAAATAGGGCGTGGGTTTGGGTAATATGAGTAGGGGTATGAGTAGGTAGGTTGATTAGCGGGTAAGGGATTATGCTGAACACCGCTGTTTCTACTAGCAACCAACTGATCAATCATGCGCCGTTGTGCAGCCATCTCCCATGCTTAATTCATTAAATTTGTTTACTACTTCGCTCAGTTGAACTCCCAGATTTGCAAGATCGGCTGATGACGTCGTTACAGACCTATCGGGCGATTCAAGATGTATACTCATGTTTATACTATTTCTCAAAACTCAGCTATATGATGTGTGAGGACTCGTAAATTTTCTTATTTTAAACTCCTAACTCTATCTTATTTAATTATTTATTGGGCCAAATGTCCTGAATATTATTTTCTAACCTTTTTAGATCTAATTACATGGGTCTATAGTTTAGTTATATTTTTAAAGTGACTTGTTTCAAAATTTAATTTTTGAAAGCTCGTTAAGTGTAAATAGTGAATGCGCGTTTGGAAATAATAATCGATTCGAGAATACAATAAGTTTGAAAAATTGGAGACTTGTACATTAGTCTTAAAATGGTTATTTTTAAGTTTAAATATTCAAGTGATAGTTAGTTATACTATCGTTATACGAATTTTTTAGAGATTTCGCGTTATCGCGCACAAGTTGGAAGTTCGCGTTTTCGCGCGCGCGACTAATTGGAGGATTTTTAGAAATTATTTTTAGACTATTAAGAGTGAATAATATTAGTGTTAAAATAAGTGCAATAGAGGTATAATGCACAAGTGAAACAAACTCGAGAGAAATCGAGCACGAAACGCGCGCGGGGAGAGGGTTGACTGTTGGCACCTTTTGGCCAACAACTTAAGCTTCTCAAGGAAGCTTCATTTCAGCCACAAAACTCTCTCTCTTAAGCTCCAAGAACAGCCGGCCATCAAGAGAAGAAAAACCACCCAAAGCACTTCAAATTTCTTCTTCATTTCTTCATCAAATCTCCACCAAATTACACCAAAATTTAACCACACTTTGCTAAGCACTTGGTGATCATCTTGAGCTACAAAAAGAGCTTGCTTTCCACGGTTTTCTTTAACTATCAAGGGCCGAAAATTTTTGCTTGATCACCAACAAAGGTAATCAACTATCAACCTTGCAAATCTTGGTTTATGGAGGTAGTATTGCACTTATGAGTTCATGGTTTCACATGGGTAGCTTTAAATTGTTGAAAAATTGGTGAGTGGGCTCTATGAAATCCCACTATGACTTGTTGGACTGATTTGTGGTGTTTTGAAGTTGTTAATGTTGGTTTAGTGCTTAAATTAGTAGAAATAAGTGAGATTTTGAAGGATAGCTCAAAGGAGGTGAAGGGGAGAATTTTTCCGTTTCTGTCCCTGTGATGTCCGTGGCCCTTAAGGCAAATTTTTGTGGTTCCAATGGCTTAGTTATGACGTATATATGTTGTGTGAGATGTGTAGAAAGTTTCATCAAAAAATTTCATGATTTGGTTGGCCAAATGTTGTGATTTCGGAAGTCAGCAAAACTGAAAATTTTTCCCATAACTGCTCTGGCAGTATTTTTGTTTTGGCTATAACTTTTTGTTCCAACGTCGAAATCGAGTGCGTTTATGGCAATGGAAACTAGACATTCCCAACTTCCCAACAGTATAAAATGCACATTCTGGTTCCACTTGAGTGATCCGTACCAACCTTGTAAAGTTAACTGTTCTGTTTCTCATCTGCATTGAGAGCTCTGTTTTGAATAGCGAATTGATGCTCAAATATGAGCTAGTTGTAGATAGATTTTGAAAATGATTTTTTTCTAAGAAAATTTAGCTTTATGAATTTAGTTTTCAACGCCACCAACTACTCTCAATTCCAAGTTGAATTGGGTGAGTTGTAGCCGAAGTTTGAAACTGACTCAGGGATTGAAAACCCTCTTTTGGGCTAGTTGATGCCTTAATCTTTATTGGGACTTGTTGTTTCGAAATTCTTGGTGTTAATCACCTACCAAATGCATCTTGGATGTTTATTAGACTTTGTCTTAAAAAATGAACTATGTTTGAGAAAATTTCATTGGCCAAATGTTTGGAAAAGGGAAGAACAAAATGCAAGGCAGATTACCTTGCAAATTTTAGAAACTTTAATGGCTTTGTTAACTAATTTTTCGAATGCGTTTTTCTATGAAATTTAACAGAGGAATAGAACTTATATGGTAGGAAAATACTGCCAAATTTGGTGTGATTCTGAGTTCATTTTGTTGCCCAACTAAAGTCACAAAATTCCAACTTCAAATCTGGAAATTGTCCAGTGAACTTCATTTTGTGCCAATTTTGAGCTGCTATATCTTAGCGCTCAAAATTCAAATTCTTGTTTCGTTTATTGTGTTTTAAACCTTGCTTGCAACTCTAATTGAGTTCCAAATTTCAGAGGCTAGATTGAATTTTATGATTTTTTTCTAATTTTCAAAGTTAGCCGAAAACCAACCCGAAACTGTCAAAGTAAGTTTAAGGCAGCAACTTTGAACTGAATTTTAGATATTTTCCGTTTGGAATCATGAAAAAGTATCTTCTAAGAACTTTTAGTACTTGGAAGGGGTTTCCAACGGTACCAAGTTTTTCAATTGTGGACTTGAAATGAGTGAGATACGATTTTTCAAAGATCTTGTATCAAATCTGAAATTTTTCGAAACTTAAGGAAATGGAGTTTTTCGAATTCTTCTTTTCCCTCAATATCACTTGAACGTTTTACACTTGATTTCAAAGGTGAAAACTCGATTTCTTTTGTGCTTTAAAACTCCGCCTTTGACTCTCGATTTACGAATAAATTGGGATCATTTTCATGAGAATTTTTCTAGATTGTACAAGTGTACAATCTTTCTTGATAATTAGGGTTTATGAGTGATAGATTATTATTAATTGCTCAGGCACTCATGAGAACCTTCAAGAGGATCCCACGGTGAACGCTTGAATCTCGAGTGACATTTCTTCTTGTTTATTTGGTGAGTGTCAAGTGCATGATTACTTGGACTCCTATGAACTTGATACATGCTTACTTGTTATCCATGACTTGAGAAGTTGAAAAGGGAGTCGAGTGTGTACTTTATCGCACTCGTTCTCATTTGGAATGAATAATTCATGTTTGAAATGTTTGAAATTATCAAATGTTTGGATATATCAAATGCTTGAATGACATGAATTGGTATGCTATGATTGCATACGTCGTTGGAGTGAATCTTCCTCGACTCTCAAATGTACATGGAGGACTCTCAAATCTCACTGGCTAACCTTGGATTTGAGCCGGCATGGATTTGGTCGGGCTCCTTGGCGAATCATGAGAAAAGAAAAACTTGACCTATTAAGAGGTCTTGCTTGGCATACTCGAGCAGTATCGTCTCAAACAAATGACAGGCGGGCTCGATACAGGGTTATGTAAGGTGAAAGGGGGCAGGATAAGTGAAGTTCTACGGACTAAACCTACCCGATTGACGTAGTGTCAATTCGTGAAGGTTCTAGATCGCGCAAGTGAAAAATAGCTCTTGAGAGCTCCTATATTCTTGAATTGTTTCTGTTTATATATTATTACTCGAATTACTAAATTCTTGCATATTACTGTTTTATTCATTAAATGGGATTGTTATTTGGACAATATACTTGCATGTGTGTTTCTTGGCCTCACGAGCATTTTGCTCACCTTGTAGATTTATTTTCCTTAATAGGAATGGATTGGAGTGAATTCGGAGAAACCCCTTTTTAATGTACTTTTGTATTAGAGTTTCAATATACATGGCTAGACTCTGGTTTATTGTAAAATTTGGAATTTGATGTAACTTTTGGGAATCTAATGTAAGATTTGGACGATTGATGCATTTTGTACTCGTGGTATACTATTGAATATTGATTATGGAAGCGACTTTCTTTATTAGACTTGTGTTATTGGTTATTTATAGTTAAACTTGAATCGTATTTGTCTTGAGTCCTGGCGAGAGTTGGGCAGACGTCCTGCGGATATCCTCTGATTTGCCTTAGGGAGAAGTGGGGGCGCCACAGTTGGTATCAGAGCACTAGTTTAGAGATCTATATGGAAGACCTACTAGATACTCTATCCTTAAGACCTGAGACAGAATGATTTAGTCATATTTCAAGTGATACTTGGGCAAGTTAGTGATTAAGTTAGACATGCCGTAAGTGACCTTTGTGCGAGTTAGTGATTAAGTTTCTAACCCGAAAAGTGTAATTATTTTGCAGGGATGGAAAATGAAAATGGGGACCCCGCAGCTAATGGGAATGGTCATGCTAATGGTAATGGCCACGTAGAGTCTCTTAGACCCATTTACTACCGAGTTCTTGGTGGAGGAATTCGAGTGTGCTACTCGTCTGCTACTAGATATCCTCGATGTGCATGTAGGTTGACTCATGCCTACCCGAACCATTTGGTTCTAGCCTTGGACGACGAGCGTCGTCAGTTAGTGAACCTTAACCGAGATTTGCAGGAGGAGGTAGATGAGTTTAGACAGATGGTTAGTGCTCAGGGCAAGAGGATCGCTGAGTTTGAGGAGGTAGTGGAGGGCGAGGTGACTACTGTTGCAGTTACTCATGAGGAGTTCCAAAGGACTAGGGCTCGACTCACTAAATTAGGAGAGGAGGTCCGTGATTGGATTTTCGGGATCCTGACTGATGCTACTAGGTGGTAGATGAGGTGATGGATGTAGTTCAGAATCCAGATCAGGAGGAGGATCCTGAGGAGGAGATTCCGCCTGGTAGTCCCACGGTAGACTAGGCTCTAGCGATTGACACTCTTTTGACCCTTTTGACTGATGTAGTTAGGATTAGTTGGGGTGATGCGAGTGCTAAGGCCATTGTATTTTGTATGACTGTGTGGCTTACTTTTGAGGCACTTGCTTCTACTTTAGTCTTCTGTGAGTAAAAGTACTCTTGTGGCACTTGCGTGCTATATTTTTGTGATTGCCCCTGACTTGCTAATTGTATGAACTTGAAGTGTTAATGAATGTAAATTATTGTTATTTCTAATATTTTCTTGCTTGGTTCTTGTTTCGACTTTTCTTGCATAATTGATTTATTTCTTGCACTAGGTACGTTTAGAATAATGGAAGGACTAAGAAGTGATCGAAATAGTGGGCGAGAGACTAGACAGACCTAATCTCATGGAGATGACCAGGGATCGGCAACTGGACCGACCCAAGGACAGGAAAATGTAGAGGAGAATCAAGTGGCGACTGCCATCAATAGAATGACTGACATCCTAGAATGCTCAGCTGATAAGCAATGTTCTGGACCGCTTAACCAACTTGGGGGACAGGATAGAGGAGAGGATAGAGTTTTAGAGAGAAGTTCAACCCGCCTAAATTTATTGATGAACCCGACCCTGAAGTAGCGGAGAACTGGTTGGAGAGAATGACCAATATATTCGCCGCTCTAGACTATACTGAGGATAGGCGAGTGAATTTCGCTGTATTCCAATTTGAAGGAATAGCACGTGCTTGGTGGGATCTGATAAAGGGAAAGTGGGAGATAGCCCAAACCCCTTGGACTTGGGAGAATTTTACGAGAGAGTTTAATGAAAAATTCCTCCCTCCTTTGATCCAAGAAAAGAGAGAGGATGAATTTATCAAGTTAAAACAAGGAACCCTTAGTGTAGCGGAGTATGAAGGGAAATTCACTAAACTTTCTAAATACGCACCGGAACTGCTGATTAATGAGCGAAAGCGGATAAGGCGATTTGTACAAGGGTTTAATGTGGAAATCCAGGAGGGTTTGGCCTGCAACCTAAATTTCTACATTTACTAAAGCTTTAGAGAAAGTGCAAAGAGTTGAAAGTGCAAGAATGCAAATGAGAAACTTTCACAATAGGAAGAGAAACTTTTCTAGTCGTGCTTCTAGACAGACTAGTAAAAATATTCAACCTTTCAAAACTGGAAGAGGAATGGGAGGAATAAGGACAGTTGAAATTTCGAGGGGAGTTATATCTAGAGGAAGTCGTAGTGGGCCAATTCAAGCTCGGGGAGCGCCTTCTACTAGTTCGACTGTGACCTCTCAAATTACTTGTGAGTACTGTGAAAAATCTAACCACTCCGAGAATGATTGTTGGAGGAAGTCTGGGAAGTGTCTGCTTTGTGGTAGTACCGAACACCAAGTTGCAAGTTGTCCAAAAGCACCAAAGATAGGAGGTAACACACAAAGACCAGAAAAGTCAACTTCCAAGCAGACCAGTGCTGGAGGAAGCCGATCGAAAGTACTGGCTAGGGTTTATGCACTGGACTATCAACAGATTCCTGAGACGACTGAGATGGTTGAAGGTACAATTTCAATTTTTCACCGTTTAGGTAGGGTTTTAATTGATCCGGGTGCAACACACTCTTTTGTAAACCCTAATTTCATGAATGGAATAGATTTGAAGTCAATTAAGTTACCGTATGATTTGGAGGTTAAAACGTCTATTGGAGACCAAAGTCTAATCGCTAACTTGATATATAGAGATTGTGAAATCTGGATTGGGGAACGAAAGGTATTGGCCGATTTGATAAATTTAGCAATTAAGGGATATGATGTGATTCTAGAAATGGATTGGCTAGCCCGTTATAATACCCAATTGAACTGCAGGATAAAAATAGTAGAATTGTGTAATCCGGGAGAGACAACCTTAAAACTGGACGTACGGGGGAGAATAGCCTCTCTGCACTTATTTTAGAGATCCGAGTTAGGAAGATATTAAGTAAAGGAGTTCAGGGATATTTGACTTTTCTAATCAACACCCCTAGTGATAAGGTGAAATTGGAAGACATGCCTGTAGTAAAAGATTATTCGGATGTTTTTCCTGAGGAGTTAGAGTCCTTACCATCGGAAAGAGATATAGCTTTTAAAATTGATGTGATTTCGGGAGTAGCACCTATCTCTAAGACGCCATATCGGATGGCTTCAACCGAATTGAAAGAATTGAAATTACAACTACAGGATTTGTTGGAACGGGGCTTTATAAAGGAAAGTGATTCACCATGGGGAGTCCCGATCTTATTTATTAAAAAGAAAGATGGGAGTTTAAAGTTGTGTATAGACTACCGAGACTTGAATGATATTACCATTAAGAATAAGTACCCGTTGCCCCACATTGATGAATTGTTTGACCAATTGCAAGGGGCGGTAGTATTCTCCAAGTTGGATTTGAGATAGGGTTATTATCAACTGAGAATTTTGGAGAAAGATATACCCAAGACTGCTTTTAACTTGAAGTATGGACACTTTGAATTTGCAGTAATGCCATTTGGATTGACGAATGCACCTACTGCTTTTATGGATTTAATGCACATGGTTTTTAAACCTTATTTGGATCAATTTATTGCGGTATTCATTGATGATATTTAGTGTATTCTAAGAATGTGAAAGATGAGAAACATTTGGGAATTGTTTTGCAAACTTTGAGGGAACACCAATTGTATGTTAAGTTTAGCAAGTGTGAATTTTGGTTGAGAGAAGTGACATTCTTGGGACACATAATTTCTAAGGATGGGATAAAAGTGGATCCAGTTAAAGTTAAAACTGTTTCAAAGTGAAAATGACCGGAAAATCCTATTGAGATTCGAAATTTTATAGGACTATCGGGGTATTACCGGAGATTTATCCAAAATTTTTTTAGAATTGCTGGACCCATGATTGAGTTGACCAAGAAAAATTGGAAGTTTATTTAGAGTCCTAAGTGTGAAGAGAGTTTCCAAAAGTTGAAAAGACGTTTGACAAGAGCGCCTGTGTTAACTCTGGCGAATGGGAATGATAGTTTTGTGGTCTATACAGATGCTTCTAAAGAAGGCTTGGGATGTGTTTTAATGCAAAATGATAAAGTAATAGCTTGTGCCTCTAGAAAATTGAAACTGCATGAAGGAAATTATCCTACTCATGATTTAGAGTTAGCAGCTGTAGTGTTTGCTTTAAAGAAATGGAGACATTACCTGTATGGAGTGACATTTGAGGTTTTTACTGACCACAAGAGTCTTAAGTATTTGTTTTCTCAAAAGGAACTGAATTTGAGGCAACGTAGATGGATGAAATTTTTGGAGGACTATGATTGTACGATAAAGTACCATCCAGAAAAAACCAATGTAGTGGCTGATATTTTGAGTCGTCAAGTACAAGTGGCCGGATTGATGATTAAGGAATTACACTTGTTGGAAGAATTTAGTTATTGGAATCCTAGACTTGAGTCGAGAAATGTAATTTTGAAAAATATTGTAGTGAATTTCATTCTGTTGGAACGTATCATGGAATCTCAGAAAAAGGACTCTAAAGTGCAAAAATGATTGAAAAAAGTTAAAAAGGGAGAAAAGCCGGATTTTAATTTGGGATCAAGTGGTATTTTAAGGTTCTGGAATCGAATAATAGTGCTAAAGGATGAAGGGGTTAAGAAGAAAATTTTGGAAGAGACACACCGATCAAAATTTACGGTACACCTTGGAGGGAATAAAATGTACCAAGACTTGAAGAGTCTGTATTGGTGGGAGAGCATGAAAAAGAAAATTGCTCAATTTGTCCAAACTTGTTTGACTTGTCAACAAGTAAAAATCGAACATCAGAGACCATCAGGACTTTTGCAACCTCTGGAAATACCTGAGTGGAAGTGGGAGAATATCACTATGTATTTTGTATCAGGGTTACCAAGGACACAAAGAGACTATGATGCTATTTGGGTGATAGTGGATAGACTGACCAAATCGACTCATTTTCTGTCAATCAACATGAAATACCAATTGGAGAAATTAGCTAAGTTGTACTTGGATGAGATTATCAGATTACATGGGATACCTGTGAGTATTGTGTCCGATAGAGATCCGAGATTTGTTTCAAAGTTCTGGCAAAAGATGCAAGAAGTGTTGGGAACTAAATTGAATTTTAGTACTACTTACCATCCCCAAACTGATGGACAGTCCGAGAGAACAATTCAAACCCTTGAGGACATGTTGAGGACTTGTGTTCTGGATTTTGGGAAAAGTTGGAGTAAAATTTTGACATTGGTGGAATTTGCCTATTATAATAGTTTTCACTCTTCTATTCAAATGGTTTCGTATGAGGCACTTTATGATTGGAAGTGTAGATTTCCGATTTGTTGGGATGAAGTAGGTGAACGTAAGATTTTAGACCCAACTACAATACCTTGGATTGAGGAAGCTAATGAGAAAGTAAAGTTGGTACGCCAGAGGATTCAGACCGCTCAAAGTCATCAGAAGAGTTACGCAGATAATCGGAAAAAGGATTTAGAATTTGCGGTTGGAGATCAAGTATTTCTTAAGATTACACCTCTGAAAGCAAGTTTAATGTCTGGGAAAGGAAAGAAGTTACAACCGAAATTTGTAGGGTCTTATAAGGTTATCCAACGTGTAGGAAATATGGCCTATAAGTTGGAATTGCCACCGAATTTGTTTCAAATTCATAACGTGTTCCATGTGTTTATGCTTAAGAAGTACCATCCAGACCCTTCTCACATTTTGCAACCGGAAAGCATTGAGATTGATGAGATTTTAACCTATGAGGAGAAACCGGTAAAATTTCTGAATAGGAAGGTGAAGAAATTACGAAATAAGCGGATACCATTGGTAAAAGTTCTTTGGAAGAATCATGAAATAGAGGAGGTAACTTGGGAGATTGAAGAAGCAATTCGAGGAAAATATCCAGAACTGTTAGCTAATCAAGATAAATTTCGAGGACGAAATTTTCTTAAGGGGGAGAGGATGTGAGGACTCGTAAATTTTCTTCTTTTAAACTCCTAATTCTAGTTTATTTAATTATTTATTTGGCCAAATGCCCCGAATATTATTTTCTAACCTTTTTAGACCTAATTACATGGGTCTATAGTTTAGTTATATTTTTAAAGTGACTTGTTTTAAAATTTAATTTTTGAAAACTCGTTAAGTGTGAATAGTGAATGCGCGTTTGGAAATAATAATCGATTCGAGAATACAATAAGTTTGAAAAATTGGAGACTTGTACATTAGTCTTAAAATGGTTATTTTTAAGTTTAAATATTCAAGTGATAGTTAGTTATACTATCGTTATACGAATTTTTTAGAGATTTCGCGTTATCGCGCACAAGTTGGAAGTTCGCGTTTTCGCGCGCGCAACTAATTGGAGGATTTTTAGAAATTATTTTTAGACTATTAAGAGTGAATAATATTAGTGTTAAAATAAGTGCAATAGAGGTATAATGCACAAGTGAAACAAACTCGAGAGAAATCGAGCACGAAACGCGCGCGGGGAGAGGGTTGACTTTTGGCACCTTTTGGCCAACAACTTAAGCTTCTCAAGGAAGCTTCATTTCAGCCACAAAACTCTCTCTCTTAAGCTCCAAGAACAGCCGGCCATCAAGAGAAGAAAAACCACCCAAAGCACTTCAAATTTCTTCTTCATTTCTTCATCAAATCTCCACCAAATTACACCAAAATTTAACCACACTTTACTAAGCACTTGGTGATCATCTTGAGCTACAAAAAGAGCTTGCTTTCCACGGTTTTCTTTAACTATCAAGGGCCGAAAATTTTTGCTTGAGTCACCAACAAAGGTAATCAACTATCAATCTTGCAAATCTTGGTTTATGGAAGTAGTATTGCACTTATGAGTTCATGGTTTCACATGGGTAGTTTTAAATTGTTTGAAAAATTGGTGAGTGGGCTCTATGAACTCCCACTATGGCGTTTTGGACTGATTTGTGGTGTTTTGAAGTTGTTAATGTTGGTTTAGTGTTTAAATTAGTAGAAATAAGTGAGATTTTGAAGGATAGCTCAAAGGAGGTGAATGGGAGAATTTTTTCGTTTCTGCCCCTGTGATGTCCGTGGCCCTTAAGGCAAATTTTTGTGGTTCCAATGGCTTAGTTATGATGTATATATGTTGTGTGAGATGTATAGAAAGTTTCATCAAAAACTTTCATGATTTTGTTGGCCAAATGTTGTGATTTCGGAAGTCAGCAAAACTGAAAATTTTTCCCTTAACTGCTTTGGCAGTGTTTTTGTTTTGGCTATAACTTTTTGCTTCAACGTTGAAATCGAGTGCCGTTTGTGGCAGTGGAAACTAGACATTCCCAACTTTTCGACGGTATAAAATGCACATTCTGGTTCCACCTGAGTGATCCGTACCAACCTTGTAAAGTTGACTGTTCTGTTTCTCGTCTGCACTGAGAGCTCTGTTTTGAACAGCGCATTGATGCTCAAATATGAGCTAGTTGTAGATAGATTTTGAAAATGATTTCTTCTAAGAAATTGTAGCTTTATGAATTTAGTTTTCAACGCCATCAACCACGCTCAATTCCAAGTTGAATTGGGTGAGTTGTGGCTGAAATTCAAAACTGACTCAGGGATTGAAAACCCTCTTTTGGGCTAGTTGATGCCTTAATCTTTATTGGGACTTGTTGTTTCGAAATTCTTGGTGTTAATCACCTACCAAATGCATGTTGGATGTTTATTAGACTTTGTCTTAAAAAATGAACTATGTTTGAGAAAATTTCATTGGCCAAATGTTTGGACAAGGGAAGAACAAAATGTAAGGCAGATTGCCTTGAAAATTTTAGAAACTTTAATGGCTTTGTTAACTAGTTTCACGAATGAATTTTTCTATGAATTTGGTAGGAATAGCACTTATATGGCAGGAAAATACTGCCAAATTAGGTGAGATTCCGAATGCGTTTCGAAGCCCAACTAAAGTCACAAAGTTTCAGTTTCAAATCTGGAAATTGTCCAGTGAACTTCATTTTGTGCCAACTTTGATCTGCTATATTTTAGGGCTCAAAATTCCAATTCTTGTTCCATTTATTGTGTTTTAAACCTTGCTTGCAACTCTAATTGAGTTCCAAATTTCAGAGGCTAGATCGAATTCTGTGATGTTTTCCGAATTTTCAAATTTAGCCGAAAACCAACCCGAAACTGTCTTAGTAAGGTTAAGGCAGCAACTTTGAACTGAATTTTAGATATCTTCCATTTAGAATCATGAAAAAATGTCTTCTAGAAACTTTAGTACTTTGGAAGAAGTTTCCAACGGTGCCAAGTTTTTCAATTTTGGACTTGCAATGAGTGAGATACGATTTTTCAAAGATCTCATATCAAATATGAAAATTTCAAAACTTAAGGAAATGGAGTTTTTCGAATTCTCCTTTTCCCCTCGATATCACTTGAACGTTTTACACTTGATTTCAAAGATGAAAACTCGATTTCTTTTGTGCTTTAAAATCCCGCCTTTGAGTCTCGATTTACGAATAAATAGGGCTCATTTTTATGAGAATTTTTCTAGATTGTACAAGTGTACAATCTTCCTTGATAATTGGGATTTATGAACGATAGATTATTATTAATTGTTCAGGCACTCAAGAGGACCTTCAAGAGGATCCCACGGTGAACGCTTGAACCTCGAGTGACATTCCTTCTTATTTACTTGGTGAGTGTCAAGTGCATGATTACTTGGACTCCTATGAACTTGATACATGCTTATTTGTTATCCTTGACTTGAGAAGTTGAAAAGGGAGTCGAGTGCATACTTTATCGCACTCGTTCTCATTTGGAATGAATAATTCATGTTTGAAATGTTTGAAATTATCAAATGTTTGGATATATCAAATGCTTGAATGACATGAATTGGTATGCTATGATTGTATACGTAACTGGAGTGAATCTCCTCGACTCTTAAATATATATGGGGGACGTCCAAATCTCACCGGCTAACCTTGGACTCGAGTCGGCATGGGTTTGGTCAGGCTCATTGGCCAACCATGAGAAAACAAAAAGTTTTACCTATTAAGAGATTTTGCTTGGCATACTCGAGCAGTATCGCCTCAAACAAATGACAGGCGGGCCCGATACAAGGTTATGTAAGATGAAAGGGGACAGGATAAATGAAGTTCTACGGACTAAACCTACCCGATTGACGGAGTGTCAATTCGTGGAGGTTCTGGATCGCGCAAGTGAAAAATAGCTCTTGAGAGCTCCTATATCTTTGAATTGTTTCTATTTACATATTATTGCTCGAATTACTAAATTCTTGCATATTACTGCTTTATTTGTTAAATGGGATTGTTATTTGGACAATGTACTTGCATGTGTGTTTCTTGACCTCACGAGCGTTTTGCTCACCCTGTAGATTTGTTTTCCTTAACAGGAATGGATTGGAGTGAACTCGGAGAAACCCCTTTTGAATGTACTTTTGTATTAGGGTTTCAATGTACATGGCTAGACTCTGATTTATTGTAAAATTTGGGATTTGATGTAGCTTTTGGAAATCTAATGTAAGATTTGGATGATTGATGCATTTTGTACTCGTGGTGTACTATTGAATATTGGTTATGGAAGCGACTTTCTCTATTAGACTTGTGTTATTGGTTATTTATAGTTAAGTTTGAATCGTATTTGCCTTGAATCCTGGCGAGAGTTGGGCAGGCATCCTGCGATCCTCTGGTTCGCCTTAGGGAGAAGTGGGGGCGCCACATGATCGTGTAATGATGGGGTTTTCTCGTGTAGTTATGTTTACAATTACCTGAAAATTTAGAAAAAACCTTATTTAAATTCTTCTCTTGACCAGCTGTTGACAAAATAAGAAAAGAAAGAAAAAGACACGAGTTAGTATATATTGAGATAATTCGGATGCATGTCTTGTTGGGAAACTTTTTTGTACCAAGGATAGGCCTAATATGATAATGCAATCCTCTAGGGTAGGCACATACAATACCTGATGAATCCGATCAACTTATTAATATTCTAATAAATAATTTGAAATTTTTGATCAATTGGTGTGGTAAGAGACATCTATCCTCACGAAATGAGAACGCAATCCGGACATATAAAATGATGTGTGAAAGAACCTACTCTTGAAAAGATTACAATGTTTCGACTAGTCTATTCAGTGAACCTTAAATTGAAACCCTAAAAGAGAAAAACGGGTCAAATGGATTGAATGAAATTGACGATTTATTCAAAAATTGATTGGATCACCCTAACAATGGGTAAACTGGTCAAATAGTTTGAATGAAATTGATGATTTGTTCAAAATCAAATGGATCACCCTAAAAATGGGTAAACTGGTCAAATGAACTGGATGAAATTGATGATTTATTCAAAATCGACCGGATTGTCCTAAAAATGAATAAATTAGTAAAATGGATTGGATAAAATTGATGATTTATTTCAAAATTGACTAAATTGTCCTAAAAATGAATGAATTGATAAAATAGGTTGGATGAAATTGATGAATAAATAGTTCCAAGGGATTGAATGAGATTGATAATTTATTCGATTGAATGGGATTGATAATTTATTCAAAAATCGATTGAATTGTCTGCCCATTGGTAGTTTCAAAAAATTCATTGCAATGCATTAGTTTATAAGCCTTCTAAAATCAAGATTTAGCCTCAATATATTATCGTCTCAACAACGAGGAATTATTTGTGAATTTCTTCAGCTTAATATCCTTTATGCAAGGAATTTTTACCAATTCTGATAAAATGGCCAAAAGATGATTGTTAGATGCTCATATTCTACTGTGCAAAAGTTGCTCTATTATCTTGAAAAATATCGGATCCTACCTTACCTTGTGCACTACCTCTTTGGATGGTACAAAATTTATAAACGTGCAAGTCTCATTGGATTACATATCCGAGACACAGAGTGGTTTATTTCTAACACGAGATTCCCTATGCGACATTCCCTTCTAAGATTCATGCATGATGTCAATTTATCAAAATAATTAAATATGCAATTTGAAATGACAATATGATCTAAAGAGACCCTTTGTATGCCAGGGTGAGCCTAAAAATAAAATGCAATTATTAACCTACGAATGCAAACATCGGAATCTTAAACGTGCAATAGCCTATCTAGGAGGATAGGTTCTAAAAAGAGGATCATGCCAGATCTTTTAGTTTCTAATGTTTGTGAATGCAATAGACGAGAAAACAAAAAAATGTTAGTTCAACACATAATACATAACACGTCAAGCAATTAGATGATACAGAATGCGAAGAGAAAGCGAAGTAAGGAAAGAGGGGTGGAATCCCTCCCTTCATGCCTAGTGTTCCTAATTAAGGTAAGACTGACTCTATCTTAGACGACTTCTAATATGGATGCATGAGGTTGGACTCATTAATACATCTAGACTCGATAAATCTTCAGGTTCCCAAACCTTCAGACCAAAGGCGGAGGGTCATCAATCCCAAGGCCTAAGAGTCGGTGGTTCGAGTGATCTCTCGGACATTGCTACGCGCACGTAGTGCCGCGGCTACATGTCCAAGTGGATCTATCCTAATCCTAACGGGTGGAGTGGTGTGACAACCACTAAAAGTAAAAAGAAATGAGGGTTTATAAAAGTAAAACCTATGCACGTATGAAGTGCCCCTATTGAAGGGAAGGATTAAATACCATTTAAAAGCGGGCGAAGGTCCTAGGGTAACTATTTCTCCCAGCCAAAATGCAAGCGCGATATACAAACACAAATGAAAAGTAAACACATAAACGATCGCATACGTGGATATTTGAGACGATTGTGTGTTAGATGCAAGAAAACCCTAAAAAAGGAAAAATGCAACCCTAAAACTCCAAATGTGATATATAAAAATGTTAAAAGAAGAAAAAGATTGACTAAATCAAATTTGCTCGGACTCTCTAAATCCCCAGTGGAGTCGCCAAGTTGTCGTGCCCCATTTTTAAATGAAAAATAAACGGGTTTCTAAAAATGGATTTTTGATTTATTTTTAGTGAAAATGTGAGTTTTTTAATTAGAAAATGAATAAAGAAATGAATTTGGAATTAGTTTTGATTGAAAAATGATTTGTGATTTTTAGAAAATAAATAAAGAAAAATGGGCCTAAATGGGACTTTAGAAATGCAACGATTTTGACCTAAAAATAATAGTTTAAAAAGGGTTTTTAATGAAAAATAAGAGTCACCACCTGATATTGAATTAAGGTGTACCAAGTCATCTAAAATGAATTTTTAAGGAAAAAAGTAGAGAAAACCCTTTTTAAATGACTCCAAATCTTTGAAAATCAGAGAAAAAGAATCGGGAGTCACGGTTGTAAAAAGGGAAGACAATGATAAAATCTAAGACACCCTTTCAACCTAACAAGGCTAGTTGCGTGATTTAGTCAAAGATTTTCTTATTTTAATCTAAAAATTTATCACATTTGAATGTCACTATATGGATGCAAAACCTAAACCTAGGAGGGTATCGGGGGATCAGAATGTCTCTTCATAACTTAATTGGTGCAAATCACATTAATTGTGATGCCCAAAAGTAACTCTTTGAAGAGGTCACGAATATGCAAAAATATGGGATTCTAAGAAAGGAAAAGAAAATAATATACAAATATACATGACCTAAAGGAATGCATCATAACGGGTGGGGGAACTATGATTCGTGACTTCAATTTTTCCTTTTTATAGAGGGAATGCGAGCGTGCTAAGGTTAGAAAGCCAAATTCGTCCACATCCCATATTCGAGGGGTTATCCCTAATCTAATCAAGCAAATGTACTATCCTAATTCTAATTCTTAAATGAAATGCAAATCTAATGTTATGTTTTCATTTAAAAAGGGTAAGAAATATACATATAAGGGGAAATATATGATAAGAGATATACATATAAGGGGGAACATGGGATAAAGGATATACATATAAGAGAAATGCCATGCAAAATGATAAAAAAATCCTAAAAGATAGAAAATATGCATGAAATGTAGTGATTTGTCACACAAACATGATCTAACGCGTGAAGGGCTCCTAAGGGTCTAGCGTTGGATTAGCCCATGTCTATGAGTCCTCACTAGCATTGGACTAGTGGAAAATCAGAACGAAAGACCACAACTAGCGTTGGACTAGTATGGAGTCAGGAAATGGGCCACAATTAGCGTTGGACTAGTGTGGAGTCGGGAAATGGGCCATAACTAGCGTTGGACTAGTGTGGTAACGTCACACATTGATTATAACTAAATTAAAACATGTAAACACATAATATCACATAAACACATAACACATAAGCATGGTATTTAGATGCAACACCCTAAGAAAGCGAGTAACACGTAACACATAAGCATGCAAAAATGCACAAGGTAAATAAAGTCCTAACTATTACACTTGGGGCCCTAACTACAGTCTAAAGGGAGAAGGAATAAATGAAATGAATATCTAACTATTACATCTTGGCATTTAAATGCCCCTTAAATAATCAAAGATTAAATGAAAATAAATATACTAAACTAAAATAAATAATGTAATAAAATTAAAACATTTAAAAAGCATGCAATATCACACATAAGATCACATAGGAGCATATAGGAACAAATAAGATCAAAATAAAGAAGTTGAGTGTACCTCCCTTGAATTGGTGACCCAGTGAAACGAAATTACTTATTTACCCTCCAAAACAATAAAATGGTCAAGGAATCACTTTAATTAACAAATAATCACAAAAAATGGAAATAAACACAAAATTAAATCACTCAAGGGATTCTCATAAAAGTAAACAACCCATGTTTAAGAAATTAAAACAAGTAGGGACTTGATTGCAAAAATTAAAGAAGTTTCAGGGGTCTATTTATTACTATTACAAGTATTAGGGGTCTAAATTAAAATAAATTAAAATTAAGGACTTAAGGTGAAACCTATCTCAAACCAAATGATAAATTTCACAAAATAAAGGAAATCTATTTGCTATAATTAAACAAGCAAATTACCCAAAATTCCTAATTTTTACTAAAAACCAAATCAAACTATAAATTTATCAAAAATTATTAAACCTCAAATTTTATCTTAAAATTCACTGGAATCTGTCCCGAAAATCTTATTAAAGCATATCAAATGAAATTAACATTTAAAAGGGACAAAATTGATTATATTTCCTAATTTTCTGGGCCATAACAGAACAAAGGGAAACTTGAGGGGTTAGATTGCAATTTTGAAAAATTTTCCATGCAAACCCACGAAGAAAACTTTCTGCAACTGAAACTTTCACCTGAAGCTTTGGAACCTCAGCAGCATTATGCGACAACAACAAAAATTTTAACAATAAGAAAGATCCGACCTCCAAACTCTCATTAAGATTCATGAACTCATCATCAAGATGCCATACAAGTGAGAGAAAGATTTAGATAAAAAAACTTGCAAACTTTAGGTTTATTCAACAACTTTCCACCAGTTGCTTCATGATGTTCCTAATAAGAAAGAGATGCTAGATGCAGTCTTTCACTTCGCGGAACATAACTAGAATCACAACCAACATTGGAACTTTGATCTTGAGCAACAAAACCACAAAAATTCAGTCATTCAAACATGCAAATCTTCGGCAAAAATTTCTGCAACATTCCTATTGCTCTTTTTGGTTTATTCCACTCAGACATATTTTGCAAAGTTAAACCACAACCAGTAAACTAATCAGTCAAAACCCATTAAAATCTTCAACCCAGCATTGTTAACTCACAGAAATGCAGCTACCTACCCAAAAGATCCAACTATGTAACTGGGTATGAAGAACACAACCAAGACAGAAAAGAAAAGGCTTGCGGTAAATGCGCGCATAATATATCGATTAAGTTACTAGTAAACCCCAAACTTCTATCCCCGAACCCAAACCAAACTCACGGATTTCTCCACTCCAACCAGATTCACAAATAAGATTCACATGGAGGACGAAAAACAGGCATGAAGGCAAAAGTTTCAGTACTTTGGACATAAACCCAGTAATCTGTGAACAGCCAAAGTAAAAAACATTACCTTTAACCTTTTGAAAAGGCAGATCGAAGCTTGATATGATTGGAGGAAGAAATCTTTGCTCAGCCAACCGTCAAAGTTCACCTCTTTCTGGTTCCGCCGTTCTCCTTCAATCCTGCAGCTTCCTCTCCTTTGCTTCAGCGAAAGCCCTCAACCCCCGAAGCTACCTGTTTCCCTCAGTTCTTAGCTTACTCCCTCTCTCTCTCAATCTTTTCTTTTTACCGTTCGTTTCTCTCCTTTTCCCCCAAGCTCTCCACTCAGCCGTAGCTCTCTCTTCCTCACTTGGTTTTTTCCTTTCTTTTCTCAAACCCTCAGCCCGTAACCTCTCTTTTGCTAGCTCCCTTTCTCCCTCGGCCGAACCCTTTTCTTCCTAGACTCCTCAGCCGTTAGCTCTTCCTTTCTTGGTTTCTAGTTTTTCCTCTCTCCCTCTCCTGTTGCTCTCTCCCTCTCTTATTTTCTCCTCTCAGCCGCCTCTCTTTTTTCTTCTTCTAGCCATCACTCCTGCTCTCCTTTTCTACTGATTCTCTTCCTTTTATAGCTACAAAGATCCCTAACCCTATCATCTAATGGTGTCGACTGAATTGGCATGTTCATGATGATTTATAAGCCATTAGATGGGCTTCCATTCTAGATCCTTCTTAGTTTTTGGATGAAAGCCAGGTGGCTTGAAGTTGAAATGATCCAATGGAGCCAAAAAATGAAAAAAAAAGTGAATGAGAAAAAAACTGGAAAATCGCGGCTGCATTTGTAGTCCTGTAGCTTCAAACTGGTTGTACGATAAGGAGAAGAAGTAGCGCGTGTGCATTGAACGCTCCTTCCTTTTTTTTTTTCTCTTATTATTTTTTGTTTCTCCTTTCCAAATCAATTTTGGGTTAAACAAAACAAAATTAATTCCTAATAGAAAATACATTGCCATATTTTCATTTATTTTAAAGTAATCGAATCTAAAATGATTTAAAACATATTTTTGTGAAAATTTTCCTTTTCAAAAATTTTAATACAAAAATATCTTTAAAAAAATGAAATTATAAACCTAACTTAAAAAATAAATAAAGATAACACTAACTATCATTTAATAAAAATAAAAATAAAATACAAATAAAGCTAACATGAAATTTTTGGTGTCTACAGTTGGGACCTTTTGAAATAACTCAAGTATTTCCTTATGGAACAGTGGAGGTCATTAGTGTAAGAAATGACAGGTTCAAGGTCAATGGACAAAGATTAAAAGCCTATTTGGTGGGTGACATCAGCCCTATGGGACTTATTTATCCTTTGGGTGATTCTTCTTTAACCTAAGGAACCGATTATTTTGAATCTAGTCAATGACTATAAACAAAAGTACTAATTGAGAGACAACCCAATATTTTGGTTGTTTATGTTAATAAAGTGTGATTTTATGTTTAAATTATATATTTAAGTTATTTTGTTATTTTTCATTTGTAAGAATTGAAAATGGGAGCAAGGATGACCATTTGAGGTGAAAACGATGAATTTTGATCAAGGAACTCCACTCCTCAATTTGAGTAAAAGTTGTTTTTGATTCGTCAAAGAGGGTTAAAATACATGTTCTGATCATTTTGCATGTGTGCACATTGATTATTTTGACAAAAGAATGATCTATAATTCATTTGAGTAATTGGGATACCATTTGTAATTTTGAAAATTTTCACCATTTCTGCAGAAAAATTGCAAGAGAATATGCAGGCTCAGAAAAACATGGCATAAGGCCACATTTTCACTAGCTCGCATATTTGCTTCTATAAAATTAAAGCAAAAAATGCAGAGTCAAAAACGTGAATTCAGGTCACGTTTTCTCAAGCCTACGTATTTGTTTATGTAACTTTAAGGAAGAAAGCACAAGTTGAAAACCGCGTTTTTAGCTCAAGTATTCGAGCAAAGGCTTTAAGGGACAAAACGCAGGTTTGCTCTTTCATTCCCTTCTTCCTTCTCCAAACTCACGTATTCTCACCCATACACGCACAGTTCACAAATCAACAAATTTACTCCATTTCTTTGCTATAAATCATCAACCCAATACCTTTTGACCCTTTTAGAGACTTTTTAACCGATTGAAATTCAAGAAAACCCCTCAAAATTCGGTTTCAATTGATTGAGGGTTAGGGTTCTTTATTTCTAAATCCATTAATTGAAGGTCAATTGGAGTGAATTTCATAGGAATTTTGCACCTTTAGCATCACTAAACATCTTTCTATGTGATTGAGATAAGTTTCCTCATCAAATCTTTGTATTTTAGACGTTGGTAGTTTTCAATTTCCTGAACTTTCTGACATTTTCTAATTCAAATTTTGGATCATGTTTATTGATGTTTTTAGCTTCCAATATACTTATGGAGGATGTTTAAGCATGTTCAAATGTAGCAATTTGATTCTTTATTGTTTGTTAAAATTTTTCAATTTGCTATATTTGGATTAAATTAGAAAATTAGTTTGGATTATTATTGAACCCTTTAGATTGATACTATTAGCTAAAAATGGTTGGTTGATGATGTTCTTTCATGTACATTGCTTATATAGAGTAATTTTGATGAATTTTGTGATTTTTAGATAATTTTTGCTTAATCATGTTTATGGTTAAATGTTATTTATTGTAGTTAATTTGTAACTGCTATAAACATAATTATTGTTAAAGTCACTAAATTGATCATATTTGTTATGTATTTTAATAAGTTGATGATTTTAACAAATAATTGACAATTTTGGGCATTTTTAATGTCATATCTTTCATGTCACAATTTTGGGGTAATTTGATTATTTACTTAATTGTTAATGACATGAGGATATAAACTTGAGCTTATTTGAGCCAATTTTACTCCCTATTCATTCATGCTGATTCTATAACATGCCTATGATTACTATAAGTGAATGGATTTTTTTTAGGTGCTTTATAAGAATTATTTATTGGATTATGGGTGACATGTGCGACTTTTATCCTTGTTTAAGAAGATGATTGCATTTTCTTTCTTAGATACCATGGTGAGACGACGAAGGGATGTTATTCATGAGATTTCTTCTTCTAGTAGTGATGATAGTGAAAGGAGTGAGGAGATGGAAATGAGTGAGGAATTGAAGAAAGTGAAGAAGAGATATTTCCTTTACCCCAACTTGTGGTCAGGCGTCAACGGGAGAGCACATCTTGATGCTCTAAAACTACAATCTTTGATAGCGCTACATTCACAACTCTAAAAAATTAAGAGTGGTACAAAAAACATGCTAACTTGGAGTTCATTTTTGAAAAGCACATCCACTCGAAAATTGAGACTGTCTATCATTTCATGGAGGCATTTAACCAATTCGGATGGGCGCCAATTCTCACTTTGCCTACTCACTACTATCTGGATTTGGTGCATGAGTTTTATACTAACATCATCAACAAGGCAAACTACAGTGGAGAGTTGGTAGACTCTTGGGTGTGAGGTACTCGAATATACCTTACTCATGATCTCCTCTCGTGTATTTTGGGATGCAATGATTCTGGGCTGGATGTCAACTTGAAGAAAGAATTCACTGCCCCCAATAAGAAATGGAATCCCTTACATGCCATGTCTTGATTTGGTCTCGAGTACCAACTTTTCCGCTTCTCCTGCAAAGAGACAATGGTTGCTAGTGCTTTTGACACTCATCATTGCCTTATTATCTACATGACGGCGCACAATGTGATTCCAAAGAAGAGTGGCCACAGGAAGGCCTGAAAAAGTGACATCTATTTTCTGGACTACATGTTTCACAATAGGGAATCCTCCTATGTCCGCATCCCGCTCCCAAATATCATTATCAGCTACATAAGGATGATAGCAAGGAGACATATTACCTCTTTTAAATTTGGATTTTCACATCTCATTTCTCTCATTTTTGAGTGTATTGGTGTTAAGTTAAATGAAGTTAATCATGTAGATGTCCATCCAAGTGAAGACCTGAAACTTTCAAACTTTCATAGGATGGGCATCTCCATAGATCACATTGTTCTGCCATGGGAGGAAAGATGACAAAAGGCACGTCATAACCAAAAAGAAGCTAGACCCTCCACATCTGCTTACCTACTCCACCACCTCAATCCAATTGGCAGCAGCTTTTTAGTCACCTTGATGACATAGAGCATCAGCTGGCCCAGGTTGACACTCGCACATATCGTATAGAAGAATATTTGCGCTTAGATCGTCAGTGACGTGCTGAGCAAGGAAACACGCGCTAACCTCTTAATGCTATTTTGCTTCTGCTTTCATATTTTCATTGTTGTTTTCTTTGTATATTTTCATTGTATAAATTTAATTTGCACTTAAATTTTTGTATTTCAAACTTGTGGTAGTTTTAGTAGACATTGGTTGTAGATCGTTGATGGTTCGTAACTCATGGTTGAATTGGATTTCAGCCACTAAAACTGGGAAGTAACTTATTCTTACTTTCTATTATTATTTTTTCTTATATATTGAGAACAATATGTATGTTAAGTGTGGGGGAGGGAATGATGCTAAGTAGTTACTTTTGTACTTATATTGCTTGAAATATTTAGACTTAATGTTGAAAATTTGGCCTGTTTTGAAATGTTGATTTTTGGGTTTGCTGGCAAGGAGTTTCGTCCAGTACTAAGGAGAAACTCCATAAAAAATTTTAAAATTTTTTCAAAATCTTGTCCAAATTTTAAAAAATTTGCTCCACAGTTTTTCATATCTACTTTACTTGAGTCCATAAATGCATGAGTTTAAGTCCCTTTTGTTTCAAATTTTCCTATATAAGTGAGACGATTTAAGTAATTTGACAATTCAATTCTTACTTGACTTGGAAGCCATTATTATGTGATTAGAACTATTACATGTGAGAAAGTATATCTTGCAAAAGAGGAAAAATTATACTTAACATTGTGAGTACTAATGAGATCTCTCTTCTTACTTATTTTTACAAATAACAGATATATATAGTTGCCAGAAGTAATTCTCTTCCTAATATATACCTTGTTGTGAGATTTTTCATAAAAAAACTCCAATAAATTCTGATACTGAGTAACCAGGAGTCTTTATCTACAAATATCGACTTTCACATAAAAAAGTATTTGAATTAGGACTCATAAGTGAAATGTTAAGTAACCAGAGATTTTCATTTAAAAATAGCGATCTTCACGTCAAAAGATATTTTCACACTTTAAAGATAAATAAAAGATAGACAATGTGAACGATTCCCTTTTGTAATGTTTGTGAAACCAACATCTCATTTTGAAGGAACAAAATATCTAATGTGACTATATAATTTAGTTATTTGTGAAATTAAATGAGATAGAGAGATTGAATTTAGTTGGATGAATTTTGGGTATAATTATTTCTTTTTTATATGGTATGATGAGTATTATGGGTGATATGAGTGGTTGCATAATAAAAGCTTGCCAAGTTGAGAAGAATTGAATTTTAAGTTCACTTGATTCGTTTCATTTCTTAAATCATTGTTGGGTGATCTTTCTTATTGTTTGAAGATAAACAATGATTTAAGTATGGGAAAATTTGATAAGAGTTTATTATGTGTGTTTTTAAGAAGCGTTTTATGTTTATTTTTTGTTTAATTTAGGGTTTTTACTGTGTAGCTTTCTTTTTAAATTTCTAAATTTTGGGAGTTTCGTTTGAGCAATTTAATTTGCAAATTTGGTTATATTTGCAAGATTTGACGAGAATTATCAACATTTGATCGAGACGGATTCATTTGAACTCATTGATGGTTGATTCAATGATGATTTGGAAAGTAGAAGAGCATCAAATGCAAGTTTTATTGGTGCATTGCATGAACAAACACTTGGACATTTTGCTTATGATCTTAGAATTGAATTAGAGTAGAAAAGACAAAAGGAAACGTCACAAAAAAGAAAATGCAGGCTCTGAATATGGGAGCTGAGGTTGCATATTCTAAACCTGCGTATTCTCCCCTATTTTCTACAACTTATTTTGCAACTTGCTCTGCTTTCACACAACTTTTCAACTCAATTTTCAGCAAATAATTTCGGCTGTATCTATTCAAAAGACTCTAAAAAAGTGCAAAGAAAACTTTATGTCATATCATTAAACACTTTTTGACTCTCTTAACACTATATATGCAAGAATCATTGAAAAAGAGAGGGTCTTTAGTTATTAGTGAGAATTATTAGTTTAGCTAGGGAAAGAGCTTAAATAGAGCATTTTTTTATTCTCTTTAATTAGGAACTTGTAAGAAACATTTTGGAGAATCTATTGTAGAACTTATTTTATTGAAGAAATAGAAGATCTTGGGAGCTTGTTCACCACCTTGGTTAAACTTTCTTTATCTATCTCTTTACTTGTGATTCTATATGTATTTATCCAATAAAACTATATTTTTTCTTGTTTTATATCACATGAGTAGCTAAATTTCTAGATTTATTGAGTGGATGAACCTTGTGGTTATTTGATATGAGTTGAATATGGTTTACGCTTGTTACTTCTTATATTAGCTTGTTCATTTATGCATGCTCATCACTTGTTATTGTTTGATCACCAATAACAAGTTATTAGTTGTTGTTGTTATTCAATGAAAGTTGGTAATAATGATGGAACAATATAAACGGAACTTAAGAAGTAGACTCATGAGAATAGAGGTACTCATGAGTCTAGAGGTACTCTTAAGTGGATTATCTTTGCATTACATGAAGAACAAAAGGGTAGATCTGTGAGGACTCGCAAAATTTATTATTTTAAACTCCTAATTCTAGTTTATTTAATTATTTATTTGACCAAATACTCCGAATATTATTTTCTAACCTTTTTATACTTAATTACATTAAATTATGACTTACTCATATTTTTAAAGTGACTCGTTTCAAAATTTAATTTTTGGAAATTCATTAAGTGTGAATAATGACTGCACGTTTGGGAATAATAATCAATTCGAGAATACAATAAGTTTGAAAAATTGGAGACTTGTACATTTGCCCTATAGTGGTTGAATTTAAGTTTAAATACTCAAGTGATAGTTAGTAGTACTATCGTTATAAGAATTTCTTGGAGATTTCGCCTTATCGCGCGCAAATCGGAAGTTCGCATTTTCGCGCGTGCGACTAATTGGAGGACTTTAGAAATTATTTCTAGATTATTAAGAGTGAATAATATTAGTATGAATATAAGTGCATTAGAGGTTTAGTGCACAAGTGAAATGAACTCGAGAGGAATCGAGCACAAAACGCGCGTGTGCGCGCGCGAGAGAGAGTTGACTTTTGGATCACTTTTGGCCAAACACTTAAGCTTCACAAGGAAGCTTCTTCATCAGCAACGTCACTTTCATTCTTGCTCAAAGAACAGCCGTGCAACACTAGGAGAAAAGAGACCAAGAGTTCTTCAAATTTCTTCATCCAAATCTTCACCAAATCACTCCAAAATTTAACCGTACTTAGCTCATCACTTGGAGATCACATCTAGCTAAGAAAGAAAGATCAAAGGGAGTGAAAGGGAGAAAATTTCCGATTCTGCCCTTTTGATGTTCGTGACCTTTAATGCGAAATTTTGTGGATCTAATGGCTTAGTTACGATGTTTATATGTTGTATGAAATGTGTAGAAAGTTTTGTTGAAAAATTCCATGAATTGGTTGGCCAAAAGTTAAAATTTCGTAAGATGATGAACCTGGAAAATTCTCACGTCACTGCCCAGGCAGTGTTCTTGTTTCGGCCATATCTTTTTCCTCCGATGTCGAAATCGAGTGCCGTTTGTGGCACTGGAAACTAGACATTCCCAGATTTCCAACGGTATAAAATTCAGGTTCTAATTCGATCCGAGTGATCTGTACCAAGCTTGTAAAGTTGACTGCTCTGTTCCACGTTTTCACAGGGAACTCTGTTTTGTGCAGCGACTTGGTGTCCAAACATAACCTAGTTTTGGACTGAATTTGAAAATGATTGCTTCTAATAAATTGTAGCTTAATGAATCTAGTTTCCAACGCCACCAACCACACTCAATTCCGAGTTGAATTGAGTGAGTGGTGGCCAAAGTTTGAATCTAACTCAGAGGTAGAAAACCCTCTTTTGGCTAGTTAAAGCTTTAGCTTCGATTTGGGACTTGTTAATTCGAATTTCTTGGTGTTAATCACCTAAACAATTACACCTTGGATGTTTCTTAGACCTTGTCTTCATAAATGGATGATGGTTGAGAATTTTCATTGGCCAAATGTTTGGAAAAAGGGAAAAACACAAATGCAAGGCAGATTGCCTTAGAAATTTTGCAAACTTTATTGACTTTGTTCACTAGCTTCCCAAACGAATGTTTCCATGAAATTTGGTAGATGGATAACCCTCATATGGTAGTATAATACTGCCAAATTTGGTGTCATTCCGAGTTCATTACGATGCTCAAACAAAGTTCCAAAGTTCCTGACTTCAACCTGGAAAATTGTCCAAGTGTCTCAATTTTTCAGCAACTTTGAGCTACTATATCTTGGTGCTCAAAACTCTAATTCTTGTTCCGTTTGCTGGAATTTAAACCTTGTTTACAAATCTAATTGAGTTCCAAAATTCAAAGGCTATATCGAATTCTGTGATTTTTACCGATTTTCCAAAGTTAGCGAAAAACCAACCTCAAAACTGCCTTGCGAACTTAGAACAGCCACTTTGAGCCAAATTTTGAATATCTTCCAATTGGAATCATGGAAAAGTGTCTTCTAGGGACTTTTAGTACTTTGGAAGAAGTTTCCAACGGTACCAAATTTTCCAATTTTGGAGTTGTAATGAGTGAGATACGATTTTTCAAAGATCGAACCTCAAATCTGAAATTTTCAAACTTGACGGGAATTGAGTTTTTGAGACTCTTCCCTATCCTTCAATACTAAATGACCATTTAGGACTTGTCTTCATGAAGTAAATCAGTTTTTCCTTGTGTTAATAAACACTACTTTTGAATCTTGAATTTTGAGTTAGTGAAACCCCATTCCATGGTATTTTCTAGATTGTACAAGTGTACAATCCCTCTCTTGATAAGAAAGGATTTTTAGTGATGGTGTGTAATAGATAACTATTGTTTGCCCAGGTGCTCAAGGAGACCTTCACGAGGATCTCGAGGGGAACATCTAAAGGTTTGTTTACGCACTCACTCTCTTATTTTGATTGGTGAGTGTCAAGTGCATGAATTTGTTGTTAAGTGGTTAACTGTTTCTTATCCGTTATGTGAATTTGAAATTTTGAGACGAGTGTGTACTTTACCGTACTCGTTCTCTTTCAATCGAGATTATATTCGTATTTTGCTATGTGGATTCATATTCGATTTGTACATGGTAATGTGGATGTGATTTGTATTTGTGATTTGTATATGTAATTCGTATTTGTGATTCCTACTTGGAATCGTCGATTTGAGCATTGCTCATCGACTTCTATTCGTATTCGTATTCGTATTCGGGGGACGCCCAAACTCGTTGGTTAGCTTTGCGAATCGAGCCAGCATGGGCTTGGTTGATGAACTTAGCAAACCATGAGATATTCGTTGGGCATGATCTATTGGAGAGATCTTGCTCGGCATTACTCATGCAGTTTTGCCAAGATATACTCAAGTATTATCAAAAAATTTGATGAGCGGGCCCGACAAGGGGGTGTAATGGTGACGGGTTTTGAAGAAAAGTGGTGTATCTACGGATTTGATATTTATGTGGTTGACGGAGTGTCAACATGAGATGTGATCAAGACTCCGACTCGACTACGTGGAATTTACTTCCTGAGAGCTACAGTATCCTTGAATTGTTTCTGTTTATTTTTTTGAAATGTGAATTATTCGAACTTATAGCTTTACTTACTATGTAATTTGTGGCTATTTGGATTGCATGTTTGCATGTGTGTTTCTTGGCCTCACGAGCGTTTTGCTCACCCTGTAGATTTGTTTTCCTTAACAGGAATGGATCGAAGAGAACTTGAGGAAAACCCCCTTTTGGATGTACTTTTGTATTAGGGTTTTCGATGTTCATGACTAGACTCTGAATTTTTGTATAATCTGGGGTTGATGTATACTTTGGGAATCTAATGTAAGATTTGAACGATGGATGCGTTTTGTACTTGTGGTGTACTAGTGAATATTGGTAATGAAAGCGACTTTAATCATTTGGCTTGTATTGTTAATTATTTATAGTTAAGCTTGAATGATTTTGCCTTGAGTCCTGGCGAGAGTTGGGCAAGCGTCCCGCGGATACCCTCTGGTTCGTCTTAGGGAGAAGTGGGGGCGTCACAAGATCTAGTTATTCACCACGAGAAGAGGGAAAATTTGTTTAGTCTAACCCACTACATCATGAGAATGAGTTTTGGTAAATGTGAAAATGAATCCCTAGTTAAACAATAATAGTAACAAGAGGTATATCTATTCACTTGTATTTTTTATGCTATAAGTGGACTCTACTTCCCTAGACTCAAGTATTTAGTGACAATTCTCCATTGTTTTTTTGCAAGTTATCTAGTTAAGTTAGTTAGATAGTAGTAATTGTGATTTCTCTTGTTTTTATTGATAGTTAGTCTAGATAATAGAGTAAGTAAGGGTCTTAGTACTTGCATTAGTTGCTCTTCATGGAATCGACTCAATATATGCTCTAAATTACTGTTTGACTTGTACACTTGCAATCAAACGGGTGTATTGTGGATTAAACTTGCACTTATATAAAAAACTCGTCACATGTTATCGGGGTAATAAATATCATTAGCGGGGAGGCTTACGGGATGAGATAGTTAGCATTCTCGAAAACAAACCTACTGGCAAGCCACTCTCAATTTCATAGAAAATAGTTCCCAACTTATCATTGTGATGTCCTATGGCCCACAAGACCCTGTCCCTGTGGTTTCACAAAATCGTGGGTAATTATCACTAAAATGATGCTAAATAATTTCATCATAGAAAATGTGTATATTGACCTCGAGAACTCTGTAGATATTCTATACTACGGGACTTTAGAACAAATGAGATTGGGAGACGATAAGTTGGCTCTAGTCTAGACTTCTCTTGTGAGATTCAGGGGGTAGGTACTCTACCTTGAGGGGATGATTACCCTCACCACGATTATAGGAGAGGTCTCTCAGTGTCGAACTTTGCCTTTCATTCTTGCTGTTGTCAAGGCGATTTCATCCTACAATATGATCATTGGACACCCTACTCTTAATGTGTTGAGAATGATTTGTTCTACTTATCATTTAAGTCTGAAGTTCCCTAACAGTCATGGTATGGCCAGGATACACAGTGACTTGAAAGTCGCATAGGAGTGTTATATAACAACTTTGTAAGATGCCGTCTCTGAGGGAGCTACGACCAAGAAAAAATAGCCTTCATTACCGATTGATGTGTCTTCTATTACACAACCATACCCTTCAGACTAAAAAGTGTAGGAGTCACCTACCAGAAACTGATAAATATTTCGATGTCAAATTGGCTAGAATGTGAAGGTTTATGTTGACGATCTTTTAGTCAAAAGTCTGAAACTCAAGGAATTGGTAGAAGATCTTTGATAAGTTTTTGATATATTAAGGGACAGTCTCATGAGACTCAATTAAAAAAAATGCATCTTTGGAGTGCTCTCGAGAAAATTCCTTAGATTTAGTGTGTCAAAGAGGGGCATTGAACCTAATCCCGACAAGGTTCAAGCCATCCTAGACATGGAGTCACCAAAGACGATCCGAGACGTCCAATGTCTCACAGGGCAAATGGAAGCTCTCAATTGATTTCTATACCAATTAGCGGTCTGTGGATTACCTTTCTTTAAATTCCTGAAGAAGGATGAAAATTTTGAATGGACGCAAAAATCTCAGGCCACTTTTGATGATCTTAAAACTCATTTGCAATTTTTACTAACATTAGCATCACCAATTCCCGAGGAAACATTGTATCTCCATTTATCTGTCACGATAGAGGCTGTCAGTGCCTTATTTGTCAGAGATGAGGGAAAACATTAACAGCTCGTCCACTATCTTAGTTGGGCCCTACATGGTCCCAAATAGCGATATTTCAGGGTGAAAAATTTTATCCTTTACCTCGTGCATGCAACTTGAAAGGCTCAAGCCTTACTTTCAAGTACATTCCATTTGTGTGCTGACCAATCAACCTATTCGACGAATCTTAATGAAGCTGGAGGCATTGGGAAGATTGACCAAATAGGCAATTAAAGTTGATGAATTTGATATCAGCTATCAGTCAAGAATGACTATAAAGGTCAGGCATTGGTCAATTTTATTGTTGAGCTGACACTCAAAACAAGTGATCCGAACAGCTCCTAAAAGGCTTGTCCTTGAACTATATATGTTGATGGGTCCTCTAATAAGGAGAGTAGTAGGATTGGCTTACTACACATTAGTCCTGAATGGGAAGAGTGTACGTACAAGATTCGTTTTAATTTTTCTACTTCTAACAATGAGGTCGAGTATGAGACCCTTATCACTGGGTATAGCATAGCCTAAAAGTTTGGCATTCAAAACTTGTGAGTGTGCAGTGACTCGCAATTGGTGGTCCGACAGATTTTGAAAGAGTATGAGGCCAGGAACAATAATCTATTTAAATACCTTACTCATGTATGAGACATGATCAAAATGTTCCAATCTTTTGATATTTGTCCTATCCCAAGATTGCGAAATAAGAGGGTAGACACCTTGTCTAAATTGGTGTCCTCTTCTTTTACATTTTTCATGAGGCCTATTTTTGTGAAAATTTTCAAACATCCCAGTCATAGCTTCTGACCGGTCTGTCCAAGCGAGGGGGCTCCCATGTAGATGGATTCCATCTCAATATGTTTGGATGAGAAAACTTAACTCGAGAATCAACGGACAGCCTGATAGATACAGTAGAGGGTGGCCAGGTATTGCTCTCTACAATGGGCAGTTATATAGAAAATCTTATCTAAATTCATGGATTAGGTATATTACTTTTGAAGAAGAAGATTGCATCGTAAAGAAGATTCATAAGGATTGTACTGCAGTCCTTGTGGTCCTCGAGCATTAACTCAAAAAGCACTTCTCCTAGGATATTTCTAGCACACAATGACTCGAGAGTCCTAAGATCTCGTTCGTACTTGCGAAGCTTATCAACGACATGCACAAGAACACAACTTACCAACTGTTGAAATGATTCAAATCACTTTACCATGGCCCTTTGAATACTGGGGAACTGACATCTTGGGACCTTTCCCCTGCTCGGTCGAAGGCACCAAATTTTTTTTTTGTGGTGATAGAGTATTTCTCTAAATGGATAGAAGTTGAGTCTCAAACTACCATCACAGGCCAATCTGTGAAAAATTTCTTCTAGAAGCAAATTGTTTTTCGCTTTGGAATACCTTGGATAATCATATCGAACAATGATAGGCAGTTTGCTGAAAATCCATTCCAAATATGGTGCCAACAGTTGACTATTCGCCAGCACTTTACCTCGGTAAGACATCTTCAAACTAATGGTCAAACCAATAAATTTAACTAAACAATTTTACAAGGCCTTAAGACTCATCTAGTTCAATCTTAGAAATCTTGAGTTGATCAATTGCCGAGTGTTTTGTGGGCTTACCGAACTACCCCTGCACAGCGACTCATGAAACACCATTTTCATTGACCTATGAGACTAAAGTAGTCGTCCCAGTGGAGGTAGTTATTCGAAGTGCATGCTTACTTATTTACATAGTCGAGGCCAATGATAAGGAAAAACGGATCGACTTGAATCTTCTTGAGAAAAAATGAAAGCTATCATACATCCGAATAGCAAACTATAAGAACACACTAGCTCAGTATTACAATAGCTGAGTCAGAGAAAGATTCTTTAATGAAGGAAATCGGGCTCATTCTTTGGGAAAACTTGATCAAAAGTGGGAGAGACCATACAAGGTTATTTTAGCAAGTCTTTTTGGTTATTATGAACTGGCTTATAAGGATGGCATGTTAGTCCCAAGGATGTGGCCTGCGACAAATCTCAGAAAGTTCAATTTATGATTTAACACTGTATGCCATTTGGCTATAGTTGATTAAATTTTTTTTTTCATTAACAACGCATTTAGTGTATTAATCTTATTTCTAAATTCCTTCTTTTTAGTTTATATTTCTGTGTTAGTGCTAAAAGGATGGAGCAGAAGAAATACGTCGAGTGCTTCAATAAAATGGAATAAGCAAAAAAAATGAAATAACAATTGAATTCTGAATAATATTTCTCATTCATAAAATTTATAAAGTACATCTTCAAATTCAGGAATTAAAATCCAAACAGTACAAAATGAGGATTTCAAAATTGTTTTGGACTAATAGTGGGGTCAGTCTCGGCATGGCCCTTGTTAACGCTCTTCTTGGCTCTTGCTCAGGTTTTTCCTCGAATAGCCCAATATCTACCTCCTCATTATACTTTTGAATAGTGAAGGACAGACGATGTCTTGCCCATATCCCTTGGAGAATTCGATTAGTCAACTCCTTAGTATCTGGATTATAGTGCTGATTGGCCTTTATGGCTTCAGTATTAAGTTCGGGGTGTAGTCATCAAACCTCATCTATAGTTGAGGTCCACAAAAAAGAAAACACCGACTTATTCATATCCACCAAATTCTCAAGGAAGTTCTCGAATTTGGTGTAGATGCTCATAGCTTCCTGAGTAGCTAGATAGAGCTCGACCTTGTAAGTCTCAACTTGCTTCTTAAACCAAGCTTCACCTTCTTCAAGAGTGATTTCTACGGATTGGAACCAAACAATTAAGTTCTTGTTTATGACCTCGAAGTCCTTAGTTTTGTGAACTTTAGTCTCGACTGCCAATACCTTCTCTAGTAATTTGGGGCATTCATCCAAGAGTTTGCTGTACCAAGAAACTATCTCGACAACAAAATCATCGTGTTGCATCAAGCAATAATAAGTTAGAAGTAGGTATTTGATAAAAGGATGATATCGACTATTTATTCACAGACTCCCGTCTTGCTGAGAAAATAATCTTCGAGGAGTTAGGTCGGGCTTCTTTGCTTCATGTAGCTTTGATCCCTTGAGAGGATTAGGGTGAGGCATGGATCCCGAACTACCTGAAGATAGGAAGTTCAGTCACTGATCTTTACCTCCCAATTGGGGCTGAAGTGCTTGGGAGGGTGCACGGTATTTTTTGCTTGTGTGGCTATAGGTTGGACTGAATTTCTAGACCAAAGTGAAGGGGTCTAGGTATCATCATTGATCTCTTCCCTTTCCCGGGCCCTGAAGGTTTCTCGGGGGTCGCAGTTGGGGGTTTGGATGCCACATTCACCTTAGTATCATCAGGATTGGTGATCGGTTGGGACCCTGAGGTGGTGATTGATGGGATCAACCTTTGTGGGAGGTTTCTTGGACATACCTTCTGCCATCTTTCTCTTCCTCTTTACTATTTCAATTTTAGTTTAAGCGACCATGTTGGTTATATTTTTTACTGCAAGACTGAAAGGGCATATCGATTAGTGAAAATATTATTCAAAAATCGACTAAATGAATAAAATTTACAATTCTTCTCAAGCCTCTTACAATAATAATGCTTGTTACCCAACTTGATATATGAGTAGCTGATCTCGGGGTCAGCTACTCATCGGTTGGCCTCCACTAGAATTCTTAGGAAAGAACCGAGCCAAGATATAAAAAAAAAACCTATTCTTCCAATGTTTTATTGAGGTCGAGACATCCACTACCAAAGATCTTATGAGAGGATAGGTGCTGAAATAAAATTACCCCTTATTCTACCCTTTGCGGTCGATAGTATGGAACCTCTGAAATAGGCCAACTCAGACTTCTATCTCGAGGTGATTGCATAGCATCTTAAAACCCACAAAGATATGGATAACTTCCAACATCAATTGGGTGATCCATACCCTTTAGTAATAGAGGTTTGCTCAGAAGAACCTCATCAAGGAAAGTCTTAACACGGCTTTCACTTGCTCGTGATTGACCACTACGTAATTCTGAGGGGGCTAGTAAGACTGACAACCCTCCAAGGAACTTTTGCTCACTAACTGGGAGGCCATGGATAATGATCTAAAATATCTTGAAGATTGTTTAGCGGAACATAACTTTTGAAGTCAGAGATCGACTCAAAATTAAACTTGGCCAGATTTTGAGGTGGTGGAAGAATAGCAGGAAGATTGAAAAATTGATAGATGATAATCCTACTTGGGACCCCTCAAAATCTTCTCTTGTGACCCTCCTAGTCCTTCAGATGCCCTTTGAACGTGGTTTGATTCGGCTCTGTCACTCGATTCCTCCCTTGCCGAACTCATTCCTTCTTCTGAGACCTATGGGCAGCATTGTATTTTGCATATCATATTGGATTACTTACTCGAGTTTACTTCGAATGAAAGGAAAATTCATGTGTTGCTATGAGAAATGTTGCTGAAATTGATCAGAAAATTGTGAGAGAATCATATTAGCACAGGAATAAAAAATCTACTAGGCATATGCAAAAGGAGAAGAATCGAGAATGAGGCTAAGTCTCCTATTTATAGAGGGGAGGGAAGCAAAAGGGTCGATTCATCTAATCTATCCACTCGTAATTCGTGCCCAACATTAATTGTCGCATCATAGTAGAACTGTTGGATGTCCCATCTGTCATTCCTTGCCCAGACCAGGTGTCCTCATCCTAGAAGACCCTCCCAAGTTGGGGAGCTCAATGAGGTACCTGAAATCTCTTCCTCGAGACATACTTTATCTCAAGAGCCACCAAGTAAGCAAAACCACATCTATATAGCTTGAGATGTCTCATGATGGTCAACAGGAAGTGATTGACGTGACCCTCTATCCCTCAATAGGTTTTTGCAAGGCTATTTATCTGTGTACCCAAACCTATAGCCGATCTACTGGTGCATCATATCTCATTAAAGCGGCGCAAAGTCCAACAACCTATTCCTGACTTCAGTATAAATACCACTTCTCATGGACCTCTTAAGGTAACAAATAACTCAATTACTCCTCCTTGTCTACATATTTTCGTGCTCTTATCTTTGACTAACTTAGGCATTAGAGTCAAATCCGGGGGTGTTGATCTTGGTCCCTGTCTTTTGATGTTTACAAAACAATTGGATGATACTAAGATTTTTTCAATAAGAAATCCTTTCAGCTATGAAGCAACTTGATTCAAAGAACAAGAGCAATTAAAAGAGATAAAGAAAGTTGAAAACTGTCGGACACTCGTGAAGACAATACCGGACGTCCGATAATCTGTGTAGATCATTTCGGACGTAGAACATCTTCACCGGACGTCCGAAAGAGTTGAAATAATCTTTCAAACTCTTTGCCTGCTTTCGGACACACGAAGAACTCCATCACCGGACGTCCGAAAGAATTAAGATATTCCTTCAAGTTCTCTGTCTGCTTTCGGAGGCAAGCATCAGAGGTACCGGACATCTGAAAGAATTGAAAAAGATTTTCAAATTGTCTGCTCGCTTTCAAACGCAAATATCGGAAGTACCGGACATCCGACACGCCCAACGGTTAATTGACTTTTCAACTGCCTTCTATCCGTTGGAAACATTAATGAAGCACTTTTTGATCTCATATAAATAGTGCATGGTCAGAAATTTGAAAAGTACTTTTGCACACTGAGAATACAAGAAATCTAGAATAGTTTTAGTGAGAAAATACTCTCCAAGGAATATTTGTATTCTTCGTGGTGTAAGATTCGAGTAACCTTTTTATTTGTGAATAAATACTTCAATAGTATAGTTTTGTGAGGGTTATTCAGAGTGATTGTAAAACTTTCTAACTTGACCAAGTGTAACTTGGGACAAGGAGGAAGTGAGCCTTCCTCTGTACACAAGATTGATTGTATTTCATCAACTTGAAGAAACTTGTTTAGTGGGTTGATCTTCAACGTCAACAGAAGTTTGGTAGTCAATTGGTTTGCAATTCTTCCCTTTTTATTTATCATTTTGTGAACTTTAATTGCTTATTTCTTCTACACTCCAGTGACATTGCTCTGTTATTGATTGATTCACTGTGTGATCACTTAGAAAAGAGGGTAAGTTTCATATTAAGTAAAAAAGTGCCCTTTAACTTGATTAGTTTTTAATCAACCTAATTCACCCCCCTCTTAGGTTGTCTTTGGGTCTAACAATTAGTATCAAAACTTGGTCTCCTAAAAATTAGCTCAAGCTGTTTAGGAGTAAAGATGACAACCAACAATGCCATATTAATTTGAAAGACAATCTGTTACTAGATCTCCAATATTTAATGGATCAAATTATGTGAGTTGGAAGGAAAGAATGATCATCTTCTTGCAATCAATTAATATTGAACTGTGGTTTATTGTTAATGAAAGTCCATATAATGTCTCTATAACAGATGAAAATACTCATAGACCTAGACCAAAAACCAGTAATGAATTGACTGCTGACAATAGATCTCACCTCATTTTAAATGCAAAAGTTATGAATGTGTTATATAATACTTTAAATTCAAATGAATCTATTAGGTTCAAAAGCTGTAAGTCAGCTAAGAAAATTTGAAATAAATTGAGAGAAATTCATGAAGAAAGTGAAAATGTTAGAGAACAAAAGAAGTTTATCTTGGTTACTAAATATGAATCGTTTAAAATGGAATCTCATGAAAATATTTATAAAATGTATTATAAATTCAATGATCTTATTAAGAATTTAAAGGTTCTAGAAAAGGAATACTCCTTTGGGAGAGAAAAATAAAAAAATCTTGAATGCCTTCTCTAAAGATTGGGAGAGTAAGGTGATTGCTATTGAAGAGGTTAAAGATTTGAATTCTATGTCTATTGAATCTCTTCTAAATTCTTTAACATCTTATGAGTTAAAATTTAAGATCAAGGTACAGGAAGAAAAAGATGCAAAAGTTGAAAGGAGCATTTCTCTAAAAGTATCTAAAAATGAAGATGACTCGGCTTCATTGGATGGAGAAGATTTGGATGTTGATGACAATGATCTTGCTCTCATCACAAAAAGTTTCAAAAGAATTCTCAACGAAAAGAGATTCAGAAAAGGAGGACCTAACAACCCGTTTCCAAATCAATTCAACAATGCAAAAAACAAAGGAAAGCAAGAGGCTAATAAAAAATAAGGTGACAAATGCTATGAATGTGGCCAACATGGACACTACATGAGTGAGTGCCCAATGAAGAAGAAGAAAGAAGAAAAAGCTGAAAGAAAACCAAAATTTAACAACTTTCAAATCACATGAAATGAGTGCAATTCCGATGGTGACATTGAAGAGGAAGAAGAATTTGCTCAAATGATTTTCATGACCATTGGTGATGATGAGGTAACTACTTGTAACCCTCAACTTGTAAGTGATGATGAAACTGAAGATGATCTTGAATCCTTCATTGAGAGACTGCATGATAGTTTGAAAGAATTTTATACTAGAAATAAGAAATTAAAATAAAAAATTATCTTTCTTCTTCAAGACAATGCAAATCTTTTTCAACAAAACAAAAAGTTGAAAACTAAAAATGACTATTTTAAAAGGGGTGAGACTAATCTACATATTGAATTTGATAGAAAAACAAGACTTTGTGAAATATTTAAAAAGGAACAAGGTGAATTGAAAAGGAGAATGGACAATCTAAATGTGTTGCTCCAACAAAAAAAATTTATTTTCAAAAGAATGGATCAAAACCTCATTTTGATACTTATGAGAAGAAATTAATTTTAGTGCAAATGAATTTACTATTTATAAAAGAAGACAAGTAACATTTATTAAACCTGTTCATGCAAATAACTTGCTGGTTATATGTAGTTTTTGTTGTCAAAAAGGTCACATGAAAAGTAATTGCTATGTGAGAAAGAACATGAAAAGAGGTATAAAATGCATGTGAATCGTTAGACATGGTGCTAACTCTCGAGGACCCAAAAATTAAAGGGTACCAAATGTTATTTCTTGAACTCTTGTGTAAGTGAACTTGGTGAACATCATTAAGGAGTCAAAATGGTTCATAGATAGTGGATGTTCAAGACACATGACTGGTGATCCATCACAATTCATCAAACTCAAACCAAAATCAAATGATAAAGTGACATTTGGAGATGATATGAATGCTAAAACAATTGGAGTAACAGATGTTGGTAAGAATGGTGAGACTTTTGTTCATAATGTCCTTTTAGTTGATAATTTAAATTATAATTTGCTAAGTATTACTGATGCGTGCACGAATGGTGATAAAGATGAACAAGTGCGAGTTCCATTGGACCCAGTTATATTTGCACGGGTCAAGCGCTTCAAAGAGTCTTTTCAAACCCTTGTTCGAAATGTTCAAAACCAACAAGGGGTCTCTAGAAGCATTGAAGGCTTGGAAGTTGCTCATCGAATTGTCTACACATTGATCCAAACCCATCAAGAGCCAAGTGATGGCCACCCATGAAGTGGCCGAACCTTAGTCTTAGTGAGTTGTTAGTGTTAGTTGGGTTGTTAGCTAGTAGTCGTTACTTGTTTAAGTCAAAGCTCGGCCCACAAGGTCCAAGGGTAGACCGAAAGTTCCTTCTAGCTTAGACCTTATAGGTTTCATAGGTCTCAAGCCTATAAGAGGCTCCTTGATGTACGGTTTTCACTAGACTTCATTGATAATAAAGTTTTCAGTTTCATTTCTCTTCAATTTCAAGAGTTACACCTTAACTTGCTTGGCAAGGGTTCTTTGAGCAATTTCCCTTATTGTCCTTGATTGTTCATCTGACCTATCTACTTGAATAACCACCTCAATTGGAGTCACCGTTCTATCGCCTTGGATCACGTTGTGTCGTCCCTCTTGATTCTCGGTTCCGCAAACCAAGCGAATTGAACAACCATCTAGATCCTTGGGCAACGTGCTACGTGTTTCGGAACATGTTGACCGAGGAGCGTATCAGTTGGTTTTAGAGCCTAAGTTGAGGTATCAATCCGTTATACCCTTTGTTTTTGTCTTTGTTTTGTCGTCTAGGGTTCCTTGTTTTCCGCTGCATTGTTCAAACAAAAAACAAAATTTCAGTCCGAAACCTTGTCCAAAGACTTGTTCTTCATTGTCGTAAATTCTGGTTGTGTGTTGCGTCTTGTTGTCCGAAGTTTCTGCATTGTTTTGTTGTGGTGTTTGTGTCTAAAATTCTGTGTTAGATCCGCCGTTCTGTTGTATGGGCTGGCCTTGTCGTGTCCAGCAAGAAAAACAAAAAAATTGGTGGCGACAACTAGGGTTTCTTGTTCTCTTTGACGCGTTTAAAGGCTGCTTTGTTATTGAGTTGCAATCTGTCTATAGTTGTGTTGTCGTCGGGTTTAAATTCTGCCCCCTAATTGTATCTAAAATCTGTCCGCAACTTCCCTAGTTCTATGTTGCGTTGTTAGTCACTTTTGCATTGTTACGATCTGCCCAAACGAAGTAGAGTCACGGCCGTCCCTTTGTTGTCGTGACCTTGCTGCCTAAATCTGTTCAATCTTGTCTCCTGGAGTTATCCAACTTGTTTACTTGGTTTTAAATCCGAATTTTGGTAAAAACTTGTTGGTATTTGTGAATCTTGAGCACCTACAAGAATCTTGAGTTTCTTGAATTTCTTGTTCACAATCTTGAAGTTCTTGATAACTCCCTTGGAAGTTCTTAAAGGATCTTGGAATTCTTGATAACTCTTGTTTGTGTGACTTGGCCGAAACCCAGTCTGGAAAAAGAAAGACATTCTCTTCGGCCAAACCAAGTTTATGTTGTGTTGTTCGAATAAGTCAAAAAAAATAGAAACGAAAAGAAAGAAAGAAAACTCGAAGTTTTATTGCCCAAATCAGTCACGGGTACATCTTGTTTCCAAACTGAAAGAGAATAAAAACAAAGAAAAGGGACTCAAAAGTTTTGATCTACTACTTCTTGGAGTTCTTGAGCATCTTGATTCTTGGAAACTTGTTTCATCTTTCTAGTGAACATCTTCTTGTATTCTCGAGCATTGGTGAAGGGTTTTCTTGGTGTTCTTGTTTCCTTCTTGGGAACATCTTGGGTAACCCATTGGGGGGGAGCTCGATGAGGGTTATGTTCATCACCTTGTTGAGATTCCATTGTTTTGACAAAAAAAGAAAATCGAAACTGCCTTGGGAGTGTTTGCACCAAAAATAATCTGAACTTGATCTTGTGTGTTTGCAAGTGAAGGATCGTGTGAGAGGGGATTAATAGCCTCTCCATCGACTTGTGTGATTTGTGATTGGGACAAAATCTGATTTGCGCAAGAATTGTGTTTGAACCAAATCTGATTTGCGCGAGTCCTTCTTGGAGTAGTAATTAGAAGTTTCTAAAAGTTGTTTCAAGAAGAAAAGGGTTTCTAAAGGGTTTTCCAAAACTAACTTGTTTCCAAATTCAACTAGGGAACTAAGTAGACAGTTTGGATAACTCTCCTAATCCCACTGGGATAAGTCCTTCCAATTTAGGAAACTAGGGTTTTGTCATTTTCTGTTCACACTAGCGCTACTTTCCCAACTCGGTCAGCCTTTAGGAAAGTCCAACCCGTCCCCGTTGTTTCCAGTGTTGCATCTGAACTATGTCTTTGTTCCTTGGTTACTCTTGAGGGAAGTTGGTGAACAATTTGAGGATTGTTGTGCGGCATTTCTCAACCAATCCGAGCCGGCCAGGTAAGGAATTTGGTAAGCTCATTCGAGTGCATTGGAGTGAAAATGCAAAAGTGAGCGAAACTCGAAGGGAGTGAAAGTGAGGTTATATTTGTACTATTTTCTTGTTCACTAACGTTTGCAGGGTACGGGGAAGGACATGGAGCAAACTAATCCAACCCTCGATTACACTTTGATGTTCAATGCCATGAAACACGAGCTTAAACGGATTAGTGAACAACAAATAGAGGAAATGCACAACCGATTTGATGAACTCTCCAAGAGCTTCACGAGAGGCTCTCGATCTAGGTCTCACAACCGCCATCAAAATGGTATCAGAGGAGCCAACTATGAGGACTGGTCGACCAGTGAGGATGAAGAGAGGGCCGAGAGGCCTAAAAGGGACACTACCAAGGACACACTTAAGGGACTTAAAATCAAAGTTCCTACGTTCCAAGGAAAAAATGACCCCGAGGCATACTTGGAGTGGGAAGGCCGAATTGAGATGGTTTTCGATTGCTATGACTATAGCGAGGAACAAAAGGTGAAGGTTGCCACTGTTGAGTTCACCGATTATGTACTAGTTTGATGGGATCAAATAAGAACTAGTAGGATAAGAAATGGTTAACCTCGAGTCCAAACTTGGCGTGAACTCAAGGCCATGATATGCAAGAGGTTTGTTCCAAGCTACTATAACCGCGATCTCCATTCAAAGCTACAAACCCTCACTCAAGACAACATGAGTATGGAGGACTACTATAAGGAGATCGAGATGACCATGATGAGGGCAAACATCTAAGAAGATAGTAAGGCTACCATGGTTAGGCTTCTTAGATGTCTAAACCCTGACCTTCAAGAAACCTTGGAACTACAACACTACTTGGATATGAGTGATCTTCTTGAACTAGCCATTAAGGCCGAAAGGGGGAAGAAGTTGAGTTGGGGTGGCCGAGGCTACCAACCATCAAATCCGATTGCATGAAAGGGAAGTCAACCAAGAAGGACATCACATGTAGCTACACTACTCAGTGCTGGTCGCACACAAGGTAATGTCCCTAACAAAAATCCCCATTCCACCCCTAACAAGTTTGTTGATGCATCCAGAACTACTTCTAAGACCACTCGAGAAACTCCTAAACCTAGGAGTAGGGATATCAAATGTTTCAAATGCCTAGGATTTGGACTTATTCAATCTCAATGTCCGAATCAAAGGACCATGTTAGTCACTTACAATGGAGAAATCGTGTTTGATGACGATGATTATGAGCAGTTGTCCGGTTTGACCAAGAATGACAGCTTGGAAAATGACTCAACCGAGGAAGAGTACTCTCCTACTCAAGGGGAAATAGGTTGTTTGGTGGCACGACAAGTGCTAACTGCCCGAGTCAAGGAGGATGAGCAGTTACAAAGGGAGAACTTGTTTTACACACGATGTAAAGTAAGTGACAAAGTGTGTACTCTCATCATTGATGATGGGAGTTGCACCAATATGGCAAGTTTGCTAATGGTTGAGAGTTTGGGACTTCCTACTATTAGACATCCGCACTCGTACAGGCTACAATGGCTAAGTGAAGAAGGTGAAATGCGCGTCTACAAGCAGGTACGCCTTCTTTTTTCAATTGGCAATTATATTGATGAAGTTGTGTGCGATGTTGTCCCTATGCATACTACTCACGTCATTTTAGGAAGACCATGACAATTTGATAAGCATGTCACATTTGATGGAAGATCTAATAAGTACACTCTGTTACACAATGGTAAATGTCTGGTCCTAACACCCCTCACACCTACACAAGTATATGAGAACCAACTTAAATTACAAAGGGAGTGTGACTTAGACCGCCAAAAGAGGAAACAAAAAGCGGTCGACCTTGGGAATTGCTCCACTTCCACGAGTAAGCAATCGGCCAAGGGTCAAATCGGCGTACCTAGTATAACACATGATCATGCATTGACTAAATCCAACACTAGGGAGTAAAACATGATAATTAAAGTTAAAGACGTTAGGAAATGTGTGAATTCTGATTAGTCTGCATTACTCATGATTTGCAAACATGTGCTTTTGAATGTTGATGAACTCGATAAGGCGTTGCCCTCGAGTGTAGTTGCCTTGCTACAAAAATTCGAGGACGTGTTCCCTGATGGATTGTCACCCATTCAAGGGATCGAGTATCAAATAGACTTGATTCTTGGAGTATCATTACCCAACAAATCAGCCTACTGCATGGGTCTCGAGAAAACTAAGAAATTTCAAAGGCAAGTTGATGGCCTACTAGGTAAGGGATGGGTAAAAGAAAGTTTAATCCCTTGTGCTGTGTCTATTATACTTGTTTTCAAAAAAGATGGTACTTGGCGTATGTGCACTGACTGTAAAGTTGTTAATGCTATAACTGTTAAATACCGTCATCCCATTCTTAGATTAGATGATATGTTTGATGAACTTGATGGTACTGTCATTTTCACTAAAATTAATTTGAGAAGTGGCTATCATCAAATTAGAATGAAAGAGAAAGATGAGTGGAAAATAACTTTTAAAACAAAACATGGTCTTTATGAGTGGTTAGTCATGCCCTTTGGGTTGAAAAATGTACCCAACACTTTCATGAGATTGGTGAACCATGTTTTAAGGCAGTTTATTGAAAAATTTATCATTGTTTACTTTGATGATATCTTGATCTATAGCCGAAACATGCATGAACATATGGAGCATCTTAGATTGCTACCTGAAACACTTCGAAAGGCAAGCCTCTATGCTAACCTTAAAAAGTGTACTTTTTGTACTAATGAATTTGTATTTCTAGACTATGTTGTGAGTTCATAGGGCATCAAAGTAGACGAATCTAAGATTGAGGCCCTCAAGCATTGGCGAACATCAAATTCTGTTGCTGAGGTACGAAGTTTTCATAGATTGGCTGGCTTCTGTCGGCGTTTTGTCAAAAACTTCAGCACCATTGCTACACCATTGACCACGGTGACAAAGAAGAATGACAAATTTCATTGGAGAGAATTTCAAGAAAAAGAATTTCTTACCCTCAAAAACAAACTCACACATGTACCTGTTTTGGCATTACCTAACTTCAAAAATTTTAAGATTGAATGTGATACTTCTAGTGTAGGGATTGGAGCTGTTCTCATGCAAGACAAGAGGTTTTGTGCATATTTTAGCTAGAAACTAGAATGTGCTGCATTGAACTACCCCACATATGACAAGGAGTTGTACGCCTTAGTGAGAACCTTGGAGACATGGCAACATTACCTCCGACCAAGGAAATTCGTGATACACACTAACCAAGAATCCTTGAAATTCCTTAAGGGCCAGTCAAAATTGAGTAAACGGCACGCTAAGTGGGTAAGTTTCATCGACACTTTCTCTTATGTCATTAAGTACAAAACTGGCAAAACGAATGTGGTAATTGATGCATTATCTTGTAGACATTCCTTACTTATTTTCTTTGATGTCAAGTTGTTGGGTTTTGAAATGATCAAAGAACGTTATGCAAATGATCGTGATTTTGGTGAAATATATGCATCCTGTACTAAGAGCCCGCATGGAAAATACTTCTTGTATGATAAATTTTTGTTCTATGTGGATAAGTTGTGTATGCTTAATTCATCCATTCATGATCTATTGGTTAGAGAGGCACATAGTGGAGGTCTCATGGGATATTTTGGCATTGTTAAAATTTTAACAATATTGCAAGAACACTTTTACTAACCTCATATGCGTAAGGATGTTGAACGTATGGTTGGTAGATGTACCACTTGCCATAAAGCCAAATCTAAAACAAATCCATATGATTTGTATACCCCATTGCCAATTCTACAATATTTTTGGGTAGACCTGTCTATGAATTTTGTCTTGGAATTGTCTAGGTCACAACGGGATAATGACTCCATCTATGTGGTAGTTGATAGATTTTTAAAGATGACTCATTTTATTCCATATCACAAAACTAATGATGCATCTCATATTACTAACTTGTTCTTCAAAGAAATTGTGTGTTTACATGGTATGCTTCAAACCATTATTAGTGATAGAGATGTAACGTTCTTAAGCTACTTTTAAAAGATTTTGCGGTCTAAATTTGGCATTAAACTTCTATTTTCGACCGCAAGTCATCCCCAAAAATAATGGGCAAATTGAGATTATCAATCGCACATTTGGTACTTTATTTAGGGCTTTGGTTAAGAAAAATCTTAAATCTTGGAAAGAATGTTTGCCATATGTTGAATTTGCTTACAATAAAATTGTTCATAGTGCAACGCACTACTCACCATTTGAGGTTATTTATGGGTTTAATCTCCTGACCCCCCTTGATTTGGCACCCTTACTTTACTCTGAGTACACAAACTTAGATAAGAAAAAGAAATCTGAATTTGTGCGCAGGTTACATGAAACTGTTCAAACCAACATTGAGAAGAGTACTTAGCAATACATCCAACAAGCTAACAAGTATCGTCGTAAGATGATTTTTGAATTTGGAGATTGGGTTTGGCTACACTTAAGGAAGGAACGATTTTCTAAGCAACGCAGAACAAGTTGTCCCCAAAGGGTGATGGACCCTTCCGAGTGCTCCAACAAATCAATGACAATGTTTACAAATTGGAGCTACCTGGGGAGTACAATGTTAGCGTGACCTTCAATGTCGAGGATTTGAGCCCATTCCTTGAGGAAGATGATCCAGATTTGAGGACAAATCCTTCTCAAGTGGAGGAAACTGATGTGTGCATAAATGGTGATGGAGATGAACAAGTGTGAGTTCCATTGGGTCCAGTTACACGTGTACGGGTCAAGCGCTTCAAAGAGTCTCTTCAAACCCTTGTTCGAAATGTTCAAGACCAACAAGGGGTCTCTAGGAACATTGAAGACTTGGAAGTTGTTCATCGAATTGTCTACACATTGATCCAAACCCATGAGAAACCAAGTGATGGCCACCCATGAAGTGGCCGAACCTTAGTCTTAGTGAGTCGTTAGTGTTAGTTGGGTTGTTAGTTAGTAGTCGTTATTTGTTGGAGTCAAAAGTCGGCCCACAAGGTCCAAAGGTAGACCGAATGTTCCTTCTAATTTAGGCCTTATAGGTTTTGTATGTCTCAAGCTTATAAGAGGCTCCTTGATGTATGGTTTTCACTAGACTTCATTGATAATAAAGTTTTCAATTTTGTTTCTCTTCAATTTCAAGAGTTACACCTTAACTTGCTTGGTAAGGGTTCTTTGAGCAATCTCGCGTATTGTCCTTGATTGTTCATCTGGCCTATCTACTTGAATAACCACCTCAATTGGAGTCGCCGTTCTATCGCCTTAAATTACGTTGTGTCGTTCCTCTTGATTCTTGGTTCCGCAAACCAATCGAATTGAACAACCATCTAGATCCTTGGGCAACGTGCTACGTGTCTCGAAATGTGTTGATCGAGAAGCGTATCAGTTCGTCAATTATGTGATAGAAATTTGTTTATTTTATTCAAGAAGCATGAATGTTTAGTTGTTGATTCAAAAATTAACATTATTTTCAAGGAAAAAATTCAATGACATCTATATTGTAATTCTTGAAAATATCAATTCCTCTAATCTTCAATGTTTTAAAGTTTCAAATGAAAACCCTTGATTGTGGTGTAGAAGGTTTTGTCATTTCAACATGAATTTGTTAAAAGAAATTTTCAAAAAGGATCTTGTTAGAGATTTGCCAAAAATTAAGTTTGAAAAAGACAAAATTTGTGATGCTTGTCACTTTGCAAAAACAAATCAAAATCTCTTCAAAACCCAAAAAGTGTGTTTCAACTTCAAGACCATTGGAGTTTCTACATCTTGATTTGTTCGGTCCTACACAAATTACTAGTTTGAGAGGTAAGAGATAGTGCCTAATCACTGTTTATGATTATTCTAGATACACATGGGTGATTTTTTTTGCTCACAAAAATGACACTTTGAAAAATTTTGTTTCTTCATTTGCAAAAGTTCAAAACTTGCTTGGTTTGAATATTGTTAAAATTAGAAGTGACACTAGTTTGGAATTTAAATTTTATGACTTTTCAAAATTTTGTGATCACAATGGAATCACACATGAGTTTTCTATTGCAAGAACCTCTCAACAAAATGGTGTTATTGAAAGAAAAAATATGACTCTTCAAGAAACCGCAATAACTATGCTAAGTGAATGCAATTTGTCAAAATATTTTTGGGTCGAGACCATAAATACGGCTTGCTATGCAATGAATAGAGTTTTCTTGAGACCAATTTTGAACAAAATCTCTTATGAGTTATCTTTTGGTAAAAAGTCATTTGGATATTTCAAAATTTTTGGTTGTAAATGCTTTATTTTAAACATCAAGAAACATCTTGAAAAATTTGATAAGAAATACGATGAAAGTATTTTCTTGGGTTATTGTGAAAACAAAGAGGTTATAGGATCTATAATAAAAGGACTCTTGTAATAGAAAAAGTTATACATGTTACATTTGATGAATCTAATGATAATATTTTCAAGAGTTGTTGTGAAAATGATGATGTAGGTGTTCAAGACAGATTCAAGAAACTCACGATTCATGATCAAGACAATACTCCATTAGGAGAAAATTCGAAGGAAAATAATTTTCAAGAGAATCAAGTATTAGAAGAGAATGACAATGATGTTGATATACCTAAAGATCTTCTAAGAGTTTGGAAGTTTGTTCAAAATCATTCCAAAGAACTTATTATTGGTGATCCATCCGAAAAGGTAAAAACTCACTCCTCATCTTAACAATTAATGGATAATTTTACTTTAATCTCGCATTTTGAATCTAAAAATGTTGTTGATACTTTGAAAGATGAAAACTGAATTTTAGCCATGCAAGAGGAACTAAATCAATTTGAAAGAAATAAGATTTGGACACTAGTTGAAAAGTCTCAAAATCATCCTATTATTAGTACAAAATGAATTTTTAGAAATAAAATGAATGATAAAGGTGAAATTATGAGAAATAAAACTAAATTAGTGGTTAAAGGATATGCTCAAGAAGAAGGAATAGATTTTGATGAAACATTTGCTCTCGTAACTAGATTAGAATCAATTAGAATGTTTCTCGCTTTTGCATGCTTCAAGAACTTTAAATTATTTCAAATGGATGTCAAAAGTACCTTTTTAAATGAATTTATTGATCAAGAGGTTTATGTTGACTAACCTTCCGCTTTTGAAAATGAGAAATATCCAAATGATATGTTTAAACTTTTAAAGGCTTTGTATGGGTTAAATCAAGTTCCAAAGGTTTTGGTATGAATGTTTAAGTGATTTTTTGGTGGACAATGATTTTAAAAGAGATATTGTGGATACTACTCTTTTTACTAAATAAAGTTTCAATGATCTTCTAATTGTGCAAATATATGTGGATGATATTATTTTTGGTGCTACTAATGAGTATTTATGCAAGAATTTTTTTACTATTATGCAAAATGAGTTTGAGATGAGTATGATGGGAGAGTCGAATTTCTTCCTTGGGATCCAAGTGGTTCAAAATCAAAAGGGTACATTCATTAATCAAACGAAGTATACAAAGAAACTTCTCAAAAGATTTGGAATGAAAGATTCAAAATAAGTTGAAATGCCTATGTGTACATCTACCAAACTTGACAAAGATGAAGAGGGTATGAAGATTGATGAGAAGAAGTATAGAGGTATGATTGGTAGTTTACTTTATTTAATCGCAAGTAGACCCGATATTATGTCTGCTGTTTGCTTGTGTGCTCGTTTCCAATCTTGTCCTAAAGAATCTCACTTAATGGTTGTTAAAAGAATCTTTAGATATTTAAAAGGAATCTTAAATTATGATCTTTGATATCTAAAATGTCATGAATTTGGCTTGTGTGATTTTTCAGATACTAATTTTGGTGGATGTAGGATAGATAGAAAAAGTACTAGTGGTACATGTCACTTTCTTGGTAATTCTTTAGTATTATGGTTTAGCAAGAAACAAAATGCTATCTTTTTGTCTACGGCGGAAGCGAAATATGTAGCCGCCGGTGCATGTTGTGTTCTATTGTTATAGATGAAAAATACCTTGAATGACTTTGGTCTGGCATATGATTGTTTACCTATATATTATGATAACACGAGTGCCATAAATTTGACAAAAAATCCCATTCAACATTCTAGGACAAAACACATAGACATAAAGTATCATTTTATTCATGATCTTGTCCAAAAGGGTGAAATCTGTGTAAAATATGTTTGTTCAAAAGATCAATTTGCTGATATTCGTACAAAAGCTTTAACTTTGGATCAGTTTGCATTTTTTAGGACAAAATTGGGTGTTTTGGAAAAGACTTTCTAAAAATTTTTCTGATCAAGCTTTATCGGATGTCCGATAGCTGATTAACGAACGTCCAACAGTGTTCTAAGCAATTTTCCAGAAAAGTTTTGCGTCAGACGGTTGTATCGGATGAATCTCTTCGTTCTGCTGTCCGACCCTCAAAAGGGGCGTGTTATAAAGAAGCCTTCTCCTTCATTTAGTTCAAAAGTAATCGTTGTCTCAGACGCATCTCTTCTTATTTCTCCGCTTTCGAAAATTCAATTCGTTTCCTCTCACAACAAATTTTAAAAAATTGAGTTCGCAAAGAACCTTACTGTCCCTTTGCAAACTGATCACCATTTAAATCCTTTTCCAATTGTCAAGAGTCCACCTAATCCCAAATTTCATCAAAAACCCTATTTTCAAAAACACACCCATTTTTAGCAAAATCCGAGCATTCATTTTAGCCTAGATAGCAAAATTAGTGCATCCCATCCACATTCACATCATATTCTATAAGAAAATCATCCTAAATTTCACCATGGTACGATTGAGAGGTGGTTCTTCTGGCACCGGACGCACAACTAGATTGAGGGATGAAGAAATTGTGGTGCAGTCCACTAGAAAATCAACTCGTGGGACTGAGAAACACAATGAAAAAAGAAAACATACTGATCAAACTATGGAACAGCCCACCACATTGCCCAAGTTCATCGATGATGATGCCAGAGACAAGTTTAAATGGATTTCACAGAAAGGTTTCATCACTTAAAGAACCATCATTCCTTCTTAATTCCATAAACTTGATTTGGACTCTGTTCTTAAGCTTTTCAAATTCCAAAAATAGTCTCATAGTCTGTCTCTGCCCAACACTTATTACCCTGAAATACTATATCAGTTCTTTGCCAATCTTAGGAAGGGTAGTTCTCATATTGAAATTGTCTCTCGTGTTAATGGCATTAATATTCTTCTTACTCCTGATGTTGTCAATCTAGTTCTGAAAATCAAAATTGAAGATGGTTGTCGTAGTAAAATTGTAAATTTTTTTCTCATATGAAGAATTTCCAACTATTTATCACCATTTTCATGTTGAAAAACTGATGGCCTACTTTTGCACTCACTTTAATACACCTGTTGAGGTCAAATTGGAGGATCTTAGTTCTCAAAATCTGATTATTTTTATAATCATTTCAAATTTGCTGGTTCCTACTTATGGTCACAAGGCTGATGCCAACAAAATGGAACTCTATCTGTTTTATTGCTTTGTTGAAAAAATTCGATTTGACTTTGATTTTATTATGTACAAATTTCTGCTAAAACTAGGCACTGGCAGCGGTAGGAAACTCTCCTATGAAAAATTTTTAACTTCAATTTTTGCTCATTTGAAAATTTCTTTCACTGAAATATCTCCAAAAGAAAGTTCATTCTCTGTTTTCACCAAAACATATTTTGAGAAAAAAAGTGTCAGGTTTTTTGATGGTCACTGGTGTTATAAGGGATCGGTCTTGGAGTCTAGAACTAAAAGTCGTCATGAAGTCTCAGTCACTCCTAGATCTTCCAAACAGCCTCGTGTCACTTCACACTTTTCCATTCATCCTCGAAGATCCTTCACTCAACCCACTTCATCCAATCATGAAGTCATTTGCTTTTTTGAAGAGTTCAAGCAACATGTCCTTCTTCTTGAAGATGGTCTTATGATGACCATGACTCCTAAGCAACAAACCACATTCTTAGATACGAAAAATTTGCTTATGCCTCTTGTCCCACAAGAGGAGGAACATATACATCAAAAGGAGCCACGCACTAAATCCACTCCTGTCCTACAAGAGAAAGAACATACACATCAACAGGTGCCACAAACTGAATCCACTCCTCCCACTGCTGAAATCCATGCCTCGAGCTCTCAGTCTACTCCTCATGATCCCTCGATTTCAGACAAAGGTAAGGCTCCAGTTGCTGAGGATAGTGAAGTAGACGATGAAGAGACTGAAAATGAGTTGGATCCCTCTTAGTTTCGTCTTGCAAGAAGAAGGTTTGGATCATCTAAGATCACAATTTAGGTACTCTAGGGGCATTTACACTACATATTAGGATGCATTTACTTGGTCTTTTGTAATTTTTCTCTTGATGTTTCTAGTGCTCTGTACTAATGGATCTCTCTGGTGTTTTGGTATGAATGATAATTAATATGACTAATTTTGGTTGACATTAATGGATTCTAGTTGAATGGCTAATGTTTTTTGGTTGACATTGTTGGGTTTTGGTATTATTTCTCTGATTTTGACTGATTGCTGAATTTTGGTGTTATAACTGCTATTTAATGGTTTTTAGTTGTTGGACTTTACTTTCTCATCTTGTGATGACAAAAAGGGAAAGAAATGGATGCTATGTGTAAGGGAGAGTTCTTCTGAAGGGGAGTTCTTCTGATATGAGTTGGTACTTAAAGTTTTTGGATGCGATGAGTAAGGGGGAGCTTATGCTCATTTCTTCTTTCTTTCCATCCATTGTTTTGTCATCATCAAGAAGGAGAAGAATACTGATCTTGGTCCCTGTCTTTTGATGTTTACAAAATAATTCGATGATACTAATATCTTTTCAATAAAAAATCCTTTCAACTATGAAACAACTTAATTCAAAGAACAAGAGCAATTGAAAGAGATAAAGAGGGTTGAAAGCTGTCGGACGCTTGCGAAAATAATACCGGACATTCAATAATCTGTACAGATCATTTCGGACGCAGAACATCTTCACTAGAAGTCCAAAAGAGTTGAAATAATCTTTCAAACTCTTTGCTTGCTTTCGGACGCACGAAGAACTCCATCACCGGACGTCCGAAAGACTAAAGATATTCCTTCAAACTCTCTGTTTGCTTTTGGACGCAAGCATCAGAGGTACCAGATATCCGAAAGAATTGAAAAAAAAATTTCAAACTATCTGTCCGCTTTCGGACGCAAGCGTCGGAAGTACCGAACCTCCGACACGCCCAACGGTTAGTTGACTCTTCAACTGTCTTCTATTCGTTGGAAGCATTAATGAAACACTTTTTGGTCTCATATAAATAGTGCATTGTCAGAAACTTGAAAAGTACTTTTGCACACTGAGAATAAAAGAAATTAAGAGTAATTTTAGTGAGAAAATACTCTCCAAAAAATATTTGTACTCTTCGTGGTGTAAGATTCGAGTAAGTTTTTTATTTGTAAGTAAATACTTCAATAGTGTAGTTCTGTGAGGATTATCCTGAATGATTGTAAAATTTCCTAATTTGACTGAGTACAGTTTGGGGTAAGGAGGAAATGAACCTTCCGTTGTACATAAGATTGGTTGTATTTCATCAACTTGAAAAAGCTTGTTTAGTGGATTGATCTTCAAGCTCAACAGAAGTTTAGTAGTCAATTGGTTTGCAATTCTTTCCCTTTTATTTATCATCTTGTGAACCTTAATTATTTATTTCTTCTACACTCCAGTGACATTGCTCTGTTATTGATTGATTCACTGTGTAATCACTTAGAAAAGAAGGTAAGTTTCATATTAAGCAAAACAGTGCCCTTTAACTTGATTAATTTTTAATCAACCTAATTCACCCTCTCTCTTAGGTTGTCTTCGGGCCTAACAGGGGTGGTCAGTCCCGTCTTTATTCTCGCTTTATGCAGGAATTGTGGTTGATCTTAACTTCCTCAGTATTTTGACCTTGTGCTTTCACAGTTAACAATAGTAACAACCAGTAATGAAAGTGCGGGGCCAAATTGCAAGTAGTGGACGACAACGAGATTGAGGGGCGACAAGGACGATGGATGATAGAGGAGGATGGGCTGTTGTTGTGGAGGTCTGGTGATAGTGGAGGATGACCAGTGGTGTTTCAATTTTTGGGAAGGGTTGGTAGCTAAAGTACAAAAGAAAGAAGAAAGCAAGAAAAAGATAAAAAAAAAATAGACAAAAGAAGTACAAAGAAGAGAAGAGAAAAGAAAAGGAAAAAAAAATTTAATTGAAAAGAATGCTACTAACTCCGTTCCTTTTTCCGTTAAGTTGAAACAAAGCAATAAGGAAAAGGGATTTGAAAAATTTGCTCAAATGTTTAAGCAAATTAGAATTAATATTTCTTTTGTTGATGTTATTTTACAAATTCTCTCTTATGCTCATTTCTTAAAGGACATTATGTCAAGAAAGAGGAAAAGTGAATATCATAAGACAATAGCATTAACAGAGGAATGTTTGGCATGTGTTCAAAACAAACTTCCAACTAAGGTTAAAGATTTGGGAAATTTCACTATACCTTGTACTATTGAATATTTGAATTTCAGTGATGCTTTATGTGATTTAGGTGTAAGTGTATTATTTATGCCATTTTTCATTGCAAGGAAACTTGATTTGAGAGAGATGAAGGATGTAAATGTTACTCTTCAATTGGCGGATAGGTCAATAAAGCGTTAGAATGGTATAATTAAAAATGTCATCATTAAAGTGAATTCATTCTTTATACTAGTTGACTTTATTGTGCTTGATACGAAAGAAGACATGCATTTGCCTATTATTTTAGGTAGATCTTTCTTAGCTACCGCTGGAACTCTAATTGATGTTCAAGAAGATAAATTAATCTTTAGAGTTAATGGTGAAGAGTTAACATTTAATCTTAATGAAAGTAAGGATCTTGATTTATGGTATGGAAAAACTTTTAAGCCAGAGGTGGTTAATATTATACAAGAGTTGTGTAAAAAAGGTTACCATGTTGAAACTCTTGATTCTCATGCTTATAGCATGCCTAATATGACGAATAAAAGAAAAGAGATCCTTAATCCTAAAGTTCAAGTAGACACAGGTAAGAAATCAAGCAGACTTTAGGGTTGTTTAAAATGTTTCTCAAGGAGTCCTCATACATATTGTGATCATGCTAACTTTTCTTTGTTTGATGATGAGGATAATTTGGAGAAAGGGCAAATTCAAAATATGGTGCATTCAAAGAGAGGTTTTAGCCCTTGGAAAGGAATTAGTTCCTTTTCTCCTCCAAAGCAAAGTTCAAGAAGAAACACTTTTAAATCGAGCCTACGACTATAAATAAAAGCGCTAATTGGGAGGCAATCCAATGTTTTAAATCATTTCTTTTGTTTTAGTGTGTTTTTCGTGTTTATTAGAACTATTAAGTTGTGTTTGTTACGTCTATTTTGTAGGTTTTAAAAGTTAAGGCAAAAGTTACTTTTTGAAGGTTGGGAAGGAACAAGAAAAATGAAGAACTCAACCCCTCGTTTTGCATTTTAGATGTTTTTGATTCGCTATGAAGGGTTAGATTGCATGTTTAGATCATTTGAAACTTGTTTGAGGCATTACATTTCACAAAAAATGATTGGAATCATGTTTCTGCAGAAGTTGGAATCAAATGGAATAGTGAAAAAGTATAGTTTTTTGCACTTTAATTGTAGACACCCAGAGATCCGCGAGGCTCACTGATCCTAAAGGGTTTTTCCAAAAAAAAACTTTTGTTTCTCTTTTCTTCCTTTCCTTTCTTAACCACACACTCCAACTTTGTGGCTTTTGCACCTTAACTAGTTAGCCATTTTTGCATTAAAGATTTTTTATCACTAATGGTTATATGGAACTTTTGCATTATTTGACTTTCATTTATGTAGAAAATGGTTGCAATCCAAGAAAGATGAAGTCATAGAAGATTGCAAGCAAGAGGTCCATTCACTATAGAGGAAGTGTTTTTTTTACTCTTGCTTTTCCTTTTCACACATTGAGGATAATGTGCACTTTAAGTTGTGGAAAATGGTTCAAATTTTTCAAAATTTTGTCAATTTTCAAAAGAATTCCATAACCATCAGTACTTAAATTCTCCCTTTGAAGTGAAATTGATATGTTTTGAGGATCTCATTTCTTATTTGACATAGAAATAGCTATTATATGACCAAGATTTTTGCTATGAAGAAAGTAATCTTGTAAAGTGGAAGTAATTATGCCTTGAATTTTGCATGCTTGATAAGTTTCCTATCTTGATTGAATTTCAAATTTGAGTGACGAATATGGTCAATATTGGCATTACTTTTGTTATGATCATTTTATATGAGAGAACCTCTTTAAAAAAAGAAGAAAAAAATTGAGAAAAAAAAAGAATAAATAAATGTCTACTCCAATGATTCTTAAAATTTAGTAATCAACAGTCTTTATTTATAAATGTTGATTTTCGCGTAAAATGGCTCTTGAATTATGAGTATGCAAAGTAACTCTCGTTAGTAAGGAAGTTGAGTAACTCGAGGTTTTCATTTACCAATGTTGATCTTCTCGTCAAAAGACATCTTTACTACTTGAAGAAACTATTTGTTATGTATTGAATAAATTCCTCTTTTGAGTAATAAAGATGATCATGGAAATTGTATACCTTGACTTGATCATATGAATCACATGAATTGCTTCGAAGTGAATTTGAGTTGAGAGGAGGAAATAAGTTGAATAAGTCTTAATTCTTGATATAGTTATCTCTCCTTTATATGGTATGATGAGTATTTATAGTAAAATGAATGGTTATATAATGATGGTTCACCTTGTTATTAAGAAATGGATTTGAAAGATACATGAGGACAAAGGGTTATATTTGAACTATTGCAATGGTTTGTAATTCTTAATTGCTTGAGAACAATCAATAGTTCAAGTGTGGGGAGTTTGATTAGTCTTTATTTTACCTATTTTTAGTTAGGTTTTAGGTTATATTTTTGTTGTGTTTTAAGTTAAAATGGAAGATTTGAATTCCTTTATAAGTTAATTTTCATACAAGTAGTGTTTCTTAACCAAAACATACAAAAGAGTGGGTTAATATGCAAGTTTATGTTGTTTTTGTAGGTTTTGGTTTCATATGAATTGATTGAAGACAAAAGGAGTTTTATAGTTTTGACATATCGTGGTATTTTGGTGATATATTGAGTTACAAGTATCGGATTAAGATGATTCTTAAACCATTTTGAAACTAACACATAACTCTACAATTCATATGAAGGCATCAAAATCCACTGCAATGAGTTTCTAAGTCAAAAAATTGAAATACAATGAGGAAAAGTTTCTGTCAAAAGCTGAAATAGAGAACCAACCAATTAGGGTATTTTGGTTATTTCTCAGCCAACACAAATCCCAGTGACATGATTCTTGATCCGTTGGAAAGCTAACTCAAAAGGTTACAAATTTATGTTTTGTGAAAGAGCTAATTCAGCCTCTATCATCAAGAAAGTCACAGTTGAAATTGGACAAAAAATAGAGCAAAGTTGAGATTGAAGCTGAAAGTGCAAAATTGAGTGCAATGAAGATCCATGAGGCGATCCGCGAGGTATAGGGTGACGGATCCACTCGTAGATCCCCGATTCACAGCCGCAACTTACTCTGCAATTTGCATTTTGTTCACACAACCTTTTTGACCTATTCCTCTGCAAGAAAAATGCTTGGAACTAGCTAGAATTGAGTTGGAGAAGTAGAAAACAACTTGTTAGACTCGAAGACAACCTAAGAGAGGGATGAATTAGGTTGATCAAAAAAAAAACTAATCAAGTTATGGGTACTTTTTGCTCAATACGAAATTTATTCTCTTTTCTAAATGATCACACAATGAATCAATCAATAAAGGAGCAATATTACTTGAGAGAAGTAGAAGAGATATGCAATTTAAGGATCACAAGATGATAAATAAATAAATAAGAGAAGAATTGCAAACCAATTGACTATGAAGCTCCTCTTAAGCTCGAAGATCAATTCACAAAACAAGTTTCTTCAAATTGATGAAATACAACAAATCTTGTATATAAAGGAAGGCTCACTTCCTCTTTACTCCAAGTTTCACTCGGTCAAATTAGGAAGTTTTACAATCTCTCAGGATAACCCTCACAAAACTACATTATTGAAGTATTCTCTCACAAATGAAAAACTTACAAAGAATCTTACACCACAAAGAGTACAAATATTCCTTGGAGAGTAGTTTCTCACTAAAACTACTCTTGATCTTTTATATTCTCAGTGTGCAATTTATTTTTTTAAACTTCTAACCATGCATTATTTATGGGAGACCAAGAAAGTACTTCATTAAATTTTTCAACGGATAGAAGGTACCTGAACAGTCAACTAACCGTTGGGAGTATCGGACGTCCGGTACTTCCGATGCTTGCGTCCAAAAGCAAACAGAGAGTTAGAAAATTATTTCAATTCTTTCGGACTTCCAGTGATGATGTTCTTCGTCCGATATGATCGTTCGGTACTTGCCCTGTCTATCGGACGTTCGGTATTGTCATTGTGAGTGTCCGACAGCCTTCGATTTCCTTTTTCTTCTTTCAATTGCTTTTTTGAATCAAATTTCTTCAGAGTTGAAAAGTTTTCTCATTGAAAAAATATTAGTTTGAATTATCCAATTATTTTGTAAAAATCAAAAAATCGGGATCAAGATCATCATTCTTCCCCTTTTTGATGATGACAAAACAATGGATGATATTTTGAAAAAAATTTGAGCAAAAACTTTCTCTTACACATAGCATCCATAACCAATTCAAAATCATTCAGTACCAACATAAGCAAAGTAATTTCCATCATAGTCAACATAATATCATCAAAAACTCCCCCTTACACATAGCATCCATAACCAATTCAAAATCATTCAGTAGTTTCTCCTCCTTTTTGTCATCATAAAATCAAAAAGTAATTGCCATCAAAAGTAACATCATCAGCTAACATCAAAATCAATCAATGGCAATCATCATTAGCCAAGATCAATAGTTGAGATTTCCAAAAATGAATGAAATATAGCACTGTCGAACGCCTGTTTATCAACTATCGGACATCTGATAAAGTTTGGCCAAAAAATTTTTAGATAGTCTTTTTCAAAACGCCCAATTTTATCCTTAAAAATATAAACTGATCCAAAGGTAAATCTTTTGTAAGAATATCAACAATTTGGTCTTTTAAACAAACACATTTTACACAAATTTCACCCTGTTGGACAAGATCACAAATGAAATGATACTTTATATCTATGTGATTTGTCCTAGAGTGTTGAATGGAATTTTTTATCAAATTTATGGCACTCATGTTATCACAATACATAGGTACACAGTCATACACTAGTCCAAAGTCATTCAAGCTATGTTTCATCCATAACAATTGAGTATAGCATGCACCAGCGGCTATATATTCCGCTTCCGCTGAAGATAAAGAGATAGTATTTTGTTTTTTACTAAACCATGATACCAAGCAATTACCAAGAAAATGACATGTACTACTAGTACTTTTTTTATCTATCCTATACCCACCACAATCAGCATCCGAAAAATCATATAAAGCAAATTCATGATATTTACGATACCAAAAATCATAATTTAAGGTTCCCTTTAAATATCTAAAAATTCTTTTAACAGCATTTAAATGAGATTCTTGAGAGCAAGATTGGAAACGAGCACACAAACAAACATCAAATATAATATCGGGTCTACTTGCTGTTAAATAAAGTAAACTACCAATCATACCTCTATATTTCTTCTCATTAATTTTCGTACCTTCTTCATCTTTGTCAAATTTGGTGGATGTACACATAGGCGCTCCAATTAGTTTCGAATCCTTCATTCCGAATCTTTTGAGAAGTTCTTTTGTATACTTTGCTTGATTAATGAATGTACCCTCTTGAATTTGAAACACTTGGATCCCAAGAAAGAAATTTAACTCTCCTATCATATTCATCTCAAACTCATTTTGTATAATAGTGAAAAAATTCTTGCATAAACATTCATTAGCAATACCAAAAATAATATCATCCATATATATTTGCATAATTAGAAAATCGTTGGAGTTTTGTTTAGTGAAAAGAGTGGTATTCACAATACCACTTTTAAAACCATTCTCAACCAAAAATCACTTAAACGTTCATACCAAACTCTTGGAATTTGTTTTAACCCATACAAAACTTTTGAAAGTTTAAATATATGATTTGGATATGTCTCATTTTCAAAATCGGGAGGTTGGTCAATATAAATCTCTTGATTAATAAATTTATTTAATAAAGCACTTTTAACATCCATTTGAAATAATTTAAAGTTCTTGAAACATGCAAATGCGAGAAACATTCTAATTGATTTTAGTCTAGTTATGGGAGCAAATGTTTCATCAAAATCTATTCTCTCTTCTTGAGTATACCCCTTAACCACTAGTCTAACCTTATTTCTCACAATTTCACCTTTATCATTCAATTTATTTTTAAAGACCCATTTTATACCTATAATAGGATGACTTTGAGACCTTTTAATTAGTGTCCAAATTTTGTTTCTTTTAAAGTGATTTAGTTTCTTTTGCATGGCCAAAATTCAATTTTTATCTTTCAAAACATCATTAACATTCTTAGGGTCAAAATGAGAGACTAAAGCAAAATTATTCACTAATTGTTTAGATGAGGAGCAAGTTTTTACCTTTTCAGATGAATCACCAATAATGAATTCTTTGGAATGATTTTGAACAAACTTTCAAACTTTTGGAAGATCTTTAGGTATACTAACACCCTTGTCATTTTCTTCTAACGCTTGATTTTCTTGAAGATCATCTTCTTTTGATTTCTCTTTTAATGGAGTATTTTCTTCATTTTGAATTGTGAGTTTCTTAAATCTTTCTTGAACACCTACATCATCATCTTCACAACAACTCTTGAAAATATCATCATTAGTTTCATCAAATGTGATATGTATGGTTTTTTCTACAACAAGAATTCTTCTATTATAGACCCTATATTCTCTTTTATTTTCACAATAATTCAAGAAAATACCTTCATCGATTTTCTTATCAAATTTTTCAAGATGCTCCTTGATATTTAAAATAAAGCATTTATAACCAAAACTTTGAAATATCCAACAATTGATTTTTTATCAAAAAATAACTCATAAGAAGTTTTGTTCAAAATTGGTTTCAAAAGAACTTTATTCATTACATAACATGCCGTATTTACGACTTCGATTCAAAAATATTTTGTCAAGTTGCATTCACTTAACATGGTTGTTGCAATTTCTTGAACAGTTCTATTCTTTCATTCAATAATACCATTTTGTTGAGGGGTTTTTCCAATTGAAAACTCATGTGTAATTCTATTGTGATCACAAAATTTTGAAATCTCACAAAATTTAAATTTCGAATCATTATCACTTCTAAATTTAACAATATTCAAACCAAGTAGATTTTGAACCTTTGCAAATAGAAAAATAAAATTTTTGAAAGTCTCATCTTTATGAGTAAGAAAAATCACCCAAGTGTATCTAAGGTAATCATTAACAATTACTAGGTAATATCTCTTATCACCCACATTAGCAATTTGTGTAGGATCAAACAAATCAAGATGTAAAAGCTCCGATGATCTTGAAATAGAAACACAATTTTTGAGTTTAAAAGAGATTTTGGTTTGTTTTTCAAATTGACAAGCATCACAAATTTTGTCTTTTTCAAACTTAATTTTTGACAAATCTCTAACAAGATCCTTTTTGAAAATTTCTTTTAACAAATCCATATTGAAATGACAAAATCTTCTATGGCACAACCAAAGATTTTTATTTAAAACTTTAAAACATTGAAAGTTAGAGAGATTAATATTTTCAAGAATCACAACATAGATATCATTGAATCTTTTTCCTTTGAAAATGATGTTAAATTTTGAATCAAGAACTAAACATTCATACTTTTTGAACAAAACAAACAAATTTCTATCACATAATTGACTAACACTTAGTAAGTGATAATTCAAATTATCAACCAAAAGAATATTATGGACATAAGTCTCACCATTCTTATCAATCTCTCCTATTCCAATTGTTTTACCTTTCATATCATCTCCAAATGTCACTTTGCCACTTGATTTTGGTTTGAATTTAGTGAATTGTGATAGATCACCGGTCATGTGTCTTGAACATCGACTATATATGAACCACTTTGATTCCTTAATAATGTTCATTAAATTCATCTACACAAGAATTCAAGAAATAATATTTGGTACCCTTTAATTTTTGGTTCTTGAGAGTTAGCATCATATCTAACTATCCACATGCATTTTGTGCCTCTTCTCATGTTCTTCCTCACATAACAATTATTTTTTATATGACCTTTTTGACAACAGAAACTACACATAACCAAAGAGTTGTTTACATGAAAAACTTTAATAGATCTTACTTCTCTTCTCTTATGAATAGTAAATTCATTTGTACCAAAAGTTAATTTCTTTTCATGAGTGTCAAGATGAGACTTTGATTTATTTCCTTGAAAACAGTTTTATTTTTTAAATTGGAGAAATTCATTTAGATTGTCCATTCTTCTTTTCAAATCACCTTGTTCCTCTTTGAACATTTCACAAAATCTTATTTTTTTTATCTAACTCATTTTGTAGATCAATCTTACCCTTTTTCAAGTAATCATTTTCAGTTTTTTATTTTCTTGAAAAAGACGTGCATTATTCTGAAGAAGAAAACTAATTTTGTGTTTTAATTCCTTGTTTTTAGTATAAGATTCTTTCAAACTATCATGCAATTTTTCAATGAAAAATTCAAGATCATCATTAGTTTCATCATCACATTCAAGTTGAGGGTTACAAATTGTTACATCATTATCTTCAATAGCCATGAAAGTTATTTAAATAGATTCTTCTTTCTTTTCAATTTCACCATCGGAGTTGCACTTATTCCATATGATTTGAAAGTTGTTAATTCTTGATTTTCTTTCAACTTTCCCTTCTTTTTCTTTTTCATTGGACACTCATTCATGCAGTGTCCAAATTGACCGCATTCATAGCATTTGCCACCTTATTTTTTGTTGATCTCTTGCTTTCCTTTTTTCTTGCATTGTTGAATTGATTGGAATTCGAATTGTTAGGTCCTCCTTTTCTGAATCTCCTTTTGTTGAGCATTCTCTTGAAACTTTTTGTGATGAGAGTTAGGTCATTGTCATCAACATCCATATCTTCACCATCCAATGAAACCGAATCATCTTCATCTTGAGATGCTTTTAGAGCAATGCTCTTTTTTACTTTTGCATCTTCTTCTTCTTGTACTTTGGTCTTAAGTTTCAACTCATAAGATGTTTGAAAGTTTATAAGAGATTCAATAGGTATTGAATTCAAATCTTTCGCTTCTTCAATAGCAGTTACCCTACTCTCCCAATCTTTAGACAAAGTATTCAAGATTTTTTTGCTTTTCTTTGCTAAGGAGTATTTCTTTTTCAGAACCTCTAAATCCTTAATAAAATCATTAAATTTATAATATATTTTATCAATATTTTCATGAGATTTCATCTTAAATGACTCATATTTAGTAACCAAGATAGACTTTCTTTGTTCTCTAATATTCTCACTATCTTCATGAATTTCTCTCAATTTGTCCCAAATCTCTTTAACTAACTTACAGCTTTCGACCCTAATAGATTCATTTGAATCTAAAGTACTATATAACACATTCATAGTTTTTACATTTAAGGTGAGATGAACTCTATCCTCTGCAGTCAATTCATTTCTTATTTTGATTTAGATCTATGAGTATTTTCAGCTTCTATTGAGACATCATATGGACCTTCATTAATAATAAATCACAATTCAATGTCAATTGATTAAAAGAAGATAATCATTCTCTCTTTTCAACTCACATAATTTGATCCATTAAATATTGGAGGTCTAATTACAGATTGTCCTTCAAAAAATATGGCATTGTTGATTGTCATTTTTGCTCCTAAGCCACTTGAACTTAATTTCTAGAAAATCAAATTCTTATACCAATTGTTAGACCCGAAGACAATCTAAGAGGGGGGTGAATTAGGTTAATAAAAAAAACTAATCAGGTTATGGGCACTTTTTGCTCAATACGAAATTTACTCTCTTTTCTAAATGATCACACAATAAATCAATCAATAAAGAAACAATATCATTTGAGAGAAGTAAAAGAGATATGCAATTTAAGGATCACAAGATAATAAATAAATAAAAAGAGAAGAATTGCAAACCAATTGACAAACTCCTCTTAAACTTGAAAATCAATTCACAAAACAATCTTCTTCAAATTGATGAAACACAACCAATCTTGTGTACAAAAGAAGGATCACTTCCTCCTTACTTCAAGTTTCACTCAGTCAAATTAGAAAGTTTTACAATCCCTTGGGATAACCCTCACAAAATTACACTATTGAAGTATTCTGTCACAAATGAAAAGCTTACAAAGAATTTTACATTACAAAGAGTACAAATGTTTGTTGGAGAGTATTTTCTCACTAAAACTACTCTTGATCTTTTGTATTCTCAGTGTGCAAGTTATTTTTTTAAGTTTCTGACCATGCACTATTTATGGGAGATCAAGAAAGTGCTTCATTAAAACTTTCAATGGATAGAAGGTAGCTGAATAGTTAACTAGCCGTTAGGAGTATCGGACGTTCGGTACTTCCAATGCTTGCATCCGAAAGTGGACAAAGAGTTTGAAAAATCATTTCAAATCTTTCGGACGTCCGTTGATGATGTTTTTCGTCGGATATGATCGTTCGGTACCTGCCATGTCTATCGGATATCCGGTATTGTCATTGTGAGTGTCTGGTAGCTTTCGACTTTCTTTTTTTTCTTTCAATTGCTTTTTGAATCAAATTTCTTCAGAGTTGAATAACTTTCTCATTGAAAAAAATATTAATTTGAATTATCCAATTATTTTTTAAACATCAAAAAACTGGGATCAAGATCATCACAACTTTGTGTCTATATTATGAGAACATCTTCTCTTTCAAAACATCAATAAATACCCCTTGAATCTTATTCATTTGAGAAGAATGTTAGCAAGAGATAGCACCTTATAGAGTAGAGTAGAAGTAATTTAGCTTTAGTTTCATATTGGGAATTTGTTTCTTTGTTTGAAGAGTTTTGAGAGGGAGGTGCAAACACTCTTGTATCAAACTTATTTAAGAGATCAACTTGTAAAGGAATTCAAGAATTCAAGTTTCAATATATTGAATAAGAATTCTTCTTCCTAAACTTCGTCTCTTATTCTTACTTGTCATGCTTTGTTACAAGTATGTTTCATGATTAGATGTTCTTAATTTGATGTAATAACTAAGTTTTTTCAAATCTTATGATGAAGATGAACTTGCTATAGTCTTGATTTGAAATAGTTAAGGGATGATTATGCTCTTTCATAATTTGTTAGTTTGAGAACTTGTACTTATGCTTCATGATTTGTTTATAACCCTTATGGTCGGTTCTATCGCCTAATTAACTTTCTTTGCTTTTACTTTCTTATACTTTAATTATCTAGATAATAAAACAAGTGATTAAATTCAAGTGATTGCCAAACTCTAAATCCCTGTGGAATCGACACCAATTATCCCTATACTCAATAAACAAACCATGCACTTGTGGAAATAGAGTAATAAGGTTTTAAAATTTGTAGTGTAGTAAAATACCCTATCAACAGAGAGTTCAGGTCGATGGCAAAAAAAAAATCTCAAAATACTTTTCAAATTTTGTCCCGTGATTAATGCAATTTTTTTGAATATTCGTGGGGTATCTAAGTCCCCAAATTTTCGAAGATTGAAGTAATTAATTTTGATGCATAAGCTATCGATTGCGGGGATTTGTGAACCCAAGTTATCTTTGTCTAAAACTGATTCAATTCACCTCCGCTTAAATATTAATCATGTGGTTTGTAATTCTTGGGGGGATTTATGGGTTTTCTTTAGTTTTCTTTTTGTTTCTCAGATTATAGGAGATTCAAATCAGCATTTGTCTTTTTCATTGGGTCACCCTCAACTTCCTTGTTCTTTTGCAAAGTGTACATCTTTTGAGAGGGGGAATTTATGAAATGCTTTGTTACGTGACAAGTCATGTCTAGGGCCTTGGTATATTGTGGGGGATTTCAATCTCATTCTAGCTTTGACTGAAAAGAAGGAGGGGGTGACCTTTTCATCATTCCGAGTGGTTGAAACTATCACATTTCATGAGTGAGATTAATGTTTTTTATGCTAGTTTTTCTAAGTCTAGTTTTACTTGGTGTAATAATAAATATGGACGTGCTAGAATCTAGAAGAGATTGGATTGGTTATTGATTAACATAGGCTACTTGAACTTCTCTGCGTCGCTATTAGCTACCCATATGGTCCAGGACCCGTCAAATCATGCTCCTCTTCTTATATCCTTTGCGTCTAGGTTGGACAATAAGCCTCGTTTATTCAGATTTCTTAATTTGTAGGTTTCCAAGAATGGTTTATTGGATGTGGTTAAGACAGCTTGGCAAATAGGTGTCAAGGGTTCCCCATTTTATGTTGTATGGAAAAAGTTGAAAGGTTCTTCTAAAGCTATTCAACAATGGAATAAAGAGATGTTTGGTGATATTTTTCTTAATATGAAGAAGGCAGAGGAGGCGGTGGCTTTGGCTGAGACTCGAATATAGGCTAATGGTTCGGGTAAGACTCATTGAGTTGCAAAGGGTACAAGCTGAATTGAGAAATGTGTTGGCTATTGAGGAGCAATTTTGGTGTCAAAAAGCTAGAGTTAAGTGGCTCTGACATGGGGATCATAATTCTAAATACTTCCATTCCGTTGTGAAGCAACAGAGATACCAAGCTGCAATTCACAGGATTAGAGATTCAAATGGAAATTGGCTTACGGAAGATGATGAAATAGGAAGAGAAGCTATGAGTTTTTTTGGAGATTTGGTCTTGGCTGACCCTGTTCCATATTTTGAGTTGCTTCATGATATTCATAACTTGAGTTCGAAAATTGATAATAAATGTTTGGAAGAAATCTCTTCATTAGATGAGGTTAAGAAGGTGATTTTCGATATGGATGGTGACAGTGCAACAAGTCAAGATGGTTTTACGAGTATGTTCTTCACTTTTGTTTGGGAGGTAATAGCTCAGGATGTATATCAGGCAATTTTAAATTTTTTCTGTGGGACTGAACTTCCTCGACTTGTAATAGATACATCTATAGTGCTTATTCCAAAGGTCATGAATCCTCAAGATTTTACTCAATTTCAGCTTATTAGTGTGTGTAACTTTTTGAATAAAGTTATATCTCGAATTTTAGTTGGGTGGTTATCTGTTTTTTTGCCTCGAATTATTTCCCTCCAGCAGAGTGATTTTGTGAAGGGTCGAACTATTGCTGATAATTATCTACTAGCTCAGGAGTTAATTTTTGATATTGGGAGAAAATGTAGGGGTGGGAATTTAGCATTTAAACTTGACATGGCCTAAGCATATGATAGGATGTCTTGGATGTTTCTTATAAATGTGTTGTGAAAGTTTGATTATGGGGAGAAATTCATTGACATGGTTTGGAGGTTATTGTCTAATGTTTGGTTTTCAATATTAGTAAATGGAGTGTCTTATGGTTTTTTTAAGTCGAGTACAGGTCTTCGTCTGGGTGATCCCCTGTCACCGGTGTTATTTATTATTAGAACGGAGGTATTGTCCAGAGGGTTAAATTTGTTGTCTTCTTAATCGAATTTTAAGGGTTATAAAGTGCTTAAAAATTGTCCCCCAATTACTCATTTGATCTTTGCGGATGACGTCATAATTTTTGCTAATGGATCTGCATCTTCTTTGAAGGAGATTACACGGGTGTTAGAATTGTATCAAAATGATTTTGGCCAGTTAGTGAATGTCAGGAAAAGTGGTTTTATGGTACATCCTCAAATATTAGTGGCTCGTCAATGTGTAATTGAATGAGTAACTAAATTCTCCAAAAAAGAATTTCTTGTTCATTATTTGGGATCGCCTTTGTTTATTGGTAGGTGCAAAGGGGCCTATTATGTTGAATTATGTTAGAGTATTGTTGATAAGGTGCTTTTGTGAAAGTCTCGCCTTTGTCACCTGGTGGGAAGATTATTTTGATTAAACATGTGTTTCCAGTATTCCTTCTCACTTGCTTGCTTTGCGGATAGTACCAAAAAACACATTTCATTTAATTGAAAAGGTATGTGTGAATTTCCCATGGGGAACATGTGAGAACTCGAGGAAGACAAAAATCCGATTTTAGGATTTTAGGGTTTTATCGATTTTCGTGCACACATTTTTTTTTATTTTCTTTATTATATTCATTTTACATATATTTTATAAGTAAATATAGTTTTTAAACCATTTTTCTAATATAAGTGAGTTCACGAGAGAATTGGAGCGAATAGCGGATGTGGGACCCGCTAGGGCGTTAAGTGAGAGAAATTCGGCCAATTAGGTTAAGTTGTGCAGTAAGGCATTAAATTACTGAGTGCTAAGAGATAATTAGAGGTTGGTTAGATGCTTAGTCATTAGTAAGTTAAAGGATAAGGAAAAGATCAAAAAAAGGTGACACGTGTCGCATTTCTATTGGGCCAAGTTTTACCTAACTTTCTTACAACTTTACTAAAAGTAAAATTTGACCAAAATCATCTTCATTCTTCAAGCATCTTGGCCGAAATTTTTGAGGGAAAAAAAGGAAAGAAGGCTTCAACTTTTCTTTCAATTTCTTGTCAAAATCTTGCAAATCAACCGATAGAAATCCGATTTCCTCCGTAGGAATTGCTTATTAAGGAAGATCAAAGGTGCTTGTGGAGTGATTTTGCAAAGAGAAGCCCTAAGTTGCTACCTTTCTTGGTGATTGAGGTATATTGCTTAGAACTTCAATTTTGTCCATAATAATTGCAAAGTAGTGGCTTATATCGGTTAAGGAGCTTAGTTTATGGATGAATTTGTGGTTTAAAGTAAAGTTAGGTGAATTTCTTATTTTCTTGGGAATTTTTCTGTTTTCATATGATAATTATTGTTGGCTTGGATTGATGGCTTAATATGGTATGGAATTGAAGCTATTATGCGTTACTTGTGGTTAATTGTGGAAATTTCAGCTTTATGTGGAAAAATTCCAGCTTAGGGTTTCTATGGTAGTAATCTGCCCTGTTTTTGTACTGTATGTTCGACCTTGAGGGAGACCGAATTAGCCCTTACTCAAAACATGAAAGTTGTAGGTATTTGAGTTAGCTAGCTACTGGTAAAATTTCAGCTCAATCGGAGCACCGAAACTTGCGAAATGACCGAAATACCCTGACAGTTACAAGCTGCAATTCGTAAACAGTTTTGTGAATTCACCAGTTTGGACTGCATTTGTCACCCTGATTCGTATCCAATTAGCTTTTGGCCAAAACTCAAGACTTGTAGCCCTATGTTTTAGCTTTCTAAATCCTCTGAAAACACCCCAAACGGAGTTGTGTAGCCTGAGTTATTGCCGGTTAAAGTCAGTGCTGACAACTAGACTGATCTTAAACTTTTGGATCTGTGATTGGCAAATTCGACTTAGATAAGCTATAAATTAGGTTAAGTAGCCTTCATAAAAGTTGTTCCCCTCTGTCTTAGCTTTGAAGTGGTATAAGGTTCACCCCGATTCGATAACCATAGCTCCGGTTGTGACTAAAATGCTACGAAATGCCAAATCTGCCGTTTAGTTTTGTTTTCAAAACTGATTTTCAATGATACTTTTGCACTTGTGTTATACTGGGATGATTTTGGAGCCTATGGAAGGGCTATTGTGGTAACCCTATTTGTGTGTGTTTCTGGGGCTGATTGAGGAAAATAATGAAGCCATAAATGGCTGGAAATTTGGTAAACACAAAGGGCATGCTGCCCAATTTTCTAGACCGTTTGGTTCCTTCAAGTTTGAGTTGATTCTTAGTAGATGAACGGCTTTTAGGTCATTCAAGCCCCTAGATCCCCCTATTACCTTTTCGTTCCGAAATCACGCTTTTGTAACCTTGCATTCATAGTTCATTTGGATAGGCATACGACTTGTAGTCGAGCCTCACTTGTGCATTTTGTTTACTAGAATTTGGGATGTGAAAACCTCAATTATTTACCTCGGTTATTTTAGGGTTTCTGGGCGATTAAAGTCATTTGGGGAAAACTTTTGAAATAGCTGCACTTAAATTGGTGAGTGTACCATCCCCTTAAATTGGTGCTTATCTGATTCATCTGTACTTGCAACTTGCGACTTGATTATCTGTGACTTTTGTATGCTTCATATGAAACGAGGGTGTACTTTATCACACTCGTTTCTCTCACCTGGTTATTCTGGTTCCTGTATACTGTATAAATCTGTATTTGTTCTCTGTATCTGTTATCTGTACCTGTTTTCTGTATTTGTTGATGTCGTTTGGAAAATTAAATCCAACGACCTTTCTGTTACCTCTGAGCTCAAATCCTGTGGCTAGTTATTCGAGTCGAGCCGGTAAAGGCCTGGTCGATTAGATAACGAACCACAGTAGTCTGTTTCTGAGAAATCCTTGGGTAATTGAGACTCTGGATTTTTGGTATACTCGAGTATTACCACCCTCTGTTCGGTTGAGGTGTTCGGGCCCGGTAAGGGGTATGTTTGGTGGACGGAATCGGTGTCTACTGGACGGGTTACTTTATTTGAAAGTTGACGGGGTGTCGACTACTATTTGATCAAGCTCCGGTGAAGCAATGAGAACTTTGGCTCCTGAGAGCCACCTGTATCCTTTCTCTTGGAAATGATTATTTATTTCCCTATCTGGTGTGTACAACTGCATGATTGATATGTGAAATGCCATGATTCGTGACTACTTGTACTTTTGGTACCTCATTGAGCGTAAGCTCACCCCCTTCCCGTTATCTTTGTTTTCCTTACAGGGAACAACACTTTTGAACCGTGATTTGGAAGAAAGGGTTGAGCTAGTGTAAATGTTCTTTTGTTACACTCTTTTGTAATCAAAACCCTAATTTTACTTCGAACCAGTATTTCCCTTGACTTGTAAAGTTCCAACGTATGCATATAAGTAATTATTCTTGTTTTCACCGTATAATTGTTGAGGAATGTATGCCTATGTGTTCTTGATTTGGTAAGCTCCGATTGTTGGGTTTCTTTGGGTTCGATCGCGCGTAAGTTAGGGTTTGTGTGATTCGACTTCGTAGTCCTGGCGAGAGCTGGGCAGGCGGTCCGCTGATACCCTAGGGTTCGCTCTAGGGAGAGGTGGGGCTGTCACAGAACAGATCAGGATGCAAATAAGTTTCATTAGATTAAGTGGAGAGACTTTTGTTATCCCCCAGGGGAAGGTGGTGTTGGATTTCGGTCTATTTATGAAACATATATGTCTTTTTCATGCAAGTTATGGTGGAATTTTAGGAGAAGTCTATCTTTGTCGGCAATATTCTTGCATGCTAAATATTGTCATGACCGTCATCCTTGCCAAACTCCCATATCTTATTCAAGCTCTACAACATGGCATCATATGTTGGATATTAGGGGTTTTGCGGAGTTGTTTATACTTTGGAAACTTCACAATGCAAGTTGTAATTTTTGGTACGACAATTGGATTGGCTTAGTGCTTTGTATCTTAGAGTTGAGAGGCAGGAATGTTTATCCGTCACAAATTTTATTGAGAATGGGGAGTGGAATATGCAAATGTTGTTTCAGGTGTTGCTGTCTGACTTTGTCCAGAAGATATTGTGCTTGGCGTTGCCTCATGGATCTTTGTTGGATGTCATGGTTTGGACGGCATCAACTTCTGGTAGTTTCTTGTTATCGTCTGCCTTCGAAAAGTTACGAGATGTAAAGCATGTTTAGGTTTGGTATCTGAATGTTCCTTTGAAAATTTCTTTCTTTATGACGCGTTTGCTATGAGATCGGTTGCCATTGGAGGATGTACTATCTAGATTTATGTTTAATTTTCCATCTAAATTTTGTGTTGTTTGGAGTCCTATTATGAAACTTTGCAGCATATTTTCATGGAGGGAGACTTGGCAGCGGCTATTTTGGAAGATTGTTGGTTCACACTGTGGGGTCAACTTTGCTGGACGACTTCTGCGAATTTATGGCTAGTTGGTGGTATAAACTAGCTAAATCGGAAAGGGTCAAGTTTGTATATCGTCTCCTGCTCTTTGTTTGCTGGAATTTGTGGAAAGTTAGAAGTATAGCGGTGTTTCAAGAGAGTGTAAAGGATGCCTATTCCATTTGTCGAGACAATTACCAAGACTTGAAGGATGCTTATTGGCTACAATTTGGAGAGTTGCAACATGTTATGGCACAACCTCAATTTTTGGAAATGGTTGAACAACAATTTTATGTATTTAAGATCGGATGGTTCATTGGTAACCTCCAAGGATGGGGATGTTCAAACTTAACATAGATGGGTGTTCGAAAGGTAACCCTGAGTTGAGTGGTGGAGGGGGCATACTTCGCGATTTCTCAGGGAAATTACTGTTTGTTTTTTCTGGGTATTTTGATAATGGTACTAGCATGCAAGTAGAAGCCAAAGCTTTGCTACTTAGGACGAAGCTATGTTTCCAAAGAGGTATTATATAGCAGCCGGTTATTGAATTAGATTCGATGATGTTAGTACAGATTTTAATGAATAATTATCAGTGTCCGTCGTCAATCAGCTGTGAGGTAGAGTAGATTCTTGAAATGTCTAGGGGGATTATTCAGTTCAAGAATTATTATGGGGAGGCTAATAAGGTTGCGGATGTTTTGCCTAATGAAGGTTGTGTGCAATTAGGTTCCTTGCTTTGCATTTTTTATCATGTGGCTGATTTATCAGTGTTGCCTACAGGTAAGTATCGGTTGAACAAGCTAGTGTTCCCTTCGTTCCGAAGATATCGGATTAAGTGTAATTTACTTTGATTTCATTCTTAGTTGGGGTGTAAGTTTGAGGTAAGGTTTATGCCCCCTCATGTGTTTTTTGATTAAGTAACAAGATTTGGACTGGCATCCCAATCCCATGTATGGGGCTTGCCAAAAAAAAAAAGAGAGATTTTAAAAAAGGATCTTGTTAGAAATTTATCAAAAATTATATTCGATAAGGACAAGATTTGTGATGCTTGTCAATTTGGAAAACAAACCAAGATTTCTTTTAAACCCAAAAATTGTATCTCTACTACAAGAGCTTTGAAACTTTGATACTTTGATTTATTTAGTCAAATACAAATTGTTCATTTGGGTGGTAAAAGATACTATTTTATGATTATTGAATGATTATTCTAGGTATACTTGAGTTATATTTCTTGCTCATAAGGATGATACCTTCAAAAACTTTGTTTCTTTATTTGTAAAAATTCAAATTTTGATAAATTTGAGTATTGTGAAAATTAAAAGTGACAATGGGTCGAAATTTAAATATTGTGATTTTTTAAAAATTTTGTGATTACTACAGTATTTCACATGATTTTTCAATTGTCAAAACTCCTTAACAAAATGGTATTGTTGAAAGAAAAAATAGAAATCTTTAAGAGGCCGTTAGAATTACTATAATTAGTGAATGTGATTTGTCAAAATATTTTTGAACCAAAGCGGTAAACATAGCTTGTTATGTGATGAATAGAGTTCTCTTAAGACGTATTTTGAACAAAACTCCTTATAAACTTCTTTTTGATAAAAAAAACCCATTGTTGGATATTTCAAAATTTTTGATTGCAAATGTTCTATTTTGAATATCAAAGAATATTTTGAAAAATTTGATAAGAAAATCGATGAAGGCATTTTTTTGGAATATTGAGAAAACAAACATGGTTATCGTGTTTACAACAGAAAAACTCTTATTATAAAAGAAACTATCCATGTTACATTTGATGAAACCAATGATATTATTTTGAAGAGTATGTGTGAAGATAATGATATAAGTGTGCAAGAAAGATTTGAGAAGTTAACAATTCAAGATGTGGAAAGCATACCAATGGAGGAAACACCAAACGAGAACAACCCTCAAGAAGTGGAAGAACAAAAAGAGAAGAAAGATGATAAAGCACCAAAAGACCTTCCCAAAACTTGAAAATTTGCTCAACGTCTATTCTTTTGAAAAGGCAAAAGCTCGTTCCTCTACTAGACCTTTAGTGGATAACTTTGGTTTTCATTCTCAATTTGAGCCTAAAAATATGAGTGAGGCCTTGAAAGATGATAATTGGATAATGGCCATGCAAGAAGAGATCAACGAATTTGAGAGAAATAGAGTATGGATCTTAGTTGAGAGATTTAGATCACCCGTCATTGATATAAAATAAGTTTTTAGAAACAAATTAAATGATAAAGGTGAGAATTTTAGAAATAAGACTAGATTAGTAGCCAAGGGGTATGTGTGACGACCCCACCTCCCCCCTAGGGCGTACCTGTGACGACCCCAACTCCCCTTAGGACGTACCCCAGGGTTTAGCGGATTGCTTGCCCAACTCTCGTCAGGATTCACTCACGCTTAACTCGAGAAAAGATACCATGACCATAGAAAAGGAACGAAACAATAATTTCAAACTTAACATATACATTGATGCTCAAATCCAGCTACAAGACTTATACATGCCCAAATACGTTAAAGTGTTTACAACTCAAATACAATCAACCCTAATCGGGTGCTAGCGCGAGTACAATTGCAAAATCCAAAAACTAGACTACGCTAGCCTGTACAAGTCTCACGCCTCGCTCGTATCCCCTGTAAGGAAAACAAATGGCGTGGAATGAGCTAAAAATCCAGTGAGGTTCCAAATAGCAAGTTGACCATTATTTAAAAGTACAAATATTACTGTAGCAAAATAGCGAGTATAACACGTTCATAAAGTGAGCAATACCACTTCAAGTAGCAAATCTCAAAATGAGCGAGTGTAAAATTCTTTTCTAAAAGAAACAATAACACTACGAATCACAATTAGAGTATAAGGATACAGATGGTTCTCAGGAGCCAAATTCCCGTTGCTTTACCAGAACTTGATCCAGTATTAGTTGACACTCCCTCAACTTTCAAGTAAAGTAACCAATCCAATAGTGCTTCACTTCACACCAATCCGTCCACCATTCAACCCCCTTACCGGGCCCGAACACCAACTAAACACTGGTGGTAATACTCGAGTATACCGATTAGTCGAGGAGATAACACTCCACTCGACAACACTAAATACCCATGGTTCGTTATCTAATCGACCAAGCCCTTGTCGGCTCGACTCGATTAACTAGCCAGTGGGGTTTGGGTTCCCAAGAATTCGATGAGATAACATCTCCAATCGACTAAATCAAGATAAAAGTACAGAGAGGGGAATGAGAGGCACCTCCCACTCGGATTGAGTGTGGTACATGCTGCCGCTCCAGCACTTACAAATCAAGTGCAACTATATCAAGTCAATTGCACCAATAAACACGTACATATCATATTAGGGCAAGTGCGATAAAGTACACTCTTGCCCCACCATACCAATCAAATATCATTCGATCACATTAGTCAAGTATTGAAAACAAGTGTCAAGTTTAATCAGGTATTTGGAAGCACTCACCAAAGATTTAGTGCTTGTCAAAAATCACGCTCAGGTGTAACTCCTTGGTTAAAGTCCAAATCTGCGATACAATATCATTTAAAAGCTTGAAATCAACTAGGATTCGCAACTTAAGAGCTTCACTTCAAGAAAATCAAGTACATGAAACTCGTTTAAGTAGTATTCAAGTTACTTATCAAACTCTAGAAAATTCATACTCGCTCTTTTGGTATTGCTAAAGAAGCAACTAAAACTTTGGAATTCGCATTTAAATCCAAAAGACGAGGAAAACATATTCCGAGTGGTCACTACTTTCATTTTTTCAAGGGTACGAGTTTTGGCCGAAATCCAACTTATATACCTCCACAAAAGGGGAATCGAATAACCTAGACAATTCGAGTTAGATTCGTGCTCAAATCCTTACTCAAGTCGCGAGTATCCCTACCTAGCTCTCAAGTGAATATTTGGGCAGCACGCCCTTTGGTTTTACCTATTTTCCAGCCATTTATGACTTCATTGTTTCTCAATTCAGCTCCACCATCACACACAAGTAATGTTACTAACATAGCCCTTCAATTAGGCTCCAAAATCATCCAATTACAACACAAGTGTAATAATACAATCGGAAATCAGTTTTGAAGGCAAAAAGCTAAACAGCAGATTTGGCATCATATAGTGTTTTGGTCACAACTAGAGCTACGTTTATCGAATTGGGGTGAACCTTATACCGTTTGAAAGCTAAGACAAAGGGTTACAAATTTCATGAAGACAACTTAACCTAGTTCGTAGTTGATCTAGGTCGAATTTTCAATTTTAAGAACCAGAAGCTCATGGTCAGTCTGGTTGTCAGTACTGAATTCAACTAGCAATAACTCAAGCTACACAATTCCGTTTGAGGTGTTTTTAGATACGTTGGAAAACTAAAACATAAGGCTAAAAGTTTTGTGTTTTGGCCAAAGGCTGATTTGATACGGATCAAGGTGAAAAATGAAGCCAAACTTGTGAAATCTCAAAACTGTCCACGAAATGAAACTTTTGGCAGTCAGGGGTATTTCGGTCATTTCATATGATACAGTGCTCTGCTCGAGCTGAAATTTACAGCCAGCCATATAACATCATTTCCTACAACTTTTATGTTTTAACCTAAGCCTAATTAGGCCTTCATCATGGCCGAATGAAACTGGTCAGAACAGGGCAGTTTCAATCCTTAAAACTGGAATTTGATGAAACCAAAGTAGAAAATGCTTATTCATGTCTTACACCACTATCCCAACTCCCTATCCAAGATTATAGACATCATAAACTATCTAAACAATAAGAAATACAACTGAAGAATACAAACTCTAATTCAAACAAACCACCATATCCATCAAAACTACCAAAAGAACTATCATTTGCCACAAGTATGAGTTGTTCTACAAACTTAAGCAAGAGTAAGGAAGAAATAAAGGAAGACAGCCATAATACCTTCCAAAACTCCTTGTAAGTGAGAAAGAAACCACTTTCTCCCCAAATTTCCAGCACCCCAAGTCTTCCAATCACCAAGAGGTAAGTTTAATCGGTTTAGTTTTATTGATTTCACTCAAACAAACTTGATTCAAGGGTTGAAGTTGCAAGCTTTCTTCCTCTCTTTTATACCCTAAACTCACGACCAAAACTAGCAAGAAATGAAGAAAAATCAGCCAAGAAGAGACATAAGAAGGAAGGAAAATCATTTGGTCAAAGTTCCATGGATTGCCAACAAGTGTCAACTCAAGATGGTTTCTTATTTTTTTTCTTTTCTCCCTTTTCTTTAGTCCAAAATTTTGGCTGTTTTAGGAGATATTTTAGGGCTGATTTTGCTCAATTAATAACAAGGAGATTAAGGTAATAAAGTAGTGTTCAAGTGGTGCACTCAATCGGTAGCAAACGGTACACGTCGGTTCACACCGTTTCCTTAACTCGCGCGTACTAAGGTTTTCACTTATAATTCACTAACTTATTATTATTATTTCTAATCACACATTTAATATCATCTAAAACTCACTCTTAATCACTAAATTTAATACACACCCCGCACCGATACTCACACTACGAAAAGACGTAAAACCCTAGTTTCTCTTAACGGTGAAAGTAAAAGGGAAACCCTTGGTTCTATGATTATTTGTAGCTAGTGGGGAAGTGAATGAGTAGTATAGCTATTGTAAAGTAATAATTTTCAAATTAAAAGGAATTGTAAGAAAAATATAAGGGATTTTACACGTCCTCACAATCACACTACTAAAATGCACACAAAAACACACACCAAAACCCTAGTATGCATAAAAACCCTAATTTATGCCCTTCCTTTAGAAAAATTATAACTTGAGTTATAAATATAAAAAATTTATATAACTTGGCTTGTTAAAAACTAGACTTCAAATACTAAGAATCTTTAGAAGACACCTCAAAGAGATTTAGTTCATAAATTGGTCCAAATTGAGCCATAATCTACTACAACATTCCTATGTTTACTTGTGCAGGGCAGAATTTTTAGTCAACTTTGCCAATTTTCTAGAATTTATAGACATTGAATCAAACTCTAAATTTTACACAGTAGAAATCCCTATGAGTCTAGTTTCAAACGCAACAAACGGAACTCAATTCCGACTTTCCTATACAAAATTATAGCCAATTTTCCAAAACTGCGCAGAGCCTCCTGTGAAAATTTCTAGATTTTCTAACAACTTGAGATTATGAAACTTTTCTTAACAAATTCACTCCTTTGGCTCAAATTCAACCATTAAAACAACCAAGAATCTAAGGTAAGTGAGTTCACATAAGGGTTATAAAGATAAGTAAAATTTCGGGGTCTCACAGTACCCAAGGGTTTGGCAGACCGCCTGCCCAACTCTCGTCAGGACTCACTTACTCACTCAATCAACTCTCAAGATTAATCATTCAGGCCTCCAAAATAACATTTAAATTCTATAATTCAACCAAAATGTAAACTTATTTACAATCCCAAAAGTCAAACGTATGATACAACATCAAACGTCAAAATATATCCTATCAACCAAAAAGTATAAGTAAAAGAGGGTTACACATTCTAGTTCATATTCAATAGCTTCGGACCTCCATTCCTGTAAGGAAAACAAAACTAAAGGAATGAACTAAAAGCCCAGTGAGGTTCCTATACAAACAATCAGGTAGGGAAACCATGGAAACATTACATTTAACAATTTGCATACTTTGCACAGTAATATCCAGTCATTCAAGAAATAAACACCCAATCATTGGAAGGATACGGGCTCACTTAGAACCATTCATTCAAGTCATTCATTCATTCATTCGCCAACCATTTTCCTTATCCCTCCGACATTAGAAAACGTTTGCAAGTGAAAACTCCTTTAGTGATCTTGTCATTCATTCATTGATATCATTGTATTGAATTCACTGACCAGTTCTCTACCAGATTTCGTGGTAATATTCGAGTATACCAAACATTTTTCCAGGGTTATCAGCCGCCCGACCGAATCCGCTTTTGCCTCGAGTCGACTGGCAACGAAGGGCAAGGGCCCAATTCAACCAAAAGGCTTATATTCATGTACAAGTAGCATGCAATCATTTAATCATTGAAAATTTCACGTTCAGTTAGGTCGAGTGCGATAAAGTACACACTCGCCTATCGAAAATTTATTTAACAATCATTGAAAAACATTTAACATTCAAGCAACATTCACAACAATTCATGTAGTCACTAGAAGCACAACATGCAAAGAACACTCACCAGTTTAAGTAAAATAATTTCAAAAGTTCGCTCCCGAGTTATGCTCTTGATCACCAACAAATCTTAATAACAACCAAGATAAAGTATTATGGTTCAACCATTCAAAGTTTAGGTGAATCAAAGAAAATCCGAATAACTACTAGTACAAAGGTGCAAATATGGTTTTCCAGCAAAAAGAGAACATTTAGACCCAAGGGACATGAGTAACCAAGAATTTCCTCATTCCAATCATAAACCAAGCTCAAAATGGTTTAACAACTCCAACTTAAAGTTGGAAATGAAAGTAAGGACAGTTTTAGGAAAACAGAATTTTTCCAGTTTTGCGCGATGCTATTTAAAAAATCATATCTCAAGTTTCTTAAGTCCAAAATTTATAAAATTTATACCGTTGGAAAATAGATTTAAAGAGTTACAATTTCTCAAAAAACATCTTTGCAAGATTCTGTCCACAAGTCAGTCAAAATCCAAAGTCAAGTGGCTAGTTTATCCGGTAGAAAAACAGAATAGGAATGAAAATTCGGTCAAATTTGGAAAATCACAGATATTCATAAGAATTGAGGAAAATTCTGAAATGTTCACGATAGAAAGTACTCTAAATCTAGTTTTAAACACAACAAGAAAAACTCAATTTAGATTTTTCTACACCAAGATATGTTAGATTTCCCAAGACTACTCAGAGTCTCCTGCGGGAAAAATTTCAGCAGCAATTCCTTTGTATTTACCAATTTTTCCAGCCATTTCAAGGCTAGACTTTCACCACAAGACAGCCCCAATCAAGTTCACAAGATATAGGATACATAGAGTAGTTATTTTAGCCACAAAACTAGTTATAACCAACTTATACCTAAGCTGAAAATTAACCAAACCCTAGCAAAACCATGAAATTACCATAAACATGTTTCCTTCACTTCACTCATAACATATCTTGCATAAATCTCAAGAAACAAGTAAAGAGAGATGTTTTCTAGAAATTTTACCTCAAAACCCCAAGATAACAAGCAACTCAAGAGCTTTCTTCTCCAACTAACTCCATCAAAAGCTTCCCTCCAAACTTAATTCAAGATTAATCGGTTTGGATTAGAATTAGTGTTTGGATTTTTTACAAATCAAGCAAGAAAATCAAGATGGAATTTGGAAGTTTTTCTCTCTTCCTTTCCTTTCTAAGGTTCGGCCTTCATGGAGCAAGAAAGTGATGGTTTTTCTTCAATTTTTCCAAGATAAATACAAAGACTAATCTTGGTCAACATTTGGTTTGATGGTTGACAAGTGTCACCCAACTATTTTGTCTTTCTTTTCCTTTTCCTTAGTCAATAATGGTGGCTGACTTAAGGGTTAATTTAGGGGAAATTAAATAAAATAAAAACAAGGAGATTAGGGTAAGAAAGTATTGGTCAAGCGGTGTACTCAATCGGTAACATACGGCGCACGTCGATTCAAGCCTATTTCCCTTAACTCCCTTGTACTTTTGTTTTAACTTATGATTCACTAACTTATTATTAGCACTTCTAATCACACATTTCCTGTTACCTAATACTCACTCTTATCCACCAAATTTAATGCACACATCTCACCAATCGATCACACTACCAAAATGCACCAAAACCCTAACTTACTCTAACTTTAAAAGTAAAAGTAAAACTCTTGACTCAACTAATGAAATCACCATGAAATTTAGGACTAGTAAATAGTTAAATAGTCAAAGTAAAGAAAAATAGAAGGAAATATAAATTAATTTTTCAAAAATGGGAGGAAATTCTAAAGGAATTTTCAGGTCCTCACAGTATGCACAAGAAGAAGGGATGGATTTTGATAAACCTTTTCCCCCGTAACTAAATTAGAATCTATAAGAATGTTTCTTGTATATGCTTATTTCAAAGGTTTCAAATTATTCCAAATGGATGTTAAAAGTGCCTTTCTAAATAGTTTTATTGACCAAGAAGTTTATGTTGAACAACCCCTCAATTTTGAAGATGAAAAGTTTCCAAATCATGTTTTTAAACTTTCAAAAGCCTTATATGGTTTAAAATAAGTTTCAAGAGTTTGGTATGAATGTTTGGGTAGTTTTTTAGTTGAAAATGATTTTAAAGAGGTAATATTGACATCACTCTTTTTACAAAAGCATTGCATGAATGATCTCTTAATTAAGTAAATTTATATAGATAATATTATATTTGGTGCCACTAGTGAATGTTTGTGTAAGAAGTTTTTCAATATAATGCAAAGGGAGTTTGAGATGAGCATGATGGGAGAATTGAACTTCTTCCTTGGACTTCAAGTTTATCAAACTCAAGAGGGCACCTTCATCAACCAAATCAAATACACCAAAGAGCTTCTCAAAAGGTTTGAAATAGAGAACTCAAGACAAGTAGAAACTCCTATGTGCACATCCACCAAGATGGATAAGGATGAAGAAGGTACCAAGGTTGATGAGAAGCACTATAAAGGTATGATTGGTAGTTTACTTTATTTATTGCAAGTAGACGCGATATTATGTTTGCCATTTGTTTGTGTGCTCATTTTCAATCATGTCCAAAAGAGTCCCACTTAATGGCCATTAAACGTAGTTTTAGATATTTGAAAGGGATTTTAAATTATGATTTATGGTATCCAAAATCTCATAATTTTGCCTTAATTGGTTTCTTGGATGCCGATTTTGCCAGTTATAGAGTAGATAGAAAGAGTAGTAGTGGTACATACCATTTTCTTGGTGAATGTTTAGTTTCACAGTTTAGTACAAAGTAAAATGCAATTTCTTTATCTACAGCGCAAGTCGAGTATATAGCCGTCAATGCATGTTATGCTCAATTGTTATGGATGAAACATACATTGCATGTTTTTTGCTTGAAATATGATTGTGTGCCTATGTTTTGTGACAATACTAATGCAATCAATTTAACTAAGAATCCTGTTCAACACTCTAGGATCAAGCATATAACATTAAGCATTATTTCATTCGTGATTTGGTTCAAAGAGGAGAAATTTGTGTCAATTATGTACGTTCAAAAGACCAAATAGCTGATATTTTCACAAAACCTTTGCTCTTGGATCAATTTGTGTATTTGAGAAATAAATTAGGCATTTTTGAAAAGAATTTGTGAAAGAGACGGGGGATCGAATGTCCTATCCTTGAACGGAAGTCCGATAGCATTTTTTTGAAAAACTTTTGAGTCAGCTAGTATTGGCTGTCTGGTACTTATGAATGGATGTCTGACAAGTTCAGAGCATTTTCTTTTATTTTTGGGTTCGAATGCTTATGTCAGATACTCAATGAATGTTCGACCATCCAACACATGAAAAATTGCGATTTTAAAGGACTATAGACAATGATTTATTTAACTTCTTCTCAACTTTTCGAACGAAAACCCCCAAAGCTCACATCCTTCTCATCAAATTCGTGATTTCTAGTTAAATTTCGATCAAAATTGTCCAACAAAACTGATTTCCAATACCTTACCGAGTCAATCTACATCAAAATTATTTAAGAAACACCTCTATATTGTGAAATCCCAATTTATCCCAAAACCCTAGATTCCTCAAACTCACACTCTGAGCCGAATTCATGACAAATTGCACATCTAGGAGGCACCCTCTGTATCTGCATCACTTCTCCATATCCATTTCTGCATCCATGACATCATAACGGTTCACACTAGAGGAGATTTATCTGCTACTGCTCAAGGAATTGGAAGAGGTATTTTTGCTAGTTGTATTATTGGTAAAAGGTGTGACGACCCCACCTCTCCCTGGGGCAACCCGAGGGTTCGGCGGACCGTCTGTCCAACTCTCGCCGGGACTCGATAGTGACCTCGACCGATATTATACTTTAACTCCAATAAATACCATATATACATCCGAAGACCTCATTATATACAACCAAGAATATCAATAAATACATAATTATATCCAAATACATTCCAAGAAAATACAAATAAGAAAATACAAATAAAATATACAATCCAAATCCAAGCCACACTTGCGCTCGTCCATTCTCGATTCCTGCAAGGCACTAAAATAATTTTGGGAGGGGTGAGCCAAAAGCTCAATGAGAATGATAGGGGATCTATTGAAAACAGTGATCAAATTCGCATTTAGTCAAAACATTAGTTTCCAAATCATTTCATAAAGCATTTGAGTCTTTCAAATCATTGCACAATACTTGGTTTAAAATGCCAAACAAAATCCCAAGGAGACAATTATACAATATCAGATAACCAGTCATTAGGTAACAAATCAATAGCAGAAATGTAACAATACAATAAAAGGACAGGGATGGCTCCAAAGCCAATTCCACTTTCCAATTTAGGTCACCTGTTGACACTCCATCAACCAATAATCCGTAGAACTCCACTTCACTCCACCCGTTCACCTTATCACCCACACTGGCCAGTCAACTCAATAACAGTTCAGTACAGCCTGAGTTTATAGCCCACTGGCAGCTCAGACCTCTCGAGTTTATAGCCTACTGGCCACCCGGGATAACAGTACAGTACAGTTCAGTAGTTTGATCCCAAAGTTAGCATTGGACTGACTTCGACCAAACCCCAGCCGGCTCGAATAGTCCGTCTAACCTAGAGACCGGGCATAGTCACCCCTCCAGGAGGTGGGGTGTTACCCACAACAAGTGAAGAGTCCAAGCCCGTAGGTCAAGGAACCTCAACACCCCTCCAGGAGGTGGGGTGTTACCCACAACAAGTGACCAGCCCACATGCACATTACATCACATTACACAATCAATATACAATCTCAGTACAAATCACATTCCACAATAGCTAATAAAGAACAAGTAATGAGACCTAAAGCGAGTGCGATAAGGTACACCCTCACCTAAGTCTCATATAACCACATAAGCACATTGAGCATTGTATCACATTAGCACCAAGCCAATCGAACAGTGGAAAGTCACATATCCAATTAAGGAAGTACAGTTCGCAAATCCATTTAACAAAGACTTTTAGTATCGGCAAACATTTGTCAATAAAAGAGTTCAAAATCAGTTATGATATACAGTTCAAGAAGCAGGGGCGAAAATAGTTTGGAATCACTCACCAATCACCGCTCATGATCCCCATTCACCACAAATTGATTCTTGTCCGAATCCAACTCCTAAACCACGAAGAACATTATAGTGCGTCCACTTATCGTATTGAAACAAAAAATATACCATTTCGAAACTAAGACATAGATCTACAATTCTCATGAAGACATCTTAACCCAGTTCTCACCCTAACTAGGTCAAATTTACCAAAACAGCCCCCAGATTTTCCAGTTCGAAGCTCACTGACACAAATACTGACAGTCCTGATTCAGTTAATCATAACTCAGCACACCCAACTCCGATTCAGGTAATTCCAAAGCCATTAGAAACCTAAGATGCAAGGCTAAAATTCTTAAGAAGACATCGACAACCAATTCATTCATCTTCCCAGCTAAATGAGCCATTTACAGAGACAGATTTCCAGTTTTGGCAGAAACAGGGAACCAGGGGCAAAATAGTCATTTCACACTCTACGTTGCTCCGATTGAGCTGAAAATTTACAGGTAGATTCCTCACTCAATTCTATACAACTTTCATGTTTTGTGCCAAGGCTAATTCAGCCTCCATCATATTCGAATATCCAGAACACATTCGGACAGAAACTAAAATAGAAATGAAATTTCTGGGAGTTCATTCAATCAACTTCATACCAACGAAATTCCAACCATCCAAATTAGTTCTTAACTCAGTACATTCAATTTTCAATCGTCAATTCAAGTTATATCACAAGAATCAAGAGCTAGGAAACCAATTTTACCTCTTAACCTTAAGCTGGCCGGTTGAGATTAACCCCAAAAATCATGAAAACCAAACCATGAAATCATCCAAACAACTAAGGAATATCATTAACAAAGCTCAAACATCAATTAATTCCAGCTTTAAGCTCCCAAATCCGAATTTCCAGCAAGTGAGAACAAGATATTTACCTCAAGTTGAAGTTGTGAACTCAAGTTCTTCAAGTTCCAAGTGCCAAATCTTCTTCCTATTTTTCAAGCTAAGATGATCGGTGGTCAAGGTGGATGAAGCAGCAAATTTTTTCTAGTTTTTCCTCTCTTTTCTCCCTTTGTTCTCCACGGTTCTAGCTGGAATGTTTCAGTTTCAAGGCTGCCCGATTTCATGCTAGCTGAAAGCTTAAATGCTAAGTTTTTCCTTAGGTGTTGTTTGGTCAAGTTGCTAAACATTTGGGTCAACAATATCAAGCTTCTTTCTTTCTTCTCCTAGCTCACGGCAGCTTGTTCTTGGTGTTGGCTTTGTTTGTTTTGTCTTATGTCCTACTAACTTAATATCCACTTAATGCACTAACTTAGTTTAATTAAAACTTAAGCACACTAACCCAAAGTACTAATCACTCGAACCCCGTACTAAACATGCATGCATGCACATACAATCACGAAAATATTAGTTGGTTGAATTTAATTTAAACTTAAAGGTTTAGTTTTGAAAGTAGGTTTTTAATGATTCAATTAAATTTTTCACTTTTGGTATGCAAAATACCTTTTGAAAATTAAAACATATGGTAAAAATACATTTTTCACACAATAGCTACTATAATTATCCATATTTAATTTATTTGAGAAAATTAGGAATCCGGGATCTCACATTCTTCCCCCCTTCAAAGAATTTCGTCCTCGAAATTCACCCTTTTTTTTTTCAACTAAAACAAATGACTCAATTATGTAGTTCAAACTCGAGTAGAAAGATATATTTTCCATTAAAGATTTCACTCACCAATTTTTTTTTTTTTTTTTGTAAAAAGGAACAACAAGTAATTGGATATATACACAGTAATGGTTAAGCAAAAATTGAAAGGACTTTCAATTAAAACAAATAAGTAATGAATCCAGGTCACACCACAAATTAAAACAAATAAGTAATGAATCCAGGTCACACCACAAATAATGAATACAAAACTTGGGAGTTCAAATATTCATAGAAGCTAAAAAAAACAAGCTTTAACTTTCATGAAGACTATTTCTGCCCAGATTTACTCCTTCTAGATCAAAAACACGAAAGCATTCCCAGAAGTTTCAATCTCAGGTTCACTGACAGGCTAGATTCAAATAGCCATATCTGAGTGCACAAAGAACCAAATCAAGAAATTCCAAATGCGTTGGAAAGCTAGAATAAAGGGCTATAAATTTTGTGAAGACACTAACAACTGAATCATGCATCTTCATGGCCAAAATAGGCCGAGACAGTAGCTGAAGGAAACTGTTTTCAGGGATGAACACTGACACTGGACAGTTTGACCGGTTAAGGACATTTTAACCGATTCACATGCTAACATGGTTCAAATGACCTGAGATTTTACAGATAGATAGCCAAGACTATCCCCTACAGCTTTCATGAAGAAAATTTTAGCTAAAACAGCCTAGAAATGGCCCAGATTTCTCAAGAACAGTGCAGCACTGCTCTATCGCAGGCTGATGAACAGAGTACATTCAAGCAGGTATAACTCAACGCTCAGAAATCCGATTTGAGAAATTCCAGAGCCGTTGGAAAGCCAAGAAAAAGGGCTAAAACTCTAATGTTTTGACCCAAGACTGAATCACAAGAAATCAAGACGAAACAGGGTCCCCAGCAAACTGGTCTGACAGTGCCCTGTTCCAGATTCAATACACAAAGTTGAGCTCCGATCGCGACTCGCGCGCACGCACGTTAACACATTCAAATGAGCATTTAAACACACACACAAGCACATGCAATGGCCGTATAATCACACTCACATGCATGCTCTAAACCTCCCGGCAATACCTTGAGCATTTGACGTTCTTAAAGGAACTTCCAACTAGAAACCAAACTAACCTTCTAATCTCATAAACCCGAATCCAAACCCTAAGTCTAGTCCAAGGTGGCCGAATCTCATAAATATATAAATCTACATATGTCCAATGAAGGACAAATGTAATTTAAAACTTGAAAAGCAATCAAAGCACACTTCATATTTTCACAGGAACAGTCAATAGATTAGATGACATACAAATCAATTATTTTTATGAACAAGGTCATACAAGAGGGAGAGCAATCAACCAAAATGAGAGCATGTCATTGCATGAGTCGATAATGAAAATAAAACTTTGCATGTGTACTAACAAACAAATGAACAAGCCAACATGATCAGGTACAGAATTTATAACATTCAAATCCTTCAAAAGGGAACAAATATCATGCTTAACAAACTATACAGGCCAAAGCACAAGCATCACCCCAACTATCATAAACAAAAGGTATAAAAGGTCGTGCTCCATAGTCTAGCTTGCAACTGAGCGAGAGGGCTTAATTCCCTTAGGTAAGGCCAACCTCATTTTGAACATTAGGGCTACATCAACTATCTTTTCAATTAAAGTTCCGCAGTCCATCGTAATATCTATCCTTTAACAAGCACGAGTCACCACATACTTAACTAGGTACTACAAAAGGTAGGCCTTCCAAATTCCCAGACATAATTGCATTCATGTTCCTAAGGCAAGAACAAGGTATATCAACTCTAAAGTATATCTAGTGGCAAAGATCAAGCACTAAAGGTTATCCCAAACAAATTAATCATTTATTTCCCCATAAGTCCTTAAATCAAGAACGCCTCCTAGCAAAAACCATTATTCAAGAAATTTACTTACTATCTTTTAAACAGTGTTTCATCTCTTACAATCTTCTTCTCTCTTGCTCTTCTAGCACAATAATCCTCAATTATTGAATCTTAATAACCATCGAGACCACAATTGCTCACTACTTCACTTTTTCACTTAAGATTCAAACTAACCCGAATCCCACAGTCCGGCATCCTAAACTTTTAAAATCTAGGATACACTACAGAGATCTGAAGCCTAGAGCTCTGATACCACCTGTGACGACCCCACCTCTCCCTGGGGCAACCCGAGGGTTCGGCGGACCGTCTGTCCAACTCTCGCCGGGACTCGATAGTGACCTCGACCGATATTATACTTTAACTCCAATAAATACCATATATACATCCGAAGACCTCATTATATACAACCAAGAATATCAATAAATACATAATTATATCCAAATACATTCCAAGAAAATACAAATAAGAAAATACAAATAAAATATACAATCCAAATCCAAGCCACACTTGCGCTCGTCCATTCTCGATTCCTGCAAGGCACTAAAATAATTTTGGGAGGGGTGAGCCAAAAGCTCAATGAGAATGATAGGGGATCTATTGAAAACAGTGATCAAATTCGCATTTAGTCAAAACATTAGTTTCCAAATCATTTCATAAAGCATTTGAGTCTTTCAAATCATTGCACAATACTTGGTTTAAAATGCCAAACAAAATCCCAAGGAGACAATTATACAATATCAGATAACCAGTCATTAGGTAACAAATCAATAGCAGAAATGTAACAATACAATAAAAGGACAGGGATGGCTCCAAAGCCAATTCCACTTTCCAATTTAGGTCACCTGTTGACACTCCATCAACCAATAATCCGTAGAACTCCACTTCACTCCACCCGTTCACCTTATCACCCACACTGGCCAGTCAACTCAATAACAGTTCAGTACAGCCTGAGTTTATAGCCCACTGGCAGCTCAGACCTCTCGAGTTTATAGCCTACTGGCCACCCGGGATAACAGTACAGTACAGTTCAGTAGTTTGATCCCAAAGTTAGCATTGGACTGACTTCGACCAAACCCCAGCCGGCTCGAATAGTCCGTCTAACCTAGAGACCGGGCATAGTCACCCCTCCAGGAGGTGGGGTGTTACCCACAACAAGTGAAGAGTCCAAGCCCGTAGGTCAAGGAACCTCAACACCCCTCCAGGAGGTGGGGTGTTACCCACAACAAGTGACCAGCCCACATGCACATTACATCACATTACACAATCAATATACAATCTCAGTACAAATCACATTCCACAATAGCTAATAAAGAACAAGTAATGAGACCTAAAGCGAGTGCGATAAGGTACACCCTCACCTAAGTCTCATATAACCACATAAGCACATTGAGCATTGTATCACATTAGCACCAAGCCAATCGAACAGTGGAAAGTCACATATCCAATTAAGGAAGTACAGTTCGCAAATCCATTTAACAAAGACTTTTAGTATCGGCAAACATTTGTCAATAAAAGAGTTCAAAATCAGTTATGATATACAGTTCAAGAAGCAGGGGCGAAAATAGTTTGGAATCACTCACCAATCACCGCTCATGATCCCCATTCACCACAAATTGATTCTTGTCCGAATCCAACTCCTAAACCACGAAGAACATTATAGTGCGTCCACTTATCGTATTGAAACAAAAAATATACCATTTCGAAACTAAGACATAGATCTACAATTCTCATGAAGACATCTTAACCCAGTTCTCACCCTAACTAGGTCAAATTTACCAAAACAGCCCCCAGATTTTCCAGTTCGAAGCTCACTGACACAAATACTGACAGTCCTGATTCAGTTAATCATAACTCAGCACACCCAACTCCGATTCAGGTAATTCCAAAGCCATTAGAAACCTAAGATGCAAGGCTAAAATTCTTAAGAAGACATCGACAACCAATTCATTCATCTTCCCAGCTAAATGAGCCATTTACAGAGACAGATTTCCAGTTTTGGCAGAAACAGGGAACCAGGGGCAAAATAGTCATTTCACACTCTACGTTGCTCCGATTGAGCTGAAAATTTACAGGTAGATTCCTCACTCAATTCTATACAACTTTCATGTTTTGTGCCAAGGCTAATTCAGCCTCCATCATATTCGAATATCCAGAACACATTCGGACAGAAACTAAAATAGAAATGAAATTTCTGGGAGTTCATTCAATCAACTTCATACCAACGAAATTCCAACCATCCAAATTAGTTCTTAACTCAGTACATTCAATTTTCAATCGTCAATTCAAGTTATATCACAAGAATCAAGAGCTAGGAAACCAATTTTACCTCTTAACCTTAAGCTGGCCGGTTGAGATTAACCCCAAAAATCATGAAAACCAAACCATGAAATCATCCAAACAACTAAGGAATATCATTAACAAAGCTCAAACATCAATTAATTCCAGCTTTAAGCTCCCAAATCCGAATTTCCAGCAAGTGAGAACAAGATATTTACCTCAAGTTGAAGTTGTGAACTCAAGTTCTTCAAGTTCCAAGTGCCAAATCTTCTTCCTATTTTTCAAGCTAAGATGATCGGTGGTCAAGGTGGATGAAGCAGCAAATTTTTTCTAGTTTTTCCTCTCTTTTCTCCCTTTGTTCTCCACGGTTCTAGCTGGAATGTTTCAGTTTCAAGGCTGCCCGATTTCATGCTAGCTGAAAGCTTAAATGCTAAGTTTTTCCTTAGGTGTTGTTTGGTCAAGTTGCTAAACATTTGGGTCAACAATATCAAGCTTCTTTCTTTCTTCTCCTAGCTCACGGCAGCTTGTTCTTGGTGTTGGCTTTGTTTGTTTTGTCTTATGTCCTACTAACTTAATATCCACTTAATGCACTAACTTAGTTTAATTAAAACTTAAGCACACTAACCCAAAGTACTAATCACTCGAACCCCGTACTAAACATGCATGCATGCACATACAATCACGAAAATATTAGTTGGTTGAATTTAATTTAAACTTAAAGGTTTAGTTTTGAAAGTAGGTTTTTAATGATTCAATTAAATTTTTCACTTTTGGTATGCAAAATACCTTTTGAAAATTAAAACATATGGTAAAAATACATTTTTCACACAATAGCTACTATAATTATCCATATTTAATTTATTTGAGAAAATTAGGAATCCGGGATCTCACAAAAGGACATCAAGATGTCGGGAACAAGAAACAAAACAACAACAACGGCAAGAACAACAACAAAAACATTAGGAAAGATTGCCCACATTCATTGATGAGGAGGCCAAGCAAAAATTCTCCTTAGTTGCTCAAAAAGGTTTTATCATGCAAAGATTTGTTTCTATTTCTAATTTTCGTCAATACAAACTCTAGTGGGTCTTAGATTAGTTTAAATTTCAAAAATTGAATCATTTGCTCTACTTCTCTCATATCTTTTACCCAAACATGGTTCAACAATTTTATAGTAACATTGGCAAGGTGAAATCCCCTATGATGTTATTTCTAGAGTTAGTGGTGTAGATGTTAAGTTAAATCCTGATTTGATTAACTAGATTTTTAACACCAAAATTGAGGAGGGTTGTAAAAGTAAAATTGTAAATTTCTTCTCCTATGAAGAATTGCCAACCTCAATCAATCATTTTGATAGTGCCAAGTTGATGAAGTACTTCAAAATGAGTTTCAAATCTCCCAATGAAGTTAATTTAAATGATCTCACTCTTTTTCCACAAATCCTTTTTTTCATGATTGGTAGGGATGGATGCCGGTCAGATACCCGCCCCGTCCACCATTTGGTTGACTCGACTCGCACCTTGCGGGTTAGCCATTTTCTAATCCTCACTCGCCCTACATATCAGCGAGTACTCGATTATAGAGTACCTGCTGAGATAGGGTCGGATCAACGGATATTCACCCCACCCCACTTATCATTTAATTATTTTTAAAAAATGATTTATACTAATTTAATTTTATATTGTACACATTCATCTAAAATTTAATAAACATTAAAAAAAAGTGTTCCACCAAGAAACAAGTACGCAAAGAGAATACATGATAAAGAAAAAAATTTATAAAAATTTAAAATCAATAAAAGTTTGAAATTAGCATATTGTTTTAAATATATGTTCCACATTAATTAATTTCTTTTCTATAAAATATAAGATTATGACCTCTACAAATGAATCTTGTAAATAAACTATAATCTCTCATGTTTGTAATGCAAATTGTTCAATGAAATTACATATTTAGTTCTAAATTATTATTTTATAGTATGTATATAAAAATAAAAAAATAAAACATATATATTTGCAGGACGGATTGGGTACCCGTGAATTTTTAATTATGTGACCCTAATCCGCCCATCATCTTAATGGGTACCCAATTCTCTTTTGACCCGATCAAATAATACAAACAGGGTATCCTAATTTTGGAATCGAATATGGCGAGTTTTTGGGTTAGAGAATAATTTTGCCCACCCCTAATGATTGAGAATCTCTTCGTTCCTATATCTGATCATCATACTGATGCCAACAAAATAGAACTATATTTGTTCTATTGTTTTATGAAAAAAATTCGAGTTGGTCTTGGTTTCACAATATGTCATTTTATGAATAAGATTGGTATCGATACCGAAAGGAAACTTTCTTATTTAAAATTTTTAACTTCGGTTTTCAATCACTTCAACATTCCTCTCATTGGTGAACTATTCCAGAAAACTCTATATGTTTCTTTACCAAATCTTATTTTGAAAGGAAAAATATCAAGTTTATTGATGGAGAGTAGGTGTACAATGAAACTATCTCCGAAACACACACCAAGTGTGCTCATGACCCTACCACCTAGACTGCCCTTGCACCTCCTTCAAAATGCTACAGAATTGAGCTATCTATTCCTTCATCTTCACTTCCTACTTCTTTGGATCCTATTTTGAACCTTTTGGTTGAAGTTAAATAACATTGCCTCCTATTAGAGCATGGTTTTCATGTGTTGATGACCCTGGATCAACAAACTCAATTTCTCAAAATGAAGCCTCTTCTCATGCCTCCATCACCACAAGAAAAGGAACAAGGACTTGAGAAACAAGGACATAAGCATCAAGAAGAGTATCATGAGGAACATCATGAAGAGGGTCGAGACGCCGAGACCTCTCAATCTCCTTCAAAGGATCAAGATGCAAGTGTCTCCAAAGAAAAGGAGCCACAAAAGAATCAAGAGGAGGATTCGGGAGAAGAAACTGAGGAAGAACAGGCTCAGTTAGTACGACGACAAAGACAATCTTCTCATTTAGAATTTTAGTTCTCATAGGCATACATTAGGTTCTTGCAATTAGAATCATTCATTCTTCATCTTTGGACCTCTTGTGTATTTGTTGATGACTTTAGAACACTACTTTCTTTTATTCTATGCTTATTGGACTTTTCTTTATTCAAAATTGTTTGATGGTTGTCGTGGTTGATGATTGGAAGCTAATATTATTGCCATTCTAGACTAATATTGATTGATGGCTTAATAGAAAATGTTATGGATGCTGTGAATGTTGTTATTGGGTTGTTGGCAGGTGGCCTTTCACATATTTTAAGGGAAAACTCTGCTAAAATTTTTCAAAAACTCCCTATTCCAAACTTTAGAGATAATGTTTTTGATTAATGACAAAAAGGGGAGATAATACCAAACTTGTGATGTTTTTCCTATTACCTTATGTAGCTATAATTGAGGGTAGTTAAATGCCTTATAATTCTTTTATATATGCTTTAAGTAAGGGGAAGTTCGTAACTTTAAATTTTTTTATGTCTTCCCATTTATTTGGTCAAAGTCATCACTTGGTTTGTCACCATAAAAAAGGGGGAGATTTTTGGTTGTTGATCCTTCATTTTGATGTTAACAAACTAAAATGATAATTTTTACTAATGTCTTTCCAAGTGCTATGTGCTAGAATAGGTACGTAATCAAAATAATCAAGATTGGAAGTAATCAACAATGCATGACAAAATAATTTAGAGCTTTGGACTCTACCATCGGACGCAAACCACTAGTTCGGACTCCCAATAGATAACATATGCAAGATCTCGGATGAAAGGCTTCGAATGCTAAAGAAAGCATAGGACGTCTGACACATTGAATCAACCAATGAATGCATTGTTCGGACACAAAACCTACCTTTTGGCCATTCGAAAAATTTGTAGGAAAAAAGGGAACTTTCAGCCTAATTATCAGACGAAGAAGATCGGATGTAGGAAGAGGCTTCGGCCGTTCGACAGAAGCTAACAAAAGCTTTCCACCACGACCATTGGACGCTCACTTTGAACGCATCCCTAGCTTCGAACGTCCGACTCCCAATGGCTAGTTTTTCTTGCATTTGATGCATGAACATTGAAGGAGTTTTGAGGGCAATTTTTGAGCACTATAAATACTATAAGGGCTAGTAGACTTAAGAACTTATGCCTACACTCAATACAAGCTTTCTAAAGTAATTTGAGCAAAAAATTGTCTTTTTTATACACTTGTAGTTAAGTGTGTGGTGAATCTAGCAACAACTTTTCAATTGTGAATGAGTGCTCAAGTGTGTAGCTTAGTGAGGGCTTACAAGCATCGTAGGAAAACCTTTTGGCTTGGCTAAGAAGTGTCTGGGGTGAGCAAAAGGAGATCATTCCTTGTACAACTTGGTGTAACTTCATCCAATTGAAAAAGCTTTCTGGTGAAGAATTGGACTTCAAGTTCGGAGCAACTTGGTAGTTCATTTCGTTTGCACCTTCTTTCTCATTTATTTATTTAAACTTTCATTGCTATCTCTTATTTTCTTTCTATTGATTGCCATTCATCTAAGTGTTTGATCACCTAAAAAACTTGGTAAATTTAAAATTTACTTTATTTGCTATAAGCCAAATTAGAATTTTAATCAATCTAATTCACCCCCCTCTTAGGATACTTCGGGCCTTTACAACTACAAGAAATTCTTACAGATGTTTGTGAAGCTCCTTAGTTGGAAGACCATGAAAGATGACTTAATCTAGATTTTAATTCAAAAGTAATGTTTTCATCTAAATTGGGAAAAGTGGTGCAGAAGGGTTCTTGATTCAAGTCTAGAGTGGCCAATTCTTTTAGAGTTTTGTTATTGGACATGATATCTTCTTTTGTATCTGTTTCTGAATCACTGAAAAAAGTCAATCAATTGAACTGCTAAATCCAATTTGAGTGGGGGATTAAAAAACATGTAACAAAAGCAAAAATAAAAATAAAAATACTAATGAAAAGAAAACAAATCAATTAGGCACCGATCCTTGGCAATTGCACCAAAATTTTTTGGCAGGATATCAGCCAATTATAAATAAAATACCTACTCTAGAAAATATAAATTTGTATATAACTGTGAGTAGAATCATTAGCACAGGAGTAGGACTAATTTATTTCCTTCCAAAGTAAGAGTAAAATGGGACTATTTTGAAGAATTAAACTAACTAGCTAATTTAAACATAAATAAACATACAAGAATTAATTAATAAAGAAGCAACAATAATAAAGCTATGGCCAAAGGAATAATATCAGAAGTGGTTCATGCAATTGATTGTTGATGCAAAAATAAATTCAAATATTAATGAATAAATTGGCTATAATTGTCAACAAGTTCCGACAACCAGCCTTTTCTTACTTTCTCTGTAACTAAATTACGACTATTAATTACTTTTCTAATTAAAAGACAACCCAAAGTAACCATAGGATTTAATCTTTTAACATCATTAAAAATTAGAAAAATCCAACTCTAATCAACAAACACATTATGAGGGTTTACTTAAATTAGATCTTATATCCAATTATGCCAATTGCCACCAATATTAAGACAACTAAATAATTACGGGTTCAACTATTTTAATTAGCAATGGACTGTTGTGAATAATCAAATATCACACGCCAATCTAATCACGCATAATATAGAAAATATATAAATACCCCTGAATATATGAAATATTAAAATAAATTATATCTTACAATTGTCATAGAACCAAATCTTCAATTATCTTTTGATTAGAGAAATAGGGTTAGCCACTCCTCATAGAGAAATGTAGCCAATGGGAAAAAATATTAATGTTATTATCCTAAGAGAAGAAAAAAAACTAACCTCTATGATGATAAAGTGTTGAGAGAGTTGGGAATTATATATTGACATTCCCACCCCAACAATTTGTTTGATAATCTGCTAAAAATTATCCTAATAAAAGGAATTATCTTTCCTATTGGAATAGTCTACTTTCTTAGGCAATGATAAAATAATATCTAAACCAACTATTTGCCATCCAATGATAAAGTTTTCAAGGCTATAGTGAATCAATTAGTTATCCTCTTTAATTGGTGAAATTAATCTCTAGTCCCACAATTTCTAAATTTCACCGGTTCTTTAAGACGCGTCCGCACTTCATACTCTGCAAGAAAGTGAACTATTAGTGTTAAGAAGAGTTGTCATTGAAATAAATTAGAGACAATAATCTATTCGTCACTTGCCAATACTGAATCATCATCTCAGATGCCACCTACTGACAAGTTGCAGGAAGTTATCACTAACTGGTTCCATATAGTGATGGCATTAAGTTGTCAGTATCGTAAAAGTCTTTAGTAACTATTATTATCGTCATTAAATCATTGGTTGGGCCGTGAGTGTTGAACTCTTGGTCATCACTCTTAGAAAGTGATAGTGACAATATGTCGTCATTGTGTTTGCAATAGCACTAGTGAAACTTGTTCTTGTCCTTGTTTATCCTTAACTGTGATACCATACAAAAAATGTTATGTTGTCACTCCATGTATAACTAAAAATCTCAAGTTGTCACTCCATGTATAACTGAAAATCTCAAGTTGAAAACCTTGACAAAAGGTTCAATAGCATACAATTGCCTTCCAAGTTGAAATTAATTAATTAAACAATTCCAAAACTGAAATTTGAAAGTAAGAACTAAATTGTTAATTGTGTTAGGACCCACGCGTGGAACACACAACTATTGAGATATTAAATACACAATAATTTAATGGCAAACAAGTCACAAGCATGGAAGATAAACGACACGCAATATTTAACGTGGTTCAACTCCACTATTGAGCCTACGTCCACGGAGAGAAATCCGTTCTTTATTATGAGAGGAAAACTTTATACAAGAATACAACTTGAACCCAAATCCAACTTTTGAATACCATCTTTCATCTCCAAAGAACCCTCTCTTACCACCCATGTATAATGTTACATGTCACCTCTTGTATGCCCTTGTGTATATGTTTGTAGTATGCCAACCCATCTATTTATAGAAAATATTATTTAGTCAAAAAACCAAATAATAACAGAAAATCAATTCTAATTCCTAGACTTGTACGGAATAGGAAATAATTTGTAATCCTAAATAAAATAGAAAATTCTTTGGCTACTATTTCAAGTAACTAAAACCAATTAGTAAATTGGTTACTTCCATACAAAATAAAAAACTTGTCTAAAAGAAATTAAACCAATTCTAACAAATCTCCACCTTGGCGAATATTTCTTTTAGCAACCATTTGCCTTCAATTATCAAATGATATGGTACCCAACTATACACTTGAATCAATATAGTCCTGATACCAAATTGATTCAATCAGCAAATAAACATGTGTAGTTACCCCAAGTCCAACCTCCAGTTGACTGGTGAGAAGGTGCATCAATTTACCATCTCCATTTGCAGGATTTCTTCTTACCACCACTTGCAATCTGGGATCCCCTTCTGTGAGTTTTAACCCTAATCATTGAGGCAACTAAGTGGTAAAATCACCATATTTCTTCCCATCTTCAGGACTGTTTTGCCTCATGTGATTTTCAAGACTCCACCTAAATGAAAAGTTCGTAATTGTTAGAGTTTTCAGGCGCATGAAAGTTAGATCTCTTTGTTTCTTTGGGACATGTGCCACACTACCCAAAAAACATAACTGAAATCTAAAAACCACCAGAATGAAATATCAATCGTTGGAGGTGTGAGAAAATCTCCACCGATTCATATCCAAGATCAACATTGGACTCCACATTTTCCTTAACCCTTGAATCACTTGCCTAGATTCACCGTCAAGTATCTCCATGCTTTTCGACTTCCCATCCTTCACCATCAATGTTTTTTTTGCCAAACCATTGAAACAAGAATACCACTCATTAAATTGTTCAATTAGTAACAGTTACCAATCCACTTGATCTCAATAGTTAACCAGAATCCAATCTTGAATAACCAAACTCTTGATCCAACCATTCAGTTTGTTGGAATCCAAGTGCTTGTGAGCAATTCAGTCTCGCAACCAAGCTCTGATACCACTTGTTAGGATCCAAACACGGAATACACAACTATTGAGATATCAAATACACAACAATTTAATGGCAAATAAGCCACAAGTATAGAAGATAAATGACACACAATATTTAACATTGTTTGACTCCACCATTGAGCCTATGTCAATGGAGAGAAACCCATTCTTTATTATGAGAGGAAAACTCTATACAAGAATACAACTTGAAACCAATCACAACTCTTGTATACCATTTCTCATCTTCCAAGAACCCTCTCTCACCACCCATGTATAAGGCTACATGTCGCCTCTTGTGTGCCGTTATATGTCTCTTTATAGTATGCCAATCCACTTATTTATAGAAAATATTATTTGGCCAACAAATCAAATAACAACAGAAAACCAATTTTAATTTCTAGACTTGTACAGAATAGGAAATAACTTCTAATTCTAAACAAAATAGGAAATTTCTTGGTTACTACTTCAAGCAACTAAAATCACTTAGGAAACTAGTTATTTTCACACAAAATAAGAAACCTGTCTCAAAGAAATTAAACCAAATACAATAATGTAATTAGAAATAAAATGACCAAATAAAAGTTCAAATGTTCAACAATACTTCAAGTCTGCAACCCAAATGTTAGTCAAACACAATTGATTAAGTACACAAACAAGGTTCAAACTGAAAATGTATTCTCAGTAGTGTTTTGAACTCTTGGCCTTTAGACATGACCTCTTGAATGTTCTCTATTGATTAGTAGACAGCAATGAATAAATGATAGGTTCTCCTTTCCATCTTCAAGTCTTCAGCTCTATACAGTAGCTAAAATGTGCAAAATTCACTATATAAACAAACAAAAATCAGCCAAAAAATAGCCAAATGTGTGAGAACAAACTAGCCAAAAAATGAGTGAGATCAAACTAGCCAAAAAAAATAGCCAAAATAACAGCCAACATTACTTCAAGTCTTCCTAAAAATGTGTGAGATCAAACCAGCCAAAAAACAACAAAAAAGAAGTAGCTAGAGGTAAAAGGAGATCAAGCTAGGCAAAAAACAACCAAAAGAATACAAAGATTACCTATGGCTTGTTCATTGGTAAACATAAAAATAAGCGCCAAATGCTCCCAAGACTGCCAAAAAACCAGCAACTAAAAAAGTTTAACGACATAAAATCAAGCTCGCAAAAGAACCACAACTACAAGGGGAATAGATAGATCATCTCATCTATAACAAGATTTAAGAAAACTACAATATAATATGTAGATTATCTTTAAAATGATAGCCCTAATGAATAGATAATAAAATCTCTTGTGCTAACTTCACTTTTTACAAAAAAAAAATAAAAATAAAGAAAACATTACGCGAAGTGTAAGATATATTTCAAATAACTAATATAGCAATTTAATACATACTTACCTTGTCCCTTTATTTAACCCCATGTAGCTTATGACACTAATTACTAGCACACATCAACATTTGCATAGTTTTTGGAGCTAAAGAAGCATGATAGAAATCAATCACTTTTGTTCCAATGCTAAATGTTGCTTTTGATGCTACAATGCTAATAGGAATGAATATAATATCAGTAGTCATCTTAGGTAAAATCTTGTAGTTTGTTATGTCCTTTCACCACTTAAAGATATTCAAGTTCACAATATCCACATTTGAATCCTTTATGATAGTGAGGAGATCATCTTCAAAGTAGGTGTCTAACTCATTCTTTTAGGGTTGAGCACTTTTCACAGTAGCAATATGATTGAGAAATTCACTTATACCCAGAAGATGTGTTACTAATGAAGATGAACTACCACTGCTCATGTTTGGTGGATCATTGTTAGTCACTAGTTGAGAACTCATTCCTAAACCGATTGAAGTTGAAATAGGCATATCTACATGTTCATCGTATAGATCATACAATGCTTGCCAAACATTACCTTTATTAATTGTACTTCATATAGAGGATATATAAATGGAAAGCAATAGTTTATGGCTCTCATTTTGCACCTAGGATCCAAGATAGCTGCTATAGATATCAACAAGTTCCATTCACCCTAGTACTTGTCGAATTCTCCTTCATCATCAGCCTTACTATCTAGTAGTACTTTTGTTCAACAAACTTCATTTAGATGTAAATTTGCTGTCAAATAATCATTGCCAGATATTATGAGTCGCTGTCCAAAAAACTTGTAAAACGCTGCACACTTTTTCTACCTTTTCTTAATCTTCTGTGGTTGGATAGAAATCATATTTTATGAAGACTCAGATTGATCAATCATTTATTTTGATGATTAACATGTCAAAATGATGAATTAGACTAATGATTTTATGTGAGCAATGTCTAAAAGCAAATTTTTAGTACATTAGAATAAGAAGGAAAGAAATTCAAGAAGAAATAGAAGATATTGGTGTTTGTCAGACACAAATTTTGAACTCATAGCCTAGGATTGTACATCCAAAACATTCCACAAAAATTAACATGTAGTCTCAAACACAAGGATCGAAAACACCTCAATTGTTGACTATCTGAAAAGTTGAGAGTAAAGATTGGAAATTGAGTGTGGAATGCATAGTTCAAATGCAGAGAGTTCTTGTCAGATGTTTGATAACTCCAATAGCTAGTTTTTAACAGCCAGACTTTTTGACTATTAGAGAGACTTTTGGGGGAAATTTTTACTTTCTATAAATAATCCCAAGTATGAGAAGAAAAAAGACTTTTGCCTACAATATTACAAGTTTTGAAAAAGTGATTTTGAGGAAAAAATACTCTTATGTATGAGTGTTCTTATAATCATGGTGAGGTTGAAAAATATAATAGTTCTTAATTGGTTGGGAGCATTCAATTGTAGTATAGTAAGGTTAGTTTGAGTGACGTTGTAAAGCTGTTTGACTCAACTAAAGGGTGGATAGAGTGAGCAAAGAGTAAACCTTCTTATGTACAAGGTGCTTTACTAGGTCATCAATTGAAAAAGCTACTAGTGGAATCAACTCCAAGTTTGGAAGAAATTTGAGATTATGATTGACTTGCATTCCTTTTATTTTATTATTCACTTTTCATTTATTCCATTTTGGGGTTAAATTGACTTATCCTTATTCTTATTTTACTTATTTAAGTGGTGTGAATCATTTAGGTAAATTTGACTAGTTAAAATTAGGTAAAATTTGATATAACTTATTTTTTATAAACCTAATTCACCCCGTTCTTAGGTTGTTTTGGCTCTTATAGTTTGGATCTCTATGTCTAAATCTTGGAAAACGTCTTAAAACTTTAGAGCACAAGTCAGCATCAGATATGTAGAATTTCCCCTTATTTTGTAGTAAAAAACTAGCATTTTCCCGAGCAATTGTAGTTGCTGTAAAATTTCAGTAAAGAGCAAGCGTCTTCTATTTGTCTTGTTTACATACTCCACACTATCCTTTATATGCCAACTATTTCTTTTATTTCATTGAGGCCATCCTGAGCTGTTAAGTTGAGTATGTGAATACAGTATCCCACATGAAATAACTTCCTTTTTGCCAATAGACATTTGTTGCTGGAGAAGGTATCCTTCAAAGATCTTAATGTAATGTCATTATTTAAGGCATTATCCATTGAGAGTATATCAACCTTGCTCTCACTTCTCCAATCTTTTAAACATTTGAAGATAGCATCTGCAATTTGGATACATCGATGTGGAGGAGGGACATGCACAAAGTTCAGGATCCGTTTCTATAATACACAGTGATTTTCAATCCAATACCCAGTTATAATCATATATTCAATCTTTTGGTTCTTTGACTTCCAAAGATCTGTAGTCAAGTTAATTTTCTTGAATTTCTTTAACAAAGTTGCCCAACTTCTACATCTTTGAAGTCACCTCATGCTTTGAATTTTTTGGCTCTCTTTTTTTTTTCCTAAAAGCATCTATGCCATCACCTGCAGAACTTCTTGATTGGTTGTATGTGTATCACTTTTTAATCCCTCTTCTTCACTCCCTAATTCATCATCTCCAGAAGAGTCATTTAGCTCTTCGTTATTGTTGATAGCAGCCTCTTTATCAGTCATATCTACGTGACTAGAAGAATTACCAGCTAATCTAATTATTTGTGAAGGCTAGGGTTGTTCATTAGCCGGTAATTGGTAACTTAGTAAAAAAATTTGATTTTTTCAGTTTTTTAAAAAGGTCAACATCCAATTACCTTCGAAACTTTTATTTGGTAATTGGATATTAGTAATTGAATTTTGGCCGAATAATCGGTATTTCGGTAAAATATCCAAAGTTTTAGATTAATTTTCCAATATAGATTACTCAAGTATATTTAATATGTAATTACTACTGTAAAAGTTATTAATATGTTAATTAATATATTTTTAAGGTCACATATTTGTTTGTAAGCATAAATTATAACTTATAAAACTATTGACTAATACATTAATATATTGTACGATATATTAGGAGACATGAAATATGTAAAGTATTTAATTGAAATATGAAATTTCGTAATTCGATCACTAGTAAAGTATTGAATTTCAATTTCCATTTTGAAATTTTTTTACCAAATTTTAAGATTGGATCTTAATTGGTTTTCTCGAATTCCATTTTACTGAATCTGATTTTTTATCTAAATTAGATCAGCTGGTTATACGACTTTTCCCGAAGTGTGAACACCCCTTGTGAAGAGTACTCTTAGCAAGATATATTTTGCTTCAATTTCCTTTTTTTTCATGCAAAACATTTGCTAGAACCTTAACAGGATAACTAATGGTTCACCAGCTGAACATGGCATTCAAGATATAGCCTTAAAATTTTCAAGTTAGTGTGAGGACTCGCAATTTTTATACTTATTTATTTATTTATTTATTTTATCGAATAATTTACTTATTTATTGGTTTACCCTAAAATGGTTATTTTTATGATTAAGTACTCAAGTATTAGTTAGTTATACTATCGTTATAAGAATTTCTTAGAAATTTCGCTTTATCGCGCACAAGTCGGAAGTTCGCATTTTCGCGCGCGCGACTAATTGGAGGATTTTAGAAATTATTATTAGACTACTAAGAGTGGATAATAATAGTTCTAAAGGAAGTGCATTAGAGGTTTAGTGCACAAGTGAAACAAACCCGAGAGGAATCGGGCACGAAACGCGCGCGTACGCGCACTATTGGAGAGTTGACTTTTGTACACTTGAAACTCTACCTACCAAGCTTCTCCAAGAAGCTTTGCATCAGTCATCTCTCTTTTTTCTCCCTCCAAGCAGCCGAAACCTTCAAGGCAAGAAGGAGCAAAAATTTCTTCATCATTTCATCTCATTTCATCCATCCATTTCACTTCAAATTTACCACTCAAACTCAAAACAACTTGGAGACTATCTTGGACTAGGAGAGGAGCAACTTATCCACGGTTTCTTGGAGCTTTTTGGTGGCCGAAATTCTGGTCTTCAATATCCAAGAAGGTAGCAAATCATCTAACCCTTGAAACTTGATTTTTGAGAGTTATATTTGACTTGGAAGCTTGTAGCATCATGTGGGCAACTTTGTTTGGTTGAAATCATGTGAGTGGGCTCTATGAAATCCCACAATGGACTTGTTGGGCTGATATGATGATTTTGGATGTTATTTATGTTGATTAAGTGTTAAATTAGTGGATATAAGTTGAAAAAGTGGAAAGAAAATCAAAGGGAATCTTGCAAGAGCAATGGCCGAATTCTGCCCTGTTTGTACAGAGGCTTTGGTTCGAAATTTTTGGGGTTAAATTGCCTTGATTTTGATGTAGATATATTGTATAGGTTGTGTGGAAAGTTTTCACCAAAAATCACTTGATTTGGTTGGGTAAAAGTTGCATTTTCGAAACATGTTCAAACCTGGAAAACGTGTACAGAGGTACTCTGGCAGCGAACTTTAAAAGATCATAACTCTTTGCTCTAACATCGAAATCTAGTGGAGTTTGTGGAATTTGAAAACTAGACACTTTCAGTTTTCTAACGGTATAAAATGCATCCCCTGATTCAACTTGAGTGAGCTGTACCAGTTCTTCAAAGTTATCTGTCCTGTTTCGTTGCTCTGCTAGAGAGTCAATGAGGTGTTGGGACTTGTTGCTTGAATTTGAGTTAGCTATGGATAGAATTTTAGAACAATTTCTTCTGATGAATTATATCCCTATGAATTTAGTTTCCAACGCCACCAACCATGCTTAATTCCAAGTTGAATTGAGTGAGTTATGGCCTAATTACAGACCTGCACCAGAGAAAGAAAACCCTAAATTTGGGCTAGCCAATGGCTTATTTCGAATTGGGACTTGTTATTTTGAAACTTTTGGTGTTAATCACCTACCAAATGTAACTTGGATGTTTCTTGGACCTTTCCTTCATAAATGAACCATGTTTGAGATGATTTCTTTGGCCAAAGGTTCGAACAAAGGAAAATGGAAGCATAAGATAGAATTGCCTTGTATATTCCTAGAACTTTAGTGGTCTTGTTAACTAACTTCCCGTACGAATTTTTGCATGAAATTTGACAGAGGAATAGCCCTTATATGGTAGTGTAATAATACGAGATTTGGTGCCATTCCAAGTCTATTTCGATGCCCAACTAGAATCCTAAAGTCTATGTTTCAAATCTGGAAAATTGCCCAATGGTCTTCATTTTGAACCAACTTTGAACTGCTATATCTTGGCGCTCAAAACTCTGATTCTTGTTCTGTTTATTTTTTTTAAACTTTGATTGTAAATCTAATTGAGTTTCAAATTTGTGAGGCTAGTTTACATTCTGTGAATTTTGCCAAATTTCCAAAGTTCGCCAAAAACCAACCCCGAATCTGTCTTGGGAGTCCAAATCAGCATCTTGAAGCCAAAATTTGAGTGTCGTCCATTTTGAATCATGGAAAAGTGCCTTCTAGGAACTTTTAGCACTTTGGAAGTAGTTTCCAACGATACCAAGTTTTTCAATTTTGGACCTACGAAGAGTGAGGTATGATTTTTCTAAGAATGTACCTCAAATCTGAAATTTTCAAACTGGACGGGAATTGAGTTTTAGAGACTCTTCCCTATCTTTCAATACTAGTTGACCATTTTGGACTTGTTTTCAAGAAGGAAATCAGTTTTTCCTTGTGTTATTAAACACTACTTTCGAATCTTGAATTTTGAACAAGTAAAGCTCTATTTCGTGATATTTTCTTAGATTGTATAAGTGTACACTCTCTCTCTTGATAATTAGGGATTCTAAGTGATAGTGTGTAATAGATACCTATTGTTTGCTCAGACATTCAAAGGGACCTTCAAGAGGACAGACGCCTAAGTACTCGAATTGTGCAATCGTACTCTCTTTTTGTCTAGGTGAGTATCAAGTGCATGTCTAGTTGAAATTATGTGAATTTGCAAGTTATGTATAGAATGACTATAACCGTTGAGTCGAGTGTGTACTTTATCGCACTCGTTCTCATTTAAATGAATCATGATTGAATTGATTGAAATGCAATGAATGATTGAAATGTATTGAATGATTGAATGAAATGAAATGATATGCTATGGCTGCACAAGTCGAGTGGAGTGAACCTTCTCTACTCTTAGTGACACTAGTGGGGGACGCCCAAATCTCTTCGGCCGACCTTGCGACTCGAGTTAGCATGGGCTCGGTCGAGAAGCTTGGGAAGCCATGGGAAACGTGTATAAACTTGATGTAATGGAGAGATCTTGCTTGGCATACTCGAACAGTATCGCCTAAAACAAAAGACAGGCGGGCCCGGTACAGGGGTATGTAACGGTGATCAGGGAAAGGATAACTGAAGTTCTATGGATTATAACATACCCGATTGACGGAGTGTCAATTCGTGAAGGTTCTGGATCGTGCAAGTGGAAAATAGCTCCTGAGAGCTCTTGTATCCTTGAATTGTTTCTGTTTACATTTTCTCGCTCGAATTATTAATTATTTGAATATTATTATTTTATTTGTTAAATGGGATTGTTACTTGAATAACATGCTTGCATGTGTGTTTCTTGGCCTCAGGAGCAATTGCTCACCCCGTAGATTTGTTTTTCTTAACAGGAATGGAACCGAGGTGAAACTCGGAGGAATTTTTGGGATGAATTTTTGTAATATGATTCGATTGTAATCGAATGGACATCTTTTGGGTAGTTGTATGTATTTTGAAAATTGCTGTATTTTGTACTCGTGGTGTAAGACTGGATATTTGGTTATAGAAGCGACTTTTCTTTATTAGAATTGTATTAACGGTTATTATCATTAAGCTTGAATCAAATTGTCTTAAGTCCTGACGAGAGTTGGGCAGGCGTCCCGCGGATACCCTTTGATTCGCCTTAGGGAGAAGTGGGGGCGTCACAGTTAGGGCCAAAGTTGACATAGTACACAATAGAAAAGATCTTAGTTCCAAAATAAAAAATTCACTCAATTGCTTAACAAAATAGGAATTTAGATCAATCCAAAATCCCATTATAGTCTAATTCTACTGTTGACGAGTTTCAACTTTCTTCTTTTGCCAAAGACGATCAAGGGCACTGTCAGCATCTCCCTGGGCACAAACAAAACCACTGAGAGCAAAAGTAGAGAAGTTGCCAGTGTAGATGCCCCTCTCATCCAAATGCCTAATGTTGACCTAAACAGAGGCATGATCCTTTGAGGTGATCAACCTATTTGTAGCAGAACATTTCCTTGGGATGTAAAGATCCATGTTCTGTCATTCCTCATTCTGTATCTTTGCAACAGTTTGTCAAAGAACCTGGCCAAATACGGCAGAATTTGATGGCGGGCAATGGAGGAGGAAATCTAAGTTATACACAAAAGAAAAGACAAACGCATGAGCAAAAAAGCAAAAACTAACCAATCAAATGTTTATAAATTATGTTATCAAGTTCATTTATTTCTTGATACAAGCATTCCATTTATTTCTTTTTGATAACTTCAACCATACTTAAATATATACACCATCCTGTCATCTTCCATGAGCTGATAGTAAATTGCTAAACAACTTAGATAAATTTTATATTTCTGCTAAGATCAAATATGGATTGGTAATTTTGTCATCTGCTAAAGATTTTTTTATCAAATATCTAAGGTGCCACGATATGTGGAATAAGATTAACAAGTAGATTTCATTTGAGGTATTACAACAGATATTGGCTTTCCATAAGAGTTGAATATGTATTAGCTCTAAAGTCTGTTCCACTTTATTCATATATTGTACATATATCACTACCTATTCCAGCTTATATATTACGTATATTATGCAGTTGCAACACCTCAGTAGACAAACATGATGTCCAAAAGCTTCAATAGCTAAGGAAAGGAATAATGTATACTATTATATAAATGACAAACATTAAGAAAGCAACATATTCATGTGCTGAACCAATAAATTCAACATGTGGACAGAAAATATAGACATTTTTTCAAGCTACTGCCACACTAAATATTTTGGACCGAAGAAGACAAAACATTCTCCCATGCCTGTGAGGACCTGAATTTTTCCTACTTTGAATTCAATTTTACTGACTTATTTAATTATTTATTCACTCGTTTATTCCAAATAATTTATTTCAACCATTTTAAATCCAATTACATGGAACCATGTCTCATTTATATTTTTAAAACGTCTCTTTAGCAAGTTTAATTTTTCTGCGGCTCGTCTAGTAAGAAATAGCGAATAAACGTTTTTCGAGACGAGAGTCAATCTGAGAGTGCAACGATCTTGGAGGATTAAAAATAATCAATTGTAGGCTAAGAAAAGTTAATTGAAGAATTAGAGGTGAGTGAGTTCCAATTAAGCTTTTACCGCACGCGCGTCAATAGTTTCTCGAAAGTCACACCGCGCGACTAATTAGAGACTTGAGAAATTAATACTAGACTTGTAAGAGTGAGTAATTACAGTGTTAAAAGAATTACATTAGAGGATTAGTGCATGAGTGTACCAAACGAGAGAGAAAGTGGTAGTGCACGTCACTATTCGCGACTATTTGAGAGTTGAATTTTGCACACCTTTAACTTAGTTTGTTCAACACAATTCTTCCACAAAATTTAGACCCAAGAAACCCTCCCTCACCTCACTCCTTCAGCCGACCAAGAAAGAAAAGAAAAGAGAAGAGAAAGCTCCATACTTTTGATTCCATTTCACTTGAAAATCTTCACCCAACTCACAAAATCTTTGGAGATTAGTTCTAACTTGGAGAAAGACAATATCTTGTGGATTTTCTTGGGGTAATTTCGGTGGAGAAATATGGTTTTTCATCTAGGGTTAGAGGTAACCCTTTAACTCTTCTAATCTTTCCATTTTTTTCAAGAATCATGGTTAGTTTTGCATGGGTTTAAAATCCTAAGCAAGAAATAGGTTAGAGGACTTGAGGAAAACCATTTATCTTACTTTAATCTCTAGGCTAGCGATCTTGAGGTGGATTATAGGTAGCTGAATTGAGGTGTAATTTTTTGATTATGGTTGTTTATATGTTGTACGAGATGATTACGGTTAGAAAGTGGAGAGAAAGTTGGAAAACTTGTGGAGAGTAAGCTGGCCGAATTTCTAGCCATGTTGTTCTGTGTTATTTTAGAAATTTTGATACTTTGTTGACTGTGAAATTGATGGATATGTGTTGTATATTGTGTGTACAAAGTGCATTTCAAAAATTATTTCATTTGGTTGCATAAAACTTGAGTTTTGGCAAGACTCAAATCTAGAAAAACGTATAGCAAGGGTTCTCGGACAGTGTTTTTTGTCCGAACATAATTTTTTGTACAAAAGTCAAAATTGAGTGCCGTTAGTGGCATTCAAAACTAAACATTCGTAACTTTCCAATGGTATAAATCTTCTACTGGTTCATTTTGAGTGAACCGCAATGAGTCGACAAAGTTGGCTGTTCTGTTTTGACTGTTTATACGAATGAAATTAGAAGCTACGTTTTGTGGCTTGATTTTGTCTCACTTGTGAAAAGATTTTCAAAATGATGTCTTCTGATAAATTGTAACATTTTGAATCTAGTTTCCAATGCCACTAACCATTCTCAATTTGAGTTTGTATAGAATTAGATATGGCTTGATTTCGAAAGTGTGACAAAGCTGGGAAACTGGAAGTTTTCCCTTTCTTGTTGGCCGAATGGTCAAACCTATTTTGGGAGGTTATATTTCGAAAATTTTAGTATCATTTAACCATAAAATACTTATTAAATATTTATAGAACCTTGGTTTCAAAAATGGAGTGAATTGAGGTTGATTTCATTAGACAAAAACCTTTGGAAAGAAAAAAAGAGTGGGTTGGTAGATTTGCTTTGAAAATTTCACGAATTTTAGTCATTTTGTTAATTGCCTTCCCACATGATTTTTTGCCTATAATTTCATAGAGTGGTATTCCCTATATAGAAGTTTAAGTATACCATATTTGGTGTAATTTCAATACCTATTCGATACCCAAAAGATGCCCCAAAGATTGCTCTTCAAATCTGGAAATTCACTGTTCAAGTAGTAAAAATCAACCGACTTTAAGTTGTTATATCTTGTTGCTCAAAACTCCAAATTTAGTTCGGTTTGTTATGTTTGAAACCTTTTTGGAACTCTTATTGTGTCACGAATTCCAAAGGCTGATTCACTTTCTGTGAATTTTGCCGAATTTCCAAATATCCCCGAAAACCAAGACTGATTCTGTCTTGCTTTCTTGAATCAGCAAATTTGAGCTGAAAAATGAATGCTTTCTGTTTGGAATTTTGGAAAAGTGTCTATTGGGAACTTTTAGTACTTTGGATCTAGTTTTCAACGGTATAAAGTTTTCTATTTTTGGACATACGAAACTCAAGTTCTGATTTTACCAACTTTGTCACGCAAAACTGAAATTCTTGATTTCTTAGGAAATGAACTTTTAAGAACTTTCCATCCTCCTTTGCAATTGTTGGATGGTTTTAGGTGTAATTTCATGGTGGAATATGCAGTTCCGTTAGAACTTTAAACTTTCATTTCAAATCTTGATTTCCGAAGGTTAAACCTCTCTTAATGTGTTTTTTTGGTGGTTCCACTTTCTTGGTTAATGACACCTTATTTTATATTTGAATCTTGGAACCTTAGTTTTGATATTTTCTATTAAATGAGTGGAGTTTTGGATATGTTTGACTCCATTAGTTTGGAAAAATGTGAATACTCTTCACCTTCCAAAATTTGGACATGAGATTTAAAGTTTTGGAAAACGAGAACCATTTACTCTTTTCTCGATTTTCGTGCCGAAAGTGAATATTGTACTTTCTTTTGGAATTGAGATTTACTTACCATGATTTGAATCAAAAAATGACTTTTGAGTTCCTTTGAACATTATTCCAATGTTTTAGCTAGAAAAACTTCTTTAACTTGACCTGATTTGAAATGATGCATTCTTAGATATTTTTAAATGCTACCCTCGTGGATTAAGTAGTAAGTGATATTTGCATTCGATTTGAACGTGTTATCTCTTGTGTGAGGGTAGTGGGAATATTACTAGATCTTGGTTGAATACCTAGGTGATTTTGTAATTGTACATGTCTCAGGTGATCAAGTGGATCTCGAAGAACTCGTTTGATCTTGCCTTACTCTTACTTTACACTCTTGATTTTGGTGAGTGTCAAGTGCATAACTTGTTTCCTAATGCTTGACATACATCTAGTTGAATACGTGAATTTAATTTGTCGAGACGAGTGTGTACTTTATCGCACTCGCTCTCTTTACTTGACTTGTTACTCGATTTACTTGACTAGTTACTTGACTTGCTCATACTCGAAACTATACTTGTATGTGACTTGGTGTCGAATGGAGTGATGTCTCGTCGACCAATCCTACTCGTGGGGGACGCCCAAACTCATCGGCTAACTTTGCGAATCGAACCAGCATGGATTTGGTCGAGAAATTTAGTAAACCATGACCAAACACGAAGATTGATCTATTGGAGAGATCTTACTTGGCATACTCGCGTAGTATTACCACGATATACTCGAATAATATCAAAATCTTGACGAGCGGGTCTGATAAGGGGGTGTAATGGTGACGGGATTTGAGGAAAGTGGTGTTTCTACGGATTTGATACTTATGTGGTTGACGGAGTATCAACATGGAATTTGATCAAGACCTTGACTCGGCTACGTGGAATTTAGCTCCTGCGAGTTACAGTATCCTTGAATTGTTTATGCTATTTTTCCTATTTGAAATGTTAATTACTCAAACTTTACCGTTTTACTTACTGTATAAATGTTATTGTTACCTGAACTATGTACTTGCATGTGTGTTTTTTGACCTCACTGAGCGTTCGCTCACCCCATTTGTTTGTTTTCCTTAATAGGAGTTCGGAATGGAAAGAATTTTAGAAAGCCGACTTGATTACCTTTGATTAAAATTTTGGGATGTAATTGATTAGTCGACTTCTAGTGGTTGTATTTTAGGGAAAGTTGATGTACATTTGGTAACTTGCGATGTAAGATTTGAATATTTATATAAGAAAGTGTCTTTTTTTTATTTTGGCTTTTATTATTGGTGGTATATTGTTAAGTTTAAATTTGATTTGTATTGAGTCCTGGCGAGAGTTAGGTAGACGTTCCGCGGATATCCTTGGATTCGCCCTAGGGAGAAGTGGAGGCGTCACAGTTGGTATCAGAGTTTAGGTTTCAGATCTTTGTAGTGTATCATCGGTTTAAAAGTTTAGGATGCCGGACTATGGGACTGGTTTGAACGTTAAGTGACCACTTGTAGGGATGAAATTTTGAGCCTATGTTTGAATTAGCGGATAATTAGGAGTCTTGATCTTGTGAGAGATATGTGGAACAGTACGAAATGACCGGACCTAATTTATTTAGTAAACTTGGATCCATCTAAGTTTTTAATTTTAGGTGTGAGTATAGAAGGTAATGGTGGTATTGAGCCGTCTCGGGGGCGCCTTCCGATGGTTCATTTTCCAGAAAGGCCTAGGGGAGCTCATTAGAAATAGAACCCAACTCGCCTAATTAGGCCTTTATGTGACTATTAGAGGATTTATTCGTACCCAAATAACGTGGTGTAAGCGGTGATTGATGACCGGAGGCGATTATCCGAGGAAACTAGGGTAGTTCGAGAGGATAATCGTGAATTGAGGGCAACTGTAGATGCTCAGACTACTAGAATTTCTGAATTGGAGACGGAGGTACTTGAGGAGAGAAGAAAAGACTAAGGCTCCTTGTGAGCAGTTTCAGGAGATTAAGAGTCGACTTGCTAGGATAGTACATGATGTTAGAGACTGGACAGATGGGATAATGGCCGAGTGTGTTATCTTGGTCGAACAAGTGGTGAGTGGCATGATACTCGACGAGGAACATGAGGAAGAAACTCTTGGTGCTGAAAATAAAGATGATCCTACTGAGGTAGTAGAGACTTCTGACTCCGCCAATCGCTAAGCTAGTAATCTAGTTTACTTTAGTAGCTCTTGTCTAAGATAGTCGGGGTGGTGTTAGTTCAAAAGCCATTGTATTTTGCTTAGCTGTGTGGCCTATCTTTTGACGCACTTGAATCTATTTTTGATATGCATGACTAATTGCACTTTTGTGGCACATGTGTGCCATATTTTTGTAAATGCCCCGTGACTTGCTAATTGTACGAATCTTGAAATGTTAATATATGCTAGTTGTTTTTATTTCAAATGTTTTCTATGTTGGTTTTTATTTTGAGTATTCTCTTGCAGAATTATTTTATCCTTGCATTTAGGCATAACTAGAATCATGGATGGTCGAAGGAGTGGTAGGGGCCACAGGCGTGGGACTAGACAAACCCCAAACTCAAGAGGATGATTAGGGAATGGCGTTTGGACCAAACCAAAACCCTAGGAATAAAGGAGATAACCAAGTAGCTACTGTTATTAACTATATGATTGATATCTTAGCACGATTAGCTGAGCACCAAAGCCTTAAACCAATCAACCAACTTAGGAACCAAAAGAGGTGTGAGGATTAAGCGATTCTTGAAGTTTGCCCATCTAAGTTTCATGCAGAGTCTAACTTCGAAACAGTAAAAAATTGGTTTGAGGGGATGAAATAAGGCACTAGTAAGAGCAAAAGGATAGGGTTTCTTTTTGAGCAACTTCGTAAGTGAGTATTGGAGAGTGAATTAGGGTGTGGAACTTTTATATTAAGGAATAACATCTCTATATTTTGTTATGTTTATAAGTAATGATAGTAATTTGGTGGAGAGTCAAGAGCTCATCCATATTAACCAAAGAATAGTTAAGATTTATATTCCGGGGTAACTATAAGCAAAAGAACGAAAGAGTAATATAGTCAGAATTTTCATTGTGAATAGTTACTCATTTTGATTTTGGTGAGTGTCAAGTGCATGACTTGTTGCCTAATACTTGACATGCATCTAGTTGAATACGTGAATTTAACTTGTCGAGACGAGTGTATACTTTATCGCACTCGCTCTCTTTACTTGACGTGTTATTCGATTTACTTGACTAGTTACTTGACTTGCTCATACTTGAAACTATACTTGTATGTGACTTGGTGTCGATTGGAGCGATGTCTCGTCGACCAATCCTACTCGTGAGGGATGCCCAAACTCATGGGCTAACTTTGCGAATCGAGTCAGTATGGGTTTGGTCGAGAAACTTAGTAAACTATGGGCAAACACGAAACTTGATCTATTGGAGAGATCTTACTTGGCATACTCGCGTAGTATTGCCACGATATACTCGAATAATATCAAAACCTTGACGAGCGGGCCCGATAAGGGGGTGTAACGGTGACGGGATTTGAGGAAAGTGGTGTTTCTACGGATTTGATACTTATGTGGTTAACGGAGTATCAACATGGAATTTGATCAAAATCTTGACTCGACTACGTGGAATTTAGCTCCTGCGAGTTACAGTATCCTTGAATTGTTTCTGCTTACTTTCCTACTTGAAATGTTAATTACTCGAATTTTACAGTTTTACTTACTGTATAAATGTTATTGTTACCTGAACTATGTACTTGTATGTGTGTTTTTTGACCTCACTGAGCGTTCGCTCACCCCATTTGTTTGTTTTCCTTAACAGGAGTTCGGAATGGAAAGAATTTTGAGAAAACCGACTTGATTACCTTTGATTAAAATCTTGGGATGTAATTGATTAATCGACTTCTAGTGGTTATATTTTAGGAAAAGTTGATGTACATTTAGTAACTTGCGATGTAAAATTTAAATATTTATATAAGGAAGTGTCTTTTCTTTATTTTGGCTTTTATTATTGATGGTGTATTGTCAAGTTTAAATTTGATTTGTATCGAGTTCTGGCGAGAGTTAGGCAGGCGTTCCGCGGATACCCTTGGGTTCACCCTAGGGAGAAGTGGGGGCGTCACAATGCCAATATTATAAATGTTAGATTGCATATTGTTTCATCAGTCCATTTTATGCCACATATTCTCAAACCCTCTAGAGTTTAAGATCTAATCAAGCAATCTGTACCATTTACTTTAGGAGTTATTCATATGAACTTGTCAATGCAAAATATAACGAATGTCTCATTTTTCTCAAAGTTCTATATCAATACCCTCAAGATCTTATCCAACAATAAATTAGTTGCAGTTGCATTAAAGAGAAGAGAAGAAAATCACTTTGTTTCTTCTACTAGGAGCGAAAATCAAAGAATATTTTATAATATTAAATCTGATATGTGTTTTGTACATTCTAAAACTGAATCAAAAACCAAGAATGTAACTACTATTAACAATTATATTACTACTATCTATCAACCTCCTAATTGAAAGAAAGCAAGGAGATTATCTATTTCTTCTAGTAAAAATGAAAATCAGAGAATATTCTATAACATTATGGGAAAAGAAACAAAACAATAAAAAATTAAAAAAGAAAATAAAGGAAGATTATCTCGATTAGAACTTAGAAGTTGTTGATACCTGAAAAACTATAGTTCTTGAAGGTGATGGTGGCAGGCTAAAAGTCAATTGTTGAAGGAGGTTGTGGAAGCCGGTGGTTGATGGTGTCCGGCGATGGATGATAGTGCAGCACCGGAGCTTATTTGCCAGCTCCTTGGCTTGGTAGTGTAATGTGAAGATGCAAGAAATTAGTTGTCGTTCCTGGCTTTTACAGTGGAGATCGTGAGGAAAGGAAGAGGGCCAAAGGTGTTGGTGGTGGGCAGTAGTTGTCGAGTTGCGGAGAAAACCTAAGGTTTTTTTTGGGGGAGTTGATCGATTGGAAATTTGAGCAATGAGAAAAACCAAAATGAGCAATGTTATTCAACTTGGACTAGATAGTGTGACGCTCCCACCTCTCCCTAGGCCGAGCCCTATGGTATCAGCGGAACGCCTGCCCAACTCTCGTCAGGACTCACGCACTCGTTCAAACTTAATATAGAACCACAAAACAACCATCGAGTTAATTAAGAAGTACTTCGAATATACAAACCACAACTTCTAAGGCTAGCAATTATAATTACAATCCACCAACCAACAATAGCCAAATTTACACTTTAAGAGTCACCAAATTCATACAAAAGGCATACTAGCTTCCATCACAAGTCACAAGTCTAGAACCTCCAATCCACCTCCAAATCTTGTTAAGGAAAACAAACTTAAAGGGATCAGCGAACGCTCAGTGAGACCAAGAAAACTTAAATAAGTAAGCAAGTAGCACCAATCAATCAAGTAACATACTTTAAAGTAACTTTTAAACATGAAGTTTCATTTAAGTGCACAAGTAGGAAATAACACACATGGAAGGATATGGGATCTCTCAGGAACTATTTTCACGTTTCGATCGATTCAAGCCATCCGGGGTTGACTCTCCGTCAACTCAAGTAACAACAAGACCGTAGCGCTCCACTTACTTCCTCCAACTAACATAACACCCACTCGGATCCGGAACCAAACACGCATGAGATGGCAATACTATTCGAGTATGCCAAACGAGATCTCAAAAGATCAAATTATAAAATTTTCCAAGGTTCACCAAACTTCTCAACCAAACCCTTGCTGGCTCTAGTTACAAGGTTAGCCAATGGGTTGGGGCATCCCTACAAGCATGATGGTCGACGAGACAATACTCTAATCGATTTAGAATCGTTCATAACACTGAGACGGGATGAGCGGCACCTCCCATCCGTATAGGGTATAATACATTCTACCGCTCAATGCTCACGAGTGAAATATGTTCAAGTACAAGTGTAAATCATATACATTCATTTAACAAGTATTATTCAATCACAAGAGAGAGAGAGGACGAGGGCGGTAAAGTACACCCTCGCCTTGGCACGTTCACGTATCATATAGCACTTGTACAAATATCATTTCAATCATATTAACATTGAATACGCACTTGACACTCACCAAAAGTCAAGGGCAAAATAAGAGCAAAACGAGAAGTCAGACGAGCTCTTCGGCATTCTCGTGACTACCTGAGACATGCACAATCACAATTACCTAAGTACTCGACCAAGGTTAATAAGAAAAACATTTTCTCGCTACCTACTCTCAAGGTCACAAGTTCGAGTCAAGTTAAAAGAGCCTTTCTCGCTAAATCATTGAAATAATGCTCAAAGATAACTCAGAGGTCGTTTTTGATTCAAGTCGTGGTAAGAAATCTCAATTCTAAAAGGAAGTACCATATTCACTTTTGACATGAAAATCGAGAAAAGGGTAGATGATTTTCATCTCTCAAAACTTCTAATCTCATGTCCAACTTTGGAATATAAAGAGCATTCACATTTTCCAAACTAATGGAGTCAAAACTCATCAAAACTCCACTCATTTTCATAGTAAATGTCAAAGATAAAGATTCCAAATTTCGAGTATAAAACTAGTGAAATTCACCAAGAATTACTCTAGTCAAAACGCTCCCTTTTTAAAGTTCAATCTCATGGAAATCGAGGGCATAAGACTAGGGTTTGAAGTCCATTTCTCAAGTATGAAAAGAGGTACCATTAACCAAGAAAGTTAGGCAACCAAGAAGAATCGTCAAAAGAGGATTAATTCTTTTGGAAACTAAAATTCAAGATGAAGGTTTAAAGTTCAAAGAGACCTTGTATCCAACCATGAAATTAAACTTAAAACGGACCCACAATCGCAAAGGAAGATGGAAAGTTCTTAAAAAAGTACTTTGTTTGAAACCAAAAAATTTTCAGTTTGGTGCGATACTATTTAGAAAAATCATATCTCGAGTTTCGTAAGTCCAAAAATTAAAAAATTTATATCGTCGGAAACTAGATTCGATGCACTAAAACTCTCTAGAAGACACTTTTCCTAGACTCCAATCCAAAACCATTCAAATCTTAGTTCAAAGTCACTGTTCTAGACAGGACAGAGCAAAACAGGCTTGCAATTTCAGTAAATTTTGGAAATTCGGTAAAATCCATAGAAATAGAATCAACCCTTGAAATTTATATCACTAATAGAACTCCAAATATAGTTTCAAATGCAATAAATGGAACTCAATTCGGACCTTTCTACACCAAGACACAATGGTTTTAAGAAAGCTGCGTTTTGGAACCCGTTTCACGGAATTTCCAGTTTTGAGATATTTGACAGAGTTTCAAAATCTGATCATAACTAGAGCTACACAATTAAAAATTTAGTGTGGTTTGTAGAGTTGAAAACTAGGTTCAAAATGCTAAAAATCACTAGAATGAACTGTTTTAAAATTCATTTTGTAAGATAGGTGAAATTGAGTTACAAACTGTAGCTATGATTGTTTCTTGGATGAAAGCAGTGAGGAAAATCAGTCATCTTTACTGATTCACTACGGCTCATAGAAAACAAATTAAGGGGTGCATTTTATACATTTGGAAAGCCCTCGAAATCTAGTTTCATATGTCATAAACAGCACTTGATTTTGACTTTTGAACAAAAAGTTATGGGCCAAAATGTGTACACTGATCTGGTCTCCTGATCAAAATATTTTACAGATTTGCATCCTCACTTTCCCCCACTTTAACTCAACCAAATGCAATATTTTTTGGGAGATATTTAACACACGTAAACACCAACATATAACAACTATTATAGCACCAAAATAACAACAAAATTTGAAATTAATATGAGAGATTCAACCAGCAAAATTTCGGACAGCAAGCCTCTACCATTCTTCAAGTTTTCTTTTCAACTTTCCAACCAAAACTAAGTCATAATTCCTCAAAACAAGCATCAAACAAACAAGTAAAAACATAATAATCCTCAAGGCCTCTACCTATGAAACCACCTCAAGTCCTCTACCTATGTTAAGATTCTTGTGAACCCATCAACAACCCAATGATTAACTAGATATAACCAACTAACTACTATAAGTTGAGAGGAAAAGATGAGGGCTTTGGAGGATTACCTTGCTTTCAAGAGATGTAGACCAATCACTAGTGTATAAACTCTTCAACCACCATGTGACAGCCCCACCTTCCCCTAAGACAAACCAAAGGGTTTGGCGGACTGCCTGCCCAACTCTCACCAGGACTACGGAGTCAAAACGCTCGCGATCCCTAAAGTAATGCGCGGTAGAATCCCAAGAAAACAAACAATCGGAAACTACTAAGCCAAGAACACAAAGGCTAAACTATACTGATCGATAACACTGTGATCAATGATTCACACGCAACGAATAACGAAGAACAAAAAAAATAAAACTAAAAATGAACAGTGACTGCCACGTCACAATCCGGCCGAGATCTGGCCAGATATCTAGCCGGATTCCTGGCCGGATTGGAGGCAGTAGCTCGATTCAAAATTTTTCAAATGCCCCTGTCAATCCGGCCAAGAATTGGCCGGATATACGGCCGAATTCCCCCTGAACAGTTTCCTGCCAAAACTTTTTCTTTCCTCGTTCAAGTTCCAAACTCGCCTGATTTTCTAACAAATACAAGAAAAGTTCATAAATACCCATATACATTTGTCAACAAATACACGAAGAAGACATGAATAATTACTTATATACATACATTGGAACTGTACAAGACAAAGGGAGATGCTTGCTCAAAGTACAATTAGGGTTTTCTTATACAAAGGAGCATAATCAAAAGGGATGTTTATCACTAATTCTACTCTTTTCTTCAAAATCATGATTTCCAACATGTTGAACCCTGTAAGGAAAACAAAGGTGACGGAAGGAGGTGAGTTTATGCTCAATAAGGTACTCAAAACACAAGCAATCATGTACCATGGAAATTTACTTTCCTTTACTCAAATAGACACGGCACATACGAAATAAATAAACATCTTAAATGGAAACGATACGGGTGACTCTCAGGAGCCAAATTCCTATTGCAGTACTTGATCCAAAGTCGTTGATTCTCCGTCAACGTTTAATAAAACAAACATGTCTGTAGACTCCTCTTAGAACGCCAAATCTCGTTAACCAAACATACCCTTTACCGGACCCGAACGCCAAATAGGAACAGGAATGGTAATACTCGAGTATACCGGAAATCCAAAGTCTCCAATACCCAAAGATTTCCCAGAAACAAGCACCCATGGATCGTTAATCTCCTCGACCAAGCCCTTGCTGGCTCAAATCAAGTAACTACCCATGAAGTTGAGCTCAAATTTAACAGGCACAGGAAGGTCGTTGGATACGCGTCTAAACGACATCACATCAGGTACAAGTAACAGATTCAAGTGTATATAGGAAACAAGTCACACAGGCCAGAGAACGAGTGTGATAAAGTACACTCTCGTCTCATACAGAATAAACAGGTGATATAGTCATTCAAGTCACACTTTACAAGCACATATACCAAGTTACGTAACAATTGAGGGGAGTGGTACACTCACCAATTCAAGTAAAAATACGTCAAAAGTTTTCACCCAAAGTAGGGCTTTAATCACCGAGAAATCCTAGAATAACCAAGACAAGAAAATTAGTGTTTCCGCATTCACAACCTAGTAAACGGAATGCACAATTGAGACTCAACTACGAGTTATATGCTTACCCAAGTGAACTACTAATACAAAGAGATAAATGTGGCTTTGGAGTAAAAAGGGTAACGATTGGTTCTAAGAACATGAATGACCCCAAAACCCCTCACTTTCTACCAAAACCATACCTACAATGATTTACTAATTCCAAACTTAAGGTGCAAAATGAAAGTAAGCCTTGTTCTTAAGAAAACAAAATTTTCCAGTTTTGCGCACCACCATTTGAAAATCATATCTCAAAATTATTAAGTCCAAAATTGATAAAATTTGTACTTCGGAAAATAGACTCAAAGGGGTACAATTTCTCAGAAGACACATTTATAAGATTCAAATCACAAGTCAGTCAAATTCGAGTCTCAAGTCGCTGCTTCATCCAGTAAAAGACAGAACAGGTATGTAATTTCAATCAAATTTGGAAAATCACCATAAATCACACAGACAGTTTAAAATCACCATAAATTTATGAATCTAGTTTAAAACACAACAAACGGAACTTAATTCTGATATTTCTACAATAAGATATAGCAAATTTCCCAAAACTGCTCAAGGGTTCCTGCGAAAATTCAGCAGCACTCCCCTTGTTTTTCCTTTACTTTTCCACCCTACAAGTCAACACCAATCTCAATTTAATTCAACCACAATTGCACATACAATTCATAGACGATAAAATACATCTAATTAGGGCCACAATACCCTTCAATTTGAGCCAATTAATAGTTCCAAGATCATTCACAAGAAAGTCCCCAATTTGAAACCCTAAAGTTGAAATTTTTCCCCACAAGCTGAAATTTCTTTGGGTAAAATAAACTAGCACTTAAACACTAGATATTTCACATGTTAAAGTTAGGAAATCATGGCCAACCATTACTCATTATATAAGGATAGAAAAATCACCATAAAATCTGAAATTTATCGAAACTCTACCTCAAACCAGAAATTCTTCCACAAAATAGCATATTTAGCTACTAAAACCACTAATTTACCATTATCAAGGACAAAGAGGGAATTTCTTGACAAAATACCTTAGAACCACAAGAGATAAGGTAGCTTAGACTTCTTCCTCCCAAATTTATTCCACTAAAAGCTCTAATCCTCCTTAGTAAGTAACTTTGATGGAGTAATTTGAAAGTTCAACGGTTGAAACTCAAGATTTGGGTAAGAATTGAAGTTGAAGTTGAAGGAGCTCTCTTGGTTTTTCCTCTCAAAGGAGCCGGTCAAGCAAGGGAGAAAATAAGAAAAATCTTGGTCAAAATTAGTTTTAGGAAAGTTGTACAACCTTTGGTCAAAGTCCAACTCCAATCGGGTCGCGACACTTGGCACATTTTAGGGTTTCAAGCTTATTTTCTTTCTTCTAATGATGAATCTCTCTAGTTAACCTCTAATTATCTCCTAGCACCTTGTAAAATAATATCCCTTAACATGAAACTTAACTTAGTCGTCAAAATTTTATTGCACTTACCGCACTAGCGGGTCCCACCTCCTTAATACACTTCCAAACTAACTCGAACTAACTTATACTAGCAAAATTATTTAAAAACTATATTCACTTATAAAATGTCTAGAAAATTAAGGTAGTAAAATAAAATAAAAAAATGTATGAAAAGAAATAGAATTAAATGATATAAAATAAGAAAATTTGACGGGTCCTCACACACCAAAGTTCCTTCCTCCTTCAAGTCACCCTTCAAGCTTGAGTGATGAACAAAGAAAAGAAGCAAGTTTGGAGTGTCTTCTTGGGGCAAAAATGGAAGAAAGCTAGCTGAAATTTTGTTGAGAAATGGTGGAGGAAGAGTCGGCCAAGAGGAGAAGGAGAAGAAAGGGTTTATGTGGTTAGGTGGTAAAGTGATGGAATGAAAAGAAAGAAATGACATAAAGGTACTTTAGTACCCAAAAGTCAACAAATGAATGGGAGGCCATTAGTGCTCCTAATTGAGTTTAATTTAACTCACTCACATCTAATCTCTCAATTAACTTTTCTTAGTCTACTGTAGATCATCCTTAAATCTCCAAGATTATTGCACTCTCGGATCGAATTTTGCCTCAAAAAACGTGTAATCGCTATTTCTTACTAAACGAGCTGCAGAAAAATTAATTTTACTAGCGAAACATTTTAAAATATAAAATGAGACATTAATCCACGCAAATGAAATTAAAATGAACGAAATAAATTAATCGGAGTAAACGAATAAATAAATAATTAAATAAGCCAGTAAATAAAATAAAAGTAAGTGAAAATAAAAATTCGAATCCTCACATCCTTCCTCCGTTAAAAGAATTTCATCCTCGAAATTCAAACCTTGTTTCAGAAACAACTCTGAATATTTCTTTCGAATCTTCTCTTCTACTTCCTCAGTCACTTCCTCCATTCCATGATTTCTCCATAAGACCTTCACTAGAGGGATTTGCTTGCGTTTTAATTCTTTCACTTTTCGATCTAAAAGTCTTACCGGTCTTTTTTCATATCACAAATTTTCGTCAATCTCCACTTCTTCTGGTCGTAACACATGAGACGAGTCGGAATGATATTTCTTAAGTATGGAGACATGGAAGACATCATGAATCCTGGATAAACTTAAAGGCAATTCCAACTTGTAAGCCACATTTCCTACGCGTTGGATAACCTTATATGGTCCCACAAATCTTGGTTGCAACTTTTTTCCTTTTCCCGCCATTAGACTTGCTTTCAAGAGTGTAATTTTAAGAAATACTTTATCTCCAATCTCGAAGTCCAAATCTTTTCTCCGATTATCCGCATAGCTCTTTTGGCGGTTTTGAACCGTTCGAATCCTCTGACGTATCAGTTTCACTTTCTCAAAAGTTTCCTCAATCCAAAGTACAGTAGTCAAGTCCAAAATCCACTTTTCTCCAATTTTGTCCCAATGAATCGGAGATCGACACTTTCAACTATAAAGAGTTTCGTAAGGAGCCATTTGTATTGAAAAATGAAAACTGTTGTTATAAGCAAATTCCACCAGCGTAAGGTTCTGATTCCAATTTTCTCCAAAGTCCACAATACACGATCTCAACATATCCTTTAGGGTTTGGATTGTCCTTTCTAATTGTCCATCGGTTTGCGGGTGGTAAGTGATACTAAAATTCAACTTAGTCCCTAGGTTCTCTTGTATCTTTTGCCAAAGTCGAGACACAAACTTAGGGTCCCGATCTGAGACTATACTCACTTGTATCCCATACAATCTTATGATTTCGTCCAAGTACAACTTAGCCAACTTTTCTAAGGAGTACTTCATACTAATCGGCAAAAAGTGAGCAGATTTGGTCAATCGATCTACTATGACCCAAATAGCGTCTTGCCCTCGCTGAGTCCTTGGTAACTCTGATATGAAATCCATTGTGATATTTTTTTCCACTTCTACTCAGATATCTTCAACGGCTATAATAATCCAGACGGTTTTTGGAACTCGGCCTTAACCTGCTGGCAAGTGAGACAAATTTGAACAAATTGAACAATTTCTCTCATCATATTCTCCCACCAATAAAGGATTTTCAAGTTTTAATACATCTTATTATCTTCAGGGTGCACCGTATACTTAGAATGGCGAGTTTCGTCCAAAATTTCGTTCTTTAGACTTTCATCTTTTGGTACCATTAGGCGATTTCTAAACTTTAACACTCAATCGGTCCCCCAATTGAAGTTAGACTTTTCCCCTTTTTAAACTCTCTCAACCCATTTTTGCATTTCAGGGTCTCCTTTTTGAGGTTCTTTGATTCGATTTAACAAGGTAGATCTCATAGTAATATTTCCAAAATTTACCCTCTGTGGCTCAAGACGCAGATTCCAAACACTAACTTCTTCTAACATGTGCCATTCTCTCACCATTAAACTGACCACTTGCACTGTACGATTTAGGGCATCCGCCACTACATTAACTTTTTCAAGGTGGTAGTTAAGCATACAGTCATAATCTTCCAAAATTTCCATTCATCTAAATTGCCTCAAATTCAACCTCTAGAACCCCTTTCCTTATTATTAACCACAAACAAAGAATTCGTGCTCAAATCCAAGAACAAGATGTAGAAATTGAATTACAAATAGGGGTTTAATTCCAACCAAACACAGATATGTAATATCACTAATCAAAACATTAGACACCACGTTCACTGTTCCTAATGGAGATACAACATATATCTAAATCTTTCACTATACATAGCTTAATAAATACAGCTATCTCAAGAAAACATCACTAATTGCTAACTTAACTATTACAGCAGTTTCGCGCTCATGAAATTCATTTATCTTGAGTAATTCCTCACTTGATGTCCAAGTTAGCCGTATTTGAAACATGTACCAATTTTTAAATAACATAATCCCTTGTGACTTTTGTTACAGGTTTCACACTTAGCAGCTACGCATCTTTTCTTGAAGTGTCAATTCTTTCTTTTTCCTTTCCCTTTATCCTTCATAGCGAGTTCATCTCTACTACTCGCTCTACGTTTCCCTTTAGTATCGTGAGAATTTTCTTCATCTCTTTTAACTTGATTGTTAATAATGTTTTGAGATACTATTTGACTAGGCGAATGCACCAATTCAAACTTATTCTGCACCTCTTTCGAGATCTCTTTGTATTTCTTTTTCAGTTTCACATTCTTGTATAGCAACTCAATTTTCTCCTCATATTCTTATTTCCATTGTCCTTCCCAGTAGTCAGCCAATTTCTTTTGGAATTCTACCTCCTTTTGAATGCACCAATTCAAACTTATTCTGCACCTCTTTCAAGATCTCTTTATATTTCTTTTTCAATTCCACATTCTTGTATAGCAACTCAATTTTCTCCTCATATTCTTATTTCCATCGTCCTTCCCAGTAGTCAGCCAATTTCTTTTGGAATTCTACCTTCTTTTGAAGAATATCTATTTTCTTATGCATATCTGCCAAATTTATCATCTCACTGAATGACTTAATAATGTCTTGAACTTAATAATGTCTTGAGATACTACTCGACTAGGTGAATGCACCAATTCAAACTTATTCTGTACCTCTTTCAAGATCTCTTTGTATTTCTTTTTCAGTTCCACATTCTTGTATAGCAACTCAATTTTCTCCTCATATTCTTATTTCCATCGTCCTTCCCAGTAGTCAGCCAATTTCTTTTGGAATTCTACCTTCTTTTGAAGAATATCTATTTCCTTATGCATATCTGCCAAATTTATCATCTCACTGAATGGCTTAAATTAATTGCTAGCCTGCCGGACAAATCAAAGAATCAAATGAATAACTATTCACAATGAGAAACTCTGGCCATATTACTCTTCCGCTCTTTTGTTTACAAGTTACCCCAAAATATAAATCTTAACTATTCTCTGCTTAATATGGACGAGTTCTTGGGTCTTTCCACAAGGATTACTATCATCACTTATACACATAGCAAAATACAGAATCATATTCCTTAATATAAAAGTTTCACACCCTAACTCACTCTCCAATACTCACTTACAAAGTTGTTCAAGAAGAAACTCTAATCTCTTACTCTCACTAGTGCCTTATATTATCCTTTCAAACCAATTTTCTGTTGTTTCGGGATTAGATCCTTCATGAAAGCTAGGTGGGGCGAACTTTAGGAACCGCTCTAGAGCTCTATCCTCACCCCTCTCTTGGTTTCTAGGTTAGTTGACTGGTTTAGGGCCTTGGCGCTCAGTTAAACGTTCAAGAACATCAGTTATGCGGTTAAAAGCCGTAGCCACTTGATCATTCTCTTCATTCCTAGGATTTTAGTTTGGGCCAGTCGCTGATCCCTCATTTCTCTCGAGAGTGCACGGTTGCCGAAATCCATGCCCACGATCCCGTTCACGTTCTCGCCGATTCATTTAGTAAGATTCTAAATGCAAAATTAAAAGAGAAAAAATAAGCGTAGAAATTTAAAAACACGTACAAGTTGCAGGAACACGTTAAAATCAAAGTATAGATCTTTACATAGGTTAGAAGTCATGTTACATGTCAAGAGTGCGTACAACGAGTCAATAATATCAAATACAGGACATAGGCATCCAAGTACCTCAAAATATAGGGGTACATGCAACAAAATACAAAAGATCTCACTGCGAGATTCACCCCTTCTAAATCCTGAACAAAAGTCAAAAGTCAAAAGGTCAGGAGATCACTAATACAAGTGAACCGAAACTAGTCGATTCTACAACCTCAAAAGAATCCTCCTCAGGTTCCTCCTCTATAGGCTCCATCTCCACCTTCTCATTAGGGGCAAAATCCTCAGATCCATTTTCCCCCATGACTTCCTCTATGTGCTCGGTCATGGTCACACACTCAGCCATAATGCCATCCACGCAATCTCTCACCTTCTCGACTATCCGAATGAGGCGTCCATCAGTCGTCTAAAACCGAGCATGGGAGGCGTCAGCCCTTTGACGCTTCTCAAGTACCCTAACCTCTAGCTCCTGGATCCGAGCAGTCTGGGCCTCCATAGTGGCCTCCATCTCCTCTCTCTCAACTCGTGCTATCCTGAGGTCACGGGTCAACTGCTTCCACTTCTCGACTACCCCTAACACTACGTGGTTAGGGTAAGAGAATCTCTCTCGGCATGAGCACGTCCTAACCCACCTAGCGGGTAAGTACCGAATAAGGGGTCCGCCTCTAACCATTCAAAATGGAATCATTGGGGGAGATCTCTCAATCCTATCATCATCACTGCTACTGTCTATATCCTACAAATAACCCACAAAACTAAAGGTTATATCCTTGTAATCACTAGTGCCATTGAAAATTTTAACTTAAAATCTATCACGGATTTCTATGATCAAAAGTTCACGACTAAGAACTTCTAACCCTATTCCAACTATTTCAAACCTAGCGCTCTGATACCAACTATGACACCCCCACCTCTCCCTAGGGCGAACCGTAAGGTATCAGCGGAACGTCTGTCCAACTCTCGTCAGGACTCACGCACTCGTTCAAGCTTAATATAGAGCCACAAAACAATCATCGACTTAATTAAGAAGTATTTCGAATATACAAACCACAACTTCTAAGGCTAGTAATTATAATTACAATCCACCAACCAACAATAATCAAATTTACACTTTAAGAGTCACCAAATTCATACAAAAGGTATACTAATTTCCACCACAAGTCGCTAGTTTAGAACCTCCAATCCATCTCCAAAGCCTGTTAAGGAAAACAAACTTAAAGAGATAAGCGAACGCTTAGTGAGACCAAAAAAGCTTAAACAAGCAAGCAAGTAGCACCAATCAGTCAAGTAACATACTTTAAAGCAACTTTTAAACATGAAATTTCATTTCAGTGCACAAATAGGAAATAACACAAATGGAAGGATACGGGAGCTCTCAGGAGCTATTTTCACGTCTCGATCGATTCAAGTCATCCGGGGTTGACTCTCCGTCAACTCAAGTAATAACAAGACCGTAGCGCTCCACTTACTTTCTCCATCCAACATAACACCCACTCGGATCCGGAACCAAACACGCATGAGGTGGCAGTACTATTCGAGTACGCCAAATGAGATCTCAAAAGATCAAGTTATAAATTTTTCAAGATTCACCAAACTTATCGATCAAACCCTTACCAGCTCGAGTTACAAGGTTAACCAATGGGTTGGGGTGTCCCTACAAGCATGATGGTCGACGAGACAACGCTCCAATCGATTTAGAATCGTTCATAGCACTGAGACGGGATGAGTGGTACCTCCCATCCGTATAGGGTGTGATACATTATACCGCTCAGTGCTCACGAGTGAAACATGTTCAAGTGCAAGTGCAAGTCATATACATTCATTTAACAAGTATCATTCAATCACAAGAGAGAGAGGACGAGGGCGGTAAAGTACACTCTCGCCTCGGCACGTTCACATATCATATAGCACTTGTACAAATATCATTTCAATCATATTAACATTGAACATGCACTTGACACTCACCCAAAGTCAAGGGCAAAATAAGAGCAAAGCGAGAAGTCAGACGAGCTCTTCGGCGTTCTCGTGACCACCTGAGACATGCACAATCACGATTACCTAAGTACTCGACCAAGGTTAATAAGAAAAATATTTTCTCGCTACCCACTCTCCAGGTCACAAGTTCGAGTCAAGTTAAAAGAGCCTTTCTCATTAAATCATTGAAATAATGTTCAAAGAGAATTCAAAGGTCGTTTTTTATTCAAGTCGTGGTAAGAAATCTCAATTCCAAAAGGAAGTATCATATTCACTTTCGACATGAAAATTGAGAAAAGGATAGATGGTTTTCATCTCTCAAAACTTCTAATCTCATGTCCAAACTTTGGAATATAAAGAGCATTCACATTTTTCAAACTAATGGAGTCAAAACTCATCAAAACTCTACTCATTTTCATAGTAAATGTCAAAATTAAAGGTTCCAAGTTTCGAGTATAAAACTAGTCAAATTCACCAAGAATTATTCTAGTCAAAACGCTCCCTTTTTAATGTTCAATCTCATGAAAATCAAGAGCATAAGACTAAGGTTTGAAGTCCATTTCTCAAGTATAAAAAGAGGTGCCATTAACCAAGGAAATTAGGCAACCAAGAAGAATCATCAAAAGAGAATTAATTCCTTTGGAAACTAAGATTCAAGATGAAGGTTTAAAATTCAAAGAGATCTTGTATCCAACTATGAAATTAAATTTAAAATGGACCCACAATCGCAAAGGAAGGTGGAAAGTTCTTAAAAGAGTACTTTGTTTGAAACTAGAAATTTTCCAGTTTGGTGCGACACTATTTGGAAAAATCATATCTCGAGTTTTGTAAGTCCAAAAATTAGAAATTTTATAGCGTCGCAAACTAGATTCAATGCACTAAAACTTCTAGAAGACACTTTTCCCAGACTCCAATCCGAAACCATTCAAATCTTAGATCAAAGTCACTATTCCAGACAGGACAGAGCAAAACAGGCTTGCAATTTCAGTAAATTTTGGAAATTCGGCAAAATTCATAGAAATCGAATCCGCCCTTGAAATTTATACCACTAATATAACTCCAAATCTAGTTTCAAATGTAATAAATGGAACTCAATTCGGATGTTTCTACAACAAGACACAACGGTTTTAAGAAAGCTGAGTTTTAAAACCTGTTTCACGGAATTCCAGTTTTGAGGTACTTGACAGAGTTTCAAAATCTGATCGTACTAGAGGTACACAACTCAAAATTTAGCATGGTTTGCGGCGTTGAAAACTAGGTTCAAAATGCTAAAAACCAGTAGAAGGAATTGTCTTAAAATTCGTTTTGTAAGATAGAATTGTTTCTCGGATGAAAGCAGTAAGGAAAATCAGTCATTTTTGTCGGTTCACTACAGCTCACAGAAGACGAATTAGGGGGTGCATTTTATACTGTTGGAAAGCCCTCGGAGTCTAGTTTCATATGCTACGAACCGTACTTGAGTTTAGCTCTTGGACGAAAAGTTATGGGCCGAAATGTGTACACTGGTCTGGTCTCCTGATTAGAAAATTTTACAGATTTACATCCTCATTTTTTCCACTTTAACTCAACCAAATGCAATGCTTTTTGGGAGATATTTAACACACATAAATACCAATATATAACAACCATTATAGCACCAAAATAACAACAAAATTTGAAATTAACATGAGGGATTCAACTAGCAAAATTTCGGACAGCAAGCCTCTACCATTCTTCAAGCTTTCTTTTCAACTTTCCAACCAAAACTAAGCCATAATTTCTCAAAACAAGCACCAAACAAACAAGCAAACAGGCAATAATCCTCAAGGCCTTTACCTATGGAACCACCTCAAGTCCTCTACCTAGTGTCAAGGTTCTTGTAAACCAATCAACAACCCAATTATTAACTAAATATAACCAACTAACTACAGTAAGTTGAGAGGAAAAAATGAGAGTTTTGGAGGATTACCTTGCTTTCAAGAGATGTAGACCAACTACTAATGTATAAGCTCTTAAACCACCAAAGTTCCTTCCTCCTTCAAGTCACCCTTCAAGCTTGTGTGATGAACCAAGAAAAAAGCAAGTTTGGAGTGTCTTCTTGGAGCAAAAATGGAAGAAAGCTAGCTGAAATTTTGTTGAGAAATGGTGGAGGAAGAATCGGCCAAGAGGAGAAGGAGAAGAAAGGGTTTGTGTGGTTAGGTGGTGAAGTGATGGAATGAAAAGAAAGAAATGACATAAAGGTACTTTGGTACCCAAAAGTCAACAAATGAATAGGAGGCCATTAGTGCTCCTAATTGAGTTTAATTTAACTCAGCCATATCTAATCTCTAATTAACTTTTCTTAGTCGACTATAGATCATTCTTAATTCTCCAATATTATTGTATTCTCGGACCGAATTTTGCCTCGAAAAACGTGTAATCGCTATTTCTTACTAAACGAGCCGCAGAAAAATTAATTTTACTAGCAAAACGTTTTAAAATATAAAATGAGACATTAATCCATGCAAATAAAATTTAAATGAATGTACTAAATTAATCGGAGTAAACGAATAAATAAATAATTAAATAAACCAATAAATAAAATAAAAGTAAGTAAAAATAAAAATTCGGGTCCTCACAGATAGTGATTCGGTTAAACTACTAGATCAGGGGTCAACTGATCTGACCGTTCTCCAAAAACTGCTGGCATCAACAAGATGCCATAATTATTTTATATTTTTTTAAGTTTTAGAAATATTGAAATGGGGAAATCGTTCAAAACGTCTTTCACATTTTGCAAAATAACTTTTTCGTCCTTCACTTTTAAAAGTGTACTTTTACGTCCCTTACAAATTTACATTGATCAAATTTGGTCCCTATTTAGGTTTTCAACTAATTTTTTGTCGGAATCCACACTTGATCATTTTTTAGGGGCAAAATTGTCAAATCAAAATTTACATAATCCGATCCATAATCCCTAACATTTTACAAAATAAATTTTTGTGTCCCTCACATTTCACAAAATGAATTGTTTCGTACCTCACATTTCACCAAATGAATTTTTTCATCCCTTATATTTTACAAAATAAAATTTTTCATTCCTCATTGATCATGTGCATGAATAATTTTTTTTAAACTCATATATATATATATATATCTATTTGATTTCACTTGAACAATGCGAATAGCATGTAATATATCTCTATCTGATTTCGCCTAAACATACTATTCATGTGAAATTAAAAGAAATATATATATAAGGGTTTAAAAGAATGATTAATTTTTCACTCATGTTCATTTCTTTTTACTCAAAAATTAAAAATGACGAAGATATTTAATCCTAAACATTATCAAGTATTTATATCAAATTAAATTTGGACAGAAAAAATAAATAAAGGAAAAGTATGACAAAAAGAAGTAAGTGATTGACATTTTTAAATTTTAAGATAATCACAAAGCAAAAAATTCAACTGTTGGTCTTAAAGGTAGCGAGTAAAAATTTCAGATTTAAACTGTAATTTGTTAGCATGACTATAGAATCCGAGTTAGAACCGATTAATTAGATAGTCTTATTACATAACTCAATAAATGAATTATTATCAAAATAGAAAAGGTTACAAATATTGAATAGATTCACATGGCGAAATCAAATATATATATATACATGGATTTAAAACAAAATTGTTATATTTAAATCCATATATATATCTATTGAATAGCATATGTACAACTATAATTAATCTGTTTAGGTGAAATCAAATAGAGATATATTATACGTTATTTATACTATTCAGGTGAAATCAAGTAGATATATACATAGATTTAAAAAAAATTATTCGTACACATGGTCAATGAGGGATGAAAAAATTCATTTTGTGAAACGTGAGGGATGAAAAATTTTATTTTGTAAAATGTGAAGGACAAAACAATTCATTTTATGAAATATAAGGAACTACAGATGGATTATTTATATTTTAATTTGATAATTTTACCCCTAAAAAATGATCACATGCAAAACATATGATGAATTCCAATCAAAAACTAGTCAGAAACCTAAGAATGGACCAAATTTGACCAATATGAATTTATAAGGGAAGCAAAATTACACTTTTGAAAGTGAGGGATGAAAAAAGTCATTTTATAAAATGTGAAGGATGCTTTGAATTATTTTTTCTATTGAAATTAAGTTCTTGGTTACATTCGGCCAATCATAGAAAATGTTCCAAAAATATTAGACTTGCAATCAAATATATACCTAATAATGATATATATATAAATGTAAGTTCATGGCTAAAATATGTCCATTCACCAAAACTACTTGAAAAACTAAATTAAAACAAATTAATGCAAGTTGAAATCACTGATGCTAAATTGATAAGATCATAGGAATGAAAATATCTTGATTTAGAGATCATTCAGGAAAGTGAGTGATTTTGGTACTTACACTAAGTGGGTGGCGTTTTCTTATTCCTATTAATAAACGAATGTGTTACAATTTAGGTAATTTAAATTATGTTTGGGAAAAAGAAGAAAGAAAAGTTTGAGAACTGAATCAACCAATCAAGCCGGGTCACTAGTTTAACCGACTTTTGACGGTTTTGATTGGTTTTTTACCAAAACGGTTTTGTGCTACAAATTAACTCGGAAAAAAGGCCAATGCACAATCGGACCAGTCGAACCAGTTGATCTGGTCCGAATCTAACAACACTGGAAATAAGAAATGGGTTGGGTTGATTTAGGTCTGAAGGTCATTTAGGTAATTTCACATATAATAAAAATTAATAAAAAATAATTATTATACTCAAACTGCTCAACGAGCTAATGAGCCACTAACAAGCCACTGATATGATAGTTTAGACTTGACTTGTTGCTTATTTCAAGCTACTTGATTTCTACTTGAGTTCACTGTTGATCGAAATTGAGTCGAAAATAGATCGGGCCTACTCAAGAGCTGCAAGCGAGTAGCTCACGTCGTTTGCAGTCATAAAAAAGTCATTACTAACTGGATTATCCTACCATTTATATTCATACTTGAATATATTAAGTTTCTCTATAAAAAAATTATAAAAATAGATTAAACATCCAAACAAAAGCACCCTTGATATAGATATCGATGAAAGTCCCATTTGTGCAAGATTACTCCATGCCTTAGTGAACTATAAATATAATGAATAAAAAATGCAGGCATAATCAATTGGAATGTGATACAAAGACAGTAGAAGCTGAGTTTTTTTTTCAAATAGTAGAATCTAATTAGAGTAGATAAAATCACTTACATGGGATAAACTAGTAGAAGCTGAGTTGAATGGCAAGATAACGGATAGAATCTAATTAGAGTAGATAAAATCACTTACATGGGATATAATGGAGAATTTCATAGATACAAAATAGAAAACGATTTATCTACAAAAATAGAAATTAGGCAAAGTCACTAAAAAGATAAAGAAAAAATATAAAAGAGTAAAACTAGGAACTGTTTGCACATAGGAGGTATGAAGGTAAGAGCATATGACAATCAAAAAATACTAAACTAATTTTGAAAACTATATAATCTCAACAATTTTGAATATATAATATACATGGTATTGAAGAAGTTTTTCAACCCAAATTCCGAGGACCACCAAAATACAAAACATATGTAGAATCCATCTATTAACAAAGTAATCTACTAAATAAAGAGAAATTTGACAAATCTATTAAGCATGCTATCATTACCTTTTTTAGTTTCGTACCAATTATGTCACATCCCTAACCTACACATGCCAAATATGAGGAACAACAACAAAACTAGATATACTACGGTACATAGCTGAAACTAGAAATAACCTAAAAAACCTGAATGAGCTTGCACACTCAAACAAGTAGAAATATAAGCCAATGAGTGTTGAACAATCTAGCATATCCAAACATGACATAACTATTAAATCCTAACTCAAGAATTTATTTCCTATAAACTAAATATTATCTAGTAGAAATCATCTTCTAGTCCTCAACGTAGACTACCTCATAATTCGTGAAGCCTACAAAATAAATAAAAATAGGTTGAGCGATGAACGCTCTGTAAGTAGCAACTACTCCCCAACTGGATTATGTAGTTATAACATACTATATTTTAATAACATTTGTACACTCATCACATCCATAGTTATTCAAAATCATAATAAAACTGGTAACATATAATGTTGGTGAGTGGCAATGTAAACTTGTCATTCATGGCATAACATAATCATACTTGAGAAATCTTAAAAGCATAAAATATTTCATATCAGCTCATAACAAGTACATGCAATATTCAACTTCTAAATACTCAATCTAGAGATTAAAACCCTTCTAGGGGGTGTTCAAGAGGTTCCATGATTACTGCTTGACCACATAGTATAACATAAATCAATCGGTCGGGTACAACGACTATAATGATTACCATAATATATTAGAACTATAGTCCCTACCACCAATTTCATGACTGTTTAGAACTTTTATTAACTCAAATCTATGTCACACATCACATACATATTTCTTTCCAATTTATAAAAATATGCCAATCAATTCATGTTTTATAGCATAGCAAAGTATTTCGAATAAGTATACATGATCCAAATTACATATAACAAAGTACGAATTTCATATTGTGCCTGCCCAAATAATGCATGGACCATGGTAGTACAACATGAATTTTCTAACTATATTTGTTTTGGGCCTTGTGATTTTAATAACTAAATATTGGGCCAACAATAAAATATGTTTATTTTAGCATGTTAAATAAATATAGCGAATTTATATGAGAACATAGTAGGTCCATCAATTATTGTTGGTGCAAGCTATCATTTCCTTCTTATTAGCATATTTAAAATGTGCAAAAATTATCCCATCAGCAAAACAGTCCAAGTGGTCGCTTTTATTTTGATGCAAATTCCTCCACGATGGTGAAATTCATTCCCCACAACCCCACGATCTTGATGGAATTTTCCAGGTTTCAAATGGCGGAATCCCTTTTAGACCCAATCTAATCCTATAAGTTGCAAATAATCTTGATACGATCTCAACCCATGACTTAGCAAATTAGCGAACCTAGGAATTTGGTAGAGCGGCGCCACAAACAAGTGCGATTCTTGTTTGATAAGTCAAGATGGACTCTTATGACGTTTCTAAGATGTTCAAGGGTGCTCACAAGAAGCCAAAAGAATCACTCTTAATTGTCAAGAAGCAAAATTTGTTTTTGTTGTTGGTATGAAGCTATTTATAACTTTACACAACTCGAAACCCTAATAAGTCTAGCCTAAGGAAACTCATTAAATTCGACCCACAAGACCTTCAGATTAGATGATTTTAACCCATACCAAATCATTAATGTACCTCTCACCAGATTGTCTGGACGAAAAATTCCTAATAGAAGCTCAAAATATTTCCAAACAAGGTTTGACACTTCACTTGTAACAAATATATGATAAATTGATTCGACAATTGGAAATGAACAACAATAGCATTTGTAAGGACCAAAGATCCTAAATTTATAAAGAATATTAGCAACCAGCAATTTAGAACCCAACAACCTCTACATGAAGAAACAGATTTTTTTAAGGATAACCCTGACTACTAGATACCAGAGTAAACCCGAGAGACAGGAGGGAAATCTGACAAAATTGGAATAACTAGCTTTAACTCAAAGGACCCAGAAGAAGCCAAGGAGCAATAAAATTCATCCGAGGTTACTTGCACTGCCAAAAAAGTATTACAAGCATAACTATAAATCTCCTTGGTAACCGAATCCTGAAGATATCGCCAATTCCAATTCAAACCCAACCAAAATTCCCTAACAGAGATATTTGTAGCCAACTCAGGGAATTTCCAATCCAAAGGACCTTTTCCTAACCAATTATCCGACCAAAAGGAACACCGACCATTCGACAAGTCCCACATCAAGTATTGATCCACCACCCCTCTAAAAGATAGTAATCGTCTCCAAGAGTAGGAGGCCGATGAATACAATGCCACCTGAATTGGATGAAGACCCTTACAATAGCGAACTTGTAAAAAGGAAAACCATAACAAATCCTCCCTTATGAATCTCCACCAGAATTTACATGTGAAGGCATCAGACACCGATTGCAGAGAACGAAAACCAATACCCCTAGCTTTCTTAGGGATACACAATTTCGACCAAGCAGTTCAATGGTACCTAGAACCAAACTTGGAATCCCCCAAAGAAAATTGGCAAAAATCTGTTCAATTTGATAAATGACCCCTTTAGGAGGACATAAACAGGATAGAAGATAAACTGACAGCGAGAATAAAACCGACTTAATCAGCACTATCCGAGCTCTAGTTGATAACCATTTGACACTCTGTTGTTGACCACAAGCTGCCACCGAATCCACAAGACTCGAAAAATATTTTTTTAGTTTCCTCCCAACAAAAATGGGGCACCCCAAATATCTAATAGGAAAAGGTCTATAACAAAACCTCGTCACCTTTTGAACAAGACATTTCCTATGGAGAGATACTTTAAAACCAACCAAGAATCAACTTTTTACAACATTAATGAGTTGACCTGAACAGCGCTGATAGACTCGTAGTACATCCATGACATTTAGTAATGAACGCCTAACTCCCTTGGAGAAAATTAACACATCATCTGCATATGCCAAATGCGACACTAATGGGCAGTTTTGAGCTACAACATAAGGTGAGAATGACCTCTTAACCAAAAGGTCATTCAATGCCCTAGATAACACCTCAGTCAAGACAATAAACAAAGGGGGAGAAAGAGGATCACCTTGTCTAAGTCCTTGAGATGCCCCGAAAAACATCACAAGGCCGACCATTAACTAGAACGAAAAACTTACATGAGGAAATGATTCACCAAATCATATCAATCCAAGTTTTGGAAAACCCAAATGCACGCATAACATGGTAAGGAACATCCAAGAGGTCCTATCATATGCCTACACCATATCCAGTTTATGAGTTACATTATCACCTCAATCCTTTTTAGAAATCAATGAAAATATCTATTGTGCCAAGAAGACATTATCATAAATCAATCTACCTTTGACAAAAGCACTCTGTTGTAGAGAGATAATTGTGCTAAGAATCGGAGTCAATCTAACTGCAAGCAATTTGAAAATAATCTTTGTGACAAAATTGCACAAACTAATGGGATGAAAATCAGCAAAAGAACCTGGATTAACAACTTTGGGGATCAAAGCAATCAAAGTTGCAGAGAAATCATTCGGCAATGAAGCCTCAACAAAAAAATCTTGAACAACTAAAACTATATCTGGACTAATAATCTCCCAAGCGTATTTTAAAAAACACCCAAAAAATCCATTTGGACATGGAGCCCCTTTTCCATCCATCGAAAACATGATTGTCTTAATCTCCTCAATCGAAGGCATGTAAACTAGCATTGAATTGTCCTCTTTCGATACTAATCTTGGTATCAAACGCAACAAGGATCCAAACCAACCAGCTCCTGTTCCTAAGACAATTTATTAGAGAAGAAACAAATGGAAGCCAATTGGATCTCCTTCTCATCCTCTACCTATTCCCCCTTCTCATTTTTAATCCTGTGAGTAAACATCTTCAACCTCCGCAACTTAACTGGAGAATGAACGAACTTTGAATTCGCATCCCCCTCCTTAAGCCATTTAGCAGGGGATTTTTTTGACCAATAAGATGCCTCCTGAAATAACGTCGTTCGCAATACATCTTGCTTATAGTTTAACTCATCCAAATTCACATACGACGGCTCCTCTTCCAATATTTGTTCCTGCCGGCAAACAAAATCTTCTACAACCTTCACTGCATCAAAAATGTTCTCGAAGACATCCTTATTCCATTGATGTAATCTTTGGTTTAAGCTCTTCAATTTAAACAAGAAAACCTGCATAGGCCGGCCACTGTAGTCAATAGACCACCCCTCCTAGACAACATCTAAAATAGATGGATGAGTAGCCCATGCATTAATAAAAGTGAAACTCCTAGGACCATTCTCGTGACAAAATTTAAAAGATAAAAGTAGGGGAGAATGGTCCGAGCCAAGTCTAGTAAGATGAAGCACTGAGGAAGACAACTTAAAATCTAGCCATTTTTGATCTAGCAGAAGTCTATCAAGTCGTTTCCACACTCTAGCACAACCATGGTGTTGATTGCACCAAGTAAACCTAGATCTTGAAAAACCAGTATCAACTAACTCCATCGAATTGATAAACTCTTGGAAATCGAGAACTTCATTCATCCTAACCGCATGACCCCCTTTTTCTCTTCCAAAGAGAGATTAACATTAAAATCACCCCAAACCATCAACGTCATACTATTATCCAATTGCATAACCTCTCGCCATAATTCCTGACGAGTTTCATGATTACATGAAGCATGGACAAACACAACAATAAATGGAGGCCCCAATTGAGACGAATCAACTTGTAAAACCAAGAATTGGTTCGACTAAACCTCAACCCAAGAACTAAAACCATTATAAAAAAACACCCAAATTCGATCTTCATCATTTGCAAAAGCTGAATGAAAATTTAATTTGCATCTATATTCTTCCAAATTAGAAACATCAATCAAAGGTTCACACAAAGCTAAACAAGAGAACTTATGTAATTGATGAAACTTACATAATCTTGATAGAGCTAAGGATTTTCACACCCCTCTTACATTCCAAGATAACACTTTAATCATTGGGGAAGAATCGAGGAAGAAGCTACAAGAGATGAGGACGTCTTCTTGCGAGTTTTCCTGCTAAACTACTAGTTGCCAGTTATCAATTTTCTTAAGGCTGTCAAGCTGTCTATGCAACTATTCCATCGACTCCATGTGAGGCTTGCAAGGTGACAAATTCATATCAACTACCAAATTCTTTTCCAACTCTTCTATGTCCCAAATCTCCCCCTCTAAATCACACTCATCCACCGGGGATGACTCAGCCAAAATATAATCAGCCGCGGACTCAATTATTTTGTTAGCAACCACTTGGATTGCTTCATCCACCAATCCTTCAATTTTCGAGTCCCCTTCTACACAATGTGCTAGGTCCAAAGAAGAAAAAGGAACACTGGCAATATTAGTAGCATGTAAATTTAGGAGAACCACCGATGGCTGACAAAGACCTGAAAAATAAACAACAACCCCCTCTGAATCCTGTTTTGATGTAATCACTATAGCATCTAATAGAACTGGAGCAAGAGAAGTATTTGCTACTGTCGCAATTGACACTAGCAAATTAGAATTCCCTAGAGAGATTGAAGGCTGGCCTGCAGCAGAGGAACCCCTCGATACCAAGCCATCTACAACCTTCAAACTATTTTCCTAATGCTCTCCAGATGAAACCTTTAACTTCGACAAAATAGATGGTCGAGAATCAACACCACTAACCACGACAAGAGCGTCAAGATCATTACCTATCGAGACAACAAAATTTTTCACTCCGCTTCGGCCAACACTGCATCCAGTTTTTGCCAAAACTCTAGCCTTTTCCCTTCCCTTTTTCGCACCTTCTCAAGCTGGTCCCTATCAGCTGAAGCTTTTGAAAATCTCAATTCTGGGTGCTTGATACGACATTCATCCTCATCATAACCTTGACAAAACAATAACTATAATACTTAGGCAAATCCTCCGACTCTAGCAACTGCCAAAATCCCTCCGCCTCACCCGTACCAATTCCAATCCAAACACAACTAGGGAGCGGCTTAAGGAGATCAATCTCCACGCATACGCTAGCCACACTTGGCCAAGACAATGAAATAGTTGCTGCATCCATAAACAATGGCCGTCCCAAACAAGAAACTATATGAAACAAACATTCTTTAGAAAAATAATGAGCAGGTAACTATGGTAACGAGAACCACACTGGAGCAATAGGCGACTTCTTATCAACATGGAACAATGGAGACCATTTAAAAACTGTCATCGAGAAACCACACATATACCAAATGTTCCTTCCCTATATACGATGAAAATCATGCCCATTCTTGAAGCGAATCAACACATGTCGATTGTCTAAGAGACCCATAGAGAAAACACCTTTCAAATCTAGAGTTGTCAAAAACTTACGGACCTCTTCCATTAATGGCCAGCCCTTCGAAAATTTCCCCACCAACGATAATTGAAATGGGACAGTAGCATAAGAAATATTAGACAGGGAAAAACCACAGTTGGTTCCCCCTTCCTAGTTGTTTTATTTGCATGAAGCTCTAACGATGGTTGTTGTTTGGGATGAAACAATGATGAGAAAAATTTGTTCTGAAAATCCAGATGAACAGAGAATAATGTTTGCCCTCCAGCAAATGGCTGAAGGGCAACCGAAGTAGCCATAGGGAATTACTCAAGAAAAAACCCTAGTTACACGTCAAATCACATTATCGATTTTATCACTACTACTACTACTACTAGTAGAAGATACTATGGCTGTTCATATGCCACTTAATTCATGCTTCATAATAGCAAGTATTTTAAAGAAGTATATATGATCCATTTTACATATAACAAAGTACGAATTTCATGTGAGAAAACTGATACTTAACATTTCAAAAAATATAAAGGCATAAACACTACCTATCTCAAACTGCTCACATGAGAAAACCTTAACGTGCATTATACTTGCTTCGTACCTACAATAAATACATGTATGTCCTAATTAGTCTGTATTCCTTATTCGTAGAATACATTTTCTGATTCTAATTAACCTTAGGATTCGTCTGGACAATTTGTAAAGAGTACTTGAAACGTTTCCCAAAATGCAATTTTTTATTTTTGGAAAACTCCTAATCTGGAAATTTTCCCTTTTTATAAGATTTTTTTATTTAGAAAATTTTATTTTTTTTGAAGTGTCGTGCCCCATTTTTCAAGACAAAAAGATATTTACAAAAAATATTTTGGGTTTCGTCTCATCTTTGGGCCAAGAGTATTATAAAGATGAGATTCAAAGAAAAGAAAGTTAAATTATATATAATTATATATGATCCAAGAAAAGGGAATGCAACATTATGGGTACAGGAGATAAAAATTCATGACACAACTTTTCTTATACAGGGGTTAATTGGATATTTAAACTAAAGAGTTATAATCACCCATTTTTCATATTTGAAAAATGACTTTCTAATTTAGACAAGCAAATGGACTAACTTGTTTTCTAATTTCCTAAATGAAATGCAATTCTAAATGACATGATTCACACATATAGAGGGTAAGGAAATAAATAAGAGAAAATATCATGCAAATAGGAAATATGTATGAAAATGCCATGAATGTCACACAAAAGATGAATCTAACGCGTGGAAGAGGTAAAGTTCTAGCGTTGGACTAGCTCAATTTTAGAAATCATCGCACTCGTTGGTGGATAAAGCATATAAGTACATAAGACACATAAACACAAAACCTATTTATTATAGCGGAAAGTCTAACTATAACCTAAAATAGGGGAAATATAATAAAATAAATTTATCTATCCTATCTATTACATTTAGGGATTTAAATATAATCTAAAATGGGAAAATGTAATAAAATCAATCTATCTATCTTATCTATTACATTGGTCTATTTAATTACAATTTTTGCAAAAATATTACCTATCCATTACATCTTGAAACACTTAAATACCTCTAGAATAATTATAAAATTAACTAAACAAATATTAAAAAATTGAATGAATATTTAAATTAAATAAATAACAAAACATGTAAAAACATATAAACATACATGAGCACGTAGGAGCACATAATCGAAATTTAAAGGATAATAGGGGTACCTCCCTTTTGAAGTATTGACTAAATGAGATAAAGTTGCCCAACTACTCAAAAATCAACAAAAGAAGCACAACACCAATTTAATTGAAAAAAAAAAGTGTACTAGATTCACATTATTATGTTAAAACAATGTAAACAAACTCAAAACACTTAAAATTTACAATTTAAATGCATACAAGAGAAGCATAATCAACAACTAAAGGAAGGGAACAATTATAATTGAGGAATCAAAAACTATTAGGGACTAAATTGTAAAAATTAAAAAATTTTGGGGTCAAAATATAATTTTTTAAAAATTAGGGGTCAAAATTGAATCAAGATAAAGTTTAGGGGTCAAAATTAAATTAAATTAAGGCCCGAAATGAAAAGATTTAAAATTTTTGGGTCACAATAATATTACTCAAAAGGTCGGGCCAAATTGCAAAATTTTTCTGATTGGGCAAAAGATAAGAAACAAAATTGGGCCCTCTTTTTTTTTTACTTGGGCCGGACTACTCTAACCCAAAGGAAAAATACATGGCATTTTCATTTAAACAAAAATAATGCCAAATAAAAAATAAAACAAACTTAAATATAATGGAAATATTGGGTTTAACCCCAAAACCCAGGTGAAAGCGCAAATGAAAGAACAAAATCTAGACCAAACAAAATTAAAGAAATAAGCCCAATGTTTTTCTTTTTTTCTTTTTCATTCTTTTCTTCTTCTTTCTTCATCTCCCCTTTCTTCTTCTTCTTCTTCTCCGATGGACTTCAAGTTTTCAGCAATCGATCGCGCGATGACGAAAATTCGCCAAAATACACTCTACTACTCGATTTTTTGCGTAGAATCCGTTTCTGGGTTTGGTTTTTTCACATAAATGCATGAAAAGGGGTCAAATTGACAAATTACAGCCACGATTTTTTGTTTGAATCACTCAAATCTTCACCAAAAATTATCAAATTTATACCGAAACACTCCTTGTGATTTCTATAATACAACTATGACCTTAGTTTAACAAAAAGAAAACAACAACAAAAGGATAAATTAAAGCAAAACAGCCCCTTATTTTAAGAAACCCATTTCTTATTTTTTTGGTTAAAAGAATGTGAAAATTAGATAAGAAAAATCTCCAAGCCATGAAGTAGTTAATAACTATCTATTTTTGGGAAAGCATATACACCAAATTCACCAATTTAATTCATTTTTCACTTGGACAATTTCGAACATGTGGTAGGCATGATTATGGCTTGCACATCTCATGAAATTTTGAATAGATTTAGGCCAAAATTTTACCAATGGCTAACATATTCATTGCAAGGAAGAGAAAGAAAAATCACTATTGATGTAAACACTCTCCAAATGAAACTAGTAAACAAGGAAAATGAAAACATAGGCCAATGGAAGTTCTAGCATAAACTCTTAATTAAAGCTGTAAATAGGAGAAGGAAACTTCACCGATACTTTATGGTAGTGAGATCGATCAATTATGGTGGCGAATGGTGATTTCCGGAGATGGCGGTGGTGTTGGCCTAAACCACCAGCGATTTCTTTCTCTTCCTCGTTTGACCTTGTCCTTTTCCCTTTTTTTGATTTTTTTTGTTTGATTTGTGAGAGAGTAGGAGTAGAGAGAGAGAGAGCTGAGAGAGAAGAGTTGTTATTGGTCAGTTTTTAGTTGGAATGGTTGTAAGTGTGTAAGTGAGTGAAATTGAGAGAGGTAGAGAGGGAGTTGAGAGAGTTGGAGTTGGTGAGTTTTGTTGTGGGTTAGTTTCGGAGAGAGGAGGGCTGAGAGTGAGAGAGGGAGATTGGGGGGAAAGTTGTGTCTTGAGCAAGAAAAAAGAAAGGGGAGGTTGAGTGTGTAGTAGAGTGAATAGTGTATTAGTTAGGAAAAATGATTAAAGGGTGATTTTTGGATTTTCTTTTTTTCTTCTTTTTTTTCTTTCCCTTTTTCTTTTTGGTAAACCTGAAAAAATAATAAAACACACATTAAAATACATAAAAATAAATGACGCATAAATAGATGAAAATTTCAAGAAAATATTAAAAAATAACAAAAATTTGGTGTCTATAACTTGCTCCTCTTTGTATGGAGTTTCGAAAAAACTCAAGATAAAGATGTAAATACCAAATTACTTACTCGTCTTTTCTGATTACACCTAAGATAAAATAAACGAACGAACAGCTCGTTAAAAATTATTAAACAAAAATGATGTGATGATAGTGCAAAAGACGTGACCGAACTCTTGTAGAGTTGCCTACATATCCTGCCATGGAAATCAGGTCAAATGTAGTTCAAATGCAAATGATGTATGTCAGGGATCCCTCTAGATATAAAGAATTCTGAGCCCTCAGAACTTCTAAACAAGAAATGCAAAATGCGTGATAAAACATAATCACTAAATAAACTAATCAAGAAAAGTAAGTTCTCATAATAACAAAAAGATACGCAGAGGGGCATAGTTACGCTCCAAAAAGGGAAGATAGAAGGGTGCGCAGCAAATGTTGAGACTTGCCAATAAAAAATTAAATTTGATTGTCAAGAAGGGAGATAGAAGGGTGCACAGTGGACGCTGTGGACGCTGAGACTCGCAAACAAAAAATTATATTTCATTTTTAAGAAGGGAAGTAGAAAGGTGCACGGGAATGCTGAGACTCGCCAACAAAAAATTAAATTATTATCAAGAAGGGAGGTAGAAGGGTGTGCGGCAAACACTTAGACTCTCCAACAAAAAATTAAATTTGATTGCCAAGAAGGGAGATGGAAGGGTGTATGACGAACGCCGAAACTCACCAACAGAAAATTAAATTTGATTTTCAAGAAGGGAGATAAAAGGGTGCGTGACGGACGTTGAGACTCGCCAATAGAAAATTAATATTTGTTGTCAAGAAGGGAGATAAAAGGTGTGCAGTAGATGCTGAGACTTGCCAACAATAAATTAAATGATTGTCAAAAAGAAGGTAGAAGAGTGCTTGACAGACGCTGAAACTTGCCAACAGTAAATTAAATGATTGTTCCTGAATCTAAACTATTCAGTAGGATTGAACCCAAGCCCAAACACCAGAAGGAGAATGAAAATATATCCCAGGTCTAGATACTTGGTGGGATTAGACTCTAACCCAGATAACTAGTGAAATAAATGAAAATAAAATGCGTTAAATGCCAAACTTGAAGAGTAAAATACATACCGTTCAAACATAATAAACAAAAAATGCATACAACGACAGACTTAGTTGATGGATTTTGCAATCTTTTGATTTTCAAACTTTAGAAGAAGAAGAATGAAAGAAATAAAAATTTTCTTTTTTTTTTAAAAAAGGTCAAAAGTGACAAGTTTTGAAACTTGAAAGAATACAAGTGAAAACTCTCTTTTCAAGGAGTTTGAGAAGCGCATACATATGTCACTATCTTCTCGATTTTTTGAAGAATTTTTCACAAAATCAATTCGGAATGCATTGTCAAATTGGAACCCACTTCTTTTAAAATTTGCCCCAGTGTAAATCATGCTTAACTAAACAAGAACTGCATTTTTCATGCTTTCGAGAAGGCATAAATAGTGATCACATAATCTCGCCTGCAAAAGAGAGAGGAAATAATTGTGATGAAAACATTACCACCATCGTGTGATCCCTTTGGCCTTGAAAACCAAGCAAATATGATCTTTCGATGTCAAAAACTGCCCCCCCCCCTAAGAACTGTGTGGCAACCTGCCTTGAATCTTCTCAGTTTTCAGCAACAATTAGCTATACTTTACTTTATATTACAAATCATTTGTTTCTAACGATCAAATTTGAACGAATAGCCCTTGAAAAAGAAAGATTTTACATCTGATCCCTTTTGATGTCATTCATCTGAATTTCAATGTTGGCAAAAGAATAACATTGTGAAGAGAAATTCAAACAAACATAGACCCCAGCTTTTTCAAATTTCAACCTCTTATTTTCCATTCATGATTCTCTTGTATTTCAAAAGTCTACCTTAGCACCCTTATGAGTTTTCACTAAGATTACGCCACCCCCTTTCTTTTTGCTTCTTCTTCTTTCTCTTTTTTCCTTTTCTTCTTTTTTTCTTTTTTTCTTTTTTTTCTTTTTTTCAAGGGAAAGATGTCCTTTTAGGTTTTCACCTTGAGACATATACAAGATAATTACCATTCTAGTCATATTTTGATAATTAGTAGCATCAGTGAGACAATCTTATCTGGAAGGTTCCAAAAAGGATGTATGTACCTCATTTGCCAAATGATTAAAAAAATTTCTTAAAACATATTGCAAAAGGGGAAGGTCAATAATCTTTTGGCTTTTGTAATGAGATCTGATGGAGTGTGAAGAAAAGGTTAAGGATTGAAAATGGATCATGAAATAGGTTTGAAATAATCCTGAGATCACAATCTTTCAAAATTTGTCCCAGTATAGGCCTGATAAGAACTAAAAAATTTGCCCTAATTTAATTCTAATTGGGTTTCTCTTTTCTTCTCTTCTTTTTTTCATGTCTCTTTTCTTGCTCTTTTTTTTCTCTCTTTATTTTAAAAAACAAAGAAATAAAATTGCCCCAATGTGGGGTTTATGATCCTAAGGGGCTACCAAGCGAAAAAAATAAGTTATCCTAAAAGGTCAAAAGAAAAAAACTAAGGATAAAATATTTAAATGGAAAAGGAAAGAAGGCCTACCTTGAACCCATCTCTTGCAGTAATTTTAAAAGAAAGTTTTCATAATCAGATGAAAAACTTTTTACACATATTTGAATTGATTGGTTGACGAAAAATTTGCTCATCCATCTCCATGAAAATAAGCTCTCCTCCTAATAATACTCTTTAAACAATGAATGGTCCTTATCAAGTTGGAGCAAACTTTCCTTTAACGTCCTCTTGAATCGGAAGAATTTGTTTCAAAACCTCATCCTTTGCTTCAAACAAGTGAGATTTGTCCTTTTGTTATGAACATGAGTCATTCATTGTTGGTAACATTGCCCATGACAAATAGCATTCAACTCCTTTTCATCAATTGGACATAACAATTCATGGCTTCTTGACCCATTTGGTTTCTTCTAATTGGGCTTCTCAACTTAGGCAGGTATTACCACTTACATTCCAAGCATAAGAGAATAAAATGTTATCTCAACTTAGAAATACAACTCCAAAGTGAAATGCTCCAGAAGATCAATAACAAAATTTGCAAATTTGGAAGAAAAAGCCCTCTTTTTTTCTCTCTCTTTTTGTTTCTTTTTCCCCTTTTTTATTTCTTTTTTTCTTCTTTTTTTTTCAAAATTGGTTGCTAAAGTAAGTACTCCTTCTCAACGGATAAGCCAATCCTCCACTTTGTAATGTAGCATTATTGCTCCATTTTTTATTCGTGATTGACCTTCAAATTTGTAAGATTTTGACTTGCAGTTCTTCCTCAATGTCAACCATAAACACCTACATAGAGGGAATTTGCCAAAGTATAATATGCACTTAAAATTTTTTTTACGAACAATTACTGCTTATGCAAAGTGTTGACTTATCAAAGTCAAAATTTCAGCAACAGATTTGAAATCCACTTGACCTTTGGGCATACCCTACAAATGTATTATAAAAAAATTGCCTCAATTTATTTCATTTAATTACAAAAATTTTTGTTTGGATGACTTTCCATTTATTTGAGAAAACAAGAAAATTATGCTCCCCAAATTTAGAAAAACAATCACATGCTAATATGCAATGTACATCGATATATCAATGGTGATATGCAAAACAATACAAATTGTATTCCTCAAATGAAAAAACAAGCCAAAAAATGTGATGTTTAAACTCATGTAGGAGATCTCATGATAAACCTCTCAAAACAAACTAAATTGTAATAGATCTCTTTCTCACTTAGAATCAACATTTGAAGGGAAAGGACTACTCTTTCTCGTTAGCTCATCCTTCAAGACCAATCAAGTTGGTATTATTCTTGATTTTCAGGTGGATAAGAGAAATAATAGTTAAAGACTGTTTACCAAGATATCTCTTAATTTTGTACTTGAATTGCATATAATCTGTTCAATACTACATCTTAGTGAAAGCAAATAGTTTCTCACCCTTATTTTTTATGAAAACTCAATCAACATATAAGTTCTATAGACTTGTAATGTACGGGTAGAAGAGATAGTTAAACACACTGAAATATGTTATGACCTTGTGATCACGAGTGATGTAGATCTTTTAAAAATTGATCCTTATTTCAAGTTATCATGAAAGATAAGTTAGCAATGGATTTTATGGGCTTGTAATGTGGTTTGAAAATGATAGCTAAAAAGAAATAAGATTTTAAGGACATTGTACTTAAGATTGTAGTTTTTCCAAAATTACCCCAAATTTGGCTTTGGGCTTAAAAGATCTTTAAGTTCATTTTGAATTTTTTCATCATCACTAAAGGGATTTTAGCATTGAATTTTCTCTTTTTTTTGCATTTTATTTTTCTTCTTTCCTTTTCTTTTTATCTGTTTCCTTTTTCTTTTTTTAATATTTTTTCTTCTCTTCTTTTGCCAATAATGAAATCCAAATATTAATGATAGAATAAAAAATCCCCTAACTTTTAGAAGACAGATGCCCTTTTCTTTTTTCTTTTCTTTTCTTTTTTTGAGTATTTCATGTCTCTTCCAAAAAAGATTAGCATCTTTGCTATTATTGAAAGTCCTCAAATCTCCTTCCTACATTGAGGTGCAATCATAAGTGTTTTTGAAACGAACCACCAATTTAAACTTAAATAAGAATGCAAAGGATAAACAGTGTTTAGATTATAGAAAAAATAGTCAAAACATCATTCTTACATTACATGACAACCAAAGTTAAGAATAATTCATTAGGAGAATCTATTCCCTTTTGACATTTAAAAATTTTTTCAATGTAGAATTGTGATCATCAAGGTTCTTATTTGAAGCGAAATTATACATTTGATGGCTCAAATGGGAGGACAAATGATAAAATCTGTATAGATAAAGAAACGAACGTCTAAAGTATCATTCCAAATTCTTAAAACAAATAAGAGTAATGAACATTTTTACTTTCAACTAGATGTGAATTGAATCTAGTTAGACACATTGGATCTCTTCAAAATAAAAATTGCCGACTTTGCAGCTTATCAACCAATGTGACTGATTTTGGAAGTTTGATAGAATTGGACAAAATATGAATTGCAACTATGAAAGAGAAAAAGTATCGTGCTTGGTCTTTTGAAAAAAAACTAACAAGTTCAAGTGATCCCCTTTTGATTTTGATTTCAGACACTCTCATTGAATTGTATAGGCCTCAAATCTAGTACATGCAAAAAATTTAGAAAGATAAACATATGATTTTCTTGCAATAGAGGGCAAAATTGGGAATCTCAACTTAGTCTTGTTTCTTGAGATCCATCATGAAGTTTTCGTATAAGCGAAAAAAGAATGGAATGCACATAAATATATACAAACTTGCAAACAAGAATAGCCTAAATGAAGAACTTTATTATTAAAAATGTTTGAAACAAAAATTTGTTCAACTAGAATACAAATGAAAAAAGAAAAATCTCTAAGGAACTCCTTTTCATGCATACACACACATTCTCTCTCTCTCTTTTGCCTTTTGGAACAAAATGTATTAGAAACAACAAATCAAGATTTTTTTTGACAAACAACTATATCATGAAATCTCTTAGGTGCTCTAAACTGGTGTTTCTAGATGGATTCCCCATATTTTGCATTGTAAGATCTACCCAAAAATCAAGTAATATTTTTAATTTTTAAAACTTTATCAGATCAAAATTGTTGTCAAATATGGAAAAATCATTTTTGCCTTATTAAAATACCTTTTATGAATGCAGGGGAATAGGAAAAAAGAAAAACAAAAATATCCAGAATTAGTAAGTAAAACTGCAAATCCGATATGCATGTCCTATAGAAGAGCCCTTTTATGCTAAAGGTTGGCCTAGTATGAAAAATGTAATTCTCTAGAGTAGGCACCATATAATACCTGATGGATCCAATCAATTTATTGACATTCGACTGAAAAATAATTTGAAAATTTGGCTAATTGAAACGGCAGGAAACATTTGACTTAATAGAATGAGGACAAAATCAGAATGAATTGATTGCTTTGATTGGCACATGTAGAGATGTTAAAAGTCAATTTAGCATAAAAAAATCTTCTCTTGAAAGGATTGCAATGTCTTGGCTAGTTTTTTCAGTGAAGTATGGATCGAAACCCTGAAAGAGAATAAACTGGTCAAATAGATAGGATGGAATTAATGGTTCATTTAAAAATTGACTAGATTGCCAACTCATTTGTAGTCCCAAATTTTATAGTTCTTATTGCAATGCATTAGTGTATGAGTTTTCTAAAATCAAGATTTGGCCTCAATATATTTATTATCCCAACAACAATGAATCATTTGTGAATTTCTTCAACTTAGCGTCTTTACGCAAGGGATTTTATCAATTTTGATAAAATGGCCAAAAAATGGATATTAGAGTCTCATATTCTAATGTAGAAAAACTGCTCCATCATGTTCAATGTCATTATTGTGGAAAGGATTGAATCCTACCTTATCTTGTGCACTACCTCTTTGGCTAATACTAAAAGTATAAACGTGCAAGTCTCACTGGTTTATATATCCAAGATAAAAGGATAGTTTATTCTTAATGCGGGATTCATTAAGTGGCATTTCCTCTATAGTTGATGCATGAGAACAGTTTATTAAAGCGAATAAATTTGCAATACGATAACTGAAACATGACCTAAAGGTGGCCCATTTAGATGTCAAGGTAAACCTAAAAATGACATGCAATATATACATAGTATTAATGCAATAAATTAAAATTTAAACGTGTAATAATCTATTTATAAAAGTTAGTCTGCCCTAAATGATTACCATGCCAGAACTCTTCCTTCCAAGACTTATGAATGCAGGACAAAAGAAGAAAACAATGGTTAGTTTATTTGATATACAACATATAATATATTGGAGCAATAAAATGATACAGAAAATATAAGGTAAAGAAAGAGGGAATCTCTCATCTCGTATGTAGTGTTCCTAACAAGGTAAATGAGGCTCTATCCTAGGTAATCTAAATGGATATATGAGGTTGGAGTTTACTAATGCATTCAAACTTGATAAGGTTTCAGGTCCCTAAACCTTCAAACTAAAAGGCAAAGGGTCATCAATTTCAAGGTCTTTAGTCAGTGTTTCGAGCGATCCCCTAGACATTGTTATGGCCACATGTCCAAGTGAATCAATCCTAATTCTAGTAGGAAAGAGCAGTATGACAACCACTAGAAGAAAAAATAAAGGATTAAAAAGGAATAGCACATGCACGTATTATGTGCTCCTTTGAGGAGAGAGATTAAGTACCATTAAACATGTATGAAAGCTCTAGGGTAACATCGCTCCTCACCCCCAAATGCAAAGTACAATATGAGTAAATAAATACAATCAAATAAATGAAAATAACAAACCATTCATCACATACATGAAAACGAGAAATGAATACAAGTATAAAATACAAAATATTCTAAAAAGAAAAATGCAATCTAAGACATTCAAATATGATAAGTGAAAGGTTAGAAAAAGAAAAGATGACTAAACCAAGTGTTCAGACTCAAGTCCCCAGTCAAGTCGCCCAACTGTCGCGCCTCATATTTCGTTATGAAAAGATATTTACAAAAAAATGTGTTTTTTATTTTACAAAGTAACTGGAAAATGACCTAAAATTGGACTTTAAGTAATGCGACAATTTGGACCCAAATTTAGTCTAAAAAGAATTTTTCATAAAAAATAGAAGTCGCCACTTGATATTGAATTTAGGTGTATCAGACCACCTAAAAATATTTTTGACCAAAAATAAAATAAAATAAAATAAAGTCCTTTTTGACAATTCCAGATCTTTGAAAATAAGAGAAAATGAGTTTGGGAGTCACGATTGAAGAAAGGGAATGCAAAGATTCGACCGGTTCAAACTTAAGACACTATTTCAACTTAGTCTAAACTAGTTGCGAGATTTAGTCAAATTTTTTCTAATCTAGCCTTTAGATTTATCACATTTGGATATTTCTATATGGATGCAAATCTAAATTTAGACAAAATATAGAAAAGAAGCAAAATATTCATTCAAGATCTAATTGGTACCAATCGCATTAATTGTGAACCCAAAATAATCTCTTGAAAGGATCATAAATATGCAAAGATGAGATTCGAAAAAAAGAAAGTTAAATTATATATAATTATAAGTGATCAAAGAAAAGGGAATGCAACATAATGGATGCAGGAGATAAAAATTCGTGACACAATTTTTCTTACACAGGGGTTAATGGGATATTTAAACTAAAAAGTTTTAATCACCCATTTTCTATATTTGAAAAATGACTCTTCTAATCTAGACAAGCAAATTGACTAACTTGTTTTCTAATTTCCTAAATGAAATGCAATTCTAAATGATATGATTCACACATATAGAGGGTAAAAAAATAATATAAGAGAAAATATCATACAAATGAGAAAGTATCCTAAAAATAGGTAAAATGTATGAAAATGCAATGAATGTCAAGCAAAAGATGAATCTAATACGTGGAAGAGGTAAGGGTCTAACGTTGGACTAGTCCATTTCTAGAAATCATCACTAGCGTTGGACTAGTAAGGAAGCGGAAGGAAAAACCACAACTAGTGTTAGACTAGTATGGTGACATTGTGCATTCATAACACATAATGAAACAAATAAGGCATGAATTAAAATAAGTAAACATGTAAGAGCACATAGCACATAACACATAAATATAATATCTAAATGCAAAAATCTTAATGAAAGCGGATAAAGCATATAAATACATAAGGCACATAAACACAAAACATATCTATTATAGCAGGGAGCCTAACTACAACCTAAAATGAGGAAAATATAATAAAATAAATCTATCTATCCTATCTATTACATTTAGGAATTTAAATACAATCTCGAATGGAAAAATGTAATAAGATCAATTTATCAATCCTATCTATTACATTGGTTTATTTAATATAATGTTTGTAAAAATATTACCAATCTATTACATCTTGAGGTACTTAAATACCTCCCGAATAATTATAAAATTAACTAAACAAACATTAAAAAATTGAATAAATATTTAAATTAAATAAACAACAAAACATGTAAAAACATAGAAACAAACAGGAGCATGTAGGAGCACGTAAGAACACATAATCGAAATTTAAAAGATAATAGGGGTGCCTCCCTTTTGAAGTATTGACTAAATGAGGTAAAGTTGTCCTATATGTATATATTCAAAAATCAACAAAAGAATGACGACACCAATTTAATTAGAAATTAAAAAAAAATGTATTAGATTCGCATTATTATGTTAAAAAAATGTAAATAAACTCAAAATACTCAAAATTTACAATTTAAATGCATGCAAGAGAAACATAATTAACAAGTAAATGAAGGGAACGATTATAATTGAGGAGTCAAAAACTATTAGGAACTAAATTGTAAAAATTAAAAAGCTTTTGGGGTCAAAATATAATTTTATAAAAAATTAAGGGTCAAAATTGAATCAAGATAAAGTTTAGGGGTCAAAATAAAAGGATTACAATATAATTACTCAAAAGGTCGGGGTGCCAAATTGCAAATTCGACTTCTGATTTGAGCAAAAGATATGAAGCAAAATTGGACCCACTTTTTTTTTTTGCTTGGGCCGACTACTCTAACCCAAAAGAAAAATGCAGGGCACTTTCATTAAAACAAAAACAAGCCCAAATGAAAATTAAAACAAACTTAAATATAATGGAAATATTGGACTTAACCCCAAAGCCCAGGCGAAAGTCCAAATGAAAAACAAAATCTAGCCCAAACAAAATTAAAGAAACAAGCCCAACTCTTTTTCTTTTTTTTTTCTTTCTTTTTGTTTTCTATCTTCTTCTCTCCTTTTTTCTTCTTCTTTGTCGGCGACCTCTCCGGCCATAAAAATTGGTCAAAATACACTTCCCTACTCAATTTTTTGCATAGAATCCATTTTCGGGTTTGGTTTTTCAAAAAAAATGCATGAAAAGGGGTCAAATTGACATATTACTGTCACGATTTTATTTTTTTAAAATCACTCAAATCTTCACCAAAAATTATAAAATTCATACCAAAACAGTCCTTGTGACTTCTATAATACAACTATGACCTTAGTTTAGCAAGAAAAACAACAACAACAAAAGGATAAATTAAAGCAAAACAGCCCCTAATTTTAAGAGACTCATTTCTTGCTTTTTTTTGGTTAAAAGAATGCAAAATTTTGATAAAAAAAATCTCTAGGCCATGAACTAGTTAATAAATACCTAGTTTTGGCAAAGCATATACACCAAATTCACCAATTTAATTCATTTTTCACTTGGACATTTTTCAAACATGTGGTAGGCATGATTATGGCTTGCACATCTCATGAAAATTTGAATAGATTCAGGCCAACATATTCATTGCAAGGAAGCGAAAGAAAATTCAATGTTGATGTAAAAAACTGTCCAATTGAAACCAATAAACAAAGAAAATGAAAACATAGGCCAATGGAAGTTCTAGCATAAACTCTTAATGAAAGCTGTATATAGGAGAAGGAAACTTCACCGACGCTTTATGGTAGTGAGATTGATCAATTACAGTGGCGAATGGTGATTTCCGGAGATGGCGGTGGTGTTGGCCTAAGCCACCAGTGATTTCTTTCTCTTCCTCCTCTGACCTTGTGTTTTCCCTTTTCTTTGTTTTTTTTTGTTTGATTTGTGGGAGAGTAGGAGTAGAGAGAGAGAGAGCTGACATAGGAGACTTGTTAGTGGTCAATTTTTTGTTGGAATGGATGTGAGTGTGTGAGTGAAATTGAGAGAGGTAGAGAGAGAGTCGAAGGAGTTGGAGTTGGTGAGTTTTACTGTGGGTTAGTTTGGGAGAGAGGAGGGCCGAGGGTGAGAGAGGAAGATTGTGGGGAAAAGTTGTGTCTTGAGCAAGAGAAAAGAAAGAGGAGGTTGAGTGTGTAGTGGAGTGAAGAGTGTATTAGTTAGGAAAAATGATTAAAGGGTGATTTTTGGATTTTCTTTTTTTCTTCTTTTCTTTTTTTGATTTTTATTTCTTTTTCTCTTTCCCCTTTTTCTTTTTTCCTTTTTGGTAAACCTGCAAAAATAACAAAACACACATTAAAATACATAAATTAAATAACTCATAAATAGTTGAAAATTTCAAAAAAATATTAAAAATAAGCAAAAATATGGTGTCTATATGAAGGATTGCTTTAATTAATTATTTGTGAAATGATTTTATGTTATTCATTTATTTATTTGTTATATATGTGGATATATTTAATTTTATTACTTTTTTTTGTCAATTGGCTCATAAGAAATTGGGTTGGATCTAAGTTTAGGCTTGGGTAGGACTAGGCCCATCCATTAATTGAGCTTCTTTTTATTTGAAACTTGGGTTTGGAAAAAAGTTGGGCTTTTAGAAGTTGGTCTTAGGTATTTTTGATAATATTGGGTTAAGGTACTAAAATTGGATTTCTTTAAGATATTTTTGGGCTTGCCAAAATGATGCATGGGCCATGGTAGTACAAAATGAATTTTGTAACTATAATTTGGTTTGGGCCTTGTGATTTTAATATCTAAATTTACACCTGCAATAAAATATGTACATTTTAGCATGTTAATAAATTTAGTGTATTTATCTGATAACTTAATAGGTCCATCAATTATTTTTGGACCAAGTTATTATTGCCTTCTTATCAACACATTTAAAATATCCAAAATTGGCCCATCAGTAAAATAGTCTGAGTGGCCTTTTTTATTTGGTCCTCGTCCTGATCAACAGAAGAGAGGACACTAGTCTATGTGTTTGGCCAAAATATTCTTGTGAGATAGTCCATTAGAAAAACCCAACTAACTTGACTCATTTGAATTACACAAATTAATCTAACCCATTTGACTTAAAAAATGATCTGACGCATTTGTAAATTGGATCTTCTTCTTTCCCAAATTAGAAAATCACGTTTGGAAACCCTAAATTACAAGCCCTTTTCAGTCTATTTTCACTTTATATTTTAAAAGGGATTGTTTCAATTTTGGAAATCAAGGCACATGATTCAGGGCCATTGTGTTTTACTAGCACTAATATGGACAAGGGAGCAAATTTTTGTAGGACAGCCTACAATTGCTTAGTTTTTGACATCCTAAACTTTCTCCCAAGTTAAGGATCATCTAAGTAGTTTTTGTAACTAGTAGATAGGTCGATTAAACATCTATTTGGTATAGTTGAAAATGTATTTATTAAAGTTGTTAAGTTTATTATCCTTATGGATTTTGTTGTTCTCGACATAAAAGAAGATCTTAACATGTCTATCATTCTTGGTGGTCATTTTTTTTACCAGTTTAGGTGCTTTGATAGATGTTCCAATTGAAAGCCTTATATTTTGTATAAACGGTGAATACACAGAATTGAAAGAACTGGAAGAGAGTTGAACCAAACTGAATATTGGCATTGTTTCAAGCTTATCCCTAAATAACTGAATAGGGTGAGCTGACCTACAAAAAGGACGAAATACTGGACTAATTCTCAACTATAATTTTGATGCTCAAGTCAGTTAAGAGCTCCTTTGAGTAAGAATAATAATTGTATATGTTTCTTCTGCATATCTTTCATGATCTAACTCCTTGTTATTTATAGAGCCTTATCCGATAAGTGACAAGAAAATTAGGCATATCTCTTTGTTTCACGATAACCACTCCACCAGATAATTAAAAGTTTATTAGGTTGTTAGGGGTAAGTCCTGGAAATATTGGATTCATGCCTTAAACTTATCCCTAAGAGTTCAGAACCAAACTTTATCCTCCCTCCTTTTGGTTGGGAAGCAATCGAACTGGTTGGCTCAGCCATGACACATCCATGGTGACTTTTTGCCTCTACAATAGCCCACTCTCCTCAAGACTAGATTTGCGATTGTACCAAATGAATCCAATCTTGGTTTTCAAAGGCATGTGTCAGTTTGGTTGAGGGTGCATGTAACTGCCATTTGAAGACTTAGGTTGATCAATCCTTGGTTTGATGATAATGAAATAAAATGATGATTTGAACTGATGTTTTTATATGAGAAATGATTAGGGACAGGTATCTTGTAAATTGAAAAAAGGAGGATAACAAATCAAGAAGGATTAAAAAGGAAATCTACTTATCGGACACAAGGATCGGACGCTTAGCAAAGTATCGGACGTCCAACAATCAGTAAGTATTCATCGGACACTTCGATCGAACACTCATTTCTTCTATCAGCCGTCCGGCACAAAAAGGGTTGAAACTTGAACATTCTATTCTCTATCGAATGCAGGCTATCAGATGCAGAATAATTAGATCAGATGTCCTACACAACTAATTCAAATGTTCGACAGGTCCAGCAGTTAGTTTTCTAACTGCTAGTTTTTTGACCATTGTCGAAGCTTTTGGGATATAATTTCACCATCTATAGATACCTCCAAGCATGAGAAGAAGATAAGACTTTTACCTACATAAGATACAAGCTTTCAAGAGTGATTTTTGGGTAGAAACATACCTTGAATATTGTATAGGTGTGGGGAAAGTTCTTGGGTTAGTGAGGTTTCTTATTGAGGAGAAATAAAACCTTGTGAAAGTGAGCCTCACTTGTATAATAGCTCTTAGTTGGTTGGTTAGTTGGCAATCAATTGTAGCATAGTGAGGGTTAACTATGAGTGTTGTAAAACTCTTTGACTCAACTAAAGAGTGTTTGGGGTGAGTAAAGAGTGATCTTTCTTATGTACGATGTTATTTGCAACACCATCAATTGAAGAGGCTATTGGATTCAAGTTAACTTCAAGTTTGAAAGAAACTTGGAAGTTTGGGTTTGGATTTCTATCTCTTTCTTTTCAGTTTTTGTTACTTAATTGTGCAATCTTTATTGCTCTTCACTTGCTTTATATTTGTGAATTTGTGCAATTAGTTGTAGTGTGGTTATTGGGTGAAAACTTGTTTTATTTGCTTGGTTTGTGTGGATAACCTAACTCACCCCTCCTCTTAAGTTGTCTTCGGGCCTTACACCATCATTACTCCTAACATTTTGAATTCCAAGATAAGATACATGTATTTTATCAACCGTCACGTCTGTTACTAACAATAACTGCCTTTCAATTTAAATTCAAAAAGCTTTTCATCTTTCTGTTCTAGTGGTCCCCTATAAACAAGGGGCACTTGTTATTTTCCTTCCTTCTTCTTCTTTTGTTTTCACTCAAAACTTCCTCATCTTCTCTTCAGTCTGTTCAAGCGATTGTTTTTAGCAGTTCACCTTCCTTTAGGAGAGTTTTTTTGTTCGAGTCACTCTTCTGCTATCACTAGTAAGTTCTCCTTTCTTTGTCTTTTATGTCTTCTTCTAAGCATTCTGATATCACCACTTTGGCACCTAGACATAGGACAGTTCGACCATCCGTTCCCATAGAAGTTATTTCTTCTTCTATTTCATCTTCTAATTCATCTTTGATTCAAAGTATATCCCTACTCCTCTTTTTACTATTAACGTTATGAATTCTCCCGAACCCATCCCTGAAAATCTCGAGGCAGACTCCCTAGCTCTAATCCAAGAGGTAGCTCCTAAAGGAGCAGGGGATGCTCCTGGTGGTAAAGTCCCTTTAGCCCCTGATCAGCCAAGGGAAATCGAGTTCAGGGAGATTGACACCATCCCCTCTATCCTAGACCAGGAAGAGGTCAACTAACTTGTCACGGCTTATTCTATCCCTCCCCAGTTCAATACTCGGGTAGCTCGCCCTTTTAAGATCGCATGCCGACGTCCTCCAAGATATGTCGCCATTTATAGAGATCAATTTGTGGCTGGTCTTTGCCTTCTAGCTCTCTCTTTCTTATCCCAAATCCTATCCTTTTGGGCTATTCAGATAACCCAAGTCATTCGTAATGCTATTTGGTCCATCTTAGGTTTTTTTCAACCTTTGTAGAGTTATAGGAATCCCCTATTCATTGGATCTATTCTGCTCCTATTTCCTTATGAAAGTTTTTGGCCACGTTCCAAGTTGGTTTTACTTTGCACGCCAAAGTGGAAGCAAACATCAGACCCATGACCTGTTCATCGAAGCCCCTTCTTCCATCAAAGGGTAGAAGCACCAATTCTTTTTCATAAAGAATCTTGGTTTCTCTCCATTTATTTGGAGGGAGGGGACACAAGTGTCTGATGTCTTTCCCGAAACTACCCCTGACGCCAAACTAAGTCAACTGCTCACTTTGAACCTCAAGTTGAATGTTAAAAAGTTTTCTGAACAACTTAGTGCCACTAGGCTCATCCGTTCAAACCTTTTAGACGCTTCTAATAAAAATAGAATCCTTACTCTAGAGGAACCTCAAGTTGTGTAACTTAAACCCCCAAAAGACACTTGATTCCATGTTGAATTTGATTTGAATTTCAAGGAGAAAACTTACTCAATACTCGATTCGCACGATTCGTGTTGACTGAAAGAACTCGACACAGTTTCTTTGAGATTTATGGCCAAATAATGGAGTTTATTGGCTTAAAAGGAAACTATCTAGAAGAATCATGGATTGTTCTTCAAGAAACTCTAGAATCTTCCAAACACCTTGAGTGACTTGTAACTCAAAAAATCCATCTAATCTGGATTTTAACAATAGGTTGGCCTAAATAGTCTACTATGAATTAATGATTAATAAATTTATTTTAACTAATATCATATTGCACCACCCTTGACTTGATTTGAAAGTTTATATAATATTGGCCCAATTTGCAAGTACAAAACTTAATTGACATACCAAAATAATTAAATCAGTCTTGACTAAAAAAATAAAATGAAATTTCACTTTCTACAGTGTTAAAAAAAGAACTTATTCGTTTAGTTTCGAAAATCTAAAACTGCATGTTAAAAAGTAAATCTTTCCTTTTTTCATAGAATAAAAGCTAATATTTTTTTTTCTTAGAATAGAAGTGAATTTTGTTAAATAATAGAAAAGCTATTTAATCTCCAAAAATGTTTTTAGTAAGACATGACTTGGAAAAAATTATTAAGATTACTGTTTTACAAGGCCAAAAAAATACAAGGCAAACATATTTGATACTTTAGCACGTTAAAAAAATAAAAGTAGACATCTAATGAAAATGATTATATTCAATGTTGTGTATTATTCACAATTGTATATCCAATGTCATCATATAAGTTTAAATATGTACCAAAAATGTTATAATCTATGTTTATCAACTATTATTGTAATTTACTTTCATTTCATTACACAAAAAATTTGCTACAACATTTTCTTTTGATAGTCAAATAACATGTTCTTAGAGTTTTCCCCACTATTAGATTTAGTGTTTGAATCCTATGCCTCATAGTTGGCTGTAGGAAGGGTGTTGGGAATATATATATGTATATATATATATGTGTGTGTGTGTATTGAAATATTCACCCACTAGTTGGATTAGTAACAACTAACAACGCGGTCTCTGTACTAGGATCTTGGCTTGAAGGGTTTAATATTTATGATCATGGTACCAACTATGCCATAGATGATTATATTAGTTAAAGGGTAAAAAAATTTAGCACAAAATATGTTTTAGTGATTTTTGACTTGCTGTTTTTTGTATCTAATAAATGTAGGAAGTGTATAGCACCAAGTAATTGAAACTTTTGATCCAGATCTTGTTGAGTGCTCAATATATGTTTCGGTCCTTCCTCGCAATTACTGACAAATCAATCTTTGCAAGCAGTCCTTTAACTTTTGCTAGTAATATATTTTTTTTTCTTTGCCTGGGAAAACTCTAATTAGTTTTGCTTTAGATCATATTTTATCTTTCAATTTGGAAAACTCATACATTAAGGTATTGAACTTTCGCCTTGGATGCCTTACTATCACAATGATGATATGTGACAAGTGACTAATTTACGTTATATTTGAATGACATTTTATGTTATATTTAGTCACTTTGGCAACATTGTAGAAAGAAAATGGATTATTCTGGCTATAATTAGTGTAAAATATTTTTAAGTGTTTAAATGAGGTTTTTGTCACTTTTTACTTGTATTTTGTCCATAATTTGTATAGGAGTTGGAAATATACTTCATTTGGATGAAAAAGAAAGTTGACAGTTTTGACACATTTTCGTATTTTGGCTATAACTTGAGTTACAATGATTGGATTGAGATGATTCTTGAACCATTTTGAAGATAAGAGATAGATCTACAAATCTTATGAAGACATCGAAATCCAGTTTGAAGGTTTTCTAGGTCAAAAATCCGAATTACAGTAGCTAATTTTCTATGGTCGAAGCTGAGACAAGGCAGTGAGCAGTCAAGGGTATTTCTATCATCTCTCCACCTACACAAATCCAAATAAGGTAATTCTCAATGCATTAGAAAGCTAATTCAAAGGGCTACAAGTTTCATGTTTTGATCAAGAGTTAATTCAGCTTCTATCATCAAGAAAAGTTCAGTTGAAGTTGATGCAAAATTGGAATGCCTTGAAGACTAAACAAAAATTGCTAAGAATAATAGGGGAGCAATCCGGCCGACAATCCGGCCAGATTCTGGTCAGAAATAGCTGCTCTCCACTTACACAACTTGTTTCTTCCTCCAATAATTCACAGCTATTGATGGACGTGTGACAACAACTTTGCAGCTGTAAAAGTGATGTTTGAAGCCTCATTTCTTGACTAAATCATCTATAAATAGCCATGGACTCGCAAGATAAAGGGGAGCTTGGAGAGTGCAAGAAATACCACAAAAATGTAGTTTCTTGGTTCTTTAGTGTAGAGTAGTGTAGGATAGTTTAGTTTTAGATAGTTTATCCTTTCTTGTATGTTAGCTACATGAAGATGAAGATGGAGATGAAGAAGGCAAGGAAAGAGCTCATGTGACAAGGGTTACTTTTCCTTTCCAACTCTTTATCTTTTGTACTTGATTCCATGTTTAGTTAATATACAAGTTTTGGATTTTAAATTTATTATGTGTCTTTAAAAGTTTATGCCTTGGGTTTGGTTAAACTTTCTATGATTGTTAGTGTTTATTATTTGGCTATTTGATGCTATTATTTTGAGCAAGTTATTTAGCACTTTAGCTCTTTAAATCATGATTAATTTGGTGCCATTAATTGTGATTATCTAAAGGTGTTGTTTCTTCAATGAAAATTGAGATTTAACATTAGTTCAAAAAGTGCTAAACCTTAGGAGTACACTCACGAGAGTAGAGGTGCACTTATGTGGCTTTAGTGATTCATTTCATGTAATTTCATAGAAGAAATGAACTTGTAGCTAATTTCATAACCATAAGAGTATGTATGGATTAGTTATAAATATAGTTGATTCACTACGAAAGTAGGTCTCGCATACATAAGGAAATTACGCCATAACTAACCTAGATAGTAGTACTCAATGATCAAAAAGTAGAACTTGCATGAGTAATTAGGAAAACCATAACCTAAGGAGTTTTCATTTGTTATTATCTTACATAAGTTAAGTATAGTTTTATTTCTTTTAATTCATTGATCGTCTAAATAATAGAGAAGCTTTAGTAGTGCCGGTAATTATCCAATCTTTCTCGTGGGATTGACCCGATATATGCCCTAAACTACTAGTTGACTTGTATACTTGCAGTCAAAACGGGTGTAAATTGGATTTAAACTTGTACTTATATTAAATTCCCGTCAATATGATCTGCAATTTGAAAATTAACAAATTATAAGTTTCACGAACTATGTTCCAAATGAAAGTGCAAGGGCCTTGAGTTAATTTATCCTAACATAAGTAACCAATTTTAAAATTGTTTTTTGTTATAATAAGAAATTGGTGCGTAAAAAAAGGATGGGTCTAACTTACATTTTATTTGTGGACTAGGCTTCTCTTGTTTAATTTGAGAGAAAATTATTTTTACATTACACTGATAAATTTAATCTTTTGGCACACTGCATATTTTAAATCTACATTCATTGCCTTCATTCTTGTTTGTTTTATAGAAGAAGTCATAGTATTTGAACCATGATGGATAAGAAAAGGTGATTTGGGTAATAATGGAGAATTTAAATAAATTATAGCTGTCAATAATGTGTAGATGTAGTGTGTTTCAATTACAAGAAGTGGATGGATGTTGTAATTATAAGGTTCTAGCATACAGCCTGAGGGTACTTTGTCTGTTCTCAATATGTCTGAGCTTCTTACCCTTAGACATAATGGACAATTTTCCATAGAGATTCATGAAGGGTCCTTCCATTTTTTCCTTTCGATCTTCTTTTTATTTTCTGAACCAAGAGAAGGTTAGGAATTAGATTAGTCTTTTTCGTGAATAATTATATGTGAAGAAATGTTTTCAAATTACAATATCATTATTAACTACGTCATGAAGAAATCAAGGACATTAAGTGAATGGACTATGGATTTACCCTTTCCATTGTCTAGTGAGGATGCTTATACCTTTTTAAATATGGTCCAAAAGGCACTAAGAAGCAAGTTATTTCTCAGATCCACATTTTATGAGTCAAAATCAACAAACTACATCACACAAACTGCATATGACGTTAAAAAAAATGCATAAAAAAGTGTTATTGAGAGCAAAGGCAAGTGAAATATACATCTTTCTGGCATGCATTATTCAACTCTTATCAACTAAATATTGCACGACAATTTCCTATTTCTTTTGGTTGTATTCATTGTACTTACAACAACGTTAAAAATTAAATATATATATATATATAGGTAATTAGTAGGTGACCTAGAACAATTGTGCAGATAATAAAGGCTTGAAATGTATTTGACATATCCAAGCTGATCGCATTATTGACCCTTAGCAGCCACTGTTGGATTGTCGTTGTATCATGATGAGTGACCATCTAGAGAATTATATACATTGCATCGTGCATACATTCTTGCAGTAACAAAATCATTTTCAACAGTGCTAGGCATCCTGCGCCTCGACTTTCATTACTCTTTGATAAATCTTCTTCTTTATTTTCCATTTATTATTAATCCTATCAGAGATTCATAGTTCCATATATCTAAAATCCAAGTACCTTCGATCATACACATTTATTCATGTACTTATAAATTGTGTTGCTCAGTGACCAATGGTTCTAAACTATACTACTGAGATTCTTCACTTAGTCGCTGTATTCATGTCCGACTCTTCATTTTGCACTATATAGTACCTGTGTCAGCGGGACTTGACAGTGGAGTCTGAGTAACATAGGTTCTAAAATAGTCACATGATGCTGCATGCATGGACATTTTCCTCACTGAAGCTATAAGCAAATTTGTCATCAAGTGTAGAGCAAGGGAGATCTGGGAAATACCCATGCATGCTCTCATTATAACCATGCATGTAATAGTTGTATGTGGATGAGAAAGTTGATTCATCCAAGTACTCGGCTGCATAGGGATAGTACTCACTATCATATGGAAATGGCCAAAACTCTGCTTTTCTCCCTGTTCTCCTTACAACCTTTAGGACCTTCCTTCTATCTACGTACCCGACAACTGTGACTTTTTGCTTATCCATGTCTACTTCAAAGCTATCAACACCTGCATTAATTTGAAAGTAATCCTTCTGAAATTAAATCACAAAAAGAAATGATAAACAAATAGATTAATCTTATATGCACACTGTCAATTTTGAATGAGTGATAATTATTATAAATTGAACTTGAAATTCAATTTTGGATATATTCATGCATTCAACTGTGATGGTGTATCTATTGTAAGTGCATATAAGATTCACCCTAAATAAAATGCGCATGCATTGTGTAGATTGCAAATCTTGCAATTTGTTATTGCATGTGACTTTGTACTCGTGACAATTAACAATTTATTCTTTCTATCCCAAAAAAAAAAAAAAAGAAATAACAATATTTTGATTCTCTTTGCCACACCCATCGACATCCTATAAACATATACCATAGAAATTAATCCCAGATTTGAAAAAAGTGAGAGTGAACTAAATGACAAATTAATCTGTTTTTTAATATTTTGAACTTTTAGATGAACTAATACATGAAAAAGAATAAAAGCAAAACTAGTATTCTAATATTGTTCCTACGCATATCCAACATGTGAAACCTAAATGCCATAATTAATGATTATGAAGCGCCTGAAAGGATTATGGAAAGCTGAGGGCTGATGTAGATTTTGTGGTTAATACAACTAGTAATTATATTGCTCCATATTATGCGCAGTGTATTATTTTCAGTCAAATGCTTTTAACAAATAGCTTTCATAAAAGGCTATAATTTTAAAGTTTTAAAGTTGCGCTCTCCTACAAGAAAAACTAGCCTCTCACTCGTGACAACCACTCAATACCTTCTTTTCCATACCATTCATTCACATGGTCTTAAACTGATAACTAAGGTTGAGCCCCACAATTTATACGTCTTGATTCAAATTTCCTTTTTCCCGTTCTGCTTCATAAATCTTATCTCTCTCCTGTTAAAAAAATTAAGAAAAAAACATATGGTTTTGAACTGAGTTTGCATATATCAGCAGTTGTATTTACTAGTCTAGAAATCTATGTCAACGACTAGTGATTAAGTGAAAAGCATTAGGCTTAACCCAAGCTGATGTTAATTAATTTAGAGGCATATTCCAATGCGCATGATAGGATTAAATATGAAAGCTGCAAAAGTACGGTGTATTATATGGAATCTTCTATTTGGCACCTACATGATAAGCAATGACATTTGGATAAAAATAGAGTAAAAATGTAAACGCAATTAAATAGGTGAGCGGAAATTTGAGAGCTTTCATACTGAATCCAATTATATATATATATACTTTTTTTTTTTTTTGTTGTATGCTTATCCTTTATTCATAGAAAAAAATTTTATTTAATTATTGGGACCCATTAGTCTTGAACTTTTTTTTTTCGAGAAGTGATTTAACTTATGTTACATAATTAAGTTAAATAATTCAAAAAGGCACATAAGAATTGGAATCATGACAAAGAAAACAACCTTATCTAAATAAGTAGAATCCAACAAAATTTTAAATAGAAAATTGAACACGCAAAATATTATGTTCAAACACTAAAAATACATAATTTGCAGAAGCCAAAGCAAAAATACAAATTGAAACGTTTCATTTTCTTCTGAGAGATCTTTTTATCATCATTTTCTTTTGACATATTAGTTAATGAAATTTCTAAAAATCTTAAGAAACATGGACATAATTCAGATAACAAAGAAACTAAGGTGATTGTAAGTTATCTTTCTAAATCTATATGAAATAAAGAATCATCAAACCGCATGATTGAGGGTTAGACAATTTGGAAAATATCTTGCCATGCAATTTTGAGATTGCTCTTCGTATCCTTTTCTCACATCCATCGCAATCCATATGAACCAAAAGTTCCACAGTCTATCCACCAAAAGGGAAACCAAGAACACGAGATTAGTTGTGTAGATAATCTCTTGAATTTACCACCACAACAACCAAAAAAAAAAATTTTCCATTTTTAATCCACCTCATGATCTATAAACAAACAACAATCAGCCATTCCAAGATAGTCTGGATCCATATCCATCCACATTAAATTCATACCAACCCTGCCAATTGGGCAAATCTTTTTTATAATGCTACAACAATCTATATCTATACTATACATAAAGCATGAGCATTGTTATGGTGCAGATTCTATTGTCACTTCCTTTTAATGCCAATTTTACTCCAAATAATTTACCACAAAAAACCACTTGCAAAATTAACCATCTCATCCAAGGCTAAAACGTCCAAATGTGCAGATTCTATTGTCACTTCCTTTTAATGCCAATTTTACTCCAAATAATTTACCACAAAAAACCACTTGCAAAATTAACCATCTCATCCAAGGCTAAAACGTCCAAATAAAAATACTTTAAATTGGTAGTTTTATTTCAACAAATATCTAAGGAGTGTGTGCCTCAAGCAATAATTCATGCAATGTGTGGATAGTTTTTAGTTCGCTTGAACTCATTATCTAAGTGTATGTATGTGTGTGTGTGTGTGTACATATTTGAAGAATTAAAAAAGAAAACAGTTACAACTTACACACATTGCATTAGATATATCAGTCTGCTTGAAGCAACCACCAAACATTGTGATGATATGCAGCTCCAGATACATATCAGAATGTTCAAAGTTCATTTTGTGAGAAGTATATAACAAAAGAAAGTGAAAATGATCAATATTTGTGAATTGATAGCATTACTCAAGTTGGCATAAACTTTTGATCTCACCAGTTAGGTTCGCATCATGTATGAAGATGCTCTTGTAGTTGTTGGGAAGCTTGTAATATAAGCTGGCTAAGATTCCATGAGGCCCTGTTTTCAGAGGCACCCTTTTTATTTCTCAATTAAATGCTATGGTAAATTCTTATTCTGATAACCTATCTTGAGTCAAGTAGTGACAACCGGCAAGCTAAAAAGTTTTGGAGTTTTTCTCATGTTTTTGCTTTTCATCCTACAATTTACTCATCAATGATGATGGATCTCCATTCTGCTATCTTTGCTTCAACTTGTACTTCTATTTCTGTGACTTGCTTTTGCAACTTGATATGCAAATCCGTAATCCCAAGTTCCTAAACCTCCCACCAAAAAAAAAAAAAAAACCGCATACAAACACACACACACACACTCTTACAAACAAATCCAGAAATGTGAGAGGTAGGCAGCTGCCCTCAAGAGCACAAAGGCATAATCCACGATGACGATGAGGGTGACGGGCATGGTCATGGCCTTACTTCGTGGGGCTGACAGAAGCACCGGCCAAAAGGAACTGATACCATTTTACAATCACACAAGACTATTATGCAGCTTCAGATTGTGACATAAATTCCAGAATATGGAACATATATCAGTTCCAGAATCCCAAGTTGGAAACCAAACTTTCTTTTCCAAAAGGGTTTTGCAATACATGCTCACCAGTTGTATAATTTCCTCTTTGCATAGGTATTGCAACTAAGCTCTCTTTTTGTTTTTAATTGAAAAAAAAAAATAAAGAACAGACACCATCATATGCCCATTTTCATTTTTCTATTTTTTATGGGGTAATTTTCACCCTTTGTTGTTTGGATCGTCTAATTTGGCGAGTAAGGTTCTCACTGAAAGATGTATATCTTATACCATCCGGCGAACACATACTCTGAACATGTGTGACATCTGTAGAGCAAAACAAACCGGATAACAATTATCCTGCGGGAGGATCATCGAGAATTTACACAACACAGCAATAGGGAGAAAAAAAAAAGTGCAAAACATGCCGTAGAAAGAGGTATCTATGCATTGCAGATACATGCTCACCAGCTGTATCTATACAATATAAGTTTAAGGTTGTTGATTCATCGTTTGATGTGCAGGGGCAGTCACTTCTACTAAACCTAAGTCAGTGGGATTTGCACAACCAGATCTTTCCCTTATCTCTCGGTATTCCTGACATATAGCACACAAGTGGCAGAAAAAATGGGTGATGAAGTCTCCACAGGGGGCTTCCTGCATCAAACATTCAAGGATGTTATAAAGTACAGAATCAGGGTCTCGAAGAAGAGACATCGCTACGATCAAAGGTATAATAACTAGCCCATGGAGCTTAGATAATCAGAGAACATGGTAAGGATAGACTTACCGCCTTTTCTGTTTAGGAACCAGAGACTACTAAAAATCAAGAACACCAATATCAGATGTTTTTCCAACATCTCAAAGCAACCAGAGACATATAAGAGTGAAACACACTAAGGAAGTCCAACAATTTCCAATGTTGGTTGAATGTGATGTAATGCTAGCTTTTGACATATCTAAACTGAAATTGTTACTCTGCTAATCTTAAATAACAAGCTCATCTTTTCTTTTTTTGTCTAAAAGCAAGGAAATCATTGCCTTTTTATAAGAAAAAATGTTAGATATGAAAGAATATTGCTATTTTAGAACTTGATCCACAGCTACTAGCTTTACCCAAATGCAGGTTAACACGTTTAAAGAGTTATCATGGCATCTAAAAGTTTTACTTAATGTCTTTTCAACTTCTGATAGTAACAGAATATTAGATCCCATAAAGACATTCAAGTTGCAAGACAGACAGTAAGTGATGTTACAAACTAAATCATAATTAAAAGACAATAGATGCAACTAAGAGAACAAATATACTCTGGCAAGGCCCTAAGGAAGATATCTGGCCTATATTCACATTTTCATAGACAAACAAAATTGCAATTATTAAAACTCCAAACTACAAAAGTGGGAAAATAAAAAAGACTATTCTTGTTAGCTTCAGTTTTCAACACACTCTTTAAAAGGCTGCAAAAAATTGAAAGCATATTTTTGGTTGCAATAACATGCACAGGCCGTGTCTCAAGGGGTATCTCTCACCATCACCTTTTCCAATTTCAAATATGCCAAAAGCAGAGCAAAGATAAATAAGAACACAACAAACTTCTTTTTGCTATGAAAATCCCAGCAAATCATGGAACTGGATTTTGTTAGCAGCTACTACCAATGTGTTTAATGTTTATTTAAATGTATTATTTGTATTAATTTGTAATTTCGGATATCAGAGTTTCTAGGAGTCAAAAATATGCATTGAACAGTGAAACCTGGTAGCTGCCTCCTAATGTTGTCAAACCAAGTTGGCTTTTTACATTTTCAAGCTTTTAACTTTCTCTGTTGTCAGGTTTGCTTAGTTAAAATGTATCCTTACTCCTTAAGAAATATAGCCTACAAGAACCTCTCTCCATATACAAGTTGTAATAGCTCAGTAATAGAGAAGCAATGAGATAGGGATTGTTTAGGTTATTGTCTTCTGCTTTCTTTGAGAAATGAAAGCGACTTCACCTTATGTGGTTAATCCTAGAGAAATGTAGGTGAAATTCCTAGAGCTTCTTCTCCTTCTCTTGCTCTTCTATCTCAGATTCTAAAATGCCATTTTCGAGATTCTAAACTTTCTATACGTAACAATTCTAAAACCAAATCTTATTGGAACATGCTTCCCACTACTACATCGCTTTGGCAGCATGGCAGACAGAAATTCCCAAGAATATTTAGCATTGACAGGATCATGATAGTGGTAACTTTAAGTAGTCAATCGAAACAAGGCTTCAGGACATTTTAAGACTTGTTACAAATTTAAACAGCCAAATGAAACAAGAACTCAATAGTACACGTGGTACAACATTTAAAAGTAAATCAAAACAAGGCTTCAGGAAAGCAAGCTTTGTCAAATTCACAGGCATAGGAATATCAGTAAGACCAGCTAACTGGACTTGAAAATGACAAAATCAACCTGTAAACCTAATTTATGAAAAAGCTGATGATTCATAAGTCATGTATTTTATCAGGTAAGTAACCTTATACTGGCAGACAAGCTTGTTCAAAAATCACAAAAAGCTCAAAACTAGTGCATGTGAATGTATTATTTAAGTGTAATGTGCATCTTGATGTCGATCACAATCCCCTACCGCCCAGAAAATAATGCCACATGAAAATGCCGTGCGTCTGGTCCTAAGGTAACATCTTCAATGCAAAAATGCAACCCCAAAAAATTGGTCTTCCAACATTGTCTAATAACCATATGCAATACTTTAATCTGCTCTAATATATGACTTGCCTGCTATGTTCATTTCTCATTGGGTATCTATGGCCTACATCTATTACACCAAACCAAGCATTCAGCACGCAAAGGATGGTAAAACAGAATGTCCATTGACAGGTGGTGGAAGATCTCAATCAAGCTATCCACTCATAACTCAACAGGTATAATAAAGCTTATATGAGGTTGAAAACATGGGGATTGGGATGGCTATGACAACAGCAGACCTGCTAGTCATAATAAAACAAGTGAATTCCTAAATCACCCAGCATATTAAATGGGAGAGTACAATTGGATATCTAATCATACAACTGATCACCAATTGTCTAGAGAGAACCTAAGGCTTTCATATTATTGCCTAGAATAAAAGCCGAAAGTTTGATCAACAACAGAGGAAGACAGTTGGACAGGCTTTTCACCAAAATGAAGCTAATGACTTTTTAACGCATCCACCAGCTCAAAATACTGACATAATGTTCACTTTTAAAGACCACTGGAAAACTAAAGCATTTGCAAAGTAGCCTAAACATAATCTGCAAGTTGAATGCTTTAGTGATGATGCTCAAAAACAGCAATTACACAATGTAGGCAGTCCTTAGATCTGATTGATATCACACTTTTGGAATAAAAATTCCTCAGGTCACATGTATGATTGGATGTCCATATTGATATGCTTACATAGTATAAAACTTTTGCTATTTGATCTTGTAGAGGGAGATTACCAATTTAAATGCCCATGCCTCCAATTAACACCTAAGTCTACCATGTTGTCAACATATTGCATATGTTGGGTCTAAGACATGCCTCGGACTACAGAGTGCTTGAGGTCTATCTGATTACTCAAGGCTCGAAAATCATTTCCGCCCCCGAATACTAGTTTTACAATTCGTAGAGAGGAGGTTAAAAAGTATATATTTCAGCCTTCAACAGACAGGATTTACAGAAGCTTGAGTTCTAATTTCATCTTTCAACTTTAAAAAATTTGAGAAAGAGCATCAAAGGGCGTCAACATGACAGCAAAGGATAAAATTTGAGTCTAACAGAGTCCATTAGCATCATTGGTACAGCACCAACTCCAATAACTATTAAGTTGCAGGCATACCTATGAGTACTAAAGGTAAAGGAACTACTATACAACAAACAAGCTCTCAAATCACGTAAAAGCAGGAAAAAGAAACAGTTAATCTGGCAAAAAAAAAACCAAGAGGATCAAAGTTCATAAAACTGGGTCAACAAACTATTGTATATCATCCACAGAAAAATCAAACAATAAATTATCTTCTGATCACCGAAATGGTACAACCCCGAAAAGTTGAGTGTCCATCAATACACCTTCAACGAGCTATTACCCTTGTCATCCACATCAATTTTCTAGAATTGAATCTGGCACATGAATAGGCTTCAGTCGACTAATCTACTAAGTATACATGTCATGGACAGACATATCAAAGCCAGAAAAAAATGTTGTTTTCCTTTGGCAAATCAAGGACATGTTAATCGTTGACATGGTTAAAATTTGTACAAACCATTCTATTCTCCTGTGGCATTTCCTCGACAAGTGTACAAAACTTCCACCATTCAGCACTATTCTTCTCACACTACGAGCCCATAACATAATAACTCTCCACAACCTACCACTAGTGATGAAAGAGAACAACAAAAATGTTAGTGTGTAAAAGATTCCAAAACTTTCAATGGTCTTTTCTTGGGGAAAAATATAGCCTTAACTTCAAATCAGCTGCTTTGAAGTTCTTTTCAATCTTGGTTTGTCATAACTGGTCCCAGTATTTCTTGAATTTAACTCAGTTAATTCCTATATGAAATCATTCCTTAATGCTATATCACAGCGCAATGAAATTCAGAGCATTCTCCAGTCTCTATATCTAAAGTATTAATTCTTGGAGATCAAACTATTGTGTCCAACTTCAGAGCAAAGTTAGAATCATTTATAACAAATTTAATAAGCTTATGATAAAACGCCAATAATATGTATCAAAAGCAATTTTAACTTAGAAGAACAGAAATTCAGAGCATTCTCCAGTTTCTATATCTAGAGTATTAATTCTTGGAGATCAAACTATTTTGTCCATCTTCAGCCCAAAGTTAGAATCATTTGTAACAAATTTAATAAGCTTATGATAAAATGCCAACGGTAGGTATCAAAAGGAACCTTAACTTAGAAGAAAAAATTGATTTTCGAATTTTGGACCGAGAATATTCTTCCTTTTGACCCCAAAAACATCTTAGTACAAGTGAAAGTGGAGCTTTTTGCCATCATTAGGATCAATTCCAAGGAAGCTTCAGTTCTTGCTTCCTAAAGCTGTTCCAACATTTATTGTACTTGATACTTGCTTAACTACTTCATCGATCTTGTATTTCTAGTCCAGGGAAGCTGTCATGAATTAACAATATCAAGTGAATGATGAACCAAGCACATAAAGAATGAACGCTTACTAGCAGTTAAAACTCTGAACTTGCTCTTTGTATTCGTTCAGAGGGAGGAATTGGGAATAAAATCACTTGGAAGGTACTCCATGAACATAAAGTTATGAACAATTAAAACATAAACAGCGGAAAATTACAAAGCATGGCAGATATATAATGAAAATAATTACAAAGCAAAAGCAACACCCTCAATACCTGCAGATTGTATTTGGACCTTAATGTCCTCCGATAGCCACATGCATAACAAGAAACAAAGCATCCAGGCAAACCCAGAAGAACACCATCAGTCAGAAAGCAACAGAGAGTATTGACAAGACCCCATAAGATAAAATGGGTCATGCACGACCCCATAAAAGTTCCTGAACCCAAAAACTCTGCATTCTTCCCAAAAAGAAAGCAAGGACAAACGAGCCCAATGAAACCTGACCAGAAACAATACTTGATATTAGTTCATTAGGATCAATTATCAGAGCCAACAAAATACTAGGAGTCTGATTTTGACTGAGTCAATTAAATAAAAGGCACGTCTCAAGTCACTCACAAGATAATAATATCAAGATTTGACGTTAAAATGGTTTTGAGCATAGAAGAGAATACATTGGTTTCCAATTTAATAGCTTAAGCTTAGGTGAAATGTGTAGCCAAAACTCATAGCTCACAAAGAGTTCTTACGGTATAAATCAATGAACCACTACTTTTCCTGATAATTTAAACTTTTAAATGAGCTGATAATTTTCCAGTCAACAGAATTTAGCAAAAACTTTTATCTGAAAAGGAAATCAACCTTTGAACTTGATCCTGATAAACTTAATGCCCAAAAGCCAGATCAGTCCACTTATTAAATGACTGGTTTACACAAAGCATGTAACTGCATATTTTCTCGATGTAATTGCACAAAACCATCAATCACAGTTCAGTGATAGAGGAATCTAAAACTCAAACCCTAATTAGATTCCTCTGCTGCGTTGAACTTCCAGAAAACTTGAAGAACAGCATTGCTAGTGATGTGAAATTGCATGCACAGTAATCTCCAATACAGAAATACAGAGAATTTTTTGTTGTTTTCAGCTTCTTTATAGAAAAGCAACATACTACTGAACAAATAATATTTTATGTAAACAAAAGGTGCTCAACAGGAATCATAACCGCAACTAGCAGTGTTTAGGGCCTTGTCAATGAAAACTCTAAGAGCAGAAATGAATCCAGGGGGTTTGAACAATAAGCCAAGTATATTACTTTAGACATGCGTATGAATTATGTTATCAGATACTAAAAGAAAGGAGATATATGTGTTTTGCTAATTATCATTTTCTTACACATTTTATTTTGTCTAATGTATGCAGGATTCAAAGTTGAAAGATGATTGGCCGATTGAGAAGACTATATACTAACTGGCTGAGCTCGGTGCATATTAACCATATTCAAGATGTGCTTGTTCACCACTAACATAATCAGATTTTCTCATCCATATGCCAGTTAATGTTGAATAAGCCACATTCGAGTACTTCACACCAACTAAGGCAAGTTGTCAAGCAAATCCTCATCCCAGAGAAATGTAAATCTTGAACCGCTCCAATTTATACTTTGGGTAAACTATCTAGGGAGCCCTTAAACTATTCCAATTGTCTCAAAGTGGCCCCTCATTTATTTCAAGTCTCAAAATGGTCCCTCAACAACAAAAAGCGTCAAATTTTGATCCATCAGTCAATCTCCACCGTTACAACTGATGCATCTAAGGGCAAAATTGGACAGATCTAACTGTGGAAATAGACCCAAGGATGAAAATCTAACACTTTTCATTGTTAAGGCACCAATTTGAGACAATTGAAATAGTTGAAGGACTCCCTAAATAGTTTACTCTTATATAATTTTGGGTCCTCCATCTTTCTAAAATGCAAACATTTCTTTCTAATAGTGGTGCATATTATCCCCTGTCATGGCTTTCAGGTAAAGAGCTTTCTGCCGCAGAAAGCAAAAACTTCCAGTCATAATGATCAATACTAATGTTTGTCCAAATACTTTGTGCCTCAATCAGATATGACAAGAATTACAATTCCACGTCTGGCAGTGATGTTAGGACCATGAGAAGCATACATCTTAGGCAAAAAGATCCAGATTATATGCATCATTCTTAGGAAACATGGAATAGAAATAGAACAGCTTATATCAAAAGAAATACCTCTTCCCCAAGCCAATACCATACAAATACATGTCAAAACCTAACAAATATCAAACAAACATAGCAATTGCATCTTCCTCCCCTCTTGTCCTTATCTCTTTCTTTTTTCCGTCTATGAGAGGGGTAATTACTGAAAAATCAATATGAGACCAAAAAGGAGGCAGAAATCTGCTTACAGCTTTGCAGATCATCACAACAAGCACAGATTCCAGAAGACCACTGCTGTGGCACGCCAGAACTCTCACTTTGAGTTTTCGTTGTCTGACTTGGGCCGCCAACATCCACCACTTCATCTCCATCTTTCTCTGCTTCTGAATCTGACCGCTCCACCTGCTCCAGGGGTATATAACTTGGTGGAACATAACTCCCTCTTTTTTCCTTCATTGCAACTTCCTTCTCACCACTAAAGCCCACCAAATCAATCCATAACTCAACCAATAATAATAATAATAATCACATGGAAAGCACTAAAAATGCCCTTCACAACAAACAACTCAAAAATTGTGCAATGCGCAAGCTCTTCTATAATTTATTACTATAAACAACAATCAGACAGTCAAAACAAGAATTGCTTCAAAATTAACTCAATTAATACCCATAACAACAATTTAAAAAAAATCAGTAAAAAGATTTGGTACTCTTTTTCACCGACCAAAAGAATAACATCCAAAAAAAAAAAACCCATCATACAGAAAGATCATGAGGGATCAAACGCTTATAATAATCCAATCCGAATACAACATAAAACGAAAAATTTGAATTGGAAATAGAATAAATACCTGAAATTAGTACATTTTCAGCCAACCTAGATTTCAATCTCGAGGCGATTCCAGAACAACCCTTCTCCTGAACCTCATAAAAGCATAAGCTCAAGGCAAAATAGAATTAACTGGGAAAAAAGTAGTCTCTAAAACACCTCAGTATATGTGTAGTTGATGATTAACCGGACGAAACGGAACAGAGAAAGCAGAACCGAATCGTTTTCGGAAATGGCAAATGGGAGAGTCCCTTTTTTTTTTTTTTTGCTTGAGTTGTTTATGATTTTCTTTATTTTATGTTATTTGATGTTTTTTTGGGGGGCTGTTGATGACTTGTGTGGAGATGTATTTTCAGTTAGGCAAGAGTTGAAGGGAAGATGGCACCTTACACTGTGAGATTACCAATTTTAGTCCCTCATTTTCAAGATGTGATGAATTTCAGTCCCTTATTTTCTTTGATAATCAAGACTCACCATTTTTGACTTGAAAAGTATAAGATGGGTTACTTAACAATTGTCAAACATTTATTACCCAAAAGAAAAAAGAAACTATTGATCCTCCCATTTGAATTTTGAGTCTCAGATTGGAACTTGGAATTTGGAAAAATTCCATATTTTGAGTGTTAGAGATTGGCCAAGATACTTCCATTGGAATGTGAAAAATTTTTAACAATATGATAACTCAATAGTACCGACAATAGTGTTACATTTGTCGGTTTAACTTTAAAGTGTATATAATTAAACAATTTGTTAGAGCCTTGTATCCAAAAAAAGCACTCGCTCACATCGCATGATTAATATTTAAGGATAGAATTAAAAAAGTGAACCAAAAATATCATCCTTATCATATTTCCCTCTTTACCTTGAAATATTTGTCGAATAATGTGCAAGTACAATAAAGGAAATGAGTTTAAGACTGAAATGCAATGCTTTTGAAAATGTTAGGGATCAAAGTATCCAATGTATAAAACATGCAAGACAAAAAACGTAGAAATCTCAGACGTGAAGGACTATAAGTGTGTTTTTTCCAAAGACCAAAATACTAGAAATGACTAACTAAATTACAACATTTCAGAAATATCTTAGGCCAGCCCAGCTGGAATCTCCACCACCAGAACTCATTTAAGGCATTGCAAAACCTATAGGAACAAATCAAAGAAAGGAGTGAGAATTACTCCTCCTCAGCCACAATAGCAAATGGCAATTCTTTCAACCTCTCTACCATCATTCACTAGTCCTTCCTCCTCCTTTTCATCACCAACCAAACCAACTCTTTGCCCTAATCCCAGCACTTCATTTTTCAACACAAAAGTTACTACTAATTGTCAGCATGAGAATATGCTGTTTTCACATCACAAAACAGCATCTTATCGGTATTCATCTTGGGGAAGATTTACTACTGAAGAAGAAGAAGATGTTGATTGTTGTAGCTTTCAAGAAGCAGTTGAGCTCTTCAACAAGAGGGAATATTATAGATGCCATGACGTTCTTGAATCCCTTTGGAACAAGTCCCAAGAGCCCACCAGAACTCTTGTGCATGGCATTCTGCAATGTGCCGTAGGTTTCCATCATCTTTTTAATCAGGTAACATTTAACAATTGTTGCTACACTCTGTATATTCTTAAATGAGAAATCAACACAATAAATTGTGATGATGACTACAAATATGGTATTATTAAGAAAAAAAAAGACTACTATTTTGACATGTGTGGAATTCGGCAGTTAAGATTGACTCTAATGTACAATTTGCTGAGTTCAACTCATTCTAATAGTATTGTTTGTCATTCTGTCATGTGCTTCTTCTCAAATTGAATAGTAATAAAGTACAAATGAGATATTAAATACAATACTTTAAGGTAATGCAAATTTCTTCATTTAATAAATTACTCAAAAAAATTTTTTTTTTTTTTTCCTTTCTTAGAACCACAGGGGAGCTATGATGGAGTTGGGAGAGGGACTGTGTAAGCTGAGAAAAATGAACTTTGAGGATGGACCGTTTCATAAGTTTGAGAAAGACATATCTGGAGTATTGGATTTTATCTACCAAACTCAGTTAGAGCTTGCTGCCTGTAAGTCTAATCCAAAAATTGAAAGCTATGTTTTTCTCCCTTTATTTTTTTTAAATACGTCCCTTTATTTTTTTCTTTGTAAATATTTTTTTCTTTGTAAATTCGTCCTTTTTATTTTTCAAATTTGACAATATTCATTGACTTACAATGACAAAAAATAACACTAATTGAAGTATAGTATTTTTTTAACATTAGACAGAAGTCCCTTCCATTATGTTATGTACCTCATTTATTCACAACGTTCTAGTGTACACATTCCTATGTTTTAGATTTAATGTAAATTGCTGCGGATAACCAAATAATCTTTATGTATAGAAAAATTTTTTTGTTCAATTTCCTTATTCCTTTTGGGTAGATGTCCCTAAATTTTCATCTACCTAATTGGGACATGTTTGTAGGTACTGAGGATTTATGCATTACAATGGATCAATCGGAAAGATCATACCAGCTTCTTGGTGGTTATGCAGCTGGTCAGCCCCTCTATCGTGTGCAAAGCACTAACCAATTAGACAACTACAACTACATTGTCTTCTGCCCAGAGAGGAATCATGGTTTTAATGGTCAAATTCGAATAAGACTTCCAATTCTGCAGGCATCAGAAGATGATCTTATGAACTTAGACTCCAATTATTACCCAAATTAGTTATATGTTTATCTCCTAGTTTCACAAAGTGACATGAGGTTTACATCATTTACTTTCTTATGGCAAGTCATAGCAGCGCCTTTCTTTTTTTTTTTTGGTTAAGTAGGAGGTTTTGAATCCAAAATCTCCTACTTACAATCTCTCACGTGTTATCATTTAATCCAACCCAACTCAACCCTCCCTCTAAGTCATAGCAGCTATTTACAATCAGGATGAGCTAAAATCATTTTCTTTCCATGAGGCATTTATATACCATGTGGTAATTCTTAAGTGCCAATTCAGCGTGTATACAATAATACTAATTTTATTTTGTAATAATTTGGTAACCTCTGACCTAATTTACTCGTAGGTTAAAATTTTAGAATTTCTTTTGGTTTAAAGTTTAATATACTGACCAACTCGGTTTAGAATTTTAGCACAGCCCAATTTCACCAAGAGAAATAGCTAAAAAGATTAAGTGGCTTCTTTTCTGGTTTACGATTTTTTTGCACAACCCAATTTCATCAGGAAAAGGTTTTCATTGTGTTTAATACGTGTCCTCTCTTCTTTTGATGTCTAATTTCTTTGGTCTTCAGCCATTTTTTCTTTTTTTGGTTAAGATGCTTCAAAAAATTTCGCATATCTAATTTTCTTTTTATTTGTCTTCAACTTATAATTAATTTTTGTAGTAAATCACAATAACGAAATATATTACTTAGTAACTCTTGTTCTCAATTCTCTCCACCTCTTCTCTTCTCTCTCTTAGGGATGGAGACTACACCGTGGTCTTCCTCCCATGAATCTCGCTTCATTTTGTTCGTTTTTCTCTAATAAAGTTTCTTTTAAATTTTCTTAGTGAGAGTTTTCTATTTCTCTGAAGAATTTCTAGTGAGAATTTTCTATTCTCCTAGGGCTTCTTATGGAGATTTTTATATTATTTACTTTTTTTTGTTGTTAGATCTAAATTTATGTTGGATCTAATTGTCAGATCTAAAATTTTTTTGGATCTTGGATTTGTTTCAATAGATCTTATCATCACAATTGGAGTTTAAAACCACATATTAGAATTTTTAGTGAGAATTTTCTATTCTCCTAAGGATTCTTATGGAGATTTTTGTATTTTTTACTTTTTTTTGTTGTTAGATCTAAATTTATGTTGGATCTAAAATTCTTTTTGGATCTTGGATTTGTTTCGATAAATCTTATCATCACTATTGGAGTTTAAAACCGCTGATTAGTAGATTTGTGGATTGCAACATGTATAGAAGGGAGTATTACAAAACAATCTAGAAATTTCTTGTATTTTTAAGATCTACTAGTATTTTGACCATGCCATGCACGGGATTATTGTGAGGACCCGCAATTTTCCCTATTTTATTTTATTTTACTGGCTTAATTAATTATTTACTCCACTCATTTTCTCCAAATATTTTATTCTGACCTTTTTAGACCCAATTACATGGAACTATGGCTTGCACGTATTCTTAAAATTGACTTGTTACGAAAATTAATTTTGAAGGTTAGATAAGTGAGAAATAGTGAATGCGCGTTTGGAAATAATGATCGATTTCGAAGAATACAATAAGTTTGAAAAATTGGAGACTTGTACATTAGTCTTAAAATAAGTATTTTTATGATTAAATACTCAAGTGATAGTTAGTTATACTATCGTTATAAGAATTTCTTAGAGATTTCGCTTTATCGCGCACAAGTCGGAAAATACGCGTTTTCGCGCGCGCGACTAATTGGAGGATTTTAGAAATTACCTCTAGACTATTAAGAGTACAATAATATTAGTATGAATATAAGTGCATTAGAGGTTTAGTGCACAAGTGAATCGAACTCGAGAGGAATCGAGTACGAAACGCGCGCGTACGCACACCATTCCTTAGTTGACTTTTGGAGCATTCCTAGCCAATCATTTTAGCTTCTCATGGAAGCATCCACACCGGATCAAAACCCTTTCTTTTCTCACCTCAAGTGCACGGCTGAAACTTTCATTTTCTCCCCTCAAGACAGCCGGCCAAGAAGGAGGAAGAAACACTCCAAAATTCTTCAATTTTCTTCACCAAAATCTTCACCAAATCACACCAAAATTTACCTCCACTTAGCTAACAACTTGGTGAACACCTTAGGCTACAAAAGGAGCTCACCTTCCACGGTTTTGCTGAGCTTAAGGTGACCGAAAATTTCCTGCTAGAATCACCAAGGAAGGTATAAAGCGATCAACCTTATAAATTTTGACTTGTGGTAGTAGTATTGCACATATATGTTTGTAAGATCATGTGGGTAGCTTGGTTTATTGTGAAACTTGTTGTGTGGGCTCTATAATTCCCACTTTGAGTTGTTGGACTGATTTGATGAGTTTTATTGTTGTTAATGCTGGATTAGAGGTTAAACTAGTGGATATAAGTAGCATATTGAAGGAAAGCTCAACGGTAGTGAAGGGTGAAATTTTCCGATTCTGCCCTATATGTTGTCCGGGCCTTTAGGGCGAAATTTGTGGATCTAATGGCTTGGTTGTGATGTTTATAATGTTTGTGAGTTGTGTAGAAAGTTTCATGAAAAAATTCCATGAATTGGTTGGCAAATGTTGAAATTTTCGTATGACAGCAAATCTGGAAAATTTTCACGTCAATACCCTGGCAGTGTTCTTGTTTCTGGCCATATCTTTTTGCTTCCGATGTCGAAATTGAGTACCGTTTGTGGCACTGGAAACTAGACATTCCCAGATTTCCAACGGTATAAAATTCAGGTTCTAATTCGATCCGAGTGATCTGTACCAAGCTTGTAAAGTCGACTGCTCTGTTCCACGTTTTCAAGGGAACTCTGTTCTGTGCAGCGACTTAGTGTCCAAAACGACCTAGTTGTGGACTGATTTTGAAAATGATTTCTTCTACGAAATTGTAGCTTTATGAATCTAGTTTCCAACACCACTGACCACGCTCAATTCCGAGTTGAATTGAGTGATTTGTGACCACAGTTTGAAACTGACTCAGAGGTAGAAAACCCTCTTTTGGCTAGTTAATGCCTTAGCTTTGATTGGGACTTGTTAATTCGAATTTCTTGGTGTTAATCACCTACCAAATTACACCTTGGATGTTCCTTAGACCTTGTCTTCATAAATGGATGATGTTTGAGAATTTTATTGGCCAAATGTTTGGAAAAGGGAAAAACACCAATGCAAGGCAGATTGCCTTAGAAATTTTGCAAACTTTCTTGACTTGGTTCAATAGCTTCCCAAATGAATTTTCCCATGAAATTTGGTAGAGGGATAGCGCTCATATGGTAGTATAATACTGCCAAATTTGGTGTCATTCTGAGTTCATTTCGATGCTCAAACAAGGTCCCAAATTTCATGACTTCAACCTGGAAAATTGTCTAAGTGTCTCAATTTTTCAGCAACTTTGAGCTACTATATCTTGGTGCTCAAAACTCCAATTCTTGTTCCGTTTGTTGTATTTTAAACCTTTCTTGCAACTCTAATTGAGTTCCAAAATTCAAAGGCTAGATCGAATTCTGTGATTTTTGCCGATTTTTCAAAGTTAGCCGAAAACCAACCCCGCAACTGTCTTAATGGTCCAAAACAGCCACTTTGAGCCAAATTTTGAATATCTTCCATTAGGAATCATAGAAAAGTGTCTTCTAGGAACTTTTAGTACTTTGGAAGAAGTTTCCAACGGTACCAAGTTTTCCAATTTTGGACTTACAGAGAGTGAGATACGATTTTTCAAAGAATGCACCCCAAATCTGAAATTTCTAAACTTAAAGGAAATTGAGTTTTTAGAACTCTCCATTTTCCTTCGATATTGCTTGACCGTTTTACACTTGATTTCAAAGATGAAAATCAATTTTCCTTGTATTATTAAACTACACTTTTGAGTCTCGATTTACGAGTAAATTAGGCTCTCTTTCATGATAATTTTCTTAGATTGTACAAGTGTGCAATCTTCCTTGATAACTAGGGGTTTAAGATGATAGTGTGTGATCGCAAATTATTATTTGCTCAGGCGCTCAAGGGGACCTTCAAGAGGAACTCGAAGCGGACGCCTAAACACCTGTTTGAGCACTTACTTACTTGTTTTGATCTGGTGAGTGTTCCATATAGGAGTACGTGATTTGAATAGCCTATGATATATTCAATCCATGGTCATTATGTGTTATGTGTTTCCGTACTCGTTCTCATTTAAGTAAAATGTACTTGAATTATTCGACATGAAATATTTGAAATGCATATTTACATGAAGTGTTTCAATGATTAACTATGCTATGGCTGCATAAGTCGATTGGAGTGAATCTCTTCGACTCTTAAGTGGTAAAAATAGATGGCCAATAGGCGGTCTATTAATATGATAAATGTCTACCGACTAACCATGAATTACCACCGTTCACCGACTACCATTACCGTTAACCGTTAACCGTTACCGTTTACCGATTTACTTGACTATTTGATTACTTGATTATCTGTCTACTTGGCTACATGACTATTTGATTACTTGATTATGGTGAATTATATGTTCATATGAAATTACCGCATATTGCTTATGTGTTTAAGTGTAAATGTTGCATATAATTGCCCTTATGAAATTACCACCGTTTTAAGGCGAGTGTGTACTTTATCTCACTCGACCTACTAAAATGACAAATTATTACCGTTTATCAATTTGCTTGATTATTTGTGCATGTTGTAAGCTCTAAGCTGAACTGGGCCCTGCCCTTGGTTACTAACCTACTCGAGCCAGGACTGGGCTCGGTCGGGTAGGTTGGAACCCTGGGACACCGTTTCGGTATACTCGAGTACTACCACTGGAGGGATAAGGTGATGGCCAGACAACCGAGGGGTTCACTGGAGTCATAAGGTGAAGTTGACCGAAATGGTTCTACTGGAACACCGTATCCTTCAATGTGTGTTTATTTTTGTATATTGATAACTGTATCATGCTAATGTGCCAAGATGCAATCTTGAACCATGCTTGTATTATGCTCAAATGACTCGTACAATGATAACTATTCCATGTTAATGTGCCAATATGCAACCTGGAACTATACATGTGGTATGTTCAATTTACCTGATTTATTAGAACTGTTAGAGTGTCTTGGAACCTCACTGGGCTGTGTAGCTCATTCCACGTTTTTGTTTTCCTTAACAGGGTTCGAGACCAAGAGTGTTCGTGAATAGTACTAGAATGTTCTCTTTTGAAGATTTTAAGTTGTATTATAACGGATGGTTGTAGTACATACTCTTTTGGATTGTATTAAGTTTGAAAGCTAAGTAATTGTAAGCGTAAAATATTTTGGAGTACGTTAATTATATATCGAAGTTATTTGAAATATTTCGAGTTTTGAATTGTGGATTGTAGTGAGTCCTGGCGAGAGCTGGGCAGGCGTCCTGCGGATACCCTTTGGTTCGCCTTAGGGAGAAGTGGGGGCGTCACAATTATATTTTTAAATCAAAATAATATTGTATATAATTTATATATACTAAGTTTTTTTGAGGGGCCTCGCGAGGTTGCCCCCAGTTTTGGTGTTAATCAAAATATAAATGATGGCGGTAATTTAGTGTAAACACTTGGCCAATACTAATAATTATGATGTGAGAAGAATCCTTTTCCTGGTGTATTAAGTCATACTCCAATACACCAGGTGGCTGATATATGAATTGATATCACCTGTTGTCCTCTTCATGCTCGATTCACATATGTAAAATGCATTAATAGCCATAATACATACACCTTGATATCTACCAACGGTCATGCTTAGCACTCGGACTGGCACGTTGCTCACGTCTCTTTCTAATCCTTTCTCTATACGCTTCTTCTAAGCTTGCATATTTTCATCGGCGACCCATTTAGAAAAGCTCAACTATACATATGTAAAAAGGTTTCAATTAAGAATGCATAACCAACTAAATTATTAGCACAAACACAATTAATAAATAAATAAAAAATAACGTTTGTACCTCCCATAAGCTATCAAGAATTAATAACATATTCATTAACATCTTTCAGTGAACCATTGCGCTGATTTGAACACTCTGACTCATTAGCCTCTCTCTACAAGGACAAAATCACGAAAAGGCAAAATAAAGCAAAGAGCTCACCTTGCAAAATTAGGAAATGGAAGCTTTCAATTGGAAGAAGAAGTTGGCCTTGAGACAATGGTCCACATAAATGGAGGCAAAAGTTCATGTAAAGAACACAAATCAAAGCATGCACCACATAAATAGAGAATTTTCTGAAACTCAAATCACTGGAATAAAACAGGAGATCTTATTACCCTTTGCTTAACTTGGAAATCTGAAATCAAAACATCAAATCACCAAATAAAGGTGAGTAAGAAAACAGAACTTAAAAATAAAAAACAGAATGAAATATGAACACAGAGCAGAAATTAGCTGCTACGGAACATTTATAACCAAGAAGTGACCAGCCCTATTCAATACCATCATCATCCTAATTCCCAAGTATACATTGGCATGAGGAGGTGCATTTTGTAACTATGATTGTATTGCTTTTGACTCTAAAGACAGTAAATGTTCCCAACTTGTCCAAGGCTACAAAAATATGTTAATGATGGTAAACTTGGCTTAAAACAAATAAGTTCCCTCTACTATGAGTTCTCTCTATCTTGGTTCTAAACGTGGTAAACTTGGTTTAAAACAAATAAGCTCTCTCTATCTGCAATCCTTAGAACACCTAGTATAAGTATGCAACATTTTATCTTAATTAAATTCAGAAAACTGAATCTGGCTTTAAGGCATTTTTACAAATAGGTTTTGGGCACTAATTAGGATGGAGAAAAATACTACAAAGAGTAAACAGAGCAGAAATTAGCTGTTATGGAACATTTATAACCAAGAGGCGACAATCGCAACTGTATTTGATTGAATTCAACTTTTCATCCATTCACAATATCCATCATTTTCCATGGTTAATGATTCTAGAGAATGAAATGTCTGAAATGAGAATAAGTTCTTCAATCGTTTAAGTTGCTCCTGAGATGAGAGTGTGTTCTATGTTTGTTTCATGGATACCCAATTAATTGGAGAACAAGATCAGATAACCCAAAAAATGAAGAAACTTCACCGTGCTTTTCGGATGAAGAAATTTAGCCACCACAATAGTGGTGGCGAACTCTGCTCGGCAAACAATAGCTCATCCCTATTCCTCGAACAAGACCCTGCCTCTCATTTTTTTCTCTTTTTTTTTTGTTAATTTGGTTTGAAGAGACAAAATATGCAAGGGAAAAAGAAATCACACAAAAGTAGGGAAATCCAATTATTTTAAATTCAAGAGTTAGCTACTTGCATGAAATTATTATTCTAAATTCAAGAGTTAGCTACTTGCGTGAAATTTCATAAGTGACTTGGGACAAAAACTGACTTCCTTTCCTGGAAAAAAAAAGAGAGAACCAAAAATTATATATTTAACCCATCAATCATGCTGAACGCTTTTCTGAAGTGGCCTGAATTTAACATCAAAGAATCTTTGGAACTAATTTCACTACCATGGCATATTTCGTCAGTCTAAGCTTGCTCAGACTCAAAAAAAAAGTATAGCTAATTGTCTAAAAAAAACACATCGTCTTTTCTTAGCTTTACATTGCATAAATTCAGGGCTAACAAGTTCATATTGTTAGACCACCATTCATTTATTGAAGTTAGGAATAACACCTACACCAACTGTAATAACCTCTCAATGTGTTTAGAAAATCACCTATATTTTTCTTGTTACTTGGTTTTGGATAGAAAAGTTAGTTGTAATGCCTCTGGAATACAAATACCTTAATGTAATTAGTTTATAATAGTTTGTCTCTTGACAACCTAATTAAACTCATTCAAAAAAAAAATTGAACTTGCAAATTTGATGTTCAACACCTTTTAATTTGATTAGTTTCCTGCGTAATTTCTAATGTTTTAAATCTCAAATATAGAAAATGAATTGGATATATTTATAGGCTAGATTACAAACTACATTAGCTAAACCCACAAAGTAAAATAGGAAAAAGATAAAACACACATACACACACACACAAACACAAGTGAAACAGAAAGTATGAAATGCCTGGCCATGTCTTACACAAGGAAAATTAAAGAAAGAAAAAGAGAAAAATAGCATCCAATTGGCCTTCCATATATTCCTTTCTGTTCTGTAGCTTTTCTGGTTCTTTTTGGAAACTTATTAGTTTATAATGGATTAAACTATACAGATATTATAATAAGAGAAGGTTATAGGAACTGCAAAACCAGTTAGGTGCTGTTTACGAGAAGAAAAATCAATTGCTCCACTACATTATAAATGAGTTGTTAAAAAAATGACAAATTAATGCTCCACCAGTCTTTATATCAAAGAAGTTGTTGCTCAATATAAAAATCTACATCTGGCCACGTCAATTTTGCAACAGTTTGCCAACTTGTTACAAAAGATTTGAGAGGTATTTTATCTTCAACAGAATCTAAAACCAAATGAATATTTTGAAGTGGTTAAACAAAATGCTCCTGGGTTTGGTTGCCAATTCATGTACTAATCACAAATCAAGAACTACTTGGTTTCTATCCAAGTGGACATTTTCATTGGCGTCGGTATTAAGCATCGAAAGTCTCTTACTTATTTTCTTTATTCATAACCGTTGACAATGGCACCAGTTTTTTTGCTCTGCAATTTTCAAATTTACGTGAACCATATAATGTACTATGTAAACCTGTGTTTTAAAACTCGGACCGGACCGGCCGGTTCAACCGGTCGAACCGGGAACCGGCCATGTGTCCGGTCCGAGTTATACTAAAAAACCGGGAAAGTAAAAACCCGGTCAAATCCGGTCAAGAACCGGGTTTGACCGGGAAAAAACCGGATTTTCGGTTCAAACAGTATTTTTTTTTAAAAAAACTCAAACTTTTTTAATATTATATTTTGACCCCTAGATTGTTAAAAATTATTAATATACCTCAAATATTTCATACTTTATCAATGTTTTCTTAAAGTTTGGTGTTATTTTTTAATTAAGTCCATAATTTTAATTCTAAACTTGTTAATACTTATTAAATAATATAAATTGCTACTTGATTGTTCTAATTTCTTTGTATTTTCTTGTTAAATATATTTGAAATATCAAATATATATGAATACACCTTTATTAATATTAACATGTTATTAGGTATTTTACATATAATATTTTAATTTTTAAATAATTTTATTTATGACGTCATCCGATTCAACCCCTATCGAACCCGGTTGAACCCATTGACCCTTGACCCCTGAGCTTGACCGAGTCGATACCCGGTCCGGTTCTGAAAACATAGATGTAAACACAGGAAGGGAACCATAATATCATAACAAATTACAAAAAACAAAAGAACAAGCAAATACCATATCACAATCGAAACATGCATTGATGAAATTACATTAAACCAATCCAAAACATCAAACAATTTTCTGAAACAGAGAAAAACTAACACACAATGATTGTAGATGTTAAATGAGGACATATAGCGAATATATGGTGTGCACGTCAAATAAGTTTGAATGACCTGTCTAAAAATACAGCCCTTAATCATAAAACAAAAGACATCAGCACAACAAACAAATCACATCAATGCGACCTTCAATTATGATCAGCAAATTGATAAACTCAAAACCGATAAGCTAACAGAAATCCTTACTGTACTAAAAGCGAGAGTTAGGTTGCTACAGTGAAAATGGAAATCCTTACTAAATCCTCCGTGCTCCTCGGACTCCCTTTTCTGTGGCTTTGCTATTACTTTCCCCTTCTTCTCTATTTCTTGTTTGCTTGTAATGGGATGGAGTTAGAAAACTTGTATGCGTTTTTAGTGATGTGCATCAATGATTCTTGGAGATGAAATCTTTGAGATAACAGTAGTGGCTTCTTCATAATTTTAGCAGTTAAAAAACAATAAACTGCTGCATTAGTTAACCCAAACTGAAAGAAAACATGTGTCAAAAATGAATGGTAATGAAGTTTTCACCAACCGCTTCCCACCCCTCCAAGAAGTACTCCTGTCCAACTAACAAAACCAAATGCCCTCAAAGTTGCTAAAAATTACTTGATAACCGGTCCACTTTCACTGTAGCAACGTAGCTCTCGCTTTTAGTATAGCAAGGATTCACAATATATGTAATTTCTAGTGCATATTTAACCTATCATTAGGACAGTGATGTAAATCAAACTGTGCTGGATGATTTCCAATAGTTTATTAATGAAATCTGCATTTTATGGAAAAAAAATATTACTTGGTACTCTTTTAAGCTAAACATACAACATCTGCTCAGATAGATTCCCAAGAGAATTCTTAGAACGAATAAAGGTGTAATAACAAGGTTGATGGCCAAGGTGGGTGGGCATGGTCTGATGGTGTGTTGTGCCCCTCATTGTTTAAAGAATATGCATTTCTTAAATATTTGAAACTTCGTTTAGATCGAGAAATTTGACGAAAATTTTGAATTCAACCGCTTAATTGCTTTAGTTATTTGGATTGCTTAATAGATATTTAGATTCATAATTTACCAATTGTCTGAATACACTTTAGACACTAGAATAAATTATGATTTACAAATCCAAATACCTCCTAACTAATCTAGGGATTTAGGAGAATTTCAAATCTTTCATCAAATTCCTCAATCCAAATATTTAATGGTAACATTGGGTTGTTTGGACCAAAGAAAACTCACTCAATTGCTTGAGTGTTTTTTACGATCATATTGTATTGTGTCTAAAATTTTAAACTAAAAGTAATCTTAAATTTTAGATTATGGGTAAAGTATGCTAGAAGTTCCTAAACTTTTTCAAAATCCTATTTCACCTAAAATATTTTGAGAAATATGGGATATATCAACATGTCAAAATCATTCCTATTGAAGTGGTGTGTAGCCCATACGACCATGGGTTTCATCTTCTATATACATGATGAAATACGATCATGGATTTCATCTATATTAGGAGGGGAACACCATGCAAATGCACAGTGTGGATTTCACATGTGCCCAGACATTTAAATAGATATAGTATGTGCTATAGTTGAATATAATAAGTTGAATATGCGATTATGTGCTTAGAATGTTGCTGAGCAATTAAAATAATCGAAGTAGTAAGGAAATGTGCATAGCTAAAAGTCTCAGCATAATATAAAGTAGGAAAAAAATTAGATAGGAAATGGTTCAGGATAAAAGATAATGAAGATAATCAAAATGTTTCATCTTTATAGGTACCAGAAGCAAAATACACAAAAAAGGAGAAACATGGCTTGTATATTTGTTAGGAAAATAGAAGGAATGAGAAGATGGGCAGCAAGCTGGATATCCCTGGTTTCCTCTAGCAATTTGCAAATTGAGTATATTTTGGAACATAGGTGCTTTATTTAGCATCATGAAAGACCACACTAGTGTATAACGAATGCAGGCTGCATGAGTTGATTAGAACTCTAACCATCAAAATAAACATGAAAGGTGTAATACCACGAAAATATTTTCTTGACTCTGTTATCATCAAAGATTAAAACCGTAAAGGTTGTCTTTGATTCGATAATAAATACAATGATTTCATTATGTTGCAGTCCATGCTTCGAGGATGAAACTTCTCCAATTTTTTTTTGAGCTTTTTTCCTTTAACACCAATTTCAGTAGCTTTGTTTCCTATCTTGATGAGAAGAGTTGGAGTCATGTCACCATTGACGTAGTGATCGACAAACCTTGGAATTTTTTGATAATAATTAATGAAAATTAGATCGTAGAAGTAAAAAATAGATTCGGTTAAAAGAAATGAAACAATAGTGGCAAAAAGAGGTAGTGTAAAGTTAGCTTGCCACTGTGTTGGGAGTGGCTGAAGAAAAAATCTGATAAAAGAAAATAGAATCAATTAGATTTTGGATTAAATCTAGTTTCATTGATGAAGCTACGAGGTGTTGGATAACCATTTGCTGCGCACAAGCTGCACGTATTCAACAGATGGTGTATTAAGAATAAGAAGAGCACAAATGGATACATAGAGTAAAATGAAGCATACACTGGCTATAGATGTCAAATTTTTTCCAAAAATTTTGTTAATTTTTATTGCGTCTTTATCATTGATTAAATAATCATTTTATTTTATTTTGTAGGAGAAAGAAAGTGAAAATAGAATAGGTTTTGTTTTATTTTAAACCCAATCAAAAATCTTCCCAAGACCTAATAAAAAATCTCCCCAAAAGCCCAAGCCAAGACCCAACAAAAGTTTGGAAAAGAAGTTAAAAAAAAACCCATTAGCCCATGTTTTGTGTAAAAAAAAAATAATAATAAATTGCTGCTCCACGTGCACGTGCATGGCACGCTCGCAGATTTCTTCTTCTTGCTGCGAACCAGCACAGTACAGAAATGCAGGACGTTTGATGCAATTCAGATCCAATTTTGCTTCCAATTTCTTTCCATCAAAGATTGGCTAGTATGGGACACATCACTACCCCAAAATCTCTCAAGCAACAGCTGGCAAAGCAAGATCAAATGGACCAAATATGGCCACAAAATCCTGGTTTCATCTCAGCCATTATTCTTAGGGTTTAATGAGTTTTGTTTCATTTAAAAGGCTAAGGAATAGTCTTTAGGGCAAGAGAAGGAGGTGACGAAAGTCGGCTGCACAAAAAATCTGGGGTGAGGAAAAAGGGAGAAAAGAAAAACGTTTTTTTTTCTGCAGAAAATTCTGGATAAAGCTGGGGGAACCAGCCACGTTCGAACTTTATTTTCTCCTTGGTTATTAATCCGATTAGGGGAACCTTTTTATGCAGAAATCAGGTCCAGGGCTATCAGCCCCTATTCATCGTTACTTTCCAGCTTCGACTGAGATCTTTGAGGCAGTTTCTTTGTTTTTGCACCTTCTCCGATCGTAGTGGAGAAACTTTTGTGTTGAGTGGTTTCAAGAAAAACAGCTCCAAGACCCTCAAATCCAAGCTTGAATTTGCTACTTTGGCAGTTCTTGACGCTAGTAGTCGCCTTTTGAGATTCTTTCGTTTTCGAAATTTGCACACTTCATGGGACTTTGCCATGCTCGACAAGCATCAAAGGTAACCTTTACTCATGTTTTCCTTTGGATACAAGCTTATAGATCTACATTTAAATTCATTAGACATGAGATTCAAAGTCTTGCCTTTGTCATGCATGTTTTCGTTTTTTACTTTTTACTTCCTTTGGGCAGCTTGTTAGTTTAGATTCATATTACAAAAGCTTGTGTTGGGTTCTAGAATCTTGCATTTGGGTGTTTGAATCTTGTGTTGGTGTTCAGAGGTTGCATGATTTTATGTTTATTTTTTGGTCAAAAATTTTGTGTTTACCCATTATGCAAGATTGAATAGTCCTTTTTTTTTGGGTGCTTCATTTGAATGTTTTCTTGGCCGATTAAACACTTAAGAGTCTTCATTAGTTCGCTGATTTCGCATGAGTTTGGAGGATGATAATGAATATTTGCATTTTTGCCCCCCAAGTTTGGTATACTTACACTAAGGCCCAAAAATTGTGAAAATGGATGATTTTTTTTAACTTTTCAAGTCTTGATTCCTTTTATATGTTTTATGCATATCGACAGTGAATTAATTCTGGTTTTTGGAGTATAACTGAGACTTTGATTGAAATTTGTTGGATTTAGATTATTTAATCAAGATAATTTTAGGAATATGTGAGTGAGTTTGATTTAATGGGCTAATAGTTTTATTTGTTTGGGTTTGTATATGGGCTTTAATATTTAAACCCAACATCTTTTGTTGGCTTTGGTTTAATAAAAACAAGTATTTTTTTTGTTAATAAGATGATCCATTTTTCTGGCTTGGCCGAAAGTGTTATGGCCCAAGAAATAATATAGATTTGGCCTAATAAAAAAATAAAATAGAAAAGGCCCGCATTGTTTTCTTGCAAAACCAGAAACGAAATTTGCAATCAGGTTCTGATCTTTCGAGTGATTTTACTGTTATAAAATTTTGAATTTCTTTCATTTAGGTCCTTAATTTAATTTCATTTTGATCCCTGAACTTTATCTTTTATTCAACTTTATCTTCTATTCAACTTTGTCAATTTTATTCAATTTTGGCCCTTGAACTTTATCTTTTCAATTTTTTGCAATTGAGTCCCTAATGGTTTTGATTTCTTAAGTATAGTTGTTTATCTTCTTTAATTGTTAATCATGCTTCACTTAAATGCATTTAATTAGTAAATTTTAGGAATTTTATGTTTATTCATATTTCTTTGAAATAAATAAAGTGAATTTGCTATATGTTTACATTTTCTTGTTAATTAAATTGGTACCTTGACTATTTTGCTGATTTTGAAATATAAATAGGACAAATTCTACCTCATTTAACCACAATTTCAAGGGAAGTACCTTCTATTATTATTTTAAATTCTTTTATGTGCTCCTATGTGTTTTTTTATGTGTGATTGCATGTTTTGAGTGCTTTTTCTTTTATTTACTAATTTTATTCATTTCAAGTTTTTATTTATTTTATTTAATTTTTGATGATTATTTGGAAGGCATTTAAAATGCCAAATTGTAATAGATAGGTGTCCAAGAAATGTATTTAGTTAGACCATGTAATAGATAGATTTTATTTTACCAAAAATGTAATTAGTTAAATAAATGTAATAGATAGGTTTATTATTTTCAAAATTCCTCTTTTTAGATTATAGGTAGGGTTCTCAATGTAATAGTTAGTTTTTATTTGCTTGCATGCTTGTATGCTTATGTGTTTTATTCACTTTCTTTAGGGTTTTTACATCTAGATTTATACTTACGTGTTATGTGCTCGACATGCTATATGTTTTATGTGCTTATTTGCTTTAATTATGTTTTATATGCTTTATTTATTTATTTACAAAAATGCATAATGTCACCACGTTAGTCCAATGCTAGTTGTGGTCTTTGTTCTCGATTTCTCACTAGTCCAACGCTAGTGAAGACTTGTAGAAATGGATTAGTTCAATGCTAGACCCTTTAGGCCATTGATACGCTAGATTCATGCTTTGGTGTGACATGTATTGCATCTCATGCATTTTTTTCTATTTTTAGGATTTTTTATAATTTGCATGATATTTTCCCTCTATTATTCCCTTACCCTTTATATGTTTGGACCATATCATTTAGAATTGCATTTCATTTTAGGAAATTAGAAATAGGCTAGTCCATTTGCTTGTCTAGATTAGAAGAGCCACCCTTTGAATATGGAAAATAAGCGAGTATGGCTTTTTAACCTTAACATGCTATTACCCCTCTATAAGAAGCAAAATTGAGTCGCGTATTTTAGTCTCCCATAGTTGTTATATTGCATTTCCCTCTTCTAGATTATGTATATTTATCTATATATTATAATTTCTTTTTTTTTAGTCTCATCTTTTGTATTTTTTGGTACCTCTTCAAAAAATTATTTTTGGGTTTCACAATTAATGTGATTTGTACAAATTAAATTTTGAAGAGACATCTCGTCCCTTTCGATACCCCTTAGGTCTAGATTTGTATCCATATAAAAGCATCCAAAATGTGATAAGTTTTATACGTTAGACTAGAAAAATTTTCGACTAAATCTCGCAGCTAGTCTTGACTAGGTTGAAAGGGTGTCTTAGATCAAATTTTTGTCTTCCCTTTTTTCAAACGTGACTCTCAAACTCTTTTCACTTGTTTTCAAAAACTTGGAGTTGTCTAAAAAGGGTTTTATTTTTTTTATTTAAAATATATTTTGGGTAACTTGGTACACCTAAACTTAATACCAAGTGGCGATTCCTATTTTTCTTAAAAAGTCCTTTTTAGACTAAATTTTGGGTCCAAACTATCGCACTTTATATGTCCCATTTTAAGCCCTTTTATTTTCTAAAATCAAAAAAAATATTTTTAAACACTCCTTTCTCCTTTTATTTTAAAAAATGGAGCGCGACACTGGCCTTGTGTCTGTTCAACACCATCTTGCAATAGATCTGACAATGGAGCTATCCAATGTAAGTAGACTTGTTTCTAAAGCTCACAAAAATGGATGACATCAAAGATGAGATTGCCATTGTGTCGAAGGAACAATATGTCATGTTTCTTCATGATATTTTTATGGCAGTGTTCATCCCAGCTATCTGCAAATGAATGATTAGTGACTGTGACAGGCCATCTTTAGGTTCAATAATTGAGAATGATTATACTGCATTGGTGTCGACTAAGCATTAGTTCAAACTCAAAAGGCAAAATTTGAGCTTGAGGAATTGAAAAAGTAATGTCAAATGTATATAAGTATATTATATATTACTACATTAGCTATTGAGGTTACATGAAATGCAAAGATATGCCTGTCCCTAGTGATTACATTTTAATACAAAATAGCAAGCCATGGATCTGTTGTCTATTAAATGAGGGATGGCTAAATTTTCTAGCATTAGACTGAGAAGAGAAGATCAAAAAAAGAAAATTGATGTAACAAGAAGAATATATGTGTATAAATCCTGTTAATTTTTGTAAACAAATGAAAATTGAAAGAATAAAGTTACCTATCTACAGTGATGCAGCTCATGATTATTTTCCTAACATTGAATATTTCCCAGTTGGGATAGAAATTTTGTTCAACGATAGAGTGTTTATATATAAAGAATCCGTGACCAATAGGTGAACTTTTTAAACATTTATTTTTCTTCAGTGTAGTCTTCTATCTGTCACTATTATGCCAACTAAGGAGCTGCAGCATCACAAATTCAAAGCTATCTAGTAAGAACAGTTGCAGTGAAAAGATTGAATAACAGCGAGACATAAACTGTTGTATATTTGCTCTATCTATTGTATATTGTATCTGTATTGAACGAAGTTCCCAACATATTGTGTAAAGCAAGGCTGAGTAAGCATAAATTTCTAGGTTCAAGCCTTTATTGAATTTGACATAGTTATATTGTTAATGCAAAGGATGTAAATATTTTGAATGTGAGTTGGGTCATGGAGTAATCATAGTTGACTATGGTAGGTGCAAGATCTGAGCAATGAGTTACATACAAACAAAAATTTAAATTGTGGCTAATAAAGATATTTGGGCGGCAAAAGTGGCAACAGTGGTAAAGCAGGGCTGTGGCAACAGTGGTGCGGACAGTATTCATAGACAAAAGCAAAAGTTTCATAAATACATGAATGAGGTTGTTGAGCAGTTCAAGGTGACCTTGCAAAATGTAAGCCACTATGCCACTCACAAATTACACGAGTTTGAGTGGTACAAAACTAAGTAAGAGTGACTTAGGCTAGTTTTGGCTTCTTGGTAGAGTTGTTGTTTGCATCTTTGGATTTAGCTACTTCAACATTTTCTAGCTCCTCGAACCTTTCAACAAGTTGAAGGCGAACCTTTGAAGAGCTACTTGCCTCTGACACAGAAACATAATCTACTGTATCATATAATGTGTTTACACTAAAAAAGACTTGTGTATTATAAGAGTAAGTATGTGTTGAGTACCTAGAGTCATAACTTGAATGGTCTTAGGCTGGTTACTAAGCAATGAGAAGTATTTTTCCCTTTGTCAATTAACTCTGGTAAACTGGCACCCTTATTAACTTCAAAGTAGTATATAATTGTATAGCATTGCCTTACATAAGCTAACTGTGCTTGCACTGGCCTGATATGGACCAAAAATATCTTTGATTTTAATTGCTCGTGTACAAATTGAAGAGAGAGCTCGACATTCTATGAAAAGGAAGGAAAAGAAGGTAAAAAAACTACAGAAACTCATCACTAACAAAATTTAGAAAGATAGAACCTTATTGAAATGCTGCATTGCTCAGGGGTAGTAAAAGTTAAAAGGTTTTCTGCTTGTTCTCCAAATATCGAAGCTGGTATGACTCCAGTGTCATCTATTAAATCAAGATGAAAGCAACATCTATAAACATGATCATATTATATAAGAAGTTAGCTATTGATCATATTAGAGTTCGATATGACTCATAGTAAACTACAAATTGATGATCTATTATTGAGTGCCTAGGCACAGCAAGATGTTTTTCTTTGCATGAGTTACAAGTAAACTCAACCTGATAATCTACAGCTATAGCTCTACAACAGTTTTTACAGCTCATGTACCAATATTTCTAGAATATGTGCTCAAAAGAGATTCGTACTTTGACCCATGTCGTCTAAAAGATAAAAAAGCATAAGCCAGAAAAAGATTGCCATCATGGACAAAGGCATGAAATTTGACTCAAGAATTAATATTTTAATCACCTTTTATGTTGGCTGAACATTGCAAATCCAAGTGGCTTTCTGATTTGATTTGAGTGAGAGTTGAGGATTATACTTATTGTAATCTCTCTTTCCAATAATGTCTACAATTAACTTAGAGTTCCTCAGAGCCCTGGACAAAAACAAAATTATAGTAAACTGTATGCATAGCAGTTTTGTTATGTATCATTTTATGCCATATAAAAGAGAATCAGTGTAATCATATTGCACCAATTTTTGAGGTCTCTTGCTTCTTGTATAGGCAGGGTGAACAAGTCCTGCAGAATCAAACCAAGTACCCAGTGCAACTCCTAAATAGGTGGAGAAAATTATTAAAGTTCTATTAGACAAATATAAAAGGCTGACTTATAATGATGTTAAAATGAAAAATAGAAACAAATCATTATAATTGTTCACTTTTATTCTGCGGGCAACAAGCACGGGATATTTATGAAGGTTGGATAAAAGCTGTTGTCCCTCATCAGCCAAATCATCCCACATGGATAATAACACCGTCTACGATCTAATTTTGAAACAATGTTTAATTGTCATGAAGTGTAAGCTTATAAACAATAAAAAAGAGATAGAGTTAGTGCTAAATGTTGCTTGATACAAAAAAATGGAGTTCTTACTCTTCATTGAGAAGGACAAACTTCTAAACAATTAATTGTCTTGCATTTTTGTTAATAGTTCTTCTTTCTAGCGCACTGATGACCACTTCGAGACACAAAAGAAATTAAATATAAAAACTATTGCTGAAAATGAGGGGAAAATGGCTGCAATCTGTTGAAGAACCAACCAACAGATTTAGATTTGTCATCCATATACTGCACCAAATTAGCAAACTTTGTGTAGTTAAATTACATAGGCATGATATCATCACCATGCGGGATTTCTTCAATTATAGTTTTGGTGCTAATCACCCATTAGATGCTTAATTCAGATGTCTGGAACTTTGGTGAAATCGGTCTAACTTCTATGATGACCCCATCTTTCCCTAGGGTGAACCCTAAGGTTTAGCGGACCATCTGCTTGGCTCTCGTCAGGACTTACTACAATAACCTCAAGCGATAAAAAAATTCCAACATTTAACATTTCTGTACCATCAACTATCATAACATTCAAACTTATATACATCAACAAGATCAAAATGTAGATTAAAATGGCCAAAAAAAACCCTACTAAAATTCGTAGTTTCTTGGGTTTAGCGGGATATTATCGTTAGTATACCCAGAACTTTTTACAAGCACAGGTGAGAATTTCGAGGGCGAAATTCTTTTAAGGTTTAAACAATTTTCTTGAACTCTATTTAGCAATTTGAGTACGTTGATAGCAATTTGCTTTCATGTTTATTTGTTTCTTTGTAACTTAAGTGTTTAAGTGCATTTTAATTCATTGCAAGATTAAACTCTAGGGATATAATACTAATTATAACAAGAATTAATAGGGTAGCAACATAACAAGCACTACAAGAAAAAAGGCCTATCCTGACACACCTATAACAACACCTGTTTATAAGTGTCATGTTAAATACTTTATCAAAACAAAAAAAGGTGAGTGTCAAGATAATATATCACAAACTAACTATTAATGCTTATAATTTTGTATTCTTTTAAATTGAAAAAATCGAAATGTCAAATTAGAACAACTATTAGGGCATTGGGGATGAATGTGAGGAAAACTTAAAGTAGCTTACAAACAAAACGACGTAGTTATGCTCAAAAAGAAACAGTTGTGATAACGCGGCAAATGAAAACATAATCTGCCTTTTCTTCTCTTCCAAAAAATTAGAACAGTCCGCCTCTTCTTCTCTTTCCCAATTTTCCCCAATCCTCCCCCCTCCAAAAACTCCAAAATCTGTTCCAAAATATACACAGCAAACGAAAAATCAAGACCGATTATTCTTCCCACAACAAAGAGAATAGGTACAACCTGATTTTTTTTGCGTTGAATCAACTCTGTTCCACCCACATTGATTAGTTTGCTAAAGTTCTTCTCAAAATGTACTAATAATAAGATGTGGATTCTTGATTATTCCTAAATTATGTGCTGATTTTGACCATTTTTTTGAAAATTTTCTTTTAGAGATGAAGGCTTTGGTGCAAGGGTTCAGTGTTGAAGGGTTAGGAGCAAGGGTTTGGCTAATTTTGCATAAGAGATTCGGTTCCTTAGATCTCTTTTTTGTACCTAAATAGTGCAATCTGAAGTGAATTTTGGCTGTTTGATTTGCATTTATTTCTTTTCTGATTTGCATTTACAATAATGGTGCCATGAGTTGTTTTAGTGTTTGTGAATATATCCAAAAAGAAAATCCAAAGTGATTGAATCCTATTCATTCGGTGTGTCTTGTTTTGCCATTAACAGAGCTTGGAGGTTTTTGTTTGGGAAGGGGGAGGGGAGAAAGGGGAAAGGTGCATTTTCTCCTTATTTCTTGGCGGAAAGATATATGCACAACCATTTGCAGTATAGCACTTGCCTACTAGCTTTTGAAATGAATTTATTAACTCTATCTTGTTGAGCCTTTTCCTTGAATTGTTTAAATATCTTATATTTTGGAAAAGTCAGTCAGCTAGCACTTATTATTCTTTGCATTTATTTAACTCAGTTTTCATGAAATTTGCAGGCTAATGTGTTCATCTTGTGGAAGTACCTGAATGAGCTTTTTCACCAAGCTTCTTGGTAATTTAGGTTAGTACTCTAGACTGGCTCGAATGTTTTCTAATGTATCAAAATGATTAGTCAAATTGAATGTCTATGTGTTATTATATGGTATGCCAACATGTTTATGATATGTGTGTGTAGTAGTTTTCTAATATGTTAAAAAATTTCTATTTTTTGTGAAGCTTATTGGAGCATATTTGTTTGATTGTTACCAGTATGGATAAGAGTTGGATGAATTTGTGACGCCCCACTTCTCCCTAAGTCAAACCACAGGGTATCGGCGGGACGCCTGCCCAACTCTCGCCAAGACTCAGTACAAATTCAATTCAAACTTAAGGGTAACTATCGATACTAAAAGTCGACGATATAAAGAAAGTTCACTTCTTTAATAAACATTCAAGTCTTACATCAAAAGATACCAAAAGTACATCTCATTCCCAATATATACAACTTCCAAAAGTTGTCTTGACAAATACATTCAAAATTCTAATCAAACGTCCACCAAGTAGACTTCTCCATAATTCCTTCCATTTTAGTTCCTATTAAGGAAAACAAATCTAACGGGGTAAGAAACACACATGCAAGCACGTAGTCCAAGTAACCACAACAATTATACAGTAAGTGAAGCTGTAAAGTTCGAGTAATTAACATTTCAAGTAGGAAAAGTAAGCAGAAACAATTCAAGGATACTGTAGCTCTCAGCAACTAAATTCCACGCAACCGAGTCAAGGTCTTGATCAATTCCATATTGACACTCCGTCAACCACATAAGTAACAAATCCTGTAGATACACCACTTTTTCGAATCCCGTCACCTTTACACCCTCTTATCGGGCCCGCTCATCAAAGCTTTGATATTACTCGAGTATATCATGGCAATACTACGCGAGTATGTCAAGCAAGATCTCTCCAATAGATCATACTTTACGAATATCTCATGGTTTGCTAAACTTATCGACCAAGCCCACGCTGGTTCGATTCGCAAAGTTAGCCAATGAGTTTGGGCATCCCCCGAATACGAATACGAATACGAATATAAATCGATGGGCAGCGCTTCAATCGACAATTCCAAATACGAATCATATCCACATCATTTCGCATAAGACGAATATGGATTCACATAGCAAAAATTCGAATATGATTTCATTTGAAAGAGAACGAGTGCGGTAAAGTACACATTTGTCTCTAAATTCCAAATTCACATAACGGATAAGAAGCAAGTCAGGCACTTAGCAACAAATTCATACACTTGACACTCACCAATCAAAATAAGGGAGTGAGTGCTCAAACAAGCTTTTAAGCGTCCACTTCGAGATTCTCTTGAAGGTCCCCTTGAGTGCCTGAGCAAATAATAATTGACTACCACACACTATTACTTACAAATCCCTTGCTAACAAGAAAGATTGTACACTTGTACAATACTAAGAAAATGTCATGAAAGAGAACCTTAATTACTCGAAAATCGAGATTCAAAAGTGAGGTTTAATAACACAAGAAAAATTGATTTCCTCCATGAAATCAATTTTAAAACGGTCAATCAATAGCAAAGGATAGGGAAGAGTTTCCAAAAACTCATTTCCCAACAAGTCGGTAAAATTCAATTTTAAGTGACAATCTTTGAAATTTCAGATCTTTCACTCAATAGGTCCAAAATTGGAAAAATTTATACCGTTGGAAACTAGATTCAAAGTTCTAAAAGTTCTTAGAAGACACGTTTCCAAGATTCTAAACGGAAGACATTCAAATTTCAGTTCAAAGTGGCTGATTTGATCATACAAGGCAGTTTCAGTCTTGTTTTTCGGCAAACTTTGGAAATTCGGCAAAATTCATGAAAAGTGAACTACCCTCCAAAATTCGTAACACAATAAGAGTTTCATACAAAATTTCAAATACAATGAACAGAACTAAATTCGGAGTCTTCAGTATCAAGATATAGCAGTTCAAAATCAGTAAACTTTCACTACTAAACAGAGAAATTTCCAGATTTGACAAGCAGTTTTTTGAACATCATTTGGGTATCGAAATAGTTTTAGAATTATACCAAATTTGGTACACTGAAACTCTCATATGTGGAATACTCCTCTATCAAATTTCACACAAAAAATCATACGGGAAGGTAGTTAACAAAACTACCAAAGTTTAGGAAATTCTTAAAGCAAATCTGTCTTCTTGCTTTCTTTTTCGTTTTCCAAACATTTACACAATGAAATCAGTCTAAATTCAATCCATTTTTGAAACCAAGGTCCTAGAAACCTTTAATAAACACTTGATGGTTGATTGACATCAAAATTTTAGAATTAAAACATCCCAAATCAAACCTAACCATTCGGCTAGCAAGAAGAGAAAGATTTCCAGATTTCCAGCTTTGTCACATTTTGGAAATTGAACCATATCTCACTCAATACAACTTAAAATTGAGAATGGTTGGTGGCGTTGGAAACTACATTCAAAATTCTACATTTCATCAGAACAAGTCGCTTTCAAAATCACTTCATAAGTGAGAGAAAATAGAGCCACAAAATGCAGCTTCTACCTTTCTTTCAGATAGACCATTAGAATAGGACAGCAAATTTTGCCGAATCACTACGGCTCACTCAGTTCGAACTAGAGGGTGAATTTTATACCATTAGAAAGCTAAACATGTCTAGTTTCAAATGCCGCAAACGACACTCGATTTTGACTTCTATACAGAGAGATATGTTCAAACAAAGTGGTACTGTTCGGACAGCCGGATTACATTTCCAGCTTTCTTCAAATTTCGAAAATTCAAGTTTTGCTCAACCAAATCAAATGCTTTTTGGTAGACACTTTCTATACACAATATACAACATATATCAACCAATTTCACAGCAAAAAATCATCAAAAATTTCGAAATATCACAGAGCAACATGACCAGAAATTTTCAGCCAGCTCAAGTCTCCACTTCCTTTGATTTTCCTTTCACTTCTCATCATAATCTTTTCATTTACACACATAACAATCATATTCAAAAAATTACACCTCAAACCCGCTACCTATAATCCACCTCAAGACCTCTACTGAAAGATTAAAGTAAGATAAAGTGGGTTCCTCAAGTCCTCTACCTAGTTACATGCTTAGGGTGTCAAACCCTTGCAATTAAAGCTCCAACTTTGAAGAAAACGGAAAGGTTCAAGGTTGATAAGGCTACCTCTTAGCTTTTGAAGAAACCAGAAATTTTGACCGAAAATCTCCCAAGAAAACCCGCAAGATGAAGTGTTCCTCCAAGCTCAAGTTAATCTCCAAGGCATTTGGGAGTTGGATGGTGATTTGTGAAGGAAATGGAACAAGAATGGTGCAAGATGAAGAGAGCTTCTCCTCTTCTTCTCCCTTGCTGTTTTGGCCAAGTTTATGGAGAGGAAAGAGAGTGTGGTTTGTGTTGTGAAACTTCTCTCGGAAGCTTGTTGAATTTGTGGCCAAAAGTTGTACAAAAGTCAAGTAGAAATAGTGCGCGTATAGTGTCCCGAACTACCACTTTTCTCTCTTGTTTGTTGCACTTGTGCACTAATTCTCAAATGTAATTCCTTTATTACTATAATTATTCACTCTTAGTAGTCTAGTATTAATTTTTTAAATCTCCACTTAGTCGTTTTGACGCGAAATACGCGAACTTCCGATTCACGTGCGATAAAGCGAAATTTTTGAACTTACTCACTTTTAATCCCTCAATTAACTTTTCTTAATTTACTATTAATCATTCTTAATTCTCCAAGATTATTGCACTCTCGAATCGAATATTATCTCGAAAAATGTGTACTCGTTATTCCTTATTAAACGAGTTTCCAAAAAATTAAATTTGCTAATGGGACGTTTTAAAATTATAAGTGAAATATTGTTACATGTAAATGGATTTAAAATGGTTGAAATAAATTATTCGAAGAAAATGGGAGAATAAATATTTAAATAAACCAGTAAAATAAGATAAAAATAAGAAAATTTTCGAGTCCTCACATCCTTCCCTTCTTAAAAAGAATTTCGTTCTCGAAATTCACACATAATATAATATCATACACCCTAATAGTTAGGCTTATCAGATCAATCAATAAGTTACACTCTCCAACCCATATCTCATAATTTCCATCCATCCAATTAACGATTAAACTTTGATTTTTCCCAATAGGCGTTTTAACTTCCAAATCATAGGGTAACTGAATCGGCCTCACGTATATCTCACTCATAAATCTAGAGTTCAAAAAAGAGTGTGTCATATCAGGGTCACTTAGAACCTTAGCTGAGCAACAAAAAACAAGAATCATACCTCTCATGACCTTAGTGGAATTGGAAACCTGCTGATAGTCTAATGTATAAACCCTAACCAGTGTTTTAGATCGACTTCCTCCAGCACTAGACTGCTTAGAAACTGACTTTTCAGGCCTTTGAGTACTACCTCCTTCTTTTGGTACGATTGGACATTTCGATATCTGGTGCTCGGTACTACCACAATACAAGCACCTTCTCATTTTCTTCCAGCACTCATTCTCCGTATGGTTGAACTTGTCACAATAACCACAAACAACTTGAGGAGCCATAGCTTGACCACTTGGAGGTGTTCCTCTCGATTGACCTCGTCCATTGTGGCCTCCTCTTGATTGAGTCCCTTTTGGTGTACTGGTTGTCTCTACTCATCCCGTTCCTTTTTCCTTTTTAAAAGGTGGAGCACCCTTATCTGCCTGTCCAGGAGGGTTACTAGGAGTGCCCCTTTTTTTAAAATGAAAATCTCTAACTTGCACACTTGCACTTTCGACTCTCTGCACTTTCTCTAAAACTTCAGTGAACGTAGAGATTTGGGCTGCTGCTAACCCCTCTTGAATCTCCACATTAAATCCTTGTACAAAGCGCTTTATCCTCATCCGTTCATTAGTCACCAATTCTGGAGCATACTTAGAAAGTTTAGTAAATTTCCTTCATATTTGGCCACACTAGAAGTTCCTTACCTCAACTTTATGAATTCGTCCTCCCTTTTCTCCTGAATCAAGGGCGGGAGAAATTTTTCATTAAACTCTCGGGTAAAGTTTTCCCAAGTCCAAAGGGTCTACGCTCTTTCCCACTTTCCCCTTATCAAGTCCCACCAAGCACGTGCGACGCCCTCAAGCTGAAAGGCAGTAAAACTCACTCACCTCTTTTCTGTATAGTTTAGGGCAGCAAAATTGTTGGTCATTCTTTCCAACCAGTTCTCTGGTAACTCAGGGTCAGGTCCCCCAATGAATTTGGATGGAACAAATTTCAAAAACCTCTCCAAGACTCTATCGTCCCCTCTATCATGGGCCCCGAGTTGGTTAAGTGGCCCTGAACCCTGTCTCTCACCTAATCGTTCAAGAATATCAGTCATCCTATTAACAGTAGCCACTTGGTTACCCTCTACATTCTCTTGTTCTTGGGTCGGTCCAGTTGCCGATCCTTGATCGTCCCTAGAGGTTGGGTTTTTCTAACCCCACACCTCCGACTTCTACCTCTCTTTCGTCCATCCATGATCTTAGTTATGTCTAAATGCAAGAATAGAATTAATTACGCGAGAAAATACTTAAAATACAAGTCAATGCGGAAAACATTTGAAATAACGACAATTAGCATATATTAGCAATTAAAGATCCATATAAGATCAGCAAGTCATGGAGAATTTACAAAAATATAGCATACAGGTACCACAAAAGTACTTTTAGTCATGTACGACTAAAATAGAGTCAAGTGCCTCAAAAGTAGGCCATACAGTCAAGCAAAATACTATGGCCTTTGCACTAATATCACCCCAACTATTTCTAATTACAAAAGTCAAAAGATCTATTATTCTAAATCTAGTTCTCAGCAGGACTATCGGGTGGAATCCTCCTCCGAAGCCGGATTCTGAACAATGTCCATTACCTCATCAATTAGCATAGTAGTGTTTGCCAGGATCCCAACTGCCTGATCCCGGATCTCCTCACCTATTCTAGTAAGCCGAGCCCTAACTCTTTGAAACTCATCACGGGCGGCCTTAGCCCTAACCATCTCGTCCACTAATGTCCTCTCCAACTCTGCAATCCTGCTATCCTGAGCGTTCACCATAAGGTTTAACTCCTCCACCTCCTGAAGTAGAGTTCTGTTGGTATTCACCAACAGGCGATGCTGATCGTCAATAGCAAATACGAAGTCATTCAGGTAAGCGTATGTCTCCCTACAGAGACATCGAGAAAACCTAGTAGAAGGTGAGTAACGCACACGAGATCCTCCACCCTGTGCTAGATAGTAAATAGAGCTAAGAGGCTCCACGTGACCATTAGCCTGACCATTACCATTAGCAGCAGATTCCCTATTTTCATTCTCCATCCCTACAAAACAACCATAATTTCCGAATTATAAACTTAAAGTTACTAACTCGCTCAAACAGTACTTAAGGTATAACTAAATTATTTCATTCCTATTCTTAAGGGTAAAGTCTCTAATATATCTCCCAAATGAATCTCTAAACCTAGTCTCTTTTCCACAATGCCGTTTAAGAAATTCTCGAATACCAATTCTTTTTAACCACTAGAATAAAATAGGTTAATGTTCAAGTGAATCCCATGGTCCGGTATCTTAAATTTTTAGCCTAAGATACACTACAAAGATCTAAAACCTAAACTCTGATACCAATTGTGACGCCCCCACTTCTCCCTAAAAGCGAACCAAAGGGCATTGGCGGGACGCCTGCCCAACTCTCGTCAGGACTCGGTACAAATTCAATTCAAACTTAAGGGTAACTATCGATACTAAAAGTCAACGATATAAAGAAAGTTCGCTTCCTTAATAAACATTCAAATTTTACATCACAAGATACCAAAAGTACATCTCATTCCCAATATATACAACCTCCAAAAGTTGTCTAGACAAATACATTCAAAATTCTAATCAAACGTCCACCAAGTAGACTTCTCCATAATTCCTTCCATTCCAGTTCCTGTTAAGGAAAACAAATCTAACGGGGTGAGCAAATGCTCGTGAGGTCAAGAAACACACATGCAAGCACGTAGTCCAAGTAATCACAACAATTATATAGTAAGTAAAGCTGTAAAGTTCGAATAATTAACATTTTAAGTAGGAAAAGTAAGCAGAAACAATTCAAGGATACTGTAGCTCTCAGGAGCTAAATTCCACGTAACTGAGTCAAGGTCTTGATCAATTCCATGTTGACACTCCGTCAACCACGTAAGTAACAAATCCTGTAGATACACCACTTTCCTCGAATTTCGTCACCTTTACACCCCCTTACCGGGCCCGCTCATCAAAATTTTGATATTACTCAAGTATATCATGGCAATACTACGCGAGTATGCTAAGTAAGATCTCCCCAATAGATCATGCTTTACGAATATCTCATGGTTTGCTAAACTTATCGACCAAGCCCACACTGGTTCGATTCGCAAAGTTAGCCAATGAGTTTGGGCATCCCCCGAATATGAATACGAATACGAATATAAGTCGATGGATAGCGCTCCAATCGACGATTCCAAATACGAATTACAAATACGAATCACATCCATATCACTTCGCATAAGACGAATATGGAATCACATAGCAAAAATTCGAATATGATTTCATTTGAAAGAGAACGAGTGCGGTAAAATACACACTCGTCTCTAAATTCCAAATTCACATAACGGATAAGAAGCAAATTAGGCACTTAGCAACAAATTCATGCACTTGACACTCACCAATCAAAATAAGGAGGTAAGTGCTCAAACAAGCTTTTAGGCGTCCACTTCGAGATCCTTTTGAAGATCCCCTTGAGTGCCTGAGCAAATAATAATTGACTATCACACACTATTACTTACAAACCCCTTACTAACAAGGAAGATTGTACACTTATACAATACTAAGAAAATGTCATGAAAGAGAGGCTTAATTACTCGAAATCGAGACTCAAAAGTGGGGTTTAATAACACAAGAAAAATTGATTTCCTCCATGAAATCAATTTAAAACGGTCAATCAATATCATAGGATAGGGAAGAGTTTCCAAAAACCCATTTCCCAACAAGTCGGTAAAATTCAATTTTAAGTGACAATATTTGAAATTTCAGATCTTTCACTTAGTAGGTCCAAAATTGGAAACCTTTGTACCGTTGGAAACTAGATTTAAAGTTATAAAAAGTTCTTAGAAGACACTTTCCCAAGATTCTAAACAGAAAACATTCAAATTTCAGGTCAAAGTGGCTGATTTGAGCATACAAGGCAGTTTCAGTCTTATTTGTCGGCAAACTTGGAAATTTGGTAAAATTCACAGAAAGTGAACTACCCTCCAAAATTCGTAACACAATAAGAGTTCCATACAAAGTTTCAAACACAATGAACGGAACTAAATTCGGAGTCCTGAGTATCAAGATATAGCAGTTCAAAGTATGTAAATTTTCATTACTAAACAGCGAAATTTCTAGATTTGACAAGCAGTTTTTGGAACATCATTTGGTTATCGAAATAGTCTTAGAATTATACCAAATTTGGTAAACTAAAACTCTCATATGAGGAATACTGCTCTATTAAATTTCACAGAAAAAATCGTACGGGAAGATAGTTAACAAAACTACCAAAGTTTAGGAAATTCTTAAAGCAAATCTGTCTTCTTGCTTTCTTTTCTTTTTCCAAACATTTGCACAATGAAATCAGTCTAAATTCAATCCATTTTTCAAACCAAGGTTCTAGAAACCTTTAATAAACACTTGATGGTTGATTGACATCAAAATTTTAGAATTAAAACATCCCAAATCAAACCTAACCATTTGGCTAGCAAGAAGAGAAAGATTTTCAGATTTTCAGCTTTGTCACAGTTTGGAAATTGAACCATATCTCTCTGAATACAATTTGAAATTAAAAATGGTTGGTGGAATTGGAAACTAGATTCAAAACTCTACATTTCATCAGAACAAGTCATTTTCAAAATCAGTTCATAAGTTAGAGAAAATAGAGCTACAAAATGCAGCTTCTACCTTTCTCTGGGATAGACCATCAGAACAGGACATCAAACTTTGTCGAATCACTACGGCTCACTCAGTTCGAATTAGAGGGTGAATTTTATACAGTTAGAAAGTTACAAATGTCTATTTTCAAATTCCGCAAACGACACTCGGTTTTGACTTATATACAGAGGGATATGTTCAAGCAAAGTGGTACTGTTTGGACTGCCAGATTACATTTCTAGCTTTCTTCAAATTTCAAAAATTCAAGTTTTGCTCAACCAAATCAAATGATTTTTGATAGACACTTTCTATACAACATATATCAACCAATTTCACAGCCAACAATCATAAAAAATTTCGAAATATGACAGAGCAATATGACCAGAAATTTTCGGCCAACTCAAGTCTGCACTTCCTTTGATTTTCCTTTCACTTCTCACCATAATCTTTTCATCTACACACATAACAATCATATTCAAGCAATTACACCTCAAACCCGTTGCCTATAAGTCATCTCAAGACCTCTACCTAAAGATTAAAGCAAGATAAAGTGGGTTCCTCAAGTCCTCTACCTAGTTTCATGCTTAGGGTGTCAAATCCTTGCAATTAAAACTCCAACTTTGAAGAAAATGGAAAGGTTCAAGGTTGATGAAAGCTACCTCTTAGCTTTTGAAGAAACCAGAAATTTGGACCGAAAATCTCCCAAGAAAACCCGCAAGATGAAGTCTTCCTCCAAACTCAAGTTAATCTCCAAGGTATTTGGGACTTGGGTGGTGATTTGTGAAGGAAATGGAACAAGAATGGTGTAAGATGAAGAGAGCTTTTCCTCTTCTTCTCCCTTACTGTTTTGACCGAGCTTATGGAGAGGAAAGAGAGTGTGGTTTGTGTTGTGAAGCTTCTCTTGGAAGCTTGTTGAATTTGTGGCCAAAAGTTGTACAAAAGTCAACTAGGAATAGTGCGCGTATAGTGTCCCGAACTACCACTTTTCTCTTTTGTTTGTTGCGCTTGTGCACTAATTCTCAAATGTAATTCCTTTATTACTATAAGTATTCACTCTTAGTAGTCTAATATTAATTCCTTAAATCTCCACTTAGCCGTTTTGACACGAAATACGCGAATTTCCGATTCGCGCGCGATAAAGTGAAATTTTTGAACTCACTCACCTCTAATCTCTCAATTAACTTTTCTTAGTCTACTATTAATCATTTTTAATTCTCCAAGATTATTGCACTCTCGAATCGAATATTGTTTCGAAAAATGTGTACTCGCTATTCCTTATTAATCGAACCTCCGAAAAATTAAATTTGCTCACGGGACGTTTTAAAATTATAAGTGAAACATCGTTCCATGTAAATGGATTTAAAATAGTTGAAATAAATTATTCGAAAAAAATAGGTGAATAAATATTTAAATAAGTCAGTAAAATAAGATAAAAATAAGAAAATTTTCGAGTCCTCACAAAATTTTCCAAGGTCAAGTGAGAAGTGTGATACAGGCCTTAGGATGTTCCTAAAGTTTGCATTTTCAAAATCAAGTCATGATGGAAAGATCTTATGTCCTTGTGTCAAATACTGCATGGGTATTTCTGTGATTAAAACTGAAACTTATACTCATTTGAAAGTTGATGGATTTATCAAAGGTTATACAAATTGGATAGGACATGGGAAAACTTTACATAACAATTCATTCAGGTGTAATTCAAAAAATTCTTCTAATTGGGTTCCAAATGGATATAGTGACATGCAAGACTTAGTAAATGACTTATTTGGGGATTCACAATATAAGGATGCAAATGAATATGAACAATTTCAAATAGATAGAGGGATTCCTATTTCAGAAGCTGCCAAATTTTATAAATTGATTGATGATTCTAAAAAAGAATTGTACAGTAGATGCAAAAGTTTCTCAAAATTGGCCTTTGTCATTCATCTACTTCATTTGAAATGTCTTGGTAAATGGAGTAATAAAATTTTTGAAATGCTACTGGATTTGTTAAAAGAACCATTTCCGGAAGCCATGACTAATCTGCCATCTTCTTATTATGAGGCTGAAAAGTTGATGAATCAATTAGGTCTCAGGTATGACAAGTGTGATATCCCGACTTTTAGGATAATGTTTTTTTTAGTCAACAAAGATATTATGGTTTCGTTATTTTATTTTTGTTTTAAGACATTTTTTTATTTTAAAAACTAGAAACCCTACTTGTACTCAAAACCCTAGTTTTACTTGTGACTAACAGGTTTTTCTTAAATCTCTCATATTTTAATCGAAACCCTAATCTATGGAGTTGTAAAATCCATTTTATTTTTCTTAAAATTCCTTTTTATTTGGCATTTAATCTTTTAGGATAGCTTTACTACTCATTCACTCGCTCAGTAGTTACAATCAACCATAGAATTAAGGGTTTTTCTTTTAGGTTCCTAGTTCGGGTAAATTAGAATTTTTTGCGTATTTTGGCCGTGTGATCACTTGATGAGGTGTGTGTACTAGATTTGGTGGTTAAGAGTGAGTTTTATATAAGAAAAAGTGTGTAATTAGAAGTAATAATAATAAGTTAATGAATTATAAGTTAAAACTCTAGTACGTGCGAAATAAGGAAAAACGGCCCGAACCGAGGTGTACTGTTCATTACCAATTAAGTGCATCACTTGAACACTATTTTCTTACTTTAATCTCCTTGTTATTATTTGAACAAAATTAGCTCTAAATATCTTCTCATTGCAGCCGAAATTGTGGACAAAAAAGAAAGAAAAGAAAATTTTGACTTCCAATCAAAGTGTGACACTTGTCCAACTTTGACCCAAATCAATTCATACCTTTTTATCTTTCTTGGAGCTCATTTCAGCCTTCATTTTTGCACCTTCAGCCGTGAGTTTGAGAGAGAAAAGAGGGAAGAAAACCATTCAATTCCAATCTTGATTTTTGGCTTAGTTTGAGTTGAATCCAAAATCCAAACCGATTAAACACTTACTTAGGAGTCTAGAAAGCTTTGTGTGCTAAAGTTTGGAAAGGAAAGGTGGTGGATTTCTCTTGAAAGCATCTTGGAGAGGTATTATGGCTGTCTTTCCCATTTCTCTTTCTTATTCTTGTTTTAGTTTGGATAGTAACTCCTATTCTTGGCTAATAATGGTTATTTAAATAATTTTGATTGATATGGTGGATTTTGAACTAGGGTATGATAGTTTTAGTTTTGGTTATTGTATATCTCTAGTACATGATGTTAATAAACTTGGCTAGGGGCTTGGGGTACTGATTTAAGGCATACATGTGAATTTCAAGCATAGAAGCATCAATTCCAGAAATCTGAAACCAAATTGTTCTGTTCTGACCAGCTTCATTTGTCCATGTTAGGAGCCGATTCAGGCTTAGATCAAAACATGAAAGTTGTAGGGAATGGTGTTATATAGTTTCTTGTAAAATTTCAGCTCAATCGGAGTACTGTATCATGTGAAATGACAAAAATACCCTTGACTGCCAAATGTACTGTTTGCGGACAGTTTTCTGTTTTCCTCTGAGATGCCACATTTTGATATTGAAAATGCACAAATTGGCTATTGATGTTTTCATGAGACTTGTAGTTCTCTATATTAGCTTCGAAATGGTATAAAGTTTACCCCAAATCGATAGGCGTAGCTTTAGTTGGGACCGAAACGCCAACAGACGTCAAATCTACCATTTAGCTATTTGCCTTTAAACTTGATTTCCGGTTGCCTTGTTAAGACTTGTGTTGTACTTGGATTATTTTGAGCCTAGTTGAAGGGCTATTGTGGTATCATTGCCTATGTGTGACATTTGGGCTGATTTGAGGAAAATAATGAAGTCATAAATGGATGGAAAATAGGTAAACACAAGGGGCATGCCGCCCAAATTTTTACTAAAGGTATAAAACAGCCTTTGGAGTTCTGGTTCGGTACTATGCAAATTTGACCTGGATCCACTAAAAATTGGGTTGAGTTGTCTTCATGAAAGTTGTAACCCTTGGTCTTAGTTTCGAGAAGCTACCTGGTACACCTTGATCCAATAACCACAACTATGGTTATGGTCAAAACCATATAACCCGTTTTTATACCGTTTTTCATTTTCGCGCATACGCACATGCATTTCTTTGCCGTTTTAGTTCTTATTTCCAATTGTGATGGTCGATTGATTGATAGTTGAGTATAATCTTCTGTCACAGACAGTGATGAACCGGACGAAATCGGTGGACCCGTATAAAGTGTCTTGATTTGCGTGCTAACTATTTTAAGTGAGTAATTGGGTTTGTTTATGTGAGAAATTGTCAAAGTACTTTGTATGTGTTAAACGGGTACTTAGGTGAGGGTGTGCTTTATCTCACTCGTCTTAAGCCCATTCTCTATTCTTGATTTAATATGTGAGAATACATGCCTTGTGTTGAATATCACCCTTTTGCTGTGTGCTGTTGGGGGTGATTACATGACTTGAGTTGAACCCCTTGTGTTGTGTGCTGTTGGGGTGATTAAATGACATGGGTACTTTATTGAGAGATATCCTCTATTGAGAGACTGGATATCTCAGGACTTGGTTCCAACCCGGTTCCAAGGGTAGACGAACTATTTGAGTCAGTCGGGGCTTGGTCGAAATTAGTTCCATGCTAACATTGGGATTTCGTTCTTTGTTAAAACTTTGATTAAAACTAAGTGATTTTGTTTTGCTCGAATTGCTGTGTGCTATTAACTGGCCAGCGGGGTTTGATAAGGTGAACGGGGAAGTAAATGGAGTCTACGGACTATGAGTATTGTGGTTGACGGAGTGTCAACAGGTGGTCAAGCGGGGAATTGAACTGGCTTTGAACCCACCCGTATCCTACCATTGTGATGTTACATTTTTGTTATTGATGTGAAATATCCTGGTTTACATGTTTATTTGGATGTGATTTTACACTTTTACCTTCAATTATTCACTAATCATATAGTTTACCCCATTCCATTTGTTTTCCTTAACAGGGGCCGATGCGGGGAAAGTTCGAGATGGTGTATAGACTTTTGGTTTATAAAATAGTTGATTTTGCCCTAATACTTGTTATAAGTCGACTAGTAAGATGTATATATTTGTTGTGGTGGTTATAGTTAGTAATTTTTCTAGGGTTTACTTTCAGGTACTAGTGGTATGTATGGATTGATGTAATAGTTTATACAACTTTTGAAGATGTAATAGTGTACATAGAATTTTCTTGTAGTGTGAAATCTATTTTCTTGTTTTAGAGTATCGAGTCCTGGTGCGAGTTAGGCAGGCGATCTGCTAAAACCTTTGGTACGCCTCTGGGTACGGTGGGGTCGTCACAACAAGTATGACACTCGTCCAAATGATTGCACTCTTTATTGGGATGCTGATAAAGAAAGAACCTTTTATGAAACATGTAAAGAGTCTAGATGGGTTGTTTCGAAAAATGATCCAATAGGGGATAAAAGAAAAATTGCTCGTAAAGTATTGTGGCATTTTCCCCTCAAAACTAGGCTGCAAATTTTGTTTATGTCCTTTAAACTACCACTGACATGAGATGGCATGAAAAAGAACATGTAAATGATGGTTATATGAGACATCCAGCGGATCTTCCTACTTGGCAAACATTTGACCATTGCCATCCAAACTTTACTAAGGATTGTCGAAATATTAGATTGGGATTCGCATCGGATGGATTTAATCCATTTAGAAGTATGAATCCTCCTCATAGTACTTGGACGGTTGTTTTGATTCCTTACAACTTGCCTCCATGGATGTGCATGAAACAACCATATTTCATGCTATCCTTGTTAATACCTGGTCCATATTCTCTTGGGAATAATATTGATATTTATCTACAACCTCTAATCAAAGAATTGATAGAGTTGTGGGATATAGGCGTTCAGACCTATGATGTTTCAAAAAAATAGAATTTTCAATTGCATGCAGCCTTAATGTGGACAATTAGTGATTTTTTAGGATATGCAATGCTATTAGGATGGAGTACCATAGTTGAATATGCATGTCCTATTTGTCACAAGCTTACTCATACACGCTAGCTAAAGCATGGTCTTAAATATTGGTATTTGGGCATCATAGATTTCTAGACAGTAAACACAAGTTTAGGAAAGATACCATATCCTTTGATTGTACAGTTGAAAATGGTAGGCGACCTCCCTAGCCAATTGGGGATATGGTTTTGAGCGAGGTGGGAAATCAGTAAATTAAGTTTGGAAAATTAGTGAGTGATAATCCCAAACTGCCATTCAATACGAAGAAAAGAAGGATTTTCTTTGACCTGCCATATTGGAAAGATAATGTCTTAAGACATTATCTAGACTTGATGCATATTAAAAAAATATGCGTGTGAAGCAATTTAGGGGACTTTATTAGGCATTAAAGATAGAACAAAGGACAATTATCAATCACGCAAAAACTTGAGAGAAATGGGGATAAGAAAAGAGCTCTGGGACACTCAGAAGGAATCTGGTAAGGTTTACTTACCAACCGCTTCATTCACACTAGATAAGAAAGAGAAGAGCATTTTCTGTGAAGTTCTAAAAAATGTGAAAGTTGTTGGCCTTCTTATTTAGTATGACATCTCAATTTTGGTATCATAACATTCTTTCTTACCATGTTTGTTATTGACTTACTATCATTTTTCTTGAAACCATAAATTGCATTTTAATGTATGCATGTTTGTATTCATACAGGTTGTAGTAAATATTGAAAACTAGAAGGATATGGATGGGTGTCAGCTACCTGTCAACTCTCTTTCTTCATTGCAAGTTCTTATAGACTTAGCGTTGACCCTCTCATTTAGTTCCTTTTGTTTATTAGATGGCAATGCTATCTTCATGTTAGTTTGCACTTCTTTTGAACTCTTTCACTTGGTTAATTTTGAGGTGAAAGGAAATATTACCTTGATGTTAGGATAACTTTCTCATTGTATCTCTTTTGTGATTGATGCTAGAAATACTTAAACAAATGGCAATTGCTCATTGTTGATTGCTACTTCTAATGAAATCGATGGCCCAACATTGCAAGTCGAGCAAGTGAAGGTTCCATTGGGTCCGATGACACATGCATGAGCTAAAAGATTGAATGAAGCATTGCAAGTGTTAATTAAGCTGTTCAAGAGAAAGTTGGTGTTTCTAAAACGATTGAAGGCTTGGACGATGTAGAGCTGGTTAATTTGATCAAGGTTGATGATGTTTCAGATCCCTGGAGTTTGCTAAGCAAATAGAGCAGCACGGATCAACTTTGAGCGCATTAGTTTACTTGAGATTCTTTATGTGTTTGGTAGTCATTATCCAATAAAAATTATGTCCATGATCTCTTGTCGAGATGGACTATGATTCATAATTAATAGGTTAAGTAGTTAGTTCCATTAGCTTGATTAAAAAAATCATGGTTAGATTTGTTATTAGTTGGCCGAGGGTTATGTCTAGTTCTAGTTTCCAAATTGGGTTAGGTTTCTTATTAGTAGTTGCCTATAAAAAGGCTTGCATTCTTTTGTTAAAAAAGGTAGATTATTATCAATAAAATTTGACAGCAATTCTCTTGGCTTCTTGAGGCTATTTTGAATATCTTAGAGTGAAGATTTAAGAGTTCAATTCGACTTATCAATTAAGGACCACGCTTGATTGTGGTGTCTACTACTTATACCAAGGTTTGTTGTCCGCGTGAACAACGGGTTGAGGTCTTCCGCTGTATTTTTGTATGTCCGTGTCAAACTTTGATATCGAATCTAGATCCTTAGGCTTGATTTGTTACAGGTATCATCACAAAGTTGGTGAGGTTCGCATCAACTTCTAGTTAGTATTTCATGGCCTATGATTTGTATTGTTGTTTCTAGTTGATAAAATATTTTGATTGTTAGTACTGAACATTTGAGGATAATATGATTGTTGCTATTGGACTTTTGAGAAGGATACAATGTTTGGTGAATTGAACTATGCAAAACTGGATTTGAATGGCAGGTGTACGTCCTACAGGCAATATATAGCTATGACTAAAAAAAGTGACAATCATGACAGTTAAAGTGTCAGAATAGGCCTGGCCGTAATTAAAAAAAATCACACATGCAAGTATCAGTATAATAGGTGCATTGGAACACCCATTATTGTCATAATAGGTGAATTTAGCCAACAGCTGTAAATGTCTACTAAGGCCAATGACCTCAGTTGGATATCCCGTTTCTACTGACACTTATTACTGACAGACCAACTGCCTTTTCTTAACAACACAATTGTCTAGATAATACTTGTTTCTTAACACGTTTATGTGCCATAGACCTATCACGACATGAGAAAGGACAAACATGACCTAAATGCCGAGAAAGAAAAAATGTCAGCATAGATTATATATACTGACACTTTAGGATGCCTGGATAGGCCTTTTTCCTTGTAGTGACGATTGTAAGTATAAACCTTGATTGGAAAAAAAATTGAACAAATGGGTTTCCTTGTATGAAATCTCATTGGCCGACGGAAAGGCAGCCACTTAGGCCAAACAAAAGCTCTTCCTCTCAGCCATTTCACTCATAGAACACCTTAGTATTCATTCACCAAAGGAACCGAGAGAGAGAGTCAGAGAAAAGAGAGGAAACTAGGAGAGGAATTGGTTTCTTTTCTTGCCATTTCAAACCCGAATGAGAGAGAGAGAGAGAGAGTTGCACCAATTTTCCTTGTTTTAGCTTCAAAAAAATTGGACACTCTACTCCATTCTAGCCGTGAGCAAACGGGGAGGGGGGGACAAGGAAGAATTCAACCACTCTTGAGTTAGAAAAACCAAGGAAAAAGGGGGACTGCATTCCCCTTGAATTTCAGCTTTTGTTACTTGTCAAAAAGGTAAAAAAAATTTCCACCAAAACCCTCTATATTCATAGTAGGATTGAGAAACTGAATGTATGTTGAATTTATTGAGGAAAGTTGGACTTTAGAGCATGAAGATTGACTAGTAAAAGCTGAACGGCTGCTGGAAATTTCTAACCTAGTAGATAGTGAATCTTTTGATAGTGAGTGGGTAATTGGTGAAGATGGCTCGAAAATCATGTTATATGCTCAGTACAATCTTTATTTAGTGTTGCATGCTAGTTTTCTTGCTAAATATTCGATTAATTGGGCTGAAATGGCTATACAGGGATTGCATGACTGTGACACAATTGTTGGCTTGTTCAGTGGAAGTCTAACTGAAATTTTACGTTAGAATTGAAATTTCTTGGAAAATTTTTGTTGGATTTCGAAACTGCATGTCCTCATTCCAATGTTTATGAGATTGCATGTTGATTTGGAATGGATTGAATGAAATTTGTTGGGAAAAATCCCTCACTTGGACCGAATGTTTGCTGGATTTCTTTCTAGCTTGGCTTATGTTGAAACTTGGATGGGTAGATAGCTTTTAAATGTTGATTTTATGAATTTCTTGATGGAAATCCTACTAGGGACTATATATTATGTTCAATAATGAATGCATGTTGAGTTGGATGGAAAAAAATGCATTTTGTTGGAAAAGAAACCATCTTTTTGAGCCATATGAACACTGGAAGTTTACCACTTTTTTTGTGAAAATGTTGTGAAATCTTGTAACTATTCATTGAACTTTTGGGTAAGATTTTCTAGTTGAGCATGTTATACGTCTTATATGATGATTGGATGATGTTGCATGTTGTTTTTTAGGGGAGAAAAGCTGATTGTTGTTGGCTAATAAACCTAGTTTCAAAGCTAGGTATTTGCTAGAATTTTCAGCAATAAATAATGAATGACATTGAAAATTTTCAACTTGAGGATTGAGTTTTGATAAACCTAAGATGGAAGCTATGATTTCAAGTTTTAATCTAGAAGCTTGGGTGGTTACATGTGAGATGCATTTAGGCTTGATCAAGGAACTTGGTGGAAATATTACCTCACTTCATACATCCTAGGATAAATGTTAATTTTTTTCCTCTAACTTAAAAAGTAAGATACTCTAGGAATTACTAAATATTAGAAATTGGTTTAATTATTTTGATCAAATGTAATTGGTAATGATTATTTTAGTTAAGTTAGATAAAAATACGTTTAAAGGCTAAACCATCGATTTAAATTCTAAAGAGGAAAATTATTATCTCATAGGCCGAAGTCGAGCAAGAAAGAGGTTTCGAGGCCGAAGCATAATTTTTCAATAATTGGTGAGTGTTTTCCTTATACGTGTATGTTCTTACCACTTGGCTTTGTTAAATGTGATTTGTGTGTCTATTTGTGTTAATAACTCGTGCCTTATTGAGTTATCATAAATTGAATGTCAATTGTCCCTCGCTCACTAAGACTAGTGTGTACTTTATCGCACTTGACCTAATGGGATTTAAATGTTGATAATTGACCAAGTGTTATTGCAATTGTGCATGAATGTAAACCGAATGCATACTTCACCGCTTTGGCTAAACTGGACCCTAAAACCCTTTGGTAACTTTGGGTAAGTGCTGGTATATTCAAGTACTACCTTGGAGTGAAATAAAAGTGAAATGGCCATCAAGTGTACAGTGCTATAAAAGTGGCTCCTCGTGAGGATCATATCCTTTTAGTGAATGTGAACTAAATTATGATTAGAGTGTTATGTGATAAAGTGTTGAAGTGTTTCATCTAAAATACATGATTTTCAAAAACCTCATTGGGCAATAGTTCAACCTCTTTAGTTATTTTTCCTTACAAGAGTGGAAGACGGGTGTGAGGAGTAGCCAGAAATGTAAGCTCGAGACTTGAAGTTGCACTTTGGCGAATCTTTTGTAGTTAACATTAAAGCTATGCAGACTTTATTGTTTTAAGGAATGCACATAGTAAATGATGTAGGTTTAGACAACTCTTACTGTGGCTGGGATATGTACTTAAGTGTGAATGGACTATTAATAGATTAGTCTAAGTAAATGTTATCTCTCAAGTTAATATGAGTGAGTTTTGGTAAAAGTCAGGCAAGCGGTCCGCTAAACTTAAGGTGGGTCCTAGGGTGGATCCGAATTGTTACAACTTCAGCATTGGAAATTTTGTACTTTTTGTACACTTGCAAAACTGGACTCATTCTAGGAATGTCATCATTGAAGATTATTCCCTCAACCTTTGTTCCCTAGTTAATAAGGATGAAATTTAAATAAAGTTAAGAAAGCAACAGATCATCTAGTCAAATGATTGATTTTGAAAGTGAGCAGAAACTTTGACTAACCTTTGAATCATAGAAGATGAACTTTTGTTTCTTCGTTGATGTTCCCATTGAGTTAGTGGCCTGTTGCTTTTCCTGGACAGTGACAATACAGCTCCAGTTTCTCATGTGTGGAATGATGTCTCTGATTGGCAATATGTTTGCCATCCTGTACATAGTTAAAATCATGGATAGGTGTATAGAAATAAAGATAATAAAAAAGACAATAATTTAATAGCAGCAAAACTTCTAAAGTACCTTACTTTATCATTATTGAATAGGAAAATAGCTTACTACTGAGTTAATTCAAAATTTTCATTGAACACTATATTCCTAGTTTGCAGTCAATTTTTGTTCCATCGAATGTTCCTAGAACAATAAGAATTTTAAGATCAGCAGTGGTCCTAGCTCTTGACAAAGCAACATACAATTGGCCATAGGGGAAAACTAGTTCGCTCAAGTAGATGCCAACATAGTCAAGAGTTTGTCCTTAGGACTTATTAATGGTAAGTGTGAAGCAAAGTCGGACGGGAAATTGGGTTCTTATGAACAGAATGTCATTCTTCTCATTATTAGTCGTTTGAAGTGGTATTTTTGGAATAAGAACTCTCCTTCCTCGATGTTGACCAAATACAATTTCAACACAAATAGTGTGCTGCTTAAGTTCTCTACAAATCAGCCTTTCTACCATTGCAAAGGCCTTCTATAAGATTTAAGTTCCTCATAAGTATAATCGGACAATTTTCCTTCAATAGTAACCTATGAGGAGGGAGACCTTTTGGATTTTGAGAGTTGAGAAGGTCCTCATAATTGCCTTGATGCCTTTTATCAATAATCTTGTTTGAGCTAATTTAAGTTTGAAGATTTCTAGGAAATCTTCTAATCATTATGTCATTTACTTCATCGATCGAGGTATTCTTTGCAGTAAGAATACACCTATTTATCATACTATAAAGATCCTAAGAATAGAGCTCTAGATCTAAAAAAACACTCTGTATTAACCTGTTTAGCAGAGCACTAACTCATAATCTATAGAAATAAATCTATAATCTCTAAAATGGAGTTGTAAAAGAAGACATCAATACATAAAACATGATTATATGTAACTCGCTAACCAATTTAAAGACTTCTTTTTATCATGGTAAGGAATACCCATATTCGTCGATAAGGTCACATCACCATGCAGATTAACAAGTTCTCTTCCCTCGCCCACTCTTAATAAGAATTCCGAAAATCCTAGATTGAACATAGCTCTCATATTTTTTGTCAACCTCAATTTATGTAATTTAGACCATAGGGGAGAATTAGGAAAGCTTGATTCTATCAAGACATCTTTTGGTGCCTGTTGGATAACCGGTATAGCTTGCCGAAAATCTCCGCCAAAAATGATGACTTTTTCTCCAAAAGGTAAATCTAAGTCCATTACATCTTTCAGCAGTTCATCGAAAGCCTCAATTGTTTATGTGGTTTTAAGTGGAGGATTTTACATGAGCTTTCTCTAGTTGTTTTGGTGATAGTTAGTTAAAAAACGCTGGGCATAAATCCACTCCAGTTTCATGTACTGTGTGAACCAAAATCATGCATTCCAAGTATTTGAAAAAATGCCAAAATAAAAAATAGAATTAAATTGGGTTGTTTTTTGTTCATTTAAGGCCATAGTTGCACTTAAGAATCCATAAGGGTTGATTTGGTGTAGATTTTGTGAATTTTAGTGTTGATTTAGATGATTTTTTAAAAATAAAACCACAACTGTAAATTCGCATTTCGAGCACTTTTTATTCATTTTGTTGTAAAAGAGAGGTGTATTTTACGTATAAAATCGAATAGAGAGGTGTATTTTGGTAAAAAACCGAGATTGTTTGTATTGAGCTCAAAATTAGTAACAAATTTTGAAATTAACCCCTAATCTTTTGAGTAATTTTATTGTGGCCTAAAATTTTTTTATTTCTTTCATTTCGGCCCTTAATTTAATTTCATTTTGGCTCCTAAACTTTATCTTTATTTAACTTTGGCCCCTAATTTTGTGTAAAATATATTTTGATCCCAAAAAATTTCTAATTTTTACAATTTAGTCCCCAGTGGCTTTTTTATTTTTTCTATTATGATTGTTTCTTTTCTTTAATAGCTAATTATGTTGCTATTGAATGTATTTAACTTGTAATTCTTAGATATTCTTAAGTTTTTTCATATGTTTGACATAAAATGAGAATTTAGTATTTTTTATATATTTTTTAATATTTTCAAATAAATTGGTGCCGTGATCCTTTTGTTAATTTTGAGTATAGATAGGGCAACTTTACTTCATTTAGTAACCACTTTAAAACGAAGGTACCCCTATTATCCTTTAGATTCTAATTACGTAATTTTATATGCTCCTATGTGCTTACATATATTTATATGTTTCCTTTTATTCATTTATTTTAAATTTCTATTCAATTTTGTTATGTGTGTTTAATCTAAATTTTATAATTATTAGGGAGGTACTTAAATACCTCGATACATAATAGATAGTAATATTTTCTTTTCTTTTTTTCTTGCTTTTACAAAAATTGTAATTAGATAAACAAATGTAATAGATAGAATAGATAAATTTATTTTATTATATTTTCCCATTTTAGATTGTAATTAGGTTCTTAAGTGTAATAGATAGGTTGGACAGATTTCTTTTCTCATTTTCCTTTTTAGATTCTGGTTATGCCCCCTTCCGGGCTGTAATAGATAGGTATTTGTATGTTTATGTGTCTTATTTGTTTTTCTTAGGATTTTGTATCTAAGATATTATGTTTACATGCTATGTGTTTTATGTAATCCTATATGTTGATTTGTTTTAGTTTATATTTTATAAGCTTTATTTTCAAATGATGAATGCATGGCATCATCACACTAGTCCAACGCTAATTGTGGTTTTTCCTTCCACTTCCTTACTAGTTTAACGCTAGTGAGAATTTTTATAAATAGATTAGTCTAGCACTAGACTCTTAGGTCCTTCGGGCGTTAGATTCATCTTTTGTATGACATCCATTGCATTTTCATACATTTTTCCTATTTTTAGAATACTTTATCATTTGTATGATATTTCCTTTATATTATTCCCTTATCCGCATATGCATAAGTCATATCATTTAGATTTGCATTTTATTTAGAAAATTAGAAAAATAAATTAGTTCATTTGCCTGCTTATATTAGAAAAGTCACTTTTCGAATATGAGAAATAGGTGATTATAACTCAAAATTGTATTACGAGTTTTTATTTCCCGTACCCATTATGTTGCACTCTCTTTTCTTTGATCACTTATACCTATGTATATAATTTAATTTTTTTTTCTTTGAATTTTATCTTTGCATGCTCGTGACCCTTTCAAGGGATTATTTTGGCCTTCACAATTAATGCAATTGATACCAATTAAATCTTGAATGAACATTTTGCCGGTTTCAACATCTTCTTTAAATTTAGGTTTGCATCCATATATGAAACATCCAAATGTAATAAATTTAAGGACTAGATTAGGAAAATTTTGACTAAACCTCGCTTAGACTAGATTGAAAGAGTACCTTAGGTTTGAGTCAATCAAACCTTTGCCTTCCTTTTTTTAAACTATGATTCCTGAACTCATTTACTCTTATTTTCAAAAAGTTAGAGTTGTTGAAAAGAGTTTTATTTTATTTTTTATTTTTATTTTATTTTAGTTTTGTTAAAAATATTTTTAGTTGATTTGATACATCTAAATTCAATATCAAGTAGCGACTCCTATTTTCTTAAAAACTCCTTTTAGACTAAATTTTGGATCCAAACTGTTGCATTTTTTAAAGTTCCATTTTAGGTCCTTTTTCACTTATATTTTTTTAAATGAAAAACACGTTTTTGCAAAAACCTTTTTATCACAAAAAATGGGGCACAACAAGTTAAATTTTGAAACTATAGTACCACATAGTATATTTTTTATTTTTTTAAAATTTTGTCAAAATTTTCTATCAAGGTTGCGTTTTATAGATTATAAGTTTCTTATGTTGTTTTATGTTATGGATATTAAGTTTTTTAATTATGCAGTTTAAATTTGAATATGGTTGTGAAATTTGAATTATGGGTTGTAGCTGGCATTGGACAATCAGTTTCATTTTCTCTTGTTGATTGTTAATTTAGCCTTTTTTATGGCATAGTTCTTAGACAACATCTATTTTTTTTACGTCAATATAGATATAGCTAATTAGCAGTTATCCACCCACAAGATGTTGCTAATAAATACCACTACTGTTTTTCATCTACAGTATTGGTATGAGCAATAGAGGATGTTGTAATCTTTAATTTTGTATTCTATGACGATTTGTATGAGGTATTGATGTAACTTACCTAACACATATGACTATTCAGAATACAAAAGGTTATTAAGGAAAGAATTTGCCTATCGGTTATAATATCTTTTCATGGAGTATGCAAGCTTTTCTGGTATTTAGATATGAGATAAACCAGGTTTATCCTCAATGCTGAAAGATGTCAACTTTGGCCTATCATACCTTGAAAGGTATGTTACATGTTAGTGAGGAAATTTAGTAGAATTTTGCGGTCATTCTTATAGAAGGTTCAATTTTGTTTTGGTGTAGCAGTTGTTCATTAACATATATAGTCTATGTGGGAATGCAAAGCTTCTCAATTGAGTTCAATTGCTGAGGTTGCACCGCCTCATTGGCCAATTGGTTATAATCCTTCAATTGATTTCAAATTGACGAGGTGTCACCTTATGATTGGTCAAGTGGTGATAGTAATCCTAATTGTATATGGAAAGGGTGATATAATGAGTTTTGATTAAATGATAGGTGGTAGTTCTCTAATTACATGTGAGGTTGTGCTAAAATTCGGTCTCCTTTTTTTCCCCCAACAAATCACATTAACAAAAAATTGGGCTTCTTCTTCTTTTTTTTTGGGTTAATTCCACTTTGTCCCCCCAAACTTTGGACGATTACCCACTTTAGTCCCTAAATTTCAAAATGGGACACTTAAGTCCCTAAACTTATAAATTGGGACACTTAAATCCCTAAACTTATGAAATGGGACACTTCGACCACCAACGGCATTCAGGATTCTGTTAATAATTTTCCTTAATTGGAGGTACACTTAAATCCCTAAACTTATGAAATGGGACACTTCGACCACCAACGGCATTCAGGATTCTGTTAATAATTTTCCTTAATTGGAGGTATTTATAAGTTTAGGGACTTAAGTGTCCCATTTTGAAGTTTAGGGACTAAAGTGGGTAATCGTTCAAAGTTTGGGGGGACAAAGTGGAATTAACCCTTTTTTTCATGTCCGACAGGTAATGTTTAATTATTGATCTCTCGCGGCTAATTGTTATTAATAATAACTAATTAATCCCAACAAGTCAAATTGACAAAAAAAAAAATGGGCTCCTTGTCTTTTTATTGTCCAACAAATCATGTTTAGTTGCCAAATTTTTGCAATTAATTGCTAATAATGAATCATTAATCCAAAAAAGTCACATTAACAAAAAGATGGTCTCCTCCTATTTTTTTTTATTGTTGTCCAACAAATCATGTCATTTTTTCACAAATAATTGTTAAAAATTAATTAATAGTGCCGTTTTTGGGGTCATTCAATGGATCACGTTTTATTTTCCCACAACAAATCATCCAACAAATCATGTTTAATCACCACTCTTCCGCGGCTAATTGTTATTAATAACTAATTAATCCCAATAAGTCACATTAACAAAAAAAATAGTCGCCTTCTATTTTTTTTATTGTTGTCCAGCAAATCATGTTTAGTTGCCATTTTTTTCATAAATAATTGTTAAAAAATAATTAATGGTGCCATTTTTTTGGTTGTTCGACAAATCACGCTTTATTAATACTATTTTTGCCAATAAATTGACATTTTTTCCCGTTTTTGCCTAGCAAATTGTCATTACTTATTAGTTGTTTACAAGTATTACAAAATATTGGACCTTTTTTTTAGGTTGGGCAGCAATTAATGTTTGCTTATTACCGTTCTTTAGTGCTTCATTGTTATTTACTTAGTCAATAGTTCCACCTCTTTTGGCTAACAAAATTAGTTTTAATTACCTTCTTTTTAACATAAGATAGTAAAGTGCTAATATTTTTCTTATTTGTGTACAAAATCACCTTCCATGTAATGATTTATTTTTTTTATTTATGTTTATGCTATTATTAGAGTATAATGGTGCATCATCATGTAGTTAATAGTCGATTATGCACCATTGTAATATTAATGCTAAATTATCTATGTGTTTGCTGTCTTGTACATAAATAATTTCTCTATTTATCCTCTTCAAATGTATAATTAATTAAAAATGCCTCCATTTATTGGTGTTATTTTTTATGGTATAATTAGTGTTGTTTATTTAGTAATTAATTGTGAATTACCTATTAAATTAGTTCTAAATTTATGGTCTGTCTTTATCCTTTTCATTTTATTTAGTCAATCAGCATTCCTTTTTAAACTTTATCTACTTTAGAAACAACATGCATGTGATAACAATCTTTTTTTTATACATAGAAATTAATTATGAATGAATTATAAGTCAAAGGTAATTAAATTAGTAGTTCTAAATTGGCCTTTTAAAGAAATTTTTTTGTATATATATGTGTATCTGTGTGTGTCTATATATGTATGTATGTATATATATTTTCTATTATACTAGATATATGTGCATTGCTTTATTTTTTGCAGCCTAATCAAATAGATGAAAAAATTGTAATTGTAGACATCAAAATTTTTCCAAGAATCTTATTTAATCTTATCTTTATTTTTATTATTATTGTTTATATGATCATTTTTATTTTAGTAGGAGAAAAGAAAAGGAAAATGGGATTTTCAAAGTTGGAAAAATAGTAGAGATTTCTTTTATTTTTAACCAATCAAAATCCAACCAAAAAGCCCATGCAAGATACCACAAAAAACCAAGTAAAACCCAACAAAAGCCTGGAAGTTAGGCCTGAAAATAAGGGCCCATTGGCCCATGTGTTTTTGAAAAAAAAAAAAATTTAGCCTCACGCATGCACGTGTGCGATTCTCTTCTTCTCCATGCGAAGAACCAGCCATAGTACAAGAAGAAATAGCTGGCTTTTGAAGGGATTTTAATTCGTTTTTGCTTCCTATTTCTTTCCCCCTAAGTTTGGGTAAGTACGAGACAACTCATTACTCAAAGATTCCATCCAAGAAACACCCAAAAACAAGATCAAAGGAACCAAAAAATAGCCACATAAACCCACACTCAATCCAAGCCATTATTCTTACGGTTTTAGTTCCTTAGTTTCATTTAAAAAAGAAGAAAAAGAGTCTCTAGTGCCGGGGGAGAAGATTAGGAAGGTTGGCAAAAGCAACAAAAGAGAGAAAAGAGAAAATGACAAAAAAAATTCTGAAAAAAAAAGAAAAGAAGAATAGCAGTGAAACAGGGCTAACGAACCGGCCCTGTTCATTTGTGGATTATGACTTCATCTAAAGTTTGATTAGCGAGATCTTTGTGTTAGGCACAATCTATGATTGTAGGAGGGCAATTTTCATTTTGAAACTTTCGTGAAAAAACATCCCTAAGTCCTTCGAATCAAGGCTCAAAGTCGTGGGTTCGTCAACACTTGAAGATTTGCGACAAAATTTTCTTTGCTTCGTTTCAAGAATTTGGACGACTTTTTTGGAGTTTTTCTCACATTGATTCGAGTCCCCAATCATCTGTGATTTAATGTTTTGCATAAAGTTTTAAACCATGACACGAATTTCTATGATTTTACACCTTATATCTCTTTTTTTTTCTTAATTTGTGGTGTTTAATGGACTTGTTTGATATTTAAACAAACCCCCAAAGCTGTACGGAGCATGTTTATATTGAGATCCGGTTTTAAATGCTCTTAAAAGTGGATTCCGACGAAATTCCGCCCATGGTGGCCGGAATTTTTTCGATTTTTTTCTTTTATTTTTGTGTCTCATTTTATTTATTTTAGTTGATATAGTTTGATCTTTCCAAATCATTTGGGTTATGTTTTTTTGTGTTTGTGGGCTAAAAATTGGGCTAGAAAATTATTTTTATGTTGGGCTTGTATTTAATTTCATTAGGCTTTGGAACTTAAGCCCATTTGCTTTATCAGGTTTAAGATGTAAAAAAATGAGTTGGGCGGGTCCGTTCTTTTCAATAGGATAACCTGTTTCTTTTCTTTGGGCCGAAGTGTTGTGGCCCAAAATACATAACAACGGCCCAATGTTTGTTGTCTTTGTGTAATCGAAAATGAATTTTACAATTCAGTTCCTAATCTTTTTAGTAATGTTATTGTTGTGACAGCCCCACCTTCCCCTAAGGCGAACCAAAGGGTTCAGCGGACCGCCTGCCCAGCTCTCGCCAGGACTCGATCACTCTCTCCGAACAAAATAAAATATAATCTCGAAGAAAAAACGAAACAAAACACAATACCCCAAATTGAAACATATCCTTACATTCATCCCCATTTCGAACAGAAGTACAGTTCCAAAACCAAAAGCTTTACATTCTCAATACACTCCAACCCTATCCAAGCACTAGAGCGAGTACAAAAGCCAAAATATACAAAAGGGACTACCATGCTATGCTATACAGGTCTCTCGCCCGCTCGCAACCCCTGTAAGGAAAACAAAGGGCGTGGAATGAGCTAAAAGCCCAGCGAGATTCTATATACACAACCAAGCAGTTAAACAAGGACATTAAGCATGTAATAACAAGTAATCCAGATAACATTTACGATATAAAGCAATAGTAACACATACAATAAAAGGATACATGCTCACGAGGAGCTATTCGTTCGTTCGTTCATTCATGCGCCTAATATTGTCCTTATTTCTCCGATCATTAAAACATTGTTTGTAAGTGAAAACTCCTTCATTTTCTTGTCGTTCGTTCATTCATTTCATTCCCCAATCTCCGCCAACTTCGTGGTCATACTCGAGTATACCAAACATTCACCCAGGGTCACTAATCGCCCGACCGAGTCCGCTTCTGGCTCGAGTCGACCAATAACAAAGGGCAAGGGCCCAGTTCAGCCAGAAGGCTTACATTCATGCACAAGTAACATTTAATCATTCAATCATTGAAAGTTCACGTTCATTTAGGTCGAGTGCGATAAAGTACACACTCGCCTAGAAAAAATCATTTTAGAAACATAACATACCTCAATCACATATTAAAGCAACCATCCAAATAGTCACAATAGTTCACATAGTCATTAGAAACAAAGCGTATATAGAACACTTACCTAAATAAGCAAAACGTCCAAAGTATCCTTTCGGATATCACCCTTAGTCACCAAGCAACCCTAAGAATAATCATGAGAACATATTATGGTCCAACCAATAAAATGTTTGATGAATCAAGGAAAATCCGAATAATTACTAGTACGAAATATAAGTATGATTTTGAAAGTGAAAAGAGTGCATTTAGCCCAAAAGACATGAGTAAAATTGTCGTAAAACTTATGTCCGCTCTTAAAATTTTGAAATCGCCATTTAAGTGCAAATTCGGGCAGCACGCCCTTTGTATTTACCAAATTTCCAGCCATTTATGGCTTCATTATTTTCCTCAATCAGCCCCCAAAATCACATACAAATAATCTCATTACAATAGCCGTTAAAAAGGCTAAAAGTCATTCAATTACAAAACCAAACTAGAAAAGGGATCGGGATTAAGGTTTAAGACAAGGAACAAAATGACAGGTTTGACATCGTTTAGCGTATTGGTCACAACCGAAGCTACACCTATCGGATTGAGGTAAACTTTATACCGTTTCGAAGCTAAGACATAGCTCTACAATTCTTATGAAGACACCGCAATCCAGTTCTCAACGTAACCTAGTCAAATTTACCCAAACAGATCCAGATATTCCAGTTCAAAGCTCACTGTGAAATTCAACTAGCAGTCCTGATTTATTCAGTCATATCTCAGCACACACAACTCCGATTCAGTTGATTCCAAAGCCATTCGAAAGCTAAGATACAAGGATACAATTCTTAAGAAGGCATCAAAAGCTAATTCATTCATCTTCCCAGCCAAAAGAGCCAATTACAGATGCTGATTATCATTCTCGGACAGAAACAGGGAAGCAGGGGTAAAATAGTCATTTCACAGGCTACAGTGCTCCGATTGAGCTGAAAGTTTACAGGCTTAATCTAAATTCAATTCTCTACAACTTTCATGTTTTGAGCTAAGTCCAATTCGGCCTCCATCATGACCGAATAACACTGGTCAGACAGGGCAGAAAATTTCTAAGAAAACCGAAAATCCACACCTCACCACTTATAACCAAGAATTAATGCACAAAACCACCAAAGTGGCAACCACAAGCCACTAAATTACAACTATGGGAAACAAAGAAGGATGTTCTTAGCAATCTTACCTTGAAACCTCAAAGAAAATGGTAGTTTAGGGTTTTCTCTTCCGAAACAACTCCACCAATACCTTTAATCCTCCTTAGTTAGCACTCCTATGGAAGGGTTTGCGATTTGATCGGTTGGAACTCAAGATTTGAGCAAGGTTGGAGCTAGAAATTGAAGAAGCTCTCTCTTGTTTTTCTCCTCCAAAGGGCCAGCCAAGAGCAAGGAAAAATGGGATGAAAATTGGTCAAAATTGGTTTTAGTAAAGTTAAAGAAAGTTAGGCAAGTTTAGTCCAATCGGAACGCGACACGTGGCCTCTTGAAGTTTCCAAGCTTATCATCTCACTTCCAATAATTAGTCTATCTAGCTAACCTCTAATCATCTCCTAGTACCATGGAAAATAATATCACTTAATACTTCAGCGCCTAATCGGCAAAATTATATCGCACTGGCGGGTCCCACGTCGAAAAATGCACTTCGAATTAACGTACACTAACTTCTACTAGGAAAATGATTTAAAAAATTATACTTACTTGTAAAATGTATAAAACATTTAATATTTTCAAGGACAGTATAAAAATATGGGCGAGGAAATAAAATAATACTTGAAAAATGTGAAAATTTTCGGGTTCTCACAATTGTGGTCCTAAACTTTGGATTTCTTTCACTCAGATCCTTAATTTAATTACATTTTGGTATCTGAACTTTATTTTTACTTAATTTTGACCTCCAATCTTTTAAAAATTCTAATTTGACCCCAAAAACTTCTTAATTTTTGTAATTAGTCCCTAATTTTTATTATTTCTCAATTACAATTGTTTCTCTTCTTTAATTGTTAATCATGTTTTATTTAAATGCATCTAATTTATAAATTTTAGAGATCTTTATGTTTATTCACATTTTTTTAAAAATAATAAAGTGAATTTGCTATATATTTACATCTTCTTCTAAAGTGTTATCAATTAAATTGGTATCTTGACCTTTTTGTTGATTTTGGAATATAATTAGGGTAGTTTCACCTCATTTAACCGCTACTTTAAAGGGAGGTACCTCCATTATCGTTTAAATTCTTTTTATGTGCTCCTATACATTCATATGTAATTATATGTCTTATGTTTTTTCCTTTTATTTACTTATTTTTAGTTTTTATTCATTTTATGTTTGATTTAAGTCATTTGATTATTTTGGAGGATATTTTAATGCTCAAATTGTAATAGATAGGTAATATCCCCTTGCCCAAGAAATATATTTAGATAGGCGATGTAATAGATAGATCTTATTTTTGTTAAGAAATGTAATTAGTTAGATAAATGTAATAGATAGGTTTATTTTTTCAAAATTCCCCTTTTAGATTGTAATTAGGGTTCCCAAATGTAATAGTTAGGTCCTATTTGCTTGCATGCTTGTGTGCTTATGTGTTTACCCACTTTCGTTAGGATTTTTGCATTTAGATATTATACTTATGTGTTATGTACTATGTGCTTTTACATGTTTACTTGTTTTAATTCATGTCTTATTTATTTTATTATATATTATGAATGCATGGTGTCACCACACTAGTCCAACACTAGTTGTGGTTTTTCCTTTCGCTTCCTTACTAGTCCAACGCTAGTGAGGATTTTTAGAAATGAGTTAGTCCACCGCTAGACCCTTAGGTCATCTATATGTTAGATTCACCCCTTGTGTGTCATTCATTCCATTCCATGCATATTTTTCTATTTTATGATTTTTTATCATTTGCATGATATTTTTCCTACTATTACTCCCTTACGTCTCTATATGTGTGAACCATATCATTTAGAATTGCATCTCATTTAAGAAATTATAAGTATGTTAGTTTATTTGCTTGACTAGATTAGAAGAGTCATTCTTCGAAAATGGAAAATAAACGAATATGGCTCATTTACCTTAGTACTCTCTTACTCCCCTCTATAAGAAGAAAAATGATGTCACGAATTTTAGCATTCTGTACCCGTTATATTTCATTCCTTTCTTTTAGATCACGTATATTTATCTATATATATTATAATTTTCGTTTTTGAATTTCATCTTTTACATTTTCGTGATCTCTTTAAAGGATCATTTTTGAGTATCACAATTAATATGATTAGTACAAATTAAATTTTGAAGAGACATTTCGTCCCTCTCGATACCCCTAAGTCTAGATTTGTATTCATATAGAAGCATCTAAATATGATAAGTTTAGAGATTAGATTAAGAAAAATTTTTGACTAAATCATGCAACTAATCTTTATTAGGTTGAAAGGGTACCTTAAATTTGAATCAATGGAACCTTTGCCTTTCTTTTTTTCAACCGTGACTTCCGAACTCATTTTCTCTTGCTTTCAAAAACATGGAGTTGTCGAAAAGAGTTTTTTTTTATTTTGTTAAAAAGTATTTTTTTAGGTGACTTGGTACACCTAAATTCAATACCAAGTGATAACTCCTTTTTTTCTAAAAAATCCTTTTTAGACTATTATTTTAGACCCAAACCGTCTCATTCTTTAAAGTCCAATATTAGGTCCTTTTTCTTTATTTCAAAAAATAGGGTGCGACAGTTTGACAACTCCACTAGGGATACAAGCGAATCCGAACACTTGATTTAGTCGACTTTTTCTTTTTCTACCCTTTTTACATATCACATTTAGATATTTTAGGTTGCATTTTCATTTTTAAGATCTTTTACAATTCACACTCATATTCGTCTCTCGTTTATCGTATATGTGATGAATGGTTTGTTTATTTTCATTTACTTTCTTATATCGTGCTTTGCATTTGGGGTGAGAGGTGATATTACTCTAGAGCTTTCATGTGTGTTTAATAGTATTAATTCGTCCCCTTAAAGGAGCACTTTATACATGCATATACTATTCATTTTTAACCCTTCATTTTATTTTCTTTTAGTGAATGTCGCATCACTCCTTCCTATTAGAATTAGGATCGATCTATTTGGATATTAGTCTTGGCACGACGTGCACGTAACAATGTTTGGGCGATCACTCGAGCCACCAACTAAGGGTCTTGGAATTGATGACTCTTTGCCCTTTTGTCTGAAGGTTTGAGGATCTAAAATCTTGTGAAATCTAGATGTATTAGTGAGTCCAAACTCATGCATCCATATTTGAAAATTACCTAGGATAGAGTTGGCCTTACCCTATTAGGAACACTAAACACGAAGGGAGGGATTCTACCCCTCTTACTTTCCTTATCATTTTGTTGTTCCAATATGTTATGTATTATGTGTTATCTACTAACTGAACAAACTTTTCTCTTTTCTCTTCTTTTCTTGCATTCATGAGCTCTAGAAATAAGAGGTTCTAACATAGTACTTTTTTAAGAGTCTATCTTAATAGATAGGTTATTACACGTTTAAATTATAATTTACTGCATTAGTGTCTGATTGCACCTCATTTTAGACCTACCCCGACATATCAAAGGGACTCCTTTAGGTTATATTTAATTCTTGTTGTTGCATATTTATTTGTTTTAATAAACTGACATCATGCATTAACCTTAGAGGAAATGTCATTTAGGAAATCTCATTTTAGAATTATGCCAACCGTATCTACCCTGGGTAAATAACCCTTTATGGGATTTGCATATTTAAATTTTCATTAACATTGGAGAAATGGGGCCCATAAGTAAGATATTTGACCCAAATTTTATGTTTCAAATGGATAACACTCGACGAATTAAACAATTGTTGGTAGCTCCAGTTGAGGTTCGGAGATGGCCCGCGCTTCTCTCGTCTAGTGAAATTCATCAAGTAACGTCTTATCTAGGACCGATCGGAGATTTTAAGCACATTGATCGAACGGTTACTTGGTAGGGGTTTTGATACAATTATGTGATCCTAGTTGTTCGATGTGACAGCCCCACCTCTCCCTAGGGCGAACCCTAGGGTATCAGCGGACTGCCTGCCCAACTCTCGCCAGGACTCGGTCGATCAGAGAGCTAGTAACTCAAAACATCCAGTGGAAACTTCAAATAAACGGTACAAACCCTAGAAAGTAAATAATAGACAACCAGCTTCCCAAACTTAAAAGCCAACCAAACGTTACATATATCAAACCATACTACAGTTTCATAACACAAGTCGAACTTAAGTGTTAGGCTTACAAAAGTCAAAAGTAAAGTCTTCTTAATACGAGGGATTACAAGTGCAAGCAAAAAGGAATCTAGTAAGTCCCTTGATCCTAAGTCCGTCTCCGATCTGTTAAGGAAAACAAAGTGAATGGGGTGACCTAACGCCCAGTGAGGTTCCAAGTAAAGCAAGTAAGCACATAGCCAAATTAGAGAATAAATTAACCGGATAAATCTCGTACAATAGAAGAATAATTAAATCACAATTCAAATTAAGGATACGGGTGGCTTTCAAAAGTCCAATTCCCCTCAGCTTGATCATACCGGGGGTCCGTTGACTCTCCGTCAACATTTGCATTTAAGGAATATACAGTCCGTAGAACACCACTTTCTATCATCTCCGTCCACCAATCAACCCCCTACCGGGCCCGCACTCCAAAGCAGTGGTTCGGTAATACTCGAGTATACCAGTTTCCAGTGAACAGTAAACAGTCCCCAAGGTTTACCGGCCTTCTCGACCAAGCCCTTGCTGGCTCGATAGAACCGGTTTGCCCATGGGGTAGGGTACCCCAAACAGTGACAATGGTTGTTGAGGTATCACTCATCAACTTATGTACAGTCACATACAGATGAATCACATCTCATACAGTCACATATAGAGAGATTATATCTCATAATAACGGTATTCAGAGCCACAGTAGAAAATGGGGAAGGTCGAGTGCGATAAAGTACACGCTCGCCTCCATTTCATTAAAATAAGGTTTGGCTCAAACAGTGGCAATTCAAGCAATCAGTTAGTTCACATAAGCAGGTAACAGGTAGTGGAACACTCACCTGGTTAGCAAAGTAGTAGTCACGTCAAGTCGCGCGGTTTTGTGCACCACCGTTTCCCCTTCCTAGGGCAACGAGTGAAAACGTCAACGATTAGGTCTAATTCCAAGCAAAGTGAGCTCATTAGGTGCCTAAGTGAGTGACTAACTATACTCAATTCACCCTAAGCTTTAGGCCCAAAATGCAGTAAAAGTTCATGAATAAACAAGTTTAACAAGTGCATGAAAGTTGGGTAAAAGGAAAGATTCATTCAAGCTTTAAAAGGTTTCTCGCGGGTGCACAGTCGCGCTCGCGCAGTCTCGGTAAAACGGCCGTATCTCACTGTAGGAAGGTCGAAATTAGGTGCCGTTGGCGGCGTTGGAAACTAGACTCGAAGGGCTTTCCAACGGTACCTCACATACTTCCTATTTCATCCCCTACCAGAAACAGTAGCTCGGGAAAGTTGGCTGATTTTCCCAACCTGGATCAGTCTCAAACCCTTACTTGTGTACACCAATTCCTCATGCTATCCTCATTTGTTTTGGTTCAAACTCACCCAAATCAGTCCTCTAATGATCATATACAGAAGCTTAGGTCACTTGGTATCATTTGAGCTCAAAACACAACACATAAACATGCACAAGGGTTCCATAATAAGCTAGTTATTTTGCAAAGGCTAAACCAGTCCACTAATGGTTCCTCTAGCCACCTTACTTGTTCCAAATTCAATTCAATTCACATATGAACTTAACCAATCTCTAGCCAAGTTGTTTAAGCATGCTTAGGGTGTAATTAGACCACACAAATCCATGAAAAACCCTTCCTACGAAAGCTGGTCAGCCATGGCACAAAACAGTCCACAATTCCTCAATCATGTCACCAACCTTCATCTTCTATTGATTTGCACTTAAACCACATATCAAGTATAAATCTAGCTTAAAGAAGGTTTAAAACATGTAAATCTATCATAAACAACCATGAACAAAGAGTAAACATTTCATCAAACACTTGGTGTGCATGCTTATTGCCTTAACTTCTACTTGTATACTTCAAAATTTCAACCCCAAATCACAACCAAACAACATGTATTTCACCATTAAAACTCCAAGCACATGATAAAACATCATAGAACCAAGATTTGAGTATTATTTACCTTTCTTAGATGAAACTTAGACCACCAAATCACTCAATCAATTGAAGCCTTGAAGCTTGAATCAACCCCTAGGATTGGAGGGAAAGTTTCTCTCTAACTCACAAACTTTATCTTTGATTTGTTTGGCTTTGATTTCTATGGTTATTAGGCAAGATTGTAGAGCTTTTCCTCTTCCCTTTTTGTTGCTAAGGGTTCGGCCATATGAAGATAAAAACAAAGGCTTCATGAAGGTTTAAATTAATTCAAGTTTCTTGGTCAAACAACATCCAAGGCTAAGGTTGTGCCACATGGCCCCTTTCTTGCCCATAATCTCCGCTAAACTTTTGACCAATGCTAATTCCACCCAACCAAGTGTACCAATACCTAATTAACACCCCTCACCTATCATTTAAAGTCCTCAATCCAAATCAAAGCCACTTGGAAACAAATAATTGGTGGATCATTAAAATTCAACTCAAATAACTATTTTTCTTCAAGTAAAAGGAATAAAATGCAATGCATGAACAATGTTGTACTACATGGGAAAGGTCATGCAATGGTAGTGGTCTAAATCTTAAAATAAATCATTTATTTAAGAAAAATTAGGGTTTCAAGTGAGGGTTCTCACATTCGACATTTAGAGTAGCAAAGAGAGAAATGATTATAACAATTGAAGAAGTAGTTGACTTTCTTAACTTGTCAGTACATGGCACAATAGTGATATTCCCATTTGCCTACGACAAGGTTGAGTTTTGTCACTTCACTAGGTTGAAAGAGTCTGTAATACAAGGATTGGATCAAAACATAGATGTAAATTTTTCATTTGACAAATTTACACTAAGAGATGGGTTCGAGAGGTATTTTGAGAACTTTTTATTTACGTCTAAAACAATGTAGGAGCACAAGAGACTATGGGTATGTGGACTCGTTATGACTGGAGTTTACCTTTTTTTGAGAAGGGATAAGAATATCGCTTTCAAAATCATTAAGGTCACGTTTGACCTTTTCCTTGGAATTAAGAATCAACAGTGCTCTATAGTACCGACCATATTAGTCAATATATCTGTTGCCTGTACCAAATTGTCAGAGAGGATCAAAATTCTTCCATGCCTCGAATTTGATTCTGTATATGTGGGTTATGAAGTATTTTAGGAGATAACCACCTGCTTCTAATAGTTTACCCTTGATTGGGTACAATTGGATAGTGACTCATCACACAAGAGTTGACAACAATAATCTATCGGAGAGTGCGTTAGAGTACTTGAATTTTTTGAAGACATTTTCCGATCAAAGGATTAGGTGAGTTTTGGATTGGATCGATTGTTTCAAACTTGTTTTCACACCAAGTTATCAAATTTTATCCCATTACTAAGAATTCAGGGCATCATGGTTTATATTCCAAAAAGGTTTTTTAGGCCATTAGAACGTGTTCAAGGATTGCCACTCACACTTGATTTGATCGAATTCACCATCAGTTTTAATAAGAAAATCTGTCCAAATGAAATTTCAATGAAAATATCAGTTATTGAGATTTGGGGCACATTGTCCAATGATGAAAATATTGCCTACATTCCAGACTTTAAACAGATGACTTGATCACTCCACAATACGAAGATTGGCTGAAAGATTCTTGTGCACAAAAACTGCAAGAAGAGCAATTCGAGAAATTCAAGCGACTGGCAGCTATTATTGAGGCAAAAGACAAAGAGAATGTGCAATCGAGGCAATTCATAGAAGTCAACAAAGATCTGATAGAGAAGAACAAAAAGTCATATGAGGAAATGCGAAAAAAATACCAAGAGTTGAAGAGAAAATGTAGTGAATTGTATGATCAAATTCAGCACATGAGGAATCCTTATTTTAGAGAATCAAAAGATATTGTAATGGGTAGGTTGAAAAAATTTAATGATTTTGTATGAAATCACTTTCGAAAAATGATGTAGATGATGTACATGAGTTTTACAAATTTGATGAGGAAATGAATTTTCACTTTTGCAAATTATTATTGAAAAACAAGTTTGATGAACAGACCTCACTTCAAAGGTGTTGCATCATATTAGGCCAACTATTGAAGAAAAAAAGACACCTCCCATAGGACATGCATCCGAATTATTTAAATATTTACTAACTCATGTCCTTTTCTTTTTCTTTCAAAGGAATTGTAGCAGTTTAATCAAGAACAAACTTTTAAATGGATTTCTCTTTTAAAATTTAGGTACTTTCAAACATAACTGAAGTAGAAATCCCATCATTACAAGGTCCCGCAGTAGAGTTTTGAGAAATCGTATAAGTATGAGTTCGCATTCAAAATCATCGAAAAGATCTACAATGATTACCTCATCGAATGTCCTATCTTTAAGGGCCCAATTGAGTGAAATGTTGAACAAATTCAATGAATTGAGTGTAAAAATGGCAGCGCAAAGACGCATGATTGATCAGCTGGTGGTGTCCAGAATGACTATACACCTGTTGACAGTAATCAATTTGAGCCAGCTAACTAACTACCTCACATGTCCAATATTCAAATCACATTTGTTCTACCTTTTATAAATTTTCAAGAGGGTGCCTTCACCTACCTCAATTCTAGTTTCATACACACACATCCAAGCAATATCTTGGTTAACCCGACTAACAATCAAATTTCTCAAAATTACCTACAGACCAATCTGAATATCCTATCTAATCCTCAAGGATTCCAACACCCCCACCATAGAACCGTTTATACTGGATGCTGCCTTTTAGGAGAAGACAGGAATAAATGAATACACTACTCCTATTGATAAGGATTTGTTGAAAAAATTAGACCAATTTGATGAATTTATGAAGAAAAGTCAAGAATTGCATAGAGGTTTGACATATGATGACCTATGTCTTTTTCTAGATGTGCAACTGCATTTGAATTTTAAAACTCTGAAATTTAGTAAGTATAATGGAACCGAAAATTTCAAAACGCATCTTAAAATGTTTTATAAAAAACTTGATAAACTTGTGGATGATAAGAGATTGTCAGTGCAATTATTTCCTGAAAGTTTGGAGGGTGATGTTCTAAATTGGTATTCTAATTTAAAACTTGAAGATATGAAAACTTGGTTAGATCTGTCTACAGTTTTTGTAAGACAGTATGAGTATAACTGCGAACTTTCACCTACGTGAACAACACTGGAAGGATTTAAGAGAAAACCCTCAGAGTATCACAAAAAATATGCAAAACGATGGAGGAAGTTGACTGTCAAGGTGGAACCCCCTATGGCTGAGAAGGAGATTGTTCGTATGTTTATCAAGACCCATGATCCACCATATTTTGAAGAGATTTTTTGCATAGTTGGGTGCTCGTTTGCATCTATTATCAACAAACTGGAAGAATATGATGAATTTGTGAAAGCGAAAAATATTGTTAACGTGTCATCCTTTTAAAAACCCTGCAAAGCCAAAACAATAGCGGAAAGAAGCCCCAATTTAAGAAAAAAGAAGGAGAACTGCTTTCGTGTAGGATCAGGACTCCCCTTTTAAATCAAGATTTCAATACCATTCTACATACTCATCTCCCTATCCATACTACTCAAACTCCGGACTTATTTATCACGTTACTGTCAATCCTTCTCATCCCTGACCAAACCATATAAGTATATCCGCACTATTCCAAATTTCTCAACCCACCTTACAAAATCGCCCTCACTCTATCTATAATCTAAGACTCACTGCACCAAAAACAACTCAACCTGCAATTCTTCCCAAATCAGTAGAGCTCAAATCCAAAACTAATTCCGAATCTTCATCAATTTAGACCGACCTATTGATCAACTGTACGAACAACTTAAGGCTGCTGGTAAGATTGGTATTTTACCTCTCAAAATTTATCCTCGAGCTTTCCTGTTGGTTACAATCCTCAGGGTAATTGCGTTTAACATTCTAGGAGTTCTGATCACTCAATCATCAATTGTTGGAATTTAAAGTAAAAAATTTAAGGCATAATTGATGTTGGAGATATAGTTTTGAGAAGAGGAAGTGAACAAGGACCAAATATTAGCAAAAATCCTCTCCCTGAGTATAAGGGCACTGTTGGAGCCATCACCTTTGATGAGGAGTTTAAAGAACCTGGTCAATATATTATAGATGAGACTGAGATAGTTGGGATAACTAAAAAGCCGTTTGTGCTAGAAGAGCAATCCTCTGAAGTTGAGAATATTAGAGAACCTTTCATCTTAGATTTGTCACTTTTTGAGTGGGAGTTGTTAGGACCTGCTGTACTTGAATTTCTGGAGCAATCACCTGTTCGTAATTTGTAAGAAGTGCCATGAAACTGTAGTGAGCCCATTACATTGATTGGAGATAAGGAAATATTGAAAAAAGAGATGACTACCATTACTAGATCTGAAAGAGTTGTGAGAGATTTTGAAATATATACTCAACCAAGGGCCAATGAGGATGTCCCATCGCCAAAAACGCCATGATTGAAATAGAAGCACTGAGTTTTTTGAACTACTAAAGAGGAGTGAGTACAAGATTATAAAATAATTGGATAAAATACCTGCTCAAATCTCTATTTTAGATTTGTTTTTTACTTTCGAGCCACATAGAGAGGTATTGTTTAAAATCTTGAGCGAAACTCAAGTATCTAAGAGCATTCCTATTGAGAAATTCTCCCACATAATTGAAAATATTCTAGTTTCTAATCACATCATTTTCTCTTATGACAACTTGACTCCGGAGGAGATTGGACACAATAGACTATTGTATATATCAATACGTTGTAATGGAAAGTTGCTATCCAAGGTCTTGATGGATAATAGATCGGCTTTAAACATCTGACCGTAGAATATTCTTAAAAAGTTGGGATTTCTTGATGCTAGATTTCGTCCATCAACCACTATTGTAAGAGGGTTCAATGGTGTAAGGAGGAAATCTATGGGCGAGATTGACTTAGTGCTGGAGATCGAACCTGCTCAATTTCAAATCATTTGCCAAGTTATGAATTTTTCAAGTGTATATAATCTCTTACTTGGACAACCCTGGATTCATGCCTTTAGTTCGGTGTTGTCCTCTCTCCATCAGATATTGAGATTTGTTATGAATGACCAACTGATCACTATGTTCGCTAAAGATGATTGTACCATGATTGTTAATTCTAGATCAAAAGAAGGAAGTAGCAAAAAAACTTTAGTTTCTTCTCATCACATTGCTAACATTGTTTCAGTGGGATGGATATCTAAAGAGAAGCCATTCATGAAACTGAATCTTCCAAAAACTAGTGTCATGATGCCAAAGAGATGATCCGAGAAAGATCTGAGATAGGCAAAGTTTCGAAAAATTTGCAAGGAATTTTGGAATCAATAAAACTTTTGGTGACACATTTGAATTAGGATTTCAACCAACTGATAAGGATAAAAGGGAGATGCAAACTCTCAAGAATGTAGAAAAGGTAGGGAAACAAATTGTCACGAGTATCCCACCACTGTACTACACCTTTTTTTGTTCGTCGGGGATAATCATATTTGATTTAGATGAGGAGAATCCGATCGATGAGGTTGAGGTGGATTTGTCTCAATTGTTCGTTGGAGCTACTTAAAAGTTGGAGCTACTTAAAAGGGTGAACCATCGGAGGGTCTGGAGTTTCTAACAATTTTCGAAGAAGTTATGCAAAATTGGACTGCTGACTATCTTTCATCTTGAAAGATATTTCGATAAATTTAGGAAATTATTTTTTATTGGAATCTATATCTAGATAAAATCTTAGATGAGAACTACTTTTGTCATTTAGTTATTTATTTTCTTTTAGTATTATATTAATATGTGTTTCTGTTTAAGTGAGTCCCTTTTCCAGTGCACCAGTTTGGAAGGGATGTGTCTTTTAATTAAAGTTTTATTTGTGGAGTAGTTGTTCTTATCCAATTTCTATCTGCTCTTTTAAATTCAATAAAATGGAAGATCTCTGTTCATTTTTCTATTATTTTCTACTTATTCATTGCGTGTGTTTATTTATTTTTAGATGGCCAAAATAAAATCTTTTGATCCTTTGGATATTACCAATCTGGAATTTGATGATTGCAATTTCGATATCTCTCACAAATTTAAAATTATGGAATTTGAAATTCAAAACAAGAGTGATAGACTCATATTATTTTTTATTGGAATCTATGTCTAGATAAAATCTTATATGAGAACTACTTTTGTCATTTAGTTATTTATTTTCTTTTAGTATTATATTAATATGTGTTTTTGTTTAAGTGAGTCCCATTTCCAGTGCACCAGTTTGGGAGGGCTTTGTCTTTTAACTAAAGTTTTATTTGTGGAGTAGTTGTTCTTGTCCAATTTTTATCTGCTCTTTTCAATTCAATAAAATGGAAGATCTCTGTTCATTTTTTTATTATTTTCTACTTATTCATTGCGTGTGTTTATTTATTTTTAGATGGCCAAAAATAAAATCTTTTGATCCTTTGTATATCACTATTCTGGAATTCGATGATTGCAATCTTGATATCTCTCACAAATTTAAAATTATGAAATTTGAAATTCAAAACAAGAGTGATAGTGAGGAAGAATATGAGTCTATTTCAAATATTTTTGAACAATACGAAGAGAAACCCAAACTGAATATAGAAGAGACAGAAATTATTAATATTGGCACTGAGACGGAGACTAGAGAAATCAAAATTAGTGTTCATTTGAATAAAAGACAGAGAAAGGAGATGATTATATTCTTAACTATGTTTCAAGATATATTTGCATGGTTGTATAATAATATGCCTGAAATTTTTACAGATATAGTGGTTCATAGATTGTCAACTGATCCAAAAATTTCACCAATTAAGCAAAAATCTCGTAAATTTAAGTCAGATATGAGTCTGAAAATAAAGGAGTAGATTGAGAAGCAACTCAATACTAAGATTATAATGGTGTCTCATTATCTTATTTGGCTATCAAATTTGGTATTTGTTTCAAAAGAATGGAGAAGTGCGGGTGTGTGTTGGCTATAGGGATCTTAATAAGGTTAGCTTAAAAGACTATTTTTCTCTATCAAATATTCACATCCTTTTGGACAATACTGTTGGACATGAAATTGAATCCTTTAGTGACTATTTCGCTGGATTTCATCAGGTTCTAATGACAGAAAAAAATAGAGAGAAAACTACTTTTATCACTCCTCGGGGAACATTCTATTATCGGGTGATGCTTTTTAGTTTAAAAAATACTAGAACTATCTACTAGTGGACCATGACCACCTTATTCCATGACGTGATTCACAAGGAGATGGAATTTTATGTAGATGATATTATAATTAAATCGAAAAAAGTTGAAGATCATTTGATTGATTTAAAGAAGTTATTTGAAAGATTAAAACAATACAACTTGAAGTTGAACCCTATGAAATGTGCTTTTTGATATCTTGTCGGTAAATTATTGGAGTTTATTGTCAGTAAAAAAAGAATAGAGATAGACCCAACAAAGATCAAAGAAATTCGAGAAATGCCCGTTTCAAAGACTCAGAAGGTTGTGAAATTTTTTTTTAGGAAAGATCAATTTTATTGACATATTTATTGCTCAATTGACCTTTACATGTGAGTCTTTGTTCAAGTTGTTGAAGAAGAATATGTCGATGCATTAGAATGAGGAATGTCAGTAGACTTTTAATAAAATTAAGGATTATTTGTTGAACCCCCCCCCCCCCCAATCTTAGTGCCACCCTGTGAGAATGCGAGAAAATTATATGTATGCCCTGAATTTTTTTCATTTTATTTACTTTGATATTAGAAATATTATATATAACGAATAAATGGTTAAATTAAATGCCTTATTGAAACCCTATAAAATTGAGAATTTATGAAATACCCTAAATTAGTATAAGAAAATCCTTATAGGGATACACCAATTAAAATAAGGTGAAGTTTTTGGGCAATACTTGAAGGTAATAAAAATACAACTCCTTAGTAAGTAAATAAACTAATGCCAAATGACCCTTTTAACCCTAAGACTCAAATTAAATTACCATGCAACCTAACATCTAACAATTCTTACTAAGTTAAAACCGAAATTGGAGAAGGAAGGCTCGGCAGTTTCATTTGATAGCGGAAACCGTGAGGAGCAAAAGAGAGAAACAGAGTGTGAAGCTTTCTTACTTTCCCAACCTCAAAACTGTGAAAAGAGGTGAGAGTGAGGGAGAGAAAACTTGTTACATTCATTACCTATTAGCTTCAATCGAGTGAAAATCAAGTAAATAGAAGGAAAAGAGGATCGGTGCTGTTTGAAGGAGCCGAGGCGGAAAAGCTAGTGCAGTTTGCAATTTCAGATTCTAAGGAAAAAAAAAAGAGAGGTAAAATTCTGTAATAAACTCTTACTCAACTAATATATATGATACTTAAGCTGCATGTTAAAATTTAGTAAGGAAAATGAGTTCTTAACCAAGGAAATTTCTGCATAGAAGATGAATAAGTTATTGGACAGAAAATTGAAGGAACCGAGAGCTATTTGCTTGAGTTGCAGCCTGTTATCAGTATAAAATGGAAAATATTGTAAGAAATGCATGCAATATGTGCACCCTAAGTTTTATAAGAGGTTTAGCTGTAAAAACTTGTGAAAGGTTGGAACTTTGAGCTGAAACTATTCAAAGAAACCTGCTAGAATTTTTAGCTTCATTCGGGTAAGGGAAATGAAGAAGTTCCAGCTGTCCTTATGAATTTTGGTCCTGAAATTTTATATTAAGCTGTAATATATTGTATAATACATTGGTCTTAACATGCATGCAACATTTAAGTTTAAAATGAGGAGTTTATTGGTGAATTTTTGTGTCTTAAAGGCTGATTGCTGCTAGAGCTCATCCAACCTGGCCGAGAGAGGAAGTAGAGTTTGGTTCAGCTTTTCTCTTCAAATTCTTGGCAGTAAATTTCATATTGCTGCTTAAAAACTCTGTAGTTTGATAATTACTCTCTGCATGTTAAGTTGGGGTGAGGAAAGTGAAGAAATTGAGGGAAACAGTCTTGTACTTAACTGCCGAACTGCTGGAAGTTGCATTTAGTTGAGGACAGAATTAATTGTTGCTTTTGTTGGGATTATTTGCTGAAATTACATGTTGTTTGTTTTAGTTTAGGTAGGACAGAGTGTATACTGAGTGTTGAGTGTTTTAACCAAGTAAAAGATGGAACTTCGTTGAAAACTTTGAGGTAATGTTGCTGGAAATCTGTTTGTCGGCCGAGAGAGGGAGGAGATGAAGCTCTTATGATATTTCGAAAAATTCCATGATAATTGGCTGTAATCTTAAGTAAAACATCTTATAACATCTTGTCCTAGTTTTCGTGTACATCTTATTGATTTTAACACTTGAAAAGCTGGTGAATTGGAGCAAATTTAAACAAGAAGTAAACTAGAATCTGGTTTAGCTTTAGAGGAAAGAAATGAAAAGTTCACTAACCTTAATCTTTAAATTTGGCATGAAAATAGTTTAACCTTAGTTTAAACACCTTACAAGACCTTAAATTTGGTATACATAAATATATCCCTTGTTTGAGTTGATAAATTTGATGAATCTTGAAGAGAAATGTGAGGAAGGTTGCTGGAATTGTTTGCATCTTGTGTGACAAGCTAAGCGACTCGAGTTCTAGTAATTTAAACCTTAAATTGGTGAGTGATTAGCAGTTGGACATAAAGATGAATGGATAAATGGATGAGAAAAGTTGTTATATCAACTATAGGGATCTAAAAGATTATAAAACTTATATGAAAAGATATACAAATAAAACATGATTCAAACGGCTTTATAAGCATTGTATGTTCACCGTTAAGGTAATAAACTAGTTTTATTCATGATCTTAAGTAAGTAAAAGAGATTTATAGGACAATAAAGTACCTTAAAGGTAGATATTTCTAAAGTTTACCTTATTAAAGGTTAATGTTGAGTTTAGTATGATAAATCTAGCAGTATAAAAGTAATGAAGTCACAATACTGGAATTGCTACTTAAACTTCCTCTCTTTTGGAAATTAAAAGTCATAGTGACGAGTGAATGTAAGAAATGCACTAGTCGCCTCATCTAAACAGAGCAATTACTTAGAATTCGGGTGGAATGCTGACTCAAGGATAGAATACAACACGTATGTTGATTATACTTTAGAACTTCACCAAATGAGTAGTTAAATAATTATGGCAATTATTAACTTATACTAGAAAGTACCTGTGAACCAGGGAACCAACTTGAGACTCGAGAGTAATCATTTGAATCCTTGGTGAGTGTTGTCGAATGTACATGCTTAATTGGTTATGTACCTTTAAATGAATTTATGTGAGAAATGTGGTGGGTTTGTATATTGCTGGTGATTTATTGTGATGTGTATATCCATGGTCCCTCGCCTTCTAAGCCGAGAGTGTACTTTATCGCACTCGACTTCGTTGAGTTCGAAGGCGTTGAGTTCGAAGGTTGATTATTGATTGAATGATAATGTAAATGTGCATGATTGTAAGCCTTTGGCTGAACTGGGCCCAAAACCCTCTGTTCAACGGACTATTCGAGCCAGCAAGGGGTTTGGTCGGATCGGACAGTAGTTTTGGGTAAATGTTTTGGTATACTCGAGTACTACCTGGAAGTTGGGAGATTATTGAATGGATTGTTGAATGTAGGGGATTGTTTATTGTTGCGGAGGAGATAAGGGGGCGACTTGGTGGAGTAAATGCAATGATATTGAAATGATTGTCTCCTGACTCTGGAATGACAGCTCAAAGACACTGAAATGACTCTCCAGTGGAGTGCGTATCCTTTTGATAAGAATGTTCAGTGAAATGTGCTTTAAATTGTGTAATTGCAATGATCCAAGTGCTTATTGATTATTGTTTACTCGACAAACCTCACTGGGCTTTTGCTCAACCTTTTAGTTTTGTTTTCCTTACAAGAGTTGGTGGACAGGGATTGACTGAAGGTGTTTAGGAAGTTTGCTTGGAGAATTTTGAGTTGTGAACTCTTTTAGCGTTTTTTTTAAGGTTGGAACATTATGTCGTACTAGGTATTGTAAATAGAGTTATATGATTGATTTTGGCCTATGTATTTGTTATCTCTGAAGTTAATGTGTGGTAGGGAGTCCTGGCGAGAGTCAGGCAGGCGATCCGCTAACTTCTAAGGTACGCCCTAAGAGAAGGTGGGGTCGTCACACACCCAAGTCGGGACGACCTTTAATTATATATCTATCTGTACTTGATAAGGCTGTAGGATATGTTTTGGGACAACATAATGATGTTAGGAAGAAGGAATAAACTATTTATTACCTCAATAAAAAATTCACAGCATACAAGACTAATTACTGTTTTCTCGAGGAAAGTTGTTGTGCTTTAGTTTGGCTAGTTCAAAAGTTGAAGTACTATTTGATCAGTCATATTACTTAACTCATTTTTCGTTCTGATCTTTTAAAATATTTATTGGAGAAACCAATGTCGACGGACTACATAGCAAAGTGCTAGATGATCCTTTCTGAATTCGATATTGTTTTCACAACCCAAAAGGCGATCAAGGGAAAGTCATAGCAGATTATTTGACAGAAAATCCGAGTGAAGATGATTATCAGCTGCTGTATACCTATTTTTTTTGATGAAGAGATATCATTCGTTGGCATAATAGAAGACATGAGTGAACAATACTCTGGATGGAATCTGTTCTTTGACGGAGCTTTGAATTCTTTTATGATTGGAATCGAAACTGTTCTTGTATCACTTAAAGGTAAACACTATCCTGCCACTGCTAAGTTACAATTTTCTTGCACCAACAATACAGTTGAATATGAAACTTGTATTTTTGGACTAAAAATGGCTTTAGAAATGGAGATTAAGAATTTAATAGTGTTCAGTGATTCCGATTTACTCGTGCATTGGATGTTCAAACAATGGATAACTCGAAATTCAAAAATTGTGCCATATCATTGTAATTTGCTTAGTTTGGCTGATGAATTCAAAAGTTTGGAGTTCAGACATATCCCCTGCACTCAAAATATTTTCGCTGATACTTTAGCTATCTTGTGTTCAATGATTCAACATCCGGATGAACTAGTGATTGAGCCTAAACAGATTCAATTTCAGAAAAAAATCATTTAATTGTCTAATTATAGAAAAGACTTCTGATAGTCGTCCTTGATATAGTGATATCAAAGAATTCATAAAAATAAAATTCTATTCTCCAAATGCCGATTTAGCTGTCAAAAGTTTCTTACGAAAAATGTTGTCAAAGTTTTTCTTAAGTAGAGAAGTGTTGTATAAGAAAACATCTGATCTGGACCTTCTAGAATATATCAATGAAGAGAAAACTGATTATATGATGAAAAAAGTGCATAGCGGTGTATGTGGGTCACACATGAATGAACATTTATTGGTTAAGAAGATCGTGAGAATATGGTACTTTTGACTCACTATGGAGCATGTCTATGTAGATTTTGTTAAAAAATGCATCAAGTGTCAAATATATGGCGACGTCATACGCATCCATCTTACAGAACTATATAGTATGACTGCTCATTAGTTATACTCAATGTGGGGAATAGATGTGATTGGAGCAACTGATCCCTCTGTTTTGAATGGGCATTGATTTATTTTGGTGATGATTGAATATTTTACTAAATGGGTTGAAACCGTATTTTACAAGCATTGACCAAGAATGTAAGGACCTGCAATTTTTAACATTTTATTTAATTATCTATTTATTTGAATATTTAATCATTTATTTAAATTATCCATTTTTATCACTTTAAATTATCTACAATAGCATACCACTTACTTTTATCAACTTAAGCATGAAAGTTTTTTTAAAAGTGTTTCACGTGACGCGTATGGTTTTATTTTTGCAAAAAGGATGAGATTGCGCGTTTAAGTGATGAACTAATGAAATGAATTGGGACTGGTGTTCATGAGTGTTAGTAGTGTAGGAAAAGTTTACCTAGTTGAAATAGTAGAGTGATACCAGTTAAAGAAATGTTAGGCAAAAGCCAGACAAAGTTCACTATTGATAGTTGACCCGTGTCACTTCATACCTTTATGTCATCTTACAACTTTTTCTCTCTCTTTTTCCTACACACAACCGGCCTCTCTCCCTCTCTTTTTCTTCTCTTTATTTCATTTTATCACATAACATTCTCTCTCTTCTCTCTTGCCCTCTCTCTCACCCGAACCCCCCTCCCTCTTTCCCCTTCATTTTCTTCTTCTTCCTTCTTCAATTCTTACTCAAGTCTTGTTAAGATCAACCAAAAGAAACCATTGAAAGTGCTAAGAAGAACCTTGGGAAGTTAGGAGGAGAAGAAAGTTGAAGTCTTTGGCTCATTTGAAGGGGTATTCTTGGCCATCTCTCAAGGTAAGTCATGAAACTCCCTTAATCACCTTTTAACCTTGTAGATCTAGCGGATTAAAGGTGGATTTTAGGTAGAGGACTTGAGGATTGTGGTTGTTGTTGTTGTGATTGTTGTGTTATTTGGCTATATGATGAACCCTTGAGAAAGTTGGTTGGAAAAATTGAAAAGCTTTGGCTCTTGTCTTGGCCGAACCACCCCCTTCCTGTCGTGCCTTGATTTTCGAAATTTCTAGTAAGATTCTTGATGTAGAAGCTTCTTGTTGGTCGGTAAATGTATAATATGATTGGTTAATGAATTTGCGGTGGTTTGATTGGTGAAAGAGTTGAAAGCTTCAAAACTTGAATTTGTCCGAAATGGGAGAGAGGAAGAGCCGAGCTTCACCTTTGGTTTTTGTTGAAATTTGATGCTTAAATTATGTTAAAATTGCTGGTATGAATGTCATACTTAAGTGTATGGGTGGTTTGAATAAAAGTCTTGTGGTTTTAAAAGAGAAAAAGGAGTTTTTCCAAGTGAAAAATGAGTTTTCAGATTTTCGGATTTCACTGACCAATCTCAGTAAAATGCTTATATCTTGGTGTAGAAAAATCCGATTGAGGTACTGTCAGTGGCATTTGAAACTAGACTCATGGACCTTTGTTCTATAAAAATTTCATATTTTTCTTCCATGTGTACTACTGTCCATGACTCCTCAAAGTAGGCTGTCCTGCTTGAATGTCCTATTTCTTCAGGAAAATGAATTTTTGACTTAGATCGAATATTTGGCCTACTTGTGATTTGAATCTCTGAAAAGTGTCTTCTGGGATGTGGTAGTACTAAAAATTTATTTTCCAACGGTATAACTTTCATAATTTTTTGACTTGTGGAATTCGAGTTGCGAATTTTTAAAGTTTACTGTTACTATTCATCTCAGTAGATTCCTGAAGCATAGAAACGGGCTTCTTGATTTTAAAACCTCGGACGGCCTACTTCCAACCTCTTACCTTAATTTTTTCACTTCCTTGATTTCAAATGTATTCCTATTGAAGTTCTCTCGCTAATGTATCTCTTCTTTTCTCAAAGTTTTACACTTTTAACAAGTTACCTTAATTAAAGCGGTCAAGACTTGTACTTGGCTTTTAGCCACCATTTTCGAATTTTCAAGTGAAACTTACTTGCTAGACTTGTCCATATGTTGGCCTTGATATTTGTATTAAAGTTGGCAATCATACAAGCATTTTTAAAAAATGATTTGAAAGGTTTCTTGTGAACTTAATTAGTAATACTCGGAATGCTTTGGCCAAGCTTCCAAGTAAAAATGTGTTCATCTTCCTTATTTGAAAGCCAAAATTTCTATCGCCATAGTCTCCTAAGTTTACGCCCTCGATTTAACCATTGAAAATGAACGTTAAGCGAGTCTTTTACTAAAAGAAAACTTGAGAAATTTCACTCTATTTACGTTTACAACTTGAAGTGGTAACTAAAGAAGTTAATGAGCCGTTAGTGACGATTTTACTAGACTTTAACTAAATGAGTTTGGAAAATGTGAAGTTCACTTATACTTGAAATTTGGGCGTTTAACTAGGGAATTTTGACAAGAAAATAATCTTCCATCTTTCTCAATTTTCGTGCCAAAACTTAGGGATCTATTTAATCTTCAAATTGGAGAATCTTGAACTTGATTTGACTTGAATTAATGCATTCTTAGATATTTTCAAATGCTACCCTCGTGGATTAAGTTAGTAAGTGATATTTGCATTCGATTTGAATGTGTTATCTCTTGAGTGAGGGTAGCGGGAATACTACTAAACCTTGGTTGAATACCTAAGTGATTTGTAATTGTGCATGTCTCCGGTGATCAAGAAGATCCCGAGGAGCTCGTTTGATCTTGCCTTGCTCTTACTTTACACTCTTGATTTCGGTGAGTGTCAAGTGCATGAATTATTGTATCTACTTGATTGATCTTACTTGTATACGTGAACATGATTTGATGAGACGAGTGTGTACTTTATCGCACTCGCTCTCCTTTACTTGACTTGTTACTTGACTTATTTGAATTTGATTTGTATTGAACTTGAACTTGAATGTCGATTGGAGAGAATCTCATCGACAAATTTTACTCATGGAGGATGCCCAAACCTATTGGCTAACCTTGGGACTCGAACCAGCAAAGGTTTGGTCGAGAAGCTTGGTGAACCATAGGAAGTGATAAGGTTGATTTATTGGAGAGATCTTACTTGGTATACTCGAGTAGTATTACCACCTCTTGCGTGTTTGGTTCCGAGCCCGAGACGGAGAAATGTTGGGAGGAGACGTAACAAATGGTAACTCTACGGACTTGTTCTTTACTTGGTTGAAAGAGAGTCAACACCTGAGATGGAATGGTATCAGGTTCAACCGTTTTACGAGTGGACTTAGCTCATAAGAGCTCCAATATCCTTAATTGTTTCTACTTACTTTTCCTACTTGAAATGTTAATTACTTGAAACTTCTGGTTTTACTATTGTCTCGATTTTTTTTCGTGCTCTCTTCTACTTGCTCTATTATGTGCTTACATGTCTTTTCTTGACTTCACTGAGCGTTAGTTCATCCTATTCCATTTGTTATTCCTTAACAGGAGAGTGACGTGAAGGAAGTGATTGGAAGATACTAGTGAAGACTAGTCTTTTGTATAGTTTGGTATTATTGTAACTGACTTTGGGGAATTGTAAGATTTGGAACTCGATGTAGTTAACTTGAGATTTGTATCTTTGGATGTACTTGTGCAATGAAATATTATAGTCGTGTTATTATTTTTGGCATATTTAGATGTAATTATTGGAATTGGTCTGTTTTTCATTTAAGAGTTGTAGCGAGTCCCGGTGAGAGTTAGACAGGTGTCCCGCCGATACTCTAGAATTTGCCCTAAGGAGAAGTGAGGGCATCACAAAGAAGGTAGTAGCAGATTTCTTAAGGAATCATATTATCTGTCGTTTTGAGGTGTTAGAAATACTGATCACTAACAATGCAACGAATCTTAATAATGATATGGTAAATGGATTATGTGAGTAATTCAAAATTAAACACAAAAATTCTGCTATCCATAGGACTTAGATGAATGGAGCTGTGAAAGTTGCAAATAAAAATCTGAAGAAGATCATCTGCAAGATGACTAAAACATATTGGAATTGGCATGAAAAATTATCTTATGCATCAATGGCATATAGAACTGCAATCAGGACTTCTATTGGGGCAACGCCTTACTCTTCATATATGGAATGGAAGCGGTATTACCTGCAGAAGTGGAGATTTCATCCTTGCATATTCTGATGGAAATCCAGTTGGAGGAAGGCAAATGGGTTAAACGATATCATGAGCAGTTATCCTTGATTGATAAAAAGTGATTAAATACTATTTGTCATGGACAATGTTATCAAAGGTGAATTGCTTGTAGTTACAACAAGAAATTCAAGTCTCACCTATTTGAAGTAAGAGACAAAATCTTGAAGTGAATTCTTCCAATTCAAGACGAGACAAAAGGAAAACTTTGCCCCAAATTAAGGACCTTCATTATCAGAAGATCTTACCCGGAGGAACACTTATTCTCATAGAAATGGACGGATAAGTTTTTCCTCAACCAATTAATTTAGACAAGTGCAACAGATTTTTTATCTGATTATGTGAGTTTTCTTTTAAAGCTACTGCATAGGGTGGACTAAAAGGCAGATTTTCTTCTTTTTCACTTACGCATTTTGTTCCTAGTTTTTCATTTTGGGCCATCAGAATGACCAACTCTTTTCGTTTGACAACCCCTTGAGAATTGCAAATTCCACACTGGCGCAAATTTTATTTTTCATTTATTTCTCTTAAAAAAACAACAAACCAAAAAAAGGAAAGGAGGAAAAGAAGTGGAAATGAAATGAAAAATAGAATAAAGAAAAGGGAGGAGAAAACCTAGTTAAAGGACTAAACTTAGGCAGTTTTCAATTTCATTAGCCCCATACTGGGGCAAATTTTGAAGAATGCGATCCCCGGATTGCTTTATACCCGTTATAAGTTTTGATTTCAAACCTTAACTTTTCTTAACACACCCACCTGACCCCATTACGAAAAAATCAAAAGCTCCCGAGCTCTGCCTTTTACAATGTTCCTAACAAGGAAACTTTTTAATCAAATAGCAAAGGGTATAAATACACCTTTACCAAATTTTATAAGGAAAGGATTGTCTTACTAATGCTATTGATTTTGAAACAAATTTTTGAATTGAATAGAGGCTGTTGATTAAAGCTATTCATTAGGTGAAAACCCAAAAGGACGCCTTTTTTTTAAAAAAAAAAAAAAGAAAAGAGCAAAAAAAAGTAAAAGAAAAAAAGAAATGAAAAAAAAGAAGTGGAAGTAATCTTAGTGAAAATCAAAAATAGCGCTAAACTAGGATTTTAAAGTACAAAGAGAGTTATGAATGGAAAATAGAAGGTCGAGAATTGAATAGCTAGTAACTATGTTCATTTGGGTTTCTTTTTATATTGTGATTCTTTTGAAAACTGTGAATTCAAGAAAAGTGAAATTAGAAGGGGCTAAATGTGACATTTTTTCATCGTAGACTGGCCATTCAAATTTGTATCCGATTCGTTTAGAGTTTCTAAAGCATTTTTCATAAACTTAATCAGGGTCATTTTCTTGTTGAATATCATTTTTTACTCTATTTTGTATCATTGCATAAAATAATCTTGTTTAAAACTTTTATATGTTTTTCATTAAATTTTGCCAAAAGACAGTCCCCGTAATTTATCGTTGTGACGAGCCCACCTTTCCCAAGAGCGTTCCTATGGTATCAGCGGGCCGCCTGCTCAACTCTCGCCGGAACTCGATAACAAATCACAAAATCAAACTCAAAATCCAATCTTACCACAAAATACGCTAAATACAACTAATACATACAATTGTCTGTCGAAACAACTTAAAATACAAAAGAGAGTTTAAGCTTACAATTAGCATTCAAAATAATATAGTACTCTAATCACTTAGTCTAACTAAAACAAAAATTAAGTGTTAATTTCCCGAATCACTAACCAACCCTGCTAAGGAAAACAAAAGGAAAGATATGAGCTTGCGCCCAGTGAGGTCTAAGAAAGACATGCAATCTAAGAAAGCAATTACTTCACATATTTAAGTCAACAAGAAACATAAACAAGAGGTATCATATAAGCACATCATAAAAAAAAATCAATATGTCAATCATTAAGGATACTGAGCACTGGCAAACCACTTGATCAATCAGTAATTCAAGTAGTTGACACTCCGTTAACTTTCATGTCAATGTAGAATCACCACTTCACACCATTCCGTCCACCTTTCACCCCCTACCGGGCCGGCACACCAACAAAATTTCAGGGATTGGTATTACTCGAGTATACCCAATACAGTATGGATCCAACACATATACACTACCCAAGGTTCGCTAATCGAGTTGACCAATCTCTTGCCAGCTCAACCTCGAATAACTAGCCATTGGATTTTGGAGCCTCCATATATCAATAATATCATGTCACATTCACTTATAGCATTAACAATTCAGTAGGGTCGATTGCGTTAAAATATACACTCGTCCGTTCATCAACAAGTTCAAAAAGAACAGTTCATAGTCATATCATTTTTCTCAAACTCATTGACATATCAGGCATATATATAGTGCTACCATGCACTTAGAACACTTACCAAATAGCATTTAAGCGTCCACAGAATGATCGTCTACATGTTCAATTTGCAACCTTGACAAACAAATACAATATATAAGTGAACCTTTAGTGTTCACCAAATCAATTCACTTATGCACGAAAACTTTGTTTTCAAATTAATCAACTTTAGTATCCTAGACACTTCAACCCATTCAAACTTTCAAATCGACAATTCAGGTAAAAGAATACAACTTTCCATTAGGACAAAAGCATTTCAAAAGTTTGAACAAGGCTTTCCAATCCTCCAATAGTTTTCTAGGAAGCAAATCATAGCAAAAGTCTATTTTTCAATTACTTACATTCATAGTTTTTGTCCCAAAATCATTTCACAAACAATGATCAAAGTTAAATAAGGTTTCTTGAGCTAAACCAACCAAAACTTCAAGAAAACAAGGATCCAAAGTCAAATCAATCCATAAAGTTGTCAACCACTAAACTTTGGAGGTAATCTTACTTTTCTCCCTTTTAACTTCAAATTTTTGATCCAAAATCATTATACGTACCAAGATCAAAGTCCAATAGAACCTTTTGAATTAAATTCCACCCAAAACAGTTTTTAAAAATAGAAAATTAAAACTGGAGTTTTAGCTTATAAATTTGGCCAACTTAGGTCATTTTTCCAAATTTTACAACTTTTACTTTTTCCAACAAGATAACCCATATCACCACTTCATTTTCTTACAAATTTTTCAACATACTTCAGCCAACATACATAGACTCAAGTAGTATCAAATTTCCTAAAAAAATTCCAGCACAAGTGTACAAACAAGCAACAAATTCAAGGAAGGTAAAGATAAAATTTTGCTCATGATAATTGGCCATCTAAATAGAAATTTCAGCATATATATATATATACTCCAATTTCACCAACAATCCACCATAAATCACACTCAAATCCTCAAGGGTTTCATCAATCATTAACCCTAGAATTTCAAGAGATAAGAATCCACCAAATTCTAACCAAATATATCAAGATCTAAGCATACCAAGATCATTAAAGCATCTAGTACCAAATTTCCACAAAACTTTCAAATCCACCATAGGTTTTCCATAAATACCATAAATCTACCAAAATCTAGTCCAAAATTACTTGAAAAGCAAAAGAATGAGGTAGATTAGCCACTTAGCTCTTTAAAGCTCCAAACCCTAGCAAAATTAATCCAAGAAGATGGCAAGATCCACTCCTGGGAACCTTTTTCTCTTAAGATCTTCCAAAGTTTAAGTAGATTGGTGAAAGGGAAGCTTCGATCTTCAAGAATTTGAAGAAGAATTGGAGTTTCTCTCTCTCTCTTCCTCTCTCTAAGGTTCGGCCATCAAGGGGAGAAAAATGAAGGCATTTTGGTTGTTTTTGAGCTAATATACTATCCACAAGAAAGGTTTTTAAGTCAACTTTGAATAGTGTCCAAATAATATTTTTCACTTAAGTTTCTTGCCATCAACCCTTAACTTTTCTAACCTTCTTTTAATTCCCAAAATCTTTCTTAACTTCACTAATATCTTAACTTATATTTTTCTAGGGTTTTGGCCAAATTCACTAATAAGTCACGAAATTGATAATTTTTAAGAAATTACTCGCTCGAAGGTTAAAATAAACAAGCAAGAGAAACTCATTTATCACTTAACAAGTAAATCACTAAATGAATGCAAATTTTATACAAATATAATTTAAATAGAAATGCAAATAGTTTGGAGATGAGAAAATAATTTTTTTGGGTCCTCACAATTATAATAAGTGTATAGACATGTATGTCTCGTAATACATAGTATGGTTGGTTAGTATAGATACTAGAAGATCTGAAACAGGTTGCATGGCAGTTCTAAGATAGACAATTTTTCGACATAAAAAAACTCATGTTTATATGATTCTCAAGACTAAAGGATCATATGGTGGCGGCATTATCTTTCATCATAGTTGTCTTCTTTTTCTTTTTCGGGTAGGATTATGCGATCATTATTTATACCTTCTCGAAAGAAGAAAAGTGCAGCATTTGTTTCAGTTAAGTATGATCTATACTGGGGCAATTTTTTGAAGTGGTGACAACTAATTCTATCAATATACTCAAAATTTATTCAAGAAGAATCACAAAAGTATTCTGAACCTTGCATTTCAGTTCCATCCGGCAACCTCGATTCTGCATCTTTATTTCATTCCATTATTTTTGGAAACATTTTGTTCCTTTTGATTGTCTAATTCAGTGGCATCGATGTTGTAAATTTATTTGTTCAAAATTAACAATCCAAACTGTGCATTTTCATTTATCCCGCTAGTTACCTGAGTTTGGATCTAATCCCACCAACTATCTAAGTTTGAGGTGCATTTTCATTTATTCCACTAGTTGTCTGGAATTGGGTATAATCCCACTAACTATCTAGGTTTGAGGTGCATTTTTCATTTATCCCACTAGTTGTCTGGACTTGGGCCTAATCTCACTAGCTAACTAGGCTTGAGATCCATTTTCATTTATTCTGCTAGCTGTTTGGGTTTGGCTCTAATCCCACTAGTTATTTAGGTTTGAGGTGCATTTTTCACTTATTGCACTAGTTATTTGGGTTTGGATCTAATCTCACCAACTAACTAGATTTGAGGTCCATTTTTATTTATCTCGTTAGTTGTCTAGAATTGGATCTAATCCCATCAGTTAATTAGACCTGAGGTGCATTTTCATTTATCCCGCTAATTGTTTGGGTTTGGATCTAATCCTATCAGTTATCTAGACTTGAAGTGCATTTTTCATTTATTCGACTAGTTTTCTGGGTTTGGGTCTAATCCCACCAACTAACTAGATCTGAGGTGTATTTTTCATTTATTCCGACCTAAGGTACATTTTCATTTATCCCACTAGTTATCTGAATTTGGATCTAATCCCACCAGCTAACTATGCCTAAGATACATTTTCATTTATCCCACTAGTTGTCTAGGTTTGGCTCTAATCCCACCAACTATCTAGACTTGAGATGCATTTTTATTTATCTCTCTAGTTGTTTGGGTTTGGATCTAATCCTACCAGTTAACCAGGTCTGAGGTGCATTTTTATTTATATCACTAGTTATTTAGGTTTGAGTCTAATCACATTAGTTATCTAGACTTGAGGTGCATTTTCATTTATTCCGCTAGTTGTTTAGGATTGAGTCTAATCCCACTAGCTATCTAAACCCTGAGGTGCATTTTTCAATTTTCACTAGTTGTCTAGGAATTGGGTTGGATCCCACCAATTAATCTAGTTTTAAAATATTTTTTCAAAATTTTCACTAGTTGTTTGGGTTTGGGTTGGATTCTACCGATCAATTTAGTTTTAAAATAATTTTTAAAATTTTTACTAGTTGTTTTGGTTTGGGTTGGATCCCACCGATCAATTTAGTTGTAGAATGATTTTTCAATTTTTCGCTAATTGTTTGGGTTTGGGTTTAATCCCACCGACAACTAACATTTGGAAGCATATTACGGTTTCTCTATTAGTTGTTCGAGTTTGATTTTAATCCCGCCAATGGATATCAATTCGCAATTCAATACATGTATCCTATTATTATTTATTCTGCTCATTTGCTTTTATGATTTTTTTCATTTCATTTTTGTTTCCAATGCGAGTTTCGTTCAACCTTATATTTAGACTATGTCTAATACGACAGGAGATGTAAATAAATTCATGCATATTTCAATCTTGTTTTAAAAATGTTCGCTTTGTTTATTTTGGTACATTTGTAGCCGAAAAAGACAGGTATGTAATTTGTTGTCTACATTTTTGTTTTAAATTTTTTCGAAACTTAGATAAAGAGGGGCAAACTGTAGATACCAAATTTTTCCCAAGAATCTTATTTAATCTTATCTTTATTGTATCTTTATTTTCATTATTATTGTTTATATGATCATTTTTATTTTTGTTGGAGAAAAGAAAAGGAAAATGGGATTTCAAAGTTCGAAAAACAGTAGAGATTTCTTTTGTTTTTAACCCAATCAAAATCCACCCAAAAAATCCATGCAAAATACCACAAAAACCCAAGTAAAAGCCAACAAAAGCCTATAAGTTAGGCCTAAGAAGAAGAGCCCATTGGCCCATGTGTTTTTGAAAAAAAAATTTAGCCTCACTCATGCACGCGTGTGATTCTCTTCTTCTCCATGTGAAGAACCAGCCATAGTGCAAGAAGAAACAGCTGGCATTTGAAGAGATTTTAATTTGTTTTTGCTTCCTATTTCTTTCCCCCCAAGTTTGGATTAGTATGGGACAACTCATCACTTAAAGATTCCATGCAAGAAATACCCAAAAATAAGATCAAAGGCACCAAAAATAGCCACATAAACCCACACTCAATCCAAGCCATTATTCTTAGGGTTTTAGTTCATTAGTTTCATTTAAAAAAGCAAAAAAAAATCTCTAGGGCTAGGGGAGAATATTAGGAAGGTTGGAAAAAGCAACAAAAGAGAGAAACAAGAAAACAAAAAAGAAAATTTCTGACAAAAAAAAGAAGAGAAGAAAAGCAGTGGAATAGGGCTGACGAATCGACCCTGTTCATCTGTGGATTCTGTCTTCATCTGAAGTCTGATTAGCGAGATCTTTGTTTCTACACAATCTATGATTATAGAAGAGCAATTTTCATTTGAAAATTTCCTGAAAAAACGTCCCTAAGTCCTTCGAATCAAGGCTCAAAGTCGTGGGTTTGTCAGCACTTGAAGATCAGTGAAAGAATTTTCTTTGCTTCGTTTCAGGAATTTGGTCGACTTTTTGGAGTTTTTCTCATATTGATTCGAGTCCCCAATCATCTGTAGGTAATGATAGCTGCCTTTTCTTGGTTGATTAAATGTTTTGCATAAAGTTTTAAACCATGACATGAATTTCCATGAGTTTTGCACCTTATATCTCTTTTTTTTTTCTTAATTTGTGGTGTTTAATAGACTTGTTTGATGTTTAAACAAACACCCAAGACTGTAGGGAGCATGTTTATGTCGAGATCTGGCTTTAAATACTCTTAAAAGTGGATTTCGGCAAGATTCTGGCTAGATCTGGAATCTTCATCCTTTTTTTCTTTTATTTTTGTGTTTCATTTTCTTTATGTTGTTTTATATAGTTTGATCTTTCAAAACGATTTGAGTTATATTTTTTTGTGTTTGTGGGCTAAAAATTGGATCAGAAAATTATTTTTATGTTGAGCTTGTATTTAATTTTAATAGGCTTTGGACCTTATGCCCGCTTCCTTTATTAGGTTTAAGATGTAAAAAAATAAGTTGGGGTGGTCCGCTCTTTTCAATAGGATAACCTATTTCTTTTCTTTGGGCCTGTGACGGCCCCACCTTCCCCTAAGGCGAACCCCAGGGTTCGGCGGGTCGCCTGCCCAATTCTCGCCAGGACTCGTTCACTCTCATCAAATAAAACAAAATATAACCTCGAGGATAAGCGAAAACAATTCCCAACCTTGAAATATATATTTACATTCGTACCAATCTCAACCAGATATACAATCCCAAATATAACAAAAGTTTTGAGTTCCCAAATAACAACAACTTTAAATTCTCAATACAATCCAACCCTAACCAAGCACTAGAGCGAGAACAAACGCAAAATAATTCAAAAGGATTAGACTATTCTATACAGGTCTCTCGCCCTTGCTCGCAACCCCTGTAAGGAAAACAAATGGTGTGGAATGAGCTAAAAGTCCAGCGAGGTTCTATATACAGAACCAAACAATTAAACAAGGACATAATGATGTAATAACAAGTAATCCAGAAAACATTTACAATATAAAGCAATGGTAAGACATTCATTAAAAGGATACATGCTCACGAGGAGCCATTCGTTCATTCATTCGCCTATCATTTCCCTTATTCCTCCAATCATTAAAAACATTGTTTGTAAGTAAAAACTCCTTCATTGTTCTTGTCATTCGTTCATTCATTTCATTTCCCCCTTCTGGCCAGATCACTGGCCAGTCTCCACCAGACAACGTGGTCATACTCGAGTATACCAAACATTAACCCAGGGTCACTAGTCGCCCGACCGAGTCCGCTTCTGGCTCGAGTTGACCGGTAACGAAGGGCAAGGGCCCAGTTCAGCCAAATGGCTTACATTCATGCACAAGTAGCATTTACTCATTCACTCATTGAAAATTTCACGTTCATTTAGGTCGAGTGCGATAAAGTACACACTCGCCTAGCAAAAATCATTTTTAGCAATCATTGAACACATTTAACATCTAATCAAACAATCACAACTAGCCACACAGTCAATGGAAACATAACGTACATCAATTACTTATTAAAGCAACAATCCAAATAGTCACAATAATTCACATAGTCATTAGAAACAAATCGTATATAGAACACTCACCTATATAAGCAAAATAACGTCAAAAGTATCCTTCCGGATAACACCCTCAATCACCGAGGAACCCTAAAAGTAACCATAAGAAAATATTACTGTTCAACCAACCCAAAATTAAGTGAATCAAAGAAAATCTGAAATTAAGTGAATCAAAAATTAAGTGAAAACAAGATTAAGAGATTAAGTGAATCAAAGATTAAGTATGATTTTGGAAGTGAAAAGAGTACATTTAGACCAAAAGACATGAGTAAAATAGTCGTAAAACTTATGCTCGCCCTTACAACTTTGAAATTGCTATATGAGTCGAAGTGATAAGAAAACAAATTTCTATTAGTCGTTACTTTCATTTCCAAGGGTACAAATTTCGGCCGAATTCCAACTTATAAGCCTCTATTAAAGAAGACTCGAATACCTCAGATGATTCAAGTTAGTTCCATCCTCAAACCCTTACTCGTGTGGGGAGTACATCTACCTAACCCTCGAGTACAAATTTGGGCAGCACGCCCTTTGTATTTACCTATTTTCCAACCATTTATGGCTTCATTATTTTCCTCAATCAGCCCCCAAAACACACATAAATAATCTCATTACAATAGCCATTCAATAGGCTAAAAGTCATTCAATTACAAAGCCAAGCTAGAAAAGTGACCGGAATTAAGGTTTAAGACAATGAACAAAATGGCAGGTTTGATATCTTTTAGCGTATTGGTCACAACCGAAGCTACACCAATCAGATTGGGGTGAACTTTATACCGTTTCGAAGCTAAGACATAGTTCTACAATTCTTATGAAGATACCTCAACCCAGTTCTCAACCTAACCTAGTCAAATTTACCCAAACAGCCCCAGATTTTCCAATTCGAAGCTCACTGTGAAATTCAACTAGCAGTCCTGATTTATTCAATCATTTCTCAGCGCACACACCTCCAATTCAGGTGATTCCAAAGCCATTTGAAAGATAAGATACAAGGATACAATTCTTAAAAAGGCATTAAAAGCTAATTCATTCATCTTCCCAGCCAAACGAGCCAATTACAGAGGCTGATTATCATTTCGAACAGAAACAGGGCAGCAGGGGTAAATTAGTCATTTCACAAGCTATCCTACTCCGATTGAGTTGAAAATTTACAGGCATAATCTACACTCAATTCTCTACAACTTTTATGTTTTGAGCTAATCCCAATTCAGCCTCCATCATGGCCGAATAACACTGGTCAGAACAGGGCAGAAAATTCTCTAAGAGACTGAAATCTACACATCATCACTTCTAACCAAGAAATATTGCACAAAACTACTAAAATGACAACCACAAGCCACTAAATTACAATTATTGGAAGCAAAGAGAGATGTTCTTAGCACTTTACCTTAAAATCTCAAAGAAAATGGTAGCTTAGTCTTTCCTCCTCCAAAACAACTCCACCAAAACCTTTAATCCTCCTTAGTGATCACTTGTATGGTGCAATTTTCAATTTGGTTGACTAAAACTCAAGATTTGAGCAAGATTGGGAGATAGAAATTGAAGAAGTTTCTCTTGTTTTTCTCCTCAAAAGGGCCAGCCAAGAAGGTAAGAAAATGATGAAATTTTGGGTCAAAATTTGGTTTTAGTAAAGGTAGAAAGACTTGGTCAAGTCCACCCTCCAACCGGTTCGCGACACTTGGCTCCTTAAAGGTTTTAAGCTTATCTTCTCACCCCCAATGATTCATCTATCTAGCTAACCTCTAATCATCTTCCAGCACCATGTAAAATAATATCACTTAATATTTCATCACCTAATCGACAAAATTTTATCGCACTAGCGGGTCCCACATCCAATAATGTACTCCAAACGAATATACACTAACTTATACTAGAAAAATGATTTAAAAATTGTACTTACTTGTAAAATGTATAGAACATTTAATATTTTCAAGGATAGTATAAAAATGTAGGCAAACAAATAAAATAATACTTGAAAAATGTGAAAATTTTCGGGTTCTCACAGGGCCGAAGTGCCTTGGTCCAAAATACATAAAAACGACCCAATATTTGTTGTCTTTGTATAATCAGAAATAAATTTAGCAATTCGGTCCCTAATCTTTTAAATAATGTTATTGTGGCCCTAAAATTTTGGATTTCTTTCACTTAAATCCTTAATTTAATTGTATTTTGATCCATAAACTTTATTTTTACTTAATTTTGAACCCTAATCTTTTTAAAAATTCTAATTTGATCCCAAAAATCTTAATTTTTGCAATTAGGTCCCTAATTTTTATTATTTCTCAATTACAATTGTTTCTCTTCTTTAATTATTAATCATGCTTCATTTAAATACATCTAATTTGTAAATTTTAGGAATATTTATGTTTATTCACATTTTTTTAAAATAATAAAGTGAATTTGCTATATGTTTACATCTTCTAAAGTGTTATCAATTAAATTGGTATCTTGACTCTTTTGTTGATTTTGGAGTCCAATGCTAGACCCTTAGGTCGTCTATGTTTTAGATTCATCCCTTGTGTGTCATTTATTTCGTTTCATACATATTTTTCTATTTTAGGATTTTTTATTATTTGCATGATATTTTTCCTACTATTACTCCCTTACCCCTATATGTGTGAACCATATCATTTAGAATTGTGTCCCATCTAAGAAATTAGTAACAAATTAATTCATTTGTTTGACTAAATTAGAAAAGTCATCCCTCGAAAATGGGGAATAAGCATATGGTTCCTTTGCTTTAGCATGCTCTTACTCCCTTCTATAAGAAGAAAAATTGTGTCACGAATTTTAGCATCCCGTACCCTTTATGTTGCATTCTTTTCTTGTAGATCACGTATATTTATTTATATATTACAATTTTCTTTTTTGATTCTCATCTTTTGTATTTTCGTGACCTCTTCAAAGAATTATTCTTGGGTATTATAATTAATGTGATTGGTACCAATTAAATTTTGAAGAGACATTTCATCCCTCCCGATACCCCTAAATCTAGGTTTGTATCCATATAGAAGCATTCGAATGTGATAAGTTTAAAGGTTAGATTAAGAAATTTTTTTGACCAAATCATGCAATTAGCCTTAACTAGATTGAATGGGTGCCTTAGGTTTGAATCAATTGAACATTTGCCTTTCCTTTCTTCTACCATGACTCTCGAACTTATTTTCTCTTGTTTTCAAAGACATGGAATTGTCGAAAAGAGTTTTATTTTATTTTTATTTTTATTTTGTTAAAAAACATTTTTAGATGATTTGGTACACCTGAATTCAATGCCAAGTAGCAACTCTCTTTTTTCTAAAAAATCCTTTTTAGACTATTATTTTGGGCCCAAATTGTCGCATTTTTTAAAATTCCATTTTAGGCCCCTTTTTTTCTTTTTTTCTAAAATAAAAAAACTCATTTTTTAAACACCTTTTCCTTTTATTTCAAAAAATGGGGCGCGACAGTAATTTCATCTAGACAAAGTACACATGATTGTGTTTAGAATAATGAAAACGTCTATCAAGTCGTCTTCTGCTAATGCACTTTGCTCGATGTGAAGTGTGAAATTTCCAATTTGCCCATATTTATTTTAACAATCACTTTGCCCTCTTCACGATTGTTTTCTTCTTTCGATGTGCACTGTTGTACTTTCTCCTCACAACCACTCTTCTCATGTGCTGAACACGTAATTTTTTTTTTTAAAGATGGATGTGATTGTCTGATTGATTGAGAGGGTTAGGTTACTTGTTGTCGGTCCCTTTTGGCGACTGCAGGAGTATCGATGGGCTCAAAAATTTCTCCACCAATAATGTCAAAAAATTTCTCTCCTTTTCTTTCTTCACTGCCTTCTACAGTGCCATCCTCCTGCACCCTTCTACCTCTTTTTCTTTCTAGCTCTTCTGATACCCTGAATCTGGGTTGTCCATGTATGAAAGAAAAATTGTGGAGATCGTTCTTAAAAAAAAAAACTCTTCTCCTCCTAGAAGTTCTCATCATCATCAGTGAGTTTTGTGGATTTTTTTTTATTGGTGAGTTTTGTGGTGGGTTTTTCCTAACATTTGATTTTTTTGGTGGTGTTGCAGGTGAAGACGTTGAATGTTACGTTAATTTTTCTCAACAACTACTGCAACTTAGAGTAGGTGTCTTCCTTGATTTTCTCTCATTTTCTGAGACCCTCACCCCTTTTCTTTCCTATCATTTACTTTTTTGGATGAATATATATATAAGTGTTTCAATTTTCATTTTGTCTAAATGTCTCCAAATTCATGTGGGGAAAAATAACAATAAAGGGCTTTTTTGTTTGTATGGTTAAAATGTAAATAAAATTTGGGAGCAAAAATTGAAGAACAAATGATAATTTATTAAATTGATTGATGCAGAATTTGACGAAATTGGAGGGGTACCGTTGGAGTTAATTTAGTTTCAGAGTGTTTTCAACTTCAAGAAACTGATTTTGGGTACTTTCAAATGTGCTGTGCTGGCTACTTATACTACCTTTTATTTACTACTATTAAGCATTAGGTTTATTAATTTATACCATTTGTAAGGGAAGCAAATTTTAGTTGTAAAACCAGTAGTCAGAAAGAACAGGGGAATAAAATTTGTAAATAGGATGGTTGAAACTGTAAGATAGTAGTGCTGCCAAGGAAAGATACAAATTGAATGTTATAACTTTATCTAAGAATAAGAAGGTTTGAACTTTTCTTTTTTATTGGATTGGATGATTGTTACTATAGTTATATCATATTGTCATTTTTTAAATAGTATTATCCTTTTCCTTGCTTTTTGTTATCTGGATTTGATTGTTTATATGCCACATGAAAGTTAATCCCAAAAATGATGTAACATTGTCGGTTTTGGGAAATGCATGTATTTTGCAGGTATTTCTAACTAATGAAGATGCGGCAACGGTTTACTTGACAAAGCAACTCTATATTTCCAGCAAGCTGCTGTCAAGGTGTGACAGCCCCACCTCTCCCTAAGGTGAACCCTAAGGATTAACAAATTGTCTATCCAACTCTCGCCGGGAGTCAGTCAACTAATGAACTAGCAACCCAAGAAAACTAACGAAATATCTTCAAAGTAAACGTTACAAACCATAATGGAAATATAATCATCATGCCAACTTCCCAAACTTAGAATATAGAGATAAATGTCAAATTTACAATCCTAAACTTAATTTACATAATAAGTGCCAAACTTACAAATTCAATCTTACGAGGGTCAAAGATAAAGTCTTCTAAACAAAAGGATTACAATCCAAATTATAAGTTCAAGATAAGATTTAAGGCTATGCAAGTTCTTGACAACAGTCCCATCATAGATCTGTTAAGAAAAACAAAAGGGAGTAGGGTGAGTTAAAACTCAGTGAGGTTCCAAATAAACATGTAGGCTGTGAGAACCCGTAAATTTTCTTATTTCTAGGCTTTAATTTATTTCTTTGCACCCGTTTTCCACATTTTCTTTATTCTAAAAATTTTCTAGACATTTTTATGAGTAAATAGGGTTTTAAAAATATTTTTCTAGTATGAGTTAGTTCATGAGATTTTTGGAGTGAATAGTGGGCGTGGGACCCACTAGTGCGTTAAGTGAGAAATTCGGCCAATTAGGTCAAGTTTTACGTAAAGAGATTTAATTACTAGGTGTTAGGAAGTGATTAGAGGTTACCTAGATGGATTAACCCTAGTGAGCAAGAGGATAAGCTTAAAACATAAAAAGGCGACACATGTCGCAACCCGATTGGAGAAGACTTGCCTAACTTTTGTTCACCTTTACAAAATAACCAATTTTGACCCAAATCATCTTCATTCATCATCCTCTTTGGCCGAAAATTAGAGAGAAAGAAAAGAAATAAAACTTCAACTTGTTCTTCCATTTCTAGCCAAAATCTTGAAATCCAACCGATTAAATCTTGAATTCCTCCACAAAATCCATTTGCTAAGGAAGCTTGAAGGTCTTGATGGAGTTGTTTTAGTGGTAAAGATCTTAAGCTACAACCTTTGTTGAGGAGTAAGGTATATTGCTTGGAAACTCAACTTTTGTTTCTAATAATGCTAAATTAGTGGCTTATGGTAGCTATAGAGTTTATTTTATGGGTAATTTGGTGGGTTAATTGGAAGTTGGATAAATTTCTGATTTTATTGGGAATTTTTCTGTTTTATATGATAAGTACTAGTTAGCCTTGGATTGTTGGTTTAATATTGGGTCAGTTGAGGCTCTTGTGTGTGAATTGCGGTTAATTGCGGAAAAATTTCAACTTTGTACGGAAATTTCAGTTTTAGGGTTTTGAATTTGGGGCTTTTCTATGATTGATTATTGAGATTGCAATTGGCTTGGAATGAAGGGCATTGTGGCCCTAATGAAGGTTATTGATTAGCCTAGGATTGGTTTGTGGCAATGGTGATTGGTTGGATGAAATTTGATGTTTGATTGTAAGATGGAAAAGCTGAAATTTAGGGGAAATGCTGTCCGAGTATCGAGAAAATTAGGATTTCGTGCGTTTAAGTTATGATTGGGTAAAAGTGCGAGGTTTTGGGGTTTGTTTACACCTTTGACCTTAAAAATCGAAGTATCGTCCATTTTACATTATATATTTGAAGTTTGCTTTAATAATTCATGTAAGTGGTATTCGACTCGTGTGCGAGTCTCAATTGTACTTTCTTGATTCTGTAGGGCGAGTCGGTGATCCCGGACAACCGTCAGGCGAAAATTTGTGATCTTGCTTACTTAAAGTGGTGAGTGTACTATGCATGATTTGTGTTTAAGTGGATGTGTACTTGAATTCTTGGATTGAATACTTGTGGGTTCTGTGCTTGAGGCGAGAGTGTACTTCATCGCTCTCGTCCTCTTACTTGTGTTACTGATTATTGGATATTTGTGAATTCGATTGAAAATTTGTGAATTTGATCCGTGCCTGGCTTAGTGTCGTTTGGGCATGAGCCCTACGACCTTACTGTGATAACTGAGCTCAAGCCTCTATGGTCGTTATCGAGTCGAGCCGGCAAAGGCCGGTCGATTTGGTGACGAGCCATGGGGTTACTATGTGTCGGGTGGAGTGTTAGCTCCTCGACTTTATGGTATACTCGAGTATTACCTCCTGATTACTGTGAGGTGTTCGGGCCCGGTAGGGGAATGTACGGTGGAAGGTAATGGAAGTACAGTGGTGATCTACGGTCGTACTTGTCCGTTGAACGTTGACGGAGGGTCAACGGAATGTGATCAAGGGTTGCAAGGGGAAATTGGCTCCCGAGAGCCACCTGTATCCTTCTACTGTTGAACTTGGCTCGGTGTTTCTTTCCATGTGTGATGTGATCCTTGTGTATCATTGAGCATGACTACATATGTGCGCTTTGGTTGCATGCCTTATTAGTACCTCATTGGGCGAAAGCTCACACTCGTTACTTTTGTTTTCCTTACAGGGTATATTTTGGAAACCATGATTTTGGGAAGCGAGTTGAGCTAGTTAGGCATTCTTTTGTACTTTTGTAAAGCTCCTCGACTATTAGAATCCCTAGATGTGGTATTTGAACATTTCGTTTTGAATTAAAAACCCTAGAGTGGGTAAGTGTAAATATTTTCTCGTATGTAATTGATGTATTTTCTTGGAAATGCACTTGTTGATTCTTATTTAAAGTTTAGCCATGTTTGGAACGCGTTCGGACGAGTTCGGACGTCAACCGAGGAAAAAAAAATTCTGGCCGGACACTGTTCATCAGAATCCGGCCAAGAATCCGACCGGATTGTGACGTGGCAGTGCTGTTCACGTCCGTTCCGTTTTTTCCTTTTCGTTTTACGCGCTTGTTGTTAACCTTACTTGTTGGTATACCTTCCGAAACGTTTGTATTCGCGTGCATGTGACCGTTAGTAGTCCTGGCGAGAGTTGGGCAGGCAGTTCGCTAACCCTTCGGGTACGTCCTAGGGGAAGGTGGGGCTGTCACATAGGCACATGACCAATTAGAGGCGTAATATAAACAAGTAAACACAATATAATACTGGACCAATTTAATCACAATTTAATTTAAGGATACGGGTGGCTTCCAAAAGTCAAATCCACTTAAATTTGATCATATCGAGAATCCGTTGACTTTCCGTCAACGTTTAGAATTTAATGTCCGTAGAACATCACTTGCTCCAAATTACGTCCACCAGTCACCCCCTTATCGTGCCCGAACATCTCAAATAGTATAATTAGGTAATATTCGAGTATACCAGTTTTTGAATTTCAGTAAATAGTCCTCAGAGTTCATCGGCCTTCTCGACCAAACCCTTGTTGGATCGATACAACCAACTCACCTACGAGATTAGGTACCCAAACAGTCACAGTAGTCGATGGGATATCACCCACACGACGTATAGTCAAATATAGAGAAATCACATCTTAAATTATCAGTATACAGAGCCTCTGTAGAATCAAAGGAGGTCGAGTGTAATAAAGTACACGCTCATCTCAAATTTGTCAAATCAAATGTTTAGATCAAACAATCACAGACCAAGTATTCAGATATCTCACATAGACAGGTAACAAGTAGTGGAACACTCACCTGTTAAGAAATTCAGAGTTTGTCCGTCAAGTCCCGTGGTTACCCTCACATTCGTTTCCCAATCCTAGGGCAACGAGTAAAAGTTGTTAATATCCTAGATTCATTTTCCAACCCAAACGTAAGTTCATTAAGTGACCAAGTGGGTCATTAATCGACTCAATTTACCATGCAAATTAGACAAAAAATGTAGGAAAAGGTCATAAGAAAATGAGTTTGACAAGTGCAAGAAAGTTGAGTAAAAGGAAAATCTCATTCAAGTTCAAAAGGGTTTTCTGGGGTACAAGAGTGACGCGCGCAGTTTCGGAAAAATGGATATATCTCACTGTAAAAAAGTTAGAATCGCGCGTCGTTGGTGGCGTTGGAAACTAGACTCGAAGGGCTTTCCAATGGTATAAAATGAAAACTCTAGTTCCTCTCCTATCAATACCAGAAGTCTGGGGAAGTTGACTGATTTTCCTATTCTGATCAGTTCAAGACTTTGACAAAATCACCCAATTTACTTGCTCCATTTTACCTCAATTCACACACAAGCTTAAACCAATGTTTAGCCAAGTTTCTTAAGCTTAATTAAGGTTCAATAAGTCACAAAGATCAAGGAAAAATCTCCAATCCATGGCCGGCCAGCAAGGAGAAAAGAGAACAGTCCCAAGTTCACATTCACCACCAAACTCCATCATTTCATTATTTTTAACTCAACCAACATTCCAAGAGTTATTTCTAACTTTAAGAGGGTTCATTAACATGCTAATGCATCAAGGAAACTCACAAACAAAGCTTAGGCAAAGATCAAACACATGGCATGCCATACATCCAACCTTACTTCCAGTTGCTTAGCTCAAAGAGTTTAACCATAAACAACATCAACCCAACTTCTAGTTTGTCATCAATACCTTAAACACTTGATATTAAACAATAAAGTTAGGGTTTAAGGATCAATTACCTCTCTTAAATGAAGTTGAACCATCCAAAAGTCCACCAAAGCAAGAGTTCCAAGCTTAAATCACAAGCAAGCCTTGAAGATAGTTTACTCAAACTAACTAAGATTCCTTCTCTTTTGGTTTTCCTCAAAGTCCAAGCTAGGGTTTCAAGCAAGAAAATGGAATTTTTCTTCTCTCTTTGGAGCTCAAGAGGGCCGGCCAAGCAAAGAAAAAAATGGAGCAAAAAAGGTTTAAATTTTGCTAATTTCCTTGGTCAATTTGTTTGAGTGGTTGGGACATTGACACTTGGCCCTATCTTGGCCAATCCTTCCCTTAAACTTTGCCAAATAATGTTTCTTCCCTCCAAGTGCTTCAAATGTCTAAGTAGCACCCTTACACTTTCACATAAGGTCTCAAACACAATTAAAAGGTATTTGATCCTAGTGCATATAGTGAAATAAAATGATGCCAATTCAAGGAGATGTTTCAATTCATGTAGAAAGGCAATGCAATAAAATGCAAGGAAATGTTACAATTTATTTAGTCTTAAGGCAATGGAAGTGATTTAGGAGAATTTATATTTTTATGTGAAGGTTCTCACACAAGGTATCTTTAGTTTTGAAAAATACTGCGTTCATTTATGTTTGCTTGGGTTGTGAGAATTATTTTGGTATTGTTGAGTCTCATTGTGTAGTAGCCAAGTAATGAGTTCTACCACAAATTCTTGAGAGTTTCTTATAAGGTATAATTTCTTATAATCTTTCTTATGTTAAACACCAATAACTTTATTTCTTCTATGTTGCTTGATTTAGGAACAAAAGGATGTTTGCTTGAAACATTAAACCTTTCTAATTTGTCATTACTGGACAAATTGTACAGGAAAACATGGTTGGTCTCTATGTCTCTCTGTGTATGTGATATTTATAGACAATTCTTTGATTTGGTCAACAGATTAGAAAGTTAAGTGCAGATAATTATAGAACTCTAGCTAGAGTTCTTGTTTGAGATTGTTACCTTGTGTTGATTATATTCCAACATGATTTTAGAGATTGTTAACTTTCATTAATAAGTGATTTTTGTTGTGGTGGCTACTGTTTTTCTAAAATAAATTATTGCATTTTAATATTGTGGTTGTTGTTTTATAGAAACATATAATTGCTAGGTGGCTGTTGTTTGATAGAAATTAGGCCTTTATATGTGCTACATTAAATCTTGTTTATTTATAGAGATTGAAGTGACTACGAACTGAACTTTGCAGTTTTTTTTTTCAACTTTTTACTTTGTAACTGATAAAGAATTTGATCAATGCCCCGTCCCCCTCTCTAGCCAAATTACACACTTCTCAAATTGTTTCTTTTATGAACAATTACCTAGTTATTTAAACTAGGATGTTCTTCTTGTTTTGATTTTCTACTTTATTTTATAAAGTGCCTTGTTGGTTTTTAAAATTGACTGGGTTTTTAATGTTCGTAGTAGCAACAATTGGCTATTTAATTTTTCTAGAGATGGTAATCTACATTTGAAATGGTAGCTTATCGGGAGAGGAACAAGACACAATCAATCGCTAATGCTTTTGTCAACCGGTACTATGCAATCCTCCACAAGTACTTGAACACTGGCCATGCCTTCATGTTTCAATGACTTCAATGCCAACTGGTGCAAGTAAATGTCCTTAGATTAGGCTTCAATACAATAGCTCTTTGTCTTGTAGTATTGGGATTGATAACAATATCTATTATCCATGTCTATATAATGTACTCCAGTCATTGAAGTTCATTTGTTTCGGTGTCATTAAGTTGTGTGTCAATTTGTTCTTTCTCACTGACCTAATTTATACTATTGCAGATTTTGTTTAGCAGTATCTTCTTAGTAATTAGTCCATGGCAATTTTTGAGGTTTCAAAATCTTGTTTAATATGCCTGTTGGCTCTTTTAAAACTATTTACTCCTTCATTCATGCATCATATTTCAGACTTTCAAGCAAAAGCAAATGAAGTGCAAAAACATTAAAAATCTTAAAATTTCACTCATATATGATTTTAAGAGTTATAACTACTCATGACATGACACTTCATGAAAGGGTTTTTGCACAATTTCAAGTTATTACACTTATTGGCTTCTACATCACATGCATGTTGTCAACCTAAAAAAATCATCTTACTACTTGTAAAGGGTAATATTTTCTACTTACTGGATCAAATATGAATCTTAGCAATAAATGGTTTATGCTTTGTTTAATCAGATTGTTTGAAATGTTAGATTTCTCATTAAAATTTTTTGTTTTGAATCTTGGGATGTTGTTTGATTATGGTATTGATTCCCAATATGAGTCACCATGAATGCTGCAAGGGGTAATCAATAATGTATTCAGACTATAAGAGTTCATTATCCAATTGATCTTTTGCTAATGAAATACTCTACATGGCATTCTTTTTCTCTATTTTCCTCAGATAGGGGTTTAGATTTGAGAGTATTCTGCATATTGATGTTTGTGCCAATGTTTGCAGCTCTTGATAACAATTGATGATATTGAACATTATCATACATATATAGAATTAAGTGATGCAAGCCATGAGAATTGGACCTGCTGGTTGGAGGTAAAAATTAAACTGTTCTAATTGTTGTACCTTTCTTGCTTTTTTCTAGATGATTTTTCTTTCTTTTCCCTTATGCTTTGGATTAATATGGCTAAAAGTATAAATTGCAGGAGTAAATGGACTTGGTGGCTAAAATTTGCCGCTTCTTGTTCTAGATTCAATGGTGGTCTTAGCTAAAATCGTATTCTTCTGGTTTTGACGGGTGCAAATACTAAAGATTGTATGTTCAGTTTGTTGGACAATTATTTTCTAGAATGATGGTTCTTCTACAAGGAAAGTATTGTGCATTTTGAACTTTTGTGGGTTAAATAATTGTATTCATCACTAAATAGTTACAGTCTTTAATTTCAATCTTTTGGGTAAGCCTAATGGTTATGCTTTATTTTTTCCTTTTTATTGCATCCCTTGTTCTAACATTTTCTATTTTAGTAAATGGCACATAATCCTATGCAAATGTATACTGGTGCTTTACTTTTTCTATCCAACTTACTTGTGAGTCGTCATTAACCACTAATTCTCTTTCCTTTTGCTATTTGTTCCAAAATAATGATTATGTCTTGGTGCCCTTTATGAGGACTTGATGTTGTTTATGGGTGCCATATTTGTCTGCTATTTTATTATATCCTCGATTACTTGTTTTTGAGTAAAGGAATTCTGATATTTTGATCTTATAAACAGGGGGTTGGAATTGAAATAATTGCCAGGCAACTGATTTCTATACAGGTTTCATACATGGGATGTCCTTAAGACAATAGGAGTTAAGTAGATATTATCGAGTAAAAGATTAGGTAACATGACTTTTCCTTATGTTGTTACTTATCTGAATGCAATCTTAGATTGGTGTTGTCATTCTTTTTGCAGTTTTTTGATCTATGATTTGTGTAAAGATCCTTGCACCATAAGGTGAAAGTAATTGCCTATTGATTTATGGAATATGCCATTGTACTACAAGGAGGAAGTTTATTCACAAAGCAAGCTTAAATACTTGGTGGCTGATCAGTAAATTACATTGTTAATGACCCTAAGTTTTATTGTCCTCTTTGGAAAAGAAGCAATGATGTAGCTAATAGGATCTAGGGATAAGAACACATAAAAGACTTCAAATTCATTTTTTCTCTCATTCTTTGTAAAATGCTTCTTTTTCCCTCATATCGGCATTTTAGTTCTACATTTGTGGATGGAATTATATGAGTCTCTTTTGTAGTTATAAGATGGTTGACTTCTATTTTATCTGGACTAACAAGCATGATTACCAATTTTCAAATGATTGTGCTTGTAGAAATTGACGAACATAGATGCTACTCAAGTGATTACCTCCAGCTTTGTGGTATGTTAACGAAAAGTACTGTTAATCTTATTCTCCACTTTTTTTCTTTTTAGTGTCTTTTATAAATTTCAACAATTTTTTTAGGGGCCTATTAGATTTCGAATACTTTTGTCCTGTCCTTGCCTATGTACATCCACTTTTATGAAAATTTTATCTAATTGTTGCCCTTTAAACTTGCGCAACATTATACTTAAACTCACATGGTCCTTTCTTTACTTGGGAACATGGGAAATTTATTTTACTTTTTGATGAATCAAAAACTACTTTCTCATAGTGGAGGAATGGTGGTGTGCCTGTGCCTATAGGAGGGTAATCAACACTATAAGGTTTAGAATATTTTAGATTTTGATCCTACATATACATGATTTAAGCTGATTGCAAGTTGCTAAATGGTGGTTAAGTCTATGGATTCTTGTTGTACTTAAAATTTTGATCTTTTTGCCTAAGATACTCTGCAAGGTTTAAAGAGAGAGTTTTTGGAAAAAAGAAGTAGACAGGATTCTAAGAAATTACTTTACACATCCTTTTTGATTATCTCTTTTCTTTTTACTCGGCCTTTAATTTTTTATACTTCTTTTGTATGTGCATCCCTACTTTTATTGATTTATTTATTCTATTTTGATTATCTACAAATATATATTTTTGTCATCCTTTCTTGAAACAAGCTACCAAAGAAAAAGGTCTTCAAAAATAACTGCTCTATGAAGCTACTTTTTTTGCTATTAAAGTTGGTATTTTGATTATGAGTTATTTCTAAAAAAAAAGCTGAATTTGATATTATCACTAGACTTCTGCACTAGAGGGAAGGTTGAATATGTATTGAACCAGAGCTTTGGTCAATGAATAGTGATGTGCTGCCAATGATGTTAACAACATTGTCATATTGACACTTCCTTCTGGCAAAAGATATGTACAGGAGGCCATTAATTTTTAATATACTCTTAGATCGTGAGTGATTGAGAATGCAGATATTAAAGGCTTGGAAGCTGATTTAGTTCCAATCTTGACATTTAGTTCTTTCCATTTTTATATTTTTAGCAAATTGGATTATATACTTACTAAACGTAAGTTGTATTCCATAATGTGTTTCCTAATTCATGGCATTTGATAAACATTCGAGAAGACCATCTAAACTGTTGTACTAACTATTATTCCCGAATACAACGAATTTCTTGATATACATAGTACGCAATCATACTTTATTAACCACTGTACAATATATTTTCATGCACAAATTACATCACTGCTAAATAATGTCAGCCACAAAGCAATCCTGGGCATTAACTCCACATCGCGCAAATGCGCGGTGATCCCCTCCTAGTAAGATATAATGCCTCAAGTAGCTACTGAATATCAGCTTGGTTTACTACTATTGCGGGCTAAGAAAGCTTTGTTTTCTGTATGGCTCTATAGCAACAAGCTTTCCCCGATTTTGATGAAAATCCATTGACAAGAAAGTCAATTGCCTTAGCTAAAGCCAATATGTTCTAGATTGAAATTAGGAAGTTAATTACAATCATGAAAGGAGTCATCCTTTAAAAATGGAAATGATACTACAACATTCAGTTGAACTATACTACCAGCTAATTGCTTACTTTTACAGTCCACTGTCTGTACTAGCCATGCGGGATAATGGCATGAGTTCAATAGAAGTGAATTTGAACTTTGAGGTTGTGACTAGATTAACAGCAATGGATTTTTTTTTTATATTGGGTCTATTTTGATAGCTCTCATTATTGTAGACACCAAATTTTTGTAAATTTTTAATATTTTCGTGAAATTTTTTTATTTAATGAGTTATTTATTTTCTTACATTTTAATGTGTATTTTTCTCATTTTTTGCAGGTTTATTTTAGAAAAAAAAAAACAACAAAAAACAAAACAAAACAAACAAAACAACAAAAATAAAAAAATATAAGAAAAAGGACAGAACAAAGAAAGGAGATCTTCCTCACTCTCTCTGCCATATCCCCCTTTTTGCTCACTTCACACAACAGACCACACACACATTCCTTGGCCCCCTCCTTGGTCTTGGACTGACAAGAAGAAACGGTACTTTGGGGCTCAAGAAAAAATGTACTCTCTCTGCTCTGGTTCGGCGGTCAGACACAAAAAGAAGACATGCACAAATTTCTCTTTTTTCTCTCCCAATATTTGACTCTCACGGCTCTCACTCAGAAGGGAGAAGACAGAAAAAAATAACTCCAACCTCTCCAATCACTCTCGGCTCTCTGTTTTCTCTCAACAGACAAGCCACAAAAGAAAATTTTTCACTCACTCTCTCCCTCTCTCGGACTTGGGCAGAGGAAAGAAACAGAGAAGAAAAAGAAAAAGAAAACTCCCAACTCTCCCTCTCGGTTCCCTCCCTTTTCTCCCAACCCATTCACACACAATATCAAAAAGGGGGCAGCAACCGGTTGGATTGAAGCTGAAAATTGCATCTAAGACTTCAACCGAAGGATTGCCATATTTATTGAGGTATACTTTCAGTTTTTTTATCATATTAAATCCATGCTTCGTTGCTTAAATTTCTTTGGCTTTCACTGGCTTCCTTTTGTTGATTGAGTTGCTGAAATTTGGGATAGGTCATGAACGAAAATTAGAAAAAGGAAATGTTTCTTATGTATGCATATTGACTGCTTGATAAAATGCCAAAATGGAAAACGAATTAAAAGCTGAACATTGTGCATGTTTTTTTTGTCAAAATAGATGACCATTTGACAGTGTAGGACCGAAAATGTGTGGGTATTCAAAAATTTTGGAGTTTTGAGTGTTAAAAGTTTTTGAAGGATTTTTTTATTTTTGGACTGTTTTGATTTAATTTTGTCATATTTGTTGTTGCTTTTATTGATTAAAATCATAGTGGTATTGTAGGAATCATAAGGAGTGTTGTAGTATAATTTTTATGATTTTTAGTGAAAGATAGGGTGATTTGAAAAAATAAAAACTGGGCTGTTTTTTTGACCTTTTGGACACTTTCGGGTCATATTTTATAAAAATTAACATCAAAAATGGAATCTACGCGAAAAACCGAGTGAGGTGGTGTATTTTGGTGAAATTTGGTGACCGGAGGGGTCGCTGGCGGTCCGGTGGCGGTGGTGCCACCGACAGCCGCCATGGCCACCAGCTGAAAGTTCTTCAGCTGGCCGAACAAGAAGAAAAGAAACGGAAGGGAAGAAGAGAAGGAAAAAGAAAGAAAAGAAAGAAAGAAAGGAAAGAAGAGAAAATAAGAAAAAATGGGGTTTGGGCTAATGTTTTTTCTTCGGTGGGCTTTTGGGGATGGATCTTTGTTTATTTCTTTTGGGTTTCGGTTGGGTTAGGAGGTCAGAGCCCATGTTTTTTTTGGTGGGGCTTGAGTGATAACAAAACGGGCTGGCCTGGGTTTTTTTGGCTTGGACTTTCGATTGGGCCGGATGGCCTTCGGCCCAAATAAATAAATTGAGGGTGAGTGGCCTGTTTTCTTAAGAAGATCTGCTAGCGAATTTTCACTTTAACCCCTGATCTTTGGAGTAGTTTTACTGCGGTCCAGAACATTTTAAGTTTCTTTCACCTAGGTCCTTAAGTTAATTGCACTTTGATCCCTGAACTTTATCTTTTATTTAATTTTGCCCCCTATAACTTTGGAAAATTATATTTTTACCCCCAAAAGTTTTTAATTTTTTGCAATTTAGTCCCTAGTGAATTTTGACTATTTTTATTATGATTGTTTCTTTTCTTTAATAGCTAATTATGCTACTTTTGAGTATATTTAACTTGTAATTTCTAGATGTTATTAAATTTATTTGCGTTTGACATGTTAAGGTGATTTTCAGTGTTTTTATCATTATTATTATTTTCAATTAAATTGGTGCCTTGATTCCTTTGTTCATTTTGAGTATAAATAGGACAATTTGACTTCCATTTAGTCACCACTTCAAAAGGGAGGTACCCTTATTATTATTTAAATGTTAATTACGTGCTTTTATGTGCTCCTACGTGTTCCTATGTGTTTATATATTTTATATACTTTATTTATTTGATTTAAATGTTCATTCAAAATTTTCTTATATTTGTTTAGTTAATTCTTATAATTATTTGAGAGGCATTTAAATACCTCAAAAATGTAATAGATAGGATAACTAGATTTATTTTAACATACTTTCCCCATTTAGATTGTAGTTAGGCTCCCCGATATAATAGATAGGTTTTGCGTGTTTATGTGGCTTATGTGTTATGTGCTTTATCCGCTTTTCTTAGGATTTTTACATCTAGATATTATATTTATGTGTTATGTGCTACGTGCTCTTATGTGTTTATTTGTTTTAATTTATACTTTATTTGTCTTATTATGTATTAAGAATGCATGACGTCACCACACTAGTCCAACGCTAGTTGTGGTTTCTCCCTCCGCTTACTTGCTAGTCCAACGCTAGTAAGGATTTTTAGAAATGGGCTAATCCAATGCTAGACCCTTAGGTTGTTCGTGCGTTAGATTCATTTTATGTGATATTCATTACATTTTCACGCATATTTTTATTTTTTAGGGATTTTCTCATTTGCATGATATGTCCTATTATATTATCCCATACCCCCTATCCCCTATATGTGTTAATCATATTATTTAGAATTGTATCTCATTTAAGAAATTGTAGAATAAGTTAGTTCATTTGCTTGTTCATATTAGGAGAATTATTCTTTGAACATGGGAAATAGGTGATTATAACTCTTTAGTTTAAATACCCCATCGATCCCTGTATAAGAAAATTATGTCACGAGTTTTTGTCTCCCGTACCCATTATGTTGCATTCCTATTCTTTGGCCACTTATATCTATATGCATAATTTAAGTTTCTTTTCTTTTCTTCAAATTTCATTCATGCATACTCGTGACCCTTTCAAGGGATTATTTTGGCCTTCGCAATCAATGCGATTGGTATCAATTAAACCATTGAATGGATATTTTGTCCCTTTCGATATTTTACAAATTTAGATTTGCATCCATGTAGGAAACATCCAAATGTGATAAAATTAAGGGTTAGATTAGGAAAATTTTGACTAAACCTCGCAACTAGTTTAGACTAGATTGAAAGGGTGCCTTAGGTTTGAGTTAATCGAACCTTTACCTTCCCTTTCTTCAACCGTGACTCCCGAACTCATTTTCTCTTGTTTTTCAAAGACCTGGAGTTGTCGAAAAGGATTTTATTTAATTTTATTTTTATCAAAAACACTTTTGGGTGACTTGGTACACCAAAACTCAATACCAAGTGGCGACTCCTATTTTTTCTTGAAAACCCTTTTAGACTAAATTTTGGACCCAAATTGTCGCATTCTTTTTAAGTTCCATTCTAGGTCCTTTTTCACTTTTTTTTAAATAAAAATCACATATTCTATAAACACCTACTTATTTTTCCCATCGTGAAAAATGGGGCGCGACAATTATCATTATGAAGTTTGAAGCAGTTGATTAACAGATCTAATGATTGCAACATGTATAGAATGGAGGTGTAGTGTTTTAAGGTATCGTAATCTTGTTAATAAGATTTGCTTTTTGTTTTAAAAAAAAGATATTTCACAAATTTTATTGGGTAGGAGCCTTCCTCCACGTTTCCTGTTTCCGTCCTCTATAGGGGAGGAGAAGTCTAAAGAGACTTGTGTGTTAGGAGTTAGTAATATGCAGACCTGACTAGTCCAAGGGGGTGCTATGGCACTGATATGATACATTTAGATGGTATATTTGCTTATATTTTCCCTTTTATTTATACCAAATATAGCCTTACTTGATTGATTCTACTCACAATTGGTATTTTGTGTTAATTTCAGGAATTGGGACGGAAAGTGCTTAAAATTAAGAATTTCTAATGATTTGCACGTGGGCTAGAAGATCGGGAAAGAGTTTAGGCAGTTTCCTAGTCCAAATCAAATTCCAAAACAATTGACTGCTGATGGAGATTTCCTACCTTTTGGGTAGTCCATGTCATCCTCAAGAAAAAGGAAAGGTTGAAGAAGTTGACTTGTAACAGGAAACCATCCTTTCAAATTAGTTAATTTATTCCTAGAAAAGAGGGATTGGGCAGAGAATTTCTAGGGGGATTTTCGGCAGACCTTAGTTTATCATCTTGGTGGCTAGAGACGAAAGAGGGGAGAGTTATTCTTGTCTTTTACTTTTCCTTCTTGGCCGATTTTTGGGAGACAACAACTGAAAGCTTTTCCCAATTAATTGCATGGCTGGTTCTCTATTGATGGAGAACTAATTTCATACTTCTAGTCAAGAGGACAATTGAAGATTTGGTTCAACAATAACTGTAAGATTTAAATTATTTTAATTGTTTCCTTCATTCATTGGTATTTGTATGTTTCCTGCTTTTAGTGATTATAGGTATTGTGTATGATTGAATAGTTGCGCAATATTTGATTATTCACGTAGTCTATTTGCTAATTGAGGGTAGTTGAATCCGTAATTGTTTGATTACTCTCATCCTGGTAGCAACTGACATAATTGGTTTTGTGTCGGGGAAACGTACAATCTAATTTAAATAAACCCTTGTAGCGTGTTTATTGATTAGAGTAGAGTTTCTCTAGTTTCTAATGCAATTGGGGAATTAATCCTATGGTCGTACCTAGGGTTATTCCTAAATTAGGGAAATAGTCAATGGTCGTACCTTGACTATCAAAACAGTAAGGAGAGACTGACTATCAGATTGTATCGGCAGTTAAAAACTTACTAATTAATGAATGTTGGATTTACTTGTGTATCGATAAACAGTTGCATGAACCATTTCTGAAGTGTATCCTTGGCTAGAGCTTTTACAATTATTTCTCTTTATTAATTTTTTTGTAGTTGATTAATTTAATTTAGTTAACAATTCATTAGCGTTAAATTCTCAAACCCCTCGTTTTGCCTGGACTTGAAAAGGAACGAATTTCTTCCAACTCCTGAGGATACGACCCTACTTGCCCTATATACAAATTAGAGATTTCTCGTGAATAAATTCTGGTATATCGGATTAAATAAACTCTTCGGAATCAGGGTGAATCAAGTAACCCATTGCGCATCTAGAGTCCCTACTCCAGTACTAGAATTGACATAGAGTTGCTTTGTTGGCACTTAGGATTATTATTATTATTATTATTGCACAGGCTTGACACCTGTCAGACACTACCCTTGGATTTTTTTTTGTTGCAGGTGGGGTTTAAATCTCCTACCTATAGCCCAAGGAGGGACTTAAGTCCCTCCCTGGTGGCCACTGAGCTTAACTCAGTGGTTCCGTCCTTGTTTAGTTCGTTAGGGTGAAACTTGAATAGAGGCTAAATTGTTAGTTAAGGGCTTGATTTATTTACAAATCTAGGTTGTAGGCCTTGTTCTCATTTTTTTTTGATTGTGTAAAAGTTATTATTAGAAAATCATATTAGAAAAAGCATCAAAATAGTTGACTATAGTTTTTACTTTTTTTTTTATGTTCTCAAAATCCAAAATAAATAATTGACAACGTAATATACTAATTTTTCAAAGATAAGAATCTAAAATTAGGTCTTCAAAATCAATTGCAATACCTTAGTCAATCGTACCCAAGAGCGATGTAACATTAATTCGGGTGAGGGAGTCGAATATGGGTGTGTGTCAAAGTGTCCGATTTGCATATTTGAAAAGGGTTAATTACACTTTGGCCCCTTGAATTTGGGTCATTGTAACACTTTGTCCCCCTAAACTCTAAAAATATACATTTTACCCCTTGTGGTCAACTTTTTGACCGAGTTAAAATAAATTTATATTTTTCATGACCAAAATATCCCTAATTAATTATTAAACACATATAATAATTGTAACATAATAAATACATATTTCTTTAATAGTTGCTAAATGCATCTAAACACAATTACACTATATATTTCAATCTTTTAGCACTAAAATGAATTAGATAATTCACAAAAAGAAGTTTAAGCAACTCAATGTAAGTATTTCAATGCCAATAGCAATACTTATTTTAAATAAAATAAAATAAATATTTTTTTATTGTAGCACTTTTTAATATGTTTTTATGAGATAAAAACATGATTATAAATAAAAATATATTAAAAACGTATTTAGAGAATATTTATTTTTTTTGTAAAACATAGAATTCAAACAAAATACAAAGCAAGGTATAAATGCGGTATAAAATTATCAAATAGCATTTTATTGACTTGTGAAAATCTTGTGAAATCTGTAACATAAATGAAAATATCAAAACTAATCCGTTTACAATTTAAAGGAAGAAAGATAAGTGATGGAAAATTAGTGCAGATGTTTTAGGAATTTTTAATTTCTTTTTTCTCCGCAATATAATTTTTCAATTCTTTGGTATTATACCATCTTTTATTTTTTAATTTTTAAAATCATGTCACTTTATGTTTTTTCTAATAAGATGTTTCATATTCCAATTAAAAGTATAGCATTATTCTAGAACTATTATGTAAGAGCATTAACATCATTTTGTTAAAATTTTGTATGGAAATTCATCATTAATATTTGACTAGTCAATGAAGGGGGAAAAGTGTATATATTTAAGGTTTAAAGGGGCAAAGTGTTATAAAGGATCAAATTAAAGGAGGCAAACTGTAATTAGCCCTATTTGAAAATTGTAGGATCTAGAATATGTGTTCAATTTTGGGTACAAGTACAGGGGTACACTCCTTAAACTCATAAATGGATAAGATTTGTAGAAATAAATCATTCTAAAATTTATGCGCAATAATGAATAAAGTGTATTTTAATAAAAAAAAAGTTCAATTAAATGTGCAATTATGTTGAAAAGATCTATAAGCTTTGTTAGAAAGGTAAATTTTTTAAGTACGAGGGTTGAAAAAAATTATATTAAACAGTGCAAAATTGTAAAGGGATTAAGTTACTTGTTGAAAAAATAATTAAAGTCAAAATACAGGGATCTAGTTACAAAACAAATATCATATTGTCGAACCCTGTATTCCTATTCAGCGGTGCCGTCACCAGCCCGTACGTATGAAGCGAAAATACAGCAGGGTGCCGTGCGTATTTATCCTTTCAAATCTCTACCGCCTTTCTCCTTCTTTCTCCTCCGCAGAGCCACCCTTCATCCTCTTCCCTTCTCTTCCCATCTCATGTGACTTCTTGTCCATCTCTCCTTTTCCGCCATCAACATCACATCTTGCACACCTCACAACAGTCAACGTATCCAAAAATTTTTGGCCATATCAGGTACGGATTCCTTACCCGTGCCCGTTTCGTGTAGATACAGTTGCGCCTGGGGTGAATTGCGAGGCCGAGTAACATAGCCCAAGAGAAGGCAAAAAAATTTGGTTATTGGTCGTTTTCCATTCGACTATGCCCAATTTCATCTCGTGATTTCAGTCCTCAACTGGCCGAAAATCTTGTCCCCCGCGGTACTGTATACTCCTACATCCTCCACTTCCACCCAAACCCGTAGATAATTTCTTCTCAATCTGGTGAAAATCCGAGCCTCCGTCTGTGCATTTTTCCTTTTCCTTCCTCTTTCCTCCTTCCGACATTTCCACCTCAACCCCCTAGACAGTGTCTGGAATCCTGAAGCAGTAGTAGTACAGAGATGCATGCTCCTAATTGTAGTTAATCATCTCTTGGACCATTCTTCTGAAAAAAGCTGCTCCTAATTGCAGTTAATCATCACTTGGACCATTCTTCTGAAAAAAGCTGGGTAGGTAACTAAAATTTGACGACCTTTTTAACATTTCAATGACAGGATTCTACTAATATTTTGTTCTTTTTAACCAAGAAAAAAGTTTGTTCTTTTCATATGTTATACTTGCTTAATTTTGATATGCAGACAAGTAACAATAGCCACCATGATATAACTGATAACTGTTACAAATATTGCTTGTTTATTTGTTACCAACCTTATATATGGTCTAGGTTTTAATTTTCTCTAGTGTCCTTTGTATAAGTTTTGCCCAAACATCTCTTGGATTTGATGCATTAATTCTAGTTCCATTTGCCTTTTTAACATCAACTTTCTTTGTGTTCAAGTCCTGGGGAAGTAGTAAATTTTGGTTTGTTCCGTTGCCTCTGTGATAAGCATCTCTATGCTTGAACCAAAAGAAGAATAAGACAAGCGTTGTGAGGTTGTCCATTTTTCCTCTCTGTACTGCTGCTTTTTTATAGATTGGAAGCTTTGGGATGTTATTTAAGGCTTCAAGGTGGTAATTTATGGAGGGTTTAGGATTTTGTGAAACTATTATGCACAATTGTCCTCACTGCTAAGTGCTAAATACTCAATAGTTTGGTTTTGACCTTTTTTTTTTCAGACTTATTATGCAAAGGGTTATTCCATGGTGATCTTTCATGTTCTCTTTTCAAATTAAGGGTTGCTTGTCAAATATCTTCTGCCTTTCATGTCCCATCTGATTTTTCACTCTTGAATATGATGGTACATGTCTTGTAGATAGAAATACATGGCTTGTAATCAATCAAACAATGAGGAAATGAGAAATTGAGTTGGCATTTAGTTTGTTTGAAAGGGTAAATCCTATGTATTGCATATTCTCCAGATCTCTTGCTGACTGAAAGTTTAATCTTGAAGTACCAGCTCCTCAGGCCCACAAGTCCTCTCTCACCCATCCAAACAATTGCAAACACAAAAGGATGCTCTTTCCTTTTGCTTTTGGATTTATAGATGCTGGGTTTTGTACAAGGAAGGATAAGAAAATCCCAGAACCCAATGTCGACTTTGATTCTGACAACTACAAAAAGCCTTTGAATGACTGATTTAAATCAGTGATTTTATGTATATCTATTATCCCCTTAATGTAGATATACAAGATCTAGAAGCATGTGTATATTCACATTAAGGGTGTGTCTGTTTGGATGTAAAATGTTTTCCTTGAAAATGTTTTCCAAATTTTTCCGCGTTTGGTAATCATTTATCTTGGAAAAAGATTTACGCGGGGAATATGTTTTACTTCACTTCGTGGAAATAACTTCCCCTTTTGACTTACTGAAGTTATTTTCCTTCATTAAAACGAGCGGCTCCTGCATTTTACAATAGAGCTCACTACTCCCACATTCTAACATAAACAAACAGAGACTTCGCGGCTAAAGATACAGAGAGTGAGCGATGGAGATTGGAGAGACTGAGAAATCACCAACAATATGATCATTTCTGACGGCAACCATCTCCAACTCTGGCAAGGTGCCATGGGTGAGATTCTTATTTAGGGCTTTATCCTGAATATCTTTTATTTTTTTCCAAAAAAATCTGATAAAATTGGTTGCTCCAGTCTAGGATTCTATCGATTTTTTAAAAAATTTTGTTGCTATAATTCTTGAGAACTAGTTTCACAGAGGAATTTGGGTTTTTTTCTGAAAAATGCTTCTTTTGTTTTTAGTTTTCTTTTTCTAGAACTATACGAAGCTCTAGGAATTCTGGTAATATTCATTGCTCTGCTCCCCTTTTCTGACAGTTCTTATTGAGGTAAGGGTTTGAGCTTGCACGATTGTTTTTGTATCAATTGATTGATAGTTTAATTAACTTCAGTAGTTTTTCTGTAAATTATCATTCCGTTGGTGTCCTTAGAGTTTGATTTTGCCTTTCTGTTGAGAAATTTGGTGTTAAATGTATATGGTTGTTATTGATATCTCTGAGCGATATGAATAATGAATGTTGGATTTCTTGTCTAGAGAATTTAAATTTTAGGATTTACGTTTTGGGATTGGAGTAAAGGTGAAGCTGTTAAGATGTTTGCAAGTTGTTTGGAAATGTTGTTTGCTTGAACTGAACAATATACTTGACTCTATTTTGTTTTTTTACACAGATCTAGATTTTCACTTCTCAGTTTTGAGAGTCTAGGCTATTACTCATGCTTGAATCTTTTAGTATGACTGCTCGAAGTTGCTAAGGATAAGATGTTTTCCATATTGGTAGTTGTACAATTAATTGGAAGGCCACCTTGCAACCTATTGTTTTGTTCTGTGGTATCCAATATTTAGATATAATTTTAGCTTGTGATTCTTTCCTTTATTGTAGGAATACTTGTTCAATTTGCTGACTGGAGTAATTCAATGTTGAGTTTGGTAATTGAAGCTTTACACTTGTTATAGTCTTTGCAACCTAGTATGTATGCTTTGCCCTCTTCTATTGTTTGCAAGTATATAGTGTATGATTTTAACTAACCAAATTTGGCCTACATTGCAAGACAAAACTGCCTTGAGTACTCTTGTACAGAGCCAAGAGAAGCTGAAAATTTTCATTTTTCTGTGCGGAAGTTTCTTTTTATTGGTTAAATAGTTTTGTGATGGATAATTTAAGTTGCATAATGGTCTAGCTAGGTCTTCAATGGCAAGCTTTCCCAACCATTTCAACGGAGTTGTCTCGGAACATGCATACTAGTTATTCATTGATCATAATGATTGGTTACTTCAAGAGTTTGATTCAATTAATTCGTTGCCTGCCTTTAGTGCTTGTCGTGCTGACTGAAAAATTCCCTTGTATGAATAAATGGTAAGGAAAAGCAATATATCTGCCATTGTTTTGTTACTTCTCCAAATTATTAAGAAATAAAGGGCTCTTATTGTCCATTTTTTGACTGGTAATTGACATGCCAAATTCCAATTACCAGGACTCAATTGAGAATGATCTATAGGTTTTCTTGAAAAAGAGACACCAGTGTTGGGTGAAATAGTTTAGCTGCACTTCAAACATAATGGATATTATAATGAATGAAATAGTTGAGCTGCATGCTAGATCAATCTCTTTGGAGCTTCTGCTTTTCTAGTTTACTTTTCTTGGTCTTTCCCTCTTGAACTAATTGCATGTGTTTATGCATACTTTTAGTTGCAACTTTTTTCTGTGCATGTGCCTTTTCATATTTGAATTCAATTAGCTTTTTCTGATTTTTTTTGTTAGGGTTGGCTTACTTTTGAATTTAATTACATGTTCATCTTTAGCCATCAATACCTAATTCAGCTTAAGTGTACTTGTACTTTTTGGTTTATCCTTCCATAACTTCCTGGCTATGTAAAGTTAAGGGGAATGAGAAACAAAGGAAGGACCAAAAGGTTATGTTTCCCTTTATTTATTATCATTTGCAGGTTTCTTCCACCAGTAGTTTCTTGTGTGACTTGATGCGACTGTCCGTAGGCATGGTTGCATTTTTTCTAAAGATTCTTAAACATTTAGGTTTCAACTTTTTTGAATGATCCATCATTTGTTGTCTTAGTCATGTAGAAGAATGGAAGGCATAAACAGGTTGCCCTTTTGTTTTTTTCTCCTTTGCTTGTGGTTCTTGATGGCCGAACAAGGGAACGTGCAATGGCAGTATTGGCTTTTCTTCTTTCTTTGTTGTTCCCTCTTGGTGTGGTTGTGAGTTTTAGTTTGGTCTGAACTCTTTAAGATATTTAAGTTTTTAACTGGTACTAGTTGATTTAGATAGTGAAATATCTCATTTCTTAACTGCTACTAGTAATATGGTATACCTGGATCCATTGAATGCCATTAGCTTGTTGCTTCGGATAGTAAAATCTTATGGGAACAAATCCTGAATTTGTTGAATAAGTGTCTTGGAGTACTGTGTGGAACAATCGAAGTCATGACAACTCCATCAAGATGTAGGACTGACTTCATGAATCAGCAAGCAAGGTTCTTTAGTATCTTAAAATATTCATTCAGTTGCGCATATACTCTTCTGGGATTAGGGAGAAGAAAGAAGAGAAAGGAGAGAGTGTGTGTGAGGAAAGGTAAACAACAGAAAGGAATGAAATGCTCATAATTTTGAGTCAAATCAAAGAGTTTGTTTTCTTTTCTAATCATCTAGATACCTCTGTTTTCCTTTCTTTATGGCCACTGTGTGTTAGTGCTTCATTTTTGTGCATCTTGCATATGTATTACTTATTTATTTTAAATTGTGAAATGAAACAATCAAGTGAAGATTAAGTTTGTGTGCTAATATTATGTTACTCTGATACATTTTTTTCCCCTTGTTTTAGTTTTGTAGAGACATACATAAATAGTGGATTATCCTAAAAGTGACTGCAATGGAATTTTGCCCGACTTGTGGGATGTTATTGCAGTATGAATTGCCACATATGGACCGCCCCGCCAGATTCTTTTGTCCAACATGCCCATATGTATGTCACATAGATAGTAAGGTAAGTCATTATAAATCCTTGTTGAGGGTTTATTTACTGGCTATTCACAGTGTCCATTGTGTCATTGCTGAGTTATCAACGCACGTGGCAGGTTAAAATAAAAAGAAAGCATCGGTTAGTTAAGAAAGAACTAGATCCTATCATTTCCAAAGACGACGAGCTTGAACATTTACCAGAAACTGAAGGTTTGTTATTTGCTGTACTCTTGTATACATCTTCTGTTTGATTGACTGGTGCATGCTTGAATTAAGAAGTTTCATAGAGCTTCAAGCATTGTTTTGGATCCATTGCATGCTTCTTAATTAATTTCCAGCATAACCAATATCAAGTTCTCTCCAGTTTGCATTTCTGCTTTCTCACTGCCCTCCATGGGCAGGTACGGGGATAATTAGAAATCTTCTTGATAAAGTTACTTTTTGATAGTTTGTTTAGATCCAGAATCATGTCTAAGTGTTATCATGTTACCTGAATGCTTTATTAGGTTGGTGTAGATTTAATCTGGGCAAAGCAAGCTTGAGCTATCTGGCTGACATGTAGAAACTGCTAAAACTCCCAACTGGAATAACATATGTAAATTGGTACTGATTCTTTATTTTTTTTCCTCCAGCTCCTTGTCCTAATTGTGGTTATCTTAAGGCAGCCTTTGGTCAGCAGCAGACCAGATCTGCTGATGAGCCGATGACAACATATTACACATGCAAGAAATGTAGACACAATTGGAAAGAAGACTAATATTGCTATTCAAGCAAAATCTTTTGGCTTACTGGTGGTTTGCCGTGAGGTTACACTTTTTAGGAGCATTACTCGTTCACTGGGTTGTATTACTATCAATTCAACATTAAGCATCTTGGTGTTTTTGCAGAGGCTCCGTGCCTATGACTGTTTGTTGTGCTACCTGGAATCATCTATACTTGCCCCTTCTTTTCTCCTAATTCTGTTAAGCTAACTGGAAACCAAGAGCTAACCCTCTTTAATTAGTCATAATTTTCACCATCCTGATAGACTTGCTCAGGTGTCTGTTGAAAGTTTCTGCTTTGCTATTTCTTTTTTGTTGACCATTAGTTTGAGAATTAGACTAAGGGTCTTCCTCAGCCGGATCTAGTTTCTCTGCAGTTGGCAGGAAAACTGGGCCATCAGGTGGATGGCTGGAGATCGAGTCGGGCTTGATCTTCCTCAGCTTATGCTCAGTGTAAAAAGAGTTCTCTTAAGAGAATGGTCTTCCTCAACTTATGCCAAGTACATTGTCTGAGTTGTTCAAAAATAAATAAGCAAAGGAAAGTCATTTTGCTATGCCTCGCAATACTAAAGCAGAGCAATTTTGCCCTAAACTCTTGAAGTGCCCTTCACTGGGCAAACTCAAAACTCCCACAGAACTAAGGATGCAGCTTCCTCTTTCCTCATGCACTGAATACGCTTATGAGATATAAATGAGTAATTGGATATATTCGTGAATAGGTATATATGAGTTGATTTATTTTAACTTACTTATTAAATTGGCATAAATAGTTTGACTCAATCATATTTATTATCCAATTATGATCTGTTTAAATATGTTCAAATCATTCATTTTACACTTCTAGTCAAACCTTCAGCGGGACTGATAAACTGAAGTTAACACTTCACATTTTCATAGTGGAGCAGACCACGGTCCATTTGTTTGGGGAAATTATGAAATAAAATGGAACTTGAGGATCCTGCAGTTAATTAATCTCATAAAAGCTTGATCTTCACTTTTTCAATGTGCAAAGAGTAAATGGCAAGTATGGTCACTAAATTATTTAAAATGATACAGTTTGAACATTGAACCTTTTTTTGTCAAAATGGTCACTCAATTTCTTAAAATGGGCCTTTTGAGTCATTCACTGCTAAATCAATTAGAAATGACTTGCAATTTAAGACATTTTTGCCCCTAAAAACCTACAATTGCATGCTTATGTGCTTTTTCTCAGTTGGTTTACTAGCTAAATTAGACAATATGATCCAAAATACCAATTTTAAAGAGTTAAAGAAACCTTTTTGGTCAAAAAAAGTTCAATGATCAAACCATCCTATTTTAAATAGTTTAGTAACCATTTTCGTTATTTATTCTAATGTCAATTGTAGCAGAGAGAGATAGCAAAACTGTCACGAGGAAGAAGAGGAAAAGAAGAGAATAAAAGCAAAAGATATTCAACAAATTGGTGAAAGCAGATTGGGGTTAAGGATATGTTTTACAATTCTGCTAATACTCCACTTCTGGACTCATGTGTGAGTTGAATATATATATATATATATATGACACTTCCTGTTACCTTTTAACCACGTGATTAATTACACAAAATCTCTTATTTTTTCATTGAATTTACAGCTACACCTCTACATGAATATAATAAAATGAAGAGCATAGGCATTTTAACTTTTCGTATTTTGTAGAAAAGTTAAATGGAATACCATAAGTGGCATAACATTGCCTCATGCATAGAATTGGAAATATGTTAGTGGTACTGGTTATTTGTTGACACTCTTTTGACATTTTAAGTGAAATGATAAAAATCTCCTTGCACTTCATTTTAGAGTAAATCTTTACACCGTCAATGTAAACCCACTTTTCATTGATGATCCATCATATTGTATCACTTTGTTAATGAAGGTTGGCAATAACAACTCTCACCATATTGCGTCATCTTGTTAATAAAGGTTGACATCTTGTTATTGCGAACCTTCATTAATAAAGTGGCGCAATATGATGAGCCGTTAGTATAAAGTGGGATTACATTGACTGTATAGGAAAGATTTACTCGTTAGAGTTATACTATATTCACATAGTTTAACATTTTGTAAGTGTTGAGTCTGACTAACTAACTTGTAGTTTGCTACTGTTTTACATTTTTAGTTAATTTGCTCTTTCACATTAAGTGTTAAATATAGAAATATTTATCTATCAGGTCCATTCGAAGTCTACTTAGATAGATTTCCAATTGAAATTGTGTGAGTTGCATACTTTTATGGACAAGAAAACAGATTGGCAAGAATAGAATATTGAAGACCATGAAGAATATATAACATAAAATATGAGAAGATGCTTAGAAGATTATAGAGTGAGAATGGTAGCAAATGATTTCCAAAGAAACAAGCAGATACTCTGTTCCAATGGAATATTCTGATCTAGGTGTTGTATGTCAGTGTAATTCTTGCTGTAACCAAAGCTTCCAGGCAGCAGATTTCATACTATTAATTTTCATTTTCTGCATATTTGTTGTCTCATGGGCCCATTGGTTCAAGAGTTGGAAAGAGGCCACTGAGATGAAGTAAGGCTTGCTTTGAAGATAAAGATGACGACGAAAAGGACGCTTTTTTGGCTACTAGAAAGCAGGTTCAAAAGTCTAGGAACAACATCAAATCCCATACTTTGAATTTCATGCTAGGCGTGGCACCCAAAAACTGGTTTGATCACGTAGTCTCGGGAAGCAAGAGGTGTCGAAGAACTAAAACGCTAGGACTTTGGCACGTGGAGGCAAACAATGTTAAGTGGTGTATGTGCTCTTTTGTGTATTCAAGAATTTTTTAGTATATGAACTCTGTGCATGTTAGTGTCTATAAAAATCTTACAGGCCAATAAAATATATGTATGAATGGTTATAAGATAAATGATTTAGTTAACATAATTTTGGCAGGACTAGTTCTGCTTTTTGAACTTTTGGCTCCCTATTGAGTTACAGTAGCTAGGAATTTGAATGTCTGGCCCCTTAGAGGGATAACATAGATAGTAAAATGATTGTCTGGCCCCTCCGCAGGCTATTGTAGCCAGCACATGAATGTTTGTCTCCTTAGCATGTTATAACAGTTGGGATATGAACGTCTGTCCTAACCAAAGGGTTAGAGAGATTAGGAATAGATCTCCTGGATTGCCTAAACAGACCTTGAGCCAATTTTGAGCTTAAATGCAAATATGAAACTCTATAAAGATATTCTGTGTATCAATGGTTGTTAAAGCAGTATTTCTTTCACATGCTTCATATGTGTCATGCTATTGATTGCTAACTTCTTAGTGATGGAAGTTCGTTACTAAGAATGATTTTGTTTTGATTACTTGATTTGATCAGATACTGTATGCTAAAATTCCTGAATCGCTAGAACTGTGCATGCATTGCTTGCTGAGGAATGTGCTTGCTCTCCTCACGTTGTTTGTCATTTTACAGATTTGGAAATTAAACACTTGAGCTCAGCTAATAGGGAAATCTCTTGATCTTTGATTTGGTCCAGATTTGTCATTAGGATGTTTTTTTTCCTATGGTATTTCAGAGATAATAGTTAGTATTTTGATTATACTTCTTTGATTATCTATTTCAGGGAAGTTGGGAGCCAAATATTGAAACAATTTTGTACTAAAGGCATTGTTTAGTTACTCTCAGGCCTCTCAAGGCTCGTAGATTCAGGGCATGACTCCATGGTTGGTCCTACATCGTAGAATAGAAAGAAAATTCTACAAAGAGAGCTCATAAATTTCCGAAGTGAATATTGCATCCCACTTCTGTTTCAATCGATAGTGATACTTGTTCATCGGTGTCAGTGAATGAGAAAGTAGGATAGGCCAATCCATGTCTTGTACGTCTAGCTGCTATGCATCTCATTACTTTGCTCCTATTTTAGAGGAGATGGAGAAGTGTTTGAAGAAGCTGGAAGTGCAATTTGAGAAAATGCAAATCATTCATTACTCTTTTGAGGAGAAATCGGATTACAGCATGTTCAAGGCTCTCAGGGATCATATTCAAACCTTACTAGTGGACTTCAATTTCTGGATAATGTTTCACGATATGGTTGGCAAGTTGAGCTCTGGGCTTTGGATTGAGTCGAGATCCTCATTGCATAAAGTTGAAGCTACAATTAATGATATTGGAAAAGAACTTCTGATTTCTCACCGTACTAACAAGGTTTCCAAACTCATCCTCACGTTTTCCAGCTTGATGAAAAAGATTGAGGTTTTGCAGCCAGAGATTGAAAAATCCTGCAACTACTTATTTGAGGTTGAGCATGAGGACCGTTGCTGGGTGCACTATGATCATTGGGATGGGTTCACTTTCACATTTGATTGAGGGAATATAGACACTCTAGCAAGGAAAGCTGATTTGCATTTTGAGCAGCCTCTTCAAGGACAAATGCAAGCCTTCCTTGAGAATCTTAGTTCTCTCACTCATTTCTTGGTTACTGTAATGATGTCTCATACTCGAGAATGGAATCTCAAAGCTCTGATAATCATGCTGGAATTGTGACTATTTGTGCAGCAAATCTATCTTGTTTGTGTTGGCTCAAAATCAGGAGGAAGAAAATGGATCCAAGTATGGCAGAAACAATGACTACTGCCTTTTCAGATCTACAAGACAAGCTGGATCCTGCTACTAGTCCACAGTTGCTTGGCATGATACTCCCGTTGCTGAAAACCAATAAGCTTCATTCGGATCATCACTCTACATAAGACAGATTTTTTGTTTTGTCTTCTCAATATGCAACAAACTGATAACCTTCATCGGGAGATGGTTGGCCTGATACAATTCTTTATTCAGGTACAAGAAGAAAATGGCAAGGAAGCAGAACAGCTTCTCCCAGATATTGCGGCAGTAGTTAGGAAGGCAAGATCTCTTAAGGACTCATCAAACAAAGGAGTTGGACCTTATCTTGTGTATTCCAAGTTGGTTCCAATGATTTATCTTCTCACAGAAGAGCTTTTCTCCATTGGACAACTAAACTATAGCAGGTGGTGCATTGAGAGGAGTGAAGATGACATGCTAGATACCTCGGTAGAACTGTCAAAGCTCAAATTGAACTCCTCCGTTCCAATTTAGAGTTGTTTACACTCAAATTTGAATATCAACCACAGAAAAAATGCAATACAGGGGACAAGTATTCATGTTCTTCAAACTAGCAGTTAAGGTGCTGGTATCGCTGAAAGACTCATTAGATGCCAGAAGAATCACAAGCAGTGAGACAAGGAATGTACTGTTCAAGTTGCTTGCAAGGATTTGGGTTTTCAAGGCAGAGGCATATTTACTGGATCTACTGAACAGTAATCAAACCTCAATTATCCTAGTCAAGGATCAACTTGAAGCCCTCAAATCCCTAATTGCAGCACTGACAATTGTGCCCAGGAAACTCATCTTCACAGACCTTGGGAACATTCAAATGGATGAGAAATTAATCTTGATGAATTAATATTGAATTAGTAGTCAGGCAAGTGCTATCCTTCTGTCATTCCCGCGATGCTATTGAAGGGGTGAAGGAACTCGGCCACCTGCTCTATCAATTGATAGAAAAAACTAAGGAAATAATAGAGGAGTTTGATGTCCCAGTTCCAAAAATTAAGTTCTCCAAGACTAATGGAGCATGCTCTATTGATTTTCTCTTGCTAAAGCTAAGAGGGCAGTTTCTGACGTATAAATGTGGTCCACTTGTATGTGTTGAGCAACAAATTAATGAGATCTTACAAAACTTGATATTCTTGAGATCTTAAGTATCAAGAATTCATGGATGCAGCTTATATGGCGGAATTCATCATTGACTCAATCTTCTTGGCAATGGATGCTGATGGCACAACTTTTTATGGCTTTACCATGTATCGAAAAATATTGGATGTATCAAGATTCTCTTGGAAACAGAATTTCTAGAGGCAGCCTGCAATGTGGAAGTCACTAATGCTATCCAGACTACAGGCCGTCAGATCTGAGAGCCTAGTACCTTTAATCCTGAAGTTGTATATCACGATCCTGAGGTTGTGTTTTACTTCCATGTTCGTGCATGGTTCTGTGTTTCACAAGTGCACACAAAAAGAGACTTGAAATCTTACCGAGATAATTGAGCATAACGACAGTATCCTAACTATGACCAATGAAGATTTGGAATTTGGTGTTGTATAAACAATTGAGGGGAAATCGCTATCTGATTACCATGGATGAATTGTGGAACATAGATGCATGGGATGACTTGAAGAGCTCATTTCCAGATGCTGGAAATGGAAGCAAGATTCTGATAACCTGTAGCGTCAAAGACTTGGTTTTGAAAGTCTCATAGCAAGGTAATCTTCTTAGTCTTTGTCTACTGTCCAATGATGAGAGTTGGGGGTTACTAAAGATGAAGATATTTCGAAAGGAAGCATGCCCTGGGGAAATACTGGACGTTAGAAAGGAAATTGCTAGAAACGGTAAAGGACTACCTCTTCTCTTGTTGCAATAGCTGGTCTTCTACAAAAGACAGGCTTGAAATCAGACATGTGGAAACAAATTGCAGAGAGTTCAAATGCAATAGTTGTTAATGATCCACAAACGAGGTGCATGGACATCTTAAAACTGAGTTACGAGCATCTGCCAGATTATCTAAAGCCATGCTTTCTTTTCTTTACCGTATTCTCAAAGGACAAGGAGATTCCTGTGAGGAAATCGATATGGCAATGGATGGCTGAACAGAGAAATGATTCAGAGAGCTTTCAGGATCTTGCATTGGATTACTTGAGAGATCTGATTGGTAGAAGCCCGATGTAAATTTCCAAGAGCAGATCTGATGGTGGGGTCAGAGTATGTTGGGTGCATGACATGGTACACAATCTTTGCTGGTTAAAAACTAAAGAAGAAAACTTCTTAAGAATATTGGTAACTAGGGATGATGAACCTTATTCTTCCTTGTATGGTAGCAATGATTTTTGTTGGAAATATTTACTTATTTTTAGTTGACCATGTTTGTTTGTTTTGTTCTACTTTAGTGGAGTTAGTGGAGTAGTTAGTGGAGTTGTTTTGAACTCTATAAATAGAGCAGTTTCATGTTATGAGTTAAGTATTAGTTTTACAAAGAAATAAAGTCTAGTTTTTGCTTCTCTTATTATTTTTCTCATTAATTGTATCAATTTGGATGATTTTGATCCTTCAAATTCCATTATGTAGAACAACAGTACAAAGAACATCGATTGTGCATTTCTGTGAGCCGGCAACACTTTGTTATCTCAAAACCTTTTGGCCCATATCTTCGTTCTCTTCTGTTCTATGCCACTCTTGATGCCTGTCCAAGATGCCCTTTTAATGTCTCATTTATTTCCAAAAACTTTAAACTTTTTAAGGTGTTGGATTTGGAATCGGTCAATATGGGCAGTACCTTTGCTGATGGCATAGATTCCCTAAGTCAATTAATTTTTCTAGCTGTTGGTGGTGATATTGACTCTATTCCATCATTAGCTAATCTAAGGAATTTGGAAGCCCTTCTTTGTTGGATTTTTGGACTCCCAACTTATGTGAAAAACTTCAAAATTAATGGATAATTTTCTAGGCCCATTAAGGAGTTGTCTAGGTCAAATTTGGTTTATTCCAACAGCAAAAAAGGGTGGCAAAAACACTGAAAATTCTGCAGAGAAATTTCAGCAAGTTTCTGGTTTGAGTAGTTGTGATAAATCACATGATTGACATAGCAAAAGACGTCTGATTGGCCTGCAATCTTATTTGAAGGTAGAGGATACCTAGTTCTATGTTCTGAACGGTGGAGATTGGATTTCAACGGTTCAATCTTTAGTTATAAATTTCAGACTGCTGCTGTTTTCTGGTAAAGTTTTTCACAGCTTTTGTTCTTTATTTGGGATTTAGTGACTTTGTTGATTGGTTAAGGCCATATCTCAATTGTGTACTTGCTAAAAGTTGTACTCTACTTTTAATTGGTGATAGTGGAGTAATTTGTAATGGGCTCAAGAGTCTCGTGATTTTTCCTCTTCACATTGGATAGGTTTTCCAAGTAAAAATTCTTGTGTATTCTTGTGGTTGTTTCTTTTTTGTTTTGTGGCTAATTTATCTTCCATTAGTTGCTGATCTTTTGTCTTGCTTAACGCTCCTAATCTGCTCTAACGAATTGGGGAGGTTTTCGTTGCGTGTTGTGGTTACTTGAAATCCGGTACCTCCCAATAGAGTGGTATCATAGCTTATTCTGATTTGTTAGAATTATGGAGGTTAATACAAGCAAAGATGATGTCGTTGAATGGGTTGAATTATCACAAATGTAAAGATAAGATGAAAGACCTTTTATTTGTGAAAAGTATGCACCTGCCTGTGTTTGCTATGGAAAAGCCAGAATCCAAATCTGATGAAGAATGGGAGTTTGAGCATCAATAGATGTGTGGTTATATCAGCCAATGGGTGAAAGATAATGTTCTCAATCATATTGCCAATGAGACACATGTCAGAACACCGTGGAATAAACTTGAACAACTCTATGCTTCTAGACTGGTAATAATAAATTATTTTTACTCAAATAGCTAATGCAGGTGAGATACAAGGAAGACACTCCTATCTTTGACCATATGAATGAGTTTCAAGGTTTGTTGAATCAGTTGTCGAATATTGCAGCAAAATTTGATGATGAAATTCTTGGACTGTGGTTGCTACATATTTTGCCTGATTCGTGGGAGACATTTCGGGTCTCACATACCAATTTTGCCCCTAATGGCGTGATGACCATGGACTATACTAAAGGTGGAATTTTGAATGAAGAGGTGAGAAGAAAAACTCAAGATTCATCTTCACAGACCGAGATTTTGGTTGCAGAACAGAGGGGGAGACAGAAGAACAGAGGTAATGACAAAGGCAGGAGTAGAAGCAAATCCAAGTCATAGTACAAGAACGTTGAATGTTATTATTGTTACAAGAAAGGTCACATCTAGAAGAATTGTTTTAAGTGGAAGAATGAAAATAAGAGCAATGGTGTAGGAAAGTCTAAAGATGGTAGTGCTGATCGTGTTGCTACCACCTCAAATGGAGATTTTGTTATTGTTTTTTATGACAATGTCATTAATCTAGTTTCTTCTGACACTAGTTGGGAGGCTGACACTAGGGCTGCAGTTCATGTCACTTTCAGGAGAGATTTCTTTGCTACTTACACTGCGAGTGAGTTTGGTTCACTACGAATGGGTAATAATGATGTATCTAAGGTAGTTGGCATGGGTGATAATTGTTTGAATGCGAGCAATGGTTCTACACTACTACTCAAGCATGTCAGACATGCTTCAAATATTCGCTTGAACCTAATTTCCATACGAAAATTTGATAATGATAGCTTTGGCAATAACTTTGGTGATGGTAAATGGAAGCTCAGTAAAGGGTCGCTGGTTATAGCTCGAGGTAAGAAATTGAAGACAAATTTGTATTTGTTGCAACCGTTAATTTTGGAAGACACTGTGAATTTGGTGGAGAAGCAAAAGTCACTTGAGTTGTGGCACAAGAGGTTGAGTCACATTAGTGCAAAGGGACTTGAAACTTTGTGAATAAGAATGCTCTTCCGGCTGTAAAGAATGCAAGTTTGGAGAAGTGTTCTCACTGTCTTGTAGGAAAACAACATCGAGCATCCTTTAAGACTAATTCTCCTTGCCGAATGCGTAATTTGCTAGATTTGGTGCACTCAAATATTTTTGGTCCTTTAAAGGTACAAACTTTTGGGGGTGCGCCTTATTTTGTTACTTTTATTGATGATCATTTTAGAAAACTATGGGTTTATACCTTGAAAAGAAAAGATCAAGTGCTTGGTAAGTTTAAAGAATTTCAAGTTCTGGTTGAAAGGCAAACTGGAAGAAAGTTGAAATGCATCCGGACAGATAATGGGGGTGAGTATCAAGGACCATTTAAAAATTATTGTAAGTAATAGGGAATTGGACAGCAGAAAATGCCTCAAAAGACACCTCAACTGAATGGTTTGGCTAAGAGAATGAACAGAACATTGATGGAGAGAGTTAGATTCCTACCTGCAGAGTCGAAACTGCCAAAGTCCTTTTGGGGTGAGGCTTTGTATACTGTTACTCATATTATTAATCTGACTCTTATTGTTGCTTTGCAGGATGATATTCCAGAAAATGTTTGAGCTGGTAAAAATACCTCATATGATCATTTGAGAGTTTTCGTTTGCAAAACTTATATTCATGTTCCAAAAGATGAGAGGTCAAAGTTAGATGCAAAAAGTAGACCATACATCTTTGTTGGCTATGGCCAAGATGAGTTTAGTTACAGACCGTTTGATTCAGTTGTGAAGAAACTTGTAAGAAGCCATGACATTGTGTTTCTTGAAAACTAAATCATTGATGATATTGGGAAGATAGATTATCATATCCATGATGACCTCACAGATTTTGAGCCAGTTCCTATATCACAGTTGCCTACAAGAGATACTGGAAGAGTTGATATGCAGCATGATGATGTTGTTGATGACTAGCATGATGGTGATACATATAATCCTATAGATGTTGATGATGATCAACTCACTCATTCTACGATAGATCCACAAGAAGCTCCACTCAGAAAGTCTACAAGAGCTAGACAACATTATACTAGATACTTTCCAGATGAGTATGTGCTCCTAGTTGATGGGGGAGAGTCTGAATACTTTGAAGAAACTATGGAGAATGAAGACAAGCAGTAGTGGTTGCATGCTATGGAGGATGAAATGAAATCCTTGTATGATAATCAAACATTTGAATTGGTGAAATTACCAAAAGGGTAAAAGAGTTTTGAAGAATAGGTGAATTTATAGACTAAATAGGTTAACACCAAGATATAAAGTAGATTGGTTGTTAATGGTTTCAATCAAAAGAAGGGAGTTGATTTTGAAGAAATTTTTTCGCCTGTGGTTAAAGTGTTTTCAATTCGAACTATGTTAGGGGTAGTTGCAAGCATTGAGTTAGAGATTGAGTAAATGGATGTGAAGACGGCTTTTCTTCATGGTGATTTGAAAGAAGAACTTTATATGGAGCGGTTAGAGGGATTTCGGGTGAAAGGAAAAGAGAATTATGTGTGCAAGTTGAAAAAGAGCTTGTATGGTTTGAAACATGCTCTGAGAGTGGTACAAGAAGTTTGAGTCTGTGCAACAGCAAGGCTACAAGAAAATCACTTCTGATCATTGTGTGTTTGTACAAAAGTTCTCACATGATGATTTTATTATTTTGCTGCCCTATGTTGATGATATGCTAGTTGTTGGTCAAAATGCTTCTAGAAGTGCTAAATTGAAGTAAGAGTTCAGCAAATTTTTTGCTATGAAAGACTTAGTACCAATAAAGCAAATTCTTGGTGTAAGAATTTTGCGAGACAAGAAAGTAAGGAAACTTTAGCTATCACAAGAAAAGTACATTGAAAAAGTGCTTTAAAGGTATCATAGGAAAAGTATATTGAAAAGGTGCTTCAAAGGTTTCGAAAGAAGAAGGCTAAATCTGTTAGCACTCCTTTTGCAATGCATATGAAGTTGAGCATCTCACAATGTTCCTTTATTGAAGAAGACAAGGAATATATGAGGAAGGTTCCTTATTCATCTGCAGTTGACAGTCTCATGTATGCGATGGTGTGTACGAGGCCTGACATAACTCTTGCAGTCCGTACCGTGAGACGATTTCTCTCAAAACCTGGGAGAGAATATTAGAATGTCATGAAGTGGATTTTGAAATATCTCTATGGTACTTCAAATTTGAAATTTTGTTTTGGAAGTGGGAAGTTAGTCCTCACTAGTTATACTGATGCTAATATGGTTGGAGATGTTGATACAAGAAAGTCCACTTACTTGATTACCTTTGCAGGGAGAGCAGTTTCTTGGCAATCTAAGTTGCAAAAATATGTTACATTGTCAATCATTGAAACTGAATTTATTATAGCTACTGAAGTATGGAAGGAGTTGCTATGGTTGAAGAAGTTTCTAAGGGAACTTGGTTGTTCTCAAGAGAGATATAGATTGCTTTGTGACAGTCAAAGTGCAATTCATCTTGAATAGCATCCAACTTTTCATTCCAAATCTAAATATACTGATATGAGATATCACTGGTTACGTGATGTGTTGGATGAGAAGTTGATTGAACTTGAGAAGATACATACAAATGACAATGGTGTTGATATGATGACCAAGTCATTGCCAAGATGGAAGTTTGAAGTATGTTGCTCACTTGCCGGAATAGCAAGTTCCTCCACATAGTCATGAGGGAGGAGATTTGTGTCCTACCTATTTATAGGCCAAATTTGGTTTATTCCAACAGCAAAAAAGGGTAGCAAAAACGTCGAAAATTCTGAAGAGAAATTTCAGCAAGTTTCTAGTTTGAGCAATTGTGGTAAATCACCTAATTGACATGGCAAATGAGGTCTGATTCGCCTGGAATTTTAACTGAAGGTAGAGGACATCCAATTCTACGTTCTAATGGTGGAGGTCGGATTTCAACGGTTCAATCTTTAGTTATAAATGTAAGGATCGAAAACAACCTAAGAGGGGGGGGTGAATTAGGTTATTTAAAAACTAAATAAGTTATGAGACTCTTTTTGCGCAATGTGAAATTTACCCTATTTTTTAGATGACCACACAATGGAACAAATAATGAGAAAGCACAAATGTTTGTGAGTAGAAGAGATGAACAATTTATATTGTAAGATAGTAAATGAAAGAGATAGAATAGCAGACCGAATTCCAAACTTCTCTTGAGTTTGAGTATCACTTTATAGAGTAAGTTTCTTCAAGTTGATCAATTACAACCAATCTTTGTGTACAAAGAAAGCATCACTTCCTCCTTGTCCCAAGCCACACTTGGTCAAGTTAGGAAGTTTTACTATCACTCAGATAACTCTCACAATGCTATACTATTTAAGTAATAGAAGAGATAAACAATTTATATTGCAAGATGGTAAATGAAAGAGATAGAATAGCAAACCAAATTCCAAATTCCTCTTGAGTTTGAGTATCACTTTATAGAACAAGTTTTTTCAAGTTGATCAATTACAATCAATCTTTGTGTACAAAGAAAGGATCACTTTCTCCTTGTCCCAAGCCACACTTGGTCAAGTTAGGAAGTTTTACTATCACTCGGATAACTCTTACAATGCTACACTATTGAAGTAATTTTCTCACACATGAAAAGCTTATACGAAATTTACACAACTAAGAGTACAAATCTTCTTTGAAGAGAATTTTCTCACTAAAATTATTCTAGATCTTTTGTAGTCTCAATGTGCAAAAGTATTTAGAAGTGGTTGACTTTGTTCTATTTATATGAGACTAAAAGATTCTTCAATTAAAACTTCCAACAGACAGAAGACAGCTGAAAAGTCAATTAGCCATTGGTAGTGTTGGACGTCCGGTAGACCTATTTCTTGCGTCCGAACGTAGACAGTGAACTTAAGAAGTTTTCTTGAAATATTTCGGACGTCCGGTACCTCCAAAGTATGCGTCCGAAAGTAGGGAGTGAAACTGAGAATTTTACTTCGATTCTTTCGGACAGCCGAAGCCTCCAAAACTTTGCGTCCGAAGTGTCGCAGTATTTGTCGGACGTCCGGTGCTCTAATGATGAGCGTCCGACCAAAGTCAATGAACTTATAAGGAATGACTTAATGTCTTCGGAAGGCCGATGATAGAGTTCTTCATGCGTCCGAAGTTGTGCAATGATTATCGGACGTTCGGTGCTCTGATGATGAGCGTCCGATCGAAATCAGTGAGTTTATAAGGAATGACTTAATGTCTTCGGACGGCCGATGGTAGAGTTCTTTATGCATCCGAAGTTGTGCAATGATTATTGGACGTCCGATTCAGTCTTCTCGAGCGTCCGATATTTTCAGCATTCCTTGACCCTTTCAAATGTGTTTAATCTATGAACCTGTTTTGCTCCATTTCTAAAAAAGGTCTTTGAAGAGAGAATTAGTAACATCCATTTGTTTTGTAAACATCAAAAGTTAGGAACTCAAATTTACAATAAATTTCGAACTGCTACTATTTTTTGGTAAAGTTTTTCATAGCTTTTGTTCTTTATTTGGGATTTGGTGACTTTGTTGATTGTTTAAGGTCAAATATCAATTTTGTACTTGTTGAAAATTATACTCTACTTTTAATTGGTGATAGTGGAGTAATTTGTGGTGGGTTCAAGAGTCTTGTGGTTTTTTCTATTCACATTGGAGAGGTTTTCCACATAAAAATTCTTGTGCATTCTTGTGGTTGTTTCTTTTTTGTGTTTGTTGCTGATTTTTTTCCATTAGTTGCTGATTTTTTGTCTTGCTTCAACCTGCTCTAACTAATTGGGGAGGTTTTTGCTACGTGTTGTGGTTACTTGAAACCTAGTACCTCCCAACATTCTTGTGAAGGCACTGAAAGGTAAAAAGGTCTTACTACCAGATAGCATTTGGAGGATGACAAATTTACGACATGTTCATATGAAGAGTAATGCTACATTTACATTGCAAACTCGAGTTTTTGGAAGCAACTTTCAATTGAAGAACCTAGTCTCCCTCTCCATGCCATTTCTGTTTTTTGGGGAAGACACAAACGAGGTTGCCCAACTTTTGAGAATTGAGTTGCACTTTCTCAAAGCCAAGGGGTTCCAAAGATTATTGTCAATTTTTGAGATTGAAAGAAGTGACGGAGTTGGAGTTGCTGAAGATAGTATACCCCGATAGAACTATCAAAACCAGTCAATTTAACTTCCTATTCGAACTTAAGAAGTTGACACTAATAAATTTCTTCTTACAGTGGGATCATATGTCATTGATTTGGTGGCTGAGAAAATCGTGAGATTCTCAAATTTTTGTCTACAACTTTTGAGGATATAAGGTGGGAGATGAGAGAAAGAGAGTTTCGTGAACTCAAATACCTCAATTAGACAGTCTAAACATTGTTAGTTGGGTTGCCTCCTGTGATGATTTGCCTAATCTTCGGCATCTGGTCTTGCAAAAATGCAATAATCTTCAGGAAGTCCGAATTGATTTTGTTAGAATCACAACTTTGTAGCTAATTGAGGTGCAACAATGTGGAGACTCAGTTGAAGAGTCAATTAGATTGCACGAGGAGCAACTTGAATGTGGAATTGAAGATTTGAAGATCCTTATCAAACATTAGACGGAAATCTTAGATCTTCAGCAATTTATGCACCTTTGTGTGCTTTACGTCCTATTGACATGCAAGTGAACTTGTTTTTGTTGATCATTTTACCTCATTTTGGCTTGATAATGGGGTGTATGCTTTGTTAACTAACCAATAAAAAGTTCATTTGATATGTTTAAATTTTGGAGCTTTAAAATTTCAACGCTCTATTCTTGCTCAAGTAAACATTATTAAAGATTTACATTCTATTATCCTTTCTTAATGTCTTCAAAATGTCGTCATATCATATTGTACTCATTTCCCTCAATGAAGTGGTTGGTAATCAACTTCAAAAACTTTGGAGGAGCCTTTTCATAGCTTTGTCATGGAAGTTACATTGATAAAATTGTAATCCTGATTAAGACAGATATTAAAGCAAAAATTTCACACTGCAAGAGCTTGAGAAAGATTAATCATGTGTATTCATGGAATGTTTATGGTGGCAGAATGATAGTGGGGATACATGGTGGGAGGAGGTCATCTTGTGTTTTTTTTTCCATGTCTGCATTGATAGGCAAGACACTTGCTGAAACTTACTAAAGTAATAACTTTGAAGCCCTAGATATATCTTTTGCTTCACACTTCTTTGGAAGCTTTTACTTACTTTATGCTTCCTGTGCTAGATGGAAATGGAAGCAGCATCCAAACATGTAATACCACCTAAGAAGTTGCTGACTGTCACGCCTAATAAATTTCCAAAGCAACTGCATTCACCTTTATATAAGCTTTCTAAATTCGCAAATACAAGATCATCCATAATAATAATTCTACATCTTCCAAAACAAAAGCAAGATTAAACTTTCTACAATATATACAATATTCAAATCCTATCATAAAGTATCTTATATAGAAGTATAAAAGTCATTCTCTAGCCCAAAGCCATCTCCATCTCCATTATCACCTCCATGAGCTAACAAGGTCCACCTCAATGAACTCATCATTAATTGCATAATAACAGTGAAGGGGTGAGCAAAACCTCATTCAATAAGTAGTGCATGTATCTCATTATTGGCCTGAGCATGTTACATACATAGTACATTTCAACCATTTTTAACTTATAACTTTATAAAAACATGGTCATCAAACACATTTCAATGTCATATCATACATCACAAACATAAAGGAGCTCAAATCATGAGACAATAGTTGATCCTAGATATCTAGTTGTTAACTTAACCAGTTAACATGGTTCATAGTGCTAACTACCACACGGTTAGCGCGTTTCATAAACTAGTTCCGTCAAAAGTCGCTTATACAAGAGTTCAACAAACATAGCATTTCATCTCACAAATGACCATGGGAAAAGTAATAACAAATATCACAAATTATACATGCTCATGCCACTTTAGCAATTAAACAAGTAGCTTTTAAACGACAAAGGATACATGCACCACTTATCTTAGCCCAACGAACCAATACCCAACTTAACTCAAGTAATCCTTATAGCACATGTCCTTCTTACCTATAAACAATGCCAAATTACTTAATTTAAGACCCATGAAATAAGAAATATAGAAAACATTCATCCCACATCTCTAAGGTGAGAACCTAGTTCAAAACAGCATCATTACGTATGATTTCTAGCTTTGGCTGTGAGGACCCGAAAATTATTTTTAAATTTTCTCCTATTTTTCAAAAATTAATTTATATTTTCTTTTAATTTTACTTTACTTGTTTATTTGCTAGCTTAATTGGACAATGATTTTAAATGTTAAGTTAAAATTTTTATCATTCCCTTTTTTATAGTTTAGTGCATGTTAAGTTTTATAGAGTATTAAGATAATTTGACCGACTAGTGAGATGAGTGAGTTAAAATTTGGTAGACGAGAACAAGTGTGGTACTAGAGGGAGTATGTGATTGGAAGTGTTAAGAGTAAATTAATGAAACATAAGTTACAAAACAAGGGAAAACAAAGAGATAGGCTTGAACCAACTCGCGCCACTTGTCAGCAGTCAAAGCTATTACTTGACCAAGACTTTTCTTTCTTACTTTCTCCATTTTTTTCCTTTATCACTATTTCTTACTTGCCTCTAAGGGCTGGACAAAATTGGAAAGAAAAGGAGAGGAAAAGACAAAAAAGAGAGAGAGAGAGAGACAAGGACAAGTGTTGGCAATCAAGGCCAACTTTGACCAAGACTACCTTAACACTTATCTTCCATTTTCACCCAACAAACCTCTCATTTTTCCTCCTTGTTGGCTGAATTTCTAAGGGAAAAAAAGAGAGAAAATTTCTTCAAGTTTCATCTTGATTCCTAGCAAGATTTTGTGGGAAAATCAACCTCAAACCCTAAATCCATCTATAGAAGGTTGCAACAAGGAAGGAAGGAGGTTGGTGTGGAGTTATTTTGGGGAAAAGAAAGCTGTGATTTGCTACTCTCTTTAGGGATTGAAGGTAGTCTTGGTAAGGAACTACTTTTTGCCTTTAATCTTACATTTTAGTGGATATATTACTTAAATATGGAAGATTTATGGAAGATTTCATGGTTTTGCTTACTAGCTTGCAATTTTCAGCTTTGAAATGTATTGAATAGCTTTGATATGAATGGTTTAGTTTTAATATGAGGTTGGATATGAAATTTTAGCTTTGGTATGAGGTTATCTAGCTCCTATATTCAAATTTCCAACTTTAGTGTTAATTTCCAGCTTTGATTGATGTAAAATTTCAGCTTTGGTGTAAGTGACTTGGAGCTTGATATATATGTTCAAAGTTGATAGTTTTGTGACTTAGTGTATGCACCATTTATCCCTTATAATATGTGTCCTTGATTGAGGTTCATTTACTATGAAACTAAGATTTGAATTAGATGATTAACTTGAAGAGATATGAAGACATATTGCTGGATTTTCTCCTTGATGGTCAAGTGAGGGTTAAAGTGTGAATTTAGGATATTTTATTTTCCTCTTGCATATGATTTTACTCAAAACACTTGTTACAATCTATTTCTTTGCATGTGTGTTAGTTTTGAGCCAAAACAAAGAGGTTTAAGAAAGGAAGAACCTAGTTTTCCAAACTAATTGCTTGCTGGAAAATTTTTGCAGGAAGCCCTGCGCAGTTTTGGGAAATTGGCTATAACTTCGTATAGGAAAGTCAGAATTGAGTTCCGTTTGTTGCGTTTGAAACTAGACTCATAGGGATTTTAACGATATAAAATTTAGGGTTTGATTCAACTCCTACAAATACCAGCAAATAAGCAAAGTTTCTTGAAAATCATGACTGTTCTGTTTTTGCACATGAGACAGCAGTGAGTTTGAACTAAAATTCGACTAACCTATGAGCTGAATTTCATGAAGATATCTTCTAAAACCTATTAGTGCTTCGAGTCTATTTTCTAATGGTGTAAGTTTTGTGATTTTTTGACCTACGGAACTCAAGTTATGCTTTTTCAAAAAATGTTACCAAAGTTGAGAATTTTGTCAAATGAATTGAGTGAGACTTGAAAAACTTTGGAAAAACTTTTCTAGGTATTAAACCTTAATTTGGTGTAAATTTGGATGCTTAAATTGCTCTCCTCACTTTTAGAATACTTATGTTGAATTTTATCTTAAAGTCTCTAGCTCAAAGTGAGAAGTATATGGAATACCTTGGAATACTAGACGTGTATGTTTTGGGTAGTTGAATCTACTAAGTTTAAATCTATTGTAATTGTGAATCTTGTCTCAGGGTTTGGTAGCGATCAAGGTTATCATCCAGAGAGTTGACATTTAATCTACTAATATCGATGAGTGTTCCTTGCATGTTGTTCTTCTAATGACTCTGTGAAATGTTGTGAATGTTTGTTTGACTGTTAAACGCTTTTCAATGATTGTTAAATGAATTTTCAATGAGCGAGTGTGTACTTTATCACACTCGACCTAAGTGAATATGAATTTTCAATGATCAAATGATTGAATGTTACTTGTGCATGAATGTAAGCCTTTAGCTGAACTGGGTCCTTGCCCTTCGTCGCTAGCCTATTCGAGCCAGAAGCGGACTCGGTCGGGTAGGTTGGTGACCCTAGACCACTGTTTTGGTATACTCAAGTATAACTACGAAATCTGGTGGAGAACTGGCCAATGAATGAAATGATTGACTGGATAAAATGATCACTGTTGGAGTTTTATTTTCAAATGTTTTCACATGTTGGAGGAATAAAGGAGAAATGATCGGCGACTGAATGACTGAATGAATGGATCCAAGTGAGTACGTATCCTTCTAATAATTGAATGTTTGTTTCTTGAATGACAGCTTATTACTATGCAAAGTGTACAAATTGTTAAATATAATACTTTCATACTTTATCTATTTGACTACTTGTTTTGGAACCTCACTGGGATTTTCGCTCATTCCTTTAGTTTTTGTTTTCCTTTCAGGAGTGGAAGTTCGGTGCAATTAAGTATGAACTAGTGTGTACAACCCTCTTGTACTTATACTTTTGATAGACAGAATGTATTTTGACATTAGATGTTGTATCTTATATTTGGCTTTTGGGTTGTAAATAAGTTTGAATTTTAGTTGAATTGTAGAATTTAAATGTTATTTTTGGAGGCTTGAACGGTTAAATCTTGAGAGTTGATTGAAGTGAATGAGTGAGTTCTGACAAGAGTTGGGAAGGCGGTCCGCTGAACCTTTTGATTCACCTTAGGGGGAGATGGGGTCGTCACATTGGCAGTGCTTAGTTAAACAAACATAACTTAAACTATACACGTCGAAAAGCTACAAAATTAGTACTGTTGGAAACTAGACCTCTAATACTAATAATGCCTACAAGACACCATTCTGTGATTCAAAACACAAATTGGCCTTCATCGTTCAAAAGTCAGGACATTTCTAGTACTACTATACTGTACAGAACCAAAATTTCAGTCAACTTCCTGAATTTTCTGGTATCAATAGGGAAAAAATTAGAATCTAAATTTCATACCGTTGAAAAGGTCTGTGATCTAGTTTCAAACGCAACCAAAATCACTCAATTCCGAAATATCTACATAACTTAAACTATACACATCGAAAAGCTACAAAATTAGTACTGTTGGAAACTAGACCTCTAATACTAATAATGCCTACAAGACACCATTCTGTGATTCAAAACACAAATTGGCCTTCATCGTTCAAAAGTCAGGACATTTCTAGTACTACTATACTGTACAGAACCAAAATTTCAGTCAACTTCCTGAATTTTCTAGTATCAATAGGGAAAAAATTAGAGTCTAAATTTCATACCGTTGAAAAGGTCTGTGATCTAGTTTCAAACGCAACCAAAATCACTCAATTCCGAAATATCTACACCAAGTTATGACCAATTTCCCAAAGTCGTGTAGGGCTGACTGTTATCGCAAAAATAATGAAATTTAAAGTTTCTTAACTATGTGACCTAGTATCCATTCTATTTTCTATGTCCAATGCTTAATTATAAGTTGAACACCAAGATACACGAGATTATTCCAATCCACAACCATGCAATTTTAGTTTCCATTTCCAACCAAGTTCCAGGTGCAAAATTAGTAATCTTAACCCAAAGTCAACCAATCCATGATCTAATTACCACTAACTCTACAACTACATATTTGACCCATAACTTAATTCTAGCAATCACAATAATGTCAAAGTTCTTGGAGAAATGTCAACATATAAAAGATAAATTATCCCAACCGAATCAAGAATCAATATAATCTATTATAATAATAATACATAAAGAATCAAACCAAATAGTTCATTTATAGCTAACTCAAGTCAACTTCCAACTCTTCACTCTAACCAAACCATAAATAAAGCTCGAAGTATTGAAACTTACATTGATAAGTTGGCTTGATAAGATCTCCATGCTTCTCCCAACTCAATTGACATTGATTCCTCAAGGTTAAACTTAATCAAAAGAAAGAAAGAAGGAAGAGCTTCGGTTGAGAGAAGGAATGAAAGAATTGTGAAAGTACCTCAATAGTGAAACTCCACTAATATATTTTTCGATTTAATCCTTATTTACATAATGGTCCCTCAATTTTCTATGTTTTCAAGATTCATCCCTAATTCTTTGGTGTTCTCTCAAAACTCCCAAATCAGGACTTGGGTATCACAATGACAACTATTAATGCATTGCAGTGGGTTATTTAAAGCTAGTTGCTTTAATATGTAACTGTAGTAAAGTGCTAAGCTTTTAAAACCAAAGGTTCATCAGTTGTTTCTAACTTTCTTAATCTCTCTTAGTCTTTATATTTGTGTAAGTTATATGTCAAATGACTGCATTTGCCTTCAACAACTTCTGCCTTCTTTGGTGTTCTATGTCTTCAAGTTATATGTCAAATGACTGCATTTAATCCTTATTTACATAATGGTCCCTCAAATTTCTATGTCTTCAAGATTCATCCCTAAATCTTTGGTGTTCTCTCAAAACTCCCAAATCAGGACTTGGGTATCACAATGACAACTATTAATGCATTGCAGTGGGTTATTTAAAGCTAGTTGCTTTAATATGTAACTGTAGTAAAGTGCTAAGCTTTTAAAACCAAAGGTTCATCAGTTGTTTCTAACTTTCTTAATCTCTCTTAGTCTTTATATTTGTGTAAGTTATATGTCAAATGACTGCATTTGCCTTCAACAACTTCTGCCTTCTTGGCATAAATAAGCTACTAATGTTTGTTGTAGTTGAAGTGAAGAAGGATGCACTAGTTCAAGAGCTTTTAGAAAAGAATGGCAAACTTACATGAGCAAGGCTTTGGTCATGGTAATTGTCTTGTAATTAGATGGCAAGTTTTAGCAATTTTCAAGGTATTCTATGGTTTTTCCCTTGTATGATAAACCTGAAACAATTATAATTTCTATGAAATCGTGCTAGTCTTGATTTTTAACTTTTTGTTCTTACTCATACCAAGTGCTTGTGATATGAAGTCAGTACTGCCTTTAGTGAAAGAATGATGTTGTTTTGAATCAGCTGTAAAGTTTCTTATTATCAAAACAAATTTGAGTTAGAAGCATGACAAGTCGCCACTTAGAATTTAGTTTCTATTGAAAACTTTGTTTGGCTTATTTCTAGTTGTAGAAAGACATTAGGTTAGAAAGAATGACTACCACTTATTGTTGTTTTCGACTTGCTATGTATAATTATCACTTGATTTATCTTATAACATGATCGAATTTTTTTCCCCTTTCAAGAAATGGTAAATTTTGGTCCTTTACCACTTTTTTTCTCTCCGTCTCTCTTAAGAGTGAATAATGATGTTTATAATGCTTAATATTCTTAATTCTTGATATCATAGGCAGCTTAAAAGCTAAAACAAATTCAACATTATAGGAAAAAATTAATGCAATAATTTATTCTAATTTCTACCCTAAATGAAATTATCAACAACTTTAAAAAAAAAAAAAGAAAGCATACGTTGGTGCTGAAGAAGCACTTGATAGTGTTGGGAAAGGGGTATGGGTGTAGGCAGTCAAATCATCAGAGTCAACCCAGGATCGTAAAATCCTTTCCCAAGTACTAATTAAAATGGGAATAAACCAAATCACTAAACAACGATATCATAGGAATAATAAAATTGCAGGAAAAGTAAAAACACAGGACACCAAGATTTTTACGTGAAAAATACAAATTGAAAAAAATCACGGGATCTAGTCCAGTCAAAAAACTTCACTATCACAATAATAGCAATACATAGGTCTACCCAAAATATTTGAATGACAACAATATCACCAATATCAACCAAATGAAATTGTTACTAAATCACCCCCCCAAAAAAACTATTATTATAAAAAAAGTGGGTTTGAAAGGGTGTTACCAAACTAAGAGGAAATCCAAAATTTGAACCAGTAGATGGGTAGAGTTTGACGAGAGGATTGCGTGGGTAAAATTTTGTCTCAATCCGGTTTCAAATCACCTTCCAATCAAGATTTTGAAGTTGTTTCTCTCTCTTATTTCTCTCCCCAATTTATTTCTCTTCATTTCTCTCCCCAATTTATTTCTCTTCGTTTCTCTCCAAAACAAAGGAAAGTGGCGGTTGCCCTTTTTCTTTCCTCGGTTAATTAATTCCTCATGTCACCAGACTTGGTTTTCTCTATTTGGTTTGGTCAAATTTGACCAAACCCATTAACATGTAGACTTCTTGTGATTGGTCTACCATATGGACTAGACCCACGAGCCCAACAATCTCCCCCTCCAACTCATTTGGGGGCATAATTAAACTTGTGTTTTGACTACAAAATAAGAGCTTTTCTCTAGGCAACGCCTTGATTAACATGTTAACAGCATTATCATTTGTATGCACATTCTCAAGTGTCAACAATTTGGAATCCAGTACTTCCCGAATCCAATGATATCTCACGTCAATGTGTTTGGATCGAAAGTAAAATGTAGAGTTCTTATACAAATGAATGACGCTCTAACTGTTACAATAAAGATTGTACTTCTTTTGTTTCATGCCCAACTCTTGAAGGAATTTCTGCAACCAAAGAACCTCCTTGCATGCTTCAGTGGCTGCAATGTATTTTGCCTCCGTACTTGACATTGCTTCTCCTACATAAGTCATGAGATATCTAGATATGAACTTCCTATTGTCAAGATCACTTGCCATGTCTGTATCAGTGTATCCCTCTAGCATGGTTTTGCCACTGTCAAAACACAAACACAATTTAAAAGTTCCCTTGGGATATCTGAGGATTTACTTGACAGCATTCCCATGCTTCCTACCAGGATTAGAGAGATACGGGCTGACTATCTCAACAACATGAGTTATATTTGGCCCAGTGTAAATCATAGCATATATCAAACTACCAACAGTCGCGGCATTAGGAACCTTCTTTATGTCTTCTTTATCTTTCTCATATGTAGGACACTGTTTGATACTTTATCTAAAGTGACCCGCAAATGGAATAGAGACTACCTTAATTTTGTTCATGTTAAATCTGTTAAATACTTTCTCATTGTATTTTTCTTGAGACAATAGAAACTTTCAATTTTGCCTGTCTTATGAGATTTTCATCTCCAATATCTGTCTTGCTAGACTCAAATCTTTCATTGCAAAATATTTACTTAGCTCCTTTCTCAACCTATCAATCTTCATAGTATCATGGCCAACAATCAACATGTTATCAACATATAACAAGAGTGTAAGAAAATCATCATCTGAAAAATTGTTCACATAAACACAGTGATCAGATGTAGTCTTGTGGTACTCATGGTGTATCATGAAAGAGTCAAACTTCTTGTACCACTGTCTCGATACTTGTTTCAACCTATACAAGTTCTTCTTAAGACAACATACAAGGTTTTTCATGCCACTTTCTTTGAACCCCTCCAGTTACTCCATGTAGATCTCCTTTTCCAAGCACCATGTAGGAAGGTTGTCTTCATATCAAGTTGTTTGATCTCCAAATTTCAATTGGCTACGATAACCAGAACAATTCAGATTGATGACATCTTTATCACAGGACAGAAAATTTCTTCAAAATCTATGCCCTTCTTCTGATTGAATCCCTTCATAACCAATCTTGTTTTGTGCTTTGGTTGTGAACTATGCTCCTGAGTTTTCAACCTGTAGATCCATTTGTTCTTCAGAACTCTATTGCCATTAGGTAGTTTCACTAAGTCATAAGTGTGATTCTCATGCAAAGACATTATCTCCTCGTACATAACTTGCAGCCAGTTTTCTTTTCTCTCATGTTTAGAGCCTCACTGTAAGACTCCCGTTCCCCTCCATCTATCAGCAACATATATTCATGGGGATTATATATGCTAGAAGGTCCTCTCTCTGGTAGATCTCCTAAACTCATCTTGTGGTGATTGTGTTGGAGTAGGTGACGTCTTATGCTCAGGTTCATCAGTAGTAGGATCATCACCATTATCAACATTCTCTCTCTACTCTATCTCAACTCCCTCTTGATCAAAATTAATAGGTACTGAAACTGGATCTGGATTTGAATTGACAGGAATGTCATTTGAGGATCTTGACTTCTCATCTTTCTTCGTGTCTTTAATGGTTTGATCTTCCAAGAAGACAACATCTCTAATACTGATAACCTTCTTCTCAACAGGATTGTACAGTCTATAACCAAATTCTAAAATGCGACTCTATGTTGTTTCCCATAAATACAATCAACATAGGATTTCAAGGTGTTACCTCTTACATCAGGTAAGATCTGCTTGCGAACAAGTGTTTGAATCTTCTTCTCATTCATGTGCCCAAGTCACCTGTGCCAAAAGTCAATAGAGAAACCACAAATTGCATTCACCTCTCCTTTCCTCAATTTGACTTGCATCAAGTAGAAAGTGCTCTGCTTCTTTCCTCTGGCAACTGAGAGATTCTCCTTACCGAGCTTTCATTTGCCTCTACCCGGCGAGTTATGATAACCCTCATCATCCAATTTTCTTGTGGAAACAAAATTAAGGCGAATATCAGGAACATGTCTAGCATCTTTCAAGACCAGTTGACACCCAATGTCTGTATCCAAATATATATCTCCCATGCCAACAACTTTACATGAGACCTCATTTCTCGTCCTTACATAGCCAAAGTCTCATTCGGTGTGAGTTAAGAAGAAATGCCTGTGGGGAGGGGTAATATGGTAGGATGCACCAGAATCAACTACCCAATTACTGTCATGATAAGTAACATTGATATGACCAACCTTACAGAATACAAAAAGGTCATCATGGGATGCCACGACTGCTGTAGTCTCTTTCTTATCTTTTTCTTTCGCCTTGCCTTTGCTCTTGTTTTCAGTTTGTTCCCATTTTAAGATTCTGCACTCCTTCATATAATGCTCCTTCTTTTTTCAATAAAAGCATGCATCATTTTTTCGCGACTTAGACTTGTCTTTGAATTTGTCATTCCTGTTGTGGGATCCTCTATTCTTGCTTCTCCCATTTCCTTCTTTCTTTTCAGTTACCAAGGCCTAGGACTCAGACAATTCCTTGTTCTTTCTTCTTGAGTTCTTCATTCATCATGACCTCTTTTGCAATAACTATGGTCAACACACCATTGGGAATTGAATTGCTGACGTAGTCTATCATGATTTTTCAACTATCCGGTAGTGAACTGAACAATAATAGAGTCTGCACCTCATCATCCAAGTTCAAATTAAATGTAGTTGTCTGGTTTACCAATTCCTGAAAATTACTCACGTGTTCAGTCATATCTTCCCCATCTTTATATCTCATCCGAGTAATTTGTTTCAAACAACTAGCCTTGTTCAAACCGGTCTTCCATTCACACATGCTCTCAAGTTTTTTCCACAATACATCAGATTTGGTATCATTAGCAAAGTGTTGGAAGATACTTTGTCCAATCCACTTTCTAATATTATCAACTGTTTTTCTGTGCATAACTGTCCATTTATCACCATTTATGTCACTTGGCTTATCCACCTCCCCTAAAACAGGATTAAACAAATCTTTATAGTACAAATAGTTTTCCATTCTAGGCTTCCAGATCGAATAATTAGTTGCATTTAATTTAATCATATAACCACTATCCGAGTCATCCATTTTAACTAGTACAATTGAGTAGTCCAACCTGATTGCTCTGATATCACTGTGTTGGGAAAGGGGTACGGGCTCAGGCAGTCAAATTATCAGAGTCAACCCATGATCGCAAACTCTTTCTCCAAATACTAATTAAAATGGAAATAAACCAAACCGCCAAGTAATGATATCACAGGAATAATAAAAGTGCAGGAAAAGTAAAAACACAGGACACCAAGATTTTTACATAAAAAATTCAAATTAGAAAAAATTACGGGATCTAGTCTAGTAAAAAAATTCCACTACCACAATAATAAGAATAGATAGATCTACCCAAAATATTCAGATGACAATAATATCACCAATATCAACCAAGCGAAATTGCTACAAAATCACTTCCAAAAATCAACAACTGTCAAAGAAGTAGATTTTGAAGAGTGTTACCAAACGAAGAGAAAATCCAAAATCTAAACCAGTAGATAGGTAGAACTTGATGAGAGGATCGCGTTGGTAAAATTTTGTCTCAATCGGGTTTCAAATCACCCTCCAATCAAGATCTTGAAGTTGTTTCTCTCTCTTGTTTCTCTCCCCAATTTCTCTCTCTTCGTTTCTCTCCAAAACAAAGAAAAGTGGCGGCTGCCCTTTTTCTTTCCTCAGTTGATTAATTTCTCAAGTCACCAGACTTGGTTTCCCTACTTGGTTTGGTCAAAATTGACCAAACCCATTAACATGTGGACTTATTGTGATTGGTCCACCAAATGGGTTGGACCCACAAGCCCAACAGGTACAGAGTTAACTTGAATTTTATTTTCCTGGGAATTGTTGTAAGAATTGTTTAAGGAGATTCAACTGGTCTGGTAATATCTACATGTTTTAGAAAATTTGAGGTGCTGTGTGCAGCCATTGCAGGATTACCCAACTTGAGGAGTTACAATCATACAATGGAATGAGCAGACCATGTTTGGGTCCCACAGCCTGTTTTTATCCTTGAATCTATCTATTTCATTTGATGAATGGACTTGCGACGTACTAGGAGAAAATTGGTAGTGAAGACATTATTATAAGCAATTAAGATGTTGATGCAGTTTTAAGCATAATTCATGTTTGTTATTTATTCTTGTTTTAGTGTTTTAGATGAACATGTGGGACAATTAAGTAAACAATAAAGAGAGATTCTCGGTATGTTTTTTGGCTCATATTTGTTTTAATTCATCTATAATGTCAGCGGTGGTTTTCTACTTGTATCACCAGATTAAAATTTAAAGGAATTCAACCATTAATAGTGTGGAAGAACTTGCATCAATTATTTGATGAATTATGTTTTAGCCAACCATACTATTCAATCTCTCTATCTTTTTAAGTTGAAAAGTAAAGCTCATCCTTGGAAAAGATTCTGCATTGGTTGAAGGCTGAGACTTGAGAGCGCGCCCTAATTTTAGGCTAATACTAACACTTACTGATTTCATCCTGGTTTGTGATGGGATTCAAGTTTTAGTTCCGATTCAGTTAAACATTTTTGAACTAGTCAATTCTTCTCTATGTAAACTTATGTTAAGATTTTCAACCATTGCTTTTTGTCATTTCAATATTTTCAATGCCCCCTAGTAGTCCTACCTTTCCATGATTAACACTGTTGCTAGTATTTTTTTCATTTTCAGTATTTCTTGAAAGGACAACTACCTGTAGCTCCAAGATGATTATGAATATGCAAGAGTTTGAGAACTACTTGAAAGATTTTAAACCAGAATAAGCATTATTAAACAGGCACTGGTCGAGCATAGCTTTCCTAGCATGGGTTTTAGGGCTACATCTGCAACTTGTTTTTCATTGCCTGAGGCTTGTAAAATTAGTCTTGAGTGTTTTTCAAGTTCTTATGCTGTTTCTGGAATGGATGAATGATACGAAATGCTTCAGGCCTTCCTCGATTGTCGTTATTGTTCACTCAGAAATCAGAATAGAATTTTGATATCTCTAACAAGTCTCACAAGACAAAGGAAAGCTTTTTGAAGCGCTCACATGTGTTTGTAAGTAAGATGAAATATTGTTCCTGCCCTCGAATAGAGTAACCATTTTAAGAAGTTAAGCCTCTGGGAATGCACAAGAGTCACAGCTTCTGGATTCAATTTATAAAGGTTGGAGTCTAGGGGTTAAAGTTCACATTTTCAATTTTTTTATACCTTGTTCCTATACACATTTTCATTTTATTTTTACCTTGCTCTTTTGCTTTTATCTTTTTCACATGAATATTATTTGGTTTTCTATTAATTGGATTAGTTTTTCTTGATAGGTAATTATTTAGCAGAGGTAAATTACTCATTTGTGTCACGTCACGTGTGTACTTAAATATTCCCAAAACCTTCTCAAAACGTCTTTTATTTTGTGTCATTTTTAGAGTCTCTAAATTTTAGTTTCACTTTTGAGGTCACTGATTAAGTTTAGTCAACTAGGCAAAATTGCTATTTCATCCTCAAATTTGTTCTTTAGGTTTAAAGTCAAAAATACTTTTAAAGCAAATTTAATACCAAATTTGAATTTCATTGGGAGATAACTTAGTGAAAATGTTCCTTTGGTGTTCCCAAACTAGTACGATAGCTTTATAAATTGCATAAATTCCTATTATTAAATTCTAAAACCTACACAGAATTCTGACTCAATTTCAGAGGTATATTATTGGAATTCAAACAAAATTTGAATTAAGAATTGATTCAAGGAAAAAAAACACTATGACTACTACTATAGCCCAATTCCAAAACTTGAACATAGAAATCAACCATGCTAGTCCAACCTAGCGTAGCCCAAAAGAACCTCCTTATAATACTATAATCAGAATGATCTAATTCTTAAACCAGCCCAAGGCTAAACAAATGACCTTTTTCTATCTTACCTAGCCTCAGTTTTATACTGGTGAAAAGATGAATATTTGAAGTTAGATTGATAAACGTCAAATGATTTTGAATAAAAAAAAACAAAAGAGCCAAATATACTCCGTTATTTTGACCATCCAAGAAGGATCCTTAATAATCGTAGGATGCAATTGCAATGGCAAATTCATGGCTGGGATCTTCTTATTTGAAAATTTTGTAGAGCAAGTTCAAGTTGCAAAACTTTAACAATTTGGCATATGCTAAACGTATAATTAAGGCACATATTCAGCTTATTATGTATGGGGATATACATGAATCGAGCTGCTTGTGACTCGATTCGAATTTGAGTTTGATCGAGTTTAAGGCTACTCAAGTCGATTATTGAGTCGAATTCGAGCATCTATCTGCTTTACTTGAAAGCCTAATGAGCTTTTCGAGCTTCAATTACCTGAAAAACTAACATTTGTAAAACAAATTACATCTCATACTGCTCGAGCTTACGCAAGTTCAAGCTCAATCTTAATTTGCTTCTCAAGCAAACTCGAGTTCGATCTCGAGCACCTTAACTTTTACTGGAATCAAGCTCAAGCTTCAAAGTTGAATGCGTGTTGAGCTTGAGTTTAGGTAATGTCTTCAAGCTTGAGTTCAAATACACTAGTATTCACGTTCGATCCAACTCATTGCCACCCCTAATTACGTGAGTGTCTATCATCACTGCCTTAGTTTATACAAATTTTGTGTTAGCTTCTATGCTGTCTTGTGCAATCGATGCAATCAATACTTTGTTTTAGTTTCTACATATCTTGTCCTAATAGCAATAGTGTTTTGTGCCAATGGTGCGATAAATAGTGGTAATTGTGGAGACTCTTGATTTGATTTTATGCAAGTTCAAAAAGTAGATTAGCACAAGTGGAAGAAGAAAGCATTAACATGTTACTATATCATTAGAATTATATACATCTAGTGATGAAAAAACATATTGTATAGTCCTTCTAGCTATGAAGCCAATTTTGATATATTTTGGTTGCGTTGCCATCCAAGATTCCATTGTCTTAATTTCCTCCACATTTTGTCCTTACCTAATTCCTGTTAAGTTTTTGGAATTTTTTTTATTGATTAATGTTTTCTTTTTATTTCCATCTCAGTTTGCTTGGTATTAGAAATGGTCTATATGAGTGCATGTGTGTCACTGCTTGTGTTGGAAAGGAGAGAAATAGAATATACGCTTTCCTATTCGTTTATTTTCGAGTTATATAAAGGATTGAAGCGGAGTTGAATGTAAGTAGTTGTTTGTTGGATTAACTTTTAAGTTCACATTCAAAACTTGAACATGGCATGGATGTGCCTCATTAGCACTTTTAAATGATTAAATTGGCTGGAATGAAATTAGTACAAAATTGTACTACTTCTAAAATTGATGCAGCTAGTTAAATCACTTGGAACGCATCAGATTGCCTGCCAGATGTTTTGTGAGGACCCGTAAATTCCTTTATTTCATATCATTTATTTCTATTTCTTTTCATGCATTTTCTTTATTTTATCTTACTATCTTAATTTTCTAGACATTTTATAAGTGAATATAGTTTTCTAAAACACTTTTCTAGTATAAGTTAGTTCACGAGAGATTTGGAGCGAATAACGGATGTGGGACCCGCTAGTGCGTTAAGTGAGAGAAATTCGGCCAATCAGGTTAAGTTGTGCAGAAAGGCATTTAATTTCTGAGCACTAAGAGATAACTGGAGGTTGGTTAGACATTTAATCATTAGCAAGCCAAAGGATAAGACAAAAATCAAAAAGGTGACACGTGGCGCGACGGGATTGGGCCAACACTTGTCTAACTTTCTTACACCTTTACTAAAGCTAAAAATTGACCAAATCATCTTCATTTCTTCAAGCATCTTGGCCGAACCTCAAGGGAGAGAAAAGAGAGAGTGAGTTTCAACTTTTGCTTCAAATTCTTGTCCAAATCTTGCAAATCAACCGATAAAAATCCGAATTGCCCCGTAGAAATTGCTTATTAAGGAAGATCAAGGGTGTTTGTGGGGTAATTTTGCAAAGAGAAGCCCTAAGTTGCTACCTTTTTTGGTGATTGAGGTATATTGCTTAGAACTTCAATTTTGTCCATAATAATTGCAAATTAGTGGCTTATATAGGTTAAGGAGCTTAGTTTATGGATGATTTTGTGAATTAAAGTGAAGTTTGGTGAATTTATCATTTTCTTGGGAATTTTTCTGATTTCACATGATTATCATAGTTGGCTTGAATTGATGGCTTAGTATGGTGTAATTGGGTGCTAGTATACGTTAATTGCGGTGAATTGCGGAAAATTTCAGTTTTAGGGTTTCAATTTGGGGCTTTCTTATGGATGGTTAATGAGCTTATAATTGGCTATATATGAGGGGTATTGAACCCTAATTAGGTGTGTTTAATAGCTTGTGATTTATATGTGAAATTGTGGCTGAATTGGATTGAGTTTGATGTGGTTTGTAGGATGGAAAAGTAAAGGAAAAACAAGGGAGGTGCTGTCAAAATTTTCGCAGGAACCCTTGAGCAGTTTTGGGAAATTCGCTATAACTTGATGTAGAAATATCGGAATTAAGTTCCGTTTATTGCGTTTTAAACTAGATTCATGGGGCTATAAACCGTGAAAATTTCAGACCCTGATTCTGTCTGTGTGATTTATGGTGATTTTCCAAAGTTGACTGAAATTGCATACCTGTTCTGTCTGATTTTTCCAATGATGGTGCGCAAATCTGGAAAATCCTGTTTTCGTACAATTATTCTTACGTTCATTTTGCACCTTAAGTTTGGAGTTAGTAAATCACTGTAGGTATGGTTTTGGAAGAAATGAAGGGTTTTGGGGTCGTTCTTGCCCTAAGACCAATTATTACCCGTTTTACTCAAAATTTACATTTTTCCTCCTTGCATTTGTAGTCCATTTGAATAGGCATTCGACGGGTAGTCGAGCCTCACTTGTGCACTCCGTTTACTGGGTTTGTGAATGTGAAAACCCTAATTCTCTTGTCTTGGTTATTCTAGGATTTCTCAGTGATTAAAGCCCTACTTTGGGTGAAGACTTTTGACGTATCTTTACTTGAATTGGTGAGTGTACCACTCCCCTCGATTTTTGTCTAACTTGGCATATATGCTTGCAAATTGTGACTTGAATGACTATATCATTTGTTTATTCAGTATGAGACGAGGGTGTACTTTATCACACTCGTTCTCTGGCCTGTGTGACTTGTTTCCTGTATCTACTTGAATCTTTTACCTGTGTCTCATATGAATCCTGCACACTTGAATCTGTCACTTATACTTGACATGATGTCGTTTGGACGCGTATCCAACGACCTTCCTGTGCCTGTTAAGTCTGAGCTCAACCTCATGGGTAGTTACTTGATTCGAGCCAGTAAGGGCTCGGTCGAGGAAAGTAACGAACCATGGGTGCCTGTTCCTGGGGAATCTATGGGTATTGGAGACTCTGGATTTCCGGTATACTCGAGTATTACCAACCACTGTTACTGTTGAGGTGTCCGGGCCCGGTAAGGGGTATGTTTGGTGATCGGGATTTGACGTTCTAAGAGGGATCTACGGACCTATTTGTTTCATTAAACGTTGACGGAGGGTCAACGAGTTTGGATCAAGTACTGCAATGGGAACTTGACTCCCGAGAGCCACCTGTATCCTTCCTGTCTAAGATGTTTATTCATTTCTTAATTGCCATGTCTACTTGAGTAAATGAAAGAAATCTTCATGGTTCATGATAGCATGTATTTTGGGTACCTCATTGAGCGTAAGCTCACCCCGTTCCGTTACTTTTGTTTTCGTTACAGGGTTTAACTTCTTGGAAATCATGATTTTGAAGAAAAGAGTAGAGCTAGTGATATACATCCCTTTTGATTTTGCTCCTCTGTATAAGAAACCCTAATTGTACTTTGAGCATGTATTTCCTTTTGACTCGAAAGTTCCAACGTTTGTATATAAGTAATTAGCCATGTCTTCTTTGTGTATTTGATGATGAATGCATGCCTTGTGTTCTTGGTTTGGAAATCTTCAATTGTTGGTTTTCTTTGGGTTCGATCGCGCGTAATCTAGGGTTTGAGAGAATCGACTTCGTAGTCCTGGCGAGAGTTGGGCAGGCGGTCCGCCAACCCCTTTGGTTCGCCTTAGGGGAAGGTGGGGCTGTCACATGTTTGGAATGATAAATTCGCGGGAATATTTTCTTCGAGTTACTAAAAAAACAACTTAATGTCTTGGACATCATTTTGTTTTTATATGCTTCTATAAATGTAGTTTAAACTAACAATGTACATTTTCTTTTCCCCAAATGGCTAGAATTTTGGAATAGCATGTGTCCTCATGGACACTTGTTTGTGCTTTGTATACATTTGACATTGTGACATCCAAAATAGCCACCATTCCGATAACATGTGGAGAAAAATACAAGTTTAGACCTCAGATGATAAAGGTGATAACTCTGAAGAATGAGGTATTTAACCAGAATTTCATCAGTACTTTCTAAGCTTCTAACAATTATGCAATGGAAGAAGCAAGATTGGCGAGTTCCCTGAAATCAAAATCTTGAAATCGGACAACTTAAAGATTGTCAAATGGTGTACCTATGATCACTTGCCTAATCTTCATCAGTTTTTGTAGACATTACTACCTTTCATATAATTGAAGTGTAGAGGTGTGGAGATATATATATATATATATATATATATATGAAGAATCAGTCAGAAGACCTAAGGAGGTGGAGAAAATTAAATATGAAACTAAGCATTTGAAGGTCCTTGTCCATCGTCAAAAGGGAATTTCATATCTTGAGAACTTTAAGTTGATCCTTGGAGTGCTATGCATCCTGTTATCATGTTAGTATTTTACTGATTGCACTCTTATTGCTTATTTTGTTGGAACAAGTGATCTAGATTTTACCATTTAGCCAATGCTTCATTTTTTTAAGGACTATTTCCACAAATTTAAACTACTTGGTCTATCAAATGTTGCTATCTTTCTCATTATTTGCAAAGAATTTCTCTTGCTTAATAGTCGGATGATGTGATCATGTAGTGGTATTTCTTCACACTGTAAATCCTTTGGAGGGGGTTTTCTTGTGAGCTTTTTCCTCATCCATTTCATTTTAATCTTCTTCGTAAAACCAAAAAAGACTGATGAGAATAAGAAAAATTGTAAAATAAAAAAAGAAATTTTAAGTGCTATAATCCAGATGTAGAAAGTGACTCATGCATATTCAAGTGGTTTGTTTCATGGGTCAATAAATGAGGGAATAGAGCTGGTCAGAGAAGCTCACGGTTGTGTTTCAAAAAGGCAGCATTTGACTCTGTAGGATCTCTGTCCTTTATTGTTTGAGTATTGGGATCAATAATAGTATATCTTTGAGCTTCCTTGGCTATTGCAGTAAACAATAATCGTTTAATACAAAACTTGCTCAAAGTAATAACATCAAATAATCAAGAAATCAACACAACATAATGATAGAAAGTTCAACCAAAACCCAAGGTATGAAACTTTAGGTATATATAATGAAATACAAATCCAAAACTTGTTTGTTACCCACACATAAAAATCCAATCTAAAAGATAAAGAGTTGGAGAAGAAAGACCTCTTGTCACATGAATTTTATCCCTTCCTTCTTTATCTCCATCTTCATCCTAGTCTAGTCAATGTACAAGAGTGGATGACACATATTACTACCTAAACTAGACTATACTAACCTAAAACTAAGAAAGTATAAGAGCTACATTTTTGTAGTGTGCTCTTGCACTCCCTAAACTTCCTTTGCTTCTTGCAACTCATGTGTTTATATAGAGAAAGATTGGTCAAAAAGGTGGTTCTAGATCCTCTCATTCATAGCTAAAAAGTTTGCAAATTCATCTCTCAAAAGAAGTGAAATAATGGAGTTGAATCCCAGTTGCACAATTTGCAGTTATAATTTTGACCAGAATCGCTCCATGAATCCAACCACAGATACTTGACTAGATTCAATCTAGCCAAGAATCTAACCAGGGGTTCTTGGAGGGATTCACTTCCCTTGTTTTATGCAACTTGCTCTACTTTTGCCTCGAATCCCTCCAGGAATCCGATCAAGGATTCTTGAAGGGATTTAATCCAATTTTCTTAACTGACAAGTTTCTCCAATTTCTTGCTCATGTGAGTCGAGCCACCTTTGAAACTTGCCAACTTTGAGAACTTTAAGACTTCAATCAATATATTGCAAGCTTGTTTCTTGTCCAATGATCACGTTAGTTTTGAAGTCCTACAGAAAAGGGACAAAATTCTCATTGAACCACTAAGTTGCATTTAGAACCAATTCTAATCAAAATGGACCATTTTCTTCTTATAACATTGCAAAAGTGACTCCAAGTAACATAATATGTCATCCAAATATAGTATAAAATAGTTACTTATCAAGTCCCCAACACTTGAATCGTTGCTTGTCCTCAATCAATTAACACATAATCAACCACAATGATTCAAGAGATGACTGGATTCAATCTGGCCAAGAATCCGACCAGGGATTCTTGAAGGGATTCACTGCCCTTGTTTTGTGCAACTTGCTCTGCTTTTGCCTCGAATCCCTCCAGGAATCCGGTCAGGGATTTTTAAAAAATCACATTTAAGCACCAAGTAGTATTTAGAATCAATTCTAGCCAAAATGGACTATTTTCTTCTTATAACATTGCAAAAGTGACTAAAAGTAACATAAAATGTCATCCAAATATAGGACAAAATTGTTACTTATCAGCTATCTCTTTCTTGTACGGAACATGCAGAAGAAATAATGAAAAGGTTTCCATATCTTCGAAAATTGATATGCATCTTTTCAAAAGTAAGAAATGATTCCATGAATTGCAATAATTTTCCAAGATTGGAAGAGTTAAACAAGTTGGAGGCACTTAGGATTTTGTACCATGGTAAGAGTCTTAATGTTAGTGAATTTGATTTCCCCTTGAGTCTTAAGTAGTTGTCTCAATCAAATTTCTTCTTGTAGGGGGACCATATTTCTACAATTGGAAGTCTAGCGAATCTTGCGATTCCCAAATTATCTTCAGTAGTTCTTGAGGATCGAAACTAGGAGATGATTGAATGTAAGTTCCTCCAGCTCAAATTTTTGAAATCAGAGAGTGTAAACATTGTGGAATGGAATACCTCTGGTGATCATTTGCCTAGTCTTCAGCACCTAGTCTTGCAAAAATGTGAAAATTTCGAGGAGGTTCCTATATATTTCGTGGATATTGAGACCTTGTAGATGATTGAAATGCAGCAATGTAGAGAATTGTTGAAATGTCACTTAAGAGACTTAAGGAGGAGCTAGACCAACATGGAGCTAAGATTTTGAAGGTCCTTATCAATCATTAAGTAGGGATTCTAGACCGTTGTCCTATACATCCCATTAACAAGCAAGTAAACGTTTATTTTCATCATTATGCTTCGGTATTTTCACTTACTAGAGGGGGTTGAATGATCCTTTGATGCAAACCCAAATCTCTAAGCTCCTGCTCTTGAAGAAACAAATTGCACAGGTAGCGGAAGGATCTATCTTGATCAGGTTATAGAATAAAGTTGATGGAAAAATCTCGACCCCTCTAACCTCTGAGATGTGAATCTTGAATTTAATCTTGATCCACAACCTAACGAAATAGCAAATCAAGAGTTATTGGTAGAATGGGGCTACAATTCAATGTGATTTTGAATTGATAAGCCAAAACTTGAACAAAGGAGATACGACTCACTTTGTATCAAGAGACGTTCCCAAGGAACAAGAAAGAGAAAGAACTCTCACAATTTTATTCATAATCGCCCCTAACTTAAAAAGTTGCATAAGGTTGGTTATTTATAGCCTTACATGACTCAAAATCCTAAACAAATTTGGAAACAATTAACTACTTTCCTAAAATCCTAATTCGGCTCAATTTTGGTCACTTGACCTAGCCGTTATTCTTTCTAGCTAACGACTTAACTTAGACTCCAAACTTACTCTAATTAACAACTAACATTGCTAGAAACTCAATTAAATAAATGATAACAAGAAATAATCATGACACGGGGTTCAGATCTTCAATGATTCTTGAACCCGATTGCACCTTCAACCGTCATTAGAATGTGAAGACTTGTAAAACAAATTTTCTTGGACTTGAAGGGGATCCGGATCTTCATGTTCTCATCATTCCTCTTCTCTTGAAAGATGATTTGTCCTCAAATCGAGTGCTTGCTTACAAAGGAGTAACTCAGGGAATGTCTTGATAAATGCAATCCAAGAAGCATGTAGCCAACTCAACTTGATCATGAACACAAACCATTGCACATGCTCCATTTGCCAAAGATCAGCTCGAATATCGCTATCACTCCCTCCCCTATGAAAATGATTCGACCGCGAATCAATGCCTAGGTCAAAGACAAGGAACGAGGTATAAGTAGGAGTGGAAGAATTATAAGTACTAAACTTCCCTATTTGATAACAAGTAAGAAAGACTTGAACACCATGTGTCATTCGAAAACTCTTATCACAACCCCAAAACTTACTAGACTCACTAGAACTACTAAATGAACATGCATCACAACTACTAACACAATAATCACAAGGCTTAAACGACTCATAAGAACTCAAAACTACCCTAGGACTATTAACACAATGCAAACCAATAGAACAAACACAAAAATCAGATTTTAAAGAAGTAATTTTAGCGTCAAAAGCATTCAAAAGATAACTCCTTTCCAATGTAAGAGACTGGTCTACTAAGACAGAGCACTTTGCCATAGATTAAAGTAGAAATTTGTAACTCTTCGAAAGATCATCAATCCATCAAAAGGTTTGGAAATGGTGCATGTCAAAACTATCTTTATTTCACCTTGTTTTACCTGTATAAGACAATGAACACTAAACAAAGTAAAGTTAAGATTGTTAGAAGAGGAGGGATAAGATAAAAAAAACTTGAACTAAAGAAAGCTGATGTGCAACAATTAGTTGATGCAGCATTTAACAATGAAATTTAGGGTTTTTTCTGGTTCCTCGCTCATGGCAGCCGCAGCTGCCCCCCCACCTCAGGGTGGGGGTCCGTCCTTTTCCCCCACATTAAAAAAGAAGGCGTTTTTTGCGCTGTTCGACAATCAATCGCCGTCAGAGGTGGTGAAGGTCCAGGCAGCATTTTCCACACATCGTGGAGAGCCTGCGGTGGTCTTCAATGCGGCAGACATAGCTGCTATGGCATCTCCGTTTCGCTTCGCGTTGGTTGGGAAGTTCTCCAAGGGCCGTCCTCTGCTGCCTGATGTACGTAAGTTCTTCACTACACTTGACTTGAAAGACTCGGTATCTGTGGGTTTATTAGATGCTAGACATATGTTGCTGCGATTTAATAGAGAGGCAAATTTCCTTCGTGTGTGGTCAAGGAATTTGTGGTATGTCTATGGGTGTCCTATGAGGGTGTTCAAGTGGAGTTCGAAGTTTCATGTTGATAGGGAATCGTCTCTAGTTCCTGTCTGGTTCAGATTACCCAAGCTTCCGATTCATTTGTTTGCCAAGCCATGTTTGTTTCATATTACTTCCTGCCTGGGGAACCCGTTCTTCGTTGATGCGGCAACCTCTTCGTTTATTCGTCCGAATGTGGCGCGGGTGTGTGTCGAGGTGGATCTATTGAAGTCGCTTCCGTCGAGAGTTTGGGTTGACATGGGGGATGGTGATGGTTTCTGGCAACCTTTGATCCCGGAGAGCCTTCCCAAGTACTGCGGCCATTGCTATCGTCAAGGGCACGATGAAGGCCACTGCTGTGTGAAGTTCCCAGAGACGCGATTGCCGAAGATGCTGCCTTAGCAAGTTCTGGCCGAGCTGCGGAGTTGCTGGACGACGGGGGTAAGCTGCCTTCCTCTACAAAGGCTCTTGTGGGTGGAGGGGAGACGATAACCGCGGCTGATGATAGCGTGGAACTTGGTGGGATGTTGACTGTGGAGGAGGGGGCAAACTGCGGTATTGGGGGGAGCTGAATCAGGCGTGGGGTACCCTGCAGCGCTGCTATTGCCCGCGATTGAGGGTGACCTGCAGATCACTTCGGCACAGCCCCAACAGCCTGGGCTTGAAGTTGTGGTTGCGAAGGCGGGTGACGTCCCAGAGTCAGGAACATATTTGAGACCAGCTGTTGCGCCAGTTTTGACAATAGACTTGGGTGTCCTGCATCCCACTCCGCCACCATCCCAGCAGTTTGGGTTGTCTAATGTTGCGTTGGTGGAGGAGGCGATTGCTTCCGCTGTGGATACCCTCATTCGCAGGTTGGCGGACCAAGTAATTCGCGAATCCGAGGAGACGCCCAAGGGGGTAGACCTGGCAGTGGTGGATCAAGCATCTGGGGGTGGTGGTCTTGAGCTGTCGGATTTAGGGGAGCAGGTCCGGGTGGAGGTGGAGGAGCAATAGGAGGCTATGGTCGCTAACCTTAATCTTTCCCCTCGCAAGGCCTCCGTTAGGGATAAGGTAAGGACGCGGTTGGATGGATTGGCTAACCCTGAGGAGTGGCACACGGTGGTGAGCCGTCGCACCAGGAAAAAAGGTGATTCACCCCCTCTATATTTTTTACGACCACGATCATGATTAAGGCTCTTTTCTGGAACGTTCGAGGAGTAGATAATGCTCTCACCATGGCTCGGTTGAGGAAGTTGAAGCGGATGCATCAGGCCTCATTGTTAGCAATGTGCGAACCAAAGACGGGTCGCGAGCGACTGGATTTTATTCAACATAGGCTGGGATTTCGTCATTCAATTTCCAATGATGAGAGTAGGATTTGGGTGATGTACGGGCATGGCTATAGGTGTGACTTGTTGGCTGCCTCACATCAGTTCTTGGCGTTGGAAGTTACACACTTTTTCTTTCATTGCTCTTTTGTTGCGGTCTTTGTTCATGCGTCGTGTGCTTCTCATGACCGGGAGGTGCTTTGGCAATAATTAGGAGGATTGTGCCCTCAAGAGACGCCGGCAATTTTTTTAGGAGATTTTAACGTTATTGTTGGGGCGAATGAAAAGAAAGGGGGTCGCCTTTTTCGCGCTTGGGAGTCGAAGACCTTCCTGAGCTTCATGGAGGGTTCTGAGTTGACAGATTTGGGATTCTCTGGGTCTCAGTTCACTTGGTGCAATAATCGTTGGGGCAGAGTCAGGGTTTGGAAACGCCTAGATAGGGTCCTAGTAAACCAGGAGTGGTTGACCTTAGATGTGAACACGTCGGTTACTCACTTGAATAGAGTTGCCTCAGATCATTCCCCTCTGTTAGTTTCTTGCTCTATGGCTACGGGTAGGGTGCCTAAAAGTTTCCGGTTCTTGGATGTTTGGAGGTCACATGCGGAGTTTCATAGTGTGGTTCGTCAAGCGTGGGAGGTAAAGAGTGAGGGGCGGCCTATTAAGGTTTTACTCGCGAAATTAAAGGCGGTAAAACAGGCATTGTGCAAATGGAATGAGGAGGTTTTTGGTAATATTTTTGACTGTGTCAAGGAAAATGAGGCAACGGTTTTGGCACTGAAAGGCTCTTTGGAGGAGGGTCCCTCGGAGGAGGGGCAACTTCAGCTTATCCGGGCTCAGGGTGCACTCAAGGAGTCCCTGCTACGAGAGGCCGCCTATTGGTGTCAAAAGGTGTGTCTTCGGTGGCTTAGGGAAGGCGATGCTAATTCCATGTTCTTCCATGCACAGGTAAAGCAGCGGAGGGCTCGCACCTTTATCCATCGGATGAAGGATAGGGAATGGGGATTGGATGGAAGAGCCCGCCAGGATTGAAGAGATGGAGACCGCTTTCTTTGCGGACATTTTGTCGCAACCAGGACAGGGGCAGGTGGATCCCTCGCTGTTAGGGGTTATACCTTCAGTTATCACTGTGCAAGATAACGTGGAGCTCCAACAGTTCCCCACGGAGGAGGAAGTCAAGACTGTGGTTTTTCAAATGGATGGTGACAGTGGTTCGGGTCCGAATGGTTTTAAGGGGTCGTTCTTCACTTCATGTTGGGAAATTGTGAAGGGGGATGTTTATCAGGCTGTTTGTGATTTTTTTTGCAGGTGCGAAGCTGCCTTGGGGGTACACATCTACGTGGTTGGCCCTGATCTCTAAGATACTTGGGGCGTCCTCTTTCTCAGATTTTCGCCCTATCAGCTTGTGTAACTTTGTTAATAAAATCATATCTAAGCTGTTGGTGAGGCGTTTGGAACGCGTGTTGCCAAGGCTTATATCGCACCAGTAGAGTGGCTTTGTAAAGGGTCGCCAGATTCGGATAATATACTGTTGGCATTAGAGATGTGTTCCGCTTTGGGGAGGAAGGTACGGGGGTCCAATGTTGTCCTAAAACTGGATATGGCCAAGGCATATGATCGGGTTTCCTGGGTTTTTTTGATCCAGGTCATGCGCAAGTTTGGTTTTGGGGAGCAATGGCTTGACATGGTTTGGAGGTTAATTTCGGCATGCCATTTCTTGGTCTTGGTTAATGGAAAGCTGTGTGGTTTTTTCAGATCTTCTCGGGGTTTACGGCAAGGGGACCCATTATTCCCGGCTTTATTTATTATTGCGGTTGAAGTGTTGTCTAGGAGCTTTAATGAGTTACCGGGGGACTCGAGATTTGTCCCGTTTTTTGTGACGCGGGAATGTCCGCTTCTCACGCATCTTGTGTATGCTGATGACGTAATCATCTTCTCCAACGGTGGTAAACGGTCCTTAGGGTGTGTCATGTGGGTATTGGAGGGCTACTAGGTGGTGTCTGGGTAGTTAGTGAACGCTACGAAGAGCTGTTTTTTGGTAGACCGGAAGGTGTCGTTGGTCCACAGGAGGGTGATTGCGCAGGTCACCGGATTCTCTGCTAAGAGTTTGCCAGTTACCTACTTGGGTTGCTCGTTGTTTGGGGGAAGAAGAGTGAGATCCCTATTCGCTGAGTAACTTACCAAGGTCTCCCACCGAATTGCTTCGTGGCATGGGCGGTGGTTATCAATGAGTGCGCGGGCTTTGCTTATTAAGCATGTCCTGTCGTTCATGCCGATTCATATTCTGGCAGTTCTGGAACCTCCAAGAGGGGTTGTCTCTGACCTTGAGCGAATGCTTGCGAGATTCTTTTGGAGCGAGTCGGAATTTGGTACTAAACGTCACTGGACGAAGTGGGAGAAGCTATGCTTCCCGGAGGAGGAAGGAGGGGTAGGGTTCCGGTCCCTCCAGGCGGTCGTGACGGCATTCTCCTGTAAACTATGGTGGATGTTTCGATGTGGCCAGTCTCTCTGGGCGAAATTTATGAGAGTTAGGTACTTTGGGTCTGTGCATCCGAATCAAGTTCCGTTCCCTGTTCAGTTGTCTGCTAGTTGCAAGCGTCTGCTTGGGGTCCGTTCGTTCATGGAGCAATGATTGAAGTGGGACCTCTCTAGGGGGAGGTGGCATTTTGGTGGGATAATTGGAGTGGGTTGGGCCCTTTGGCATGGCGGTATCCTGAATTGGCGTCAGATGCGATGGTTTATGAGTTTTTACATGAGGGTCGGTGGGACTACTTGGCTTTAGCAGGGTTGCCTTCGGAGATTAGAGAGACAGTCCAGGGTCCTTCTTTTGTTTTGGGACAGACCCAGACACTTTAGTTTGGCTCTTGGATCCCTCGGGGGTTTTCTCGCTGAGGTCTGCTTATCAGCTGGTTCGCCCCGCTCGGGCTCGCTCCTGGGCGTGTTCCTATATTTGGCAATCTTCCGTCCCACGAAAATTATCCTTTTTCATGTGGCGTTTATTGAATGGTCATCTGCCAATGGATGATGTGCTGTAGAAATTTCAGATTCATGGTCCATCTAAGTGCCAATGTTGCTTGCCGACTCGGGGTGAAACGCTGCAACATGTGTTCTTTACCGATCAATTGGCTGTTGGGACATGGGCGTTCTTTGAGCGCTCTCTAGGGGTGTCTGCACTGGGTATCTCCGTTAGGTCTCGGTGTTACGATTGGTGGATGCTCCCTGTAAAAGGGAAGGCACTCCGCTGGTTGCTCGGATTCTTCCGGTCCTAATTCTATGGTTCCTATGGCGGGCTAGGAATATGTCTAGGTTTGAGGGTCACAAGGTATCTAGATCTCAGGTTCAGGTCTCCATCATTTCTGAATTGCAAAGGCTAATTCAAGTCCACTTTCCGGGAATTGCGGGATTGCCTCGCCAGTGGGAAGGCCTCCTGGAGGTTTTGTCTTCGACCCGGAGGGTGCTAACATCTAAGGTGGTGAGGTGGACTTTCCTTGTGGGGGGTTATTTTAAGCTTAACACTGACGGCTGTTCTACGGTTAGTGGCTGTGGGGGTGGTGGGGTGATTAGGGATTCTGGGGGGAAACTTATTGTTGCCTTTGTAGACTCTTTTGGCCCCCTGGATTCCCTGCAGGCTGAGGCCCGTGCTCTTCTATTAGGGCTCCAACTGGGGTACTGCTTAGGGATTTCGCAGTTATTCGTTGAATCCGATTGCTTGGTCTTGATTAATTGTTTAAAGGGGGTCTGGGGGGTCCCCGCGGTGATTCGGCCAGTTGTTCGTTGCTATTTGGCTGGTTATCTCTACTGGTCATCAGTTTGGGCATTGCTACCGGGAGGGGAACATGGTGGCGGATTCGCTTGCAGCGTATGGGTGTGAAGTGTGGCTTCCGCTCTATTTTCACTTCGGCTTCTCAGTTGCCCTTGCGTACTAGGAGGCTGTTATCATTGGATATGCAGAATTTCTGTAATTTTCGCTTTTCTTTTAGGAGCTAGGTCTCTGGTTGTTTCCTTGGCGTTGTACTTTGGTTTTGATGAATAAAAATGCGTCTTTTGATTAAAAAAAAAGATTGTTAGAAGACAAATAAGTGTTCTCACTAACTCCGTCAGTCTTTACAATCATACTCTCAATCTCAAAGGGGCTCTCACTCATTTTCTCACTCAAGCACAATTCACTCTCTTTTTCATCATCACTCCCCCACGTTTTACTTCATATTCACTCACTCTTTGTATAATTATTGAATTCGTTCTCAACTTCCTCCTCCCATTCTGCACCTTCAATAATGATTTCTTCAAGTTCAATTCCACTTTGGATGGACTTAGGCAGATTTTTAATTGCAACGACTTTGACAAGTTACATGTAGGAGATGTTTGAGTATTGCATTCAACTTCGTCCTTTACTTGCTTCTCATGTAGTAGGCGTTGGTAGATGTCCCACCATGACTCCTCATATGGCTAATTCTTAAACTTAGGCATGGAAGTTGTTAGCGAAACCTCTTCTTTCTTTCTTCGAAGTCGCCTTTCAATTTAACCGCAACACTTACCACATCCCTCAACTTCATATGAGGTAGTACTTCAATGATATCAGCAATCTTCCTTTTCAATCCACTCCAAAATTGATCAATGATAGTGTCTAGATCTTCCTCAATCCTAACTTGCTTCATTATTGACTCCATCTCTTCAAAATACTCAACCACTGTTTTAGAACCTTGATTAAGTAAGTGAAATTTTTGCAGCAACTCTCTAAAGTAAGTAAAAGCATATCTCTTAAGCATTACCCTCTTCAATGCACCCCAAGTGGCAATTGATGATAGACCACATAATCGATGTTCCTTCACAAATTGATTCCACCATGTTAAAGTATAATGATTTAAAAGCACGGGTAGCCAATTTTACCTTCTCTTTCTCAGTCTAAGATTGATGTCTAAAGAAGCATTCCACTTTCTTTACCCATGTCAAACATGCATCGGGATCTTTAAAAACCGCTGAAAGATGGTATGGATATTTTAGAGTTAGAAAAATCAAACTCCTCAATATTCTCTTAATTCCTCCTCATAATGTCGTCACCATGAATGTGATAAGTTCCTCCACTTGAATATCTAGTGATAGATCTCTCCATTCGGCGAAAAGTGTGTATGTTAATCTGCAAGAAAGTATAGTGACAAGAAAAGAAGTTGCCTCACAACACTTCCTTACGTGTATCCACTCACTCTTGGTGTTTTACACCAAATAAGCACTCTAATTGATCTCACTACTCTTTCAAGGTTCTTTGATCGCAATCCCTTGAGACAAATTGAATTTGCTCACAATTGATCAAGATGGCTTATCAATTCAATCAACACAGTGGCAATGGTTATGAGTTTAAGATGAATGGATGTGACTTGATGAGACTTGACTCAAATAAACAAAAAAATGACTCAAAAAGCTGGATGAAATTAGACAAGAATAGAAGAAACAAATAGTTAGAATTAATAAAACAGTGACTCGGTAGAAATTTGGAAACTTTGAGACTTTATCCAATTGTACTTGACTGGAATTTGGAAGCCTAGATCAATTGATTCTTGGATTCACTTTTGGAAAGTAAGATGTTATTTTAAAGAGCTTTCCTAAGTGTGTCAAGCAGCTTAACAAACAAAATTGGACAAGAATTTATGTGACCAGTTTTGGCAACAATCCAAGTCAAATTAGGTTTCCAATTTTGCGAGCTACTTCTTAGTTCCAACTCAAAGGCTATTTTTTGATCCGTTTGAAGTTTTTTTTTTCACGGATCACAACTGATTTTGTTATTCTCTGCCTTTTTTTTTTCAGATCAAGAATTCAAGAATTAAACAGCTCCAATGTTCAAGTTGAACATTGGAAACTAGGGTTTCTACTATTTCAAGATTTGGAAACCTTTGTATCAAGATCTTCAAGAAACAACTATGCAATCCAAGAATTTCAAGAAAATACCAAACTAACTACAAGATTCAAAAACAATAAGAGACAAACGCAAGGTATGCAAAAAAAAATTTTTCGGATGAACAATGTTGCTACAGTATGATGAATAGTATCACTATAGTACATGAACAGTCTATGAACAGTATGCTTTTTTTTCTCAATTAAAATACAAACAAAGATGACTCAACAAGAAACAAGAATTGAACAAACGATAACAAAGGTGATCACACGAAATTCAAACCCTAGAATGATGAACAAAATTTTTTTTGAATTGATAGGGTTTGGTAGAAGAACAAAGAGAAAAATAAGAAAAGAAAGGATATTAACCTGGATCAAGAGTCGAAACTCTGATACCAACTGATGCCAACTCAATCCAGCAAAAACCTATCTTAAAGAACTGAATCGATCAGGTAGCGGAAAAATCTATCTTGATCAGGTTATGGAACGAAGTTGATGGAAAAACCTCGACCCTTCTAACCCTCGAAGTGTGAACCTTGAATTTAATCTCAACCCACAACCTAACAAATTAGCGAACCAAGAGTTGTTGGTAGAATGGCACCACAATTAAATGTGGTTTTGAATTGATAAGCCAAAACTTGAACAAAGGAGACACGACTCACTTTGTATTACGGAACGTTCCCAAGGAATAAAAAAGAGAAAGAACTCTCACAATTTTATTTATAATCATCCCTGCCTTGAAAAGTTGCATAAGGTTAGCTATTTATAACCTTACATGACTCAAAATCCTAAACAAATTTGGAAATAATTAACTGCTTTCCTAAAACCCTAATTCGGCTCAATTTTGGTCACATGATCTAGCCGTTATTCTTTCTAACTAATGACTTAATTTAGACTCCAAACTTACTCTAATTAACAACTAACATTGCTAGAAACTCAATTAAATAAATGATAACAAGAAATAATCTTGACACTGGTTCAGATCTTCAATAATTCTTGAGCTCAATTGTACCATCAACCATTATTAGAATGTGAAAACTTGTAAAATGAATTTCCTTGGACTTGAAGGGGATCTGGATCTTCATGTTCTCAGCATCCTTTCTTTATCCATTTATTGATCGCACCATCAATTTATCATCATTGAGAAGAATTCCGAAATCACTCACATATGATGACTATTTAAAATAACTTGATTTGTGTCATTCTTAGAGCTGTAAATGTTTCTCCAGGACTACTTTCAAAAACACTTTTTTCTGCTTGATATCTGACTTGTTGCTTTTTTTTTTCATTGTTTGAGTCACAGTCTCTTTCATATGATATTGTGTTACCTAGTGGTGTCCCGATAGATACACAAAATATTTCAAATATGTTGTTTGCTGTTGTCAGATTGCTTTCCTTGGAGGCTTGTGGATAAACCAAAAAAACTCTTCATTTAAGACTAGAAAAGTTTGAAGGGAAAAAAATTGTTTAAGCAGTGAATTTTGGCAAATATGAACCTAATATTTCAACGACATGAAAAAACTGATGATGTGAAAAAGTCATTCTACTTTAAGGGCAGAATAGAGGGGGCAAAAATAGTGCAGGTATATTTTGCTGCTCCACAAATAAATAGCGGATCTACTAACTTGCCAAAGTAGTATTTATCATCGACGTATTTTTCTTGATCTTCTTTTCAGCCTCCTTCCTGTAACAGATGGGAAATGGAAGTTGCAGTCCATATATTAAAGTTCTAAGAGCAAGAAAAAAGAGATGCCACAAGTCTAGCTGCTGTATTCAAAGTATCTGTTACCTTGAAGGATCTAGTGATTTTTTCTCTACAGGGCCAAATGTACATATCTCTTCCGGAGATCATTTAAATCAATGGTTTTACCTCTTAAACGTTACAAGTTTGTTGTTGCAATTGCAATGATAATATACAGTTCGATTATGAACCTATTTTTGCTACTTTTGTCAAATAGATTAGTGTCATAGTTCTATTTTTCAATTCTGGCTACAAAAGCACCTATATCCGTACTTGGTCAAAAGCCATTTCTGAACCATCAAAGAATTTGATAACTACAATGAAATAATGGTGTGTTGAAAACCAATTGCTGCAACATATTTACTGGTTTTAAGCTCTATCTAATCCAGGAATGGGCCAAAACTTGCATCAGGCAGTTCTAGCAGAGCAAATCCCTAGATTATGATGGATTTAAAAAATCGTTCGCAAAAGGATTGTTTGTTGTGGCGGCTTCCACCGGAGGGGGTCCTCGCACTTGCGGAATGTGAGCTCTGAGAGTTCGCATTTTTCAAATGCAAGGATGATAGACCTTCTATTCCAAGTAAGAGAATGTATTTCTTTCTCCTTTTTCTAACAAATATTAATTATATCGACTGACTAATTCAAGTTTCTCTTTAACAAAGATTTGTCATCTTCTGTAACAAAAGTCAGCAACCACAAATGAGAAAATGCTATCCTTTTTGCTGAAATATGAATGAGAACTCAGTAAATTCAGTTATACCTCGCATTTGCAAAAAAACGAGCTCGTCAAGCTCGCATTTTGCAAATGTGGAGATTTCTCTTGCTAGAAGCACACATCACAATCTACCCTTTCGAAGAATGATTTTCAAATTCATCATAATCTTGGAATTTTCTCAATTCTAGCATTGGTGATACTCTTGCACTTGGTTGCCAATTTCTCCCAAGTTTGGGTATTCCACATTTCGGTTTTCCTTGTATTATAAAAATAACTACCTTTCACTTAAATACTTCCTATCTGATCCTGTATCAGATCTTTATTAGCATTGTCCTTCTTGCCAAGTGTTTATGATATGAAGTCAATACTGGCTTCAATGAAAGAATGATCGCATTAGTGTTAACTGGCTAAAATTAGTAACTGTACCTCCTTACTTGTACCTATACTCATTGTGAACTCCAATTTCGATACATTTTACCCTAAGCTTTTAGATCCATCTTATTTGGGTCCAATTGTTAGACTAATGGAAGTAAGGAGCGTGCATACATTATGCGAGCGCAGCAATACTAGTTAAAACACTTGTCCCAATTTGCACTTCCTAACTTGTATCCAATTCTCATTTTAGACCTTAAACTTCAAATTTTGATACATTATATCTTGAACTCTGAGATATATACCATTTGAATTCAATCATTAATACCGCAAGAAAAACTGATGGAAGTGAGTAATCTTCATATTCCAATTTTCAGAATCTCGACATTCTTCATCTCTTGCTTTTGTTGGGAAAAAAAAGGAACAACCAAAAGTGTGACTGAGTAGACCGTAACCAGCAGTAACATATTGTGGTTCTTCAACTGTACCTTAGATATTTTATTATCTTTCGTTGCCTTTGGAGTTCAACAACCTGTTCATTAGCTCCTTGCATTTTGGAAAATTTATTCGAGTCAACCCAATGGAAAAGCTTGCAATCTACAGAATATAGATTGGAACAAAAAGCAAAAAATGTTCAATGAGCATCACTCCAATGGCAATAGGTGGTGCTGATCATCCAAATGTAAAGGACTAATCCCGCGTCACTAATTTGATGTTTGGTATATCTGAAGGGTCTTTCTTTCAGAGGTAAGATTTGGATTTGTTTATGCTCATAAGGTTCCAGTTGAAATCCTAAATATTCCAATTTTTTGTTATTGGCTCTCCTTTACATTTTTGACCAATTGTGTTTCTTTTTATCCCTAAGATCCGATACAAAGCTTGCAATCTACAGAATATAGATTGGAACAAAAAGCAAAAAATGTGCAATGAGCATCACTCCAATGGCAATAGGTGGTGCTGATCATCCAAATGTAAAGGACTAATCCCGCATCACTAATTTGATGTTTGGTATATCTGAAGGGGTCTTTCTTTCAGAGGTAAGATTTGGATTTGTTTATGCTCATAAGGTTCCAGTTGAAATCCTAAATATTCCAATTTTTTGTTATTTGGCTCTCCTTTACATTTTTGACCAATTGTGTTTCTTTTTATCCCTAAGATCCGATACATGAGAACAATTTATTCGGAAGAAGAGGAAAACTTTCCCCTTTCTACTTCGATCCTATTACTCATGTGCAACTGCTGTACTCACAAATTGTGTGTGGTGCTAAAGATTGGACTCAAATGAGGCGAATTTAAGAATTGGTAGCACAGTGTATTTAAAATTGAACTCATGCTGTCCAATTTAGGGGCCCAAAATAGAATTAGTCGTTTCATTAATGTGCAATTGCTACTCTTCCCCACACTATCGGATGCCTCTTCCTGCACCACTCCTAAGATTTTGAAAACTCTTCTATGTTCCCTAAATAATTGTAAATATGTCACATATATCCTTGTAGAAATTAGATATTGCCCTTGCATGATTTTAAAAATTCTTTCATATCCATTTAAAATTCTAAATGTTTTCATTTATATCCTTGTGAACATTTTACCTTTAGTCCCCCAATATTTTTTACAAAAGGGGATAATATCAAAAACCTCCCTTGAGATTTCTCCTAATATCACTTAGCATCCCTTAGGTGTTAAAAATATTACTTACATCCCTTTGTCATTGTAAAAAGACTATACTTGATACATAATTCACGTATCAAATAAATAGAGTTCAAAAAATTCAAAAAAAAAAGAAACAAAAGTCACTTTAATTTCTTCTCTTACCCTTTTTCCAATATTTTTTCTTATTCATTTTTTGGAAGACTATATAATGTTTATAGTAAATTGGTTTGAAGCATATAGAATTAAATTGGCACTATTGTGTTTCTTTACAAATATCTTTTTTATTTTTTAAATTTATATTTTTATGGACTATAGCTTTGTCATATGGTGGTACTATTAGAGATTATTTATTACGGAGTGATTTTTCTTGCAGTAAACAAAATGGTTTAGGAGTATTCTTATTTAGCAAAATGAGAAAAAGGTAGTTTAGGATTTTTTAAAATTTTGTTACATAAATAACAAAAGTTAAGGAGATAAGTGATTATTTTTTAAAACTTTAAGGATATTAAGAGAAAACTCAAGCGAGGTTTCTAATATTATCCCCTGCAAAAATATAGGAATGCCTCTCAAGTATACATCTACTTATATCTTGCCATCCATAATCCCGAACTCTAGTTTAGCAGCGTTCCCCCATTCTACACGTGTCTTGCTTCCATTAGCTTTGCACTCACGTATCAATAATTGGGCTCAAATAACACGAATTTGAGAGGTAAGAGTAAAAATTTTCCAAAGATTAACATTAAATTGCAAAAAGTGAGAATCGAATATAAGTTAAAGGATGCAAAATTGAATTAGTCCAAACAACAATGATAATTTAGATTCGTCCAATTCTGTACAAGTCACATAATTAGATCCATGCTTTTGTCATATGATACACCTATTTACTCGTCCATGACTTTTATATAAAATAAACAACATAATTAGCAAACATGTATAGTTGGGATTCAAATTTTCTACTATTGTAGATGCAATCGTAGAGAGCTTTTAATGGTCTAGATTTCTAATCAATGGCTGAGATCAGCCTGATCTCAAATGGGTCAATCCCAATCATTAAATGCTGTAAAAGCTCACTACGCAACCACAAAGAATTTGGATCCATATAGTTGCAGCCTATATTTTCCCAAACCTCCAACAATTCGTACACACATATAGCCATATTCTTTGAAGTCCTAAGGCTATATTGTATAAAAGATCTACTAAAGGGTTGTAATAGTTGACTGCAGTTATAATTAGATTATAATAAAGGATTATAGATCACACAACAGAAAAGGCTTCAAGCCTCGATTTTTTTACGCTCGCAAGTAGATTAATCTTGCAATATTCTTAACTTTCTCACAAGTGTTTGGAAGAAAGAGATTTTGGTACTGCAGTTTTCTAAATATGGCAAATTTGACAAGTTTCGAGCCTCTAATTTGGCTAATCAATGGAAGTGGTTATTATTAAAAAGCACTTAATTAGTAAAGCTTTTGATCAAAGTATTTATTAAGTGCATAATCATATTGTTTAAGTGTACACTTGCATAAGTGCTTCTTCTATTTGATAATGTGTAATTTTAAATTTCTAAAATATATTGATCTCTTCATTTAGTTCAAAATTCATAATAAAATTGTTAAAGTTAGTTTTTCATTTTTAAAACGTAAAAGTCACTCTAAAATCACCAATTTTGAACTTAAACCAAAACTTCTTTATTGACCAAAAACTATATTCCTAAATTCGAGGAATGATACTCACCAAACATGTTTAAAATTCTTTTGTCTTTTAAAAGTACTTTTTTAGCAAAAGCACCGTCGTCCTGAACGTGCCTAATTACATTCTAAAATATAGATTTGGGCCTCAATCCTTCCATTGCACTAAAATGTAATCTATAACTTGTGCTACACCCTCCCCCCCCCCCCAAAAAAAGAATTTTCCATCATTGACTTGAAGTTGGCAACTAAGCTAGTAACTAAAAATTAATTTTGCATCACAATAGCTCCACAGCCTATATTTGGTACCACATCCTTCAATTGCTAGTCAAATCCAATGACTGATCATAAGAAACAAGAATTTCAATATTGTTAAGATTTAGCAAACTTATGATGTATTGTTAATACTAAAAAACTAACAAATATACAAACTAGAACAAAATTAAGAGGATGAATTAAAAAAAGTCGAAATAGTTACTCAAAGCTTAGAAATAATAATTTAGGGAAGAAAGTAGCTAATGGGATGAAAAAAGAGATAAAAAGTGAAAAGTGAAGAATACAAGAAGGAAGAAGGTAAAAAGAAAAGAAATGAGAAATGAACAGAAAAAATAATAAGAAAAAACCAATAGTAGTTAAAATAATTGGGGAATTCTTCCACCTAAATAGTTAAATGTGTACCTGTACAAGTGGGGTTGCTTTCCTTTGCATATTTTCTCTCGAATTGTATTTGTCTATTAGCTTTTTCTTTGTTATTAAATAATTACAAATTTTGAAATTATCTGGTTATATTTAATTTGATGAGTAGACCAACATACTTAAAAAGCAAACCCATCAATTAATGCTTTGTTTCAATTTGCATGAAACATTTGGACGTGCAAAATAAGTCAAAATCATAAGAATAATTGAAACAATTGATCAAATGGTAAAATTAAGCGAATTTAGTTTCAATTTTGTGTTTGACTAAAATATTGATGGTGTGTACGTGTCTATAATATATATATATATATATAATTCTAATTTTTTAACTATAATTTTAAAACTGTACTATTTATTAGAATGCAATTAGAGACCTTCTCTCTAACTCGATAGAGTGGATAGTTGACTTTGAAATGGTCTTCCTTAAACTTCTAAAACAGCACAACTTGAGGCAAGTTGAGCATTACCAGTAATTCCCAATAAGTAGTTGACTTTGAGTTAGTTGTGTTAGTTGACTTTGAGTTGGTTGGGCAGAGGGATGCCAATAATAATACAATGCTACTATATCACACGATTCGATCAACAATGCAAAATTTGATAGTGCACTGTCCAAAATTTTGATATATTGATGTGTATAGGTCATTGTGTATGATAACTAAATATTGTATGTGTTACAACAATATATCAGTTTACTTATTTATGATAAAAATAAAACTTGTTTAAAATGGATTATATTGTTTCGACAACACTTGTATCAATTTTTATATTTGTGATGAATTACAACTTGTTTATAACAAAGTAGCAAAGGTAGTATAAGTAGCAACTATTTTGTGGTTGGCATGAGGGGTGCCCGTGTCCTTAAATTGCGGGTCTATTTCATTTAGATAATTGGTATGATAATTTCAAACAAGGCAGGAAAATAATATAATTCTGATGAACAAGAGGTAATAGGTTGAAGACTAATGAGTATATACAGGATTAGATTGCTTGCAGAGAGCCACATTTAGAAGATTCAGTACTATCACTTGCCTTTTGCAAAGCAAAGCAATGACTGACAAAATCACCGACTCTGATCTTGCTTTTCATGCACTCGGGGTTATTCGTAGGACAACTTCTGATAGGGTTCTGAAAGAGACTGCGCAAGCTTTCCAAGAACAGTTTACCTTTCTGTCAACGTTTCTTGATTACACTCAAACATGGAGTCATGCCCGTGAGGTTGTCCCAAATTTGGTCACGAAAGTTGCTGTTGCAATGAAAGAAATACGGAAAGAGCTTCAGAGATGCACTCAACATGTTGAAATTCCCTCAGATTGAATGACACGTGGCCCTGCTTGTGTAGAATTGCTCTCCCTTGCGTTGCTGCTCATCAGCCCAAGCTTTCCACGTTGCTTCATTTGTTTGCCAGATTGAACGAAAAGATGGAACTTTTGAAGCAAGAAATCAGGGATGCTTATTATACCAAGTTGTCCAGCCATTCATTTACAACTCAACCAGCCAGTTGCTATTCTCCTGCTGGGCAGAATTTTTGTTCACAAGTAGAAAGCAATCTGAGTGTTCTCTATCAAAAATCAGACTTTGATGATTCCCAGAAGGAACAAATGGCAGGCTTAGGAGTGAACCTGTTTAATTTGAGAATGTTCCTCACACAATGTCATTCTTATTGTCCGACTACAGTCGAAGAATAGATCATGAGCCTCATGGCTCATCATGGTGCTGTGGCTATCCGACAGCCCATTTGTGCTGCTTCTGCTGGGCTGTTAAAATGGATCAAAATATGGAAAAAGATGTATCTGTCATGCTTCTGGATTTGCTACAAAAGATTGATATTGTGGCTTCCCCAGAATTCCTAGACATGATGCTGGGGTTCACAGTAAATTATAAGGTCGAAATGTTGAAGCTCCAAACAGATTGGCGTAATGATGTCGCCATCAACGTATGCAAAGGATCCTTTGTCAAGAAAATGCTTTACTCGTCAGAAGGAACTGTTCTTTATGACGAGCTGCTGTTGTTGCTAAATTGTGTTTCTTGCATAACAAAAAAGCATAACAAGGATTCGGACAGGTTTTCACTGGATCTAAAAGCTATGTTTAGAGAGGCTGCTTCGTGCAAGAACATAAACTCCAGAGCATGTGAAATGGATCTCGCGATTTTCTTTGCTAGGATTTGGTTTCTTAAGGCTGAGATTTTCCTTGTGTGGCAAGTCTACGGTGTCAACCTCCCCGGCATCTTCATGGACAATCAAATCAAGGCCCTTCACAAGGGGTCCAAATTTCTGAGCAAATGGTCCCGTTCACCAAAGGAGATGGCAGAAATTCAGATCTTGAGAATCATTGAAGAAGTGCCCATGCAGGTTGAGTCTCTCTACCAGTCCTCAGAATACTCAGGAAAGAAGGCAAAGGATACTCTTCATAAGTTTCTTGTGCAGGTTATTGTTAGGACTGACCCAAGATTAAACAAACTAAAATTAAAATAAAATAAGCGGTATAACCGACCATATAAAGATTAGGCGGTAGACATCGGCCATATAATAATTAGGCGGTAAAATCGACCATATAAAAGGGTTATGGCAACCCAATAAAGACAAATAACAAAGCAAAATAAAGACACAGAAATTTACGTGATTCGGTCAAATTGACCTACGTCCACAGGCGGAGGAGAAATAATTTCTACTATGAAGAAGAAATACAAAAACCGTAGGAAAGTGGTTCCTAAACCAATAAGACACTTACAAAAGAGTTAGAAAATATTCCTAAACTCAAATCAAGAGAGTCTAAAATATTTGACTATAAATTGGTTAGATGACTCAAAAAACTAATAGCCCATATAATGCTCTCTTGAGTGGTGCACTCTTCTTCACCTCTAACCCCCTTATTTATAGGAAAACAAAGGGAGACTTTCATTAGATTTCTTCCGATGTGGGATGCAGCAAATGAAGAAATTTATGCCACAAGGTCAAGCATTGTGGCTTGACATTTCAACAAATTTTCACTTTGACATGATTTCTAATTCCACTATTGACAGTAACAAAACTGCTCCACCTTCTCCACATAAACCCCAACGGGTCTAAGTCACCAATAATGAACACCAACAAAATCCAAACACTGTTTGAACTTGTAAGTTGGAAGAGATTTTGTAAACATATCGATTGGATTGTCCTTGGTATTGATTTTCTGAATAAGGACCTTTCCTTCAGCAATGATATCCCGAATGAAGTGATACTTCACATCAATGTGTTTCGTTCTCTCATGATACATCTGATTTTAGTCAAGTGTATAGCACTTTGACTATCACAGTGAACAACAGTAACACCTTGATGTAGACTAAGTTCGCTAAATAAACTCTTCAACCACAAGCTTCTTTGATTGCCTCGGTCAACCATATATTCTGCTTCTGTAGTAGACAAAGTTACGACAGGTTGTAGAGTAACTTTCCAACTAACAGCACAACCGCCAATGCAAAATACATAGCTGAAAGTGATCTTCTCCTGTCAAGATCCCGGCGTAATTGAGTCTACAAAACCAACCAAAGTGTTATTATTTCTTCCAAACTCCAAACATGCATTTGAAGTACCTCGCAAGTATCTGAAATCCACTTCACAGCCTGCCAATGTTTTTACCAGGGCAAGACATATATCTGCTAACAACACTGACTGCATGTGAGATATCTGGACGAGTACAAACCATTGCATACATAATACTGCCGACTGCACTGGAATAAGGAACCCGTGCCATATAATCTTCTCTTCATCTGATTGTGGTGATTGAGCAGCAGATAGCCGAAAATGGCTAGCAAGAGAGAGTAGATACTGGTTTAGCATCTTTCATGCCAAAACGCTCCAAGACTTTCTCAAGTAATTTTTCTGGGTCAAGAACAACTTCCCTACTCCTCGATCTCGTTTGATATCCATGCCAAGAATTTTCTTAACTGCTCCCAAATCTTTCATTTCGAATTCACTATTTAACTGCAGTTTCAAAGTGTGAATTTCTGACAAATTCTTGCAGCAATGAGCATGTCATCAACATATAACAATAAGTAAATGAAAGAACCATCATTTAACTTCCGGAAGTAAACACAACTATCATACATGCTCCTTGAATAACCATGACCCAACATAAAGGAATCAAACCTTTTATACCATTGTCTTGGAACTGTTTCAATCCATATAAGGATTTCTTCAATAAGCAAACATGGTCTTCCTTACCTTCAATCTCAAAACCCTGGGTTGTTTCATATAAATTTGTTCTTCAAGTTCGCCATGTAAAAACTGTCTTAACATCCAGCTGTTCTAACTCCAAATCATACATGGCAACTAAAGCAAGCAAAACACGAATAGAGCTATGTTTAACAACAGGTGAAAAACATCATTAAAATCAACACCTTGTACCTGACTATAGCCCTTTGCAACCAATCGTGCTTTATACCTTGCATTTCAACCCCTGGAATACCTTCTTTCTTCTTGAAAACCCATTTGCATCCAACAATTTTCTTATCTGACGGCGGCTTTACAAGAACCCAAGTTCCATTCTGATGAAGAGATTCAATTTCTCATTCATCGCAATCAACCACTTTGCAGAATCATCACAAGAAACTGCTTCTGAATAGGTGGAAGCTCACCAACTGCATCAGTTTCTTCTGCAACAGACAAAGCATATGCAACTAAATTTGCATATCTTTGTGGTGGTCGAATGTCTCTCTTGGTCTATCTCTGGCTATGGAATACTCCTCTTCTTCTGAACTATCTTCAACAGTAGATTCAGGTGCATCTACTGGCACTTGTTGAATAGAAGATTTGGGAAAAAGATCAGAACTGCCAATATCAAGCTCCACCTGCTTCTGCGTACTATCAGTAGTACAAGGACTAGAAGACTCCTTCTTGGAAGATAACATAGATAATTCATCAAAAGTAACATCTCTACTGATTACAAATTTTGGAGATTTGGGATCAGGACACCATAATCTGTATCCTTTCACCCCAGAAGCATACCCAAGAAAAATGCACTTTTTAGCCCTAAACTCCAATTTTCATCATTCACGTGCATGTATGCTGGACATCCAAAAACTTTTAAATTGGAGTAATCAGCAGGAGTACCTGACCAAACTTCCTCAGGAGTTTTGAAATTTAGAGATGCAGAAGGAGCACGGTTGACAATATAACAGGCCATATTGATCGCCTCTGCCCAAAAGTCGTTTGTCAACCCTGCATTGGAGATCATACATCTTGCTCTCTCCAAAAGCGTTCTGTTCATACGTTCGGCACACCATTTTGTTGAGCATCATTCTGACAGTGCGATGCCGAACAATTCCTTCATTTTTGCAGAATCTATCAAATTCGCCTTCACAAAATTCATGCCATTATCTGTTCTCAACCGCTTAATATGTTTTCCTGTTTGTTTCTCAATCAAAACTTTCCATTGCTTGAAAGTTAGGAAAACATCATTTTTATGCTTAAGAAAATATACCCAAACTTTTCTTGAATAATCATCAATGAAAGTCAACATGTACCTGGCACCACCTTTAGAAGGAGCACGAGAAGGACCCCATAAATCTGAATGAATGTAATCAAGAGTACCTTTGGTCTTGTGAATTGCTGGTGAACTGAACTGACTTTTTCTGCTTCCAAAAATACAGTGTTCACAGAATTCCAATGGCCCGGTACTTTCACCACAAAGAAGTCTCTTTTCAGTATGCCCAAACCTTTTTCGCTCATGTGCCCCAAACGCATATGCCATAATTTGGTGATGTCGGTATCTGACAAAGATGATGTTGAAACAGCAGCAGCACCTGTAATAGTAGATCCCTGCAAAATATACAAAGTACCAGATCTGTGTGCCTTCATAACAACAAGAGCACCACGAGTGATTTTGAGAACTCCACCTCCACCTGAATACCTGCACCCAATAGACTCAAGAGTGCCCAAAGAGATGAGATTTTTCTTCAAATCTGGAACATGTCTAACATTTGTGAGTGTTCTCACAATACCATCGTACATTTTAATCCGATTGTGCCTTTACCAACAACTTTACAACAGCGTTGTTGCCCATAAGACAACTCCACGTTCAGTTGATTCATATGTTGAAAACCAGTCCCTATTGGGACACATATGATATGAACAATCCGAATCTATAATCCACTCATTGTTAGATCTAAAATTATTTTTCGTTGCACAAAAAATGGTTCCATCATTCTCATCAACTGCAATATTAGTCTCGGTGGTCTCACTCTTTTTCTCCTTTTGCTTTTCTTTATTTTTCAATTTAAAATAATCAGAAATAATATGACCCTTCTTTTTACAATAATTGCACACCACATTTTTATGTCTTGATTTGGATCTACTTCTATTTTTTAGTGTTTCTCTTTTCAGATCTACCTCGAATAAACAAACCATCGGCTTGACTCCCACTAGTTTCCCCAATAATATCCCTATCTATCTGCTCTTTAGATTTCAATGCAGATTTAATTTTCCGATACAAAATTGTTTCCTTTACATAAATCATAGTATCACGGAAATGCTTAAAAGACTGGTGAAGGGAACACAAAAGTAATAGGGTTTGATCTTCATCATTAATTTTTGAATCTATATTCTCCAAATCCATAATAATGGAATCAAATTTATCAAGATGGGAGAGTATAGATGTACTTTCAGACATCCGAAACATATATAAACTCTGTTTCAGATATAGCCGATTCTCGACTGTCTTTTTCCTATACAAGATTTTCAATTTATCCCACATAGTCTTGGGCCAAATCTCCATTGCTACCTCACGCAATACCTCATCGGAGAGATTTAAAATTATACTAGATCTGGCCTTCTTATCCATTTCGGCGAAATCCACATCATTCACAGCTTCTGGCTTTTTCTCTACTCCTTGTATTGCCAAATCAATTCCGTCTTGAATAATAATGGCTTTCATCTTGAGCTGCCACATCCCGAAATTGACATTTTTGTCAAATTTTTCGACAACCGTCTTTGTTATCGTCATTGTTGCCACAAAATCTGTAACTTGAAATTTGTCTCGAAAACTGGTCAAACAAATATGCAAGTTTCGTGAGCAAGTCCCACAGGATAAGCGGGCCCCACGAAAAAACGAACCTGTGAGCGGGCTCCACGGGATGAGCGAGCCCTACAGGGTGAGTGGACCGCATGAGATGAACGGGACCCATAGGATAAACGGGCCCCACATGTTGAACGGGTTCCACCAGATGAACCTGTCGGACAAAATATATCAACCGACTCTGATACCAGTTTGTTAGAATTGGCCCAAGATTAAATAAATTAAAATTAGAACAAAATAGGCGGTATAACTGACCATATAAAGATTAGGCGGTAGACACCGGCCATATAATAATTAGGCGGTAAAACCGACCATATAAAAGGGTTGTGCCAATCCAATAAAGACAAATAATAAAGCAAAATAAAGACACAGAAATTTACATGATTCGGTCAAATTGACCTACGTCCACGGGCGGAGGAGGGAGCAATATTTCTACTATGAAGAAAAAATACAAAAACCGTACGAAAGTGGTTTCTAGGCCAATAAGGCACTTACAAAAGAGTTAGGAAATATTTCTAAACTCAAATCAAGAGAATCTAAAATATTTGACTATAAATGAGTTAGATGACTCAAGAAACTAATAGCCCATATAATACTCTCTTGAGTGGTGCACCTTTCTTCACCTCTAACCCCTTTATTTATAGGAAAACAAGGGGAGGCTTTCCTTAGACTTCTTCCGATGTGGGATGCAGCAAATGAAGAAATTTATGCCATAAAGTCAAGCATTGCGGCTTGACATTTCAACAGTTATGCTTCTAAAGGCAAAGAAACAATTGTTAGAGTTGCTTAACAACCATGCAAGTCTGACGGTCACTGTGAAGAGCCAAATCGGGACGCTGCATGAGGGCCTGATATTCTTGATTGCATTAGATTTAAATCAGCCAAAAGAAACAACTGAGGACGAGAAGCAGCTATTGGCACGAATTGAAGCTCTACTGGTGAAATATTTCTCTGCAACTCATTTGAAGCTCATAAAATCACAGAAGAAGCAGTAGATAGAATGAACCTTAAGCTTTGTGATTTGCTAGATATGGTTCATATTTTGAAGGCAATGCTCAAGGAGATTTAATTTCAGCTTCACAGGTCACAGCTCCGTACCTGAAGGAGCCGCTTCTTACTATTCCAGATCTCTAATAGATAGTTGCAGCTTTTCGATGAAATCATGAAACAATAATCGTAAATAAGATGAAATAGAAAGACGTTCTTGCAAGACTTGCAGCTCTTGGGTGAAATAACGGTGGAAAGTCCACATTTTTCAATTTCTTGGTAACTTGCTTTTATGTTTTAATCGTTTTGGTATCATTATTATTTGATTTTCCTATTCCACTTGATCCCGTTTTCCTTAGATAGCAATCTCTTGAATGGCGATTACATGATTCGACTCAAGTCTTGTATCCCAAGAGCACTTCTATTTTGGGTAAAGCTAATGATATTTATATTGTATAAGAAATATATATACAAGAGTTAATTTTTGAAACTTCCCTTGTGGTTTTTCCTAATCACACCTAGCACTCTCTAATTTTTAGAAATCAGACTTAGCATCCCTGGCAATATGATGTGACCTGACATCTGAATCAAAAGTGGTAAAATTATGATGCCACCCCTTATATTTACCAGATTCTCATAGAGAAAATTGCTAGAAAAAATACTTTTAAGCTATATTAGTAGAAAATGAAAATAAAAAATGCCATAAAAATGGCGCATATTTTGAGAAATTTTCTATTGCATGCAAACCATTAATTGCTTTAGGTTTTTAAATCCTTATACTAGATAAGAACTAGTTTGGGTTAAAGAGTGGCTTTGAATCTCAACTTCAAGGGTAGGGGCATTTTGGAATTGTGAGTTTATTTTGAATGTAGTTATAGCATTGGATACTACTTAGGATAGAATGTGTATTCTTGTATTTACCGAAATATCCTTCTATTTTAAAAGATGCAGTGGTGATTTGTTCAAAGGTTTGGTTGTTTTGAGTATGTGAGATTATTTGGTTGCCTTTTCTGCGATGGTACAAGCCATCATAGCTTCTTTGTTGTTGTAATTACTTAAATGTCCTGAAAAAGACTTGATTGGCCTGTGTTAGTTTAATTAAAGTATCAATTATTATCGTTGATTTACTATTATAATTTGAAGACATTTAGATGTCATTTTCATCTCAATTAAAGTCAGGACAACATGGTTTTCTAAGGAATTTATGACTCAGCATCAGTTTTCAGTTTCACTTCTTCGAATGTCTTCCCCTTTCACATTCTCCAGTTATGTTCCTTTCATCTTCAATAAATGGTTATTGTACTACCATTGTACTCAATATGCTCTCTGGTGAAGCTATCTTGATGGTTCAACTTGGGGCGGGTTTTCATTCTTTTTTTTTTAATATGGTGTGATTTTGCTTTGTGAAATGTAGTTTCTATTGTGAGCTGAAAGCTCCCATTCTGAATTGGATGCTCTATTAGTGTAATTGGTGTTGATATTATTGTTTCCCACCAAATTTGGTTGCTGTGTATAATTTGAATGGTTAGTTTGTTGGAAAAAGGTTTGAGCAACTGTGAGAAAAGTTTTGCAGGGAGTATTTGGAATTAAGGTAAGCCAAAAACTACTGCGATCGGCTGCATTATGATTGCAGTTTGTACTGCAATTGATTTTTCTACTGCAATGAATTGTTGAATGGTGTGGCTTTTGTCTAATTGTTTTCTTTGGTAATAAGTTGATTCATTTATGCAATTGATTTTGGTGATTAGTTAGATTCTGAGTCATTTTGAATTAGTAGTTAATACTTTGTCCTACTGATATGAGTTTGTATTCAAAGTTTTTTCTTCATCCATTCATTTGTATATTTGCTTAGGCTATTCATTAGAGTATTTGACTGGGATGTGGATGATTGGATGGTTGAAACCAATAAAAAATGACTACCAATAAGAAATAAAATCCCAAGTAAAGCTACATCCAGTAATCAAGCAAGTAGTTGGCTAACGCCCTCTTTTTCCTCTTAGTTGCAATCTTCGCATTGACGATCAAATCCTAAAAGTTCTGATTATGTTGTCCCACAGGCCTTTTAAGTACATTTGGCATTCTCCTAACTTTTAGGAACTTGTTGGAGCTTCTATTATTTTAGATTGTCTGTTCAGTCTATTAAATCATTGTTGTGTACATAATTTTCTCAAGATTACTTTTCTGTTTAGTTGTTTCTCTTTGTTTCTTGCTTGGAGATGAAAGTTCCTATAGACATTTAAACGACAACATACTTTATTCTTTTGTCCTATAAGACTTTCATAAGTGCCATTTTTTTTTATGTGACATTTTTGTAGGAAAGGAGTTTCTTGAAGACGATGAAATACAAAGACTCATTACTTATGTTGGTGTTAAACATGTTTTACACAAAATTTCAAATTCTAGCTTCTTAGTGCTAAACAATGAATTCCAAACCTGTTCCGTCATATTGGATGACTGTTTCTTTTCAAATCTATTATTATTTGTTATTGATAGTAGTAGTTTGTGAGCCTTGATTTTCTTAAATCACATGCACCAAACTCCCACGCAACCTCCCCTAGTAATTACAAATATAAAGCACAAACCAACTAATTTTTATGCTGAGTCTTGTATGTACAAGATTCTTTTTTCTTGTGGACTATATTTTTTAGTAGTCGCTAGTCACTAAACTAATGCTTATTGATATTTTCACTAGATAAATTCAGTTAATTATTTTTTTATTAAAATATAGAGTAATTCATAAGTTACTTTTAGTCTTGTGGCTTACTTTTTGAAAAATTTGGCTGATCTTGAGACATACTAAACTTTGAAAGTGCTCTTTTTTGTGATGTTCTTTTATTTTTTTTGAATAAAAGTTTAATACACATGAACAGAAAGTATTTTCTTTGCTATCTCCTTTTCTTTATACCAAAATTTTTTATTACAATTTTAAACAAAAATACAAAACTATACTCGTACGTTTAAAGTACAGTATTATTGCCATCCAGCAGTTTTACTAACTATGGTCTAGAGTAGCTTAGTTACAAACTTCTTTTGTGTATGCACTTACATAGCCTCAACTTCTTAGTTACCCCATTTCCTTTTATTTTCATTTTCTAAAATTCAAAAATCCCTATCCAAAAGAGTACAAGTGGAAGAAAAATATAGTCTCTTTCCTAGAATACATTCCTTAATATTATTTTTAGACAAAAGGCTGACAATGTTAGAAAGGTTATTATTTTAAGGGTGTTTAGTGTGATTTCTAAAAATTAGGAGGGTGCTAGGTGTGATTTAGGAAAACCATAGGGGAGGTTTCTGAAATTAACCCTATATTTAAAGTAGAATTTGAGGTGACTGTAATGGTAGTCGAAGAGTTTTATATTAAGATATTTTTTGTTTTAGTAATTATCATTACTTATTATAATCTAAATTTAACGTTCCATTTTGTTATAGATGCCACAACTAAAATAAAATAAATATGATTATTGGACCAATAATTATAATTATTTATCATAATATAAATTTAATGTTACACTTTTGTAATTATTATTTCAACTGAAATACAATGGGTATGATTATTGAAGGAAGAATAGTCTGGGTATAATGAATACTAAGACAACTTCTTTGCCTACATTCTGAGCTACTAAGACTCATTGTACTTCTATATAGATAGAAGATATGGGGCCTTTTTCTATTGCTATTGTTGCAAAAACATCTTTAATTAGGTCTATTGACTAGCACAATTGATCCTGGTCTAATCTTCTTTTGAATGGCAATCAGATGAATCGGGGCATTTCATTTGGGTTTTCTTAATTATTACCAGTATTGCTTATTCTATCTCTTGTATAGCAAAAGACTCCTAGAAACCCACTAAAATGTCTTTTATGTCGTTTTTAGTGTCTCTAAATTTTGGTTTCATTCGTTACAGTTTTTGCCAACTCCACATAGATGCAAAATTATCATTTCACCTTCAAAATTGTTATTCTTTGGTTTTAAATATATTTTTGAAGCAAACTTAGACTAGATTTGAACATTATTGGGTGCTAATTTTGTCAAATTGTACTTCTGCAATTGCATAAAATCCTTTTATCGTCCAAAAACAAAATATACCCAAAATTTCAATTACACTTTAAAAGGTTTGATATTGAAAATTGAACTGAATCTGAAATTTGTCATTAAAATTAAAACTAATTCTAAGCTTCTGAAAACTGACTTTTAAGAAAAGAACATTCACACCAAAAAAAAGGGAGCAAGATGTGAGCAAAAATTTATCCCGCCGCTGGTCCAATGCAATCCAGCTCAGCAAAAGAACCCAAATTGCTGGTAAAAGCCTAAACAGCACCATCTAGCCTATCCGAGAGCCTCACCAATACAGTAGTATCTGATGGCCCAATTTTGTCGCGGCCCTTAGGAGTGTATATGTATATATGGATGAGGGGCAGGAGCGTCATCAGATTTTGGCCATCTGATGACCGCTCCTGAATTGTTCACAGCCAGATTTTGGCAAAAAAAAAATGTGCGGTCCAAATCACTAGTTGTACATCGATTTTCACAACATATGTGGGGCCCGCAAAATTTTTTACTAAAATTACACATTGTGCAAATAAAGTTAAGTCATGTGCAGTCAAAGTTACGCGTTGTTGAAAATTACCAAAACTGCCAGAAACGGTAACTGTTCCTATCCCTTGTCCTATATACTACCAGGGTGAATTTTAATTGAGAAGAGAAAAAGTTCGTAGGCTTCAAAAAATTGGAAAGCCATGGATGAATCCTCTGTATTTTGAATTTTGAACATGGAAGAAAGGTTCTCAAGGTGCAATTGCAATTCGAGCCTGAAAATCTATGGTCGAGACCGTTTGATTCGAAAAAATTTACATTTGTGACGCAGAAAAAAGTTGTGAAAATTTTAAAAATGTTGCAGGACTAGATTGAATCATTAACGTTACATAATTTTGTATTAGCGTTTGAGGTAATTAGTTTCATATTTACCTCTTTCGTCCTAATTTGTAATTTCTACAATTTTTTTTTACCGTAATTGTTGAGATTCTTGATTTGTTTCATGACAAATTCAAAATGTAGACAAGCATAAGAGAAAGGAACAAGTATATAACCTGTTTCCACATCATTAGAATCATGTACATGAAGCTCTGAAGCTTCTCAAATGTTGCTAAATAAGCCAAATTTTCACACATTTGTTGCATTGTCAAATCCAATATAGATATACATATATTGGTCCCTCCACATTTGTCCAAGTCTAATTCCTGTTACACTATTGGTCATCCTTTATTGATGCAATGTTTATTCTATCATGCTAGATTGCTTGGCTTTGCAAATGATGAGAAAAAAGAGTCTGTTATGCGTGGTGATAGATTTAGTCTATATTCAAAGATAAAAGTTACCTAAAAGATAATTTCCTTTGTTTTTTTTGGCAGGAAATGATTAGGAATGGCAAAGGGGCCAAACACCCCTGCCCCCGCCACGCCTTCGGTTACCCGCTTCCCACCCCTGGCCTCGCTTCACTTCCCCTGGGTGCCTGTGGGAAAAAAATGTTTATAATTAGTAAAAAGTGTAATTAGTAATTTAGTATAAATGTATTAATATAACTAATCAATAATTTGTATTAGTATAAATATAAAATTATTATTAGAATTAATATGTATATATATAATATCATGGTAGAAATTTTTATCCTAGACCTTCCTTTCTAGATATACATTTTGAAGAAACTCATTTACATCAAAGTTATTATTATTCAGGAGAATCAATATTTGAATGAAATATAAATGGAATAACAGAATATCAACTATTACAAATAATTCAGAATATGAGTACGGCAATAAGTTCTTTTAAAGGTAAATGTCATGGAGATAGAAAATGTGCTTAATTGTTAATATCAAGATTCTCAGGACTGTTAAAAAATTGGTGGGATAATTACCTAAGTCACGATGATACTCCCTATGTCCCATTTTGATAGTCCTATTTTTTCACATATTTTAAGAAAAAGTAATTAACTTTGTTGGAAAAAACAAATTTAGATTGCTATTTTTCTAAAATACCCTTGCATTAAATAAAATTGGCTTTTCATATATCAATATGTTTTGGAAAATCTAAATGCATTAAATGGGGTAGGTTATATTCAATGCTAACAATCTATATTAAATAAGGTTGTTTATAGTAATAACAACTTACATTAAATAAGGGTATTTTAGAGAAATTAAAAGGCAACTACATTTTTCAATTGAAAAACAGACTATAATTTGGGACAGACGAAAAAGGAAAATAAGACTATCAAAGTGGGACGGAGAGAGTATAAATTATATTTTAATTGCTACCAAACAAGTAATAGCTGATACAACTAGTTGTAGTACTACTCAAGTAACTAATCAAGAAGTAGTTATGATCACAAGTGAACCACACTCTATTGCAACCTTAATTTATGCAGTTTGTAAACACTTTATAGGAGATCCTAATTAATTACAAGATAGAAGTTATAGAAATTTTAATTAATTTAACTTGTCCAAAATTAAATGATTTTTGATGATATAAAGATATCTTTTTAACTAAAGTATTTTTAAGAACAGATTGTAATCATTCATATTGGAAAGAAAGACTTTTAGTAGGATAACAAAAATTATTTGCTAAAAAAGTAAGACAAAGAATTAGAGGACTACATTATGGGGGAATTCCTTATTCAAATTTAACTTATGGATATTTAATAAACTTTATTAATTCTTAAGGATTAAGTTTATGTATTGACTTAAAATTAAAATAAAAAATTAAGAGAAAAGGTCTAGAAACAAGGTGAGAATTAGGATCATTTTGTCAGCAATGTAGCTATGAAAAAATAGAAGCCCCTTCTACAAAAAGAATAAAATCATCAAAATCCTCTAGATCTAAATCTTATTTAAAATCTAATAAAACTAGGACAAACACCTCTACTTCATCTGGGTCATATTTAGCTACTAAAAGGGTAAGTTCTTCTAAAACACCTAAAAATTATAGAAGTATAACCAAGACCAAATTGAAGTCTCAAGCATCCTCTCAAGCTTCTTTTGATGTTTATTTTAAATGTAGTAATGCAAGTCATAGTGTTAGATATTGTAGAATTAGAGATAAAATTTCAATTTTAGAATTAGAAGAAGATATTAAAACTCAAATATTAAACGTTATTGATCAAATTTCTGAATCAAAATTTGAACAAGATGAATATTTTCAAATACAAGAAAATTCTGACAAAAATTATGAGTCTCAAGCAAATAGTTGTGAATGCATAGGAATTTGTGAATGTGGGTATTCAAGTATAAATGTTATTTTAAGTAGTGATAAATAATTTTTCCTAGAATTAATAGATAAAATTAATGATAATGATATAAAATGAGAATATTTATTAAAACTAAAAGATATAGTGATTCAAGAGGAAAATTTTAAAAATATAGAACCTTTTCATTTAAAGGAAGTTTTTAATAGATTCAAAAAACCTCAAATTAGTGTTAATACTTAAGATTTACAAGCAGAAATCAAACAATTAAAGAAAGAATTAAAACTATTAAAGATAGAAAACTATGATATAAAATATCTACTCTTAACACTACAAATAGAAGTTCAAATTTTAAAAGAATCAAAAGAAAAAGAGGAACAATTAAAAGTTGAGAAAAACAATGAAGGATATTTGATTGCCTCTATTTTAGAAATAATATTTCAAAGGTGGTATATTCTAGTAAAGATTGTTATAAATAAAGAAATATATTTAGATATAATAGCATTATTAGATTCGAGAGTAGACAATAATTGTATCTTAGAAGGATTATTTCCAACTAAATATTATGAAAAAACAAAAGAAAGATTGCATAGAGCAAGTGAAAAGAGGTTAGAATTTAATTATAAACTCTCAAATGTACATGTTTATAAACAAGGATTTTGTTTTCAAAATACTTTTATCTTAATAAAAGATTTACATCAATAAATAATTTAGGGACTCCATTTTTATTTCAAGTTTTTCCATTTTATGTAAGTGATAAGGAATCACTACAAAAGTATTAGACCAAGTAAGTTATTTTCCTTTTGTGACTTCTCCATTAGTCAAAGAAATAAATTTTATTCAAATAGCTAGGAAATTGAAACAAAGGGCATTAAATAATATTACAAACTAAATAAATTATTTGAAAGAAGAAATAAAAATTAATAAAATAGAGGAAAGATTACAAACTAAATTAATGTAAGATAAAATAATAGAAGTACAAGAAAAATATAAAAAGGAAATTAGTTCAAATTTACCAAATGCTTTCTGGAAAAGGAAAAAACACAATTTTCATTTACCTTACATTCTAGAATTTAATTGAAAAAGATATTCCAACCAAAGGTAGACCAATTCAAATGAATCTAGAATTATTAGAATATTGTAAGCAAGAAGTACAAACATTATTAGAAAAAGTTATTATGGAACCCTCTAAGTCTCCCTGGAGTTGTTTTGCTTTTTATGAAAATAATAGTGCAGAAATTGAACAAGGTGCTCCAAGACTTGTCATTAATTGTAAGCCATTAAATATTGCAATGGATTAGGTACCTGATACCAAACAAAAGATATCTGTTAAAATGAATTTATGGTTCTGTAATTTACACAAATTTTGATATGAAATTAGGATTTTGGCAAATTCAAATTGCCATAAAAGATAGATATAAAACTACTTTTAATATTTCTCTTGGACAATATCAATGGAAAGTTATGTCATTTGGACTTAAGAATACACCATCTAAATTTCAAAAAATCATGAAAGATATCTTCAATCCTAATTCTACTTTTGTTGTTGTTTACATAGATGATGTATTAATATTTTCTGATTCAGTAGAAAAACATTTTAAGCACTTAGATATATTTTTAATACTTTTAAGAAAAATGGATTAGTTGTTTCATAATCAAATATTAAATTATTTCAAACAAAAATAAGATTTCTTGGTCATGACATTCATCAAGGAAATTTTAAGCCAATAGATAGATCCTTAGAATTTGCTAATAAATTTCCAGACAAAATTAAAGATAAAAATCAATTACAAAGATTTCTAAGATGTCTTAATTACGTTTATGGTTTTATTAAGGATTTAAGACAAATATGTGAACCACTATATAAAAGATTTAGAAAAAACCCCCCAACTTGGTTTGAATGACATACCAAAACAATCCAAAGAATTAAGTAGATTGCCAAGCATTTTCCATTTAGGAATTCCTCATCCACATGCATTCATGATAATCAAAACAAATGCATCATATGTAGGATAGGAAAGCATTCTCAAACAAAATAAGCATATTACATCATATGAGCATATGTATAATTCCAAACTTGACTTCAACCAAAACGAGCAATTAGTCCGATATCACTCTAGTATTTGGATTCGAGTTCAAAAGAATTATTCTACAATTAAAAAAGAAATTTTATCATGTTTTATGTATAACAAAATTTCAAATGGTTTGATAAAAAAAGTTTTTATTACGAATTGACGGCAAAGCAGCTAAAGATGTTTTTGCAGAGGGATACTAAAAAGTTAGTTTCAAAACAAATTTTCGCAAGATGGCAAGCTTTACTTTCAAATTTTGATTTTAAAATTGAATTTATTAAATGAGAGCAGAATTCTTTACTAGATTTTTTGACCAGAGAAATTTACATGAAAATGTTCAGAAGACCTAAATACATGCCCTCAAGACCCCTTTTATCTTATTCAAACATTGCTAGTCCAATTCCGACTCAAGCCCCAAAACAAAGGCCTACGTCGCAAAGATCTATAACTCTAGTCCAATAGACTCCAAACATATATATCAGTGCCACAAAAAACCCCAGCATTCAAACTTCTCTATCCAGCCCAAGTACTTCAAACCCAAACCCAAACAAAACTCCATTACCAAAAACAATTAGTTGCCCTAAAGCATATAGTCCAGATATTAATGCATCTTCTTCTGATATCTAACCAGTCCAAGCTATTAAATCCCTTTATTGTCAAAATTATTTCTCCAAAAAAGATGAAACTTATATTGGAGAAATAGAACCCTCCTTTATGAATAAAACCTATGCTGAACTAATTCAAACTTATTTTCACCCAAACTTACTCTATTTTTCTGAAACCCCTTTTAAAACTAGAAAATTCTTTGAACAAATTTTATTAGAACCGATTCCATTGAACCCTTGAGATGTTTCCCAAAGAAACTCTAGAAGAACAAGCCAAGTATCACAAAATAAAAATTAAGAAAATCATCATATCGAAGGTTGACCTGTTATGGGTTATCAAACTCAGATTCAATTTAAAATTCCTTTCGAACCGGCTATTTACACTTATCATGATTATACCAAAACTTGGTCACATATATTCTATTTTAGACCATTTTCTCATTCCTGGTTCATACAATTACTTCGAACCATCGCTCGTGATTTTCCAAGATGCTTCTACACATGGTGAAAAGATTTTGGTAGAAACTACGAAATTATGCCCCTAAACTTCCAGGAGGATTTCAATTTTTTGCAAAAGATTCAATTTTTAATGACTGTGGACTCACAGATGTTACTCAATTATTACATCAAGAACAGGATTCCATGGATATTTTGCTGGAATTTTAATAAGATTACTTATCAAGGGATTGATATTTTTGGAAAAATATTCTAAAGCATATCTCTTTTACAATCTCTAAATAAAGAGGAGAAAGCAAGCCAAATGGAGCAAGTGAAGAAAACTTCGAAAATCTCTCTCAAAAATAATTCTCTTCCAAAACCCTCTGGTTTAAAATACTCTTTCCAAATCTCCAACCCCTTTGTAGTAGATAGGAATATTTCAAGAAAGCTCAAAACTATGATATTTTCTAAGTTTTCTATTCAATTAAATTTTGAATAATATTAAAAAAACTATACTCCAAATTCATGCATCTTGCAGACTTGATATGATGTATGCTTGTAGAATTTAAAGCAGGCGGGTTGACCAACCATATGCATGAAATAGGTAGTAATACCGACCATATGCAAGTATGCAAGATGCATGAATTTGGAGCATAAAAATTTTGAATATTATTCAAAATATAGTTGACTAGAAATTTACAAAATATGATAGCTTTGAGCTTTCTTGAAATATTCTTATCTATTACAAAGGGGTTGGAGATTTGGGAACAGAATTTTAGACTAGAGGATTTTGGAAGAGAATTATTTCTGAGAGAAGTTTCCAAAGTTTTCTTTGTTTGCCTCTTTTAGCTTGCTTTCTTCTCTTTATATATAGCTTGTAAAAGAGATATGCTTGAAAATACTCTTCCAATGACGTCATTGCTTGAGTCATCTTATCTCTTATTGTCTGGAAATCTAAAATTTCATTGGATGCTTGGATTTCTTCTTTATCTGGTACTTTTGAGTGGTTGTGCCTCACTTTATTGAATTGGATTAAAAATTCCATAGCAATCATCTTCATTTTCTTGATTACGGTCTTGAGAAAACTCAATTTTTTCTTTTTCATAAATTGGAAATAAGGCATTGATCAAGTTTTTCTTGAAGTCATCCTTACTAGTATTGGCTGCCACAAGGCATTGAAATTTATTTATTTTTAGTCAAGAATTCTTGATTTTTTGTTTGCTCTGGCTTGAAAATCTCTCATGGCATAGGGTATTTTATTTCATTTATAGTATCCCACCATTTAATTTAAAATTGTCTGGTAAAAATATCAATCCCTTGATAAATAATCTTATTAAAATTTTAGCAAAATATCCATGGAATCCTATTCTTGATGTAATAATGGAGTAACATCTGGGAGACCACATAATCGTTGAAAGTTGGACCTTTTGCAAAAAGTTTGAAAACTTCCTAGAAATTTATAGGCATAATTTCAAAGTTTCTACCAAAATCTTTCCACCATATGTAGAAACCATCTTGGGAAATCATGAGTGATGATTGGAAGTAATTGTGTGAACTAGGAATGAGAAAATGGTCTAAAGTAGAATACACGACATCGGACTTTGATATAATCATGACAAGTGTAAATAGCCGGTTTGAAAGGGATTTTAAAATATAATTGAATAGAAAACTTATAGAATATCATCAAACTTTTGAGCATTCTTAAAATATTCCTATCTATTACAAAGGGGTTGGAGATTTGGAAAGAGAATTTTAGACTAGAGGGTTTTAGAAGAGAATTATTTTCGAGAGAGATTTTCAAAATTTTCTACACTTGTTCCTTTTGGCTTGCTTTCTCCTCTTTATATAGAGCTTGTAAGACAGATATGCTTAAGAATATTCTTCCAAAAATATCGATCCCTTGATAAATAACCTTATTAAAATTTCAGCAAAATATCCATGAAATCCTAAAGTAGGCGGCTTGGCTGACCATATGCATGAAATAGGCAGTAATACCAGCCATATGCAAGTATGCAAGATGCGTGAATCTGGAGTATAAAATTTTGAATATTATTCAAAATATAATTGAATAGAAGACTTACAAAATATCACAACTTTGAGCTTTCTTGAAATATTCCTATCAATTACAAAAGGGTTGGAGATTTGGAAAGAGAATTTTAGACTAGAGGGTTTTGGAAGAGAATTATTTATGAGAGAAGTTTCCAAAGTTTTCCTCATTTGTGTCTTTTGGCTTGCTTTCTCCTCTTTATATATAGTTTGTAAGAGAGATATGTTTGAGAATATTCTTCCAATGATTTCATTGGTTGCTTGGATTTCTTTTTTATCTAACATTTTGAGTGGCTGAGCCCTACTTTATTGAATTGGACTGAAAATTCCATAACAATCATCTTCATTTTCTTGAGCAGGGTCTTGAAAAAACCTAATTTTTTCTTCTTTATCAATTTGAGATAAGGCATCTGTGAGAACTCGAAAAATTTCTTTATTTCCGGGCTTTAATTTATTTCTTTGCACCCGTTTTTCACATTTTCTTTATTCTATAAATTTTCTAGACATTTTTATGAGTAAATAGGATTTTAAAAATATTTTTCTAGTATAAGTTAGTTCATGAGATTTTTGGAATGAATAGTGGACGTGGGACCCGCTAGTGCGTTAAGTGAGAGAAATTCGGCCAATTAGGTCAAGTTTTGTGTACAGGGATTTAATTACTAGGCGTTAGGAGGTGATTAGAGGTTACCTAGATGGATTAACCCTAGTGAGTAAGAGGATAAGTTTAAAATTTACAAAGGTGCCACGTGTCGCGATTGCATTGGACAAAACTTGCCTAACTCTTGACCACCTTTACCAAAAGGTTAATTTTGACCAAAAATCATATTCATACTTCATCCTCTTGGCCGAAAATTTGGGAGAGAAAAGAAGAGAGAAAAGCTTCCATTTTGGTTTCATTTCTTGCTCAATCTTGCAAACCAACCATTTGATTCTCAAATTCTTCCATAAAAAACCACTTGCTAAGGAAGATTGAAGGTCTTAGTGGAATTGTTTTGGTGATTAAGCTCTTAAGCTACAACCTTTGTTGAGAATTAAGGTATTTTGCTTGGAAACTTCACTTTTGTTCCTATTAATGCTAAATTAGTGGCCTATGGTGGCTTAATAGCTAGATTTATGGATGATTTGGAAGTTTAATTGAAAGTTGAGTAAATTTCTGATTTTTGGAGAATTTTTCTGGTATATATGATAAATGTTAGTTAGTCTTGGATTGATGGTTTAATATTGGGTCAATTGGAGCTCTTGTATGTGAATTGCGGTTAATTGCGAAAAATTTCAGTTTTGAATGAAAATTTCAGTTTTAGGGTTTTGGAATTTGGGGCTTTTCTATAATTGGTTATTAATCTTGCAATTGGTTGTGAATGAAGGGTATTGTGACCCTAATGAAGCTTATTAAGTAGCCTATGAGTGAATTGTGGCAATTGTGTTTGGTTTGGATGGGATTTGATGTTTAATTGTAGGATGGAAAAGCTGGAATTTAGGGGAAATGCTGTCCGAGTATCGAGAGAATTAGGGTTTCGTGCGTTTAAATTGTGATTGAGTAAAAATGCGAGGTTTTGGAGTTGTTTACACCTTTGACCTTAAAAATCGAAATATTTTCCATTTTTGAGCTATATTTGAATTTTGCTTTAGTAATTCACGTAAGAGGCATTCGACTCGTGTTCGAGTCTCAATTGTAGTTTCTTGTTTCTTGTAGGTCGTGCCGGTGATTCCGGACAACCGTTGGGCGAAACTTTGTGACTTGCTTACTTGAAGTGGTGAGTGTACTGTGTATGATTTGTGTTTAATGGGTTGAGTACTTGAATTCTTGGGTTGAATAACTGTGGTGTCTGTGATTGAGGCGAGAGTGTACTTCATCGCTCTTGTCCTCTTACTTGTATAACTGATTACTGGAAAATTGTGAATTTGATTGAATATCTGTGAAGTTGATTCATGCTTGGCTTGGTGTCGTTTGGGCATGAACCCTACGACTTTACTGTGACAACTGAGCTCAAGCCTCTATAGCCGTTATCGAGTCGAGCCGGTAAGAGCCGGTCGATTAGGTAACGAGCCATGAGGTTACTGTGTGTCGAGTGGAGCGTTAGCTCCTCGACTTTGTGGTATACTCGAGTATTACCCCTAATTACTGTGAGGTGTTCGGGCTCGGTAGGGGAATGTACGGTGGAAGGTAATGGAAGTAAAGTGGTGATTTACGGTCGTACTTGTCCGTTGAATGTTGACGGAGGGTCAACGGAATGTGATCAAGGGTTGCAAGGGGAAATTGGCTCCCGAGAGCCACCCGTATCCTTCTATATTTGAACTTGGCTTGGTGTTTCTTTCCATGGGTGATGTGATCCTTGTGTATCATTGAGCATGACTACATATGTGCGCTTTGGTTGCATGCCTTATTAGTACCTCATTGGGCGAAAGCTCACACTCGTTACTTTTGTTTTCCTTACAGGGTATATTTTGGAAACCATGATTTTGGGAAGCGAGTTGAGCTAGTCAGGCATTCTTTTGTACTTGTGTATAGCTCCTCGACTATTAGAATCCCTAGCTGGGGTATTTGAATATTTTGTTTTGAATTGAAAACCCTAGAGTAGGTATGTGTAAATATTTTCTCGTAGGTAATTAATGTATTTTCTTGGAAATGCACTTGTTGATCCCTATTTAAAGTTTGGTCATGTTTGGGACGCGTTCGGACGAGTTCGGACGTCAACCGCGAAAAGAAAAAATTCTGGCCGGACACTGTTCATCAGAATCCGGCCAAGTATCCGGCCAGTTCTTGGCCGGATATCCGGCCGGATTCGGGGTAAACTTGGAAAAAAAAACTTGAGGCAGCTACTGCCTCCAATCCGGCCAAGAATCCGGCCGGGTATCCGGCCAAATTCGGGCCGGATTGTGACGTGTCTTTACTGTTCATCTCCGTTTCGTTTTTCTGTTTTTGTTTTGCGTGTTCATTGTCACCCTTAATTACTATTATAATTTTCGAAACGTTTTTATTTGCGTATATGTGAGCGTTAGTAGTCCTGGCGAGAGCTGAGCAGGCAGTTCGCTAACCTTTAGGGTACGCCTTAAGGGGAGGTGGGGCTGTCACAGGTGGTATCAGAGCCTAGGTTAGAAACAACTTGGGCAAGTTAGAAATTTGTTTTAGTGCCTTTGGGGATTGTGTTAAGGTGCCATTAAGTATGATTTCTTCGTTTAAGGTGTGAATCTTAAATTGTTCTTGTAGGTTATGGCTGGAACGAGTTCAGAGGGCGGAGGTGAGCCGCCTCAGAGACGCTTTCGCGTCGTCGACTACCAGGAAAGACCTGGAGGACCCATCCGTTGCTGGAGTGCCGCTAGTTGGACTCGCCGTTGTAACCGATGCCAGAACTACTCGTATATAGATCGAGTAGTCGTAGCCATCCTTGATGAGCGTAGGAGGCTTAGGCGAGCCACCGCTGTGAGACCCCGAAATTTTACTTATCCTTATAACCCTTATGTGAACTCACTTACCTTAGATTCTTGGTTGTTTTAATGGTTGAATTTTAGCCAAGGAAGTGAATTTTGTTAAGAAAAGTTTCATAATCTCAAGTTGTTAGAAAATCTAGAAATTTTCGCAGGAGGCTCTGCACAGCTTTGGGAAAATGGCTATAACTTCGTATAGGAAAGTCGGAATTGAGTTCCGTTTGTTGCGTTTGAAACTAGACTCATAGAGCTTCTTACGGTGAAAAATTTAGAGTTTGATTCAATCTCTATAAATTCCAGAAAATTGGCAAACTTGACTGAAAATTCGGCCCTGCACAAGTAACAATAGGAATGTTGTAGTAGCTTATGGCTCAATTTGGACCAACTTATGAACTGAATCTCTTTGAGATGTCTTCTAAAGATTATTAGTATTTGAAGTATAGTTTTTAATAGGCCAAGTTTTATGAATTTTTGATATTTATAACTCAAGTTATGATTTTTCTAAAGGAAAGGTATAAGTTAGGGGTTTTTTGTGCATACTAGGGGTTTTGGTGTGTCTTTGGTGCATTTTGGTAGTGTGATCACTTGGTGAGGTGTGTGTACTACATTTGGTGGATAAGAATGAGTATTAAGTAAGAGAAATTGTGTGATTAGAAGTGCTACTAATAAGTAGTGAATTATAAGTGAAAACCCTAGTACGTGCGAGTTAAGGAAACGGTTGGAACCGACGTGCACCGTTTGTTGCCGATCGGGTGCACCATTTGAACACTATTTTATTACCTTAATCTCCTTGCTTTTATTTCACAAATATTAGCCCTAAATATCTCTTATACCAGCCGAAATATTTGACTTAAAACAAGAGGAAAAGAAAAAAAAAACAAGAGGAAAATTAGTGGTGCCAAGTGTCACTAGCTAGCTACAATTTTTGACTAAGAAACTTTCTTATCATGTCTTAACACCAATTCATCTTTCATTCCTTAAACAAAACAAAACAAACTTAAGAATAGGAGAGGGAGAGAACCGTGAGTTAAGGGGAAAAAAAACAAAGAGGAGAAAAAAAAATCTATCCAAGGTTTGACCAAGCCTTTCTTAGTCTTCATTTGACCAAGCCTTTCTTAGTCTTTATCTTGTACACATTGAACCCAACCATTTCATCTTCTTGCAAGCTTGGCCGAGAGAGAGAGGAGAGGAAGAGAGAAAAATTCCATCTTGATTTCCTTGCTTGATTTGTGAAAAATCCAAACACTAACCGAAATCCATACCGATTAATCTTAAGTTGCTTGGAGAGAAGACCTTGGTGAAGTTTTTGGAGGAATAAAACTCTTGTTTGCTTGGGGTTTGAGGTAAGTTTCTAGAAAATATCTCTTTTATTTGTCTCTTGAGATTCATTCAAGATAAGTTATGATTGAAGCTAAAAGAAGCATGGTTATGAAAGATTTTACGGTTTTAGCTAGGGTGGCATGTAATTTCCAGCTTTAGTGTTCAATTTCCAGCCTTGATATGCATTTTCCAGCCATGAGATGAACTTGATAGTTTTGATATGAGATGGTTTAACTTTGATGTGAAATTTTAAGCTTTGGTATAGGGTTTTCCAGCTTGGTTGAAATTTCCAGCTTTAGTTATAAAAGTCCAGCTTTAGTAGAGAAATTTTCAGCTTTGATGATGAACTGCCCTGCTTCTGACCAGTTACATTCGGATATGATGGAGGCCGAATTGGGCTTAGCTCAAAACATGAAAGTTGTAGGAAATAATGTTATTAAGCTGTCTGTAAAATTTCGGCTCAATCAGAGCACGGTAGAATGTTAAATGACCAAAATACCCTTACTGCCACAAGCTGCAATTTGTAAACAGTTTTGTGAATTTACCAATTTGGGCTGCGTTTGTCACCCTGATTCGTATCCAATTAACTTTTGGTTAAAACACAAAACCTGTAGCCCTATGTTTTAGCTTTCCAAAGCCTCTGAAAACACCCCAAACGGAGTTGTGTAGCCTGAGTTATTGCCGGTTAAAGTCAGTGCTGACAACCAGACTGATCATAAACTTTTGGATCTGTGATTGCCAAATTCGACTTAGATAAACTATAAATTAGGTTAAGTTGCCTTCATGAAAGTTGTGCCCCTCTGTCTTAGCTTCATAACGGTGTAAGATTCACCCTGATTCGATAAACATAGCTCTGGTTATGATTAAAATGCTATGAGATGTCAAATATGCCGTTTAGTTTTTGTCTTCAAAAATTGATTTCCAATTGTACTATTGCACTTGTGTTGTACTTGGATGATTTTGGAGCCTAATGGAAGGGCTATTTTGGTAACATTACTTGTGTGTTATTGTGGGGCTGAATTAAAGAAAATCAAGAAGCCATAAATGGCTGGAAATTTGGTAAACACAAAGGGCGTGCTGCCCAAATTCGCACTCAAGGGTTAAGTAGAATTACGCTTGTCTTGAGTAATGTTTTGAGGACGAATCTAACTCGATTTGTCTAGATTATCCAAGTTTCCTTTTGTGGAGGTATATAAGTTGAAATTCGGCCGAAACTTGCACCCTTGGAAATTTACAACTAATCGAAATACGTTTTCTTCATTTCTTCGACCCAAATAGTATTTTCACATATAATTGCTTCAAAATTTCACCGTTTGAAAAGCGAGCAAGGGTTTTACGAATATTCCCTAAATAAGTTTCAATTACTTGATTCTCGTTAAATGAAACGTTTAAGTTTTGAGCCTTAGTTACTTTTCAATGCTCTTAAACAATATTTTCTCGCAGATTTGAACTCCAAGAGCGGAGTAATACCCAAAAACGACCTGTAAAGGCACTGCATCTGTTGGTGAGTGCTTCCAAATACCTGATTGAACTTGACACTTGTTTTCAATACTTGACCAATGTGATCGAATGAAATGTGATGGGTATGGTCGGGCAAGGGTGTACTTTATCGCACTTGCTCTAATGTGATATGTACTTGTTATTGTTGGAATCGACTTGATATACTTGTGCTTGACTTGTAAGTGCGGAGCGGCAGTATGTACCACACTCGATCCGAGTGGGAGGTACCTCTCTTTCCCGTCTCCGTACTTCTATCTTGATTCCATCGATTGGAGATGTTATCTAATCGATTTCTTGGGGACCCAAACCCCACTGGCTAGTTAATCGAATCGAGCCGGCAAGGGTTTGGTCGATTAGATAACGAACCATGGGTATCTAGTGTTGTCGAGTGGAGTGTTATCTTCTCGACTAATTGGTATACTCGAGTATTACCACCAATGTTTATTGTGGAGTTCGGGCCCGGTAAGGGGGTTTGGTCGGTGGACGGAGATTGGAGTTAAGTGGTGTTCTACTGGACTAGTTACCTCACTTGAAAGTTGACGGAGTGTCAACTACCAATTGATCAAGCCATGGTGGAGCCAATACATGAACAACTGTATCCTTACTTGTGAAATACGAATGGTTATTGTTTGGCTATATGAAGAATTATTACTCATTTCTTGACTTGTTTTGCTTACTATTTCACTATTGTGCTGCTTCTATGTTATTTGATGATTAATTTGATATTTGGAACCTCACTGGGCTTTTAGCTCATTCCACGCCATTTGTTTTCCTTACAGGAGGTACGAGTTAGGCGCAAGAGTTGCAACGACTAGTGTAGTCTAATAGTTTTGAGTTTTGAAGTTGTACTCGCGTTAACACCCGATTAGGGTTGTATGTACTTGACTTGTAGCACTTTAAAGTATTATGGCATGTGAAAGCCTTGTATCTGGGTGAACATCAATGTATATGTATAAGAAGTTTGAACTTGTTGTGGTATTTATCTTCAATGGATGATGGTTTTCTCGAGTGCTAGTGAGTGAGTCCTGGCGAGAACTGGGCAGGCGACTCGCTAAACCCTAGGGGGAGGTGGGGTCGTCACAACCGCTAGGGACCAAACCGAGATGGTTAGGTTGAGGGGTATGATGCGTATGCAAGCGGACCGGATCCGCGAGATTGAAGGGGATGTTATCTTGGAGCAAGAGCAAACCAACACTTTTAGAGAACAGTTGCACGTGGCCACTGACCGCCTCACGAGGGTGACCAGGGTAGTTAAAGACCGGTCGGGAGGCATCATTAACGAATGCGAGGCGCTAATCCAAGGGGTGATTGGCGCCAATGTGCGAGTAGAGGCGTCCAGCGATAGTACATCGGACGGGGGAAGCACGCCTAGCTCTAGTCATGGGGGAGAGTCCGTGTGCTCCGTGGGGAACTAGGTTAGAGCTCCTTTGAGCTGTGTTTTGATCCCATGTGGGGACTAGCTAGGGGAAAGCTACTAGTTAGCTACTTTTGTCTTTTGACCTAGCTTTGTGTATGTATTTTTGAATGACCTCGCTACTTCCATGGGATTGTTTTGTACATATTTGACTGACTGCTACTGTATGACTTGTTTAATATATCTGTGACTTATTTGCATCGATGTCCTTGTTTAATGTTTAATTCTTATTCCTTGTTTACTTTTATTTCTTATTTTGATACCGTACTTGTGTTTCGACCCTAGATTTGAGTTAAGTCATGGAAGGTACTCGTAGTGGCCGAGGTCGTGGACGCGGTCTTAGGCAACCTTCGACTGATAGGGGTACTCAGGAACCCACGCCTGGACCTAACCCTGAACCTATAATCGACCCAAATACTCAAGTGGCTGTCGCTATTCAGCGAATAACTGACTTGTTGGCCCATGTAATAGAACATCAGGGCCAGCACCCTGTCCAACAACCTGGGAACCCTGGCAATCACCTAGAGGTGAGGATCGAGCTCTCGAAAGGTTCCAAAAGTTCTCCCCTCCGAAATTCCTAGGAGGACCCGATCCGGACGTGGCCGAACGGTGGCTGGAGAAAATGGTAGACATTTTTGCGGCCCTACATTACTCGGAGGAGAGACAGGTCACTTTTGCTGTCTTTCAGTTGGAGGGAGCTGCCCGTTCGTGGTGGAACATTGTTCGAACTAAATGGGAGAGAGAACAAACACTGCGAACTTGGGCCAACTTCATGAGGGAATTCAACGCGAAATACTTCCCGCCTTTAGTCCAAGAAAAGAACGAGGATGAGTTCATCAGGCTGCGCCAAGGCACGTAAACGGTGGCCGAGTACGAGAGCCAGTTTATTCGATTGTCGAATTTCGCCCCTGAACTTATTGTAACGGAGCAGAGAAGGATTCGGCGATTCACTCAGGAGCTGAACGTGGAAATTCAGAAGGATCTGGCGGTTGCCCAGATCACCACCTTTAGTGAAGCAGTGGAGAAGGCACTGCGAGTGGAGAATACTAGGCTTCAGGTTAGAAACTTCCAGGTGAGGAAGCGGGGATTCCCTGGAAGTAGTTCTGGTCAGGGCGAGCGGAGCAACCCTCCTAAGTCTGGACGAGGGATCGGTGGAGGAAGATTCTCGGGATCGGCGAGAGGGATCTCGTCGAGGGGTGGTTCGTTTGGACGAGGCTAGCAGAGAAGTGCCTCACAAGGGAGTTCAGCCTCTGTTGTCCGAGGACCTTGCGTGTTTTGCGGGAAACCAAACCATACGGAGGATAATTGCTGGAGGAAGGAGAGAAAATGCCTGCGCTGTGGGAGTGCGGAGCATCAGATAGCTACTTGTCCAATATTACCTCGAGAGGCGAGAGTGACCCCATAATCGTCAAGGGCCAGTTCTAGCCAGTCTAAAGTGGAAGGGACGAAACCGAAAGTGCCCGCTCGGGTGTACTCACTTGAGCAACACCAAGTCCCTGACCCATCTGGAGTCGTAGAAGGTACCATCGCTGTTTTCCATCGTCTAGCTAGGATTTTGATTGACCTCGGTGCTACCCATTCCTTTGTTAACCCCGATTTCATGTGCGGCATTGATATAAAACCTGTTAGTCTATCCCATAACTTGGAGGTTAGTGCCCCTACGGGAAACCAACGGTTGATTACTAGTGTGATGTATGTGAATTGTGAGATTTGGGTAGGAGAGAGGAAATTACTGGGGAACTTGGTAAGTTTAGCTATTAAGGGGTACGACGTCATACTAGGTATGGATTGGTTAGTTAAGTACGATGCCCAACTTGACTGTAAGAGGAAGGTAGTAGAATTTCGTATACCTGGGGAGGCGACTTTAAGGCTAGATGTGAGGGGTAGTCTTGTCTCATCTGCATTGATTTCGGCCATTAGAGTTAGGAAACTGTTGTGTAGAGGGGCGCAAGGGTTCCTAGCTTTCCTCATAAACTCTCCAGTGGATAAATTGAAGGTAGAGGATGTACCTATCGTGAGTGAATACCCAGATGTGTTTCCGGACGAATTAGTAATCTTACCTCTGGAGAGAGAGATAGAGTTTAAGATTGATCTGATAACAGGAACATCACCTATCTCTAAAATCCCCTATCGAATGGCACCTGCTGAACTTAAGGAGTTGAAGTTACAATTGCAAGATTTGTTGGAGCGAGGGTTTATCCGAGAGAGTGGATCTCCATGGGGAGCCCCTGTGCTATTTGTAAAGAAAAAGGATGGGACATTGAAGTTGTGTATAGATTATCGGGGATTGAATAATGTAACCATTAAGAACAAATACCCACTGCCCCATGTTGATGAGTTATTTGATCAGCTACAGGGAGCAGCAGTCTTTTCAAAGTCAGACCTCCGTCAGGGATACTATCAGCTGTTGATTAGGAAAGAGGATGTACCCAAAACTGCCTTCAATTCCCGATATGGACATTTTGAATTTGCCGTTACACCCTTTGGTTTGACCAATGCCCCTGCTGCCTTTATGGACTTGATGCACAGAGTTTTCAAACCCTTCTTGGACCGATTTGTCGTCGTTTTCATTAATGACATCTTAGTCTATTCTAAGTCCCGAGAGGAGCATGAGCAACATTTGATGTTAGTTTTACAAACCCTAAGAGATCACCAGTTGTATGCCAAATTTAGTAAGTGTGAATTTTGGCTGGAGAAAATCTCGTTCCTAGGGCATGTGATTTTGAAAGAGGGCATTACAGTAGACCCGGCGAAGGTAGAGGCGGGAAACTGAGTGGAAACGACTCGAAACACCCACCGAAGTTCGAAGTTTTCTAGGGTTGGTTGGGTATTATCGGCGGTTTATTAAAGATTTTTTCGAACCTTGCTAGCCCTTTAATCAATTTGACGAAAAAGAGTGGGCGTTTTCTATGGGATGCTAAGTGCGAGGGTAATTTCCAAGAGTTGAAACGCAGATTAACCATGGCCCCTATTTTAGCCCTACCTAATGGAAAGGATAGTTTCTCTGTGTATACTGATGCTTCAAGGGAAGAATTAGGGTGCGTGTTGATGCAGAATAAGAATGTAATTTCCTTTGCCTCTAGAAAATTGAAACCGCATGAGCAAAATTACTCGACCTATGACCTGGAATTAGCCGCGGTTGTTTTTGCCCTGAAAAAGTGGAGACACTACCTGTACGGGGTAACTTTTGAGGTTTATTCTGACCACAAAAACCTTAAGTACCTATTTTTCCAAAAAGAGCTAAATATGAGGCAACGAATGTGGATGGAATTCTTAGAAGATTACGACTGTACGATTAACTACCACCCGGGAAAGGCGAATGTAGTAGCTGATGCCTTAAGTCGAAAGGCTTAAATAGCTGGGTTGATGGTCAGAGAGTGGGAGATGTTGGGAGTAGTGAGTGAGTGGAACCCTAGGTTGGAGCGTCAAAAAATAATCTTAGGAAACATCCGAGTAACCTCTGCTATCCTGGAGCGAGTCAAAGAGGCCCAGAAGGATGATCCGCTAGTTCAAAAATGGAGGGACAAGGTGGAGAAAGGAGAATTACCTAATTTTAATTTAAATTCTGAAAGGATATTGAAGTATCGGAACCGAATAGTGGTGCCCGAGGACGAAACCTTAAAAAGGGAGATTTTGGAGGAAGCCCATCGATCGAAATATACGATCCATCCGAGTAGTAATAAGATGTATCAAGAGCTACGGAAGTTGTACTGGTGGAATAAAATGAAGAGGGAAATAGCCAATTACGTACAAACCTGCCTCATTTGCCAGCAAATAAAGGCGGAGCATCAAAAACCCTCTGGGTTGTTACAACCCTTGGAGATACCTGAATGGAAGTGGGAAAACGTAACGATAGATTTCGTTTCTGGATTGCCAAGGACCCAAAAAGGACATGATGCCGTATGGGTGATTGTTGATAGACTAACTAAGTCGGCCCATTTCTTACCTATTAACATGAAATACTCTCTGGAGAAGTTGGCTCAACTGTATATGAGTGAAATTGTGAGACTGCACGGGATTCCTGTGAGTATAGTTTCATATAGGAATCCACGTTTCGTGTCTAGGGTTTGGCAGAAATTCCAGAAAACCTTGGGAACCAAACTCAATCTTAGTACCACGTATCACCCCCAAACAGATGGACAATCTGAGCGAACCATTCAAACCCTTGAGAACATGTTACGAACCTGTATCCTGGATTTTGGGGGTAATTGGGGCCAACACATGACTTTGGTAGAGTTTGCCTACAATAATAGTTACCACTCTTCAATCCAAATGGCACCGTATGAAACTCTCTATGGCCGGAAATGCCGTTCACCAGTTTATTGGGATGAAGTAGGAGAAAAGAAAGTTTTGGATCCAACAATCATTCCATGGATGAAGGATGCACGAGAAAAGGTTAAACTAATACGTCAAAAACTTCAGACCACTCAAAGCCGACAAAAGAGCTATGCAGATAACCGAAGGAAAGACTTGGAATTCGAAATTGGAGACCGTGTGTTTCTTAAGGTTACACCGTTACGAAGTGTCACGGCAGGTAGAGGGAAGAAACTGCAACCTAAATTCGTAGGACCCTTTAAAGTCCTCCAAAGAGTTGGAAAAGTGGCGTACCGTCTCGAGTTACCTTTCAGTTTATCCAGAATCCACGACGTTTTCCATGTTTCAATACTCAAGAAGTACTATCCTGATCCAACCCATATCTTACGACCAGAGGAGATTGAAGTAGACGAAACCCTTACCTATAAGGAGAAACCTGTGCAATTACTCGATCGAAAGGTTAAGGAGCTGAGAAATAAGACTATCCCCTTGGTAAAGGTCTTATGGAGAAATCACGGTATAGAGGAAGCAACCTGGGAAGTGGAAGAAGAAATGCAAAAGAGATACCCTGAGCTGTTTAGTAACCCAGGTGAGAAATTTCGAGGACGAAATTCTTTAAGGGGGAGAGAGTGTGAGAACCCGAAAAATTTCTTTATTTCCGGGCTTTAATTTATTTCTTTGCACCCCTTTTCCACATTTTCTTTATTCTATAAATTTTCTAGACATTTTTATGAGTAAATAGGGTTTTAAAAATATTTTTCTAGTATAAGTTAGTTCATGAGATTTTTGAAATGAATAGTGGACGTGGGACCCGCTAGTGCGTTAAGTGAGAGAAATTCGGCCAATTAGGTCAAGTTTTGTGTACAGGGATTTAATTACTAGGCGTTAGGAGGTGATTAGAGGTTACCTACATGGATTAACCCTAGTGAGTAAGAGGATAAGTTTAAAACTTACAAAGGTGCCACGTGTCGCGATTGCATTGGACAAGACTTGCCTAACTCTTGACCACCTTTACCAAAAGGTTAATTTTGACCAAAATCATCTTCATACTTCATCCTCTTGGCCGAAAATTTGGGAGAGAAAAGAAGAGAGAAAAGCTTCCATTTTGGTTCCATTTCGGTTCCATTTCTTGCTCAATCTTGCAAACCAACCATTTGATTCTCAAATTCTTCCATAAAAAACCACTTGCTAAGGAAGATTGAAGGTCTTAGTGGAATTGTTTTGGTGATTAAACTCTTAAGCTACAACCTTTGTTGAGAATTAAGATATTTTGCTTGGAAACTTCACTTTTGTTCCTATTAATGCTAAATTAGTGGCCTATGGTGGCTTAATAGCTAGATTTATGGATGATTTGGTAGTTTAATTGAAAGTTGAGTAAATTTCTGATTTTTGGGGAATTTTTCTGGTATATATGATAAATGTTAGTTAGTCTTGGATTGATGGTTTAATATTGGGCCAATTGGAGCTCTTGTATGTGAATTGCGGTTAATTGCGGAAAATTTCAGTTTTGAATGAAAATTTCAGTTTTAGGGTTTTGGAATTTGGGGCTTTTCTATAATTGGTTATTAATCTTGCAATTGGTTGTGAATGAAGGGTATTGTGACCCTAATAAAGCTTATTAAGTAGCCTATGAGTGAATTGTGGCAATTGTGTTTGGTTTGGATGGGATTTGATGTTTAATTGTAGGATGGAAAAGCTGGAATTTAGGGGAAATGCTGTCCGAGTATCGAGAGAATTAGGGTTTCGTGCGTTTAAATTGTGATTGAGTAAAAATGCGAGGTTTTGGAGTTGTTTACACCTTTGACCTTAAAAATCGAAATATTTTCCATTTTTGAGCTATATTTGAATTTTGCTTTAGTAATTCACGTAAGAGGCATTCGACTCGTGTTCGAGTCTCAATTGTAGTTTCTTGTTTCTTGTAGGTCGTGCCGGTGATTCCGGACAACCGTTGGGCGAAACTTTGTGACTTGCTTACTTGAAGTGGTGAGTGTACTGTGTATGATTTGTGTTTAATGGGTTGAGTACTTGAATTCTTGGGTTGAATAACTGTGGTGTCTGTGATTGAGGCGAGAGTGTACTTCATCGCTCTTGTCCTCTTACTTGTATAACTGATTACTGGAAAATTGTGAATTTGATTGAATATCTGTGAAGTTGATTCATGCTTGGCTTGGTGTCATTTGGGCATGAACCCTACGACTTTACTGTGACAACTGAGCTCAAACCTCTATAGCCGTTATCGAGTCGAGCCGGTAAGGGCCGGTCGATTAGGTAACGAGCCATGAGGTTACTGTGTGTCGAGTGGAACGTTAGCTCCTCGACTTTGTGGTATACTCGAGTATTACCCCTGATTACTGTGAGGTGTTCGGGCTCGGTAGGGGAATGTACGGTGGAAGGTAATGGAAGTAAAGTGGTGATCTGCGGTCGTACTTGTCCGTTGAATGTTGACGGAGGGTCAACGGAATGTGATCAAGGGTTGCAAGGGGAAATTGGCTCCCGAGAGCCACCCGTATCCTTCTATATTTGAACTTGGCTTGGTGTTTCTTTCCATGGGTGATGTGATCCTTGTGTATCATTGAGCATGACTACATATGTGCGCTTTGGTTGCATGCCTTATTAGTATCTCATTAGGCGAAAGCTCACACTCGTTACTTTTGTTTTCCTTACAGGGTATATTTTGGAAACTATGATTTTGGGAAGCGAGTTGAGCTAGTCAGGCATTCTTTTGTACTTGTGTATAGCTCCTCGACTATTAGAATCCCTAGCTGGGGTATTTGAACATTTCGTTTTGAATTGAAAACCCTAGAGTAGGTATGTGTAAATATTTTCTCGTAGGTAATTAATGTATTTTCTTGGAAATGCACTTGTTGATTCCTATTTAAAGTTTGGTCATGTTTGGGACGCGTTCGGACGTCAACCGCGAAAAGAAAAAATTCTGGCCGGACACTGTTCATCAGAATCCGGCCAAGTATCCGGCCAGTTTTTGGCCGGATATCCGGCCGGATTCGGGGTAAACTTGGAAAAAAACCTTGAGGCAGCTACTGCCTCCAATCCGGCTAAGAATCCGGCCAGATTCCAGCCGGATTGTGACGTGTCTTTACTGTTCATCTCCATTTCGTTTTTCCGTTTTCGTTTTGCGTGTTCATTGTCACCCTTAATTACTATTATAATTTCCGAAACGTTATTATTTGCGTATATGTGAGCGTTAGTAGTCCTGACGAGAGTTGGGCAGGCAGTTCGCTAACCTTTAGGGTACGCCCTAGGGGGAGGTGGGGCTGTCACAGCATCGATCAAATTTTTCTTGAAATCTTCCTTACTAGTAATGGCTGCCACAAGGCATTGAAATTTATTTTTTGTAGTAAAAAATTCCTGATTTTTTGTTTGCTCTAGCCTGAAAATCTCTCGTGACATAGGATATTTTATTTCATTTACAGTATCCCATCAATTAATTTTAAATTGTCTAGTAAAATTATCAATCCCTTGATAAATAATCTTATTAAAATTTCAGCAAAATATCCATGGAATCCTATTCTTGATGTAATAATGGAGAAACATTTGGAAGTCCACATAATCGTTAAAAGTTGGATCATTTGCAAAAAGTTTGAAATCCTCCTGGAAATTTATAGGCATAATTTCAAAGTTTTCACCAAAATTTTTGCACCATGTGTAGAACCATCTTGGAAAATCATGAGTGACGATTGGAAGTAATTGTATGAACTAGGAATAAGACAATGGTCTAAAGTAGAATATATAATACCAAACATTGATATAATCATCATAAGTGTAACTAGTTGGTTTGAAAGAGATTTTAAATTGAATCTGAATTTGATAACTCGTAACAAGCCAATTTTCGAGTTTGATGATTTCCTTAATTTTTATTTTGTGGTGCTTGACTTGTTCTTCTAGAGTTTTTTTTGGAAACCATTTCAAGGGTTCAATGGAATTGGTTTCTAATAAGATTTGTTCAAAGATTTTTCTAGTTATAAAAGGGGTTTTAGAAAAATAGAGTATGTTTGGGTAAAAGTAAGTTTTGATCAGTTCAGCATAGGTTTTATTCGTAAAGAAGGGCTTTATTTCTCCAATATAAGCTTCATCTTGTTTGGAGAAGAATTTTGACAATAAAGGGATTTAATAAGTTGGACTGGTTGGAAATCAAAGAAAGATGCATTAATATTTGGGGTATATGCTTTAAGGGAATTAATTGTTTTTGGTAATGGAGTTTTCTTTGGGCTTGGGTTTGAAGTACTTGGGCTTGATGGAAGAGTTTGAATGTTGGGGTTTTTATGGCATTGATATATGTGCTTGGAATCGGTTGGACTGAAGTTATAGGTCTTTGAGACATAGGCATTTGTCTTGAAGTTTGAATCAAAATTGGACTAGGAATGTTTGAAGATAAAAGGGCCTTGAGGGCTTGCATTCAGGTCTTCTAGACATGCCCTTGTAAAAATTCTCTGGTCAAAAAATCCGATAAAGAATTCTGCTCTCATTTAATAAATTCAATTTCAAAATCAAAATTTGAAAGTAAAACTTGCCATCTTGCAAAATTGTTTTGAAACTAAATTTTTAACATCCTTCTGCAAAACATCTTTAGCTACTTAACAATCAATTCGTAATAAAACTTTTTTTTTATAAAATCATCTTGAAATTTTGTAATACATAAAACAATTGATAAAATTCCTTTTTTAATTGTAGAATACTTCTTTTGAACTCCAATCTAGATACTAGATTGATATTGGACTAATTGCTCGTTTTGCTTGAAGTCAAGTCTGGAATCATGCATATGTTCATATGATGTAATATGCTTATGCTTATTTTGTTTGAGAATGCCTTCATATCCTACATCTGATGCATTTGTTTTGGCTATCATGAATGCATGTGGATGAGAAATTCCTAAAAATGGAAGATGCTTGACAATTTGCTGAATTCTTTGGATGGTTTTGGTATGTCTTTCAGACCAAGCTAGGGAGATTATTTCTAAGTCTTTTATATAGTGGTTCACAGATTTGTCTTAAATCCTTAATAAAATTAGAAACATAATTAAGACATCCTAGAAATATTTATAATTGATTTTTATCTTTAATTTTGTCTGGAAATTTATTAGCAATTTCTAAGGATCTACCTATTAGCTTATAATTTCCTTGATGAATATCATGTCCTAGAAATCTTAATTTAGTTTGAAATAATTTCATCTTTTATTTTGAAACAATTAATCCATTTTTCTTAACAGTATTAAAAAATATATCTAAGTGCTTAAAATGTTTTTCTACTGAATAAAAAATATTAATACATCATCTATGTAAACAATAATAAAAGTAGAATAAGGATTGAAGATATCATTCACGATTTTTTGAAATTCAGATGGTGCATTCTTAAGTCCAAATGGTATAACTTTCCATTGATATTGTCCAAAAGGAATATTAAATTAGTTTTATGTCTATCTTTCATGACAATGTGAATTTACCAAAATCCTGATTTCATATCCAAATTTGAGTAAATTACAAAACCACAAATTCTTTTTAATAGATCTCTTTTGTTTGGTGTCGAGTACCTAATCCATAACAATGCTTTGTTTAATGACTTATAATTAGGGATGGCAATTGGAGTGGGTGCCCATACAGGGGGCTAATGGGACGGGGGTTGGGGCGGGGCGGGGGGTATTGTTTCCTCTCATTTAGAAACTGGACGGCAGAGTATACCCCTGCCCCGCCACCCGTTAAAAGAAATTAATAAATATATATATGTAGGTATACAATTATATATATAATATTTAATTTAATTAGTTGCAAACCTATAATAATGATATTATTAGTTATATGTATAATATAATGGATATTTGTATATATAATATAATTGATATTATCAATTATACTAATAATTATACATGTCTACTAATAAAAATTATTAATTAGTTATACTAAATTTACTAATATATTTATATTAAATTCTTAATTACACTTAACACAATATCATTTTTTTCTAAAAAAAACACAATAATGACTTAGTAATTGTATTTGTATCAAAAGTGAAAACTTGACTACTTTAGTTGCATTTGTTTCGTTATGTTGGATTATAATCAAATAACTTTTGTTTGATTGTTTTTATGAGTTTCAATTGTAAAATTATAATGGATAATAATTTGGTGATATGTTGATATTTTGGTACTTGATTATTTGCTAATATTTGACTATAATAAAATTATATAAAAAATTTTATTAGCCCCCACATGGGCACCCATGGGGGACGCGGGATGGGGCGAGGCTGGGGGGAGTTAGTGGGCAATGAGGCAGGAGACGTGGTAGGGGTCCCCCGCCCCATTGCCATCCCAATTTATAATCAATGACAAGTCTTGGAGCACCTCATTCAATTTTTGCACTGTTATTTACATAAAAAGCAGAACAACTCTAGGGAAACTTAAATGGTTCTATAATATCTTTTTCTAATAATGTTTGTATTTCTTGCATTCAACATTCTAATAATTCTGTATTCATTTGAATTGGTCTAGTTTGGTGGAATTTGTTTTCATTAAATTCCAGAATATAAGGTAAATAAACAATATGTTTTTTCCTTTTCTAGAAAGCACTTGGTAAATTTGAACAAATTTCCTTTTTGAAGTTTTCTTATACTTCTATTATTAATCTTGTATTAATTTAGTTTGTAATCTTTCCTCTATTTTATTAATTTTTATTTCTTCTTTCAAATAATTTATTTATTTTGTAATATTATTTGCTGCCCTTTGTTTCAATTTCTTGGCTATTTGAATAAAATTTATTTCTTTGACTAATGGAGAAGTCATAAAAGGAAAGTAAATTTCTTGGTCTAGTACTTTTGTAGTGATTCCCTTATCACTTACATAAAATGGAAAATTTTGAAATAAAAATGGAGTTCCTAAAATTATTTCTTTATGTAAATCTTTTACTAAGATAAAAGTATTTTGAAAACAAAATCCTTGTTTACAAACATGTACATTTGAGAGTTTATAATTAACTTCTAACCTCTTTCCACTTGATCCATGCAATCTTTCTTTTGTTTTTTGATAAAATTGAGTTGGAACTAATTCTTCTAAGATACAATTATTGTATGCTCCTGAATCTAATAATGCTATTATATCTAAATATATTTCTTTATTTATAAGAATCTTTACTGGAATACACCACCGTTGAAATTTTATTTCTGAAATAGAGGAAATCAAATATCCTTCATTGTTTCTCTCAACTTGTATATTATTATTTACTTCTGAAAAATGTAATTGCTCCTCTTTTTCTTTTGATTCTTTTAAAATTTGAACTTCTCTTTGTAGTGCTAAAAGTAGATATTTTATATCATAGTTTCCTATCTTTAATACTTTTAATTCTTTCTTTAATTGTTTGACTTCTACTTGTAAATCTTGAGTATTAACACTGATTTGAGGTTTTTCAAATATATTAAAACTTCCTTTAAATTAAAAGGTTCTATATTTTTAAAATTTTCCTCTTGAATCACTATATCTTTTAGTTTTAGTAAAGATTCTCATTTTATATCATTATCATTAATTTTATCTATTAATTATAGGAAAAATTGTTTATCACTACTTGAGATAACATTTATGCTTGAAAATCCACATTCACAAATTCCTATGCATTCACAACTATTTGTTGGAAACTTATAATCTTCGTTAGAATTTTCTTGTATTTGGAAATTTTCATCTTGTTGAGATTTGGATTGAGAAATATGATCAATAACTTTTAATATTTGAGTTTTAACATCTTCTTCTAATTCTAAAATTGAAATTTTATCTCTAATTCTACAATATCTAACAATATGACCTAACTTACTACACTTAAAACAAACAACAGAAGAAACTTGAGAGGATACTTGAGACTTTGATTTGGTCTTGGTCCTACTTCTATAATTTTTAGGTGTTTTAGAAAAACTTACCCTTTTATTAACTAAATATGACTTAGATGTAGTAGAGTTTTTTGTCCTACTTTTATTATAGTTTAAGTAAGATTTAGATCTAGATGATTTTGATGATATTACTTTTTTTTTGTAGAAGGGGTTTCTATTTTTTATAGCCATATTGGTGACAAAACGATCCAAATTCTCTTCTTGTTTCTTGACCTTCTCTCTTAATTTTTTATTTTAATTTTAAGTCAGTCTATAAACTTAATCCTTTAGAATTAATAAAGTTTATTAAATCTCCATAAGTTAAATTTGAATAAGGAATTTCTCGATTATGTAATCCTCTAAGTCTTTGCCTTACTTTTTCAGCAAATAAATTTGGTAATCTTGCTAAAAATCTTTCTTTCCAATGTGAGTGAATACAATCTATTCTAAAAAATACTTTAGTTAAAAAACATATCTTTATACCATCGAAAATCAGTAATCCATGTATATTCCACTCATATATTGATTCTTCTGAATAATAATGACTTTGATGTAGATGAGTTTCTTCAAATTGCTTATCTAGGAAGCAGGATTTAGGATAAAAATTTTTACCATGATATACTTAGGTTGAAAAAGAATCGGGTCTGGAAGATATATTTTTTATAATTAATTTGAGTATTATCTTGAAATTAGGAAATGCATTCTTTAGTATTAGAATCTTCAAGCTGAGATATCACAGAAATTTGTTTGAAGGTACTATTTGACCCATTTATTTCTAAATTAGCTAACTTTTCTAAAATTTGTCTTATTAATTAGAGTCATTTTTTAATTTAATAGTTTTAGGTAATTCGAATGGTTTGAGAAAAGGTTTAGAGGGATCTACCTATGGGGGTTTATCAGTGGTATTATAGGTTTTATATTATTTAATTTTTCTAATTGATTTGCTATAGTATTTAGAGCTTGACTAATATTATTATTTTGTTGAATTATTTTATGTATATCTTTATTTGTTGGAATAGTTTTTCTTCAGAAGTATTTTTAAATGGAGAAGTTTCAATAGTTTGGTTTCTATGTTATATTTTAATTTCTTCTAAAGAAGGGTGAATAGATGTAACAGTATTTCTAGCACTAGTTTTCTAGGTTTTATATAATACTAGATTTATAATATATTTAGAAAATGGTTTTCAATTTTATTTCTATGTCAATAAAATTGAAACCATTCAAAGAAATCTAAATGAGCTTCGAGTTTGATTAACTCTTGAAAATAATCTTTTTAAAATTGTTCTATTTTTTCTTTGGAAAAAGTTTTAAAATACCATTCCCTATACATACACACACACACACACACACACTCTCTCTCTCTCATATATATATATACATATATATATATATATTAGGCAGGTGACAAGGCAGGGATGGGGCGAGGGTATACTTCTTAGTTCCCCGCTTTATCTTTTAATGGGGGAGAAAATTACCCACCGCCTCGCCCTGCCTCTCACCCCATCAACCCCCGACGGGCACCCATCCAAATTGCTATTCGTACAAGTGATACTCATACATAAAAGATAAATCAGTCAGAGTTTACGAACCGAAGCAAAGCAAAACCTTGACAATCAAACTCTTAAAACTTTGAAAGTGCCGAGTGTTTACAACCAAACAATATAAAACCTTCTTGAGCTTTGACACCCATTTTGGCGAAAAATGTCAATAAATTGGTTTGCTTCTCTTAGATGTACTTAACGATAATTGATTGGAATATTTGCATAATAGTCTTGCAGAGACAAATGAGTAGAGAAATAGAAAGCATCAGATCAGCTTTAGAGTTAAAAAAATCAACAAGTACTTTTGCATCCATTTCCACACAAACTTGATTGATGTTCAAGGTCTTTGTAGACACCAAAATTTTCCTTATCTCAAATCTATGATTATTTTATTTTTATTTTATTCTTTTACTTGTTTTCAATAAAAAAAATTTGCTTAATTAATTGTTTTAATTTTGTTTTGTAGGTTTGTGGAATAAAAAGAGAGTAAAAATGAAAATTTAGAAAAAAAACAATCAAAATGACCCATTTTTCTTTAAACCTCAAACCCAATTCCTAAACTCCAAAATGAGCCCACTCAAAACCGAGCAAAGGCCCACTTGAAACCAAGCAAAAGTCTAGAAAGAAGTGTCTGAAAATGAGGCCCATTGGCCAATTTCTTTTGCTTCCAAAAAAAAATGCGTGCTATTATTTCTTCATCTTCCCAATAAGAGATCAGTACGAGGCTTTGTACCGGAACTTCATGGTTTGATTTGCTTCTTTCTTTTCCTTTTTTTTTTCTTTTTCTTTTCTTTCTCCCCAATCCTTGTTCATATAAGGATAACTCACCTTATTGAAATCTTATCCTTTAACACCTAACAAAATTCATCAAAAAGTTAGAAAAGAAGCACATCATCCTTTTTCTAAAATTTCATCCTAACCCTTAGTTTTAGGGTTTTGTTTCTTAGCATGGGTTCATATAAATACATTAATAAGGGAGGTTTTAGGGTTTAGCAAGTAGATAGAGGGAGATTCAGAGCAAAAAAGAGAGAGAGAGAGAGAAAAGGAAATTTTTTTCTTCAGAAAACTAGGAAAAAGGACTGCCAAACCAGCCCCATTTGAACTCATTTTTCTTGTTCGTTACAGGTCCATTTGGGGTGACTCTTTTTTCTGGATTTTCTAGGAATATAGGAGAACAATTTCTCTATTAAAGATTTTCGGTGATAATCATTCAAACCCCTTCAAAATCGCGCTTGAACTCGACCCCCTCTCAACTCTTGAAACTTTTGATTTCTTCAAGGAAAGGAAGACCAGCCTTCATTCAGTCTCCATGTCCGACTCATTGTTTCTACAACCTTCAAGAAACCTCCAGGTAACCTCATCCACCTTCTTTTTTCGTTTAATGAAGATTAGATTCATGCTTGGCTAGAGAAACTCATCTTATGTTTCCTTTTTGGGTTGCATATGGTGGATTTTGATGTGGTCATTTTAAGACTAGAAACTTTAGCATATTTTGCTCCTCATCTTCTCCAAGAATTTGCATATGTAATCTTGTTCGAGGTTGTTAAGATTTGGGGTAGAAATATGGCATTGAAGTTTCTTTGTATTCTTTAGTCTTGGTCATTTAGCTTTTATGGGCTGAATTTGATTATTTAGTTATGTTTCTAGTATTGTATAAGATCATTTGTGTGCAAAATGTGCATGTCAAAAGTCATTGGAATGTTTTTCTGGCGAAAATTCCGACCATTTGGTTAGAAATCTTGCAAAGGACCTGACGAAACAATGAGTCAAAATGTTTGACTCGAGTCCACCATTGCTTCTTTCATTTTGTTGCTTTTTGTTTTCCTTTTCGTTCATTCCCTTTCTTTTGTTTTTGTAACATTTATGATGTAAATGGATCCATTATATTGGTTGGGTTGGTTCTATAATGTAACATGACCTGATTGGCATTCCTATCTTGGGCTTGTTTGTTCATTTTACTGTATTGAAATTTGGGTTTCATCCGTGGATATACATAGTTTTGTTTGGGTCCTAAATTTGAATTGCTTTGATTTTGACCTGAAGTTGTTTGTGCATTTAGTTAGGTTTGCATGCATTGTGTTAGAGTCATTTAGGCATTTTTCATTAGACCAGAAGACTTAGCCCAAATATCTGGATTTGTTACACCAAAGATTGGGTAAAGGAATATGGATCAAGATCTTGTTTTATATTTTCTTTGGTTTCCTTTACTATGGAGTTTTCTTTGGTATTCTTTAATTTTCTAAAAATATGTTTGTGTTGTTATATTTGCTGATTTTCATCTAAATCCACAAGAAATATTTACAGTTTGGTCCCTAATTTTTGCATAATTATATTAAGGCCAAAAAATTGTGAAAATGGATAAATTTCTTCCTTTTAGACTCTTGATTTCTCTTTATATGTTTTATGCATGTTTTAGGTGAATTAATTCTGATTTTTCAACTATAATTAGGGTTTAAATAAATTTTTTAAGTTTAGAGTTTCAATTTAGCAACTTTAGAAACTAATATTAATAGTTTTAGTTTAAAATTACTTTTGGTGAATGAATTAGCCTAGTTTTGAGTAGATTATGAAAATTAGGGTAGTAAGAAATGATTTTGGTAAAATTTGCATTTTGGCCCCTAGATTCTTAAAATATATACTTTTACCTTTCTCACTTTTGTCCTTAATAATCTTTGTTCATGTTGGAATGTTAATTTATTACTTGTTTCATAACATTAGTGAGTTTCTTTTTAAATGAATTAAGTTTTACACCTCTAACAATTAATTGTCAATTAAATTAATACCTTGGCGCGTTTGTTAATTTTTGCATAATAGATCATTCTTTTTCCCCTCATTTAGCTACTACTTCAAAAGGTAGGTACCACTATTATTCGTTAAATTCCTATTATGTGCTCTTATGTGTTTATATATTTTTTTATTTTACTTATTTATTTACTTTAAGCTTTTATCCATTTCTATGTTTATTTAATTCAAGTTTTATAATTATTTGGGGGATACTCGAATACTCAAAATGTACTAGATAGGTTATATCTTCTTGTGTAAGAAATGTAATTAGATAGGCAATGTAATAGATAAGTTTTATTTTTGCAAGAAATGTAATTAAACAGGGAAATGTAATAGATTGGTTAAATATGTTTATTATATTATATTTCCCCTTTTAGATTGTAGTTAAGGTTCTAATGTAATAGTTAAATTATGTGTGCTTGTGTGTTTATGTGCTTATGCGCTTATATGTTTTATTCTTTTTCTTTAGAATTTTGTATCTATTTATTATACTTATGTGCTATATGCTTTATATGTTTATTTATTTTAATTATACTCTATATGCTTTATTATTAATAAATAATAAGTGCATGATGCCATCACACTAATCCAATGTTAATTGTGACTTTTCTTTCCATTTTTTCACTATTCCAATACCAGTGAGGACTTGTAAAAATAAGTTAGTCCAATGCTAGACCCTTGGATCATCCATGTGCTAGATTTGTACTTTCTGATATTTATTGCATTTTTTTATTTTATGTTATATTTTTCATTTGCATGATATGTCCTTTTATATTATTCTCTTTTCGCTATATGTACAAATCATATCATTTAGACTTGCATTTCATTGAGAAAATTAGAAAATAGGTTAGTTCATGTGCTTGTTCTGGTTAGAAGAGTCATCTTTCGAATTTGAAAAATGAGCGAGTATGGCTTTTTTAACCTTAGCATGTTATTACCCCTTTATAAGAAGGAAAATTATGTCATGAATTTTAGTTTCTCGTACGCATTATGTTGCATTCCTCTTTTTTAGGTCATATATTTATCTATATATCATAATTTTCTTTTTTTTTTTGAGTCTTGTCTTTTGCATTTTCGTGACATCTTCAAGAGATTATTCTTGAATTTCACAATTAATGCGATTGGTACTAATTAAACCTTTGAAGAAACATTTCATCCCTCTCGATATCCTCTAGGTTCAGTTTTGCATCCATGCAAAGGCATCCAAATGTGATAAGTTTAAAGGTTAAATTAAGAAAATATGGATCAAATCTTGCAACTAGTTTTGGTTAGAATAAGATGATTCCTTATGTTCAAGTTGATTGAATTTTTGCCTTTCCTTTATTCAATCATGACTCTCAAACTTTTTTTTCTCATTGCCAAAGACCTAGAGCCATCTAAAAGGGTTTTATTCATTTTCATTATTTGTTAAAAATATTTTTCGGTGACTTGGTACACCTAAAATCAATATTAAGTAGTAACTCTATTTTTCTAAAAAATCCTTTTTTGACTATTATATTGGGTCCAAATCGTTGCATTTTCTAAGTCCCATTTTTAGACCCTTTTTCTTTATTTTCTAAAATTAAAAACTTATTTTTTAACACCTTTCCTTTTATTTCAAAAAATGGGGGGAGACATTTTGGTGACTCCACTAGGGATTACTAGTGAGTTCAATCACTTGGTTTAGTAGTTTTTTTTTCTTTTCTAACATTTTTACTTATTACATTTGGATGTCTTAGGTTGCATTTTTCTTTTTAGGGCTTTTTTTGGCATTTCACACTCTTTTGTTTTTGCATTTTGATAGGTCTATCCCAACATATTAAGAGGGTTTCTTTAGGTCATATTTAATTTATATTATTGCATATTTACTTGCTTTAACAAATTGGCATCACACATTAGTTTTGAAGGGAATGCCACGTAGGGAATCCCATTTTAGGAATATGCCAACCTTATCTTTCCCTACATATCCAACCCTTTATGAGATTTTTATGTTTAAATTTTAATTTTACTAAAACTGGAGAAGTGGGACACGTAGGTAAGGTATTTGACCTAGACACCATGCTTTAGATGGATAGATGTCGATGATTTAAACGATCATTGGTGGTTCCAGTGGAGGTTGAAAAATGGCTGGGGCTTCTCTCAACTAGTAAAATCCGTCAAGTAGCATCTTATTTGGACCGATTGGAGATTTCAAATACTTTGAATCAAATGGGCATTTGATAGAGATTTTGATATAATTATGGGATTCTAGCTGTTTGGTATTAAAAAGTCTGTGGTGCAAGGGTTAGATCAGAGTAAAGATGTAAAATTTTTATTTGATAGATTTGCACTAAAAGTCGGGTTCGACATGCATTCCGAGGATTTTTCATTTACGTCCAAACCAATGTGGGAGCGCAAGATGTCATGGGTATATGGACTTATCATGGCTGAGATTTACTTATTTTCAAGAAGGGAAAAGAAGGTTGGTTTCAAGATCGCCAAACTTATGTTTGATCTATTTCTTGGGATTAAGAACCAACAATGTTCCATAGTACTGACAATGTTAATTGATATATTTGTTGCATGTATTAATTGTCAGAAACGAGCGAACTTCTTTCACGGGTCGAATCGAATTATGTATATGTGGGTTATGGACCATTTTTAGAGACAATTACTTGCTCCTAATGGTTTGTCGCTGATTGGGTATAACTGGATAACCACTAATCACAAAAGAGTCGACAAAAATGGTGTGCTGAAAAGTGCGTCAGAATATCTAAATTTTTTGAAGACACTACCAGATCAGAAGATCAGATAGGCATTAGACTAGACTGATTGTTTCAAACCTGCACTTCACACCAAGTCATCAGATTTCATAAAATTGCTAGGAACTCAAGGGATCATGGCCTACACTCCAAAAAGGTTTCTCAAACAGTTATGACATATTCATGAATCACCAAGTACACCTGATTTGAGTAGTTTCACCATCAATTTTGACAAAGGGAACTATCTAGCTGAAATTCCAATGAAGATACCAATCACTAAAACTTAGGGGACATTGTCCAATGATAAGAATGTTGCCTATATTTGGGAGTTTAAACAGATAGTCTTAGTTACCCCACAGTACAAGAATTGGTTTAGAGATTTTGATGCACAACAACCACAAGTAGTACAATCCAAAGAGGTCAAGAGGCTGATGGCTCTCATTGAGACAAAAGAAAGAGAAATGTGTAATTGAAGCAACCAGTTGAAGTCAATAGAGATCTGGCAGAGAGAAACAAAATGCCATGTGAAGAAATGCGAGAAAAACATCAAGAATTGAAGAGAAAATATGGTGAATTTTATGATCAATCTAAGCGCATAAAGAATCCTTATTCTTGAGGGCCAAAAGATGCTGAAATAGATAGATTGAAAAAATTGAATGATCTTGTACGAGATCGCCTTCGAGAAATGATGTAGATGATGCATATGGGTTTTGTAAATTTGTCAATGAATGATTTTTCTCTTTTTGCAAAGTTATTATTGAAATATAGGTTGGTGAATGGGCCCCACTTTAACGGTGCTACATCAAATTAGGCATACCCTTGACGTAAAAAGAGTTCTCCCATAGGATATGCATTAGAATTATTTAAACACTTACTAACTCATTTTTTTTCTTTTCTTTTTCCCCTTCTTTTGAATAAACTGTAACAGTTTAATCAAGAACGAACTTCTAAATGGGTTTCTCTTCTAAATTTCAAGTATTTCCAAATATAGTTATACGTAGAATTCCCATCGTTCAAGGTCTCGCAGTAAAGTTTTGAGAAACTATATAAACATGAGTTCACATCCAAATTTATTAAAAAGATTTGCAATGATTACATCATCAGATGTTGTAACTTTAGGGGCCCAATTAAGTGAGGTTGCTGAGCAAATTCAACGAGTTAAGTGTAGAAACAGTAACGCAAAGTTGCAGAATTGATCAACTTGTTTGGAACAGTAATGGTGGTATCCAGAATGATCATACACCTGCTAATAGTAACCAACCTAAGCTAGATAACCAACTACCCTACACATCCAGTATTCATACCACAATTGTTTCACCTTTTCAAATCCATCCAAGGGTGCCTTTACTTACCCCAATCCTGGTTTCCCACACTTACATCCAAGCTATGTTTTGGTTAATTCGAGTAATAATCAAGTTCCTAAATTAACCTACAAACTAATCCGAATATCCCATCTAATCCTCAAGGACTCCAACACCCCAACACAGAGCCGTTCATACTAGATACCGCCTCCCAAGTAAAGGCAAGAATGGATGAATGCATACCTGTTGATAAGGAGTTGTCAAAGAGGTTAGACCAATTTGATGAGTTTATGAAGAAAAGGTAAGGATTGAGCAAGAATGGAGGTTTGAATGATGATGAGTTGTGTCTTTTTCTAGATGTGCAATTGCCCTTGGGTTTTAAGACTCTGCAATTCAATGAGGATGAGCGAACCGAAAATCTCAAAGCACATCTTCAAATATTTGCCAACAACTTGGTAAATCGGTGGATGATGAGAGCTTGCCGATACGACAAAAGTGTCGAGGGCAATGCTCTTGATTAGTATTCTAACTTCAAACCTAAGGAAGTCAAGACTTGGTTGAACTTGTAGACAGCTTTTGTAAGGCAGTATGAGTTTAACTGTGAGTTGGCACCTATGTGAACAACGAGGTCTTCAAAGGATCATAGGACCTAGGGAAAATGATAGAGGAAATTAGCTGTCAAGGTGGAGCCCCCTATGATTAAAAAAGAGATTATATGCACATTTATCAAGGCTTATGACCCATCATATTTTGAAGAGATTTTTCATATGATTGGGAGCTTATTTGCAACTATCATCAACAGGTTAGAAGAATATGATAAATTTGTAAAAGCAAGAAAAATTATCAATGTGTCAGCCTTGAAGGTACAGTTGGAAGCCCTACAGACCCAACAAAGTAATGGGAAGAAACCCCAATTTAATAAAAAAGAGAAGAAGAAGAGACCATTTTTGTCTGGGATCAGGGCCCCACTTTTAGGCCAAGGTTCCAAAACTATCCAACGCACTCAAACCTTACTCATACTACTCAACCCCCAACCTGTTTATCACACTATTATTAATTCTTCTCGTTCCTGACCAAATTACACTAGCACTTTGTCACCGTTTCGAACTTCTCAGCACACCTTTTAAAGTCATCCTCACCCTATTTATAATCCAAGACTATCTCCACCAAACAACCCAGTGGAACTATGTGAACAGAACGAATTTCAGAACCAATTTCAAGTGGAACCCAAGTCCACAACCAATTTCAAGTTTTCACTAGTCTAGGTTGACACATTGACCAACTATATGAGCAGCTTAAGGCAGCTGGTAAGATTGGTGTTATGCCTCCCAACATTTACTCTAAGGCTTTTCCTGCTAGTTATGACCCTCAAGCTATTTGTGCTTATCATTTTGGAAGTTCGGGTCACTTAACTATCAATTTCTAGACTCTAAAGCACAAAATTCAAGACATGATTAATATTGGAGATATAATCTTGAGAAGAAGAGGTGAACAAGGGCCAAATATCAGCCAAAAACTTCTCCTTGAGTATAAGGGCATTATCGAAGCAATCACCATCGATGAAGAGTTTGAAAATTCTGCTCAATATATCATAGATGAGATTGAGGTAATTAGAATAACTGAGAAGCCATTCATATTGGAAGAATGACCTTCCGAGGTTGGTGACATTGGAGAGCCTTTCATCTTAGATTTGTCACCTTTTAAGTGGGAATTGTCAGAACCTCTTGTCGTGAAATTTCTAGAGCAATTGCCTATCAACAATTTGCAAGAAATGTCATGGAACTATGGTGAGCCCATCCTGTCGATTGAAGACAAGGAAATATTGAAAAAGGATGGGACTATTGTTACCAGGTCTAAGAGAATTATAGGTGATTCTAAGGTCTATAATCAACCAAAAGCCAAGGACAGTACACTACCACTTAAAACACCTGTAACTAAAAGGGAAGCGCCGAATTTCTTAAAAATGCTGAAGAGGAGCAAGTACAAGATTATAGAGCAGTTGGCTAAAATGCTTGCTTAAGTCTCTATTCTGGATCTGCTTTTGACTTCTGAGTTACATCAAGAGGCATTGTTTAAGGTCTTGAGTGAAGTTCAAGTGCCTAAGGATATTCCTATTGAGAAGTTTTCCCATATCATCAAAAATGTTTTAGCTTCCAATCACATCACTTTCTCTAATGATGATTTGACTGCAGAAAGGATCAGACATAATAGAGCATTGTATATATCAGTGCATTATAATGGAAAATTGCTGCCAAGGGTTTTGATAGATAATGGATTGGTGCTAAATATTTGCCCATGGAACATTCTCATAAAGGTTGAATTTTTTTATGCCAAACTTTGTCCAACAACGACTATAGTGAGAGGGTTCGATGGTGTAGGAAGGGAGACCATGGGTGAAGTTGACCTAGTACTAAAGATAGAATCTGCTCAATTTCAAATCACTTGCCAGGTTATGAACTTTTCCAGTAGTTATAATATTTTACTAGGACGATCTTGAAGACGATTGTTAATTCTGGATCAAAAGGAGAAAACAACAAAAAAATCCCAGTTTTTTTTCATCATGTTGCTAACATTGTTTCAGTTGGGTAGGCACCTAAAAGAAAGCCGTCCATGAAGCCGAATCTGCTAGAAACCAATGTTATGATGGCTAAAGAGATTATCCAAGGAAGATATGAGCTAGGAAAAGGTGTTGGGTGGAAACTGCATGAAATTTTAGAGCCAATAGAACTCCAGTGTAAAAGGACATGTTTGGGTTAGGATGTCACCCAATTGCTAAGGATAAAAAGGAGTTGCAAGCTTGCAAGAAGGTAGAGAAGGAAAGAAAGCAAATTGTCATGTGTATCTCACCATTGCACTACACTTTTTCTCGTCCATTAGGAGTGATCATATTTGAACTAGATGAGGTGAATCCTATCGATGAGGTTGGGGTGAGTTTATCGCAATTGTTCATTGGCACTACTTATGAGACTAAGCCATCAGAAGATCTAGAATTTCTAACAATTTCTAAAGGAGTTATGCAAAACTAGACTACTAATTATCTTCCTTCTCGAATGAAATTTCGGTAAATTTAGGGGATTGTCTTTGATTGGAATCTATGTCTAGACAAAATCTTAGTTAAGAACTTTTGTCAAAAGAAACTGCTCCTGTCATTTAGTCATTTATTTCTTTTCTGCATTATGTTAAAATATGTGATTGTTTAAGTAAGTGCCATTCCCAATACAGAGTTCTGGGATGGAGGTATTTTTAACTAAAGTTCTTAGTTATAAAATAGTTGTCTTTGTTGAGTTTATATTTACTCTTAAATTCAATGAAATGGAAGATCACTTTTCATCTTTCTATTATTTTCTACTTATTCATTGCGTGTGTTTATTTATTTTTAGATGGCAGAAAATAAAACCTTTTGACCCTTTGGATATCACTATTGTGAAATTTGATGATTACAATCTCGATATCTTTCATGAATTTGAAATTATGGAATCTAAAATTTAAAACAAGAGTGATAGTGAGAAAGAATATGAGTCTATTTTAAAAATTTTGAACAATATGAGGAGAAACCCAAACTGAATTTATAAGAGATAGAAATCATTAACATTGGCACTAAGATGGAGGTTAAAGAAATCAAAATCAGTGTTTATTTGAATAAGAAATAGAGAAAGGAGATGATTGAGTTCTTAACTTTATTTCAAAATGTATTTGCATGGTCGTATGATGATATGCCTGAAATTTTGATAGATATAGTGGTTCATAAATTACCAACTGACCCAAGTTTTTCACCAATAAAGTAGAAACCACACAAGTTCCAAGCAGCCATGAGTCCCAAAATAAAGGAATAGATTCAAAAGCACCCAATGCTAGGATTGAAACCCAATGCCTGTTCCCAAGAAAAATGGAGAAGTGTGACTGTGTGATGACTATAGGGATCTTAACAAGGATAGTCCAAAAGATGATTTTTTCTTGCCAAACATTCACATTCTTTTAGACAATACCGTTGGACATAAAATTGAATCCTTCGGTGACTGTTTTGCTGGATATCATTAGATTCTAATTTTAGAAGTGGACAGAGAGAAGGCTGCTTTTATTACTCTTTGGGAAATATTCTGTTATTTAGTAGTGATTTTTGGTTTGAAAAATGTTGGAACTACCTATGAACGGACCATGACCACCTTGTTTCATGATATGATCCACAAGGAGATGGAGGTTTATGTGGATGATATTATAATCAATTCCAAGAAAACTTAAGATTATCTAGTTGATTTAAAGAAATTGTTCGAAAGATTGAGAAAGTACAACTTGAAATTGAACCTTGCAAAATATGTTTTTGGAGCTCCTGCTGGTTAGTTGTTAGGGTTTATTGTCAGTAAGAAAGGCATAGAGATAAATCTAGTAAAGATTAAAGCAATCTGAGTTATGCCAGTTCCGAGAACTCAGAAAGATGTAAAAAGTTTTTTAAAGAAGATCAACTTTATTGATAGATTTATGGCTTAGTTGACTTCTACGTGTGAGTCTTTATTCAAATTATTAAAAAAGAATGCGCCGAAACACTGGAATGAAAAACATCAACAAACTTTTGATAAAATCAAAGATTACTTATTGAATCCTCTAATTTTAGTGCCACCTAAACTAGGGAAACCTTTGATTATGTATTTGTCTGTATTTTATGAAGCTATAGGATATGTTCTGGGATAGCATGATGAATCTAGGAAGAAGGAACAAGTTATTTATTATCTCAGCAAGAAGTTTACAATATATGAGGCCAATTATTCATTTCTTGAGAGGAGTTATTGTGTTTTAATTTGGGCAGTTCAAAAATTGAGGCACTATTTGCTCGTACATACCACTTATCTTATTTCTCATTTCGACCCTTTAAAATATTTATTGGAAAAGTCAATGCCGATAGGATGCATGGCTGTGGCAGATGATTATCTTTGAATTCGATATTGTTTTTACAGTGCAAAAGGCGATCAAAGGACAATTTATAGCAGATCACTTAGAAAATTATTAGCAACCAATATACACCTATTTTCCTAATGAAAAGATTTTATTTGTTGGTGTAGTGGAAGACATGAGTGAGCAATAAATGATGTTGTATTCTTAAAAACAAGTGACATACTTTTGTTTTATATTTGATTATATAATTTATTTGTGTAAAAGTAAGATAAATTAAATTAAATCTTTTTATTAATATTTATATGTTCATTATATATCGTTCTAAGTACAATAATTAATATTTAAAAAAACTTTATTAGATATTTTACATATATTAAAATTATAATGTTGTATTTATAAATATTATTTTAGTACCTATCGATTCAACCAGTGGCCCACTCGTTGAACCAATGATTCATTGACCCGATTTCTCTACCTAGTTGCTTGTCAGGTTAGATTTAATAAGGACCAGGGGTAGGAACGATTGCATCCTGAAGGTTATGTGCATTTTGCACACGACGTAACTCTGTTTACATATAGTGTAACTTACTTTCAACAATGTGTAATTCTAGAACAAAATTTTGTGGGTCTCACATATGTTGTTAAAAATGAGATATACGATGAGATCTGGATCGTACAAATTTTTTTGGCCAAATCTTGGCCGTGAACTGTAGGAACCGTTCCTGCCCCTCTTCCATTTAATAATTTAATAGCTATGCATCGTAGTCCCAAATAGGAGGAAGGGTCCGAGGTTGATTTCTTTGACTCCCCAGCAGGACAAAGCTGATTGCCAGGCAAAACTCTTCCGTGGTGTTTAATCTTGTGTGACGAGTTATCACATATTTGCTTTTTATCCCAAAAAACCTCATGACTGATGTTAACATTGTTAACTTTGTTGATATAGTAACGTAGGGTTATTCCATTCTATACAAGACGGGTCCAATGTTTATGCATTTGCCAATTTTTTTTTTGATTTTTTGTTGAAATTTATATAATTTAGGAGCTTGAAGATAATGTCATGGATGTCAGTTTTATAGTTCGCTCGTCCATCTTCATTCTCAATCAATTTAGTGACTTCATTTGAATTCAAATACATTAAATGAAATTCAGTAAAATGGTCAAATGAATGGTAAATGGGTAGGAATAAGATATCAAGTTCTCCTCAAAATTTACCGTCCTTTATGGTAGGGAAAAAAAAATCCAGGTTGTAAGTTGACCTAATACGAGTGCAGCCGCGAGTTCAAAATGCTTTAAGCCTTTTTTTTTTTCTTCAGTAGTAGATTTCATGGAATATTTTTTTGAATTAGTTTTTAACAAAATTAACATTGTTATTGGTTAAAGATCTTTGTTTCTTGTCTTAGAACAGGGTTCAATTCTTGACCCAATTCTCTCTAGGGCTATAACTCGAACCAAAAGCATGGTATTCGACTTGAATTCGGCTCGAATTAAGCCTATTCAAGTTTATTTGTTTAGCTATCAATCCAAACTAAAAAATATTAATGAACCAATCATGATGTTCACAATGTCTGACTCTGTATATTCAGAAATATGCAAGGCAAGTAAATTTCATAAAAATATACCTACAGTTTCCTTTCTTAACTTCACTTCTTTCCTTTCTATATATTGCTTATTTTATAAAATAGCAAACATATAATATTCTTGTCTCTTGAATAGACATAATTGATTTTAATCACATTTCTAATTAATAGATTTCTTGAATAGGTATAATTGACTATAATCACATTATTGTAATAGTTTCTGAATATCATAAAGCAAAAATTAAGAAAAAAAAAAGCAACAATTTAGGGTGAAAATCTCTATGCAATACAATATGGAATTTCAAACCAAGCCAAATTTTGATTGTATGTCTTGAATCCGATACTTTAACAAGCCAAGCCAAGTTTTTCATGAACATACATATGAAATTTCAAACCAAACTCGATCAATTTCTTTCAAAAAAAATGTCAAAGACAAACCAAGTTCAAACATTTTTTTAAATTTTCAAATCAATATTGAACATACCTTTGTCCAGTTCGTTGAAACTTGTTTCAGCCCTAATTCTCTCTCTCAATTTAATCTTTCCTATTCTTTTAGATTAAAACAAAAAATTTTCACTCTGTAATCTAACTTTGATCTCCATTTGACTAAAAAAAAGCGCTATCTTTTACTTTTAGGACCGAAATTTTACTATATTGTCGCACTAACTAAAGCCTTGCTATCAATTGGGACAGTAGCCTTTGCCGTTTTAATGGAAAAAAGTAACTTTCATTAAGCAAACACCAAAGAGTAAGTCAGAAAATATACAGGTTATTTTCTGAATTATGGAACTTGCCATATTTCCACTGAGTATTTCCATTTTCCGGCCTCAACTTACTAAAACAATTTCACGAACTTGAGAGGATACACCAACTTTTGAGTTCCAGTGGGAGATGTGTGAGATTACTAGAAATTGCTGGAAGTAAATTAAGGAACAAAACTTTGAAGGAAGAAAAGACTTTCAAAGTTTATGTAGATTCAAAGCAACTTAGTCCTGTAGTGTCTCAAAAACATTCCCTTCAACTTGATAAAATTGATGGTCTTCCATTACATGGCCCTGCTGAGCTCTGTTACAATGCAGAGCGATAGTGGATTTGTTAAGCCAGGTTTTGCTAAAGAGTTTTGAAGCTCAAGATTGCCTGTTTAGGATCCTGCAGAAGTTATGGAAAGGCATCAGATTTTATGGGGAAAATTTTGTTAACAACAGTTATGATAATTTAAAGCAAACAGGGAAAATTTAATATCAAAATGATAATACTATAAACTATTGTTGATAAAAAGAGCTTTAAGATTTCGATGAAGAAAAGCACTCTTGAAATAACAGACTATCTCCACTTTGTAGATGGTCAATGCCAAAGAGAACTCTATCCGTAAATCATAATAAAGAAGCCATGCCTACCTTACCAGGTTCAGATTGATCCTCTAAGCTCATTTCTTATCCGACTCACTTTGTAAACCACGATGTGTTTGATGATGATCTACGTGCCAGCACCAATTTGCTTAACACCTCGAGGTGCCCAGTAACGAAAATAGGTGAACTGGATAAGTATCTGATGAAAGTAAAGGAATTCCCTACTTCAATCTGGAAAGATGGTCATAACTGTGGAGAATAACTAGTATCTTGGTCTCTAACGTAAATGCTTAACTGTCAAAGCACAAGGTAAACTCCAAACAGTAATCAGCTTGTCAAATTTTTCCTAAGTATAACATATATCCCAAAGTATAGGAATAACAAAGATACCAAAGGATACAAAAATGTCAAGGAGTACACATCCACCTGCATCCACCAACCAGGGTAAATTTGGCCTTACTTTTGACCATGCCATACTGATGACTAGTATGCTGGAAAGGCAGAGCAAAACAAAACTAGAAGCAGAAGGGAAAAAAAATTGAACTCGAAATGGTGGAGCAAGTAAAACTGATATGTCAACCAATTCAATCCTTCAGACATTAGTCATAGCACTCCAAGAGATGTGACATACAAGGACAGTAAAAATTGCATGTAGAGCATCAATGTCAAAGCTAAATCCAGAAGATTTAGCTTACCTTGCCACATATGTAGTATTACCAACCAGAGCAAAGAGGAACATTAGGGGATTTAATCCCTGCAAAACAGTACATCAGAAATGGTTACAGAATATAGGACATTTTCTGCACACGTCTTATTCACAGGGCATCCTTTCATGATTATGCATCCATGTCTATTTCCAAATGTGTTAGCTATGTGACCTCACAGTAGGCGGCAGAGGGGTAATCGTCTTACCTGTTTGTACAGTTTACACAATGTAGTCTACTTTTTGAGCCCCATACAAAAATTTCAACCTTTGTACTACAAAAGAAAAGCATAAATCATATGATTCGTACCTCTACATTTCTTCTCCGGATCTGCAGCACATATAAGTATAAAAGTTAATTCAAACTCTCTGATACATAAACAATAACAACAAACATGTGCGGTCAGAAATTAGCATTGTAACAGTTTTGGCTGAATGCAAAAGATATTCCAAGTTTTCCATCAGAAAACAACTACGTTTAGCAAGTTGACCGCTAAGTTCCAAGAGTCAAGATTCTATATATTTTGTTTATGAATTTTACACCTGTCAGCTTAGTTATCACAAATTTACAATACCAACATACCATGCAAGGGTAGAGAAATCATCAAGTATAATCTTGTACAAGTTTCCGCATAACAATGCAATACTTACATTCAGGCAAATTTGGGGAAGCCTTCCCCCCATGTAAGCGAAGGCCATTCCCCAACCAAGAAAAGTTCCAATGCTGCTATCCTCCAAAGATGAAGTTGTTTTTCTTGCAACGTCACTAGCCTGCAATGTCACTTACTCGGAGTTACGATCTGACACATCTCCTGTATCTTCTTATTACATTTTCTTCATGACCTTAATTTGGTTTACTTTCTTCTGGCAAGCAGTGAAAACCATGAGTTTATTCATGGAGGCAACCAAATTCAGAGCCAAAGGTGATAATAGTTCACTCTTATCTGTTCATCCATGGCAGAAAGGAAAGGTCTAATATGGAAAATCACTTCAGATGAAAAGGATTTGCATGTACTTGAAAGAGCAAACCATTAGGAAGGTTAAAACGTATAGTTATTTTCTGCTGCACTGGGAGAAATACTTGTTCCAGATGAACAAAACCGATTACATTTACCTGTAAGAGCCTTCTACCAGCTTGCTTTACAAATTCTCCCGCTTGATTTTGTAAAATCAACATATATCCAGTGCTTTCAGAGTTTTGCAGATTCAAACTTCCCAGAAAGAATGTCAGGAATGACACCTAAAATATTAGAGAATCAATTATCTAGATGCAAGATAAGGAATAATAATTGTGAGGATGTCGAGAATAACACTAATACCACACAAAGCTCACCACGCATAACATGGTTTTGAGGTTTGGAGGAGCAGATTTAGGAGAGATGACTTCATGAAGCAATGGCTCTTCAATCAGATACTGTTCAGCATTGGATGTAGAATTTCTTCGCACTGGAAATGATCCCATTGTAGGAGTATGACTCAACGATAGAGATCTTGCAGACCTGACAAATCCTCAAAAGAGAACCTTATTAGATCTCTGTCAAGATTCTCTTTCCTCAATCTAAGATATATTGTAGACATCAAATAATTTTCTTAAAGATCATCTTATACAACCCACAGCAATTTCGAATGAAAGACCCCTTTATTACCCAGTTGAAAAAGATTTATTTTGGTGCCAACTCACAGAACGAGGCTATAACTTTTAAATAAAATCATTCATAAAGAGATTCTATAAATTTAGCTAATTAAGAAGTTCTTGAACCTGCATCATGCAAGACCCAAGACAGAAATAATGATTACTTTGTTCCCTAACAAAAAACCCAACAAAGATATATATCAACTACAAACACAGATTCTTATGTAACAAGCAGTTAAAAGCTTGATTAAATGGAAATTGTTAAGAACAATTTGGTAAAGATTAGTCGATGAAACACTCAGAAAAGCAGACCATAGTCAAATATGGGTAGGAGAACTCTTATTAACATTAGGCTGAAAAGATAATGAAGAATTTTCAACTAATTAGTTGAAGCTAGAGAAGGAGTTCACTATAAGATGAAAATTGAACATGCATTTTTTATCACTGGAATATTGAAGTTTAGAATAAACAAGCTTCTGATAGAAACACTGGTCAAATACAAAATAATTCCCTTAAAACAGCTAATGAAAAAAGGTTGATCCAAATGTTTCAAAACTGATCTTTCAGATTTCAAATGTGTGTACCGGAATTTGTGGCTTATGACTTCTTGCAAACATCACTCTAGTCTATGTTTTAGCTATATTCGTTTAACATCCAAATGAGCCAAGTAAATTGTCAGACAGATATTAAAGTTGCATGTATTTACACGAAGTATAGGTCCTCTGTTGTGGAATGATCGCGAGGAAAGGCTGGAAGGGGAATTGGCGAGCTTGGGGTTATCATTGATACATAAGACTTTATTCTCTTTCCACGGCTTTCCGCATGGTCATCTTCTTTGTTATCAGTACCAGAATAACCTCTTCTAGCCTTCTCCACCTCAATTTGAATAACCTGATGAGAGATACCAGTATTAGCTGTCTGTAATTTCATCTGTCCATGCAAAATATGATATGCATGCAAAACAAATTCAAATATATCCATTGATGTAGAAAATCACATGTAAATGCATGTAAAACTATCATTTACAAACTACTCAGTCAGCAGTAACAGGACCGTTGAAATTCTGAAGTTGCCAACTGTTTTCTGAGGTATTGATACTGAATATGTAAAGATCATTAAAAAAAATACAGAAAAATAAGAAATTGATGAGTTTTCTAGCTTCTAACTGGAATTGTTTCTAGTCAAGCATTTTTTAAGCTTAGACCTGCATAAAGGCTTGATAAGAATTCACAACAATAATGCAGTGGAGAATGAAAGAACAATGTTGACACTGCAGGAAGTTGTTCCTTGATCAGATAATGGGACATGTCAAATCTTTTATAGTGTTTCTTGAAGGCAACATTTCCAGGTTGCAAAAAAAGTGCAAGCTGGTAGTAATTGAATGAAGTACAAAACTACTAAACAAAGAAATCTTTTGATCAAGTGTCAGGAAATCAAAACATTGTTGCATATCAGTTTAAGCATACCAAATACTTATTCAGGCATCCTATGATACTTCATACAATTTTCTTCTCTATGCTTAACATGTTTCTGGAGTGAAAGGCACCAAGTTAAATACAGCTTATATCCCCAAAATTTATTTTATGATCTCGTCAACCTCTTTCTGGATTAAGGTTTCAAAGATCTCTTAAAAATCTACAATTTGCTCATAGAACTCCATTTACACGTTCCATTAATAGGAGAAAGAGCATGCTAGTTATGCGCATTGCTTCCACAACAAGTGAGAACCCTGAATCCATAACCAGTCATTTCTTCCCAATGTTCAGGTACAAGAACATAAACAGTGACAACATAACACCTCAAAAATGGCCTCTAAACATATGTTCTATGAATATGCCACTTCTTCATATGCTTTCATGTAAATCCCACAAATTTGAGCCCCCTATGTTTCAAAAAACCACAATATTCCACTCAAAGATAACAAAGTAAATATAAATTTTAAGTACAATATGATAACTCCCTGAGAAATGTGATCAATTGTAGACCTGAAAGCGTTAAAAAGTAATTGAACCTATCTATGGAATTTATTCATCACATTCACTGTCTTACAGTTGCTGATTGGTATACAGAGAAACAATTTAGACGCACATCATCTTATCTCTGATGTTAAACCATATGTGACAGCTTTTAATATCCAAAAGAAAACTTAGTCCTTCATATCAAACTATGCTACACCTACAAAAGCAAAAACTACTTATGTGATGTCTATTCTATGATTAACTCCACATTCATGATTTCAATCTCCTTCTACAAACAATCCTGCTTTTTCTAAGTAAATGCTTGTTGTCAACTACTTCACCTTGAAGTTACTTGCCCAATAAACTTCTAGGCTCAAAATGATCCTTGAGAATTGCAATTAAGTTCTTTAGAACATTGTTAAGTATAAGTCATGCCCTCAGGCCCTTTCCTCTCTTTCATCTAATGGCCATTCCAGTGTCCTTCACTTCCATTTGATAATATTATCTGATCGAAATGATCTGAATCTACACGTAACAATCTTGCTTGTGCAATTACATGAAAAATTATCAAGATTTCAGGATGACTTTCAAGCTTCTTCTCAGATTTTGGTCATTATTCCAGCTAGAGATGAAATCGTACATTGTCCACTTCTGCTTGCAAGCTTATAACTATTTTCCACAAATGTGCATGCCTCGGTCATGGTTAACTTAAACCTCTCACATAAAACGTAAAGTCTTTTAGTCAAATAAGAAAAGTGATATACTGTAATAAATTTGAATAATTAATTACAAATCTGTGTTCAGTTTTGAATCCTAAAAGGACGAAGTAATTCATATGAGGACCATGAGGATGATGTTTTCTGTGCTCTAAACAGTCATCAGGCTTATTTTACTTCTAGTTGGCTAACACATCCAAGTTTTGTATCCATGGAAACTCAGTTCAATAGTTTGTCAACTTTCCCACCCAAAAGTTAAAAATGTATGGTCATGAAATTTATGCCCCTCCTTTCGTCTCCACCATGGCTACTTAGAATTTTATAAAAATAATCCTTATTGGTCATGTATCAATTGTGGTAGTTAATGAGGTAGCCAGTGATTGTACTGAAATAGCAAGATGCTTCATACAATATTGAGAAAAAGGTTTAACAAAGAGAACAAAAATATATATGCTGTGGTTCTTATGTTTATGTGGAAACAGGATTCAAAACAATGACAAGGAGGTAAACAAACAAAACAGAATTATTTACCTATTGATCTTTACTATTATCAGTAGGTCAGTAAAGATTTCTCAAATGCTCTGAAACTTTTAAAGCAGAGCACTTGACCACTTAAACTAAGAGTTTGTCTGAGTTGTCTCTTCTCATAAAGTTCCCAATTGGATGATCATCAATGATGCTAGTGGTTTATGCTCTGAAAATGCTAACTTCTTATTTATTTTATGCTTCTGAGATTATAACAACTAATCTCAAAGAATAATCTATAGAGATATATCACAAATCAATAGTTAGAAAAGACCATTTTGTAAGTGCACATGATAGTGGAGGGTACAGTATTGAGTAGATGAATGGCTTTCTGAAGTGAATTCATAAATAAGTATGCATTTGCATTCGAACTCAACCAAGACCTTAAACTTAATAATGCAACTGAGATGGAGAAAACGGCACTGAATCAATGGAGAGGCTTACTACCAGTTGCACACACTCAAACTGCACACTGGAATTCAATCAATCCTTCTGTACACATGGAAAATCTTCACTTCGTGAAAATAAGTTAATGTTAGACAAAGTGGTTGCAATTTGCAAGTACTATTTATTTGCCATTTGTTAAGGACGAGAGTCAGAAAATTTTTATTTTCCAAACTTAACTCTCCATCTAGGCAACACCTATGGTGCTTTACAGTTGACAAGATGCCGTGAAGGGAGGGAGAGACATGAACAAAATGCACTGGCATAACCATTAAGGAAATATGCTCATTGATAAAGTTGTGGAAGCAATCACAGCAGTGATTTTGCCTTATGAACTATCACATTGAAACTTAAGAGTTAACTACACAAGATAACATGAAAATTTTCTCAAGAAATGGTCCTCATATCACAAAATTTCACAAACTTGGAGATGCAAAAGGTGAAGTCTCTTAGAGGTAACTTTTTATCTGCAATAAATAAGTTTTACGAAGGCCTCGTTCTTGTTTGCTTTACATTTTGCTAAACCTGATTATGGAAAGTGATTATAGAGAATAATTAGAATCAACAAAAGCCACTCTTTGTTAGATTATGGATTTTAGCTTTTTTGGCTACTAAAGGATCTAAAATCTAAATAGAAAAGAAAATGAGAACATCCAAAAAACTGATTATCCAAAATCAGAATTTATAATCTGCTAAAATAATCAACTGAGAACAAGCCAAAACCTATAAATTAGCAATCTATGGCCATTTATTAAGAAATAGCTTTTTCTATTCCAACTTTTCCTGGAAACTATAGTACATGGTGTAGTCTGCATCTGAGAGAATTTCCTTTCAGGATTAAATTGGTGCCTTTACATGATGGGGAGGTATCTGTTGTTATGAGATATTCTTCTCATAAATATTTGCTAACAAGTTCAGAGAATAAGAAATCTGAAAAGATTAAGCACCCCCAGCTCATTAATGAGCACAACTTTAGTTTCACAAAGTTGTCTAGGTCTTGAACATCTTGAGACATATGCCTATTCTCTACAGACATCATTCTGGCATTCCTTCCCTATTCCTGTGAATGATTTTTTTTTTCTTTTCTGTTAATTGCTTCTCTTGGGAATGGGATTTTTTCCTCTCTGTCAAATCAGCTGGCTTAAACGAAAAAAGTCCAATATATTTGATAAATGTGCTCTCATTCTATGTCTTCTACTCAGATGAGCTGCAGTATTGCACCAATTGAGAAGTTTCAAGGTGAACTGTTACAATCCCTGAAAGAAGAATTTCAATTGCATACTACACATTTCCTCTCTTTCAAGCATTAAAAAGGACTTCCTCATGTCTTGACAAATTTTATTAGTTCCCCGGAAGCCCATCATTGTTCTGGAACTATAGAGCATGTGTAAAACTTACAAAACCCATAATTGAATAATGGAAGGATAAAAGTGCCATACCTCATGAGAGCGTTTATAAGGTTTCAGGCGATAATAGATGTAGCCATAGTATATGGTTTGTCCAGCAACAATCAAGGTTGTAAATGTATATAACTACACAAACCAAAAGATTATGTGGTGGTCATATATATTATCCTACAGAGGACTATAGATTTACAGAAAAATAGGGGGAAAGCTTAGAGATCAATCTTACCACTGCCATGTAGTACTGCATTGGAAGCTGTAAACCAACAGAAGGAGTTAATATTAGTTTTTATTAGCCATCGAGCTCCCATTCACAGAACCAACTAAAATAAACAAGTCAAATTCTCATTGTGTCGAGCTCTATGCCATTGTAGATTAAAAAAAAAAAGATGTCTTTTCAGGTAATAAGTAGTGTGGAATTGAATTTTTTCAAGATCAAACCAGCCTTCTTTTTAAGATTAAATACCTACCACTAATTTAGATAAACATACTAGTTCGCAGAGTTGAATTTATTTTCAAAATTGACCTAGCATATAATCACAACCTTTCATGTTTTCGGATTAAAATGGATCAGCCTGTCAATTCCTTTACTTTAACATAGGTTCATGCAATGCTCTTTACTATAAGTGTGCTGAAAGTATCTTGTGTTACAGGCCAAAAGCAACAACAATCATATAGTTTCTTCTTTCAATAAAAGCAATGGTTATCACCACCCAATTTTGTATCTCAATGTAATATATTCAAGCTTTTAAGGTAAAGAAGAGACAGATATTTCAGAAGATGAATCATCTGTAGCAGAAAGAAATTCAGTTAGTTTCTCTTCTGTATGAAACTATGCATCATAAGGTTGTAAAACAGAAAAGTTTCCAAGCAGACAAAACAGTCAATAGAACATGAAATGATTGAACTGAATACATTACATTGTTCATCACATCTAATCTGTTTCTGTTTTTTTTTTTTTTTTGTCATTTGGAAGCCACCTTCTCATTCAAGTTAGTCCAGTCTTGAAGTAACACACTTAATTAAAGATCACACCCAGTACACTCCATATTCCATAAATTAGATTTAGATTCTTCAGTAGAAAAATTTTTTATCAAAAACTTTGAAATCTTCAGAGCCACTAACCCACATATCCAGGTTTCTTCATCAATGAACTAAAGTTGACTCTGGTTCAGGTACTAAAGTTGAAGTCTTAAACAGCTCTTAGTCAAGGATGACCCTTCACTCCGATTTTAATATGATGTATCTCGCCTCACCACTTAGGAATTGAGATCCTAGATTTAGATATACTAGAATATATCCACAATATGGCACATTTTCTGTAAAACTGAAGCATCAAGAGCTATAACATTGTTAAATTCTCTTGCACGTGGTTAAGGGGTAACTATTACTATCCTTGAGGATGACAGAAAATCACCTAATGATTTAATTCTCTTTGCTCAAAATTTCCTCTATCTTTTTAATTTTCTTTATGATTTTTATGAATTTCATTCATACTTTAGGAGAAAATTGTCTAAAGGACATAACAAAGGAATTGTTTACCTAATTTATATGTTATCTAACTAAATCCAAGGAAAATATGCAGCCTCAGCGGTTCCAAATTTGAGATACAAGTAGCCATTATATGTAAAAAACCATAAAGAAAAGGAACAAGACCTTTCATAAGTGAAAATATCTCTTGTTTCACAAAATGGCAAATAAAAATTTCAATGCCTAGAGAGGGGGGTCTTCATACCTTTGTAATATTAGCAACTCTGTAGGTGATCTTAAGTTGTTTCTTTCAGCTCTAGCTGCTCTAAGAGGGATGGACTAGCCATAGCAATTCAAGGAGCAAAAGATATTGGCATATTAGTTTTGCTATTAGAAGAATGACTTACAGTAGCAGGTTCCAGTATGCAGCCAAAGAGGTTCAATAGATCTCTGCCCAAAGTTAAAAGGACATTTCAGTGATCAAACATATATTTACATGTATTCTGTTATAAGACCAAGAAGAAAAAAAGCATATTGTAATCAGGAGACAAACTTATTAAAACAACAATCAATGAGATTACTTCCTTTACTTTTGAACAGTTTAAGATTCTAAACTAGCTATCATTAAAACTGGTTGAAGCAAAACGAAAGAGACTGAATACCAGGCAAGAAAGAGTTTATGTTCGTAATGAACTTGAACACATTAAGGAAATCTGTGAAATGTTTAGAAATGTTAGACATACAGCTGCTATCTCCAACTCAAATGTCCAGAAAAGATAATAATACAGAAAAGGCTGATGAACTAATTGAATAGCTGATAACTCTCACTCAAATGTTTATCAACCACAACACAGTATCATCTACAGAACATGGATGGAGTTACTTCTGAGGCCTTCCACATCCTCTGCATCCTGATTATGAGCTATTAACAAACTTCATTTATAATACTCAAAAAATCAAGATTACAAAGCTCATTAAGCTAAAGCCACCTCAGGTCGATCTGTATGACCATCCGAAAGGCCTATAAACTGTAAACAAAAGCTAGTTTTTGACTAACAAAAATCAACGAATATGATGATATCAGTTCTCACAAGAACTTAATAAGACATTAAGACAAACATTATCAGCAATGTATTTCTTGATACTGTGCCAGATAATTCTCCGAAATCAGTCCTGATTCTTTTACACTCTGCCATCTAAAAAATGGTAAAACAGGAAATTGAAATTCTTCAGTTATTTTGAAACGAACACAAATTTTGAACGAATACAACTTAAACAAAGTTTTGTATCACATGCTATCCGAAGAGAGTGCTACTTATTGAAAGTAATACTTTTTTGGACCAAAATCCGGATGGTCAGCTTTTAAAAGCTTATCAATTAGTTGCCTAGAAATTTCATTTACATGGGTAGGGATCCCCAGCCCTCCTTTGGTATAAAGTAAACGTAGTCACTTGCATTGAATTTTAACTACATCTAGATCAATTGCAAAAAAACTGTAAGAATTTCTTAGCCGAGTCCAAATTCTGTAAGACAAGATTTGGAATGCCCATGAATTGGTCCTCCAAATGTAATATTCCAATTTTCATCCAACAAACTTATGATCAAATATGTATCATGAATTGACCACAACATCCAACTAGGCCCCACAAACTACAACAGAAAATGTATCAAACATTCAACAGACAAGAAATAAAAGGAAATCAAGGGGGGGCCCATATACACTGTAAGCAATATAACTCTTTTGAACCCACAGGTGAAATCAGAAGCAGCTCTTGGCTTCTGATTAAATCGGCTACTGAAAATCAGAAGCCAATTGAGAACAAACCCAACATGAAGCTCTGTAGTATTATTCTATGATTTTTGGTTAAATTTGATTCCAAGTTTCTAGTAATCTTGAACAAAATTTACAAAATAAAGCCAAAAAAAAAACAGAAACAGATGTGTTAGGTAATGTATACCCTACTACCCATGTGATGAGGAAAGCAAGTGATAGGCCTTCAGCAGATTTTTGCTTGTAGTTTGTGATGATCTGAGGGATTTCAGCAACAGCCCAACTCATTAAACTTATCAATCCGAATATGAATGAAACCCAATCCTTTGTGCTGCATAGGCAATATTTCATGTACTTGGCCGCCCATTCCGCGCAACGCTCCTCCACTGAACACATGGCTGCAGGAGAACTTCCCCAGATTCCCATTGAGCCCAGTGAACTGAACTAATCTACAAAACCATATTTTAATACACATCCATTATTATGAGGCTATATGGTAACAAAATTATGGCAGACACAAAACTGATTGGAAGCCAGTCTGACAACTAGGTACATGCGAATTCATGCAATGAAAGGAAACTTTGAAAAGAAATACAAGAGGAATGAAGGGAAACCCAAGATTTCGTTTCTTTTCCTCTAAATAAGTAATGAATGGTTGTAGAAATTATGCTTATCATGATATGGTAATGCCGTAATGGGCGCATGTGACAGGAGGGAACACTGTGAATCTCAAGAGTTTTTTTCTTTTTGGGGATTTTCAAGAAAGACAAATTAAAATGAAACGGAACAATGTAAGACAAAACCCCAGTAATTATTCAGTGAAGTTGACAGCGGAAATCTTGGGATTCCAAAATTGCATTTTGGGCATATGAGAGAACTTACATGCAGGAGAGAGAGGAGGCAATTGTTGGAAAGAACATAAAGCAGTCATGCAAAGCATACCACTGATGCAAGTTTTATGTTCAGACTAGAGTGCGAGTTTAAATGAAGGAAGCTGCTAGGCCAGGGCCCATCAAGTTCCATTTCAAACAGCCACCGTTCCCCCTGTACGTAAACAAGTCCGAGGAGGGTACAAAAGAAAATTTAAAATGACCATTTTACTCTGAAATGGATGGGTGAGGCCGGATCCAGCTTAAAGGAGTTTGGAGTATGGGTAGGCAGACAACAACCTCTCGTTGAGCGCTTTTCATTTTTTCTTTGAATAAAAAGTAAATTTCATTAACAAGATTGCTGAAAAATTATTTAGCATCATTTGATTTATATCACGGGCTAATGATAGGTTAAATATGCATTGGAAATAATAGCAATTTAACAAATACAATGGATTTTAAAAAAATTTTGAACATATCCGAAAAATATATGAAATTCAAAATCTCTTCTAATAAGTGCACGTTACTTTTGCTAGATTTGCTAATCAACTATTTACACTCTAAGAATGATTGAAATCTATCAAAATAGACCTAAGATACAAAAAAATTTCCAAATCTGAATTTAATTAAATAAGAAAAAATACTATACAAAAATTTCAATAGAAATTCCTAGGATAGCAAAAATTTCTCACTAGGAATAAGAGAAACAGAGATCTTTACTAAAAAAATCTTACGAGAGACTTTATTAGAAAAAACAAAGTAAAAAGGGAATCCATAAGAGGGAGACTAGTAATATTGTCCAAGTTTTGAGTTAAAAATCCAAGTCCACGCCCATTTATTTTTCAAAATGGATAGTACTTGGGTTTCTACTATAGCTATTATAGAACTTGTACAGTTTGTCAATGAGCATATAAATGGGAAAAGTGCAATTTCTTAAGCAGGGGAACTAGGTTGACAGCTTTTATGCAGAAATCCTCTCTCTCTCTCTCTCTCTCTCTCTCTATATATATATATATATATATATATATATACACATATATATATAGCATAGCCGTGGTTGTCATCTGTTGATATGTCATAAGAAGATTATATTTAAACATTCCATCTATGCTCCATTCATAGATGTCATCTATATTGTATGAGTACTAAAGGATATTGGATATTATATTGAAAATATCAGAATGGTTTATTTGAGGGTGGAAAGGATTTTGAATGTTGGGAGTATAATTTTGTAATAAAGAGTTTGGATATAATTTGTTTAGAGTAGAAGACCCTTGAAAGTTTTGTAGGGTATTAACTAAGGTGGTTCTTTGGATTTTGAATTCTTGTTTGGGTAAAGGAATTGGAAAGAATTGGTCAATCCTAAAGTTTTGGTTTTCTAAAGGCTTAAAAGTAAGTTTGGAAAACAGATATTTGTAAAAGGAGTTTTAGGGATGAATTGGATAAAGAGATTAAAGAGGTATTTTTTTGAATAGATTGTAAGAATATCCTTGGCATAGGCATAGGCTGCTTCTTGGTCAATTCTGATCTCAACTTCATGAATGACCAATTTTGTTGAAGCAGATTCTACTTGAATCTTTTGTTTGGTGACTGATTTTGTCAAAGGAGATCTTGTCTGAGTTTTCTGCCGAATGCGTCTGATAGCTTGCCACCTCGTATTTTTGGTTTTAGTAGAGGGATGGTCAATCCTGTTCCTCCAGGAATATAAAGGTTGAATGTGTTGTTTTTGCCCAGACATCTCGGACATCACCCTTTTTGGGATGTTGGCCAGATCAATTTGAGAGAATACTTCTTGTATTTGCGATTGTCTTTCTAGTTTGTTGAAGATCCATGTTTCCTCAGTCCCTTGTATTTGTTGGAAAACCATTCTTCTTCTGTATACAATTCCACCTTGAGGTTTGGGTACTCAATATTAAGTACCTTCAGCTTGTCAAACTGCAACTGTTTGTATGTTATGAAAGAATATATAGATAATTTAGGAATTTCTTCCTGATTATTATTTGTCGAATTTTCTTTTGAATTTTTCCGAGAAATAAATTTGTTACCTGTGTTTCTGGAAAGGAGGTTAGATTTATGGGACAAGGTTGAGATAAATGTTTGTGAAGAATCAGTAGTATTTTGGTTTATAGTCTTAGCTAACTGGGTCTCCACTAGTTTTTTTTTTTTTAATGAACCGCCAATCATATCTGGCGGGCGGGCTTGGTTACCCTGCTTATTCAATAAAATCAAATCATACAAAGTTGGGAGAGGCTGCAAGAGAGCCTCACCTAGGAGCTACTGAAGGGTGCCTCATAACATATCTAAAGCACCCAATACCCAGTCGGTCAACATTACATAGCCCTCACACAGTCCTAGGTAAAGAATGAAAGGAAAGGAAAAGAGAAAACTTATTCGTATCACTACCAAAGGCGGCCAAAGAATCTGCAACAAAAATCAAATCATACAAAGCTGGGAGAGGCAGCAAGAGAGCCTCACCTAGGAGCTACTGAAGGGTGCCTCCTAACATATCTAAAGCAACCAATACCCAGTCGGCCAACATTACATAGCCCTCACACAGTCCTAGGTAAAGAATGAAAGGAAAGGAAAAGAGAAAACTTATTTGTATCACTACCAAAGGCACCCAAAGAATTTGCAACAGCATTGCCTTCCCTATAAATATGTCGATATGAGAATCCTGCAACAGAGAGCTGACCAATACGACGGAATATCGAAGCCGCAGACGACGGAGCAGCAACATTCCCTTGTATGGCATCAATAACAATCTTAGAATCACCCTCAACCAACACTGAGGTTATACCTGAAGATATACACAATTCAAGCCCTGTGCACAACGCCTTAGCCTCAGCCTGCAAAGATGTCACATTCATGTAGCACTTAGAAAATGCAAAAATCAATCGGCCGTTCGAATCTCTCAATATCCCCTCCCCCGGTCTGATGTAGGGCCGTAAATGATCTATCAGTATTAAGCTTATAAAATCCTTCCGGGGGGCGGATCCAGTGAATATAGCGCATGTATAGACAATTTGAACTGACCAAGCTAGTGAACAATCGTCCGCCAATTTGTCCCAAGAGTTGCCGTTGAAGAAATGGAAACCTTGAAACCAGCAACTCTTTCAGATCACCCAAGATCCTGTTTGAGAGGATATCAACCGTTAAAACTTGTCCCTCATATACAAAACCACACCTCGCACACCATAAATGCCACCAAATTACCGCAGGCACTACCCGTGTGAGCCACTGCAGTATCTAATTCGATGATGTGCAGAGCCACCAGCACATACACCGCTCACGCACCAGCCTACCGAGGGAGGAGAAATCAAATGGCCATTCAAACAACCTCCATATTGCTGTAGGGGTATTTCCAAGCAAAAACGCGTGCTGCAATGTTTCTGATTTATACTCACTGCAACAATAACATCGTGAAGGACAATGAATATTAAACTTAGCTAGCACATTCGAGACGGGTAGCGTGGAGTGTAGTGTTCGCCATACCAACCAAGAGAACTTTATTGGTAGGCCTTCCAACCAAACCTGCTTGAAAACCCAAGGCATCCCCACATCTGGGTCAACGAGTTTAGTAGCCGAGCTAATGGTAAATCTCCCAGACTGTGTAACTGACCAAACTAGCGCGTCTCTGAAACCCTCCGTTCAACAGAAAAACTGCAAGTCAATCTTCTTCACCATATCCTTCGGAAGGACCTTGCTTAATTTCTCAAAATCCTACGCACCATCCGACCAATAGTCCGAGACTACCTCTACTTCTGCAAGGTGAGGGAGCTGCCACGCAAGAGGCCCAATCCCCAACCAATTATCCCACCAAAATGATATCTGCCCTGCTATCAAGTCCCAGACAGCATGAAGCTCCACCAAAGCCCTAACCTGTAGCATCCTCTTCCAAGTAGCCGATGCACAAGACGTAGGTTGCACCTGGTTAGGGTGAGACTTTTTACAATACCGCGCCAGCATGAAATCCGACCACAGACCCACCTGTTCGGAACCTCCACCATAACTTACACGAGAATGCCTGGACCGTGGTGTAAAGCGACCTCAGTGCCAACCCCCCTGTCTCCTTCAGCTGACAGAGACGCTACCACGATAGCCAGTGTCTCCTCTCCTTACCCTCCGCCGATCCCCATAAGAAATTCCCCAATATTCTGTGAATCACCCCCTTTGGGGGGTTCAAAACCGACAAAAGATATACCGGCAGCGATAGCAAGACTGATTTAAGAAGAACCAAATGCCCACCAAAGGAGAGCCATTTAGATGACCAGCTCCTTATCCTACTAGCAATCGAGTCCACCAATCCAGAGAACAGAGAACTAACTTTCCTCCCTAAGAAAAGTGGACATCCCAGGTATTTAATTAGGAAAGCCTTAAACGCAAACCCTATTAGCCTAGCCATCACCGCACACCTGGCAGGGGGCACCAGGCTGGGGTCAGAAAACAGCTCTTTGTCTTATTAACAAGCTGGCCTGAGCAATCTTGATATTCCTGAAGCACTCGCATCACACACCGAAGTGATCTGACATCCCCTCGAGAGAAAACAATAATATCATCAGCATATGCTGGATGAGTAATTGGGCAAATATTCCTTCCTACCGAAAATGGAGTGAATCCGGGTTCATCAAGCAAAGCATTGAGACCCTGTGAAAGCACCTTTGTTGCAATAACAAACAAAGTCGGAGAAAGCAGGTCCCCCTGTCTCAACCCATAGGCAGACTTAAAAAAACCACATGGTTGACCATTCATGAGGATAGAGAAATGACAATTGGAAACTAGTCGCCATACCATATCAATGAAAATTTCCCCAAAGCCAAAAGCACGCAATACCGAAATTAGATAGACCCAAGTGATTTTATCATAAGCCTTGGCCATATCCAATTTAAGGGCTATATTTGTCCCACGGACCTTCTTATTAATTGCAGATATCAGTTCCTGGGCCAATAAGACATTATCCGATATCAATCTGCCCTTAACAAACGCGCTTTGCTGGGGGGAGATAATTTTAGCCAATATTCCTTCCAGCCGAGATGCCAATAATTTCGAAATTATCTTATTAACAAAGTTGCACAAGCTAATAGGTCGGAAATCCGTAAAATGAGACGGATTAACCACCTTGGGAATAAGCGCAAGTAAGGTTGATGTATACCCCACTGGCAAACTCGCTCCTACGAAAAATTCCTGAACTGCCGATACCACATCCTCCCCCACAATTCCCCATGAGAGAGTAAAGAATTTCCCCGTAAAACCATCTGGTCCAGGTGCCGACTACCCATCCATAGAGAAGACAATTCTTTTAACCTCCTCTTCCTCTGGAACCCCCTGCAACATCCCATTTTCCTGCTCCCCAACCAACGTAGGGGTGGGCTTTAACAGTCTTAGTGCAGCCAAGGGATCCGTAGACCCAGGGCCTGAGAATAACTCAGAGAAGAACTGCTCAGCCATGACGTTTATTTGATTGAGATCTTCCTCCCAGTTTCCATCATTCTTCTTAATCCGATTGAATAAACAATTAAGCGTGCCTCTATCTCACCGTGGCATGGAAAAATTTAGTATTTGCGTCTCCCTCTCATAACCACTTAACCTTGGCCTTTTGCTGCCAAAATTCCATCTCCTTACATAACTCCCGTTTCAGTTTCGCTTGGGCGAGGTTCAAGAAATTTTGTTGATGTTCAGATTGCTCATCTTCCAGGGCCAATTCCTGCAATCGCACTACTTCCTCTGCCTCCTTTATGCGATCAGTAATATTTCCAAAACTCTCCCTATTCCACTCACTCAGTGTGGATTTGACAGCTTTTAACTTCAGTAGCAAACGTCGGAGAGGCCGACCTTGTACAGGTAACAACCAAGCCTTTTGAACCACCTCTAAAAACTGATGATGTGATCCCCACAGAAGTGAAAACTCTTGGAAGGGTTAATTCCCAGATTTTTTTAAGAAATCAAAAGAGGTGCATGATCCGACATAGTCTTATTCAAGTATAGCACCGATGTAGTAACCCATAGCTTTTCCCACTCTGAATTCACCAGCAGACGATCCAACCTTTTCCACACCCGAGAGCTCCCAAACCTATTATTACACCAAGTGTATTTGGACCCCGAGAACCCGACATCACATAGCTCTGATTGGTCAATAAAATTCAAGAAATCCTCACCCTCGGACAGGACAAATGGTCTACCACCCTTCTTCTCATCAGCGTCTAATATCACATTAAAATCACCCATCATAACAGTAGAAAGACCCAAGGAGCAAACCGAGGCTAGATCCCCCCACAAAATAGCTCGAGAATCTCTATCACAAGCAGCATGCGCGAAGACGGCCAAAACGTCACAACTAAGCAACGAGTTAGACATCCACAATGCAATAAATTGAGCACTTTGAGTGACAACCACAGCCGACCAAGAATGGTCAAAAACCACCCAAATGCAACTTTCAGTATTTGCTAATGCATGAGAGAAATTTAGCTTTACCCGCATAGACTCCAACTGGGACAACTCAAGTAATGGCTCACACAAAGCAACTAATGACAAAGAATGCAAACGACACAGCTTTCGTAACCTTGCTATAAAAGGCTTATTACCCACTCCCTTAACATTCCAAAATAAACACTTAATCATTTAGACAGCAAAAAGGCATCCACATCAGCTCCCACCTCCCCGGCATCTTCGCAAACAACCTTGTCTGCTAGTCGCTCCAACTCCTTTGTCGCAGCGCTCTGGATTACCTCGTCCACTAGATGCTCCAGCACCCCACGGTGGCCAGTTACTTCACTTCACCCATTAGCCCCAGATTAACCTCCCGAGCATAAGAACGAAACACGTTCCCATCCACGACCCTTTCATCAAGACAGTTCATTGCCAAGTTACAGTTTACTTCCAATGGGTTTGGAGCAACAATAGATACCAGTTCGTGGGTATTTGGTACAGAGTTCTGTTGCGCAGGCTTCATAGCCTTCCCATCAGCGTCCAGCTTCTTCACCTGATCCTCGATATCCTTCTGAAGTAGGGAGTCATCCCCACCTGAGTTACCAGCATGCAGGTCTGTTCCACTTGTATCAGCAGCATCTTGAGGGCAGTCAGACCTCATAAGTTCCTCTCTTCTCTTATCAGCCCCCCTACAGCTCTCAACCGCTGTAACCCGCTTTTGTTTGTATACCCCCATCCCCTTCCTTCCCTCAATTTTGGGCTGACCAGGGTTTTCAGGCCGTGTGGTAGGATGTTTAATCCGGCATTCCCCCTCATCGTGGCCTTGATGGAGGCAGTGTATGCAATATTTAGGGATGTTTTCAGGTATTAATGCTTGCCAGAATCCCAATCTGTCGCCAAAAGAGACCCAAACCCTACGCTGCAGCTCCTTGAGTAGATCCACCTCTACGCACACTTTTGCCACGCTTGGTCTTATCCCCAACGTTGTTGCAGAATCCACCACAGAGGGCGACCCAAGCAGCCGACAATAGCAAAAAGACATTCTTTTTGAAACAAATGGATTTGGCAGCTTTGGCAAAGCAAACCAAACAGGTACCAGGGAGGATTCACGATCCACATGAAAATCGATGGACCACTTGAATACTCGTATGGGAGCCTCGTGAATGTACCAGATGTTGCGAGACCAAATGCGATAATAATCTGCCTCGTTCATTAGTCAAATCAGAATATGTCTTCGATCCAGCAAGCCAATAGAGGCTGACTCCTTTAAGTCCAGAGTACGGAAAAACTTGCGAAGATCCTCCATGGACGGGCGACCCCTGGAGAATTTGCCCACCAGCGCGAACTGGAAAGGGACCATGATTCTCTCAATATCTGTCATAGAGAAGGTCACTGCTGGCTCACCCCTATGAGTGGAATTGGCGGCCTGAACCTTTAGTCCTGAGGAGGACAGTAGTGATGCAAAGGATTTTGACTGAAATCCTAACGGCTGGTTGAAGGAAACCAAGTCTGCAAAGGAAAGACGGTGCTCGCTCTTCCCGGCAGCTAGAGGAGCTTTCCCCTCCCACGGAGAGGGGGGCTGTTCGGCCATGGAGGCCGAAAAACCTAGGCAGCCCTAGTGGAAACCCTAGTGGCCCCAAAAACCCTAGTGGCATGCAAAACCTTGGCGTTAGAATTTTTTCGTTAGATACGGCTCAAGTTTCCTAAACAAATCAAGCCTAGAAATTGAATTCACGTTAAAAAAAGGGCACCAGTAACGGAATCTAGCAGTAGCTCATCCTTTCAACTTTCAGTCTCCAATAGTTGAATTTCTTGTTTAGAAGAAATAATTCTTGTATGTGAATTTTTAATAACTACTGGTTTGATAAAAGATTGAGAAGGAATTTCAGAAATTTCCTTTTTAATAATTGATTGAGCTGTTTTTTCGACTATTTTAGTTTCCCTCTTGAGAGAAGCAATTTTTGTTGAACCTCTTTAACAGTTATAGATTTGATACTAGATTGAGTTTTAATTAAGACATTTATTGTGGAATATCCTATATCTAAGGAGTTTCTTATGTCTTTTCTTGTATCAGGACTAGTGATATTATTAGAATTATTCATTGATTGACTTGATACTAAAATGTTAGATCCTTGGTTTGGTAAATCTACTGGGTTTAATAGATCTACGGGAGAATTTTCTGATAGATCTATGGTTTCTGGCTTAGTTTGAATCGGATCTACAAGATCTGGTGTAAAATCTTGAGTTTTTATAGTTTTTGGCATAGAAGATGCAGGTTTTGAAATATTTTGGACTGAATTTTTTAGTTCTAGTGCAGACACCTGAGATGTTTGAGACTCATACCAGTCAAAAAAATGAATATGTTGTTTTGTTTTTCTTAAAAAGTCATAAAAGTTTTCTTGTATATTCTTTCGAGTTTTGCCCTGATATTTGTCAAAAAATTGTTTTCTTTTAAAATAATTGTGGTTTGCAAAGAATTCTAATCTAAGGTATTGTTTGTTAATTTGGAATTCAGAAGGTTTGTTTTCTAGTTTTTCTTGAATAAGGATTGATTGCTCGATCTGAGCAATTCTGGTTTGAAGGTCATCTAATCGTTTGTTGTTTAAAGAAAAAACAGGAGATCTGGAGTTTGTTCTAATAGATGAAACCATAAGCAAAGTCAAATAAATAAATAGTTAGACAAATAAATAATTTAAATAACTTATAATCCTCTTCCCTTTGGTATAGAATCTTTCGAAATCCATGGAGGATAACCATTTTTCTAAATCGATTATAACAGAGATAGTGAGGCAACTACAAGAAAAGATCTAACCTTTTGAGAGAGATTACTATGCATGACGACTTTTTTTTCATCCTAATAAAGATAGTGATGAAGGTACAAGAATAGATCAAACCTTTGAGAAAAATTAACTATGCATGACGACTATATTTCCAAACAAAGTCATAATATTAATAGTAAAACCCCATGAAATCAGATCTGATGCAGCCTAAGAGGATTCATCAAAGTTGTTCCCAAATTTCATTACATATCTACATATATTCCTGACAAGGTCAGACAGAGACAAAGTTCACAACAAAGATTTCTTCAAAGACTTTCTTGGATCTCAATACAAGAAGATTAAACCCTGGAAAGAAACAACTTGTGAACAGAACCAACAAGCAGGCTGGCTTTCCAAACAACTTACAGAAAAATAACACCAAGAAGGAAATCTTGAACCTCTTTACAATTTGGGCTATCTAGCCACCATACAAAGTCCAACAAACAGTCCAAATCTATAGAAAGACTTGAAAACCCTTTCTCTTCTACAAAACAACCAGTTTTATCCATTTTCAAAACCTATCAACTTAGACACATAACCCAACATTACAAATTCAACCAAAATTTCAATATTTCAGCATTAGCAGCCCAACTGTCAAATCCTCTGATTGAATCAGATATTATCAAATTTGGACAAAAGGAAGATTATGACTATTATACTTCAACATTTTCTTCTCCAACTATCAGTGATGAAGATGAAAAAGAAGGACATATGATTAAAAATCAAAATCTTCTTCTCAAAATCATTGAAAAAATGAGACAACCCTACCTGCACCAAACTTCGAATCCTTTAACAAAAAACCTTCTCTTTGATATTCCGAATAGCTTCAAAAGCTTTAAACAAAATTTTCTAGAAATCCTTGACAAATCTTCTATTCGGAATCCTCAAACCAACTTTGTGAACCTAAATAACAATTTTCAGTTACTTCAGGAATATTTTATCCAAATACGATTACTAATTATTGGTAATTATGTAATCAAAACTAAGGCCCTATTTGATACTGGGACAAACCAGAACTATATTCCTGAAAACTTCATTCCAATCCAATTTTTAGAAGCTCTTAGAAAAACCAACAATCCCAAGCTTAATATCGAATTCAAATTTCCAAATATACAATATCAATTCTCAAATACCTTCTTTTTGACTGAGTATCTAACTAACCATATCATTTTAGGAGCATCATTTCTCAATCAATTGGCTCCTTTTATCCCAACTTTTTAATCCTATACTCTTTAAACTAACTACTTCTTTGTGTAGAAATATGGCAGGTGAAGGAAGTTAATCATCATACAATTCAGAAGAGAAAAATTATTTCTTCGATAGATACTTTACTTGGGAACAAACCTCCCACGGAGAAATACCCAACAATCAAACTAATGAGTGCCAAACATCATCAAATCAGAATCAAGTTAATTGGGAGTGGATCCCTGAGGAGTCATCCTCAAATTGGATACCTGCAGAATCTACTTCAAATTGGGTGCATGATGAAACAATTTCAAATCAATTCCAAGCAATTGATGAGACTTCAACAATAAATTGGATCCAGGAAATTGAAGAAGATGGAAATCCATTTCCAATTCCTGAAGATCCTACTACTCAAACCTTCCAAATCAAACTCAGAGATGATACTTTCTCACATATCTGGACGGAATATCACTATCTCGAAAATGAGAGAAAAGAATCCAGAATCAGAAACTTTGACATCATATACTTTAACAGGGATACTGGTGAAAGAATTCCTTGCTACAAAATCCACAGATACAATCACATCGGGGCAGCAAACTCAAACTACTCAGTACAAACATTGAAGGAACAATACTTCATGCAAAGAAGAAATATTCAAAGAATGATTCTCAACAAATACTTGCTTGACAAACAAGGAGTCAATACACAAAATTATAAGGAATGGATCAAAGAAACATCGAAAGAATTATCAGCAATGATTTACTGAACAAATACTTCTAGAAACATTCAAGTTAGCTCAATCGGAACAAAATTCAGAAAAAATCATTTTTACTGTAGCACCAGAAGCACTGTAGCAGTCCGGCAAGTTACTGTGCAAAAACGGCAACAAAAGACAAACGATGCACTGTACCGCGTACTGTAGCAAATAGTAAAAATCACTGTAGCGGTACTGTAGCAACACGAAAATTTTGCTATAAATACCCCTCAAACCCAACACAATCCATACACCATTCTTACACCATTCAGAACACAATTCTTCAAGTTTACTTCTCTCTCTAGCTTGAAAAAACCTCTCCGTTCTCTCTACAAATTAGGTTTAGTTTTTAACTTTTAATTTTTAGTATCAAATAAGGGAGCAAGCCTTGCAAGCTTCCCAAACATTGTAAGTTCTTTTACAAACTCCATATTCTATCTTATTCTATTGAATGGTTGGCTAAACCACCTTATATCCATTTACTTATTTTTTTTTATTTGTTTTGATTATACTAACCATACATGGCCGGTTATATCGCCTAAACTAACTTTGTTTGTTTTCATTATTCTGTTTATACTAAAATCTATAATTGGTTCAACTGCCTATACTAACTAGTGACAGTCAGACTGCGATCCACTTCCTAACCTTTATGCTTTCATTTTAATTTTCTTTATTAACTTTCCTAGTTTAAGGGGCTAACCCCTCGTCCCATTTGGTATTAGAGCCCCTTAAACCAGACAACTGTCGATACTAACTAGTGGCAATTCGACTGCGACCTACTTCCTAACTCTTATGCTTTTATTTTAATTTATTTTATTTACTTTTCTAATTTAAGGGGCTAACCCATCGTCCCGTCTGGTATCAGAGCCAGAGGGGGAAGTGGGATAATGGCTATCTTTTTTTACTTATTATGATGTTGTTAGTGTGCTAGTGTAGATCTATAAGTTTAGATCTGTCTGATGAGATTGCTTAATTTCATGATTACCATCTTTCTTTATTTATGATGTTGATAGTATAAATCTACAAGTTTAGATCTGTCTGATGAGATTGGTTAATTTCGTGATTACTATCTAATGTATTCAAACTTATCATAGTATTGATAGTATTGATTTTATGACTTTGGATCTATCCGAGGGACATGGAGCCTGTAATTGCTAATCTTCGGTCCAGGCTAAACCATGAGATTTGGCAGTCCTGTAGGGATGTTAAAGTTCCTGTGGTCCGAGATCCAGGACGGTGAAGTGTCGAAGGATCAGATTTGATTTCACGGGTTTTTACTATTAATATTATGATTTTGTTTGGAAATATAGTCGTCATGTATAGTTAATCTTTCTCAAAAGGTTAGATCTATTCTTGTAATCTCATCACTATCTTTATTATGATGGAAATATAGTCGTCATGTATAGTTAATCTTTCTCAAAAGATTAGATCTTTTCTTGTAGGGTTCTCATTATCTTTGCTATAATCGGTTTAGAAAAATGGTTATACTCCATGGATCCCGAAGGATTCTGTGTCAAGGAGAAGAGGATTATAAGGTCAATTAATTTCAAGATAATCATTTACTTTTATTATTTTTGTTTATTTGCTTTTCTTTACTTATGGCTTCTTATCAAACAAACTCTAGTCTTCTCAAGTCTTCCTTGAACAATAAACCATTAGATGATCTTCAAACACGAATTGCTCGGATCGAGCAATCAATCCTTATTCAAAATAAATTAGAAAACAAACTCCCTGAATTCGAAATTGATAAACAAGAACTAAGATCTAAATTCTTTGCAAACTACAATCAAATTAAGAGAAAACAATTTTTTGAAAAATACCAGGGAGAAACCCGAAAAAATATACAAGAAAAATTTTATAAATTCTTAAGAAAAGCTAAACAAAATATTCATTTCTTTGATTGGTATGAGTCTCAAGCATCCCGGAGTCTACACCAGAACTCATAAGACCAGTCCAAACAACAAAAATTGTGCCTAAAATTACAAATATGCATATATCTACATTGGAGTCCGCAGATCTAGAACAAACTGTATCAAAACCTGCATCCTCTATGTCAAAAACCATAGAAACTCCGAATTTTACACCAGGATTCGTAAACCTACCAGATTCTCCTGTAGAATTACCAAACCAAGAATCTATTGAAAATTCAAAACTTTTGACATACAGCCAACAAAAAAACAGTTTTGACAAAACCAATAGTTTTGATAGCATAAAAGAGCCCTTAACAAATTTTACAATAAATGTCTTAACTAAGATTCCACCCAGTGTCGAATATATAACTGTCAAAGATCTTCAAGTAGAAATTGCTTCTCTAAAATGAGAAGTTAAAACAATTGAAAAAACAGACCAAGAAGAAACTACTGACAATCCTTCAAACATAATATCTTACAAAAAATATTTTGTTCTCATAAGGCTAGCAATTAGTAACAACTATATTGCAGAAACAGAAGCTTAATTTGGTATAGGAGCAGACCTTAGCTGTATTCAAAAAGGACTTACCCCAACAAGATTCTTTGAAAAAACAAAAGAGAGTCTTAGAGGAGTTAATGGATCCCAACTAAACATTCAGTTTAAACTTTCAAATGTTTTAGTCCAATTCTCATCTGTATCCATCAGAGAAACATTCCTTCTAGCAAAAGATTTGACCAACAATGTTATTCTTGGCACAACCTTTGTTACAAAACTTATCCCATACTTGACCACTGATGAAGGTATAATACCTCAAAATTATGGTCATGATGCTCTCCTACCTTTCTCTAGACAAATAGTCAAAAAGACATTGAATTATCTATCCCTCAAACATAGCCAAACCAATTTCTTAAAAGAAGAAATTGCCTATAAAAGGATAGATGAACAACTCAAGAAACCAGAAGTCCAGCAGAAAATCCAGAATTTACAAACAAGGATCCAAGAGATGGTTTATGCAAAAGTTCTGAATGCATTTTGGAACGGAAACAATACACTGTCCATCTTTCTTATGAACCGGACTTTGAGGAAAGGAATATTCCAACAAAGGCAAGACCTATACAGATGAATCAAGAACTGCTCCAACATTGCAAAAAGGAAATTGATGAACTCCTATCCAAAGGAATTATCAGTCCAAGTAAATCCCCATGGAGCTGTCCAGCATTCTATATCAACAAACAATCAGAAATTGAAAGAGGTGTCCCAAGGTTTGCAATCAATTACAAAGCCCTGAATAAAACTTTTCGATAGATCAAATATCCTATACCGAACAAGAAAGATGTACTTCAAAGGCTTTATTCTGCCAAGATATTCTCAAATTCCATATGAAGTCAGGATTTTGGCAAATTCAGATTCATATCTCGAACAGATACAAAACAGCATTCACGGTACCATTTGGACATTATGAATGGAACGTGATGCCATTTGAACTCAAAAATGCACTTTCTGAATTCCATAGGATTATGAATGAGATATTCAATCCTTATTTCTCATTCATCATCGTCTATATTGATGATATTATGGTATTCTTAGAAAGCATTGAACAACATTTCAAACACCTAAATACCTACATTCATATTACCCAGAAAAATGGCCTGGTTGTCTCTTAAAAGAAAATAAGCCTTTTTCAAACCAAAATTAGGTTTCTTGGACATCATATCCATCAAGGAACCATTACCCCCATAAATAGATCAATCCAGTTTGCTGATAAATTTTCTGACCAAATTCTTGACAAACAACAACTCCAGAGATTCTTGAAATGTCTAAACTATGTCTCAGACTTTATACCAAATCTCAGTAATCTAGTCAAACCATTATATGACAGATTAAAAACTACTCCACCCCTGTGGACAGATGTTCATACAGAAATAGTCAGAAAGATCAAAACTGAAGTCAAAGCCATTCCTTGTCTTGCCCTTCCAGATCTAACAGCCTAAAAAGTTGTGGAAACAGATGCTTCTGATTTAGGATATGGTGACATTCTTAAACAAATAAAAAATAATAAAGAACAAATAATAGCTTTTGCTTCTAAACATTGGAATAATTCTCAACAAAATTATTTCACTATTAAAAAAGAGATTTTAGCAATAGTTTTATGTATTACAAAATTCCAAACTGAATTACTAAATCAAAAGTTTTTACTTTGGGTTGAATGTAAATCAGCCAAAGATGTTTCACAAAAAGATGTTAAAAACCTTGCCTCTAAACAAATTTTTGCAAGATGGCAAGCAATTTTATCAATCTTTGATTTTCATATTGAATATATTAAAGGATCTTCAAATTCTATTCCTGATTATCTAACTCGTGAATTCTTGCAGGGAAGATAAGATGCCCAGGAAAAAGAAACAACAGGAAAAATCCCCAGGCAAACCAGAACCCTCTTCTCAAACAATCAAACAAGACTCCTTGAGTTCTTCTAGTTCATCTCAAACAGAGCAGAAATCTTCTTCAAACATGTCTCCAAACAGATTCCAAATCCTCTCTTCTCCTCAACCCATATCCATAACTTCTCCTAAAACATGGGCTGATATAGCCGAAAAGGAGGATGAAAAACAAGTATACTTTGAACGTCTCAAACAATGGGCTAAATCACTAGGATATTAGTCTGAATCAACAAAGTATCCTGTTTGGGATACACCAAGTCACCTCAAAATAGCTTTAACCCAAAACATCAAGCACAAAACACTCACAATTCAAGAACTCAAAACCTTAGCTAATTTCGAACCAAAACCAAACAAAACTTCTTGCCCATATGTCAAATCAAGTACTCACATTCCTGTAGTCCAAACTGAACTTGATTATTGGCATGATGACTCAAACTCACTGGCCCAAACTATTCTTCCAGACACTTACAATTTCATACCTCAAACTCTTACCAACACACTTGAATAATACAAACTCATTCTTACGGATTCAAAGTCTCTGGTCCTTAAACCCCACAAAACAGAGATGAAAAACAAAAATGGAAACCCTACCGGAAAATATATCAATACCCATTCCAGTGCCCAAATTCTAAAGGTTATCAAGCCATCAGAATGGGGAACAAATCTAAGCAAACCCAAACCTTTTACTAATTCCTTTAATCTCTCAGGATATACTTATTGGGATTATAAGACAACCTGGTTCTATGCCTTCACCTTCCAAAATGAATTGAATCAACATTCTTATCTTTTCTATTTTTTGAAAACAAACAAGTATGATTTTCCAGCATGATTTGTAGTGTGGTGGAAAGCACTTGAACCTAATCTGGAAATTTTTCCTCCAGATATCAAACAAATCTACAAACTATTCGAAGAAAGATTTGAACCCCTAAACAATTATATACCAATCAACCTGCACTTCTTTTCCATATTCTCGGTAGCATGGGTCTACCAGTGGAAATATGAATACATACAGCAAACACAGCTCCCGCCATTATTAGTCAGACAAGGATATTCAAAATGGTGGCCAACATTCAATAAAAATTTCATTCAACCAGCAAACATCCAGGCATGCTTTCAGAGGAATCCTCGTTCAATAAAATTTGGAGACAGTCAAACAAGCCAAATTTGTAGCAGAAGTCTATTTCAGCAGCTAAACTGGAATGAATCACTAACAAACAAGAGTATATCAATCAACGCAAATATATACTTTTACAACTGGATCAATCAAAAGAAGCTCCAAACAAAGAGAAGGCCTCCAGTTCTGGAACAAAATTTGATGAATATGAAGACCTAGAAAATGAACATGATTGTTATGAAATTTTCTCACAAATTCCATAAGGTCACAAAACAACAAACAAGAAAGAAGAAAATAGAAAAAAATCATTTTTTGCTGTAGCACCGGGAAGTACTGTAGCAGTCCAGAGAAGTTACTGTGCAAATACGGTAACAAAAAATAAACGATGCACTGTAGCTTGCACTGTAGCGGTATTGTAGTAAATAGTAAAAATCACTGTAGCGAGTACTGTAGCAACACGAAAATTTTGGTATAAATACCTCTCAAACCCAACACAATCCACACACCATTCAGAACACCATTCTTACACCAATTCTTTAAAGCTAATTCTTTCTTTAGTTTGAAGAAACCTTTCCCTTCTCTCTACAAACTAGTTTTAGATTTTAGTTTCTAGAATTCAAACAAGTGAGCAAGCCTTGCAAACTTTCCAAATATTGTAAGTTCTCTTACAAACTCATATTCTATCTTATTCTATTGAATGGTCGGCTGAGCCGCCTTATATCCATTTACTTATTCTTTTTTTATTTGTTTTGATTATACTAATCATATATGGCTGGTTATACCGCCTGACCTAACTTACTAACTTGTCTTTACATTCTGTTTTTACATTCGATACGGCTAGTTCAACCGCCTATACTAACTAGTGGCAGTTTGACTGCGACCATTTCCTAACTCTTATGCTTTTATTTTAATTTATTTTTATTTACTTTCCTAATTTAAGGGGCTAATCCCTCGTCCCGTCTGGTATTAGAGTCAGAGGAGAAAGTGGGGTGATGGCTATCTTTATTTATTTATTATGATGTTACTAGTGTAGATCAACAAGTTTAGATCTGTCTGATGAGATTGTTCAATTTCGTGATTACCATCTTTCTTTATTTATGATGTTGATAGTATAGATCTACAAGTTTAGATCTGTCTGATGAAATTGGTTAATTTTGTGATTACTATCTAATGTATTCAAACTTATTATAGTATTGATAGTATTGATTTTATAACTTTAGATCTGTCTGAGGGACATGGAGCCTGTAATTGCTAATCTTGGTCCAGGATGAGCCATGAGATTTGACAGTTCTGTAGAAATGTTAAGGTTCCTGTGGCCCGAGATCTAGGACAGTGAAGTGTCGAATGATTAGATCTGATTTCATGAGTTTTTACTATTAATATTATGATTTTGTTTGGAAATATAGTCATCATGCATAGTTAATCTTTCTCAAAATGTTAGATCTATTCTTGTAGTCTCATCACTATCGTTATTATAATGAAAATATGGTCGTCATGCATAGTTAATCTCTCTCAAAAGATTAGATCTTTTCTTGTAGTTTTCTCACTATCTCTATTATAATCAGTTTTGAAAAATGGTTATCCTCCATGGATCCTGAAAGATTCTATGCCAAAGGAAAGAAGATTATTGTAATTTTACAAGTTTGATTTGATTTGTTTTATTATTTTGATATTTACTTGTCTTTGCTAATGGCTTCTTACAAAATAAATTCTAGTTTTCTCAAACTCTATTTAAACAATAAACCAATAGATGACCTTCAAACTAGAATTGTTCGGATAGAGCAATCAATCCTTATTAAAAAAAAACTAGAAAACAAACCTTCTGAATTTCGGATTGACAAACAATACTTTAAATCGAAATTCTTTTCAAACCACAATTATTTTAAAAGAAAACAATTTTTTGACAAATATCAGAGAGAAACCCGAAAGAATATACAAGAAAACTTTTATGATTTTTTAAGAAAAATAAAACAATATATTCATTTCTTTGACTGGTATGAGTCTCAAACATCTCAGGTGTCCACACCAGAACTAAAAAATTCAATCCAAAATATTTGAAAACCTGCATCTTCTATGCCAAAAACTATAAAAACTCAAGATTTTAGACCAGATCTTGTAGATCCGGTTCAAACTAAGCCAGAAACCATAGATCTATTAGAAGATTCTCCTATAGATCTACTAAACCCAGGATATTTACTAAACCAAGGATCTAACATTTTAGTATCAAGTCAACCAATGAATAATTCTAAAAGTATCATTAGTCTTGATGCAAGAAAAGACATAGGAAACTCCTTAGACATAGGATATTCCACAATAAATGTCTTAACTAAAACTCAACCTAGTGTCAAACCAATAAATGTTAAAGATCTTCAAACAGAAATTGCTTCTCTGAAAAGAGAAGTTAAAACAATTGAAAAAACAGCCCAATCAACCACTGATGAAGATATCATTGAGAATCCTTCTCAGTCAAATATAATATCTTACAAAAAATATTTTGTTCTTATAAGACTAGTTATTAGCAACAATTATATTGCAGAAACAGAAGTTTTATTTGACACAGGAGTTGATCTTAATTGTATTCAAGAAAGATTTATTCCAACAAGATTTTTTGAAAAAACAAAAGAAAATCTTAGAGGAGCCAATGGTTCCCAATTAAACATTCAGTTCAAACTCTCAAATGTTCAAGTCCAATTTTCATCTATATCCATTAAAGAAAACTTCCTCTTAGCAAAAGACCTAACCAACAATATTATTTTTGGAACAACTTTTGTAACCAAACTCATTCCCTACTTGACCACTGATGATAGGATTATACCCCAAAAATACGGTAAAGATGCTCTTCTACCATTCTCCAGAAAAACAGTTCAAAAAACACTAAATTATCTATCTCTCAAACATAGCCAAATCAATTTCTTGAAAGAAGAAATTGCCTACAAAAGGATAGATGAGCAACTGAAGAAACCAGAAATTCAACAAAGAATCCAGAATCTGCAAACAAAATCCAAGGAATGGTTTGTACAGAGGTTCCAAATGCATTTTGGACAAGGAAACAACACACTGTCCGCCTTCCTTATGAACCTGATTTTAAGGAAAAGAATATTCCAACAAAAGCAAGGCCTATACAAATGAATCAAGAATTGCTTCAACATTGCCAAAAGGAGATTAATGACCTTCTGACTAAAGGAATCATTAGTCCCAGTCAATCTCTATGGAGCTGTCTAGCATTCTACGTCAACAAACAATCGGAAATCGAGAGAGGGGTTCCAAGACTGGTAATCAACTACAAACCCCTGAATAAAGCTCTCCGGTGGATTAGATATCCTATACCAAACAAGAAGGATCTGCTTCAGAGGCTTTATTTTGCCAAAATATTCTCAAAATTAGATATGAAGTCTGGATTTTGGCAGATACAAATTCATACTACAGATAGATACAAGAAAGCATTCATAGTACCATTCGGGCATTATGAATGGAACGTGATGTCATTTGGTCTAAAAAATGTATCCTCAGAATTTCAAAGGATTATAAATGAGATATTCAGTCCTTACTTCTCATTCATCATCGTCTATATTGATGATGTTCTGGTATTCTCAGAAAATATTGAACAACACTTCAAACATCTAAACACTTTCCTTCATGTTACCCAGAAAAATGGTCTGGTTGTATCCCAAAAGAAAATCAGCCTTTTTCAAACAAAAATTCGGTTCCTTGGACATCATATCCACCAAGAAACTATTACCCCTATCAATAGGTCAATCCAGTTTGCCGATAAATTTTCTGACCAAATCCTTGACAAACAACAACTCCAAAGATTCTTGGGTTGTTTAAACTATGTCTCAGACTTCATTCCAAATCTTAGCAACATAGCCAAACCTCTATACGATAGACTAAAAACCACTCCGCCCTTATGGACGAATATCCATACAAAAACAGTCAGAAAAATTAAAACTCAAGTCAAAGCCATTCCTTGCTTAGCTCTTCCAGATCCAACAATTCCAAAAATTGCGGAAACAGATGCTTGTGATCTAGGGTATGGTGGTATTCTTAAACAAACAAAAATAATAATAAAGAACCGATAATTGCTTTTCCTTCCAAACACTGGAACAATTCTCAACAAAATTATTTTACTATCAAAAAAAAAAATCTTAGCAATAGTTTTATGTATTACAAAATTCCAAACTTAACTACTAAACCACAAGTTCTTACTTCGGGTTGGTTGTAAATCAGCTAAAGATATTTTACAAAAAGATGTCAAAAACCTTGCCTCTAAACACATCTTTGCAAGGTGGCAAGTAATTTTATCAATCTTTGATTTTGATATTGAATATATTAAAGGATCTTCAAAATCTATTCCTGATTATCTAACTCGTGAATTCTTGCAAGGAAGATAAGATGCCCAAGAAAAAGAAACAGCAAGAAAAATCCCTAGACAAACCAGAACCCTCTTCCCAAACAACCAAACAAGACTCCTTGAGTTCTTCTAGTTCATCTCCAACAGAGAAGAAATCTTCTTCAAACTTGTCTCTAAACGGAATCCAAATCCTCTCTTCTCCTCAACTCATATCCATAACTTCTCCTAAAACATGGGTTGATATAGCCGAAGAGGAGGATGAAAAATAAGTATACTTTAAACGTCTCAAACAATGGGCAGAATCAATAGGATATCAGCCTGAATCAACAGGATATCCTGTTGGGATACACCAAGTCACCTCAAAGTAACCTTAACCCAAAACATCAAGCCTAAAACACTCACAATTCAAGAACCCAAAACCTTAGCTAACTTCGAACCAAAACCAAACAAAACCTCTTGCCCGTATGTCAAATCAAGTACCCACATTCTTGTAGTCCAAACCGAACTTGATTATTGGCATGATGACCCAAACATACTGGCTCGAACTATTCTTCCAGACACTTGTAATTTCATACCTCAAACTCTTACGAAGACACTTGACTATTACAAACTCATTCTCACGGATTCAAAGTCTCTGGTCCTTAAACCCCACAAAACAGAGATGAAAGACAAAAATGGAAACCCTACCGGAAAATATATCAATACTCATTCTAGTGCCCAAATTTTAAAGGTTATCAAGCCATCAGAATGGGGAACAAATCTAAACAAACCCAAACCTTTTACTAATTCCTTTAATTCCCCAGGATATACTTATTGTGATTATAAGGCATCCTGGTTCTATGCCTTCATCTTCCAAAATGAATTGAACCAACATTCTTATCTTTTCTATTTTTTGAAAACAAACAAGTATGATTTTCCAGCATGATTTGTAGTGTGGTGGAAAGCACTGGGACCTAATCTGGAAATTCTTTCTCCAGTTATCAATCAAAGCTACAAACTATTCGAAGAAAGATTTGAACCCCCAAATAACTATATACCAATCAACCTGCACTTCTTTTCTATATTCTCGATAGCATGGGTCTACCAGTGAAAATATGAATACATACAACAAACACAACTCCCGCCATTATTAGTTCGACAAGGATATTCAAAATGGTGGCCAACATTCAATAAAAATTTCATTCAACTAGCAAACATCTAGGTATGGTTTTCAGAGGAATTCTCGCTTAATAAAATCCGGAGACAATCAAACAAGCCAATTTTTACAGCAGAAGTCTATCTCATCAGCTAAGTTGGCATCAATCACTACCGAACAAGAGTATATCAAATAACTCAAAGATATATTTCTACAACTGGATCAATCAAAACAAATTCCAAACAAAGAGAAGGCCTCCAGTTCTAGAACAAAACTTGATGAATATGAAGGCCCAAAAAATGAAGATGATTATTATGAAATTTTCTCACAAATTTCATAAGGTCACAAAACAACGAACAACAAAAAAGAAAACCAGAAAAAATCATTTTTACTATAGCACCGGAAGCACTGTAGCAGTCCGGAAGATTACAGTGCAAACACGGCAACAAAAAAAGACAAACAATGTACTGTAGAGAGCATTGTAGTGGTACTGTAGCAAATAGTAAATCACTGTAGCGGATACTGTAGCAACACGAAAATTTTGCTATAAATATCCCTCAAACCCAACATAATCAACACACCTTTCAGAACACAATTCTTAAAATTTACTTCTCTCTCTAGTTCGAAGAAACCTCTCTCTTCTCTCTACAAATTAGTTTAGTTTTTAATTTTTAGTTTTTAGTATCAAACAAGGGAGCAAGCCTTAGAAGCTTCCCAAACATTGTAAGTTCTCTTCCAAACTCCATGTTCTATCTCATTCTATTGAATGGTCGGCTAAGCTGCCTTATATCCATTTACTTATTCTTCTTTTATTTGTTTTGATTATACTAACCATATATGGCTGGTTATACTGTTTAAACTAACTTTGTTTGTTTTCATTATTCTGTTTGTACTAACAATTTATGACTGGTTCAACCGCCTATACTAACTAGTGGCAGTCCGACTGCGACCCACTTCCTAACCTTTATGCTTTGATTTTAATTTTCTTTATTAAGTTTTCTGGTTTAAGGGGCTAGCCCCTCGTCCCGTCTTTCAAAGCCAGATGGAACGAGGGGCTCTGACGGCAAACAGAGGGAGAAGTATCAAATATTATCAAATCTGATATCCGTCTAGCATCAGAGCCAGAGGGGGAAGTGGGGTGATGGCTATATTTCTTTACTTATTATGATGTTACTAGTGTAGATCTACAAGTTTAGATCTGTCTGATGAGATTGGTTAATTTCGTGATTACTATCTAATGTATTCAAATTTATTATAGTATTGATAGTATTGATTTTATGACTTTGGATCTGTCCGAGAGACATGGAACCTGTAATTGCTAATCTCCGGTCCAGGCCGAGATATGAGATTTGGTAGTCCTGTAAGGATATTAAGGTTCCTGTGGTTCGAGATCCAGAACGGTGAACTGTCGAAGGATCAGATCTGGTTTCATAGATTTTTACTAGTAATATTATGATTTTGTTTGAAAATATAGTCGTCATGCATAGTTAATCTTTCTCAAAAGGTTAAATCTATTCTTGTAGCCTCATCACTATCTTTATTATGATGGAAATATGGTCGCCATCTATAGTTAATTTTTCTCAAAATGTTAGATCTTTTCTTGTAGGGTCATCACTATCTTTGTTATAATCAGTTTAGAAAAATGGTTATCCTTCATGAATTTCGAAAGATTCTGTGCCAAAGGGAAAAGGATTATAAGGTCAATTAATTTCAGGATAATTGTTTACTTTTATTTTTTTTTGTTTATTTACTTTTATTTACTTATGGCTTCTTATCAAACGAACTCTAGCCTTCTTAAGTCTTCCTTAAACAATAAACCATTAGATGATCTTCAAACTAGAATTGCTCAGGTCGAACAATCAATTCTTATTCAAAAAAGACTTGAAAACAAACTCTCTGAATTTGAAATTGATAAACAAAAACTAAGATCCGAATTCTTTGCAAACCACAATCAAATTAAAAGAAAACAATTTTTTGAAAAATACCAGGGAGAAACCCGAAAATTATTCAAGAAAACTTTTATGACTTTTTGAGAAAAACAAAACAACATATTCACTTTTTTAACTGGTATGTGTCTCAAACATCTCAAGTGTCGGCATCCGAATTTGAAAATCCAGTCCAAAATAGTTCAGAACCTGCATTCTCTACGTCAAAAACTATAAAAACTCAGATTTCCACACTAGATCCTGTTGATCCGATCCAAACTAAGTCAAAACTCTTAGATCTATCCATAGATTTATTCCAAACAACCCATATACTAGAATCCTCTCATAAACTCTCAGCAGAATCCCTAGATTTATCAAAATCAATCCATATGAACCCATCAGAGTCATCAAAAACTTTTTCAATTCATGAATCCATACTAGGATCTATAAACCTACTAGATCCGCAAAAAATTTGGAAAACAAATTTATAGACTTACCAGATTCTTCCTTAGATATATCAAACCCAGTAAATTTACCAAACCAAGGGTCTATTGGAACTTCGACAATTTCAGCATCCAGTCAACCAGTGAACAATTCTGACAATACTACTAGTCTTAAGAAAGACATAGGAGATTCCATAGACATAGGATATTCCACAATAAATGTGTTGACCAAAATTCAACCTAGTGTCAAACCAATAAACTGCAAAAATCTTAAAGCAGAAATTGCTGACGATAAAATTCCTTCTCAAACCCTTACCAAACCAATAGCTATTAGAAATTCAAAAACAAAGATTATTTCTAAACAGGAAACCCGGAATTCTTCACAATCATTTATCTCAAACTTGTCTCATGATTTTAATCTCCCTTCCACTAACAAACTTATTTCCTGGAAAACCTCAAAAGAAAATTCTCAGGAAGAAATTCTCAAATTTTCTATATATTCTTTCATAACTTACAAACAGTTGCAGCCTGATAAGTTGAAGGTACTTAATATCGAATACCCAAGTCTCAAGGTGAAAACTTATACAGAAGAAACATGGTTTTCCAACAAATATAAGGGACAAACAGAGAAGACATGGATCTTCAATAAACTAGAAAGACAATCACAAATACAAGAAGTAGTTTCTCAGATTGATCTGGCTAGAACTCAAATCAACATCCCAAGCTGGTCGATGTTCGAGGTGTTCAGGCAAAAACAACACATTCAGCCTTTATATTCTTCGAAGAATGGGATTGACCATCCCGCCACTCAAACAGAAAATGAAGGATGGCAGGCTACTAAACAAGAAATACAGGCTGAGCCTTCATCAGCAAAATTGGTTATTCATGAAGTTGAAATCAGAATTGACCATGAAGCAGCCTATACCCATGCCAAGAAGATTCTTGCAATCTATTCAGAAAAATACCTCTTCAATCTCTTTACCCAATTTATCCCAAAAACTCCTTTTCCAAATACCAACTTCTCAAACTTACTTTTCAAATCTTTAGATCAATCAGAAAACCAAAAAGCTAAAATTGAACAAACCTTTCTTATTCCATTACCCAAACCAAAATTGAAAATCCAGAAAGCCACAGTAATTAAAACCATACAAAACTTCCAAGGGTCTTCTACCCTAAATGAATTATATTCAAACCCTTTTTTTATAAAATCTATACCACCCTCAAAAAATCCATTATGATATTTTCAGGATAAAATCCAATATCCTTCAACATTCATACAATATAGAGGATGTCTATGGATGGAGCATAGATAGAATATTCAAATACAATTTACTTATGACATTTCAACAGATGACAACCACAGCTATGTCTAATCAAACATCACATGGCTGCAATCAATTATCTGCTCATATCCTATCCACAAGATTTATTGGACAAATCAAAGAATGGTGGGAAGAATATCCCATCATAAGAAGACAAAAGTATCATTCACAACATCCCCGTCGTAATCAACAAGGATGAATCTGATCTACAAGACAGGAACATCTTCCCAAAAATAATGGAATTCAATACTATATCTATCCTAGACAAATTCATATCTGCTGATGATTCAAGAATAGCCCAAGACGATTCATCAAAGCTATTCTCAAACTTTAGAAGATATCAACAAATATTCCTGACAAAGTCAGATAGAGACAAAGTTCACAACAAAGATTTCTTCAAAGGCCTTCTTGGATCCCAACACAAGAAGATTAAGCATTGGGAAGAAACAACTTGTGAACAGAACCAACAAGCAAGCTGGTTTCTCAGATCTACAGGAGATCAGAAAGCAAGCTGGTTTCCCAAACCTATAAAAGATCAGGGCCAAGAAGGAAGTCTTAAATCCTTTTACAAACAGATTGGGCTATCTAGCTATCATACAAAACCCAGTAAACAGCCCAAACTTATAAGCTGTGAACACCTTTTCTCTCCTACAAAACAACCAGCTTTATCCACTTTCAAGACCCATAGATCTAAACATGTAGCCCAACATTACCAATCCAACCAAAAAATTAATATCTTAGAATTAGCTAGCCAAATCAAAACCCAATTGTCAAATTCTCCGATCGAATCAGATATGTTCATATCTAGACGAAAGGAAGATTATGACAGTTACATCTTAACATTTTCTTCTCCAACTACCACTGATAAAGATGAAAAAGAAAGACAAAACCTTCTCAACACTATTGAAAATATTCTTGAAATAGAAGAAAAACAACCGTATCTGGACCCAACCCCAAATCTTTTGGTCAAAAACCTTCTCTTTGACATTCCAGAAATTCCTAAACAAAATCTTTGCAAATCAAAACTCCAAAATTTTCTAGAAATCCTTGACAAATTTCTTATTTGGAATCCTCAAAAAGAAACAACCAACCTTGTGAACCTGAATAACAATTCTCAGTTATGTCAGCAATATTCGACCCAAATACGATTACTAATTGTTGGCAATTATGTAATCGAAACCAAAGCCTTATTTGATACAGGGACAGACCAAAACTATATTCCTGAAAGTCTTATTCCAGTCCAATTTGTAAAAGCTCCTAGAAAAACCAACAATTCCAAGCTTAATATTGAATTCAAAATTCCAAATATATAAAATCAATTCTCAGATACATTCTTTTTGACTGAGTATCTGACTAACCATATCATTTTAGAAGCATCATTTCTCAATCAGTTGGTTCCTTTCCAAATTATCTATAAAGGGATAATATCCCAACTTTTTAATCCTATACTCTTTAAACTAACTACTTTGTGCAAAAATATGGCAGGTGAAAGAAGTTTATCATCATACAATTTAGAAGAGAAAAACTATCTCTTCGATGGATACTCTACTTGGGAACAAACCTCCCACGAAAAAATATCTAGCAATCAAACTAATAAGTGCCAAACATCATCAAATCATAATCAAGCTAATTGGGAGTGGATCCCTAAGGAATCATCCTCAAACTGGATACCTGCAGAATTTACTTCAAATTGGGTGCCTAATGAAACAATCTCAAATCAATTCCAAGCAATTGATGAGAGACTTCAACAATAAACTGGATCCAGGAAACTGAAGAAGATGAAAATCCATTTCTAATTCCTGAAGATCCTACTACTCAGTCCTTCCAGATCAAACTCACAGATGATACTTTCTCACAACTCTGGATGAAATGTCACTATCTCGAAAACGAGAGAAAAGAATATAGAATTAGAAACTTTGACATCATATACTTTAACAAGGATACTGGTGAAAAAATTCCTTGCTACAACACCCACAAATACAATCATATCGGGGCAGCAAATTCAAACTATTCGGTACAAACATTGAAAGAACAATGTTTCATGCAAAGAAGAAATATTCAAAAAATGATTCTCAACAAATACTTGCTTGACAAACAAGGAGTCAATACACAACATTATAAGGAATGGATCAAAGAAGCATCGGAAGAATTATCAGCAATGACTTGCTGAACAAATGCTTCTAGAGACATTCAACCTGGCTAAATCGAAACAAAATTTAGAAAAAATCATTTTTACTATAGTACCGAAAATCACTATAGCAGTCCGGCAAGTTATTGTGCAAATACGGCAACAAAAAGACAAACGATGTACTGTAACGCGCACTATAGCGGTACTGTAGCAAGCAGTAAAAATCACTGTAGCGGGTACTGAAGCAATACAGAAATTTTGCTATAAATAGCCCTCAAACCCAACACAATAGACACACCATTCTTACAACAATTCTTCAAAGTTAATTCTCTCTCTAATTTGAAGAAACCTCTCCCTTCTCTCTACAAACTAATTTTAGTTTTTAGTTTCTAGAATTGAAACAAGGGAACAAGCCTTGCAAGCTTCCCAAATATTGTAAGTTCTCTTACAAACTCATATTCTATGTTATTTTATTGAATGATCGGTTGAACCGCCTTATATCCATTTACTTATTCTTCTTTTATTTGTTTTGATTATACTAACCATACATGGCTGGTTATACCGCCTGAGCTAACTTACTAACTTGTCTTTATATTCTATTTTTACATTCAATAAGGTTGGTTCAACCGCCTATACTAACTAGCGGTAGTCCGACTGCGACTCACTTCCTAACTCTTATACTTTTATTTTAATTTATTTTACTTACTTTCTTGGTTTAAGGGGCTAACCCCTCGTCCCCCAATGGCTCTGATACCATTAATTGATTGATACCAGACGGGACGAGGGGTTAGCCCCTTAAACCAGAAAAGTAAATAAAATAAGTAAAGCAGAGGCTATAAAAGTTAGGAAGTGGGTCGCAGTCGAACTGCCACTAGTTAGTATAGGCAATTGAACCAGTCATATATAAACAGAATGTAAAAAAAAGAATGTAAAAACAAGTCAGTAAGTTAGCACAAGCGGTATAACCGGCCATGTGTGATTAGTATAATTAAAATAAATAAAAACAAATAAATGAATATGAATATGGGCTCCTCAACCAACCATTTGATTAAATATGATAATAGAAGATTTTGTAATAGAGAACTTACAGAATATGAAGTTTGCACAAGGCTTGCTTCCTTGTTTGATTCTAAAAACTAAAAACTAAAAATTAAAACTAGTTTGTAGAGAGAAGGGAGAGATTTTTTCAAGTTAGAGAGAGAATTAACTTTGAAGAATTGGTGTAAGAATGGTGTGCCTATTGTGTTGGGTTTGAGGGGTATTTATAACAAAATTTATGTATTACTACAGTACTCGTTACAGTGATTTTTACTGTTTGTTATAGTACCGCTACAATACTGCTACAATGCGCGCTACAGTGCATCGTTTGTCTTTTTGTTATCGTGTTTGCACAGTAACTTGTCAGGCTGCTACAGTGATTTCCGATGTTACAGTAAAACTGATTTTTTCTGAATTTTGTTTCGATTTAGCCAGCTTGAATGTCTCTAGAAACATTTGTTCAGCAAATCATTGCTGATAATTCTTCCGATGCTTCTTTGATCCATTCCTTGTAATGCTGTGTATTGACTCCTTGTTTGTCAAGCAAGTATTTGTTGAGAATCATTCTTTGAATATTTTTTCTTTGCATGAAGCATTGTTCTTTCAATGTTTGTACCGAATAGTTTGAGTTTGCTGCCCCGATATGATTGTATCTGTGGGTGTTGTAGTAAGGGATTCTTTCACCAGTATCCCGGTTAAAGTATATGATGTCAAAGTTTCTGATTCTGGACTATTTTCTCTCGTTTTCAAGATAGTGATATTCTGTCCAGAGATGTGAGAAAGTATCATCTTTGAGTTTGATCTGGAAGGATTGAGTAATAGGATCTTCAGGAATTAGAAATGAATTTTCATCTTTTTCAGTTTCCTGGACCAGTTTATTGTTAAAGTCTCATCAATTACTTGGAATTGATTTGAGATTGTTTCATCAGGCACCCATTTGAAGTAGATTCCGCAGGTATCCAGTTTGGGGATGATTCCTCAGGGATCCACTCCCAATTAGCTTGATTCTTATTTGATGATATTTGGTACTTATTAGTTTGATTGTTGGATTTTTCTCCGTGGGAGGTTTGTTCCCAAGTAGAGTATCTATCGAAGAGACAGTTTTTCTCTTCTGAATTGTATGATGATAAACTTCCTTCACCTGTCATGTTTCTGCACAAAGAAGTAGTTAATTTAAAGAGTATAGGATTAAAAAGTTGGGATATTATCCCTTTATAGATAATTTGGAAATGAGCCAACTGATTGAGAAATGATGCTTCTAAAATGATATGGTTAGTCAGATATTTAGTCAAAAAGAATGTATCTGAGAATTGGTTTTGTATATTTGGAATTTTGAATTCGATATTAAACTTGGGATTGTTGGTTTTTCTAGGAGCTTCTAAAAATTGGATTGGAATGAGGCTTCAGGAATATAGTTTTGGTTTGTCCCTGTATCAAACAGGGCTTTGGTTTCGATTACATAATTGCCAACAATTAGTAATCGTATTTGGGTCGAATATTGCTGAAATAATTGAGAATTGTTATTCAGGTTCACAAGGTTGGTTGTTTCTTTTTGAGGATTCCAAATAAGAAATTTGTCAAGGATTTCTAGAAAATTCTAGAGTTTTGATTTGCAAAGATTTTGTTTAGGAATTTCTGGAATATCAAATGGAAGGTTTTTGACCAAAAGATTTGGGGTTGGGTCCAGATACGGTTGTTTTTCTTCTGTTTGAAGAATATTTTCAATAGTGTTGAGAAGGTTTTGTCCTTTTTTTTCATCTTCATCACTGGTAGTTGGAGAAGAAGATGTTAAGATGTAATTGTCATAATCTTCCTTTCATCCAGATATGAAAATATCTGATTCGATCAGAGAATTTGACAATTGGGTTTTGATTTGGCTTGCTAATTCTAAGATATTGATTTTTTGGTTGGATTTATAATGTTGGGCTATATGTTTAGGTCTATGGGTCTTGAAAGTGGATAAGGCTGGTTGTTTTGTAGGAGAGAAAGGGTGCTCACGGCTTATAAGTTTGGGCTATTTACTGGGTTTTGTATGATAGCTAGATAGCCCAATCTATTTGTAAAAGGATTCAAGACTTCCTTCTTGGGCTTGATCTTTTATAGGTTTGGGAAACCAGCTTGCTTTCTGATCTCCTATAGATCTGAGAAACCAGCTTGCTTGTTGGTTCAGTTCACAAGTTGTTTCTTCCCAGGGCTTAATCTTCTTGTGTTGGGATCCAAGAAGGCCTTCAAAGAAATCTTTGTTGTGAACTTTGTCTCTGTCTGACATTGTCAGGAATATTTGTTGATATCTTCTGAAGTTTGAGAATAGCTGTGATGAATCGTCTTGGGCTATTCTTGAATCATCAGCAGATATGAATTTGTCTAGGATAGATATAGTATTGAATTCCATTATTTCTGGGAAGATGTTCCTGTCTTGTAGATCAGATTCATCCTTGTTGATTGATGAGGATGTTGTGAATGATACTTTTGTCTTCTTATGATGGGATATTCTTCCCACCATTCTTTGATTTGTCCAATAAATCTTGTGGATAGGATATGAGCAGATAATTGATTGCAGCCATGTGATATTTGATTAGACATAGCCGTGGTTGTCATTTGTTGAAATGTCATAAGTAAATTGTATTTGAATATTCTATCTATGTTCCATCCATAGATGTCCTCTGTATTGTATGAATGTTGAAGGATATTGGGTTTTATCCTGAAAATATCATAATGGATTTTTTGAGGGTGGTATAGATTTTATAGATCCATGTCTCCTCTGTTTGTCCCTTATATTTGTTGGAAAACCATACTTCTTCTGTATAAGTTTTTACCTTGAGGCTTGGATACTCGATATTAAGTACCTTCAACTTATCAGGTTGCAACTGTTTGTAAGTTATGAAAGAATATATAAAAAATTTGGGAATTTCTTCCTAAGAATTTTCTTTTGAGATTTTCCAGGAAATAAGTTTGCTAGTGAAAGGGAGATTAAAATCATGAGACAAGTTTGAGATAGATGATTGTGAAGAATTCCAGGTTTCCTGTTTAGAAATAATCTTTGTTTGTGAATTTCTAATAGCTACTGGTTTGGTAAGCGTTTGAGAAGGAATTTTATCTTCAGCAATTTCTACTTTAAGATTTTTACAGTTTATTGGTTTGACACTAGGTTGAATTTTGGTCAAGACATTTATTGTGGAATATCCTATGTCTATGGAATCTCCTATGTCTTTCTTAAGACTAGTAGTATTGTCAGAATTGTTCACTGGTTGACTGGATGCCGGAATTATCGAAGTTCCAATGGACCCTTGGTTTGGTAAATTTACTGGGTTTGATATATCTACGGAAGAATTTGGTAGGTCTATAAATTTGTTTTGCAAAGTTTTTGCGAATCTGGTAGGTTTATAGATCTTGGTATGGATTCATGAATTGAAAAAGGTTTTGATGACTCTAATGGGTTCATATGGATTGATTTTGATGAATCTATGGATTCTGTTGAGAGTTTATGAGAGGATTCTAGTATATGGGTTGTTTGGGATAAATCTATGGATAGATCTAAGAGTTTTGACTTAGTTTGGACCGGATCAACAAGATCTAGTGTGGAATCTGACTTTTTATAGTTTTTGACATAGAGAATGCAGGTTCTGAACTATTTTGGACTGGATTTTCGAATTCGGGTGCCGACACTTGAGATGTTTGAGACTCATACCAGTCAAAAAAGTGAATATGTTTCTTTGTTTTTCTCAAAAAGTCATAAAAGTTTTCTTGAATAATTTTTCGGGTTTCTCCCTGGTATTTTTCAAAAAATTGTTTTCTTTTAATTTGATTGTGGTTTGCAAAAAATTCGGATCTTAGTTTTTGTTTATCAATTTTGAATTCAGAGAGTTTGTTTTCAAGTCTTTTTTGAATAAGAATTGATTGCTCGAGTCGAGCAATTCTAGTTTGAAGATCATCTAATGGTTTATTGTTTAAGGAAGACTTAAGAAGGCTAGAGTTCGTTTGATAAAAAGCCAGGATAATCATTTTTCTAAACTGATTATAACAAAGATAGTGAGGACCCTACAAGAAAAGATCTAACCTTTTGAGAAAGATTAACTATACATGGCGACCATATTTTCATCATAATAAAGATAGTGATGAGGTTACAAGAATAGATTTAACCTTTTGAAAAAGATTAACTATGCATGACGACTATATTTCCAAACAAAATCATAATATTAATAGTAAAAATCTATGAAATCAGATCTGATCTTTCGACACTTCACCGTCCTGGATCTCGGACCACAGGGACCTTAGCATCCCTACAGGACTGCCAAATCTCATGTCTCAACCTGGACCGAAGGTTAACAATTACAGGTTCCATATCCCTCAGATAGATCCAAAGTCATAAAATCAATACTATCAATACTATAATAAATTTGAATACATTAGATAGTAATCACGAAATTAACCAATCTCATCAGACAGATTTAAACTTATAGATCTACACTATCAACATCATAAATAAAGAAAGATGATAATCACGAAATTAAACAATCTCATCAGACAAATCTAAACTTGTAGATCTACACTAGCAACATCATAATAAGTAAAGAAAGATAGCCATCACCCTACTTCCCCCTCTGGCTCTGATACCAGATGGGACGAGGGGTTAGCCCCTTAAATTAGGAAAGTAAATAAAATAAGTAAAACAGAGGGTATAAAAGTTAGAAAGTGAGTCGCAGTCGAACTGCCACTAGTTAGTATAGGCAATTGAACCAACCATATATAAACAGAATGTAAAGAGAATGTAAAAACAAGTTAGCTTAGGCGGTAATACCGGCCATGGATGATTAGTATAATCAAAATAAATAAAAACAAATAAATAAATATGAATAGGCGGCTTAGCAGACCATTATACAGAATGATATTGAATATGAGTTTGTAAGGGAACTTACAAAATTTTGAATCTTGCTCAAGGCTTGCTTCTTTATTTAAATCTAAAAACTAAATACTAAACTATTTTGTAGAGAGAAGGGAGAGGTTTCTTCAAATTGGAGACAGAAGTAAACTTGAAGAATTGTGTCCTGAATGGTGTAAGAACGGTGTTCTGAATGGTGTGTGGATTGTGCTGGGTTTGAGGGGTATTTATAGCAAAATTTTCGTGTTGCTACAGTACCGCGCTACAGTGATTTTTACTATTTGCTACAATACCGCTACAGTGCATCGTTTGCCTTTTGTTGTCGTGTTTGTACAGTAACTTGCCGGACTGCTACAATACTTCCGATACTACAGTAAAAAATGATTTTTTCTGAATTTTGTTCCGATTGAGCTAGCTTGAATGTTTCTAGAAGCATTTGTTCAGCAAATCATTGCTGATAATTCTTTCGATGCTTCTTTGATCCATCTCTTGTAATGTTGTGTATTGACTCCTTGTTTGTTAAGCAAGTATTTGTTGAGAATCATTCTTTGAATATTTCTTCTTTACATAAAGCATTGTTCTTTCAATATTTGTATCGAGTAGTTTGAATTTGTTACACCGATGTGATTGTATTTGTGGGTGTTGTAGCAAGGGATTCTTTCACCAGTATCCCTGTTAAAGTATATGATGTCAAAGTTTCTGATTCTGGACTCTTTTCTCTCGTTTTCAAGATAGTGATATTTCGTCCAGAGATTTGAGAAAGTATCATCTTTGAGTTTGATCTGGAAGGATTGAGTAATAGGATCTTCAGGAATTAGAAATGAATTTATATCTTTTTCAGTTTTCTGGATCCAGTTTATTGTTGAAGTCTCATCAATTGTTTGGAATTGATTTGAGATTGTTTCATCAGGTACCCAATTTGAAGTAGATTCTGCAGGTATCCAGTTTGAAGATGATTCCTCAGGGATCCACTCCCAATTAGCTTGATTCTGATTTGATGATGTTTAGTTTGATTGCTGGATATTTCTCCGTGGGAGGTTTTTTCTTAAATAGAGTATCCATCGAAGAGACAGTTTTTCTCTTCTAAATTGTATGATGATGAACTTCCTTCACCTGTCATGTTTCTGCACAAAAAAGTAGTTAGTTTAAAAAATTGGAATATTTTGTCTTTATAGATAATTTGGAAAGGGACTAAGTGGTTGAGAAAGGATGTTCCTAGAATAATATGGTTAGTCAGATACTTAGTTAAAAAGAAGGTATCTGAGAATTGGTTTTGTATATTTGAAAATTTGAATTCGATATTAAGTTTGGGATTGTTGGTTTTTCGAAGAGCTTCTAAAAATTGGATTGGAATGAGACTTTCCGAAATATAGTTTTGGTCTATCCCTTTATCAAATAGGGCTTTGGTTTCGATTACATAATTGCCAATAATTAGTAATCGTATTTGGATCGAATATTCCTGAAATAACTAAGAATTGTTATTCAGGTTCACAAGATTGGTTGTTTTTTTTTTAGGATTCTGAATAAGAAATTTGTCAAGGATTTCTAGAAAATTTTGGAGTTTTGATTTGAAAAGATTTTGTTTAGGGATTTTGAAGCTATCTTTTTCTGGAATATCAAAGAGAAGATTTTTGATCAAATCTTGTTTCAGGTAGGGTTGTCTTTTGATGTTGAGAAGAAGGTTTTGGTATTTGATCATAGGTTTTCTTTTTCATCTTCATCACTTGCGGTTTGGGAGGAAGATGTTGGAATATAATTGTCATAATCTTTTTCTCATTCAGATTTATCAGTATCTGATTCGATCAAAAGATTTGATAGTTGGGTTTTGAATTGGCCTGCTAGTTCTAAGATATTAAATTTTTGGTAATGTCTAGGCTTTTGAAAATGGATAAGGCTGGTTGTTTTGTAGAAGAGAAAGGTTTTTCAAGACTTATAGGTTTGGGCTTTGTATGATAGTTGAATAACCCATGCTGTTTGTAAGAAGGTCTAAGATTTCTTTCTTGGACTTGTTCTTCTGCCGGTTGTTTGGGAAGCCAACCTGCTTGTTCATAAGTTATTTCTTTCCAAGGTTTAATCTTCTTGTATTGGGATATGAGAAGGCCTCTGAAGAGATTTCTGTTATGAATCTTGTCTCTGTCGGATCTTGTCAGGAATATATGTTGATACCTACTGGAGTTTGGGAATAGTTTTGATGAATGTTCTTGGGCTATTCCTGAATCATCGTCAGATATGAAGTCCATGATAGATATAGTATTGAATTCCATTATTTCTGGGAGGATGTTTCTATCTTGTATATCAAATTCATCCTTGTTGATTGTGATGAAGATGCTCTGAAAAATATTTCCGTCTTTTATGATAAGATGTTCTTCCCACCATTCTTTGAATTGCCCAATAAATCCTATGAATAGGATATGAGCAGCTAACTGTTTGTAGTCATGTGATGTTTGATCAAGTATAGCTGTGGTTGTCATCTGTTGAGATACCATAAGAAGATGGTATTTGAATGTTCCATTTATGCTCCATCCATCTGTATTATATGAATGCCGAAGTATATTAGGCTTTGTTTTGAAAATATCAAAATGAATTGTTTGAGGGTGGTATAGATTTGGGTGTTTTCTTGGTTGGGAGTATAACCTTGTAAGAAAGGGTTTGCAAATGGTTTATTTAGGGTAGAGGACCCTTGGAAGTTTTGTATGACCCTAGCCAAGGTGGTTCTTTGAATTTTCAATCCTAGCTCGAGAATAAGAAAGGATTGTTCAATCCTAATTTTCTGATTGTCTGATTGATTTAAAGGTATGAAAAGTAAGTTTGAGAAGTAGGTATTTGGAAGAGGAGTTATCGGGATAAATTGGGTAAAGAGATTAAAGAGGCATTTTCTGGATAGATTGTAAGAATATCCTTGGCATGGGTATTGGCTGCTTCTTAGTCAATTCTGATCTCAACTTCATGAATTACCAATTTTGTCGAAATGGATTTTGCCTGAATCCCTTGTTTGGTGATTGATTTTGTCAGAGAAGATCTTGTCTGAGTTTTCCGCTGGATGCATCTGATAGCTTGCCACCTCGTATTTTTTGTTTTAGCAGAGGGATGGTCAATCCTGTTCCTCCAGGAATATAAAGGTTGAATGTGTTGTTTTTGCCCAGACATCTTGGATATCACCCTTTTTGGGATGTTAGTTTGAGTTTTGGCTAGATCAATTTGAGAAAATACTTCTTTTATTTGTCATTATCTTTCTAGTTTGTTGAAGATCCATGTCTCCCCGGTTTGTCCCTTGTATTTGTTGGAAAACCATGCTTCTTCTATATAAGTTTCTTCCTTGAGGCTTGGGTACTCAATATTAAGTACCTTTAGCTTATCAGGCTGCAACTGTTTGTAAGTTATGAAAGAATATATAGATAATTTAGGAATTTCTTCTTGATTATTATTTGTAGAATTTTCTTTTAAATTTTTCTCAAAAATAAGCTTGTTACAGGAAGGGAGATTAAAATCATGGGACAAGTTTGAAATAAATAATTGTAAAGAATTCTGAATTATATATTTAGCTGACTGGGTTTCAACTAACTGGTTTTCTTGTTTAGGAGAAATAATCTTTGTTTGTGGATTTCTAATAGCCACTGGTTTAATAAGAGGTTGAGTTTTAGTTAAGACATTTATTGTGGAATATCTTATGTCTTTTCTTTCATTAAGATTAGTGGTATTGTCAAAATTGTTTATTGGTTGGCTGGATACCTGAATTGTCGAAGTTTCAATAGATTCTTGGTTTGGTAAATCTACTGGATTTGATAGATCTACAGGAGAATCTGGTAGATCTATAGGTTTATCATTTAGGAATTTTTCCGGATCTGGTAGACTTATGGATCCTGACATGGATTCATGAATTGGAAAAGGTTTTGATGACTCTGATGGGTTTATATGGATTGATTTTGATGAATCTATGGATTTTGCTGAGAGTTTATGAGAGGATTCTAGTATATAGGCTGTTTGGGATAGATCTATGGATAGATATAAGAGTTTTGACTTAGTTTGGACTGGATCAACAAGATCTGGTGTGGAAACCTGAGTTTTTATAGTTTTTGACATAGAGGATGTAGGTTCTGAAATATTTTAGACTGGATTTTCGAATTCAGGTGTGAACACTTGAGTTGTTTGAGACTCATACCAGTCAAAGAAGTGAATATTTTGTTTTGCTTTTCTCAAAAAGTCTTAAAAGTTTTCTTGGATATTTTTTCGGATTTCTCCCTAATATTTGTCAAAAAATTATTTTCTTTTAAACTGGTTGTGGTTTGCAAAGAATTCAGATCTAAGTTTTTGTTTGTCAATCTGAAATTCAGAACGTTTATTTTCTAGTATATTTTGAATAAGAATTAGTTGTTCAATCCGAGCAATTCTGGTTTGAAGGTCATCTAATGGTTTGTTGTTTAAAGAAGAAATAGGAGATCTGGAGTTTGTTCTAACAGATGAAGCCATAAGCAAAGTCAAATAAATAAATAGTTAGAAAAATAAATTATTTAAACAACTTATAATCCTCTTCCCTTTGGCACAGAATCCTTCGGGATTCATGGGGGATAACCATTTTTCTAAACCGATCATAACAAAAATAGTGAGGACACTATAAGAAAAGATCTAACCTTTTGAGAAAGATTAACTATACATGACGACCATATTTCCATCATAATAAAGATAGTGATGAGGTTATAAGAATAGATCTAATCTTTTGAGAAAGATTAACTATGCATGACGACTATATTTCCAAACAAAATTATAATATTAATAGTAAAAACCCATGAAATCAGATCTGATCCTTCGACACTTCACCGTCCTGAATCTCGGACCATAGAAACCTTAACATCCCTACAGGACTGCCAAATTTCATGACTTAGCCTAGACCGGAGGTTAGCAATTACAGGCTCCATGTCCCTCGAACAGATCCAAAGTCATAAAATCAATACTATCAATACTATAATAAATTTGAATACATTAGATAGTAATCATGAAGTTAACCTGTCTCATCAGACAGATCTAAATTTGTAGATCTACACTAGTAATATCATAAATAAAGAAAGATGGTAATCACGAAGTTAACCATAAAATCTTTGGTCAAAAGCTTCAAATAGTTTAAAGGAAAAGTAATCTTTCTTTTTTTTTTTTACATCTTCAACTTTGTTTCCTAATCACTCTCTTTTTCTACTATTTTATATTAGAAATTGGGTCATAAGATATTAATATGAATTATAGTTGACATATGAGATATGTGATCGGCATATAAGATAGTGAACAGTTACATATATTTATACAACTCGCACATGGGATGCTCGATCTATTATATAGTGCCAATTGACATAGAGACAAGTAAATGATACATGAAAAAAGGGTAGATGATACAGAGTTTACAATTAAATGCATAAATAATTGTTTAGTGTTGTACAAAAGTTTGTTTATATCCAATTTTTGTCAGTTTAAGTACATTTATGAATAATTATTTATAAATGTCAATTTAAGTACATTTGTCTTTTCACAATTTTTGTCACAAAGGAATAAGTCAGATTTAAAGTGGAGATACTTAAGCTTAATTATTCAAAAAAAAGAGAAAATGTAAATAAGTGAAGATGACTACAACAAAAGAAACAAAGTGCTGCTGCCATAAAGATTGTGGATCCTTCCATTTTATTAGTTTCAGACATAGTACATAGGAAGTTAGGAGCAGCATAAATGGATTAGGAATTGAGTATGAAAAGAAAATTAGCTATTTACTTAAAAACTATAATAAAAGGTTATATTGTATATGTTATATTTTGAAGTTGATACACACAAGTTGCAAGCTTAGATGGAATCAGAAAATTTAGCGGATTTTAACAAATCCAAATTTAAGTATAACATAAAATAATTTGAAGTTGTCATGGGGAAAAAAGTTTAAATTTCTAAAGAGCATCTCTAAAAATTTTCAATTTTCTGTGGAAGCAAATACTTTTTAGAACTTGCAGAGGCAAAAGATTAAATTTTTAAAGAACATCTTTAAAAATTTTCAATTGTCTATGATAGCAAAAGCAAATTATCTAAAACTTGGGGGCCCCCATAGGCCTGTCCTTAGTTGCAAGAAATTGTAAATTAGCGCATCAATGGTAAAATATTTTTTTCAACAAAAATCTAGGTCAGTACATATGAATTCCGTTTACAATATATTTTTTGAATCAATGTATGTTAATAGCCATATATGTCTATGAGAGCAAAATTTCAATCAATTCAAAAAAATTGCATTCCTTCTCTTTGTATATTTGATTTGTCTCATCAAATCCACCAAACTTGGCTGAAGTCTATGGATCCGCGAGGAGACAATATTCCAAATCATTTAATTTGGCAACACCAAAATTGAAGGCAACTTAGCAGATTATGAAAATTAAAATATACATTCAAATCAACAGGAAAAACAACTATTAATATTCTAAACCTTTTCAGTAATTTTGATTTAAATGTGTAAATATGTTTTTCCACCTTAAAAGAAAAAAAATTTGACTCAATTCATGTCTTTGTATTAAAATACAATTGTAGCAGAATCCAAAATTTCATACCAACATTCTAATGGTGAATAATGGCAACAAGTGATATTATTATAAAATAAAGAAATTTTCTTCATCTTTTTGGTATTCAGCAAGTTTAGAACATTGCAACAGATTTGTTTTGTCCAAGTTTTATACTTTTAATGTTGGACTTATTCATTAGATCTATTTTTTCTAAATATTTATAGGGTTTTTTCTAACTATTGTCCTATAGGCACTCTTTAATACACTTACGTTCCATTCAACCTATTATGTATATACAAACATTAACAATTACTACTTTTTCTTGAATTTATACACTTTTGCTAATTGATCCCCTTGTATTTATACACTTTTCTTAATTAATCTTATATTTCTAAAAATCTAGCATTTGAAATACAGACGGATATTTATATTATTAATATTGGAATTTATGTTTTGTCTTTAAATTTGGAGTATATAACTAATAGTTTTGACAGTTTAGTTGAGCTTAGAATAAACTCACTGTCAATATCATGCAAGTACCTAGATCATTTTTCGTACAGCACATGTACATCAAAAAATTGCATATAAAGCAAAATTTTTATGTGAATTTAAATCAGTAAAGGTGCATTTAGATGATGGCTTTCGGAAGTATTTTAGCAAAACTTTTACATGAAATATTTGTTTAAAAAACTATCCTTGGATGCCTGTTTCTAGAGAAATACCAAAATTGGTAGTATTTCACACAATTTACATCCAAGAGCTTACTTTTTCTCCAAGACTAAAATTCTAGGTTTTTATTTGGGTAAAAAATGAAAAACTCCTTGTGGTAAACCTAATATTCAGAAAAACGTCTGATGGTTTCAAAACATACAACATGACACCTCATACTTTGAACTAAATTGTAAATTCGACGGAATCCAGTAAAATTAATGGGACTAGCATATTGGAACCTAAAAACAAATTCTTTGTGCTTAATTTTTAGCAAATATACTTGCTCTATCCTTACTCCCTAATAAAAACTCCCAGCGATGTCAAAATCTAACAAGTTTGCATAGAGAAATCCAATTTGCTTCTTGATTGAAAGAAATCCAAGTAGCCTTTGGGAGAAATCAAATTACCACCCAATCGAAGAGAAAGGCAAAACTTCTTGAGAGGTGAAGTGAACCACTGAGCAGTTACTACACAATCTTGGCTGAGGTAAAAAGTTTTGATTTTGGGTTTTTGCTAACAAACTGTTGTTATTAGGGTTTAAAGTAAGAATGTTGGTAATAAAATTGGGATTTATCTACTGATGAAGGGAAGCGACCGGGTAAAAAATATGCTTATGTCTTCCTCAAGCTCTTAAGGGGGTAGTGAAGCTAGGGATCTATGATACCAATATCAGATCTGTGACTGTCAAAGAAAGATAAAAATGAAGATTGTCGAGTTTGAAAAGCCATCCAAAGGGATGTTGTACTTTGTGTGTGAAAGGGATAAATGTAGATTTTGGTCATGGTGTAATCCCATCTATAGAGATGAACCCACTAGAGAAAACTCTTTTGGGAGGCCAACAGTTGAAGAACATTTCTCGTGCTTGAACTTGAATGATGAATTGAAGAATTTGAAAGCACTAGTTAACTATTATCTAATAGTATCTGTTTTTTCACTTTTGCTTCTACTGATGATGATGCCTATAAAATAAGAGAACGATTTTCTTATGAATGAAAATGAAGAAATTTGGTTATTTGCTTTGTTCATGAAAATGTGCACCTTATTCTTCTGATTTTCAATAAGTACACAAAATTTTTCAATAACTATAATGTTTCCAGCAATTGATAAATACACTTTCAGCTCTTAATCAGAATTTCTCCATTAAAATAGTCAACAAGTCTATTAAAGTTTCCAGCAATTGACAAGAATTCCAAGTAAAGTAGACAAAAGCATCCCACCAAACAAAAAACTACCTCAAAAAGTTTCCAAATGTCCACCACCCCCCAACAGCAAGTACAAACTGCCTAAAAAACTACACAAACGTTTTCCAACAAACATAAATTTCATCCTAAAATCAATTGTCCAGATCTTCTTGCTTTCTTGGCCCATAGGTTGGATAGAACATCAACAATAGTTGGATGAAGAGGTCTTTTTGTTGGTGAAGTTGTGCCAACAGCCTTGTTAGATCCTTTCTTGCTACCACCCATAGGCTGCAATGAAGGAGGGAAAAAAAACAGGTTATGAAACCGGATGAAAGATGTTTCATTAATTCATAAATGTAGTGCACCTAATCCAACCTGAGAACACGATTGTCTGGCAAGCACATTTTTTGCCACACTCACTATTTTTGGCTGTGTATACAGCTTCCCAGGCTTGCAGCTTGTTTTTTTGAATAGATGCAGCAATACTACTTCCTTGTTCTTGATTTGGGACTACTAGTTTTAGGGGGCACTGTGAGAACCCGTAAATTTTCTTTATTTCTAGGCTTTAATTTATTTATTTGCACCCGTTTTCCACATTTTCTTTATTCTATAAATTTTCTAGACATTTTTATGTGTAAATAGGGTTTTAAAAATATTTTTCTAGTATAAGACAATTTACGAGATTTTTGGAGTGAATAGTGGACGTGGGACCCGCTAGTGCGTTAAGTGATAGAAATTCGGCCAATTAGGTCAAATTTTGAGTACAGAGATTTTATTACCAGGTGTTAGTAGGTGATTAGAGGTTACCGAGATGGATTAAACCTAGTGAGCAAGAAGATAAGTTTAAAACTTACAAAGGTGCCACGTGTCGCGACCCGATTGGCCAAGACATGCCTAACTTTTGACCACCTTTACCAAAAGCTAATTTTGACCCAAAACCATCTTCACTTTGCTCCCCTTTGGCCGAACCTTGTGAAGAGAAAAGAAGAAAGAAGCTTCAACCTTTGATTTCCTTTTCTTGCTTCAATCTTGCAAACTAACCGTTTAAATCTCAAATCCCTCCATAAAATCCACTTGCTAAGGAAGATTGAAGGTCTTGGTGGAGTTGCTTTGGTGGTAAAGCTCCTAAGCTACAACCTTTCTTGAGGAATTAAGGTACCTTGGGTAGAAATTCAAGTTTTGCTTATAATAATGCTAAATTAGTGGCCTATGGTGGCTTAATAGCTTGATTCATGGATGATTTGATGGTTTATTTGAAAGTTGAGTAAATTTTTGATTTTATTGGGAATTTTTCTGTTTTATATGATAAGTACTAGTTAGCCTTGGATTGATGGTTTAATATTGGGCCAATTGGAGCTCTTGTATGTGAATTGCGGTTAATTGCGGAAAATTTCAGCTTTGAACGGAAATTTCAGTTTTAGGGTTTTGAATTTGGGGCTTTTCTATAATTGATTATTGAGATTGCAATTGGCTTGGAATGAAGGTTATTGATTAGCCTATGATTGATTTGTGGCAATTGTGGTTGGTTTGGATGAAATTTGATGTTTGTTTGTAGGATGGAAAACTGAAATTTAAGGGGAAGTGCTGCTGAAATTTCGCAGGAACTTCTGAGCAGTCTCGGGAAATCTGTTATAACTTGGTGTAGAAATGTCGGAATTGAGTTCCGTTTGTTGTGCTTTAAACTAGATTCATAGAGTTATAAACTGTGAAAATTTCAGACCCTGTTTCTGTCTGTACGAATTATGGTGATTTTTCAAAGTTGACTGAAATTACCTACCTGTTCTGTCTTCTACTGGATGAAGCTGTAATTTGAGGCTCGAATTTGGCTGACTTGTGGTTTGAATCTTATAAATGTGTCTTTTAAGAAATTGTACCCCTTTGAGTCCATTTTCCGACGGTATAAATTTTATCAATTTTGGACTTAAGACTTGTGAGATATGATTTTCCAATGAGGGTGCGCAAAACTGGAAAAATCCTGTTTTTCTAGAATTATTCTTACTTTTATTTTTCACCTTAAGTTTGGAGTTAGTAAATCATTGTAGGTATGGTTTTGGTAGAAATGAAGGGTTTTGGGATCGTTCTTACCCTCGGACCAACTAATGTCTTTTACTCAAAAGTTACATTTTATCTCTTTGCAATTGTAGTCCGTTTGGATAGGCATTCGACTAGTAGTCGAGCCTCACTTGTGTACTATGTTTACTGGGTTTGTGAATGCAGAAACCCTGATTTTCTTGTCCTGGTTATTTTAGGATTTCTCGGTGATTAAAGCCCTACTTTGGGTGAAGATTTTTGACGTATCTTTACTTGGATTGGTGAGTGTACCACTCCCCTTGGTTTTTGTCTAATTTGGCACATGTGCTTGCAAATTGTGACTTGAATGACTGTATCATCTGTTTATTCGGCATGAGACGAGGGTGTACTTTACCACACTCGTTCTCTGGCCTGTGTAACTTGTTTCCTGTATCTACTTGAATCTCTTACCTGTGTCTAATATGAATCCCGTGTACACTTGAATCTGTTACTTATACTTGATATGATGTCGTTTGGACGCGTATCCAATGACCTTCCTGTGCCTGTTAAGTCTGAGCTCAACCTCATGGGTAGTTATTTGATTCGAGCCAGCAAGGGCTCGGTCGAGGAAAGTAACGAACCATGGGTGCCTGTTCCTGGGAAATCTCTGGGTATGAGAGACTCGGAATTTCCGGTATACTCGAGTATTACCATTCCTGTTCCTGTTGGCGTTCGGGCCCGGTAAGGGGTATGTTTGGTGATCGGGATTTGGCGTTCTAAGAGGGTCTACGGACATGATGGTTTCGTTAAACGTTGACGGAGGGTCAACGAGATTGGATCAAGTACTGCAATGGGAATTTGGCTCCCGAGAGCCACCTGTATCCTTTCTATTTGCAGTGTTTATTTATTTCCCTATCTAATGTGTATAACTGCATAATTGAAAGATGAAATGCCATGATTCATGACTACTCGTATTTTGGGTACCTCATTGAGCGTAAGCTCACCCCGTTCCGTTACTTTTGTTTTCCTTACAGGGTTTAACTTCTTGGAAATCATGATTTTGAAGAAAAGAGTAGAGCTAGTGATATACATCCCTTTTGATTTTGCTCCTCTGTATAAGAAACCCTAATTGTACGTCGAACAAGTATTTCCCTTGACTTGTAAAGTTCCAACGTATGTATATAAGTAATTATTCATGTTTTCTTCGTGTAATTGTTGATGAATGTATGCCTTTGTAGTAATGGTTTGGTAAGCTCCGATTGTTGGTTTTCTTTGGGTTCGATCGCGCGTAATCTAGGGTTTGAGTGAATCGACTTCGTAGTCCTGGCGAGAGCTGGGCAGGCGGTCCGCCAAACCCTTTGATTCGCCTTAGGGGAAGGTGGGGCTGTCACAGGCACCATTGGTGAAGGAGCTAATGAATCAACTACTAAACTTGATTCAGTTGCATTGCGTCAGGTGCCTATGAAAAACAAGTTCATAATGGTGCTGAATTAAAGCTTTTTTGAGTAAGCAAATAAGGCGTAAATTCTGGTTTATGATACCCTATAGAATTTAGAGTTGGGATGAATAGCATTCTTGCAAGTCCTTGAATAATGTCTTGGTTGAAAACATCTCTTGCAGTGTACCACAAGACCCTTCCTAGTTGAGACTCAACCCTTTTAGGCTCGTCAGCTGCCTTTTGTTGGACCTTTTTGGGTCTGCCAGGCAATCTTCGAATTGCAAGAGGATTTGAGGGTTGTTCTTCACATCGCACCCAGTAGTTTTCATTTGGGACAGCTGTGATAGTGTGTTCATAAGTTCTCAAGTAATTTTCTCTACTGCAGCAAGCATGCACATGATCAAGCAAAGGCAATCTACGTGCTCCAATTGCAGCACATGCATAAGCACAGGGATAACCTGTAAGCTAGAAATAACCACAAGTGCAAGTCTTTTCATTCAAATCCACCACAACAGATTTTCTAGACTCACAGTCAATTTCATATTTGCTCTTGCAATCCCATGTGGGAATACACAGCCTATTAAGTTTCAGATTCTTGTCAATTTTCGCTACAATGTTAGGATAGATTTTCCCCTGAAATTTTTACATGTCAAACCTCTTCACTTGAATCCTTTACATGAGCCTTCTTCCGATCCTCTCAAGCATCCCTATGATAGATAGCTCCCTTACTTCTAAAATATAGTTATTGAATGATTCACAAAGGTTACTTACAAGAATATCACATTTGCTACTTTGTCTAAAATGTGATCTACTTCATAAAGCTAGGGGCATTTTTTCTAGCCATTTAGCTGCGTCCTTGTGAGATCTTTCAAGGGAATTCATTGCTAATTTCCAGTCCATTTCATTCCTAGCACTTGCAATTGCCCAGAACAAGTCTTTCAACTCCTTTCCTTTGAACTTTAGCTTGAAATTCTGGTACATATGCCTCAAGCAAAACCTATGTTCAGAATTTTGATATAACTTGTTCACTGCATGGACCAGCCCCTTTTGTCTATCTAAGATGAATATCTAGGATATGTTTTCCATACCCAGTCCCAGATCAGCCATTAATAGTTCCAGGAATCACTTCCATGAGTCATACCTCTCCACCTTTGTCACTGCTACTACTATTGGAACCATGTTGTTGTTGCCATCTTTACCAATTGCTGACAACAACTGACCAACAAATGTGGATTTCACAAAACACCTATCAAGACCAATTATTGGTCTGCAACCATTGAGGAACCTCTGCTTGCAGGCATGAAGGCAGTAATATAATCTTTCAAATGTCCCCTATGAACCATCAACAGGCATATCAAGATTAATCTTGACAGTGCTACCAGGATTTGTCTCTTGGACTATAGCTGCATAACTCCAAAGATGCTGATATAACTCCATGTCTGTGCCAAGCATCTCATCTTTTCCTTTCTCTTTGCTCTAGATATCTTGGCAATCGACACATTAATCATTAAATCTCTTCTAATATCATTTTGAAATCTAGTCAGGGCACACTTCTAGTCACCTCTTACCTTGTCTTGGTACTTTACGCTCGAATACTTGACTGATGCGTGCTTGTTGTTGTACTTCCTAGCACAAACATGCTGGCCCTTCAATGATTTAATCTAAAAGGTAGTTTCACCTTGGATTGGTGTTGCACGAATCCTCCAAGAACAGCTCATTTTTATTTCAAAATTTAGTTTATTTTATAATTATTTGCCCTAGTGTTATTTAATTTTTCTGCGGCTCGTTTAGCAAGAAATAGTGAATACACGTTTTTTTCGAGACAATATTCGATTCGAGAGTATAATAATCTTGGAGAATTAAGAATGATTAATAGTAGACTAATAAAAGTTAATTGAAGGATTAGAGGTGAGTTAGTTCTAATTAAGCTTTTACCGCGCGTGCGTCGATAGTTTCTCGATAGTCGTGTCAGTACAACTAAGTGGAGATTTGAGAAATTAATATTAGACTAGTAAAAGTGGGTAATTACAGTGTTAAAGGAAATACCTTGGAGGATTAATGCATGAGTGTATCAAACCCGAGAGAAATTGGTGGTACGAAACCCTATTCCGACAACTATTCAAAGTTGACTTTTTGGCAAATCTTTCTAGCTACTTTTCTCTCCAATCTTCCAAGACAAGTCACAACACACAACTCTCTCATTTCTCTTTCTCCATTTTCGGCTAGCCCTCAAGGAAGAACAAAGGGAAGGAAAAACTCCATCTTTTAGCTTCCATTTCACCCACAAATCTTCCACCAAATCACTCACAACTTGAAGTACCACTCTAGCTAGGAGTAAGGTGCAATCTTGTGGATTTTCTTGGAGAATTTTCTGTGGAAAAATCTGATATTCATCTAGGATTCCAAGGGTAATCACTTCATCTCTTTAATTTTTTCATTTCTCCAAAGTTTAACGGTTAATCTTCATGGGTTTGAAACCCTAATCGCACTCATAGGCTAGCGGACTTGAGAAACCATTTTCTCGCTTTAAATCCTAGGCTAGCTGTCTTGAATGAGGCCTCTAGGTAGCTGTCTTGATGAGGCCTCTAGGTAACTGACTTGATGCTTTAATGTTTGATTATGGTTATTTATATGATAAATGAGATGTTTATGGTTAGAAAGTGGAGAGAAATCGAAGGAAAGTTGTGAAGGCAAGCTGGCCGAAAATTCTGTCCATGTTGTTCTATCTTTATTTCGAAATTTTGATACTTGGTTGGCTGTGAAATTGATGGATATATGTTGTATATTATGCGTATAAGTGCCTTTCAAAATCGTATCAAATGGTTGTACAAAACTTGAGTTTTGGTAAATATTTAAATCTAGAAAAATGTATAGCAGGGTACCCGGACAGTGGTCCTTTATCCGAACATAACTTTTTGTACAAAAGTCGAAAATTGAGTGCCGTTAGTGGCATTCAAAACTACACATTCATAGCTTTCCAACGGTATAAAAGTCCCCTGCAAGTTCATTTTGAATGATCCATAGCGAGTCAGCAAAGTCAGCTGTTTCTATTTTGACTAGCTGTTTGAATGAAACTGGGAAGCTGCATCTTGTGACTCGATTTTGTCCCACTTGTGAAAAGATTTCAAAATAATGTCTTCTACTAAATTGTAGAATTTTGAACCTAGTTTTTAACGCCATCAACCATTTTGAATTTGGAGTTGTATAGAGTTAGATATGACTTGATTTTGAAAACGCAACAAAGTTGGAAACTGAAAACTTTTCCCTTTCTTGCTGACCGAATGGTAAAATGTTTTTGGAATGTTATATTTCAAAAATTTTAGTGTTATTTAACCATCAATTGCTCATTAAATGTTTCTGAAATCTTGGTTTCAAAAATGGAGCGAATTGGGGTTGATTTCGTTAAACAAAACTTTTGAAAAAGAAAGAGAAATAGGATGGCAAATTTGCTTTGAAAGATTTCACAAACTTTGATCATTTTGTTAACTGTCTTCCCGTGTGAGTTTTTATCTAAATTTTTACAGAGAGGTAGTCCATATATGGAGGTTTAAGTGACTTTAACTCCTCACTTTTAAATCTTGAATTTCAATAGAATGAAACTCTTTTGAGATATTGTTCTAAGTTTAAACAAATACATTTCCTTCCTGGTATGTTAAGTGATTGTGAGTATATGTGAGTGATAATTACTCACTATTATTTCAGGCGCTCAAGAGGATTGAAGGAAACTTCGGAGCGGAACACTAAAGGACTTATTTACTCACTTATTTTGAATTGGTGAGTGTTCCTTGCATGTGTTTGTGACTTGAATAGTTTTGCTACACGTTTACTACACATTTCTTGTGTGTTTAAGTGTTAAGTGTTCCCTATAATTGGTCTTATGTAATTTTTCACTGTTTTAAGGCTAGTGCCGTACTTTATCACACTTGACCTACTAAAATAACAAATTTCTACTGTTTAACCGTGAATTTCTACTGTTTACCGGTATATTTGATTACTTGCGCATGTTGTAAGCTCTTAGCTGAATTGGACCCTGCCCTTGGTTGCTAACCTGTTCGAATCAGAACTGGGCTTGGTCGGATAAGTTGGAACCCTGAGCCACTATTTCGGTATACTCGAGTATTATCATTAGAGGAATAAGGCGATAGCCAGACAAATCGGGGGGATTATTGGAGTCATAAGGTGAACCTGACCGAAATAGTTTCCATGGGAACACCGTATCCTTTTAATGTGTGTTTATTTCTGTAAAATGATAAATGTCTCATTTTAAATGTGTCAATATGAAATCTTGAACCATATGTGCGTTATGTTTAACTTACTTGATTATTAGAACTGTTTATGTGTTTTGGAACCTCACTAGGTTGTTTAACTCATTCCACTCCTTTGTTTTCCTTAACAGGATTCAAGACCGAGAGTGCTCACAAATAGTACTAAAGTTATTTTCTTTTGAAGACTTCAAATTGTATTATAGCAATGACTATAGTACATATTCTTTTGAGTTGTATTTAAACTTGAAGGTTAGCTAATTTAAGTATTAATATTTTGGAGTACTTTAAATGTATTGAAAATATTTGAAATATTTTAGTTTTTGAATTAATTACCTTATTTCAGATTTTTGTACTTGAGTACTTAAGAGTTGAGAGTAATGCTCAGGACTTGAGATCTCCATTTGCAGGGAATAAGAACGGGCTAATGTTTTGTGAGAGCAAGCGCAAGAGGTCAACGAATGTCTAGTCGGGTACTAAAAGAAGTGAGAGATTACACGGAAAATATTTTAACCGAGTGTGGGACAATATCGGCCAGAGAGAAGTGGAATATAGTTGAGCTTGAGAGAGAAGTGGAATCAATTAGTTCAGTGATGACCTAAGTTAGAAACGTAAGACCTCGTGATTGTAGAAATGGAAAGAAATGGTGTACAAGGATTGCCTAGGAGGCGATTTCGACCTCTTATGTTTTAGACAGGGTTGGGCAAGCCATTTCGGCAGTTCGTCCTAGGGTATAGAATGGATCACTGATGTATTGTTGGATAACACATTCATATCTGACCGTGTGGTACTAGCTATAGTAGAAGAGAGGGCAGAGGCTAGTCCATTGCCAAATGAAAGAGCAAATCACCGAGTTCGGGCGCTTGAGACTAAGGTGCTCGAGGAACAAGAACGAACCGATATTTTTACGTGAATAGTTACAGGAAACCAATAATCGTTTAACTAGGATGACACATATAATTAAGAGAGAGAGGTGGAGAAGATCGTGGCCCAGAGGATCCTAGTGTTGGGAATGAAGTTGAACGTGTTAGGGAACAAGAATCATCTAGATCCAATTAATCTAGTGAAGCACTACTTTTGATCTTTTGTTAAAGGACGATAGGAGTAGAACTTAGGAGTTTGTACCTTGGAGATGTATGTACTTTTGTTAATCACCTGTTTACTTTTGTTTACTGATCTTGGATTTGGTATGTACTTTACTTGACTATAACTTGTATTATGATTGATGAAATCTAGTTTGTGTTTGACTTGTACGGTGATAATGTTATTTGTGGAAATGATTCATTTTTCTTTAGAGTTGTTACTGATATATGTGTGTGGTTCAATTATGGTTTAGTATGGGGTTTATGTATGTGCATTTAGATTAGCTGTGAACATGAAAACTTGAGGACAACGAAAGGAACGTCAACCCAGACAACGCCCGAAATCAAGAGTAGATAATGAGTGCTACTGACCAAAACGCCGAGCCAAGGGTTGGGGGAGGAGATAACCAAATGGCATTAGTTTTAACTCACATGACGGATGTACTAGAGCACTTAGTAGTTCAACAGGGTTAGGGGAGTTGGACACAGAAACCAACGTGGACACCAGGAGATAGGAGAGGATCGATCTTTGGAGCAGTTTCAGAAATTCTCCCCCACCCAAATTTTCTGGAGGACCTAACCCCAAAAGTGGTTGAAAATTGGTTAGAAAATATAAGAAATATATTCGATATCTTGAACTATACCAGAAGAAAGACAAGTCACTTTTACTGTATTTCAACTTGAGGGAGCAGCTCGAGTCTGGTGGAATGTTATAAGAAACAAGTGAGAAAGAGATCAACTCCAAGAATTTGGATAAACTTTGTACGAGAATTTAATGAGAATTTCTTCCTCCACTAATTCAAGAAAAGAGAGAAGACGATTTTATAAAGTTTCGTCAAGGAACTTCGAGTATAGCTGAGTATGAACACAATTCACGAAATTATCTAAATATGCTTCCAGAATTGGTAGTCACGGAGCGGAAGAGGAATAAGACGGTTTATCCAAAATTAAATTTAGAAATCCAAGATGCCCTTGCCGTAATACAGAGAAACATTTAGTTGACGCTCTTGAGAAGCGCAGAAGGGTGGAGAGCACAAAATTCCAATTAAGAACCTTTCGAGCGAGGAAAAGAGATGTATCCGATATTAGTCACTACCTTGAAGTACCAAGAGAAATTGGACCCGCCACCTAAAGTTAGAAAATGAGTGGATGGAGTGAAACTACCACTTTTTTCGCCACCTATGATAAAGAAACCAGAAGATATGTCACGAGTAGCTCCAATAAGACAGATACAATCAAGGGAAAACTTCACAGGTGAGTCAAGTCATAACTTCTCGTCTGACTGTAGATAATGTAGAAGAACGAATCATACCGAAGAAAACTGCTGGGTAAAGGGACAAAAGTGTATGGGATGTGGAAGCACCAACCATAAAGTTCATGACTGCCCAAAGAGGTATCCACGAGAAACTACTATTCAACAAAGAAATAAAACTATATCTCGATAAGTCAATGAAGGAGGAAACCGACCAATGGCACCTGCAAGAACATATGCAATGATCACGCAACAAGGTCCAGGGTTATCTGACGTTATGGAAGATATGAATTTCGAGAACGAAATTCTTTTGATGTGAGGACTCATATTTTATTTCATAATTTAGTTTATTTTAAAATTATTTGCCCTAATATTATTTAATTTTTCGGCGGCTCGTTTAGCGAGAAATAATGAATACACGTTTTTTGAGACAATATTCAATTCGAGAGTGTAATAATCTTGGAGAATTAAAAATGATTAATAGTAGACTAATAAAAGTTAATTAAGGGATTAGAGGTGAGTGAGTTCTAATTAAACTTTTACTGCGCGTGCGTCAATAGTATCTCGATAATCGTGTCAGTACAACTAAGTGGAGATTTGAGAAATTAATATTAGACTAGTAAGAGTGGGTAATTATAGTGTTAAAGGAAATATCTTGAATAATTAGTGCATGAGTGTATCAAACCCGAGAGAAATTGGTGGTATGAAACCCTATTCCGACAACTATTCAAAGTTGACTTTTTGGCAAATCTTCCTAACTACTTTTCTCTCCAATCTTCCAAGACAAGCCACAACACACAACTCTCTCATTTCTCTCTCTCCATTTTTGGCTAGCCCTCAAGGAAGAACAAAGGGAAGGAAAAACTTCATCTTTAGCTTCCATTTCACCCACAAATCCTCCACCAAATCACTCACAACTTGGAGTACCATTCTAGTTAGGAGTAAGGAGCAATCTTGTGGATTTTCTTGGAGAATTTCAGTGGAAAAATCTGATATTCATCTAGGGTTCCAAGAGTAATCACTTCATCTCTTTAATCTTTCCATTTCTCCAAAGTTTAACAGTTAATCTTCATGGGTTTAAAACCCTAATCGCACTCATAGGCTAGCGGACTTGAGGAACCATTTTTTCTCGCTTTAAATCCTAGGTTAGGTGTCTTGATGAGGCCTCTAGGTAGCTGACTTGATGCTTTAATAGTTGATTATGGTTGTTTATGTGATAAATGAGATGTTTATCGTTAGAAAGTGGAGAGAAATCGAAGGAAACTTGTGAAGGCAAGCTAGCCAAATATTCTGTCCATGTTGTTCTGTTTTTATTTCAAAATTTTGATACTTGGTTGGCTATGAAATTAATGGATATATGTTGTGTATTGTGTGTACAAAGTGTCTTTCAAAAATCGTATCGAATGGTTGCACAAAACTTGAGTTTTGGTAAAGATTTGAATCTGGAAAAACGTATAGCAGGGTACCCGGACAATGGTCCTTTATCCGAACATAACTTTTTTTAAGTCAAAATTGAGTGCCATTAGTGGCATTCAAAACTAGACATTCATAACTTTTCAAAGGTATAAAAATCCCCTACTAGTTCATTTTGAGTGATCCGTAGCGAGTCGGCAAAGTCGGCTGTTCTGTTTTGACTGGTTGTTTGAATGAAACTGAGAAGCTTCATCTTGTGGCTCGATTTTGTCCCACTTGTGAAAAAATTTTCAAAATGATGTCTTCTGATAAATTGTAACATTTTGAACCTAGTTTCTAACACCATCAACCATTCTCAATTTGGTTGTATAGAGTTAGATATGGCTTGATTTTGAAAATACGACAAAGCTGGAAATTGGAAACTTTTTCCCTTTCTTGCTGACCGAATGGTCAAATCTGTTTTGAAATGTTATATTTCAAAAATTTTAGTGTCATTTAACCATCAATTGTTCATTAAATGTTTATGGAATCTTGGTTTCAAAAATGGAGTGAATTGGGGCTGATTTCGTTGGACAAAACTTTTGAAAAAGAAAGAGAAATAGGATGGCAGATTTGCTTTGAAAGATTTCACAAACTTTGATTGTTTTGTTAACTGCCTTCCCGTGCAAGTTTTTATTTAAATTTTGATAAAGAGGTAGTCCATATATGGAGGTTTAAGTGTACCAAATTTGGTATAATTTCAATACCATTTCGATGCCCAAATGATGCCTCAAAGATTGCTCTTCAAAACTGGAAATCCATTGCTCAAGTCACTAAAATCAACCAACTTCAAACTGTTATATATTGTTGCTCAAAACTCTGAATTTAGTTCCTCTTGATGTGTTTGAAACTTGGTTTGGAACTCTTATTGTGTTATAAATTTCAGAGGCTGATTTACTTCTTGTGAATTTTGCCGAATTTCCAAATATCATTGAAAACCAAGGCTGGGTCTGTCTTGTCTTCGTGTATCAGCAACTTTGAACTGAAAAATGAATGCTTTTGTTTGGAATCTTGGAAAAGTGTTTTCTGGGAACTTTTAATACTTTGGATCTAGTTTCCAATGGTATAACATTTTCCATTTTTAGACATGCCAAACTCAAGATCTGATTTTACCAAATTTGTCGTGCAAAGTTGAAATTCTTGATTTCTTAGGAAATGAGTTTTTAAGAAATTTTCATTTCCTTTTTATATTGATAGTTCATTTTAAACCCGATTTCATGGAGGATACGAGTTTTCCCTTGTGACCTTAAATCCTCACTTTTAAATCTTGAATTTCAATAGAGTGAAACTCTTTCGAGACATTGTTCTAAATTTAAGCAAATACATTTCCTTCTTGGTATGTTAAGTGATTGTTAGTATATGTGAGTGATAATTGCTCATTATTTCTTCAGGCGCTCAAGAGGATTGAAGGAAATCTCGAAGAGGAACACTAAAGGACTTATTTACTCATTTATTTTGAATTAGTGAGTGTTGTTCCTTGCATGTGTTTGTGACTTGAATAGTTTTGCTACATATTTACTGCATATTTCTTGTGTGTTTAAGTGTTAAGTATTCCCTATAATTGCTCCTATGTAATTTTTCACTGTTTTAATGCGAGTGCGTACTTTATCACACTCGACCTACTAAAATAACAAATTTCTACCGTTTAACCATGAATTTCTACTGTTTACCGGTATATTTGATTACTTGCGCATGTTGTAAGCTCTTATCTGAATTGGGCCCTGCCCTTGGTTGCTAACCTGCTCGAGCCAGGATTGGGGTCGGTCGGGTAGGTTGGAACCCTTGGCCACCGTTTCGGTATACTCGAGTATTACCACTGGAGGAATAAGGTGATGGCTAGACAAATCGGGGGAATTATTAGAGTCATAAGGTAAATCTGACCGAAATAGTTCCATGGAAACACCGTATCCTTTTAATGTGTATTTATTTCTGTAAAATGATAAATGTCTCATTTTAATGTGTCAATGTGAAATTTTGAACCATATGTGCGTTATACTTAATTTACTTGATTATTAGAACTGCTTGTGTGTTTTGGAACCTCACTGGACTGTATAGCTCATTCCACTCCTTTGTTTTTCTTAACAGGGTTCAAGGTCGAGAGTGCTCACGAATAGTACTAAATTGTTTTCTTTTGAAAACTTCAAGTTGTATTATAGTAATGACTGTAGTACATATTCTTTTGGGTTGTATTTAAGTTTGAAGGTTAGCTAATTTAAGTATTAATGTTTTGGAGTACTTTAAATGTATATTGAAAATATTTGAAGTATTTCTAGTTTTTGAATTATAGATTGTAGTGAGCCCCGACGAGAGTTGGGCAGGCAATGCGCTGACCCCTCTGGTTCGTCTTTGGAGAAAGTGGGGCTGTCACATTTTTTACCCAATCAGCCTCATATTCCTCTCTGACTAGTCATTCCACCAACACATATCTAAAAACTCTAAAATTGAAAAACTTCTGCCCAACCTTCAACTCAAAATGTGGCTTTCTAAACTCCATTTCAAGGTTAAAGTTAAGGCATTCTTGCTGGACTTCATAATTAGATTCACACTTGTCCAGCAACTTTTCATTTGAAACTACTGGTTCTTGCCAATCCTCTTTTGGTATATGTGGTGCTCCTTTTGCTTTTGATTTTCTCTCAACATTTTCACTATTCAATTCTTTAGCTTGCGATGGAATCTGAGATGGGCATTGGTATGTAGCTTGAGATGGAGTCTGAGATGAAATCTGAAATGAGATGTGAAGTGGAATTTCTTCAATGGCATCGGGCCCTCCAGATTGCTTGTTACTTTTGCTGGACTTCTTTTTCTTATTAGTTTCACTTTTGGCAGGGCTCTTGATAGCTACCTTTACAGGAAAAGAAACACATGGTAAGGTCAAAAATGGGTGGAATGTAATATGGACTTGTCTTTTTGGTTTGTTGCATTTATCCACATCTTTCTTAACTGCAAAAATATCCTCATCCTCTATTGTTTCCAACCCTCCTTCAGCCATTCAGGGTCATCATCATTAGCATAATTTGTCTTCTTTGGAATGGTGTTAGTAACCCCATCTTTTTTCTTTTTTGAAATCTTTTTGGCTATTTGGTGTTATGTATGTGACAGCCCCACCTTCCCCTAAGGCGAACCAAAGGATTTGGCGGACCGCCTGTCCAACTCTCGTCAGGACTACGAAGTCGAATCACACAAACCCTAACTTACGCGCGATTGAACCCAAAGAAACCCAACAATCGGAGCTTACCAAATCAAGAACACAAAGGCATACATTCATCAACAAATATACGGAGAAAACATGAATAATTACTTATATACATACGTTGGAACTTTACAAGTCAAGGGAAATACTTGTTCTAAGTAAAATTAGGGTTTCTTATACAGAGGAGCAAAATCAAAAGGGATGTATATCACTAGCTCTACTCTTTTCTTCAAAATCATGATTTCCAAGAAGTTAAACCCTGTAAGGAAAACAAAAGTAACGGAACGGGATGAGTTTACGCTCAATGAGGTACCCAAAATACAAACTATCATGAACCATGAAGATTTTCTTTCATTTACTCAAGTAGACATGGCAAATAAGAAATAAATAAACATCTTAGACGGGAAGGATACAGGTGGCTCTCGGGAGCCAAATTCCCATTGCAGTACTTGATCCAACTCGTTGACCCTCCGTCAACGTTTAAAGAAGCAAACATGTCCGTAGACCCCTCTTAGAACGCCAAATCCCGTTCACCAAACATACTCCTTACCGGGTCCGAACACCTCAACAGTAACAGTGGTTGGTAATACTCGAGTATACCGGAAATCCAGAGTCTCCAATACCCAAAGATTTCCCAGGAACAGGCGCCCATGGTTCGTTACTTTCCTCGACCAAGCCCTTGCTGGCTCGAATCAAGTACCTACCCATGAGGTTTGAGCTCAGATTTAACAGGCACAGGAGGTCGTTGGATATGCATCCAAACGACATCATATCAAGTATAAGTAACAGATTCAAGTGTACACGGGATCCATATTAGACACAGGTAAGAGATTCAAGTAGATACAGGAAACAAGTTACACAGGCTAGAGAACGAGTGTGGTAAAGTACACCCTCGTGTCATACTGAATAAACAGATGATACAGTCATTCAAGTCACAATTTGCAAGCACATATGCCAAGTTAGACAAAAATGGAGGGGAGTGGTACACTCACCAATCCAAGTAAAGACACGTCAAAAGTCTTCACCCAAAGTAGGGATTTAATCACCGAGAAATCCTAGAATAATCAAGACAAGAAAATTAGGGTTTTCACATTCACAAACCCAGTAAACGGAGTGCACAAGTGAGGCTTGATTACTAGTCGAATGCCTATTCAAATGGACTACAAATGCAAGGAGATAAAATGTAAATTTTGAGTAAAATGGGTAATAATTGGTCTTAGGGCAAGAACGACCCCAAAACCCTTCATTTCATCCAAAACCATACCTACAATGATTTACTAACTCCAAACTTAAGGTGCAAAATGAAGGTAAGAATAATTGTAGGAAAACAGGATTTTCCAGATTTGCGCACCATTATTGGAAAAATCATATCTCACGATTCTTAAGTCCAAAATTGATAAACTTTATACCGTCGAAAAATAGACTCAAAGGGGTACAATTACTTAGAAGACACATTTATAAGATTCAGATCACAAGTTAGTTAAATTCGAGCCTCAAGTCGCTACTTCATCCAGTAAAAGACAGAACAGGTATGTAATTTCAGTCAACTTTGGAAACTCACCATAATTCACACAGACAGAACTAGGGTCTGAAATTTTCACGGTTTATAGCCCTATGAATCTAGTTTAAAATGCAACAAACGGAACTTAATTCCGATATTTCTACAATCAGATATAGCAAATTTCCCAAGACTGCTCAAGGGTTCCTGCGAACATTTTGACAGCACTTCCCTTGTTTTCCTTTACTTTTCCAACCTACAAACCACATCAAACTCAATCCAATTCAGCCACAATTTCACACACAAATCACAAGCTATTAAACACACCTAATTAGGGTCTCAATACCCCTCATATATAGCCAATTAGTGGCTCAAATTAGAAACCCTAAAGCTGGAAATTTGTGCACATAAGCTGGAATTTCCGCAATTCACCACAATTAACGCACCATAGCTCCAATTTTATACCATAATTAAGCCATCAATCCAAGCCAACCATGACCATCATATGAAAACAGGAAAAATTCCCAAAAAAAAATAAGAAATTCATCCAACTTCACTTTAATCCATGAAATCATCCACAAAATAAGCTATTTAACCACTACAAGTCACTAATTTAACATTATTATGAACAAAGGTTGAGTTTCCAAGCAAAATACCTTAATCCTCAAGAAAGGTAGCAACTTAGAGCTTTCTCTTCCAAAACAATCCCACAAGCACCTTCAATTTTCTTAGTAACTCACTTTTACGGAGGAATTCGAGATTTAATCGGTTTGGATTTTAAGATTTTAGGCAAGAAATGGAAGAAAATTTGAAGCTCTCTTTCCTCTTTTTTCCTCTCAAAATTTCGGCCAAAAGGGGAGCAAAATGAAGATAATTTGGGTCAAATTGGTCTTTAGTAAAGTTAAGAAAGTTAGGCAAGTCATCTCCAAATGAAATCGCGACACGTGGCACTTTTTGGATTCTATTCTTATCCTCTTGCTTACTAATGGTTAAATATCTAACTAACCTCTAATTATCTCTTAACACCTAGTAATTAAATCCCTTCATGCAAAACTTAACCTAATTGGCCGAATTTCTCTCATTTAACGCACTAGCGGGTCCCACATCCTTATTACACTTCCAAACTAACCCGAACTAACTTATACTAGAAAAATGTTTTAGAAAACTATATTCACTTATAAAATGTCTAGAAAATTAAGGTGGTAAAATAAAATAAAGAAAATGCATGAAAAGAAATAGAATTAAATGATATAAAAAAAAGGGAATTTACGGGTCCTCACAATGTATCCCACCATTATTGATGTCCACACATTTAATTTTTGATGCTGACGCAACTATTGTCGAATTTAGCTTCAACTGTTGGATCCTTAATCCAACATTAGACTTGTATGTGAATAATTATGTGTTGCGATTTGTCAAATATGCTTAAATCCAATTAAAGTGATCGCTTATAGTTTGAAATTTAATGTATCTAATAGGATGTGAGTCTTTAATATATAGAGACTTAAGGGTGATTCCTATTTCTATGATGGATGGAAATATGAATCATGGAAATATGAATCCAAAAGATAATAGAAAGTTATCTATAAATAGGGTGATAGTTCCCAAGTCACACGTATTTTTATTATCATATTTTTTTTGTGCTACAAAATAACTCTTCCCTGATATTTTATAGTCAAAAAAGATACCAAAGATAAACTAAAGACCTCTTTCAAGGCATTAGCGAATATGTGTTGATCTAGAAAACCACGCCAAAATCTCTAAAGATTCAAGTACCAGTTAGTCAACATGAATTCAGATACACTTCCGTAATTTTGCTATTAATTTATTTCTTAATAATCACCATAAATATTTTGAGTTTAATAGATGATGGTTTTCATCAAAAGTTGATATAAACAACCACTAATAAGTGGTATCAGAGTTAGATATGGTAGATTATTGAGAAATAATTTAGATTTAGTAATTCATATTTTTTTAAATTTTTAATAAAGAACTATGAGTAAATTTGTTTTGGTCTGCACAGCTAACAAGTTTTTTATTCCGTGGTTCTAGTCAAGTTTTGTTTTGTGTTTCCGCTTTCATGTCTTCGAAAGTCATGGCAGCATGAATTGTGTTTCTGTTCATAGTCAACATGCATGAATTGAGATTCTAATGAAATTCTTGTGTTTATGCCTTCCGTCCAATCACGCTGTATGATTCATGAATTTAGTTGCACTTGAATCCAATGGGCTCCATGGATTGTTACACATGAATCTATTGTTCTGCTATGATATTCTAGTGGGTTCCATGGTGATCAAACTTTAGTCACGATCCATTCATTTACTATGATACTTTAGTTGGCCATCTTTCTTTATAGGTTGATTTGGTTAACACTTGGATTTTCTTTGATTTTTTTCCTTGTGTAAGAGAGTCAATATGCATATGTTTATATTAAGAAAATTAGGATTTATCTAATTTGAGTGAATCCGAATAAAGTTAAACAAGACATTTAAATCTTACAAAGTCCATAAGGTTGGCCTATTAAGTATATTGTGACAGCCCCACCTCCCCCTAGGGCGTACCCTAAGAGTTAGCGAACTGCCTGCCCAACTCTCGCCAGGACTACTAACGGTCACATACACGCAATTATAAACGTTTCGGAAAGTATACCAACAAGTAAGGTTAACAACAAGTGCGCAAAACGAAAACAAAAAAAAATGGAACGAACGCGTCCCAAACATAACGAAACCTTAAATAAAAATCAACAAGTACAATTCCAAGAGAATAGGTCATATACACATTAGAAACTATGTACACATACCCATTATAAGGTTTACAATTCAAAACGGAATGTTCACGTCCCACATTAGGGTTTCTAAAGTCGAGGAGCTATACAAAAGTACAAAAGAATGCCTAACTAACTCTACTCGCTTCACAAAACTCATGGTTTCCAAAAGAATGCCCTGTAAGGAAAACAAAAGTACGAGTGTGAGCTTTCGCCCAATGAGGTACTAAAAGTCATGCATTCAAAGCACACAAAGGTAGCCATGCTCAGTTACCTAACTAACACATATAAGAGAAACACCAACCCAATTTCAAAAGTGAAAGGATATGGGTGGCTCTCGGGAGCCAATTTCCTCTTGCAACACTTGATCACATTCCGTTGACCCTCCGTCAACGCTCAACGGACAAGTACGACCATAGATCACCACTTTACACCCAGTACCTTCCACCATACATTCTCCTACGGGCCCGAACTCCTCACAGTAATCAGGGGGTAATACTCGAGTATACCACAAAGTCGAGGAGCTAACGCTCCACTCGACACACAGTAACTCATGGCTCGTTACCTAATCGACCGGCCCTTACCGGCTCGACTCGATGAACGGTCATTGAGGCTTGAGCTCAGTTATCACAGTAAAGTTGTAGGGCTCATGCCCCATACGACATGAAGCCAGGCACAAATCCAATTCCACATATTCAATCAAATTCACAAATATTCAGAAATCAGTTGTACACATAAGAGAACGAGAGCAATAAAGTACACTCTCGCCTCGAGCACAGAAACCACAGTTATCCAAATCAAGGATTCAAGTACACAACCAATTAAACACAATTCATGCATAGTACACTCACCACTTACGTAAGCAAATCACAAGTTTTCGCCCAACGGGTGTCCGGAATCACCGGCTCGACCTACAAGAAACAAGAAACTACAGTTGAGACTCGAACACGAGTCGAATGCCTCTTAAGCGAACTACTAAAGCAAAATGCAAATATAGCTCAAAAATGGAAAATACTTTGATTTTAAGGCCAAAGGTGTAAACAACCCCAAAACCTCACATTGTTACTCAGTCACAACTTAAACTCACGAAACCCTAATTCTCTCGACACTCGGACAGCATTTCCCCTAAATTTCAGCTTTTCCATCCTACAATTAAACATCAATTTCCATCCAATCCAATCACAATTGCTACAATTCAACCACAAACCAATCAATGACTTTCATTAGGGCCACAATACCCTTCATTCACAATCAATTGCACTCTAATTAATCAATTATAGAAAAGCCCCAAATTCAAAACCCTAAAACTGAAATTTTCATTCAAAACTGAAATTTTCCGCAATTTACCGCAATTCACATACAAGAGCTCCAATTGGCTCAATACTAAACCTTCAATCCAAGGCTAACTAACATTTATGATGTAAAACAGAAAAATTCTCCAAAAATCAGAAATTCACCCAACTTCCAAATAAACCATCAAATCATTCATAAATCAAGCTATTAAGCCACCATAGTCCACTAATTTAACATTAAGAGGAACAAAAGTCAAGTTTCCAAGCAAGGTACCTCAAATCTCAAGAAAGGTTGTAACTTAGAAGCTTAGCCACCAACTCAACTCCACCAAGAGCTTCAATCTTCCTTGGCAAGTGGTTTTTGTGGAGGAATTGGAAATTCAAACGGTTGGTTTGCAAGATTAATCAAGAAATGGAAGACACAAGATGAAGTTTTCTCTATTTTCTTTCCTTATGAAAGTCGGCCAAGAGGGAGTAAGAATGAAGATGCTTTGAGTCAAAATTAATCCTTTTAGTAAAGGTAGGAAAATGGTCAAAGTCCAACTTCAAGTCAATTCGCGACACGTGGCACCTTTTAGGTTTTAAACTTATCTTCTTGCTCACTAGGGTTAATCCATCTAGGAAACCTCTAATCACCTACTAATACCTGGTAATTAAATCTCTGTACGCAAAACTTGACCTAATTGGCCGAATTTCTCTCACTTAACGCACTAGCGAGTCCCACGTCTACTATACACTCCAAAAATCTCGTAAATTGACTTATACTAGAAAAATATTTTTAAAAACCCTATTTACTTATAAAAATGTCCAGAAAATTTATAGAATAAAGAAAATGTGGAAAATGGGTGCAAATAAATAAATCAAGCCTAGAAATAAAGAAAATTTACGGGTTCTCACATATATAGTCTTATAAGACATTTATGGACTTGAAGAAAATTTTAGACTTGAATGATAAATTTGGGTCAAGTTATGGATATGGACTTTTAGTCCAATAAGTTTTGATCCATTTGACTGGTTCGACTACATTTTATCAAATTTGACTGATTTGACCACGTTTGATTAGAATTGAATGGTTTGACCATATTTGGCTAGAGTTGACCAAAGTTGACTTTGATCAAAATTTTTGTGCTCTTTTAAATTTGAATATTGGTATGATATATATAATATTATAGAATAAATTAATTAAAATAATATGCCACCAAAGTAATCTCTATTATGAAAATTAATTTATTTTAGAATATAACTTGTTGGGTACTTGTACTTTTGTGAATATTGATCTACCTAAAAGAATGTCAATGTTTAACAAAATTGTTTTACACTTGTGGTAATAAATACGTGATGATTATTCAGATTTGTACATGTAAATTGTAAATTGGACCAAAGAAAAATTTATTTCTTAACATGTTATTATTGAAAATATTTATCAATTAGAAATTAATATATTTGTCTAAAGACAAAATATTAATGGACATTGGTATTTTGAAATAGGATTATCTTTATTAAATTTACTATTGATTTGGTCTATGTGAGTTTTTTTTTTAATTATTTCATGTTTTTTATTCCGTTGTGAATGATCTTACAAATATTACTACCAACATCAATAATATTTCTATGTTGAATGGCATAAACCTCAAGTTTTGAAAAGAAAATCTCTTGATAGTTCTTGAAATAATGGATCTCGACCTTGCATTAAGAGTTGATTCTACTTCACCTCTTATAGGTTAGAGTACCTAGGAAAGGTAGGAGAAATCAAATCACTTGTGTTTGATGATCAATAGAAAGGCCGTTTCAAAAGTATTCGTAGGAGCAATGTCAGAAATAACAGCTACCGTTAAGGCGTTCTTTCAGGATATTGAAAAAAGGTTTGTCAAGAATGAAAAGGTTGAAATAAGTACGGTCTTGACACGCTTAGTTTCAAAGAAATATAGTGGTAAAGGTAATCTCAAAAAGTACATCATAGAGATGTCTCATCTTGCTTCGAAATTAAATGTACTTAACTTAGTATTCTTTGAAGAGTTACTAGTGCATTTGGTTTTAATCTCTTTCTATATAGTTTAACCAATTTAAGGTAAGTTACAACTGTCAAAAGGAAATTTGGTTTCTAAAATGAACTCATCTCACACTGTGTAAAGGAAGAGGAAAGATTGAAGTAAAATTAGACGGAGAATACTCATCTAATTTTAACCACTAATAATAAAAAAAAAGTGACATAAAAGAAAGAAAGTTAAAGAAGCTGCAGGTACAGCACTTAAAAAGAAACAACAAAAAAATCATTTGATCTGAAAAAATAGTTGTTTCTTCTGTGGAGCTAAAGGGCATAAAAAGAAACATTGCACTAACTATCATGGTTGACGTGATAAGAAAGGTATGTTTCTTAATTTGGTTTGTTCATCATACTTATCTCATATTAATCCTAAAATAATGAATATGTGCCTACTTCAATTTAGACTAATACTATTTCCTTGTATGAAAATATAACTTTAATGAATAAGTACTTAGAAACAATTTTTGAAGAACTCACCTTTCTAAGACCTTTTTACTTAGTTGCTAAAAAATTTTTAGTTATGCTTTTACAAGCAGATAATAATAAGATAATTCCTCTATCATAAGATCCTTATAGATTGTTTACTATTTTTCTATATTTCATACTGTATCCAATTTCTAATGATTTGTACCACTAATTTATAAGAAACAATAAAAAAGAGTCAAAATATAATAATTTACACTGAAAATAATATGATAGTCTTAAGTAAGTGTAGGGATCAATTACACTCCTGTCATTTAGAGTACAATATCTTGTCACTTAAAGGATTTTTCTATGCAGATTAATTTAGTTAATTTGATCATCTTATCAAGCACTCATATTTGAATAATTTGACCATCTTATCAAGCACTCATATTCTAGTTTAGATATCACATATCATAGTTGATGAAATCTACTATTTCTTATATAAAAAAAGAGGTTTACTATATGTTAGTCTATCCGTGTTAATAATGTTTATCTTGTTAATACTGTGGTTAGAAATATTTAAAAATAAATGTTAGTAATAACCAATTGAACCATATCATGATAACCTGCTTTATTTCATTGATTAGGTAATCTAAGTACTTTATCATTCAAATGCAAAGCACACACAATCGAAATGATAAAAATCTCATTTATTAATACTTAAAAACAAGTATATAAGAAATTCCTAAAGTCTTTTGGCTTTAAAACATATATACTAACAACTACTTCCTTCAAAAGAATAAACATAGTATCTGCTTATCTATTTAGTGCTAATGGGGTCCCATCTATAACATTATGACTAGATATCTTCAAGAATAAATTTTAGTTAATGGTTTTCATTATCATAACACTCTATGATTATATTAGTGTAGAATAGTTAATTCTCAGAACTTTATCTAATTAATCGGAACAATATAACAATTAGTAAGATAAATCATTTATTAAACTTAAATAGTCAAAATAGAATGATTAATCCTATCTTTAGGACATACATGCTAAAAATCAAGTTGTATTCAATTCATATATTGAGCACTCCGTGGATACAAAGATGTCCAGTTGATTCATAGAAAAGAAAATGAACTTTAGCAGGGCCTAATTGTTAAGCTATATAAATAGTTAAGTTTTGATAAAAAAAATTCGTTTAACCTGTACAGTAGTTTATTTGTAATTATGATTCTTTATCTTGATATTGTTACTCATACAATTTTCGAAAGAGATGATTCGAATTAAAATTGAAATACTTACGATTATTTATTTTGGATAGCGACATCAACAATTTGAAATATGCATGACATTGTTACATGTTTAGTTTTACTTAAGGGCATCTTTCTTTATTCAAATTACCTTACTCAAGTATCTTTAAAAAAGTAATCTCGTGCAACTGGACATTTAAAAGGCTAATTTAATAAGTACCAATTATCATTTTTATGTTTATTGGACCAACTAGCATGTTGGAGAAATACCTTAAGAGAGTCCACCAAAAAAATCCACTATGTAAGTTAGGAACTCAACTTTGACCCAAAAGCTTAAGCTATTAGGTGTTGGACCCTTACTTATATATTAACCGCTTTTTCTTCATCTTTCGGACCAATATGGGACACAATCTTTTACTCATGAATCTAACAAATCTCCCCCTTCATGAGTAACCCCCACATTAAACTCAAATTTACAAACCCTTCTTCAACCCCACTTTAATACTCAATACAAGCCCACTTTTGTCACCAATGTCACTTCTTCTTCCAAACATGGACCCACTTTTCTTTAACATCCAAACTGCATTCTGGACCCCTGCCAACCCTTGACTCCTTGGTTTAACATCAACCGGACCCTTTTCCAAACCACGGTATACCTGGTCCAACACCAACCAAACTCCTTGGCACTTCGGTCCACCATCAAGAAGAGAATTTTCACCGGTCCAACTCCGAGAAGAATCCACTTGCCCATGAGTAACCCAGTCTCGTAACCTGAAGCTTTGGTACTAATTTGTTAGGGAGAAACACCTTGAGAAAGTCTACCAAAGAGCCCAATATGTAAGTCAGAAACCCAACTCTGACCCAAAAGCTTAAACTATTAGGTGTTGGACCCTTACTTACATATTAATCTCTATTTGTCCATCTCTCGGACCAATGTGGGACACAATCCTTTACTTATAAACCTAACATAGCATACTGTGAAAAATAACTAAATTTGAAGTTACAATTGATACATTACAGATTAATTGTTTCAAGGGCCGAAATAGATTGAATGTGTGCCCCATTCTAGTCAAAAGGGACAACGTATAGGGAAATAGTTAGGGGAGCAAAATCGAAACTACAACAACTTATTGAGTTGTTACTTAGAGATTTCGCGTTATCGCGCACAAGTCGGAAGTTCGCGTTTACGCGCGCACGACTAATTGGAGGATTTTAGAAATTATTTCTAAACTACTAAGAGTGAATAATATTAGTATAAATGAAAGTGCATTAGAGGTATAATGTACAAGTGAAACAACCTCGGAAGGAATCGAGCACGAAACGCGCGCGTACGCACACCATTCTTAGTTGACTTTTTGGAGCAATTCTTGTCCACAAACTTATAAGCTTCACAAGGAAGCTTCTTCATCAGCCACGCCACTTCCTTTCTTGCTCAAGAACAGCCGGCCACCAAGGAAAGAAACACACTCCAAAGTTCAACCAATTTCTTCTTCATTTCACTTCCAAATCTTCACCGTTTCACCTCAAAATTTAACCACACTTAGCTCATCACTTGGAGATCACATCAAGCTAAGAAAGGAGCTCATTTTCCACGGATTTTCTGAGCTTCAAGAGGGCCGAAAATTCTGCTTGAACCACCAACCAAGGTATATAGCGATCAACCTTGAAAATCTTAACTTATGGAAGTAGTATTGCACGTATATGCTCGTATGATCATGTGGGTAGCTTGGATTATGGTGAAATTTGTTGTGTGGGCTCTATGAATTCCCACTTTGAATTGTTGGACTGATTTGATGAGTTTTAATGTTATTAACGTTGGTTTAGTGCTTAAATTAGTAGAAATAAGTGAGGTTATGCAAGATAGTTCAAAGGAAGTGAAAGGAGAAATTTTTCCGATTCTGCCCTTATGTTGTCCCTGACCTTTAGGGCGAATTTTTGTGGTTCCAATGGCTTAGTTATGATGTTTATATGTTGTATGAGATGTGTAGAAAGTTTCGTCAAAAAATTCCATGAATTGGTTGGCCAAATGTTGAAATTTCGTAAGGTAGCAAACCTGGAAAATTTTCACGTCAATACCCTGGCAGTGTTCTTGTATCGGCTATAACTTTTTGCTCCGATGTCAAAATCGAGTGCCGTTTGTGGCAATGGAAACTAGACATTCCCAGATTTCCGTCGGTATAAAATGTATGATTTGTTTCCACCCGAGTGATCCGTACCAACCATCTGAACCTGACTGTCCTGTTTTACGTTTTCACAGAGAGCCCTGTTTTAAGCAGCGAATTGATGCTCAAAAATGAGCTAGTTGCAAACAGATTTTGACAACAATCTCTTCTAAGAATTTTTAGCCTTATGAATCTAGATTTGAACTCCACTGACCACACTCAATTCTGAGTTGAATTGAGTGAGTTGTGGCCAAAGTTTGAAACTGACTCAGAGGTCGAAAACCCTCTTTTGGCTAGTTGATGCCTTAGCTTTGATTGAGACTTGTTATTTCGAAATTTTGGGTGTTAATCACCTACCAAATTGCACCTTGGATGTTTCTTAGACCTTTTCTTCATAAATGAACCATGTTTGACAAATTTCATTGGCCGAATGTTTGGCAAAGGGAAAAACACAAGTACAAGGCAGATTGCCTTAGAAATTTTGGAAACTTTAGTGGCTTCGTTCACTAGCTTCCCGAATGAATTTTTCCATGAAATTTGATAGAGGGATATCCCTCATATGGTAGAATAATACTGCCAAATTTGGTGTCATTCCGAGTTCATTTCGATGCTCAAACAAAGTCCCAAAGTTCCTGGCTTCAACCTGGAAAATTGTCTAAGTGTCTCAATTTTTCAGCAACTTTGAGCTACTATATCTTGGTGCTCAAAACTCCGATTCTTGTTCCGTTTGTAAGATTTTAAACCTTGTTTGCAACTCTAATCGACTTCCAAATTTCAAAGGCTAGATCGAATCCTGTGATTTATGCCGAATTTTCAAAGTTAGCCGAAAACCAACCCAAAACTGTCTTAGTAAGTTAAAACAGCAACTTTGAGCTAACTTTTGAATATCTTCCGTTAGGAATCATAGAAAAGTGTCTTCTAGGAACTTTCAGTACTCTGGAAGAAGTTTCCAGCGGTACCAAGGTTTCCAATTTTGGACTTACGGAGAAAGATAGAATGATTAAATATTGACCATATTCATTACTCAAATTGTGAAATTCAATTAAGATAGGAAACTTATCAAGCATGCAAAATTCAAGGCATAATTACTTCCACTTTACAAGATGTACTTTTTTCATAAAAAAAATTCTAGTCACATAAGAGTTATTTCGAAACCAAACAAAAAATATTTTTCTCATACTTAATATTTGACTACTGCACATAATATTTTTGTTTTTCTCTTCTTTCATTTTTTTCTTTTTTCTAGGAACTTCCAACATATAGAATGGTCATAGAAAAGTAATGCAAATATTGGCTATATTCATCACTCAAATTATGAAATTCGATAAAGATGGGAAACTTATGAAGCATGCAAAATTGAAGGCATAATTACTTCTACTTTACAAGATATACTTTCTTCATAACAAAAATCCTAATCACATAAGAGTTATTTCAAAGTCAAATAAGAAATGAGATTCTTAGACGCATAAATTTAACTCCAAAGGGAGAATTTGACTACTAGTGGTCATGGAACTTCTTTGAAAATTGCAAAACTTGTGAAAATTTTGAACCATTTTTTCTCAAATCATCACAATTAAAAAGGTAATAAACCTCCCTTCTCCCCACACTTAATGTGCACATTGTTCTCAATGTGTGAAAAGGAAAAATAAGAGTAAAAGAAATACTCCCTCTATAGTGACTTGGCCTCTTGTTTGAAACCTTTTATGACCTTTTCATGCTTGAATTTCAACCATTACCTACATAAATGAAAGTCAAAGAATGCAAAAGTTCCATATAATAACCATTAGTTTGCAAAAAGTTGAAAATAAAAGCAACACATTTTACTACTAAGGTCCAAGAAGTGTATTTGATACTTATATGATCAAATAATGAATTATATTGACCTAAAGATTCACCATGCAAATATATGCTTTGAACCTCAAAAACAAGTCATGTGGAGTCATTTAATATGTTTATGCATCCTAAAGTACCTTCATATGTTCATCATGCAAGCTTATGCATGAATGAGAATGGAGCCGAAAAGGTGAAAATGTAAACTACTATGCAAAGTTAAAAAAAATTCACCTCAAAGTAGTTATGTGAGTGAAATGAAATGTGATTGAACTATTTTCACACTCAAATGAGTCTTAACATGAACTTTATGCAATTGAACTCAACAAAGATTCATGAAGATTAAACACACCAATGATGTGTTTAATGATACATTTGAATGTAAACACTACTTCAAATGATGTTAATGATGAGTACCAGCGTTGGTTGATCAAGAAATTTGAAGAAATAAGTGAAGTGCATGTGTTGTGGCCATAAGAAGAAGAAAAAAGAAGAGTTAAGCATAGCTTCCATGTTTTTCTCCTTGGAAGAACGAATTTGTGAAGAAACACGGGGTGGAAATGCAGGCTAGTCCACGTTTCAAGTTGCGTTTCTGCTTATCTGCAATTTTTTGCAATTCTGCTCGAACAAGTTACTGTTCTATTGGTTGCCCCTCATACCTCAATCAAAACCTATTGTTGTAATGAACAATGCACCATATCAAACACATGTAACTTGATCAAATACACTATTTTAACACAAAATCTAGCATAAAAAACACATGAATCAAAACTTGAGAGTTGTAGAAGTTGATCATTTGAGCTCCCTTGACACCACATTTTACACATTTGACAGCAATTCTTGAATCCTAGTATAAAAACATAACAAACACACTAAAAACACATGTTAAACATAAAATCATACCAAATTAACATAAACTATAACAAACATTGGGTGGCTTCCAAACAAGTACTTTTGTTTATAGTCGTTGACCCGACTCAAAAGTGTTTCTTCTTAAAATTCTCTTTGGAGGAGAAAAGGAACTAGTTCCTTCCCAAGGGCTAAAATTTCTCTTCCCATCCACCGTGGTTTGAGTTTGCCCTATCTCCAACTCATGCTCATCATCAAACAAGGAATTATTAGCATTATCACAATGTATATGAGAATTTCTTGAAAGACATTTAAAATAATTCCAAAATCTACTTGATTTCTTGCCTTTATCTTCTTGTATTTTAGGAATTTCTTGAAAATGATCAATAAAGACCTCTTTTTTTTTTTATTTCTCATATTAGACATGTTATAGTAAGAGCATCAATAGGAAAGTTATCTTTATACAACTCTTGTAATGCATTAACTTCTTTAGGTTTAAAAGCCTTACCGTGCCACAAGTCAAGATCTTTATTATCATTAAGATTAAACACTAGTTCTTCGCCACTGACCCTAAATGACCAATTTGTCTTATTGGACATCAATTAATGTACCAGCCATGACTAAGAAAGGTCTTCTTGAAATGACAGGCATATGCATATCTTCCTTCATATCTAACACAATAAAATCAACTGGTATAATGAATGATTTCATTTTTATAAGGACATTCTCTATCATGCCGACCGGATGCTTTATGAACTTATTTGCCAATTGAAGAGTAACATTTGTATCTTTTATCTCCTTCAAATCAAGCCTTTGGGCAATGAAATGTGCCATTTATGAATATGCTTGCACCTAAATCACACAAAACATTAGAGAAATTAAGATGTCCAATGGTGCAAGGTATAGTAAAACTTTTCGAATTCTCGAGCTTTGGTGGAAGTTTATTCTGCACAAGTGCGAACATTCCTCCGTGAGTGCTATCATTTCATGATCTTCGATTTTCCTCTCTTTTTGACATAATATTCTTCAAGAAATGAGTATAAAAGGAAATTTGTAAGATAACATCAATGAAAGATATGTTAGTTTGAATTTGTCTAAAAATTTGAGCAACTTTTTCAAACTCCTCCTTTTTGCTTTGCTTCAAACTATCGAGAAAAGGAATAAAAAGTTAGTAGCATTCTTAGAAGAAATATGAGAGGAGGGCATATCAATATTAATTAAAACATGATCATTTTGATTTCTTTTATCCCTTCATGAACTAATCCCTCATCTTTCCCCCACTAGACTCACCAAGGACAGGCCTCTCTACAATTTTACCACTTCTAAGAGTGATGGCATTAACATGCTCTCTAGGTTTAACCTTGGTCTTACTAGGTAATACTCCCTATTGTCTAGAGTTAATGGCACTTGCTATTTGACCTACTTGCATCTCTAGATTCCTATGCATGTTCAAGAATTAGTCAAGTTTTTCATCTATTCGCTCAAATCTCTCCGCGGTGGTTTATCTAATTTTTCAATGGCCAATTCCCAAGCAAGTTTGGTCTCCACTAATACTTGTTTAGGTTGGAATCTCAGTGGACTAGTTGGTCTTTGTTGGTTTCCTTGGTCCCTCTAACTAAGATTGGGATGAATCCTCCAACTTTGATTATAAGTGTTGGAACAAAGATTATTTTGAGGTGAACGGTTATAGCTGTTGACAAATACAATATAATGGAACACTTACATTAGAACTTGCATCCATTCCACTTTGTCTACCAAGCAAGTTAACCGCATTATGTCATTGAATACTTAACATATTAAGGGTATCAATTTCGTACATACCTGCCGGCCTTTTATGACTACCTCTTTTATTAGCCCATTGCTAATTATTGGAGTCCATTTCTTCTATCAACTTCTATCCATCCTCGAGTGACTTCCTTATAAGTACTCTCTGGTAGTAGAATCTATGGTGATTTTGGTTGGAAAAGTAAGATCAATGTAAAAAGTTTGAATAATTAGCCATTCCGAAAGGCCATGGTGTGGGCATCTTCTTTAGATGTCCTTGAATCTTTCCCAAACTTCATACAATGACTCTCCTTCATTTTGATTAAAACCTGTAATAACCATGTGAAATTTAGCCATTTTATTGGGTGAAAAATATTTATTTAAGAATACTTTAGACAATTCATTCCATGTAGTAAAAGTATTAGGTGGATATGAATTTAGCATACATTTGCCTTGTCACAAAGTGAAAATGCAAATAACTTGAGATTAATTCCATCATCACTTACTCCATTTACTTTGATTATACCACAAAGGTCTGTGAAATTGGCTAGATGAGTATTTGGATCTTCCATTGCATTTTTTTCAAATTGGCTCTATTGAACTATTTGAATAAGAACGGGCTTGATTTCAAAGTTGTTTGCATTTATGGCCGGGCTCGTTATGCTTGTTTGTGCACCTGATTTGTTCGGCAAAGCATAGTCTCTCAAAGCCCTTTGCCTTTGGTTCGCCGTTTGGTTTGTTTCTTCACTTTCTTGTTACTCAATGGTAGTTTCTCCTACACTATCCATCTCAAGTTGCTTTGTTGGGCACGTCTTCTTCCTCTTCTCACTATGTTTAATTTTTGAAGGCAAATTTCTCCTTGGTGAAGAACTTAGTACCTAAGAATAAAATTAACAACTAAAAGATAGAAAATAAAATAAGACAAAGTAACAAAATCTAGATTAATAAAGCTTCCTTTAACTCTAGTCCTGCACCTAAATCTCTGGCAATGGCGCAAAAAACTTGTTAGGATGTTCTTATTTTATTACAAATTTTAAAACGTTATTACCCTATTTTTGCAAGTGCATGGTTAGTTTATTAAGTAAGGAGATAGTAGGTGTCGATCCTACAGGAATTTAGGATGTGGCAATCACTTGAATTTAATCACTTGCTGACGGGATTTTTATACGTACAAGTTAAAAAAATCCGATTTACACCCGTTTCACTGCAAGTATACAGGTCAACTAGTAGTTTAGGGTATATATCGGGTCGATCCCACGAGGAAGATGAACAATTACCGGTACTACTAAAGCTTCTCTATTATTTAGACTATCAATGAATTATAAAAAGAAATCTACTGAATTTATGCAAAAAACAAAAATGAAAGCTCCTTAGGTTATGGGTATTCCTAACTACTCATGCAAATGCTATTTTTGGATCATTGAAAACTACTATCTAGCTAATTATGGTGTAATTTCCTTATGCATATGAAACCTACTTTCGTAGTGAATCAATTATATTCATAACTAATCCATACCTATTCTCATGGTTATGGAAATTAGCTACAAGTTCATTTCTTCAATGAAATTACATGAAATTAATCACCAAAACCACATAGGTGCACCTCTACTCTCGTGAGTGTACTCCCTATGTTTAGCACTTCTTGAACTAGTGTTAAATCTCAATTTTTCATTGCAGAAATAACACCTTAGATAATCACAATTAATGGTACCAGATTAATCATGATTTGAAGAGCTTAAAGTGCTAAATAACTTGCTCAAATAATGGCATCAAATAACCAAATAATAAACACTAACAATTATAGAAGTTCAACCAAACCCAAGGCATAAACTTTAAAACACATAAATAACAAAAATCCAGAACTTGCATATTAACTAACTTGAATCAATACAAAAGATAAAGAGTTGGAAAGAATAACCCTGTCACTGAGCTTCTTCCTTCCTTCTTCATCTCCTTTCATCTTTGCCTAGCTAATAAACAAGAAGGATGAACTACTAGCTAAACTATCCTACACTAAGAGAAATGGAAAAGTACATTTCTGCAGACTCCAAGCTTCTCCCGTATGTTTCGACCTCCAAATGTCTTGCATATAAATTGGTGAAAAACTCCTTTTCTTGGTCAATTTTCTGCTATGATTCTCCAAATGTCTTGTGTTAGATAGTCAAAAGTCAATTTTTGACTTGAAAATAAGCCACCTTTGTTGCCCTTTTGTATTCTGAAGCATGTGCACCGAATTCCCTTGCAACTTATAGCTGGAAAGTAGTCTGAACACAAGAGAATTGGCTGAGCAAATTGCAGTTTTCGGCTACAAAACGCGCCTACACAAAACGCGACTTTAACTCGCGTTTTGTCTTCTCGTTTTTCAACTTGGCCTCACTTCAACTATGATTTTCTCTGTGATGAAGGCCGAACTACTTTTGTGCAAAACACAAAAGTTGTAGCCCTTTGAGTTAGCTTTCCAATCTTCAAGAATCACCTAATTTGGAGATCGGTGGACAGAGATATGGTCGAAATACCATAGACTGGTCAATTCTGGGCTTCAGCTTCCGACCATCCAGAAAAGCTTCTGTTTCGTCTTTTTGACCAGGAAAACGGCTGAATTGGGATTTCTTTCTTCATACCAAATGTAGATATATCTCTTAGCTTCAAAATGGTACAAAATCACCTCAATCCGATATGTGTAGCTCCAGATATGGTCAAAATACGAAAACATGTCAGAGTTGTCAAAAGCTGACTTTTCTTGATTCTTTTATCCACAAATTGCATTTCTTCTTTAACACTTCATATTTTATTTTCACACTTTAATCCATCATCAATCATCCAAATATCTTCTCAATGGTCTTCATTTGATAATTGAATCATTAAACCTGTAAAATATGAAATTTTTACCATTAAAAGCACTAGAAATGCAATGTTAGCCGCTTTAACATAAAATGTAGATTTTTACCAAAACCTTAGTTATTTTAGTTATAAAACTAAATAATCAAACCAAAATTAACTAATAAAATGCACTTAAAAATACGTAAAATAAACCTTGTCAAATACCCCCACACTTGAACCATTGCTTTGTCCTCAAGCAATTAGAAATACAAACCAACAATGATCCAATATTTTGAAAATAAACAAATGTGCACAATCAACTTCATTTCTCAAATAAGGTAAACAACCATTATGTAATCATTCAATTAACTCAAGTACTCATAATATCAAGTAAAGAAGAGCCAATTATACCACCATTATAACAAATTCAAATCAATTTTTCATCCTTACCCAATTTTACAAGCAAGTAACTCATATGGTCAATAAAATGCTTCCTAAACTCATGATTATCTTTTTATTTTTGCTTAAAAAGATATTTATTCATATAACATATCTAAATATTACTTAAGATGTGAGAGTGCCTTTTGACGCGAGGATCGACATTTTTAGATGAAGATCACCGGTTACTCAACACTTCATATACTCAAGTTGCCTTGCATACTCTTAATTCAAGTACCGTTTTACGCGAAAGTCGACATTTTTAGATGAAAACTCCCGGTTACTAAGTACAAGAACCATTGGAGTAGAACAAGTTTTATTCACTTCTTGACTTTTTCTTTTCTCTTTTTTTATACTTTTTTTTGTACTTTTTTTTTTCAAAGCAGAAATAATAACATTCCTCCAAAAGAATAATCATGAGAAGAGTATTGTAACTATTGACCATACTTATTACTTAACTTATAAAATCAAAAAAAAGAGAAATTTCATCAAATATGCAAAAAAATATAGGTATAATTTTCTCCACTTTAAAAGATATACTTTCCTACAAATACAAAAATTATAATCACATAATAGTCATTTCCAAATTAAATGAGAAAAGAAGTTTCCAAATCATATATATTTATTTCAAATGTAGAAGGAATTTGAACTACTAATGGTATGGAACTTGTTACCCCTTTGGATAAAATTGAAAAAAATTTGAAACCTTTTTTTTTTTTGGAGCAACGTTGCAATCTTGGACAAGAAAAAATTTTGAATTTTAACAAGTCCAATATTTGCAACTAATAATTCAATCACATTGAATTTTAACACAAGTCCAATATTTGCAACTAATAATTCAATCACATACAATGTATGTAATCTCAATTCTCCCCCCACACTTAACATGCACATTGTCCTCAATGTGTAAAAAGGAAAATCAAGATAAAGAAAGTGATACTCCCCTATTGTTGTGATTGAACATGAAGCTTCAAGATCCGTTGTCCATCTATCTCCCATGCTTCATGAATTCCATTTGATAACCATTAGTAATATTAACCTAAAGATGGAAAGTGAGAAACAAAAGTGATAACAAAGGTTTCTAAACAAAATGGTGATCTATAACTTCAAGCCTTTGTTTTGGTGATGTACCTATATAAAATACACAATAAGCAACTCAAGGTACAAGAAAATATATGAGGAAAAGAAGAAAAAGAGAATCAAGGAACCTGCATTTTTCTTTAAAAAAAAGTGCTCAGAAAACGTGACTCAAAACGCGCCTTCATCACGTTTTTAAGTCGCGTTTCTTCACAAATTTTACAGCATTAAAACGCGACTATGTTTGAAAACGCGACTTTATGTCGCGTTTTTAAAGGCGCGTTTTTGGTTTCTGATCAGGCGGCAAAACGCGAGTATGCTGAAAACGCGACTTTCTCGCGCGTTTAAAGCGCGTTTTCTTCAGTGTGGGCGCAGAATTGAAACGCGCCTCCGAAACGCGACTCTAAGGCGCGTTTCAGCCAGTGCGTTTTCTTCTGCGAAATTTTTGCAGAAAGCCAATTTTGAAAAATTACCATTGGTACCCCAATCCTCAAAATGCATCATAGATCATTCGTTTGCAAATTTTATCAATGCACGCACATGTAAAATGATCTAAACATGCATTTTAACCCCTTCTAACGAATCAAAAACAACAATTACTCAAATCGAGGGGTTGAGTTCCTTGATCAAATTTCGACTTTTTCACCTCATTTGGTCACTTTTGCTTCCATGTCCAATACCTGCAAATGAAAAATAAAAAATAACTCAAACATATAATTTAAACATAAAATACACAAAATAACATAAATAACCAAAACATTGGGTTGCCTCCCAACAAGCGCTTTTGTTTATAGTCGTTGGCTCGACTATCGAACCTCATTTTTCAAGGAGGTTTGGTTAAAGAATAATCCACCATTTTAGGTCGTGGTGGATCATTAAAAGGTGACTTTATAGCAAAAGTCACATGTTCTAATGATATGAGAAATGGAAGTGACTTACCTATTCCAAGTGTTTCATAAATATTACCTTGAAAATGCACCGCTTGAACACTTACCAAAGGGAATGCCATGAGAGTATCTTGGGCAGCAATACCCTTAGAACCTATACCTTCAATGCACTCCTCAAGAGGGGTGAAACATGAGTCATTAAAACTCACCTCTTGAGGTTCAATGTTAGTTCCAAAGATATTATCATGTGAAATGAATTTTTGCTCATTGAAACACAATTGAGATTCATCATTTTCATCAAAATGCAATCCATTTTCACATATAACATTCCCACCATTCATGCTAGGGTCATTTTGCATATCATTAGAAGAAATAACTTCACACAATACATTCAATTGCTCATGTATTCTATCAAAGTGAGAAGTTAATTCATCTATTCTTTCCTCAATCCTATCAAAACGGTCAAAAGTCACATTAGCTAATTTTTCTATAGCTAACTCCCAAGATTGCTTAGAATCATTAGCAACTCTTTCTATTGCCAACTCCCAGATGGTTTGATTCATTTGGACACATTCAGGTTGGTAATCGGAAAAATATGAAGAATACATAAGTACATTGATTATCCCAACCAGAAGCACAAGAATTTCCAATTAACACCATATTGATCAAAACAAAGATTGTAATGATTTAATTCATTATAGTAATCCACATTTTGTGCTTGTCTACATATATTAGTAGCATGATAACCTCCACACAAGTCACAAATCACATGATAAGAATTAAAATCATTAACATTCCTCCCTTGCTCAATTTCATGCATAATTGTGTCCATTTGAACTTGTAACATGAGAACATCAAATTTTGCCTTTAAACACTTCAAACCATCTTCAAAAGACATACCTTCAGTAATTTCTTGGTTACCTCTGTTGAAGGAGTTTTGCACTTGGTAACCATCCATTGCCAATCTTTCATTTCTCAAGCATTGTCCTCCAAATTCACCTACCCTTCTCATTACCTAAAATTACTTCTAAACAATCTCAAAAGCAAGATTAGTTAAGAAGGATAGATTCCAAGACACACACTAAAACAGAAAAATAAAAATTGACTCAACAAAATACTAAAAATGACACAAAACACATAAGATACAGCAAAAACAACAAGAATAAGAAAAATTGTCTAAATTAATAAAGTTGCTCTTCACACCGATATTGCCAAATCTTCCCCGGCAACGGCGCCAAAAACTTGACGGGATTTTTCTATACGTACAAGTTAAAAAATCCGATTTACACCCGTTTCACTGCAAGTATACAGGTCAACTAGTAGTTTAGGGTATATATCGGGTCGATCCCACGAGGAAGAGTGAACAATTACCGACCTACTAAACTTCTCTATTATTTAGACTATCAATGTTAAAGAAATAAATCTACTGAACTTATAAAAATAACAAATGTAAGCTCCTTAGGTTATGGTATTCCTAACTACTCATGCAAATGCTATTTTTGGATCATTGAATACTACATCTAAGCTAATTATGGTGTAATTTCCTCATGCATATGAAACCTACTTTCGTAGTGAATCAATTATATTCATAACTAATCCATACCTATTCTCATGGTTATGAAATTAGCTACAAGTTCATTTTTCAATGAAATTACATGAAATTAATCACCAAAACCACATAGGTGCACCTCTACTCTCGTGAGTGTACTCCCTATGTTTAGCACTTCTTGAACTAGTGTTAAATCTCAATTTTTCATTGCAGAAATAACACCTTAGATAATCACAATTAATGGTACCAGATTAATCATGATTTGAAGAGCTTAAAGTGCTAAATAACTTGCTCAAATAATGGCATCAAATAACCAAATAATAAACACTAACAATTATAGAAGTTCAACCAAACCCAAGGCATAAACTTTAAAACACATAATAAACAAAAATCCAGAACTTGCATATTAACACTTAAGAATCCAATACAAAAGATAAAGAGTTGGAGAAAGATAACCCATGTCACTTGAGCTTCTCCTTCTTCATCTCCATCTTCATTTCTAGCTAATAACAAGAATGGATGAACTACTACTAAACTATCCTACACTAAGAATGGAAGCTACATTTCTGCAGACTCCAAGCTTCTCCCGTATGATTTCCCAGACCTTCCAAATGTCTATGCATATAAATTGATGAAAAACTCCTTTTCCACTGGTCAAATTTTCTGCTATGATTCTTCAAATGTCCTTGTGTTAAGATAGTCAAAAACAATGGCTTTTGACTTGAAAATAAGCCACCTTTGTTGCCCTTTTGTATTCTGAAGCATGTGCACCGAATTCCCTTGCAACTTATAGCTGGAAAGTAGTCTGAACACAAGAGAATTGGCTGAGCAAATTGCAGCTTTTCGGCTACAAAACGCGCCTACACAAAACGCGACTTTAACTCGCGTTTTGTCTTCTCGCGTTTTCAACTTGGCCTCACTTCAACTATGTTTTCTCTGTGATGAAGGCCGAACTAACTTTTGTGCAAAACACAAAAGTTGTAGCCCTTTGAGTTAGCTTTCCAATCTTCAAGAATCACCTAATTTGGAGATCGGTGGACAGAGATATGGTCGAAATACCATAGACTGGTCAATTCTGGGCTTCAGCTTCCGACCATCCAGAAAAGCTTCTGTTTCGTCTTTTTGACCAGGAAAACGGCTGAATTGGGATTTGCTTTCTCATACCAAATGTAGATATATCTCTTAGCTTCAAAATGGTAAAAATTCACCTCAATCCGATATGTGTAGCTCCAGATATGGTCAAAATACGAAAACATGTCAGAGTTGTCAAAAGCTGACTTTTCTTGATTCTTTTATCCACAAATTGCATTTCTTCTTTAACACTTCATATTTTATTTTCACCACTTTAATCCATCATCAATCATCCAAATATCTTCTCAATGGTCTTCATTTGATAATTGAATCATTAAACCTGTAAAATATGAAATTTTTACCATTAAAAGCACTAGAAATGCAATGTTAGCCGCTTTAACATAAAATGTAGATTTTTACCAAAACCTTAGTTATTTTAGTTATAAAACTAAATAATCAAACCAAAATTAACTAATAAAATGCACTTAAAATACGTAAAATAAACCCTTGTCACTTGCTCTATTATTTAAACAATAAAAGTTTAAGGAAGTAAAGACAAAGAAAGTTAGGTTAGGTGGCACAACCATCTATAAAAAGTTAGAAGTTAGTTAGGCAGTAAAATCGGCTGCCATATAGCATAAATTATAAATATAAAACCAACCATTAGGTGGTAAAACCAACCATGTAGGTGGTAGTTTGAAAAAAAAAAAGAAATAAAAGTAAAGAACAAGTTAAATTAGGTTTACTTTAAAATTAAGTGAGAGAGTCCTAGGGATTAGAATCCTTTGTTGTGTCAAGATTAGAAGTTTTTTAAGGTGATTATGCTTATGCTTCCATGATTTGTCAAGGAATAACTTCCAAATATAGGCCATTGCTTTCGCCAATGAACATTTTTAAGAGAAACCGTCTTGCCTAATTCCTCTAGAAATCGCTTTTACCAATTTCTTTAATTCCTTGAATCATTTTTCACATATTTTCATAGAGAAAAAGTAAAAAACAAGTTAAATAAGTTTAATGAATTTATCGCATGAATCTAACTAACCATTATTCACTACTTTCGTGAGAATAAGGCTAGTGTTTAAGAACTTAAATATATTTGAAGGCAACTTTCATTACTCAATAATTATCAAATCATTCATACTTGATGGCCAAACAACTATAAAGTATAAGTATAAGTTCTCAAACTAACAAATCATGAAAAAATATAATCATTCCCTAATTACTTCATATCAAAACTACAACAACTTCGTATTCACCCTAAGTTGTAAAAAAGCCTAGATAGGCATCATATTAAGAGCACCTACGTATGAAACAAACTTGTGACAAAGCATAACAAATAAGAACAAAAGACAAAATTTAGGAAAAAGAATTCTTATTCAATGTTTTGAAAGTTGAATCCTTGAATTCCTTTACAAGTTGATCTCTCACATATGTTTAGTACAAGAGTGCTTTTACTTTCCTTTCAAAACTTTTAAACCAACAAAGAAACTCACAACATGAAACTAGATTTAAAACTACTTCTACCTCTACTTCTACTCTACTCCTCCATACTATAATGTGCTTCAATCAATGAGATAGAAGGGGGTATTTATAGATTTTTTGGAGGAGAAATGTGCTCGTAAAGTTGTTTTTCACTTCTCCAAACCCATTTTGTACAGCTATAGTCAAAATTCTGCTCTGGAAATGGCTGAAAATGAGTTGGAAATGAGATGCAATTGCAAGTAGTTGGAATCTATGATTTTCAAGGAAACACGAAGTAGGTTGCATTTGATGGTCCCTATTTCTTCTTTGTGTAGGTTTGGCACATTTCTTATGATTCTAGAAATTATTCTATTTTTGCATCAATTTGAGCTACAAATTGCTTGATGATGGAAGCTAAATTAACTCTTACACAAAACATGAAAATTGTAACCCTTTGAGTTAGCTTTCCAATACATGAAGAATCATCTCATTTGGATATCTGTATACTGAGACATGACCAAAATACCCCTAACTAGTAAATCACCTATTTCACCCTTTGACAATAAATTTGTCCGACTGTATTCTGACTTTTTTACCAAAACAACTCATGAACTGGATTTAAATATCTACATAAGAAATGTAGAGCTATGTTTTAGTTTCAAATTGGCTCAAAAATCATCTTAATCCAATACTTGTAGCTCAAGATATAGTTGGAATACTAATGTGTGTCAAGGCTGTCAAACTTTTCTTGATTTGAATCAATTTATAAAATGCCAAAACCTATAATATTATCACAAATTTACATATTAACCCACACTTTTGCATGTTTTGGTTAAGAAACACTACTTGCATGAAGAGTAATTTTAAAGGAACTCAATTCTTCCATTTTAACATAAAAATACTCCAAAATCATACCCTAAAATCTAACTAAAAATAGGTAAATAAAATAGCTAATAAAAATACTAATAATTACTGTTTTATGTGTATTGACTTCTCTCTACTTGCCAAACATGATCATGTCATTGTTTACATTCAATAAGATTGACTTCCATAGCTTACTATAAATTTTGTTAAGATTGACTTCCATAGCTTCCATAGCTTACCAAACATAAGATTGATAACAAATATTGATAATATAAAAAACTTATCAATAGAATAAACTATTGAAAATTAGAATTAAATGTTTATACTTTTTTTTAGCTTAAAAAACTTTAGAACTTTTAAAACATAAGATTTGTAATTAATTTTGCTAATGATTTTTTGGTTATTTAGTAACTTATTGAGATTTCAAAATCTTGTAATTATGGAGAGCAAGAAAATTAATTTATTTTTCAAGAAAAAGTATTGACATGAGAGTTAATTAGCCTAGCAATTTGGAAACTTCTAGTGCAAGAATGTCTAATTCCTTTTTTTTTTCTTTTCTTTTTTACTCTGCTACCTTTTCCCACATCCTTTTCACCCCAACTATTAGATAGTTGATTCGAACTTTGAATTTAACAGCAAGGAAAATTCTAAGATTTCTCCCCTAATCACTGAGCCAACCCTAGTGGTTTAATGTCCAAATTCCTACGACTTCTTTAAACAGTTAACAACCAAATGTCATCTACTCTCCAGAAAATCAATTTAAAAAAAATTCCTAGAGCTGAAAAACAACCAAAATATTATCATTCATACTTATTTGAGTGTCTTGAATATTTTTGTTTCTTTAATTTTGATCCCTTCCACGTTTATTTGCCTTCTACTATATCAAATTCCTTTCTCTGCCGCTTCAAGACACTATAAAAATGTACAAGAACACAAAGCAGAAAGTGTTTTCTTTTCTCTTTTTGGATAAGAAAAAGCAAGCGGACACACTTCTGTAGAGAAGAATACGCATCAAAGGATTCAATTGTATCTTCTTGAAAACGTGGCTTTTTAGACATACTATTACTAAAATATTTTGTATTGAAAGTAATCGTTGTAAATGTGGGGAAGAGGCATGAACAATTACCAGTTCAACATCTTTAATAGCCATAATCTGGGCAAAAATATAATTTGGTCGTCAAACTTTACAATGTTAATACTTCTGGTCATCCAACTATTATTTGTAATTTTTGACTCCTGAAGTCATGAAAACCATAAACTTATATGTAGCCTTAACGTACCCAATAAAGAAGTATTAATCTTCTTCTTCCAACTGCTGGCTGTTGCAACTATCCGCAGTACAATGACCTCCAAAGGTTGGCCTGGCCACCACTTTATCACTATCAAATCTTGCTGAAATTACGCCTCTAGTCTCAATTTCTCCAATAGATTCCAAATTGGACTCGATTTTTTGTGAATCTCACTAGATAAGCCTATATATGACTTCAAATATGGCAGTTTTAACACGATTTTGCATATGATCCTTCCCCAGATAAGACTAAATAAGTGAACATTTAAGGTAATGCTACTTTGTTAAGGCAGCACTAGATGCCCAATTTACTTTATTCGTTTGAGTGGGATGTTGTTGGATATTTCAATTAAAATAAAATGACATGTGCATTTTTTAATTCAAGCCATATAATTTACAAATTTATTAAGGATTTTCAACTGCAGTTCTCTCCCATAAAGGTCTAACTAAGGTCCATTAAAGTGTTATTTATAGAAATTTTTTAATAATTAAAAAAATAACATTTTTTACTTGTATACAAAATGTGACAGCCCTACCTTACCCTAAGGCGAACCAAAGGGTTCGGCGGACCGCCTGCCCAGCTCTCGCCAGGACTCGTTCACTCTCTCCGAACAAAATAAGATAAACCCTAGAGGAAACGAAGACAAATCCCAAATTGGAAATACAAATGTACATTCATTCCAATCGTAATCAAATATACAGTCCCAACTATAACCCAAAGCTTTAAATTCTTAGTACATTCCAACCCTAATCAAGCACTAGAACGAGATCAAAAGCCAAAACAATACAAAAGGCTAAACTATACTATACAGGTCTCTCGCCCTTGCTCGCAACCCCTGTTAAGGAAAACAAACGGTGTGGAATGAGCTAAAAGCCCAGCGAGGTTCTATATACATAACCAAACAATTAAACAAGGCATTTAACACGTAATAGCATGAAATCCCGAAATCATTTACAATATAAAGCAATTGTAACATATTCATTAAAAGGATACGGGCTCACGAGGAGCCATTCGTTCATTCATTCGCCTAACATTGTCCTTATTTCTCCGATCATTAAAAACATGTTTGTAAGTGAAAGCTCCTTCATTTTCATGTCATTCGTTCATTCATTTCATTCCCCAATCTCCGCCAACTTCGTGGTCATACTCGAGTATACCAAACATTTACCCAGGGTCACTAATCGCCCGACCGAGTCCGCTTCTGGCTCGAGTCGACCAGTAACAAAGGGCAGGGCCCAGTTCAGCCCGAAGGCTTACATTCATGCACAATTAGCATTCAATCATTCAATCATTAGAAATTCCACGTTCATTTAGATCGAGTGCGATAAAGTACACACTCGCCTAGCGAAAACCATTTTAGTTTAAGCAAGAATCACAAGTAGCCACATGGTCAAAGGAAATATAACGTACTTCAATTGCTTATTAAAGTAACAATCCAAAGAGTCACAATAATTCACATAGTCATGAGAAACAAATCGTATATAGAACACTCACCTAATTAAGCAAAATTACGTCCAAAGTATCCCTCCGGATATCAACTTTGGTCACCAAGAAACCCTAATAACAATCATGAGAAAATATTATGGCTCAACCATCAAATGTCCAGTGAATCAAAGAAAATTCGAATAAAACAAGTACAAGGGGGAAGTATGATTTTTTTGAAAGTGAAAAGGGTACATTTTGATCAAAGGAAATGAGTAACTAAAGGTTTTCCAAATCAAACATAAAACTACGCTCAAAAGGTTTTAGAAAATTAAATCGGAAAAATTTGAAGCAGTTGCCACGTCAGAATCCGGCCAGAACTTGGCCGGATACACGGCCGGATAGTGAACAGTAGCTTCTCCTCATTTTTCGTAAAACGTATTTTTGGCTCAAAACTAACACATTTGCAAAGAATTAATGTATAACAAGTATCTTGGTTAAAAATCATATGAAAAAGGTAATCAAATACCTTGAATTCACACTTAAACCTTGCGCGTTAAAATTAGGTTTTGTGGCCGAGAAACCCTAGGCCACTCCTTTTGTTTCGGGACGAAAATGAACACGTATTTGAAGTTCAAAACTCGACAATTGGAACCAAACATTATGGTAAAAATGGAAACGTACAAATGCAAGTAAAATAGCTCACATAACACTACTCAAGTGGAACTAAGAATGTCCAAACAAAGTACATCCAATGCATCATAAAACTCGCATTTCAAACTCATTCATTCACTTAAACTTCAAGGCAATAAACGGACAGCATTTCCCCTAAATTCCTTCACTTTTCCAAGCTACAACCCAACCACCAAATCATACCATTCAATCACAATTTCATATACAAATCATGAGCTATCAAACACCCTTAAAATACACCCAATTGGAAGCTTTACAACCAACCACAAAAAGGCCCTAATATTCCATCATAACTCAGCACACACAACTCCGATTCAGTTGATTCCAAAGCCATTCGAAAGCTAAGATACAAGGCTACAATTCTTAAGAAGGCATCAAAAGCTAATTCATTCATCTTCCCAGCCAAAAGAGCCAAATACAGATGCTGATTATCATTCTCGGACAGAAACAGGGCAGCAGGGGTAAAATAGTCATTTCACAGGCTACAGTGCTCCGATTGAGCTGAAAGTTTACAGGCATAATCTACACTCAATTCTATACAACTTTCATGTTTTGAGCTAAGTCCAATTCGGCCCCCATCATGGCCGAACAACACTGATCAGATTAGGGCAGAAAAATTCACTATAACTGAAAATCAACATATCCCTACTCATAGCTAAGAAATAATGCACAAAACCACCCAAGTAGCAACCACAAGCCACTAATTTACAACTATGGGAACCAAAGAAGGATGTTCTTAGAAATTTTACCTTAGAACCTCAAAGAAAGGGGTGGCTTAGTCTTTCTTCCTCCAAATCAACTCCACCAGGCCCTTAGTTTTCCCTTAGCTAGCACTTGTATGGAATAGATTTCAATTTGGTCGGTTAAAACTCAAGATTTGGGCAAGGATTGAAGCTAGAAATCGAAGAGCTCTCTCTTGTTTTCTCCTCCAAATGGTTCGGCCAAGACAAGAGAAAATGGAAGGAAAATTGGTCAAATTTTGGTTTTGGTAAAGGTGAGAAAGTTAGGCAAGTTTCCTCCAATCGGTTGGCGACACTTATCACTTTGAATGGTTCCAAGCTTATCTTCTTACTTCCAATAATTAGTGTGAGAACCCGAGAAAATTATGTGTATGCCCTGAATTTATTTCATTTTATTTATTTTGATATTAGAAATATTATATATAACGAATAAACGGTTAAATTAAATGTTTAATTGAATCCCTATAAAATTGAGAATTTAGAAAATATCCTAGAATAGCGTAGAAGTATTTTATGAATTAAATACATATATGGCATACATATTGTAATTTATGTCATTTGCAAATATTACAAGACACGTAATATATACTATATAGCTCAATAAGTACATGTCTAATAAGTTTTTCTTTAAAGCATAAATTTGAGAATCTCTTAGATGAACGAAAGAAAATTTTCATGTGTTATTTAAAAATTTAGTGCATGTCCCACGTTAGTGTTCTTTTTGTTATTGAATGATTTTAAGGTCTAAATTGTTCCTTTAATAATAAGTGAGTCGATATATATTTTAGGAGGATTATATCATTTACACCATAAAACGTTAGTATTAGAATATGTTGTGGTATTAAGAAAAAAAAAGAAGGAAAAAAAAAAGAGAAAGAAAAGAAACGTGGAAGAATACTTGCCTTCACACCTATTCAAGGCATTACTAATATCTAGTGGAGGAACTAATGGAAGAATGAAAGATAATCCTTCATTCCTAGTTGACCGACAGGAAAACAAGAAAGGAAAACAAACTGCGTTCCATTCACTTCCCCTGCTGGCCTAAAACGAGAAACAAGGAAGAAAGCAAAAATAGAGAACCTCTCTTACATTTTTCAAACATGAACACCGGCCAAGAGACAAGAGAAACTCCAGCTTGCTCATTGCATGACTAGCCACAAATTTGACCAATATATTGACCAAGTCAAGACAGCTTCCATTCTTTCTTGTTTCTATTTGAGCTTGACCGATAGCCATTTTGCCCTTTCTTCACTTCATGTTGGGCCGAAGAGAGAGAAGAGTTGAGAGACCTGTCTTTTTCATTTGTCCAGCAAAGAAAGTAGAGAGTTTTGAGAGAAACTAGTGTGTTTTGTCTTCATTTCCAACCGAGGGAAAGATATATTGGCTCAACAAAATATCTTGCTCCTTGCCTCCATTTTTGACCATTCCAAGTAGCATGCAAATGTTGACTAAATTTATTCCCTCTTGTTTCTTTTCTTCAGTTCAACCGAGTGAGAGAAAGAAAACAAAAACAAGACTGGTCCTCTGTTTTTTTTTAAACACCAACCAAGAGAGAAAAGCTGAGGGAAATGAGAGGGAGAGCTCCTTTCACCTCCTTCTTGCAGCCGAGAGAGAAGAGCTGAGAGAAACCCAAAGAAACTCCAACCAGTCCTCTCTTCTTCTCTTCAATCTTGACCATCAATCAAGAAACAGGAAAATTATAACTCATCCTAGCCAAGAATTGGGGAAAAGGCAGAAATTTCCAGCTCAAAAACCGTGGGGGAAAGAAGTTGAAGCTGTAAGTTTCATTGCAGCTTCCATTCTTGCAAGATCAAAGGTAAAACTTGCTAGCCAAACTTTCCATTTTTCTCAAGCCACGCATATTCGTTCCAGCCACGGAAATGGAAATTTTGTGGGAAAGTACTCTCATTAGAAGTTGATTTATATGCTGAAAATTTCCAGATTTGACCGAGGAGGAAATGAGTTCAATTTACAGCCTCTTATTTTGACCTTTTGAGGAGTTTCCCCAAGGAATTCATGCTATAAGTGTTGTATTTCTTGTTTAGTATGCTATATAGCATGTTGTCTCTAATTTTGGTAGCAAATTGGTGGCTTACCGTGTGAGAAAATTTGCAGCAACAAAGTTGAATAACTCCTATGAAACCAATGGAGTGAAGCTGCAAGTTTGGGTTCCTTTCTCCCAAGAAATCTTGCTGCAATTTATTTAAAATGTACCGTATATATCTCCTATTTCTCTTTCTAGGACCTGCACATATTGTATTGTTTACCTTCAGGAGAAATAAAACTTGATTTGTGAAGAAAGTTAATGAGCGTGGGACTGACTGATTGCATAAAAGCTGGATATATCGTTGTACTTTGAATTTGGAGTGAAGTTTTGCTAAGATTTCATGTTTGTATCATGACAACTGTGTATATAGAAGTTGGTATGTTTATAGTGGTTGAATCATAGTTGTATGTTCATTGAGTTTGGCTGAAAATTGTCTAAGAAAAGCTTGAACTTCGGTGACAGTCACCTCTAGGCAGTTTTAGTAAAATGATCATAACTTAGTGTGAAAAAATTGAAATTGAGTTCCGTCAATTGCGTTTGAAACTAGATTCATAGGGCTATAAACTGTGAAAGTTTCAGACCCTGGTTCTGTCTCTGTGATTTATGGTGATTTTGCAAAGTTTGATAAATTTCGAGACTGTTCTGCCTTAGTTTTGTAGTTGCTGTATTGTATAGTTCAAATCTAACTGGTTTGTGGTCCGAATCGTGTAAAGTGACCTTCTAGAGATACGTATCTCTTCCAAGTCTACTTTATTGTGTCAAAATTTGGTGATTTTTGGACTGACACAATCCCTGTTTGATTTTTCCAAATTTGGTTGCTGGGGGTGAAAACGTTCTGTTCAGAGGTTTTAAGAGTCATTTGAGCAGCGAATTTGTCCATTTTTTAGGCCCAATCAGTTCTTGCTCCAAACATAAAAGTTGTATAGAATTGAGTTAACTATCTACCTGTAAATTTTCAGCTCAATCGGAGCAGGATAGCTTGTGAAATGACTAATTTACCCCTGCTGCCCTGTTTCTGTCAGAAGCGATAATCAGCCTCTGTAATTGGTTAGTTTGACCGGGAATATTACTGAATTGGTTTGTCAATTGTCTTCTTAAGAATTGTAGCCTTGTATCTTAGTTTTTCCAATGGCTTTGGAATCACCTGAATCGGAGTTGTGTGTGCTGAGATATGATTGAATGAATCAGGACTGCTAGTTGAATTTCACAGTGAGCTTCGAACTGGAAAATCTAGGACTTTCTTTTCGTGTTTTTGACCTGGAAGGAGTAACTCTGGGCAGAAATGGTCTTCACAAAAGTTGTAGCTCTATCTCTTATCTTTCCAATGCATTTTGAATCGCTTGAATCGGATTTCTGAATGTTGAGTTATGTCCTGTTCTTCAGCCTGCGATAGATCATTTGCTGGACTGTTTCTTGCTAAATCTGGGGCATTTCCGAGTTGAGTTAGCTAAAAGTGTCTTCATGAAAGTTGTCAAGCACAGTCTTGTCTATCCACTTGTAAATTCTTAGGTCGTTTGACCAAGTTTTGCACATGAAACGGTTAAAAAGTTCTTAACCGGCAAAACTGTCCAGCATAACCATTAACTTCTTGAGGCAGTTCACTTCAGCTACTGTCTCAGCCGAATTTGACCCTGAAAACATTGGATTTAGCCTTTGATATCTTCTTGAAAGTTGTAGTTCGTTGTCTTAGCTTCGAAACGCCACCTCGTACACTCCAATCCGATAATCATAAATTGAGTTATGATTAAAACCATAGGAAGTGTCAAATCTGATCGCGCACATAGTGCACCTCGCACTAGGTGTTTTCCGTTTCCATTTCGTTTCCGTTTCCGTTTTCGCTTCGAGTCGTTTCGTATCATCTCACGCCTTTGCATGAGTCGTTTAGTCGTTTTACTTATTTTATCTACTGTTTAGTCTTTTGGCCTTCAAAACTGGATTTCCGATTGGATTATTATACTTGTGTTGTACGTGGATGATTTTGAGCCTATGGAATGGCTATTGTGATGAGATAAATTGTATGTGTTTTGGGGCTGAATTGATTGAAGCCATAAATGGCTGGAAAATAGGTAAACACAAAGGGCGTGCTGCCCAAATTTACACTCGAGAGTTAGGTAAAGGTACTCGCGACTTGAGTACGAATTCGGGAACGAATCTTACTTGAATCGTTTAGGGTATTCAAGTTCTCTTTCATAGAGGTATATAAGTTAGTACTCGGCCGAACCTTGTACCCTTGGAAAAAATGAAATTTACGACTAATAGAAATACGTTTTTCTCGTTTCTTTGATTCAAATGGTATTTCCCAAGTATACTGGCTTCAAAGTTTCACATTTTGAAGAGCGAGCAAGAGTTTTACGAATATTCTCTAAATGAGTTTCAATTACTTGATTCTCGTTAAACGAAACGTTTAAGTTTCGAATCTTAGTTAATTTTCAAAACTCTTAAGCAATGTTTTCTCGCAGATTTGGACTCCAAACACGGAGTAATACCTGAACGTGAATCGTAAAGGCACTACATCTGTTGATGAGTGCTTCCAAATACCTGATTGAACTTGACACTTGTTTTCAATACTTGACCAATGTGATCGAATGAAATGTGATTGGTATGGTCGGGCAAGGGTGTACTTTATCGCACTTGTTCTAATGTGATATGTATTTGTTTATTGTTGTGATCGACTTGATACACTTGTGCTTGACTTGTAAGGGCGGAACGGCAGTATGTACCACACTCGATCCGAGTGGGAGGTACCTCTCATTCCCGTCTCCGTACTTTTATCTTGGTTCAATCGATTGGAAATGTTATCTCATCGACTTCTTGGGAACCCAAACCCCACTGGCTAGTTAATCGAGTCGAGCCGACAAGGGCCTGGTCGATTAGATAACGAACCATGGGTATCTAGTGTTGTCGAGTGGAGTGTTATCTCCTCGACTAATCGGTATACTCGAGTATTACCACCAGTGTTTAGTGTGGAGTTCGGGCCCGGTAAGGGGGTTGATCGGTGGACGGAGGTTGGAGTTAAGTGGTGTTCTACTGGACTAGTTTCCTCATTTGAAAGTTGACGGAGTGTCAACTATTACTTGATCAAGTTCTGGTGATGCAATGGGAATTTGGCTCCTGAGAGCCATCCGTATCCTTATACTTTGGAATGAATAGTACTTATCGTGTTATTATTTCGTTTTAAAAGCAAAGATTTTTACACTCGTTCATTTTGAGATTTGCTACCTAAAGTGTTAATGCTACTTTTATACACTTGTTATACTCGCTATTTTGTTACGTGATACTTGCACTTTTAAATAATGGTCAACTTGCTATTTGGAACCTTATTGGGCTTTTAGCTCATTCCACGCCATTTGTTTTCCTTACAGGGGATACGAACGAGGCGCGAGATTTGTAAAGACTAGCGTAGTCTAGTTGTTTTGAAATTTTGAAGTTGTACTCGCGCTAGTACCCGACTAGAGTTGATTGTACTCGAATTGTAAACACTTTGAAGTATTTTGGTGTGTAGAAGTTTTGTATCTGGATTTGAGCATTAATGTATATATTAAGTTTGAACTGGTTGTGGTATTTATTTTCTATGAAAGTACGTTAGTTTCTCGAGCCCTAGTGAGTGAGTCCTGGCGAGAGTTGGACAGGCGACCCGCCGAACCCTGGAGTACGCCCTAGGGGAAGGTGGGGCCGTCACAATTAGTCTACCTAATTACCCTCTAATCATCTCCTAGCACCTTGGAAAATAATGTCACTTAATATTTCATCACCTAATCGGAAAAATTATAACGCACTAGCGGGCCCCACGTCCGAAAAATGCACTTCGAATTAACGTACTCTAGCTTATCCTAGGAAAATGATTTAAAAAGTGTACTTACTTGTAAAATGTATAAAACATTTAATATGTTCAAGGACAGTATAAAATATGGCCAAGGAAATAAACTAATACTTGGAAAATGTGAAAATTTTCGGGTTCTCACACAAAACAATTCTGCATTGCAACAAAAAAAATTTGTGTTCATTCTATTTAATATCTAGAACTGTAAATCCTATTTTTTCAACCTACAAATAGAGGGTTCTGAACAAGTGTATCACACCATTTTCTTAAGTCTCTTCTTCATTCTATCTGACTACTGCATTGGCATTAATAAGGTATTGTATAAAGCTGTGGCTTCAATTATTTGTATAGATTTAGGAGAAGTAACAAGATAAATTCGGATGTTGTATTCTAGGGGCAACACTTCATTCATCTCTTATCCTAATTGTTATGTCTAAAGATGCAATCTTCCCAGAGACTGACATAACCCGCACCTCCCCGAGCCAAATTACTTTCTTTTTCTTCTTTGCAAGTTGTTCGAGTTGCTTAAGTGCTCAAGAACCAAAATTCTGCAATGTGAAAACTTTGGCAGATATTTTAAGCTTTTAATGGAAAACAAAGTTTCTGCTCTTTATTAATACAAAAATGCACAAATATACGAATCTATACGACGTGTAGAGTGACACTCTTGTAAACAACCCAGCACATTTGTTCTTTCACATCTTTACCTTGAATCAATTTTGCCAAACCTTTCAAGTTTTGACTGCAAAACTATGGAACAAAGATTCAAACTTCTGGGATGTTTTCCTAGTAGCCACCTGCTGAGTATCCTCCATCTACCTGAATAACCTGACCTGTAATAAATGATGCAACAGGAAGGCTGAGGAATGCCACCAGTGGTGAGACCTCATTTGGCTCGGCTAGTGGGCGGAGAGGAGTCCGAGACATAATAGGCCTCATCTGTAGAGCAATTGATTCATCATAGTCCTCCTGTGAATGTTCATCAATTACATTAGCGGCATAACTAATATACGTGTGGTGCAATTATCTTCAAGTGTTTCATTAATGTGTTTGTTCTCGTAAACTTATATACAGTTGAATTTGCTTTAAGGGTTCTTTTATGATGTGCACCAAGAGAAGAGGTGGGCTCCCACTTTATATATATATACACACACACACATATATTGTGAGGACATGATTAACCCAATTTTAGAATCTTTTTAAACTTTTCTAAATTTAAGAAATTAGTTGTTTCTCCATATAAATGTCAAAAAAGAACTAGCAAACATCTATGACTATATCTATACCATATATAAAGGGAGACAGAAGAGTGTAAACTTTTGTGTCATTTTTTATGATTCCTATTTTACCCTCCAAATAAAAGGCAAAATGATATTGTCATCTTCCTAAAATAAACATACATCAATACATACATACACACACAATTTCATTTTTTATGATTCCTATTTTACCCTCCAAATAAAAGGCAAAATGATATTGTCATCTTCCTAAAATAAACATACATCAATACATACATACACACAATTTCTAGCCTAACATAACTTCTAATAAAGAAATAATCACCAATAACTTTCTATCCAAAAAAAAGAGAAAAAGAAAAAACACAATTCTTTCATCCATATTTAAAAAAGAAACTCCAACAAGAACTAAAAATTTAATAAATTTTCTTTTAAAAATTTTTCCTTCTACATTTGCACACATATAGGGTGTGCCATTCCCATTAGTATTAAAGAACTAGAATAGAAATAGTTTGGAGGTTAATAATCAACTTACAAGTTTTGGACGAGTAGTTTTCACACCATGTGGTGCAACTGTGTTGACGCGGATCTTGTCCTTTGCCCATTCGCATGCCAAACTCTTCGTAAGTTGATTTATTGCACCTGTAATTATACGAAGAACATAACAACTTAGAAAATTTGACAAAGCAATGGGCTAAATTGCTCCCTGAACTGTTGGTGTATTAGACTTGTGAAATTTTTCAATTTAAACTTCAATCTAACAAAAAGTAGTCCCACAGCTTCCTTTTTTTTTAAATTAACAAACCCCATATGTGAAGAGGGATGCCAGTTCTAATTTAAACTTTAATATAACCAAAAATAATTCCAAAAAAAAAGAGTTTTAAAACTTCCTTGTTTGCTACTTGGTTTAATTGATTAATGCGATTAGCACCTTGTGGTTCGAGTAAGAAAACCAACTACTTTTATTATATCAAGCAATGAAACTACTCATTAGAAACTTTATATGGCATTAAATGAAAAAGGAATTTACTTTTCGCATCAGTATAAATACTGGAAGTATTTGTAAAAAAAAAAAAAATCAAAGTTTTACCAATTGGCTCAATTCAATTTTTTTTTTTTTTTGGGTAGCCCATATCTAAGGTAGAAATCTCTGTGTTTTGCTTTTAGTTTACTGACAGTAGTGCACGTAAGGTCAATATTTAAGCATATGGTAAAAAATGTTCGAAATGCACATTTCAACACAACCTGGCTGGCTTAAGATTTAGGGTAGCGTTTCTTCTCCATGTACGGGTTTTCCGAAGAAAAAATACACACACACACACACACACAAATGCAACCTAGCTTTAGTCAAAAGCACAAAGAGGTGAAAAAAGAAAAAGAAAAAAAAATGAAAAAGCTTTTAAAACTATACAAGCTGAATCCTTCTTTATATGTCGAATTAATATAGGTAATTAACCACAAAAATGATCATTTCAATCAATTCAGTCATTTTCCTTCAGAAGTTGGGCATGTGATGAATGAAAGACTGCTACTGGGGGAAATTTATATTGTGCAGGATTTGGCACTGTAACTATTTATTCTAATCATCTCTTTATTTTCATTTACATGTCTTTTGCAATTAACATGAGTGCATTATCAGTCGATTAACAATTCGCACACTCTCTTTTATCCACACACATATTTTAAGCTTCAGTCCGTTAATTATGGCAATGTTACCAAAGCAGATGTTTTAGATACTAAATACACCGTATCAGAAAAAAATATAAAATTCAATCAACATGCGGTTTCTAGGCTATAAGTCAAGAAGAATTTAAATTCCAAATCCTGCCAGAGTTCATTTAGCAGCGCACTATTGTGGTTTAGATTTGTTCCAATTTCTACTAATTCCTCATATAATCAGGTCATACTTCCCTTCCAGTTAGAGTAAGACAGTATACGTGTCGCTATTTGTTAAAAGAAAAGCATACAATACTTGATTTTCATTAGATACTAGTAATTGAGTAATTAAAGGTGCGTATTACCTTTTGAACTTCCATAAATTGAAGTACCCGGCAATGCAGTGCTACCAGCCACAGATGAGATAAAAACAATACTTCTAGCTTCTGATACTTTCAGAAGCGGATACGCAAGTTGACACAAGTGGTAAGGACCCTCAAGATTTGTTCCCAATACACGTGAAAAATCTTCAGCAGAAAGGTCTGTTGCTCTTCTCAAGATAATTGCTGCTGCATTGTTAACCTAAAGGTTGAAACATATAAAGATAGAATGGTCAATGAATATGTAATGGACTACAGATGAGTTCGAAAATTAAATTATTTCTTATCCAACGAGAAATTCATTGGGCAGAGAACGTAGATCATATGCTAATGAATGCAAAGTTGATAATCATGGAGAATAATATCGATAGTCGTGCTAGGTGCACTCCAATTGCGACAATTAATTTAATTGACAAGACGTTTCATCTATGATCGATAAGTTCCAAATAAGAGTCATCAAAAGGTAGATAGAGTTCTATTATTGATTCTCTTAAAAAAGAAGGGATAAATTATACTAACTTTCCCTCTAATTTTTGCAGAAGTGAGAACAACCCCTCTTGATTTTAAAATAACATGGATCGTTCATACGAATACTTTCTATCCAATCAGTTTCTATATTAGTTTTAATGTTACAAATTTACCCTTTGCCTTCTTTGTTCATGTTTTTAATATTAAACAAAAGAAGTTAAAATAAAAATTTAAATTCTCTTCCAAAGAAAGAAAAGGTAGGAAAAAAGAGATTTTTAGTCATGAAACTCTAAAGCCTTCTATATGTATGATCTTATTTTAGATTTTTTATTCTCACCTGTTAAAATAAAGATTTAAGCCATGTATCTATTCCTTCAGTAGAACATTCATCATTCTTGCATTCATCAAATTCTTTAATATTCTGCAATCCCAACTCATAAATACATGAATGTTAGACAATAGGATCAAGGCATCAGCTTATTCAGCATAATGGCAAGAATACAGTGTATATCAGGATGATCTTGACGATCACTTGGGTGCATATGCCGACGAAGTCCCGCCATGTCAGCAGAATCCCATTTAATATCTATCTCATTAATATTTTTCAAGCCCCACATGCTAGTAAATACCCCTATTACACTCGTATAATACATGTTCATACATATAATTTTTTAAAAAAACTTCTATATTTCATACATTTCAAAAATGCTTTAAAAAAACTTGTACTTTTCAATTAATTGTGTAAACCATGTAATAAACTTTTGGCGTATTATTCTTCATGAATTATACTCACTTTTTTGAAAAAATTTTAAAATTTGAGTAAGGACAATGACTTATTTTCCTAATTACATACAAATTAACAGCAACATATAACATAGTTCTCTAAATTTATACATATAAAAGTGAAAATTATAATAAACTTAATGCCTCATACATAAGGATAAGAATTAAAATTGATTCAAATATAGCATAATCTTTGAATAATATAGTAATTTTAACAGTATTTTTAGTTCCATAACTTTCAAATATATTCATACTATTCATGTACAAATTAATATGCATAATTATACCGAACATGTATTTTTATACGAAACTTTTAATTGTGTTTTTGGAAAAAAAATCCATATAATATATGTACGTATAATATTTTGTATCGTACTAGTCCTGTATTTTACTAACTACACCTTATACTAAGGCTATTAATGAGGCCAGCCTAGCTCAAGCCCAGCTTGCTGAGCCAAAATAACATGCTAAACTTAAGCTTTAATTAGACTAGGCAGAGTTTGGACATAAATATTAAACCCGCACTAAATGTGAGCCGAGCTTTGGTCATGCAATTGGCTTAGGCCTCGTCCGTATATGAGCATAACCATATATATATATATATAGATAACATCCATAATTTATAATTATGCATATTATGACATTAAATATTAATAATTTATATATAAATTTATAGTAATTCACAATTATAAAATAGGGATAATTGCAGAAACCTCCCCTGAGGTTTCTGACATTTGCACTGACCTCCCCTGTGGTTTGAAAAATTACACTAACCTCCCCTGAGGTTACTAATCCTTTGTAAATTTAGTCCAAACGATTAAAATATTATTTTAGGGAGTGAAATTAGAATTTTGTACCAAATTTGCCCTTTGTGCTACATGTCCAATGAATGACAAAGTACTATAAATCAATTAACAATTAATAAACTTTAAGGAATATAATTTATGGACAAACACGCATTACTCATTTAAAGTACCGGCTCTTTATGGGTATTTTACTTTCAAACATTTAATTTATGATAAATATATCAATATTTGTAAGTAAAATTCAAAAAGTGTTACAGTAATATTCTTGCAAAAAGGAAATCGGTAGGTTATTTATTTAACATAAATTAAATATTTTATTAAAAAAAAGAAATGGCCCATAAAGTATTAATTTTTTATGGCTTTCATCCATTACATGAGTAAAGTATTCGCTCTTTATGTGCATTTTATTTTGAACCATTTAATTTATGTTAAATACATAAATGTTTGTAACTAAAATTGAAAAAGTGTTATATTAATATTTTTACGGAAGAGAGATTGGTAGTTTTTGTATTTAACAAAAATTAAATATTTGAAAGTAAATACAAATCTGTATTTGAGCGTAAATATTTGTGTTAAATTAAATGTTTGAAAGTAAAATACCTGTAAAGAACCGGTACTTTAAATAGGTAATGCGTATTTGCCTATAAACTATACTCCTTAAAGTTTATTAATTGTTAATTGATTTGTAGTACTTTGTCATTCATTGGACATGTAGTACAAAGAACAAATTTGATACAAAATTCTAATTTCACTCCCTAAAATAATATTTTAATCGTTTGGACTGAATTTGCAAAGGATTAGTAACCTCAGGGGAGGTCAGTGTAATTTTTTAAACCACAGGGGAGATCAGTGCAAATGTTAGAAACCTCAGGGGAGGTTCTGCAATTATTCCTATAAAATATATATTATATATAATTATGTATTAATTATGAGCTTGGGGCGAACTCGATTTGAGCTCCAATCTCATACAATAGTTTAAACTAAGTTTGAACTTTTTAATTTAAACCTGAAGTCCAAAAGCCCAAAGCCAAAAACCCCATATAATTTGTGAGCTGAATTTAAACTTGCCTAAATTCGACTCAAAAAATCCAATTGACACTTCTACCTTATGCCACTCTAACTCTTTCTAATGACCCATTATTTTCAATTAACCACTGTTGTTTCCCTTTTTTTCCCCTCCAAATCTTTGGATTCTAGTTATTTTCTTTGTTACAAACTCTTAAAACAATATGATTGACTAAAACTTCAATATCACGTTAAAGTTTTTTTGTTTTAAACTAATAATATATAATCTCTCATGCTTTTGACTTATGTTGATTTTTACCCAAGTTTTTTATTTATTGGTCAAATAACATATTATTTTGGGTAATAATTATCCAAAATATACAAAAAAAAGATTAAAAAAAACTTAGGTGAAAATCAACATAAGTCAAAGCGTGAGAAGTAGTCTAATATTGGTCTAGCATTGGAGTTTAGCCAATTTTGTTGTTTTAAGAGTTAAAAAAAAAGGAATTGGAAGATTTAGAAGGACGAAAAAAAGGAAACAAGAGGTGGCATTCGAAGGGGAAAAAAAGATAGAAAAAGGAAGCAAGGAGCTCCGAAAAATAAAGGAATGTGTAATGGTCCTATGGAATTAATGAGATGTAGATTAAGGAGGATTTTAGTGACGTGGCAAGAATAGACTGATGGTGGGCATACTCAAGGGATTACCAAGGTCATCCTCTAGGCAAAAACTTGGGTACGCTCAGTCCATGGCCCCACCCACAGACCGAGCAGTTACACTTATCCACGTCATCATTCTTATTATTAAGGGTTAATTACATTTACCTCGTTCGAGGTTTGTCCAAACTAGCCCTAAAGTTAGACCAAATAACACTTACCTCCCCCCTCCCACCAGTAACTTTGCCTAAACCCAGTTAATAGATTTGACAAATCAACCCAAATACCCTCTTCTTGAGAAAGTGACAACATAGCTAAACTTAAACAAAAAAAATTTTGAAAAAGGAAAAATGAATAATCGCCTGGTAATGGCATATTTGTATGAAAGAAGAACAAACTATTTACTTGAAAAAACATAAAAACTCAAACTATATGAAGAAAATTGAAAAAAAAAAGAAGAAGAAGAAAAAATGAGAGCCTGGTTATGATTGTGGAAAGAAAGAATGAAGATAAGAGCTTTATTGAAAAACAAAACACTGTCTCAAGAAGAATTCATGAAAACAACAAGCACTAAGTTCCTGCTTGTTACAGGATTCTTATTCCCTTTGCTTTAATTGTAGATCTAGTTTTCTCCTTTGGGATTAGTTTTTTAATTTCTTTCCTTAGCACTAGAGTGAGGATTACCCTTTAGTACCTCGTTATATATCAATGGAGACGGATTTAACAGAAATGATGCAAAAGTTCTCCTTAGCTGGGAACAATGATGGAGCCAAGGGGGGCCATGGCCCCCCCTAAGTTTTGAAAATTTTAATTCATAATATGTAAATATGTGTGTAAAATAAAATTGGCCCCCCTAAATTTTTACAATTTTAGTTTATATTATAAGAGTTGATATATATATATATATATGAATTAGTCATCTTTGAATTAATTTTCTTCTTCAAAAAAAGTTATTTATTTTTTATTGTACTAATTATTTAACTTTCAAAAATTAAACATATAATTTGATGTTCCATAGTAAATTGACCCAATGTGATGTATTAGAATGAAAAGATCCAATTCATAATTGTTAATAGGCTAAAAAGACCCAATTCATAATTGTTAAAAGCAAGAACTAGTACGTCTAAGGATAGAACTTCAACATTTTGAGCTCGACATTCCAAATCCAAACCATCCTGAATTGCAAGAATTATGTCAAGGCTTGGTGAAGACAAGAAATCAGTGACATATCCTCTTATTGACAGATTGATTAGACTTGTTCTTACTCTTCCTGTATCAACTGCAACTACAGAGTGGGCATTTTCAATTATGAAAATAATCAAGACAAAGCTCCGAAACAAGATGGAAGATAATTTTTTGAATGATTGTCTAACTGTGTATATAGAAAAGGAAGTTGCTGAAAAATTTAGCAGTGATTCAATCATAGATGAATTTAGTTCTATGAAAGAGCGTAGAGCTCAATTTACTTCTAAGAAAAGATGTTGAAATTTCAAATTATGTTAACATAACTTTTATCTTTTTTCAATTGAAAATAGTTACATTTATATTACATGGTTATATATATATATATATATATATATATATATATATTGCATAGGTGACATATTGGAGAGCATCTTCTCATAATGTGCAAATTGGATGGTTCGTGATGTTATAAGATATTTAATCAAAGGTTATCTTTTTTGTTAATTTTTGTTATGACTATACCGCATATTTATGAATAGACATACCTTTATAATTAAATTTAATATTTGATATTTTTAGATGTCATATATTTAAATAGAAGAAAATTATTCTGAACATAATATATTAAGATAATTTTATTAGGAAAAAATTTTGGCCCCCCAAAAAAAAAAATCCTGGCTCCGTCACTGGCTGGGAACGAACTATCTGGAGTTACATTGGATATGGGGGACCTGGAAAGTGGAGTTAGAGAGTGCAAGGACAGTCTCATTGGTAGAGTTATGGGAGAGAAGATTGCAAACTTCACAGGTGTGAAAAAATTTGTTATAGCTGCCTGGGGTTATCCCAAAAATCTGACAGTGTTGGAAATAGGACCTAACCTCTTCCAATTCAATATCCCCAACACAGAGAACAAGGAAAGAATAGTGGAAGGAGGTCCATGGATAATAGACAACCAAATCCTGGTCCTGAACAGATGGGAAGAGGGGATAGAAGGAAAAATAGAAGCATTTAAGATGGCCCCTTTGTGGGTACAGGTTTGGAACCTATCTAGGGATGGCAATGGGGGCGGGGGTACAAATGGGGCGGGGGCGGGGGCAGAAAAATTACCCCCGCCTTAAAACGGGGCGGGGGATGGGGCAACATACACCCGCCCCATCCCCCGCCTTAAAAATATATATATAATATATATATATATATAAATAAAAGTAACAAAATCCCTAATCCCTAATGAAGTAATGATCCCGTCAGTTCCTCACTTCCTCCTTCGCAGAATCGCAGCCACCGCCGTGCCTCTCATTCTCATTCCTCTCAATTCTAATCAGTAATCACTAGATTCACTGCTCAACTAAACTCATTCTCTGTCTAAATCCCCCTAAAATTTTACCTAACCCAGAATCCCAGATCGAGCTTATATCTTCGCCGGCAAGTGATCAATCCGTAAATCTTCATCTGTTTGAGGCCTTTGGGTTGATGAATACTAGATTCTGCTTTTGTATTGATTAACTTTTCCGTACCTGAAGTTTGCTCAAAGGAAGGGGCCCTCGGGGGGCAGCGACGTCGGCACAGCTAAGGGCATTAAGATTTCGGAACCGAAAAAGAAACAGGGGAGGCGAAGGTCGGGGAAGGTGCTAAAAGATTGATCTTTCTGGTTTCTGCATGTGATATTTCCGTTCCTTTTAAAAGATGAGAATTTTATTAATACCATGATTTATTTTCTTGCAAGAAGTCACGTTACGAGTGGATTACACAATACCATCCATAGGCCGAGAATTTGGCTCTGTTTTTCTTGGAGATAAGAATGTTGCGTTGCTTGTAGTCTCTGAAGGCTGGGCAAAGGTTGAGCTTGAATATTTGTTTCCTTGTGAACATGTTTTACAATTTGTAGCTTTTGAGTTATTAAGCATTAATCTAAAGTGGTTGCAGCATTAATCTGAAGTGGTTGCTATGTCACATTTTGTTATTTCCTGTTTAGTTCATGAGTTAATTGCCAGTAGAAGTTATCAAGTTTCTCCTCTGCTTACAATGTATATTAGTTCTGAGCATTTGTTTGTCTTGAACTCACATTTTGGGTACATTGTGCTGACTAGTGACTACTTCCGCTGGCATCATGGACCACGAAGAGGCTAGGAGGAAAAATGTTGGTGGGAAAGTCCTTGGTTTCTTTTATTAGTGTTATTGGGTTTCTGGAGCAAAGATATAAATTGACAATTTTGACGAGTTTTGTCTGTCAAATGTGTTTGCAATTCTGTGTTTTACAAATGTGTTTTACTTGATTTACTTTTGGGTAATTCTGTGTTTGCAAGATCTTTATTTCTCTACAAATGTGAGTAGAGGTCGTTTACTTGCATTTTTTTAATGTAATATGAATGTATGATTATGGACTATAATGTTTACTTGCATTTCTGGTAACTTCACTTTTTATATTTTATTTTCATTTTGACAGCTATTTAATTTTATTTACCGTTATTTACAATTATATTATTGTAATGAACATTTTATGATAAGTTAATTTATTTTTCGCGGGGGACCGCGGGGGAAACGGGGCGGGGGCGGGGCGGGGGACGGGGGGAGTTATTTGACAACGGGGCTGGGGATGGGGGAAGGAACCTCCGCCCCATTGGCATCCCTAAACCTATCTGTACATCGGGTAATAAGAGAAGTAGGTCGTCAGATAGGAGTAGTGTTTAAACAAGTTAAAGATGTTATAATTCCTCAGTTGGGAGGAAAGGAGGGAAGACACTTGAAGATGCTAGTGCTAGCAGACCTGTCAAAACCTCTTCTTAGAGGAACCATAGTGAAAACTGCAGGTACAATGAAATGGGTAGCCTGCAAGTATGAAAGGTGCCCAGATTTCTATTATAACTGTGGAATCATTGGTCATAGTGCGAGAACATGTATCAATTAGCAGGTGGATTTGCAGATAACCAGTATGGTCCTTGGCTGAGAGCAGATACTTTTAAAGGATCCCCACAAAAGAAACAAACAAGGAATGAGATGGACAAAGATAGACGGAATTGGAAGTTTCAAAATGGGGAACTGGTTGAAAAAGTTAAACCAAGAAGCCCCTTTGAGAAAAAATCAACAGGAACTGAATATGATACTGGAGAGTGAAAAGACTGATCACCAAGAGTTGGCAAGAGACTTGAATATGATGCGAATTGAAACTGAGCAGAATGTTCCTCCTCAAAGTATAAACCACAAAGGAATTCCTCAGGTTCAACAAGAGTATCAGCAACACCAAGAAGGATTAGTGGCTGAGCAGTTAGAAGCAAACTGCAAAGATGTAGTAAAGACCCAAACGGTGGAGGAAGCTGCTGAGATGGAGGAGGATAGTGATGTAGGAATAAATACTAGTGATAAGCCTAGAACATTGGGAGATGAACAAGAGGTTGGGATGATGATTCAAGAGACATGCAAGAATAGTGAGAGGGTACAGGAGGCAATTAGAAAACAATAAAAAAGAATGAGCAAAAGGTTGAAGTCTCCCATTAAAGCTAGACGGCCTTTAGGAGAATTGAATGGCCAAGAGAACAATCAGATAGGCATGGGAAAGAGGAAAATGAGTCTTAGAGATGAGGAAATGGAGGAAGTAGGAGCTAAGGATCAAAACTAGAAAAAAGCTAAATCAGCAGAGCTGGTGGAAGTAATAGAGCCTTTTAAAGTAGAGGTGGAGTCCTTCCCTAATAGGGCCCCCAAAGAAATATGAGACTTGTGGTGTGCAATTGTCAAGGTGTGGGGAGCCCCTTGACAATTCCCCATTTGAGAGAGGTTAACAACCTCCTCTCTCCAGATTTGATCTTCCTTAGTGAGACTAAGAATAGAAAGAGGTATATGGACAGAGTAAAAAACTGGTTAAGGTTTGATAACGGTGTGGTAACTGAGGCTATGAACATGTCATGTGGTATGTGCTTACTATGGAAAGATGAGATCAGAGTTCTGGCAATATTCCAAACAGCTTTCACTATTGAAGCAAAAATAGAGGGAAGGGAACCACAGGAAGAGTGGTGGTTTATAGGAATGTATGCAAGTTGTGATGCTCAAATCAGAAAGCAGCAATGGAAAGTTTTGAGTGAAAGGAAAAGGCTGTGGGGAAAGAAATTTGTGATTGCAAGAGACTTTAATGATATAGTTTCGAATGAGGAGAAATGAGGGGGACTTAAGAGAGAGGAAATGAGCTTTAAGGCTTTCAAGGATTTCCTCTCTAATAATAGCCTAGTTGACATAGGTTTTGAGGGTCACCCTTGGACTTGGAGCAATCATTGAGACAAATGAAGGTGAAGCGAGACAAAGACTAGACTGATGTCTGAGTAGCTATGACTGGGTGCAGAAGTTGGAATGAGCAACCTGCCAGCACATGGAGTCCTTTGCTTCTGATCACAGTTTGCTAATTCTAGCTACTGAGCCAGAAAAAAGAAAAAAGAAAAAAATATTTTACTTTTGATAAGAGGTGACACAGAAAAAGGGGATACAGCAGGTCATTGAGAAAGCTTGGAACAAGGGACAAGAATGTTCAGAGTTACTAGGAAAGTGAGAAACTGCAGAATTGAGATCTTGAAGTGGAAAAACACTTTCCAAGCAAATTCCAAAGCAAGAATCAATGACATAAAGAATAGGTTAGAGAGGTTAGATAAGTCAATCTTTGAGAACAAAAAAGTGAGAATGATTGAACTTAAGGAGCAGCTGAAACAGGCCTATAAAGAAGAAGAATCTTTTTGGAGTCAGAAAGCTAGAGTGAATTAGTTAAGAGAAGGTGACAAGAACACCAGGTACTTTCATGCCTATGTGAGAGGAAGGAGACCCAAAAACAGGATCCTTAACGTTCAAAGGGAGGATGGATCATGGACAAAGAATGAAGAGGAATTAATTTCTGAGATTTCCAATTTCTATAGGAGATTATTCTCCAGTGAAGTGGGAGGAGATATATTAGAGGTACTAAGGGGTATTCCTCAGTCTATTAATCAGGAAATGAACATTAATCTAACTAAACCTATAGACAAGGAGGAAGTTAGATCTGCCATCTTTTCCATGAACCCAGCCGAAGCCCAAGGTGTGGATGGAATGACCCCTCTTTTCTTCCAAAGATTCTGGAATGTGATTAAGAATGATGTGGTAAAGGCTATCCAATCTTTCTTCTTATCTGGCTGCATGCTTAAATCTATTAACCACACAGTCATTTCCCTCATCCCCAAATCTCTAAACCCTATAGGTTTGAAAAACTATAGACCTATCAGCCTTTGTACTGTCCTGTATAAAACCATCTCTAAAATCCTGGCAAATAGACTAAAGCCTGTCCTAGATAACTGCATCAGTAAAAACCAATCAGCTTTCATTCCAGATAGGCAAATCCTTGATAATGTGATCATTGCTCATGAATACCTACAATTTTTGAAAAATAAAAGGCAAAGGAAAGAAAGGTATATGGCTATCAAGTTAGACATGGCTAAAGCATACGATAGAGTAGAGTGGCACTTCCTTAAAGCTATGATGCAGAAAATGGGGTTCTATGAGAAATGGATCAAATGGATATCAAGCTGGATGGAAACAGTCTCATTTAATTGCAATGGAGAAGTCAAAGGTTTTATGAGACCAGAAAGAGGGATAAGACAAGGAGTCCCCTCTCACCTTATCTCTTCTTGATTTGCTCAGAAGGTTTTTCGAATCTACTCCAAAGTGCAGCAGAAAATAGAAGAATAAAAGGTCCGAAGATTAGTAGACAGTGCCCCAACATCATTCATCTCTTTTTTGCTGATGATTCTCTCATTTTTTGTAACGCTGACTTGTAACAAGCTGAGGAACTCATGCAGATTCTGAAAGTCTATGAACAGGCTTTCTGGACAACTGATCAACTTAGAAAAATCATTTGTATTTTTATTAAGAACTTGACATATAGGCAGAAACAAGAAATCTGTATTGCTCTAGGAGGTATGGAAGAAGTGAAACAAGGAAAATACCTAGGTCTTCCCATGGTTGTGTCAAGGACAAAGGAGCAAATTTTTGGCTTCATTAGAGACAACATCAAAAGAAGACTAGAAAGCTGGAAGAATAAACTTCTCAGTCCTGCTGGAAAAGAAGTCATGCTTAAAGCAGTCACAATGGCCATGCCAACCTACGTTATGTCATGTTTCAAATTGCCTAGGAAACTCTGCAAGGACCTCAGTTCTGCCATGGCAAATTATTGGTGGGGAGAAACTAATGGCAAAAACAAAATGCACTAGATTTCTTGGAGGAAAATGGCTCAGGGAAGGAAGGAAGATGGATTGGGATTCAAGGACCTAAAAGCTTTTAATAAAGCTCTGCTAGGAAAACAGATCTGGAGATTAATTACTAAACCAAATCTCTTGGTCAGCAAAGTGTTGAAAGGCAAGTATTTTTCCAAGAAGTCAATCTTCACATGTAAAGCGCAAAGCAATGCATCTTGGTTCTGGAAAGGGCTACTGGAAGCCAGAGGTCTCATTGAAACTAAGAAGGATTGGTAATGGGAGAAGTACTAACATCTGGGAGCATAGGTGGATACCAAAATCACCTTCTAATAAACCTACTACTCCCAGACCCCAAAACTATGACTTTGAAACAGTACAGCAGCTCATCAACCACAGAAGATGGAACACAAATATTATCTTCAAGCTCTTCAACAAGACTAATGCATAGAGGATTCTTAAAATTCCTATTAATCTATCAGGCAGAGAAGACTCCAACTATTGGAAGTACAGTGAAGGAGGAGAGTCCACTGTAGGTTCTGGTTACAAGTGGATAATTGAAGAGAGCTTAGCAAGGAACAAAGAGAGGGAGGCTGCTGGAATAAGCTTTGAAGAAGGTAGTCAACAAAGCAAGCAAATATGGAATACTCTGTAGAAGCTCAACAACAAACACAAAATCAAGGTATTCATCTGGAAATGTATTAATGGAGCTCTCCCAGTTAGAGATGCAATCTACAAGAAAGCATCAATTGGGGATCCAGTGTGTAAAGAATGTGGAGAGGAACCAGAAACAGTAGAACATGCACTGTAGCAATGCCCTCTAGCAAGAGAGATTTGGAAAGCAACCCCAATAAACATGGGATGGAGCCAAAGATTAACTAGGCAATTTCAGAAGATGGTGGAGCAGAATCACAGAGGCTAGGAAAAGACTGGATGGTAAAGCCATATTGGCCTCACTGCCGATATTCTGTGGCAGATATGGAAGGAAAGAAACAAGAAGGAATTTGAAAACCATACCAGCTATCAACCATGCAGAGTTATTCAAAAAGCACACAAAGAATGGTTGGAGCAAAAGGAGTTAGGATCAAACAAAACCAAACTGAGCACACTAGAAACAATGTTAGAACAAGATGAGGAGTGCCACGAACATAAGGACCAGGATCTAATAAACCTGAGAGTGTCAACAACAAGTCAACAGAGGCCAGCACTACTTGGAGTTGGAGTTACAGTCAGATGGTTGCCAAACGGAGTCACAGGTTTTTGGGCAATAAAAGAAAGAAGCTCTAGAAACAAGAACATTGATGATGCCTTGGCAATCAAACTGGCCATGTGCAAAGCATTGGAAAGACAGTGGAGCAAAATCAAAATCGAAATCCCAAATAAGGAACTCTTGAGGCAGCTTAAAAATGGAAGGATTGCTGATTGCAGATTGACAACACTTCTTGAGGATATTTTAAATCTAAAGTCATTGTTTCGAATGTGCCCTTTTGCTTAATTAGTAATGATGATAATGATATTAGTACAAATGTTAGTTCATATGCTCTAGGCATTTTTTTGGATGAAGAAGGCATCATTCCTCCGTGTCATTGAACACGACATGTACAGATTATCGAGCCTTTGCTCGGATTGTAAAGCTTTCTTTAAAGATCAATGAAAGTACTCTAACGTTTCAACAAAAAAAAGTAAATTATAGGAAAAAAAGAAAAAATTTAATAACCAGATCACTTAGTACATATGGTAGCAAGAAATAGAAATCTAAAAAACAAATGAAATACACTATCTCCAGTCTCAACCACTCTGGTGACCCACTCACCACCACCAACCTTGCAACTTCAGTTCTTCTCCTCCATTGTCCTATCCTCTTGTTCTTTTTATCTCCTCACATTTCCTTCACAATCCATATCTACTTCCTCCACTATTATCCTCCTCATATAACAACAGAGATCTCATTTCCCTCAATCGCAGTGCTTTCCACCATTTGCATCCTCCACTACTACAGAAAGATATACAGCCATAAATTAAATTCCAAAAAATTTGAGAGCCCATGTCAAAGGAAATCAATTTTTTTTAGGATTTGATTTTAAAACATAAATAGCAAGATGTAACTTGCTTCATAATTTTTTTTTGTTTAATTGAAGTTTGTATTTTGATTATCACACATGGGGCTTTTTCTACAGAATTTATGCAATGTGGGATTGGATTGGAGTTAAAGGTGGTGCTTTTAGGTGGCTGCAAGTGGCTAATTTGTTTGCCAAATTCTAGCAGTTTGAAGGCTTCAGATCCTTTACAATGGGATGTGTTGATGTACTAAGTGGTTTGGGGTAGTCATTATTATATGTTCCGTGGCAGCTTGTTGTCGAAGCCATGTTGTTAGCGAATTTTAGAGCTCTTGAGAATGTTGGAGTTAGATGGGGGGATAGTAGGACGTAGGAAAGAGAGCAAGGAAAAAGAGGGGATTAGGGTCCTGATGGGCATTATAGGACTTTCAGTTATAATTTGTTTAGACGTCATAAGTCTGTTAAAGGTTAACACCAGTTGACTGACGTGAGGGGCATATTTATTACACATTTATAAGTTTGGAGGGTTTCATTGTAATCGATCAAATCTCGAGGTCTGATCCATAGTTTGAACAAACCTCAAGGGAGGTTAATGTAATTAAACCTATTATTAAATGTGAAGAGAAGCAAGTTTTCTTCTTTATTTTATTTTTTTTCTGAAAATGTTAAATATTTTCATTATTGGTGTGTATGAACTATAAACTTAGTGAGCAAATGCTCAAAGAGGAGCTATACAAGTGTATTCAAGCATTGAGGGTGAAGCCACTCCTCATCAAAAGATATGCTTAAAACATAATTGCTTACATGACTAATTCTATCACTATTCTCATTGCTAGACAAAAACAAATGAGCATTCCACAAACATAGAGCCTAAGCTACTGATGTCCTCCAGATGAGAATATAAGCTCACTTCCTTGGCTCTATTGGTTCTAATAATCTTCAACAGCTGTTGCTGTGGGATTTTGACTTGGATTTTAGTCTACTGCTGTTCACTTGCCTTACATAAAGCAAAATTAACTGCCATAACTTGGGCTTCAAATTTATTTCCTGAACTAAACTTTTGCATGGCCCATTGAGCTACCACTTGTCTGCTGTTATTCTCTGCTAGGATGCCTACTCCCATCTTTCTAATTCCTGTTTGCTGCTTAACTGCTAGGCTGATATATATCCTATCATTTCCGTCCCCTTCCTCTTGCTAGTCCAGTTCTACTCTTATTGTTTCTGGTATGCTCATCTTTCTCTCTTTCTCCAAGACTTCATTGTATTAAATCCATTCACTCTGTGCCTTATGTATAGTCTTAAGTGGATGTCTTTGATATGCATTGAAAACCCTGTCATTTCTAGCCTTCCAAATTTGTCAAAGAGTATTGACAGTGAGTGCTATATGTTCCATTCTTGCTGACCTGTTCCTTGCTTCTATCGAAACACTCCACCATCTACTGAAATTCCCTGTGTGTTCAACTAGTCCATCCCATTTCATTGGTGATAGTAACCATACTTCATGAGCTAATTTGTAGAGGAAAAAAAGGTGTTCCACTATTTCTTTGTCTTCCCCACAACTCTAACATATCGAATCTCACATCCTGGTTCTGCTATGGATTGTTTCATTAATAGGTAATGCTAAATTCATGCATTTTCATATAAACAATTTCAATTTATGCTTTACCTTGAGTTTCCACATATGCTTCCATAGCTTCTTTCGCTCCCAACTTGTCTTCCCTCATGTTGCCTTTTTCTGTTGTTACTGAGTGCATCTTTGCCTATTAATCTATTTATATGCAGAAGCTACTGTTTACCGACCATTTCTACTGTACCGCGAAAAAATCCTCTTTGCCTCCTCTTCCTTAGACAATATAAAGTTAAGTGGCATTTTCCATCTGAAATTGTGAATTAGGTCCTCTATCTTTTGGACTATGCATTCATGAGGTTTAATTGATATCAGCTTCCCTTGTGGATTCTTAGGTATCCAATTATCCTCCCACACCTTTTTACTTTTACCATTCCCAATTTTGCTCATGGTTACTCTTTCCACCATCTCCCTTACTCCCACTAGGCTTTGCCAGATCCAAGAAGCATTCCATGGTACTTTGCATTTGAAAATGGATTCTTTGGGATAGTACTTGGCTTTTAAAACTTTTGCCACTAGTGAGTTAGGATCTGTCACCAGTTTCCACACTTGTTTCCCCAGCATAGCTCTATTAAAATTTTGCAAGTCCTTGAACCCCATTCTATCTCTCTTTTTGCCCTATATTAGTCTGTGCCACGAGCACCAATGTATTTTCTTCTTCCTAGTCTCTTTTCCCCACCATAAATTGGACATCACAGAGCTTAACTTCTTGCATAGTCTGGCTAGTAGCCCAAAGCATGACATAGCATGTGTAGGGAGTACCATTGTCACTGCTTTGAGTAGTACTTCTTTTCCTACAGCACTAAGCAGTTTGTTCTTCCATTGTTTCAACATCTTTTCACAATTATCTCTAATGAAGCCAAAAATCTGATGCTTGGTCATTGTGTTCACCATTGGTAATCCCAAGTATTTACCTCGAGACACAACTTGGATCTTCTCAAAATTCTGGCAAATCTCCTTTTGTGCTGTCTGTGTTACATTTTTACTAAAAAAAACTGAGGAATTTTCTAGATTTATCATCTATCTAGATCTTTTCTCATATTTCCTTAGAATCTCTTTCAATTCAGATGTGTTACGGATCTACAAAAAAAAAGAGGTGTTATGGATGGCCCTTGTTTGCAATTCTTATCCAAGTTATCCTTTTTCTTCTTCTGCTTTCTCGAGCAAGTTGGTAACTCCTTCTAAGCAAAGCAAAAATAGATAAGGGGACAAGGGATCTTCTTTCTAATCTCTCTTGCGGGAGTTACAAAACTTTTTAGTTCTCCATTGATGTTGAAAAAATATGTCACTATTGAGATACAACTTATAATCCAACTAATCCACCTGTCAGAGAATCCCATCTTCTTCATTATGTCTTCCAAAAACTTCTGGTCCATCCTATCATATGCCTTTGGCATGTCTAGTTTTAGAGCAAAATACACAAATTTCCTTGCCTTTTGTTTTTTAGATGATGCAAAAACTTATGAGATATAATGACATTGTCAATAATCTGCCTACCTGGAACAAAAGTAGCCTAGTTCCTACTGATGTAATGATTTAAAACCCTTTTGAGCCTATTGGCTAGAATTTTGGAAATGATTTTGTAGAGAATGTCACAAAGACTAATGGGCCTATAATGCTTCAAGTTGGTTGGATTGTCAAATTTAGGAATAAGAGTGATCACTATATGTACGAAAATTTGTAGAAGAAAAGGGGACTCATACCATCAATACCTAGGGATTTATTTGGTTCATGGAGAAAACTGCATCCGTAATCTCCTTTTCCTCCATATTTTTGGTCAAGTTGTCATTCATCTATGAGAGATTGTGCGTGGTATTCCATTTAAAATCTCCTCTACACCTTTCTTTCCAGAGCTGCTAAACAGTTGATTGTAATAAGCTTCAACTTCCTCTCCCAGTTCCTCCTCATTGCAGGTCCAAGATCCATCATCCTTTTGCAGGTTCTGCATACTATTTTTCCTTCGTCTCCCTTTAACCTTTGCATGAAAATACTAGGTATTTTTGTCCCTTTCCTTAAGCCTATTACACCTTGTTTTTTGACTCCAATATACTTCTTCTTCTGAGTAGGCTTTCTTTAGTTGTATTTTCAGCTCTCTGATTTTTTCTTTCCTATTCTCTTCCTTGGACTTCTTCACATATTCCAGTTTTTCCTTAATTTGATTGATTTTTAGTTTTGAATTAGTCTAAAAACCATTCTACCACTTTAGGAGAGCTATCCTGCAATTGGTGATATTCTTTGTGACTCTGAACATGCTAGATCCTACATCATCCCTATTCCAGGCCTCTCTGATTACATGGTAGATTTCTTCATGTTGTAGCCACCTTTTATCAAAGAAAAACTTTCTTTTCGTTGCAGTTTTGGGGATTGGTGTCAATCAACAACATATTGTGATCAGAGCCAACATTTTCCACATGAGTGCATTTAGCTTTATCAAAGGTTTGGAACCAAAGTAGGCTACTAAGTGTCCCGTCCAATCTTTGTCTTATCTCTCCTTCTTTCTCCCAGTTGTTACTCCTAGTCCACGGGTAACCCTCAAAGCCTATGTCTATGAGTTCATTGTCAGCTATGAAGTTTCTAAAATCCCTGAAACTCCATTTCTATCTTGCAGATCCATCCCATTTTTCTTCATTGGATGTTATATCCTTGAAATCACCTACAATTATCCATCAGTTTCACCACATCCTCTTCCTGTTCTCTATTACTTTCCACTAGTTCTTTCTAATATTGTCCACACAACTGGCATAAATGCCTACAAACCACCAGTCCACTTGAGTTTCCTGGTCAAAAATATGTGCTTCAATGGTTAATGTTGATTGCATAACCTTCAACACTTTGATGTCATTGTTCCACATCAGAGACATACCTCTTGATTTGTCCACTACTTCTACAGCAACACACTACTCAAAATTCAATCTTTTCCTGACATTTTCCATACACTTATATTTATTTTTTGTTTCACACAAAAATATCATATTAGAGGAGAGGAGGTTGTTTACCTTCTTCAACTGGGGAATTGTCAAAGGGCTCCCTATTCCTTGACAATTCTACACCAATATTCTCATTTGGACTTTAGAGACTAGGTTGGGCTGGCCTCCTCTGCCACTCTTTTCATGGAACTTGCCAATGCAATCTCAAACGTTCTATTTCTTTTCTGATCATGTTCTTCCATTTCAGCATCCATCATTTCCTTATCTCTTAGGCAGAACTTCCTTTTCCCTTGAGACTCTAATGTGATATTTTGTCCATTCATTTCTTTGAGGGGTTGTTTGGGTTTTAATGGTGATTTGATTGGTTTTCTCACTCATTTTCCTTTTTTCAATGTTACCAACTTGATGTTAGTTCCTTCATCAATCTGCATCTTTCCCTCATCATCCATTTGCTTCTGATTACCTTGTGTTTTTTGTTTTTCCTTATTCCTTATTTCCTCAGCCTGTTGCTCACCATCCTGTTCGAATTCCCTCCCTTCTAGCTTTTTTGCTTCATCTTGGCTGCTACTTGTGATCTAAATGACTTCCAGCACAACATTTTGGGGGTTGTTTCTACCCATTTGTCCACCAGTTTCTGTCTGCTCACTGCTCAGCTCAGCTTTGTTATTTTTGCTACTTTCTTCCATCACCTTGGCCTGTTCTCTCTCGATTACCTTCATAGAATAAGTCTCCTTCCCATTTCACTCATCTCCCTTGTAACTAGTGCTTTTCCCTCTTGGATTTTCAGATGCTACTTTTGCCTTCCCAGATTGTCTTTCTGTGAGCTGCAATCCTCTCTCAACTCTATCTCTTGACTCCCCAGTGAGTTCTGTTCTCTGTGTATCTGCTTGTTGTTGCCTCCTTTTGTGGTGAACCTTATTTCCCCCAACTCTCATTCATGGTCCAAACTGATTGTCTAGCTGTTCGTTTCCCACTGCTACCACATTCCTGTAGCTCTTCTCACCGTGTCCAACTCTTCCACATTTATAACATAATTCTAGACATCATTTATACTTAAAATTGATCCATTTAACTATCCCATTGAGTTTAACTGTTGTTCCTCTCATTAAAGGCTGAGAAATATCTACCATGACAAGGATCCTAATATGTCTCCCTTCTTTACCACCACTTTGTGGTACAACCTCATTAAACACTACCCCAATTTTCTTTCTTGTTTCTTTGGATATCCAGTGCACCGGTAAATTCCACACTTGAATCCATAATGGAGCAATGTTAAAAGCAATTGCATCCTCTTCAATTTTCATGTGCCATTTCCTTAACACCAAGATTTTATTGTCTAAGATCCATGGTCCTCCAGTCAATATTCTATCCCTATCTTCCTCTCTTGGGATATTGAATTGAAAAAGATTTGGTCCTAGTTCTAGAACTCTCATGTCTTTAGGGTAGTTCCATGCTGCTATAGCAAAATTTTTAAACCCCACAAAATTGGCAATCTTGTCTTCCATGACTCTCCCAACTAAATTGGCACACACTCTTGTCACTAGCTCAACTTTACCACGGGTCTTGGAAGGGATGGAGACTCGACACCAGGAAGCTAAGGCTGCTTAAAACTCAACTAAGGAAACTAAAGAAAAATATATAAAGAGATTAAAACTCAATGGGAGCAAAACAACTTAAGCGAAAAGCAAGCCAAATGTGAGTTTTCAAGTTTTGGGCAAAGTTAGGTGAGTAGTAGCTCTAAACTTGCCAGTCTGAGGCATATGATAAGTATTTAGCAACACTTAACAATTCTGCATCTATTCCAGTTCAAGTTCCTCTTTCTTTAGTGAGGCCGATCCTCCTGCTTCATTAATGTTTGGTATTTGCCTTTGGAATGCATTTATGGATCCTATCTCTTGGAAATTCAGTGTTTTGATTAAATCCTTTGTGGGATTTAATGCCCGAGAATTCTTGATTTCATATTGTATTTGAAATGTAGTTTGGGAATTTGAGAATTTGAAACTCTCATGAAAGAGAGAGCACACTTCTCAAGAGAGAGAAAAAGTGACTCTCACATGAGGAGAGAAGTCTCTAAACTTCTGGATAACCATTAACTATGGGAACCAAGTACTGGAGAAATAGGCCTACAGGAGCACGGCCTGTCTCTTCACTTATCTCTGCACTTTAGCTCTCCTTTGCTTCCCAACATAGAAAATCCTAAAACACCTCCTCATGTCTAGCAATTGCACTGAAGAAGAATATGGTCCCTCTTTCATCCTAAAAGCCGGTGAAGTTCGGTGGCTAGGAGCATAAGGAGAAGAAGTGGATCTACTCGTTAACAAGGCCAACCGTGACAAGCTGCTATCATAAGCTCCTAGATACTAGCTAATCATCCTCTCCATTCTTTTCTAATGTTTCAGGACTTGCTCACATCTTAAATTTCATGTAATTATCTTCTTGGTTCCACAAAAAAGAAAAACGTAGGTAGAAAATGATACTCCTTCCCCATTTCATTCTAGACAGATAGAAATGGAGAGTTAAAAGAAATAAAATCTAATTGGGCAAGAAATTTTGGGAGAAAGCAGGGAGAGGAACAAAAGCCTGCTACTCCTTAATTTGATTTCCATTCAAAATATTTTTTAAATGCATAACACATTGTATGTTTTACTTTTTCTTTAGAGAAATACAGAGGAAGGTAATGTACAAAAGTTAGAAAGTGTTTCTTAGTTTAGGACACTCACGTTGCCTGTAAACTGTTTGTCAAAAGTCCAAATAGGGAAAAAAGCTTTAAGAACGAAGGAAAAATAACAGATCCAGTACTTGAAGCTTGCTTAATCGAAGATGAACACTTAAAACATGGGACTAAGTATACTCAAGTTGTAAAATTTTAGAGAAAAATCAATTACTAAAACATTCCAAGCAAAATACAAGTTTTTGGAGTAGAGGCTTGGAGCTCTAGAGAGACCTAAGGAACAATAGACTTTGTATTTTGAATTTTGAGCACAAGCCAAAACTTCATTTACCGCTGTCAAACCATGGTAAGGCTTTTTTGACAGAGAGAATTTTGGATTAACATATTTCAGTAGGATGATGTGGCAACTTGTGCACCACTCTGTCAATAAGTAGGGCTGTACACTGAATTTGCCCAATTTCTAGCCTTTACTCTAATGGCAAAGTTAAAACTTAAAAAAAGCATATTAAATTTACTTTTTAAAATACAGGCACTTAATCTAAAAATGAAAGACAAAACGGAGGCCAATTTTTAACGTTATACATATAAGTAAGTGCTATTGATGGGGAGCGGGAAAGAAGGATTTGATTGGGTGGTAAGGAGAGAGGGATTGTAAGTACGAGATTTTGGATTCATTTCCTCTCACTTATTATAAAGAAGGTGCTATTGATCTTTTCCAACCATAAATTTTGAAGAAAAGAAAAACTAGCCCTAGTCTCTTTTCTTAATCTTTTCTGAAATAATCACTTATGTCATTGCAAGAGTATTTTGGGGATCCTGAAGTGAATCTATAACAAAACTAGTTAATTTTCCTTTCTTAATTAAAACTAAGGAAAGTTTTTGATGTTATACATCAAAAATGATTAAGTGCTATTGATGAAGAGATGGGAGAAGGATTTGGTTGGGTGGTAAGGAGAAATGGATTATAAGTAAGAGATCTTGAATTCAAGTCCTCTCACTTACTAAAAAGAAGGTTCTATTGATCTTTTCCAACCATAAATTTTGAAGAAAAGAAAAACTAGCCCTAGTCTCTTTTCTCAATCTTTTTTGAAATAATCACTTATGTCATTACAAGAGTATTTTGGGGATCCTGAAGTGAATCTATAACAAAACTGGTTTAATTTTCCTTTCTTAATTAAGACTAAGGAAAGTTTTCGATGTTATCTATCAAATAAGACTGGATATTCCTATTACTGTGAAATCAAGAACGGAGGTCATTGATGTTTTAAAACACTAGAGGGCAGGTTAGTGTAAATGGTTAGTGTAATTTACACCTTTTTTCCTTTTTGGTTTGGTACTACGATGCCCACAACCCGAAATTATTATCTTACGATATAACAAAACGTGAGAAGGGATTTGGTATTAATAGGGTTTGGTGTTAATAAAAAGTGTTATTGGTTGGGTGATAAGAAAAAAGGGATTGTAAGTCAGACGTCCTGGGTTCAATTCCTCCCATTTTTAAAAAACAAGGCACTATTATATTTTTCAGCCATAAATTTTGAAGGAAAGAAAAACTAGCCCTAGTCTCTTTTCTCAATCTTTTTTGAAATAATCACTTATGTGAGTTATGTCAATGCAAGAGTATTTTGGGGATCCGGAATTGAATCTATAACAAAACTAGTTAATTTTCCTTTCTTAATTAAGACAAAGGAAAGTTTTTGACGTTATCTATCAAATAAGACTGGATATTCCTATTATTGTGAAATCAAGAAGGGAGGTCATTGACGTTTTCAAACACTAGAGGGGAGGTTAGTGTAATCTACCCCTTTTTTTGGCTTTGGTAGTACGATCCCGACAACCCAAAATTTTGACCCATATTATTATTTTACTATACAATAAAGCGTGAGTAAGGATTTGGTGTTAATGGGATTTGATGTCAACAAAAAGTGTCATTATTTATTTTTCTAAAAATACTCTTTCAATGTTTACCATTATTTATTTACATCTTATTTGAAAAACCTCTCACTCCTACATAACTATTACTATATAATTATCGCTACACTTACGAATTAACTGATTAACTAATTCACATATGAACATTGTATCACCTCCCAAAAATCTCTCTAACTAATTTTTTATTCTATATCATTTTTATTATTTTCTTTTTTCTAAAATATACACACGCATAGTTTATGCCTCATCCACTAGTCCAAATAAAGGGTGGGCACAAATTGAAAAAATAAACAATTTGAAAAGTCAAAAATTGTATTAAAGCCCACAGCATTACTTTTTCTTAGAATCGAACTTTTCGTCTTTCTAAGTCATTTTCAACAAGCAAACACAGGGTCCTAGTGGATTTTGAAAGGATAACCATTGAAGATACGCCTTTAAAATAATATATTCTGATCCACTTCTTCCAGAAACTAGAAATCAAGTGAAACATGTTTTTCGAGTTTCTAAGTAGGGATAATTTAAGATTCCTCCCCTAATGTTTCTAACAATTTCATTATCCTCTTTTAAGATTTTGAAAATATCACTTACCTCCCATATTAGCAATTTGGACGTTGAAAATATTTTATGCATATTCATAGAGAAAAACAATTAAAAAAATTGCTATATAAAATTGAAAACAACAGTAGGTGCATTTTTTATTAATTAAGTTGATAGATAAAAGGAATTATATATGATGTACCTGATAAATAAAAGGATTCAAACATGACATATAATTGAGATGTTTACAAACTAAATTAATCATAATTTGATTATGTTAAAATTTAATTTGGCATTAGAAAAAGGCCTAATACTAGGCTAGCTTTTCATATGTACTTGATGGTCTAAAGGAATTGGATGTGAGAAAACTTTGGTTTCGTTGTTTCTTCTTATTATGATGGTGATAACAAGAATCTTAATATATGAAAAATAAAATTTCTTTTGTTAAATTTCGAAAGTCATTTCTTTTCAGTTGTAGATGATAGAAATTTCTTTTTAATCAAATATAATAATGGCCCCATGAGTGAAATAATAAATTAGATCAAATAATTGAATTAACTATTATTACAGGTGAGGGGCGCTTTTGGAATCAAATGAGATTCTCACATCTAAAATCATATTTTTATTCTTGCTTTTTTTCTTTTGAATTGGGTAAATTGTTACAAGCATATAGGTTTTAAGGGAAGTTAGTGATATTTTCAAAACTTTTGGGAACGGCAGTCAAATTGTTAAAAATCTGATGGGAGGATTCTTAAATTACTCCTTTTTAAGCATACCATTCACTTTCAGCTGGCACGTCCTACAAAATATCTGCACTGCAGTCCGCATTTGGGAAATTAATTCAAACCAAGATATCCCAAATATTTCCCCTAAGAATTACTTTGGATGCAAATACTAAAACTCTAAACAGAAATGATGTTTATGATTCTTTAACAAATCAAGAAATAGATGGACGAACTATTTTTCCCCCTTTATGGATCAGAATTTGTACTTACCAGTATGTTCAGCTTGCCGCCGAAGGTGGAAGAGACATTCTTCATTAGTTCCTCTCTTTCTGGTCTTGAAGCCAAATCGCAAGTTGAACCATAGACTTTGAAACCCTTTGCTCCCCATTCTTGCAGCCTTTCATTAAGTTCCTTTTGGTTTCTTGAACATGTGTATACTATGGCTCCAAATCCTGCTAACTCTTCCACTATGGAACGCCTGAAATTTTGGGTCAACTAGTTAAAATGGGGACGCGCATTTTGAATGTTGCATTAAAGCTACTAGGGACATAATCGCACATATATACTAGAAAAAGTGGAGGAAGCAGGGATTTATGTATGCGAAACTAAATATGACCGTGATTGAGTAGGTATTTCTGCTCATTAAAAGTTGTCCAATTGGTTCTTTACAGTTAACATACCCTTTTGAGGAGTGAATGAAAAGATTAATGTTGAAATGAATTTACTAATTTTTTGATATAAATATAAATACCAGGAGCTATATTTGAAGAAATTTGCTTACCCAATGCCTCTGGTGCCACCAGTAACAAGGGCAGTCATTCCATTAAGAGACCATCTACCACTCAATTGTTCACTTGCCATGCTTTCAATGGCTTCCGACTGGGGTTGAGAAAAACGCAAGCTGGAAGGAAAGAAATGACCAGATAGCTATCTTATCATGACAAAGATGCAAGGATAGATGATACCTGTATATGTACGCTACTTGTTAATCCACGAAAAAGTACTTAAGGTTTTGTGGGATGGAAGATCAGAGTTTTGAATTTTGTCTCCTGTCAATTGTCACTTTATGTAATTTCTCTAAACTCAGGAGGTGTCAAAGGACATCTGTCTAATTCAAAGGTAGTTTAGTCTCTTTTTGCTGTCAATGATTCCGTTGAAATTGTCCTCTTCCTCATTGTTTAGGAGCAAGAATCGGTAAAGACGTAGATTATTGATATTTGAAAAAAAAATCCTCCAAAAAAGTATAATAATCATTGAAATCTACAATCCATCACAATATTGCACTTAAGATAATGGTCAGTGGGCTGGAGCCCAATGGCGTAAATATTTGAATGAATATATGTGGTTTTATTGACTAAGATTCCACTGGGGCCCTCTAACATTGATTTTGATAGCTAAAGTAAGGGCTAATTACATTGACTTCTCTTAAGGCTCAATCAAACTGCTAAACACATCGTGAGGTTTCCTCAAATAACAGATACCCCTTGAATTTAACTTCTATTAAATATCATGAACAGAACCTGGCGAAAGGCCAATAGCCCACAAGAGTTATGAGCTACAAGAGTATAATTTTTTGAAAACCAAAACTTATGACTTATCAAATGACTCGTATCCTTTATGGAGCGAAAAGTCATAATTGCATTCTTATTCTTCGCCACAACCAGATTACTATTAGATTTAGCCTACGTAAAATCTCTCTATCAAATTCTGGTAGGTGTAAACCCAAGCCCAATTGAACTCAGATTCTCTCACCTGAAGACCGAAACAGAAAAAAGAGTTATGAGCCTTCTATTGTACATATCTGGGCCAATTGAACAGATTCAACTCTGGGGCTACCCCAAAAATGTGGTGGTAGTGTAATTGGAGGAAATCCGTTTCTCCTTTGCCGATAAGCAGGATATGGAAAAGATCTTGAATTGGAGGCCATATGTAGTGGACAGCCAATTGCTTAACATCCAGTTGTGGATAGAACCGTAGAAGGAATTGACAAAGAAGCGAATGTGTTTGCTAAAGCTCAGATTTGGGTACAGGTTTGGAACTTGTCGGTTCACTGGATCACAAAAGAAATTGAGTGGAGAATTGGTGGGGGCTTTGAAGGGCTGGAAGATATAATCATCCATTTGGAGGTAGCAAAGATTGCAGGCACTTGAAACTTAAAGCTGTGGTGGATACATCTCTTCCCCTTATCAGAGGCACGGTAGTGAAACTGAATAGACAGAGCAGATGTGTTGAGTTCCGTTACGAAAAATGTGCTGATTTTTGCTATGGCTGCGGAATCATATGATATAACGATAAATCATGCTGTCCTAAATCTGGATTACCTAAAGAGAACTCCAAGCCTCAGTTTTGAGCTTGGATAAGAGCCCAAAATAAACGAGGTTCACCGATAAAAAAGACAGGAATCAAACAGAAATGATGAATCCCATAGCTCACAATCTCTTATTTGAGGGAGAATACTTCGTTAATCCAGGGAAGGGGATGCAATCCGGAGCCATTACCAGCAGTGCTCCGGAAGGACGGAAATTGCCATGGATATGGAAAGTGCTAGTGGTGAGACCACAACTCCTCCCATTCTTCCCAAATTGCCGACATTGACTGCAGCTGTGGAGAGTGAACATCGAGTGCCGGCAGCTAAGTCTAAGAAAACAAAAGGGGGAAAACAATTCAGGGTCACTCGCTAAGATGGAAAAGGTTAAAAAGGACAACAACCCAGTGTTAAACTAATTATGTACATATGAATGTACTATGCAGTAGAAATTCAAAATACACTTACTTCTAACCATTTGTTGTCAAACACATGTTAATCCCTCTATGTCTCTTTGACTCATTCTTGTCTATTCTAACAAAATGAAATATATAGAAGAAGAAATTAGAGTAAGGAGTTTCTAATCTATGTCTAACCAGAGTGTTGATGGAATACAACAGGATATTTATAGATTAGACTAAGAACCCTTATTAACAAATACCAAAATCGCTAGGGTTTTCTTCCATCAAGAAAATCTTGCCATAATTCATAACTGAGAATAATATTTCTAACTAATTTGATTGATTAACTGATTGAATGAGATATTAATTAGCTGAAGATATCAATCAATCATTCTCGAATGGGAGAAACTAATTAATTATTGACAAGATATTAATCAATTAATCAGGATATCAATCACTTTAAAATCAATCATGTGGATCATAATTACCTCTAAAAAGGCAAGTTTTACACCCAGATCTCCCCTTATGGCTATGGCTATCGATCTAAACGCCGATTTTCCAAGTGTGTTGGAAAAAAGAAAACTTCCCCCACTAAGGCGGAAGAAGATCAAATGGCAACTCATGGGGGTATGAACAAAAGAAGCGAAATAGATGTGTCGTTAACCAGTTAAAATTGCTAGACAAGGCCCCCCGTTTCCCATTTATTTTTTTACTGATGACTCTTTGATCTTTTGTAAAGCTTACTCTGAAGAAGCTAGACGGATTGGTAAAATTTTTCAGTGTATGAACATGCTTCAAGCCAGCAGATCAGTATTGGCAAATCTGCGGTCTTTTTCAGCAAAAATACCAGTCCCAGGAATGTGAAGGAGGTGATGCATCAGCTAGGAGTTCAAAGTCACCACAAGAAATTTAGACTTTTCGTGACAAGTCAGAACAATTGTGACTATATAGATAGTGATTCTCATTTACAAGTTATAAAATCAATTGTGATTCGTAATGAATTTTATTTCTATTATTTGAGACTTAAAAACCATATTTTTTGTGGCTATCATCAATTTCATATCATAAGAAATAAGCTTTTTGTGATTTACAACTATTTGACAAGAAATGAAAAGTTTAAAATTTTTATAGCGATCGGCTTGGTAGATCCAAAAACAGTGTGTTCAAATTTTTAAAGGAAAACATGAGTGCTTGGGTCCAGAATTGGAAAGGTAAACTGCTTAGCAATGCTGGTAAGGAGGTCCTTCTTAAATCTGTTGCTCTCGCTCTCCTTCTTATGCTATGTTTGTTTTCACATTATCCTATAATCCCTATAAGGAACTCAATGGTACTATGGCTAGACTTTAGTGGGGAGATAACCAAGGGGAAAGGAAAATGCATTGGAAAAAGTGGCATGACCTTTCTGAAATTAAAGGTGAAGGTAGGCTCGGCTTTAGGGATATTCGCTGTTTTAATGTTGCCATGCTAGCTAAACAGGTTTGGAGACCATTACCTCACTAAATTTTTTAGTTAGCAAAGTGATGAAAGGCAAATATTACCCTAAAGAGTCCATTTTTCGTTCCAAAGTTAAAGCAAGTGCTTCTTGGGTATGGCCAAGCTTACGTAGCTCTTTGGATATGCTAGAAAGTGGTATTTGCAAATAGGTGGAAGCTGGAAAAACTATCAACATATGGAAGGACAAATGGGTGGAAGGCTTTAGCAATGAGAAAATCAACTCAGCAAGGCCAGAGGGATGCCAGGTAGTAATGCTTAGCAACCTGGTTAGTGGCTAAGTGGAGCACGAACCTGATCTGCTCCTTATTCGCAAAGGAAGAGGCTGAAGCTATCCTACAAATTCCTTTGAGCGTCTTCGAGGAAAAGATAGGTACAGATGGCAGGACATAGCAAATGGATCCTACTCAACTAAGTGAGGTTATGTGAAAGCCAAGGAGAGACAGAAGGAGAAAGCCGAGGCCATTAAAGCACAAGTGAACTTCAGCAGAAATAAGGAGAAATCCAAAGTTTGGAGCCAGTTGTGGGGATTGAATATTAAACACAAAGTTGAGCATTTTCACTGGACGTGCCTTCACTGTGTTCTACCCACTAATAAGGAGAATTTCAGGAGTACAGGTAAAGGCGACCCTTTATGCAAACGTTGCGGAGAAGCCCCTGAAACTTTAGAACATGCTTTACTCCTTTGCAAAGCTATAGAGTTTGCCTGGGATGGCATCAATGAACATAAATGGAACTTCTGGAATTGGTGGGAATCAATGCAAGAAGCAAGGTCAAGAGTTGAAGGGAAAGAACACATTGAACTCACTGCTAACTTTCTCTGGCAGTTATGGAAAGCAAGAAATGATTGGTCTTTCAATCATAAGCATAAGGACAGCCATTAAACTAATTTCCAAGAAAGCTGTGGAAGACTAGATTGTATTCAAAGAAGCTGACAAGAATACTAATATTGCCGCTGAAGATCAAAAACAGGGAGAAGATAGGCAAGGCATGCTACCTGGGTTACTAATGCAACATTTTACCACAATGTACACTGATGCAGCCTTGAGCTAGATCAATCCCAAAGCTGGGATGGGAATTGAAGCCAAAGGAAAAAATGGAAACATCATCACAACCTGGTCCAAACCGTGTTCAAATGCAAACGATGCAGTAATATAAGAGGCTATTACCACTAGAATTGCTCTAGATAACGCATGTAGAATCCAAATTTAGGGTTCTAATAATAATTGATGCATGTAGGATTACAAAATTAAAGGACTAAAACAATTACTTAAAATATTTATGTGGGAGAGAAGAAAATAAATAATTCACACTATTATTGAAATATCAAGCAATGGAAAAAAACCACTTCACAGTAAAACGTTACAGACTCTTCTGAAATGTCTTAGGAAAATATTCTAAATAATGTCTTGTTTATAACTTATCAAACTTGTTGAGTAAGAGAGTTCTAGCCAACAAAATTTTCAACAACAGTTTCTTTTTCTTCGCTTACCGAATCAAAATTTTCTTCTTCCTTTACCAAATCAATAGATTCTTTTCCTTCAAAAAATTCATCACTTCCAATTTCTCCAAACAAGGTATGTAAATCAAAACTCTCAACTGATTCAAATTTTCAAAATCACCCATAACATCAACAAATCCATCATTTTCAAAATCTACAACCCAATACCAATCTGAAAGCATAATTCTTCTCAATAGTATGCAAAATATTATAATATCCTTCCAAAATACCTAAGGTATTTTAGTACGATGAACAAAAGTTCTATAAATGCTTTCTACCATTATTTTACGCATCACTTGAAAGAATAATTATACTTTCTTCTTAATAACATGTTTTGGTAACTCATTTACAACAATCCAATAAAGAAAATTATCCAAATTGCATTGTTCAAAATATTTTTTCACTTTTAAAACCCAACTAAAATATGTACGTCTATTTGTGCTTATAGGAGTCAAAATAGCAAAATTTTTACCATCAATCAAATTTCTCTAAAATTCTACTGTTATTTAACTATTTATATACCTAAATACTTTTTTCTCTCCCTTCTGTCAAGTTTTCCCTATATCTCTAATTGATTAACCAATTAAGTCTTTTAATCGGACAACCCATAGTAATCAACAAAATCTGATAGGATTCTTCTCTAATCTCTATCAAAATACTTGCAACAATTTGACAATTTTCTCACCAATCTTATGACTGAATTCATCACCAACTACACACTTCAGGAAAATAGCAAAATTTTTACCATCAATCAAATTTCTCTAAAATTCTACTGTTATTTAACTATTTATAAACCTAAATACTTTTTTCTCTCCCTTCTGTCAAGTTTTCCCTATATCTCTAATTGATTAACCAATTAAGTCTTTTAGTTGGACAACCCGTAGTAATCAACAAAATCTGATAGGATTCTTCTCTAATCTCTATCAAAATACTTGCAACAATTTGACAATTTTCTAACCAATCTTATGACTGAATTCATCACCAACTACACACTTCAGGATCAATCTCGTGGCCTAACTCAATAAACTAAATACTTTCCGACAACTTTGTACCCTAACTCTCTGACAATAAAAACGTCCAGGACTGACCCCCTAGTAGTCTGGTTCGAGGTACAAGTTGTAGAATCCAAATTTAACATTCTAATAATAATTGATGTGTGTAGGGTTATAGAATTGAATGAATAAAATAATCACTCAAAATAATTATGTGGAGAGAAGAAAATAAATAATTCACACTCTTATTAAAATACCAAACAATTGAAAAAAGTCACCCCACAATAAAATCTTATTGACTCTTCTGAACTTTTTTAGGGACCCATTCTGTATAATATCCTATTTATAACCTATCAGACTTGTTGGGTAATAAACCACTTGCATAACAATTATCAATAAAATACAAACTCCTAAATCACACAACTACTAAAATCCTAACTCCAATAAAACTAGCAAACAAATGAATAGATACTTCTAAACTCGATTTATTTTACCAACAAAGCATTGAGGAAAACATGACATCTTTATTGATTCTTATTGTATAGTTGTGGTAGAAAGAATCAATCAAAGCTGTTATGGGTTGTCTCCGCTGGATGTGACCATCAACGATGTCAGAATGCCTAGTCGGTTGTTTTGAAAGTGCACCTTTTTTTAACATCAAAAGAGTGTGGAACTTGTGTAGCCATGGTTTAGCCAAATTGGCTATAATCCTTTTACTTGAAACTAGGGGACGGACTTTCCTTTGTGGCTTAATAGAGATGGCCACAAAAATTTTGTGAGCTTTTTATAAAACTGATGTGCGGTTCACTAATCTTGCATCAACTGTTTGTATATATATATATATATATGGGGTTATCTCAAACGACTCATATACTCGAATCCACTTATAAATCCTTAGCAGAATTCATAAGATCCAACAAAACCAATCCGTATATCCATAAACCCACTTCAAAAACAAGCTTATAGATCTACTAGATTCTCTAGTAAATCTATCAAACCTCATAGAACTACCAAATCAAGAGTCTATCGATACTTCAAAACTTCCGTTGTCTAGTCAACCTTTAAACAATTCTGACAAAACCACTAGTCTTGAAATGGAGAAAGACATAAGAAATCCCATAGACATAGGAGATCCCACAGTAAATGTTTTGACCAAAACTCAATCCCTTGTCAAACCTATAACTGTTAAAGATCTTCAAGCAGAAATTGCTTCTCTCAAAGGGGAAGCTAAGACAATTGAAACTACAGCTCAGTCTGCCACAGAAGATCCTTCAGATCCCTTTCAACCAAACATAATATCTTATAAAAAGTATTTTGTTCTTATAAAGTTAGTTATCAGTAATAATTATATTACAGAAACAGAAGCTTTATTTGATACAGGAGTTGATCTTAGCTGTATTCAAGAAGAGCTTATTCCAACAAGATTCTTTGAAAAAATAAAAGAAAACCTTAGAGGATCCAATGGTTCCTAGTTAAATATCCAATTCAAAGTTTCAAATTTCCAAAACCAGTTTTCATTTGTATTCATTAAAGAAACATTCCTCTTTGCAAAAGATCCAACCAACAATACTTAGTACAACCTTACTCCAAGATTTGAATCTCCCTTTTAAAACTTCACAAAGAAATTATACAATTAGTGAACCTGCTTTTTCTAAAAACACTGATCAGACTTTTCAGGACTTCTGTATATTCTTTCATAACAAATAACCAAATGCAGACTGATGAGTTAAAGGTACTTACAATTAAGTACCCAAGTTTCAAGATGAAATCTTATACAGAGCAATCATGGATCTTCAACAAATACAAGGGTCAATCTCAACAAATAATACAAGATGCATTCTTCCAAATAGATCAGGTCAAGATTTTAGGATCTATCACATGGAACTAGGTCACATTCCCAGAAAATAGGATGCTCGTGGAAAACAACACATTCAGTTTTCATATTCCTCAAAAAGCAGGATTGATCATCCGTCCTCTCAAATAGAAAATATGTGGAAAAGATGCCAAACAACTAAAAGAGAAATTCAGGCAGGACTTGCACTGACAGAATTGATCATCTATTCAATAGAGATCAAAATTGTCCAAAAAGTAGCCCATGCCAAAGTTATCCAGGGAATCTATGAGAAAATATTCTTTTACCCAGTTATCCCTAAAACTCCCTCTACAAATATCTCTTTCTCAAATGCACTTCTCAAACCATACAAAAAATCAACCAGATCTCATAAAGATCCCCAACCATCTCCCAAACTACATCAAACCTCCTTTTCACAAAACCATATATTTAACTGAAAAAATCCCCAAAATTTATATTATTCCCAAGCAACCGAGCCTGATGTATTCCTTGAAGAAAAATCCAACCTTCTCCAGAATTCAAATAGCATCTATGAAGGAAGCATAGATGAAGCATTTGAATACAATATCTTTATAACCCTTCAAATGGTGGCCACAGCCTATCAAACACCACATGGCTGTACTGATCAATTAGCTGCCTACATCCTAATAATAGGATTTACTAGGCAACTCAAAGGATGGTGGGATGAACACCTCACTACAAATCACAGGACCAGCCCTACCTACAATCATTTGCCACAAATGCCACAAACCTGGACACATAGCCCGATACTGCAAACTCAATCAAAAAATCAATACCTTGGGTCTAGAAGATCAGATCAAATCCCAAGTATCAAATCTTCTGATCAAATCATACACTGATGATTCTGAACTAGAAGAAGACTATGTCAATTAGTTAGAAGATGTCTTCCCAAACCACCAGTGATGAAGATGAAAAAGAAGGTCCTACAATCAATGTGTTGACTAAAGACCAAAACCTTTTCCTCGATATCATTGATGATATTCCTGAAATAGAAAAAAGGCAAATCTACCTGAACAAATTCAAAGAATCCCTAAACCAAGGTTCAACCTATTTAAATCATTAACCAAAGACCTAAGACTTCTCAAACCTATAATCTCATAGACATTCTTGATAGGTTTCCTTCTAAACCTACTAAGCCATTAACCCTTCAAAATCTTCAAACAGAAGTTGATCTTCTCAAAGAAGAAATCAGAGCAATCAAAACCAAGCAAGAACTTGATAGTCTTGTTCTTCAAAACCTAGTGCCAGCCAAATAACCTACCAATTCAAACACTCAGGATGACACTAAGTTCTTAAACCAATTATCTAAGAAAACCCAGAATGGTAAAGATCACTTGGTCCAAGTCCGATTACTAATTAGCAATAATTATGTAATCAAAACTGAAACCTTATTTGATACTGGGGCAGACCAAGGTTGTATTCTTGAAAACCTTGTTCCAACCCAATTCTTTGGAAAAACCAAAGAAGGGCATAGGGGAGCTAATGGCTCTAAACTCGAAATCAGTTTCAAACTATCAGATTTTCAAATCCGTTCTCCTCCTAATCCATCCCAAACACCCTTTTTCTAGCCAAAAAATTAACTAACAATGTTATATTAGGAATATCTTTTATCTGTCAACTAGTTCCTTATCTAACCACAGAAGTCCTTGATCCAAACGCCCTCCTACTTTTTCCAAAAAACTAAAACTAACCAATTCTATTTTGTAGAAAACATGGCAGCTGCAGGAAGCTCAAACACTAGAAGAATCAGTTCAAGAAGAAGAAGAATAAAAAATTATCCAATAAGACTTCTAATGATCCAAAATCGCATCTCGTAAATGGCTACTATTCCTACCAACAAGGATGCAGGGAAAACAAAATCAGACACTACGATGTTGTATTCTACAACTCGAAAACTGGTGATCAGATCTCTCCGTACTTTATACATATACATGATAACATCAGTACAAAAGCAGTGAACTACAGAGTTCGAAGCCTAAAGGATCAAAGTTTTATGAAAATAAGAAAAGTTCAAAGACTGATCCTCAACAAACATTGGCTCAAGAACTAGGGAGTTAAGACACCCAGGTATGATGAAATGATTCGAGAAACACTACAAGAATTATCCACAACTATTTGCTAAACAAATGCTTCTAAAGGACATTCAACCTGGCTCAACTGGAACAAGAAAATCAACAAAAAATTATTCTCATTGTAGCACTGGAAATCACTGTAGCGGTCCAACAAGTTACTGTGCAAGACAAACTGTACACTGTAATGCGCACTGTAGTGGTATTGCACACTATAGCACACAGTAAATATCACTAGAATGGGTACTGTAGCAATGCGAAAAAATTGCTATAAATACCCCTCAATCCCAACACAATCACACACAATTCTCAACATCATTTCTTCAACTTAACTTCTCTCTCTAAGTTAAAGGATTCTCTCCTCCTTCTCTCTAGAATACAAACTAGTATAGGTTTTCGAACTTAGGAGCAAGCTTTGAACAAGATCAAGCAAGCTTCTCAAACTTTGTAAGTCTTCTTACAAACTCTATATTCAATAACATTCTGTTAAATGGTCAGCTGAACCGCCTAATATTCGTATTCATTTACTTGTTTTATTTATTCTATTTTATACTAACAATCTATGGCCAGTTCTACCGCTAAACTAACAATCTAACAACTAGTGACAGTCCGATTGTGACTCATTTCCTTACTCTTGTTCTTTATTTTTCTGATTTAAGGGGCTAACCCCTCATTCCGGGTATATATATATATATATATATATATATATATATATATATATTAAAGTTGCTTTTTGGCCAAAAAATTTAAAAAAAAAGGTTTCAATTGGCCTTCTTAGGAATGGCAACGGGGTCCTGCTGCCCACAACTTTTCCCCGCCCTTGCCCTACCCCCATGTGATGACTCTATCTCACCCTATGGCATACCCTAGGGCTTAGAAGACTACCTACCTGGTTCTCGTCAGGACTTACAACAATAAACTTTTGCAAAAACAAAAACTCCAACATTTAACATTTCTATACCATCAACTATCATAACATTCAGACTTATATACATCAAAAGGATCAAAATGTAGATTAAAACAGTTAGATTAATTAATTAGAACAAGTAATTGACAATTCACTTAGAATAAAGTTTCAAGATCTTAAACCCGCTACCCTTCGCTTACCACGCTCTCAAGCCCTGTAAGGAAAATCAAATTAAAGAAATGAGCTTACGCCCAGCAAGGTTCCAAGTAAACCCAACAGGATTACAAAATTCACAACTCAATAATAAAACATGTTACATAATAATTAACATTTTAAAACATTTAACACATTTAATATGAAACGATACAGTACTCATATAGGCTATAGAGGTGGCTCCCGTCTGTTTCCAAACATAGCACTTACTCCCGTTCAATATTCCAGCATCACTTCCCCAAGTGAATAGTATCCAACATTCTCCTCCTTCCAGTGTTTGGTGATCACCTTAGTGAGTAATACTGACTATACTAATAAACGGTACCCAAGGACTATTGACCTACTTGACCGAAACCATTGCTGACTTGAATAGGCAAATAGTCAATGGGGTTTGGGTCCAATTATAGTCATGCACAGTTAAAATTGGCAGTTAAACAATTAACAGTTCCAAGAGTAATTAGATCGAATGCGATAAAGGACACACTCACCTTCTTCAGTGAATAATACTAACAATTCAAGTTTAAGTCTCAATCAAATATATTTAGCAATTTCCAACAATTCACCAAGCAACAAACGACAACCAGACTTTAACATTTAATCATAAATACATACAAGGAACACTCACCAACTTAGAGAGAAAATTATAGTCCATCCTTAGGGTTACCCTTTTGCCTAATATCGACTCTTGAGACAAGTTATAATCACCAAAAATTATTTAGTTACTCATTTGGTATAAAACTTAGGGAAATTGGTAAAGGTCCTTAGGTTATACGTATCAAATAACTAGCTAATTAAGTTCTTTAACTATCAAGTTATATTTCTTCGAGTTTTCCACTAATTTAAAGCTAAAACCCAAGGATAAAGTTTGCTAGGATGTAACTCCTCACATGCATGTCGATTTCCAACTATCAAATGTACCACAAGCGAGCTAAACTACATACAAGTCTTAATTTAAACAATGCAGTTCATATTTCCTATAAAACTCATGCATTTCTTTACTTTAATTTAACTATTTTCTGCATGCAGGTCAAGATAAATAAGGTAAATATCACAGGAAGTGAATTCTTGACCAAAACCAACAAGATTCTTTTGAAGTTAAGGCTCCAACAAGGTTTCATAAACCAACACTTATCTCACTTTGATTCATGTAAAACACTACATGCATGTCAAGATGAAAGAGATAAGAGATATGTAAAGTGCTTTTAGATAGGATTTAACAAAATTTCTGAAAAACAAGAACTGAAAATTGCAGCTTTGCCTCTTGATTTGCTATCCAGAAATTCCAGCTTTGAGATTGCTTTAAAAGTCGATCTTTTCTTGCTTTTAACTCCTCAAATATCACTTGCATGACTAGATTTAGGTAATGGATGACCTATGAAGTAAGTTTTAACCGAAAACTAACAAAAGTTTTGGAGATAAAGCTGATCATTCTCAACTTCATCCCATCAGCCCTCATGCAATAACAAAACAGGAATTCAGCAGGGTTTTTCTTAAAGTTTTACACTTATCCTTCTTTGATTCATGGCAAATACTGCATGCATGACAAGATAATAGAACTAGGTGTATATGTGATGTATATAGACATAGCTTAACAGGTTTTGAGAGGAAACAACCAAAGCATTGGAGTTTGACTCCTTCGGACAACATGCAGCAAGTTGAGCAGAATTTTTCCAGCTTTGATGCACTTTTCCTCAGTTAAATTCTCTTTTCTTGATGTTAGTTCGAGCTAAGACATTATGGTACCAAGGTAGAAAGAAAATAAAGAAAGTTTAACAGGTTTACCTCTGGTTTTCTCATGGTTCCTATGCTGAAAATTTCTGTTTTTACCCGGTTCACTTAGCTAGGTTAAATGGTGATTTTCTTGTTTCTTGGTTGTAAGTTCCAGTTGCAAACAAGGTAGAGTGGCTGGTTCTCCTACACACTCACTCTCGTCTCTCTTTAGTAAGCAAGGAGAAAGAAATTTGTTGGTAGTTTTGGCCCCCTCGGTTCTCGCGGTTGAATTGCTCCAAAATGTTTTTCCTATTTTCTTGCCCTTAATGAAGCTGGCTTGAACACAAGAACATTGTAATTCATCCCTCACGCTCAACTCTCTCTCTTAAATTTGCAATACAAATTAGAGAATAAACGCTACTCTCCCTCCCTTTCTCTCGGGTATCAAGCAAGAGAAAGACAAGAAAATTGGTCTAGCTTTGTATGTTAACTCTCTCACTCTCTCTCCCGGATATAAGCAAGAGGAAAAACAAACAAATGATATTGTCTAGCAAACAACCACTAGCCTTTGGACTGGTGGCCACCACCTAGCCATTAAGGTTTGGTAGGGTGGGAGGCAAGGGTGGAAGAACCCTTGCCTCCCACCAAAATGCCACATTTAAAGTGGCTTGCTTCAAAAAATTCAAGCGGGTGCGTAGTTCACCCGTCTGGTCTAGTGGTGGTTCAGTCCCCTCCGAATTACCCCTGAACCTCCTTAGGTCTGCCCCCTCCCCCTTAGTGTAGGATAGATTAGGTTATACAACAGTTGTCGTATCCGAAAAAAAGAAAAAAAAATAGAGATTGTCTTGCAAACAGGCAAATGAGTTGGTCCAAATTTTGCATGTTGGTTGGACAAGTGGCAAGGCTTATGCCATGCGTCACTTTGCATGCACAAATAAAAACTATTTAAGCCTTGGATTTCCATTCTTTCTTACTATTACCCCACTAGTTTTCTTATTCCAACTAGGTTTAGGGAAAACAATTGAACATATAAATCAATCAACAATAACCACATAATTCAATTCGATAATGAAGTAAATGTAACACATTCAATTTTTCCTAGATAAAAGCATGGGATATATATAGATATACATATATGTATTTTTTTGAGACCTTACACTCTATCTCCGTTAAAGGAATTTCGTCCTTGAAATTCTCTCTTGTGCTTGTAAAAGTTCTGGATAAACCGATGATAGGATCCCGCTAAATCCAAGAAACTATGAATTTCAGTACGGCTTTCTAGCCATCTCCAATTGATATTGGCCTCTATCTTAGCCATATTCACAGTGATTCCTTCCTTAGAAATGATATGCCCTAGAAACGACACATTTTCCAATCAAAATTCACACTTACTAAGTTTAGCATACAGTTGATGTTCTCTTAAAGTTTGTAATACTATCCTCAGATGCTACACATGTTCCTCTCAAGCTCTCAAATATACCAAAATATCATCAATAAATATTACCATGAATTGATCCAAGTATGGCCTAAAAACTCGATACATTAGGTTCATGAATGCCGCCGAGGTATTAGTTAGTCCAAAGGGTATCACTACAAATTCATAATGTGCATATCGAGTATTAAAGGCCATTTTAGAGACATTTTCCTCCTTAATTTGTAGCTGATGATATCCCTGCCTGACATCTATTCTTAGAAAATACCACAACTCCTTATAATTGATCAAATAACTCCTTAAGGCCAGCTAGTGCCATATGATAAGGTGTCTTAGAAATGAGATTTATTTCAAGCATTAATTAAATCCTAAATTTATTTCAGGCATCACTACAACAAAAATGGTCTTTTCTGACATGACTATAAGGACATTTGCTAGTTTGTGTCATTATAGCACTTTTATCATGACACTTGTTATCAACTCAATAATATATACTCTAATTTTTTTTTATTTTATCTGATATAAAAATAATAATGTACCTTTAGACTCCCTATCATGACACTTAAAAAAATGTGAGATAAAAAAAAATTAAAACACAAAACGACGTCCTTTGATTTTAGTGGAAGATTCTTTGCCAAAACACTTGTGAAATCTCAAAACTTCATTTTGCCTGCCAGTGAAAGTTTGCTTCTTCTTGTCTCTCTCACAAACTCTCTCTCTCTCTCTCGGCAAACTATCTCTCAAAACTCTTGGCCAAAATTTTGCTCCCCCTAAAGTTTTGCTATTGAATCTCTCCGCAATCAAACTACCCTTGCTTTCCTATCGAAGGTATGTAATTGCATGATAAATTTTTGCCCTAAATTGATTTCTCTCGGTTGTCTACTTGAATCTGATATAATGTTTTTTGCTGAATCTGATATAATATTTTTTGCTAGATCTCCCTGTTCAACCTTATGGATTTGTAAGGGTTTTTTGGCTGCCAATCTTTTGCACTTCTCCAGAAAAGAAGAGGAGGCAGAATTACTGTGAGCGATTGTCCAAGATGAAGACAATTCTGTCATCGGAGACTATGGATATTCCCGGCGGTGTTAAGATTAAGGTGAAAGCCAAGCAGATCTAGGTGGAAGGACCCCGTGGGAAGCTTACTCGCAACTTCAAGCATCTCAACCTCCACTTCCAGCTCATCACCGATGAGGCCACCGGAAAGAGGAAGCTCAAGACTACCGGCGCCATTCGCACTGCCCTCAGCCATGTTGAGAACCTCATCACTGGCGTTACCAAGGGTTACCGCTACAAGATGAGATTCGTCTACGCTCACTTCCCAATCAACGCCTCCATCACCAACTCCAATCGTTCTATTGAGATCCGAAACTTCCTTGGCGAGAAGAAGGTATCTGCTCGCATGATGAAACATTTGGGCCTTTTCTTTTCTGTTTAGATTTGTCATTTTTCTGATTTCTTATACATTTTCATGCATGCGAATTTTTTATTTGATTTAGTAATACTGCGATAGAACTTGGCTTGTGCAGAAGAATTCTTCCTCTTCCCCCTCCTTTTTGAGTGTGTATTTGAGTAGAGTTTTTGGGCTGGACTACCAGTGCTTTGTGTTTGTTCATTTCTGGGTTTATCGTCAGATGCTTGTGAGCCTCCAATTTGAAACCAAAAATGCCATGTGAAGAACAAAGATATCCGGAAGTTCCTTGATGGTATCTATGTCAGTGAGAAGGGGCGAATAGCTGAGGAGGACTGAGGAGAGTTAGTGGCCTACATTTCTTGATCGTTTTCTTGGATTGATTCCCTTTTATCATATCAAGCTGCTTGTGGGGATTTCTTAGAGATGACTTCTATTTTGAACTTAAAAAATTTTACCCTACAAGCTCAAAAAACTGACTTTGAGTTGGAGCTATCTTCCATGGGCGGATATGGCCATTTTTGCCAATTTAGGCCACCTTACAGTACTTAAACTGAAAAACTTTGCTTTTCAAGGACTAAGATGGGAACTAAATGAAGGGGTATTTGGTTGTCTAAAGTCGTTGCTAATAGAAAGTACAGATCTAGTACACTAGGAGGTCACAAGCACTGATAATTTTCCATGCCTTGAACACCTGCTTCTGAGGTCTTGCAAATCCTTAGAGGAGATCCCTTATGGTATTGGGGAACTTCCTACCCTCTCACTACTAGAGGTACACTACTGTAGCAAATCTGCAGAGGATTCTGCTAAAGAATTTGGAGAGGAAATTGAAGGTCTGAAGGTTGTCACGAGAAGTGATATTTAGGTGAAAATATCATCAAAGATTCTTGATTTCTAATTTCTATGTGCACCAATGAGTCGGAAGTTAGAAATAAGTCTTGTTACTGATTTTCTACTGTCAGTGGTATACTATTCTCTGTACTTTAGAATTTTATCAGTCTTTCCCCTTTCACCTTTTCTTTAGCATTACATGCTATGTTGTAATTTTTGGTTGTATGACAGGCTCCTGGACTCTGCACAGTGAAAGCTTGCAGTTCCTTTTGCATTGTGGATATTGTCCTTGCATTTTGTGATGATGGTAATCTCATGCAATGTGCATGGTGTCATTAATTCTATTCTAGAGTGTACTAGTACTTCTGGTCCTGTTTGAGCACTGAGGGTGTTTAATTTCTTGACAAAAGGAAGCAGACCAACTGTATACGAGGACTAAATTTCTGGATATGACTTTCAGTTTATATAATAGATTATTATTTCAACTTACACGTAGGTCGAACTTTCTACTGATTTTTTCTTAACTGTATATGTGAAGCAGAAATTGAAGACGCGTGTGGTGAGGAAAAATGTAAATCCTGAGTGGAATGAAGACCTTACACTGTCAATTGCAGATCCAAGCATCCCAATCAAGCTAGTAAGTATCATACTTTTTTTTAAGTATATTATAGTGGTGCTTTTTGAATAAGGTGCAGTTATGAACTGTAAAGTTTTTTGCTTTTTTGGAAATTGAGAAACATTAGGTTCGTTCTCAATACAAAATGAATTGTATGATGAGAGTTGTTGCACCACTGATGCTCAAGTAGGAACAAAGTCTTCTGTTTGAAAATAACTTATGTTGGATTAGTGTTTGCAGTCCTTGAAAAGTTTAGTTTCTTATTGCGAAGGCTGAAAAATAAAATCTACATTATGTTCTGTGAAGGATTAAGGCATATTGATTATTGATTGATTCTATCCCCGAATGCATAGCTCCAGTTAGATAATTGGTTCCTGTCATTTGGGTAGTCAAGGTCCAAATTTTTGCTGATGCATTATTTACTTAATTTTCTTACCATGTTAAAGCTAATTCAATCAGCATAGATACTTAGCCTCGCTCTTAATGGTGTACGATGCAGCAAGTTTTTGACAAGGATACATTCAGTCTTGATGACAAAATGGGAGATGACAAAAGGATTAGGCATTCATTTTCTATCTATCTAAATTTGCTTCATACTTGTGTACAGAATTTTGCTTCTTGGCTTTTACTTCATTAGATGTTTACTTTCATTCCCAATAAAGCTGTCTGATAATTAAAAAAAAAAGGGAAGTGGAGCTCAGGACATTAGATTATTCTCATCAAGTGGAATCTAGGAATGTCTGTCACAAATAATTATTTGGCTCTCTAGCTATAACTTTGGAGTTGCTTGCAACTTTAGCATGACTTTGATTTTTGTACTTGTTGGATCTTTGATTCCTATTTTTGAAGCTTCATTTCTGCTTGTTGCTCAAACTAAAATATTTATGTTTAGGTCTATTTCTTATACCAAAGTACTTTGTGCACAGGTGGTACCAACTAAAGATTGATGGTGTTTTTGTGGTTATGACTGAAGGCTCTCATTTGGTTGAAAAGTTTGGAAGCTACTACAAGTTCTTTCAACTTTTTACATTAGAAGAGTCTTTTATTTTAATTTTAGCTAGTGGCATTGTTTAACATTGCTATTCTACTTTAAACAACTTTTTCGATTAGCTATGTTAGTACTTGTTGCTGACTTTTAGTTCAATAAATGATATTTGAGCATTGACTTTTGCTTTTAAATTACTACATGTATTCTGTTCTTTGGGATAATTTTACAAGTCCTTTGGGTATCTGATTGACGGAATGTATTGCAGGAAGCACAACCAGGTTGCTTCTTTATTTAAAAGAAAAAAAAACTCGTGGCAGTTAAAAGTGTCAGCATAGGTCAGCAACTTCGACAATATCCTGACATTTTCGATTGTCAAGAAAAGGCAATTTTGTTGGCAGATGGGAAGCTATAATAGCATAGTTTTCCTGACACATTTAATGCTTCGAGCCTATCCCCACATTGGAAAGGACAACACTCATCCGAGGTGTGGAAAGGTAAAGTGTCAGTTTAGATAATCTATACTGACACTTTTAAATGCCGTTAAAGGTCATTTTTGTTGTAGTGCATTAATTCAATCCTAAATTTATTTCAGGCATTAATTCAATCCTAAATTCTATCTCTCTCTCTCTCTCTCTCAAGAGACAATGATTCTAATTCTTCAGAAAAAACATCCGAATAATCCCTTACCACTGACACATCCTCAACTTTCACCTTGTCCTCCGTGGTGTTAATTAAATAGGCAAAACAACCTTGTGCCCCATTACTTAACAATTTTCTAACTTAGATCCCTAAAATAAGGGCAGAGGAAACCAATCTACCCTTCACATCCAACCTTGGGATTGCTTCCGTAGAATCCATATCAACTTACAATAGGTCTAGACATGAATGAATAATGACTAGTTATGCACGCGACAAATAATACTTACTATATTATTAAATGCACATTTATTTCCTTATTATATCATAATAGTACCAAATATATCACGATAACACCAAATACATAACCATTCAAGTTGTTACAAACGAAACAAGTCGCAATACATAACAAGTTCAAATGCAAAGGAACCAAACAAATCAAGCAATACAAATTCACATGAAGCCACAACAAAATATATGAAGGTTCCTTCCCAATGATCTTGACTAGCGGTACAAAAGTTTTAACCTAACATAAAGCTATTCAATCCATAACGGTGCCAGTCAATTCTATCTCTTCAGCTAGTTCAACTTCATTTCTAACCTTAGGAGCCTTTTCTCCATGGTTCTCCCTGTCTAAATTCACCTCCACAACCTCTTCAATCATGATGTCACGTTCTGCCAAAATCCCTTCAATCGTATCCCTTACCCCTTACCTGTCTTAGTACCCTAGTGAGGTGGTCATTAGTCGCCCGCAACTGATCACGTAAAGCATTAGTTTGCTCTTGTTCCTCTATGATGTTAGTTTCCAACTCTCGAATCTTATCACTTTGCATCCTCATAACTCCTCTCACTTCTTGCATTCTGATATGAGCTCTCAATTAAAATATTCCCTCAATTAAACTTTTAACTCGCTATGATTATATAATTCCTAGATTTCCTAGATCATTTCAACCTAAACTCTGATATCACTTGTGACGGCTCAGATCCAAGGGCTGGCCCAAGTGGTTTTTGGACCGAAATCCACTTGCCCAAAATGGTTAACACAAATTACAAAATAGCCCATGAGCCCAAGTTCTTAAACGATTTCCTTTCCTCTTCTTGTACCTGACGTGGGATGGTACATTCTCCCCACCTTTAGCATTTTGTATCCTCCCAAAAGCCATCAAAATCCAAACTGTCCACTTGGTCATGTTTGGACTCTAGAGGTGGCTCGTACAGGCTCTAGAGATAGCCCCCGCCCGACGTGGCACTTAGTCCTATAGGCTCTAGAGATGGCCCCGTCGAACATAGCACTTAGCCTTGCATATAGGGGTGTGCATTCGGTGCAAAAGTGGTAATTCGGTGCAATGAATTCGGTGAATTCGATTATTCGACCTATAGAAATCTAAACCGTTTTCAATTTCGAATTGGCCATAATCGAATTCATTCCGCAACGGATTTCAAATTCGAAAACGGTAATGAATTCGGTCTAACCGAATTCATCTATTAAAAAAAACTGATTTTTTAAAAATTATTACTAATTTGATCCCCAAATTTATTCATAATTTAACACATTACTTATGTTCTAATCATTTTGTGGTTTAATTTAATTGGCATTTATTTGATCACTTATACCTAGAATCCTTAGTCTATGATTTAAGGAACACATAAAAAGTGATTAATTTAAACTAGAATAAACCTTATACTGTACAATGATTAGTGATAATTTATGAATTTATAATTTATAATGATTAATAATAAGTAATATTAGTTACAAACCTACAAATTACAATGATTAGTGATAAGTTATTTTAGTTACAAACTTATAATTTATTTCAAATCAAAATAAAACTTATTTACTTACATATGTTATTGTGAAAGTCAATACACTAATACATTGATTTGCAATTCACATGCATTCACGTACACTGTTTAGTTGTTTTGTCTATACTTAAAACTTTAAGATTAGTGAATAGATAATATGAATTTTTATGTTAAATATGTAATATAAATTTAGAGCACACTAATACTTGCAAGTTACAGATTACGCATTCAAATATTCAATAATTCAAACATGAATGATCAATGATGTATCAAATTACCAATATCTAAATTCTAATTACTAATTATGTTTATTGTTTAATATTTAGTATTATACATATATGTATTAATTATTATCTAATTCTAGTCATGTTACTCATGTATAAAATAATAAGTAGTTATCTTATATTATTATGTATTACTATATATTTGTATTATTATAGTCATATAACAATTAACAAATACTAAAATAATATATTGTACATTATTATATATTAGTATTATTATTATAAGTACATGATATGATGATAATACCATATACTAATTATTATTAATAGCATTTACTTATATAATATAATAATATATTAGTTGTATATACTAATACTAAATAGCATTTATCTATATTTTATATAATTTTATATACCAATTTGGTATCCGAATCCGGTAATGTGGTACCCTATTTCAATTACCGAATTTGAATGCGAAATCGGTTATTACCAAATTCATAATCTCATTACCTATTTCATACCATATTAGAATTCGGTGAATTCGGTATGTACCGAATTTGTACCAAATTACCAAATACCCGATTTCAAATTACCGAATTGAATTTGAATTAGTTATGAATTCGGTATGAACCGAATTTGCTCACCCCTACTTGCATAGCACTCAGTTCCTTGCACTTCCTTGTGTAGTCAAAATCCTAAACAGCTAGCACAGGCTCACCCCGTGTAAAGACCACTCGAGGTTGGCTGTAATAGAACCTATTACGACCCAGATCCAAGGGTTGGCCTAAGTAATTTTTGAACCGAAATCCACTGACACAAAATGGTTAACCCAAATTACAAAGTAGCCATTGGACCTAAGTATTAAACCTTTCCTTTTCTCCTCTTTTTACCGATGTGAGATACTACATTCTCCCCACCTTTAGGACTTTGCGTCCTCGTAAAGCCCGCCAGAATTTAGACTGTCCACTTGGTCACGCTCGAGTTCTAGAGGTGGTTCGTCCGGACTCTAGAGGTGGCCCCTCTGTCAAACGTGGCACTTAACCCCACATAGAACTTAGTTCCTTGCACTTCTTTGTGTAGTTTGAATCCACTCACTTGTTGAGTACTAGTCTCTCGTGGTTGTTTTTTCGGGCAATTACTAAGTTGATGATCGCTACTCCCACAAATCAAACACTTCCGCCCTTTTCTCCAGCAATCACTTTCAGTGTGGTTTGTCTTCCCACAATATCCACAAGCCAAGCGAGGAACTACTGTTTGGCTTTCTCGAAAAATCTCTTCTTGTCCTATTTGGCTTCCTTTTGCAGACCATTCATCTTGTGCTCCTAATGTCCAGGGTAGTTGAGGTAAATGATTCACTTTTTGCACTTTGGAGGGTGTTATCTTTTCTTTAGGTTCCTCAGGTATGCTACTAGATGTACCTCTTTTCCGCGTTTGAAAAGCTTTTACTTGTGCTTTCGCATCTTCAATTTTCTGTGTTTTCTCGAGAGCTTCCGTAAAAGTATTAACTTGAACCGCCGCTAAAACTTCTTGAATTTCTAAATTCAAGCCTTGGATGAACCGTCATACTCTCCTTCGCTCTGTAACTACTAATTCAGAAGCGAACTTAGACAGTTTAGTGAATTTCGTCTCATATTCGGCCACGCTTTGGGTTCCCTGACGTAATTCAATAAACTCATCCTCTCTCCTTTCTTGGACTAAAGGTGGAAGGTATTTTTCGTTAAATTCCCGTGTAAAGTTCACCCATGTCCAGGCAGTCTGTTCTCTTTCCCATTTTGCCCTAATAACATTCCACCATACTCGGGCCGGTCCTTCGAATTGAAATACAGCAAACTTCACTTGTCTTTGCTCCGTGTAGTTTAAGGCCGCGAAAATGTTAATCATTGCCTCTAACCACTGTTCAGCTACATCTGGATCAGGTTCTCCAGAGAATTTGGGAGGAGCAAACTTTTGAAACCTCTCCAGAGCCCTATCCTCTCCTATCTCGGGGTTCTGGGATTGATTCACTGGCATTTAGCCATGATGATCTACTAGTCGCGCTAAAATATTTGTCATTTGTTGTATCGCCGTCGCTACTTGGTCTCCGGTCTCAACCCTCGGTCCACGCTCTTGCTCAGTTACTGTTTCCCTTTCTTTGCTGGGTTCTTGAGTTTGCCTAGCCCCACGGCCACGACTAGCTCCACATCCACGACTACGTCTCCCCTCCATATCCTTTTCTCTCTTTCTCTCATATTTTTTTCGAAAAGGTAATTTAGTATACAACCAAAGTAAATGACTAAAGTGGCAAGATATAACACACCAAATACGCAAGGAAACATATCAAGTTAGACAAAATCAAGCCAAATTGAAAAGCCACAAGCCGCAAGGAAACATATCAAGCCAAAGGTGAATATTGAAAAGGCTTACATTCATGCACAAGATTAACAAAATTAAAAGTCTAACTAAAGCTTGCGCCCACACACACACACTACTACCATCACATACCATCTAAATTTTTTTTTACCATCAATAACTTACTGTGTGTGTGTGGGCGCAAGCTTTAGTTAGACTTTAAATTTTGGAAATCCATTAGCAATTCACTTGGCCTAACTAGACTTGAGTTTAATTTGCACCGCCCAGCTTTGGAGTACAGAGAAAGGCAAACATACTTGTGTGTTCTTTGTGGGGGACGTATAAGAGCAGAAGCTATAACCACAACCAGCAACTGATTTTCATTAAAACCAAAATGAAATTTCTGTAATGAATTTGACACTAACATGCAGCTGGAATTTTAATGGAGAGAGGCCATATACATTGCATCAATTAGCTCCACCATACTTGCATCATATGCATGCAAAATGTATGGAAGATGACAGGAAATATAGGCAAGGAGTGTAAACTTGAAATTGTGTTTGTACGTAATTTTGAAAGTTAGCCTACTGGAAGCTGCTTCTCCTCCTTACCTTTTAGATTTTTCATTCATTTTTGCGCCTATTTAAACCACATAAATTCATTTTTGCGACTGGTTATTTATTTCATCGACCAAAAGTTGGGTCTGAAATTGTGCGATTTCCTCCAAATGTTTCTTTTTCCGGATCCCGTTGCGTAACCCATCTCTAGTGGCTTTCTTGAATTTTATTGCTGTGGTATATACCTTATGCCTTCCAGCATGCGCAGGTGAGTTGGCTCAATGACCTAACATTTGCAAGGGCCAAGTAATGAATAATTCTCGGGAAGACATTTCTAAATTAAGCCAATGAAAAGATTTATGTAATTTTTGTTGGTTATATGATTAGCCAAGTTCCTCTACGCACAAAAGTTGCTTTAATACCTTTTGTTGTTTAAGTAGTTCATTTGTAGCACGAATTCCCCTATAGTGCGAGCTATTTCCGAATCCAGTCGGGTCAAATTTTCAGCATCTTGGTTCCAAGTTACTCGTTTTCTATCTTAAAAAAAAAAAGACAGCATCTAGAAAGAGAAAATTGTACATGGAATTTGAATGTATATTTTCAAAAAATGGTTTAGTGCAATTTTGTTTTGTACTCAATGTATTGCATATAATTATGTAAATAACTACAATGGTGCACAAGGATCGACTTACTATCAATGAAACATGGAATAAATAATAAACTATCCAAATGTGATATATGATTTTGTACTTTATTTGTATAATGCCTTTGAGCTGATTCTTTGATTCATATGGTTTTGTTGGATCGAGGAATTTGATGAAAGATTTAAAATTCATCTAAATCGCTTCAATTTTTTGAATTATTTAAAAGGCAATTGGATTTGTAATTCATTAATTACTTCACAACATTTTCAACACTAAAATAATTAGTATTTTTTTAAGAAAAGATCATTTTATTTAATAAATCTGTACTAATGGCAAAAATATACCAAATCAAATATGACACAGAAACACAAAAATTTGAAATCAATAGTGGATGTATACAACAAATTTGAAAAAATCAATACAAATAAAGATAAGTTTCAACATATCTTACACCCACATGAATAAGTGTAACTCCATAGATATGTACATGTTATCTAACAGTCAAATCTAATTAAAAGATAGTTCAAATTCAAAGGAAAATTTAGATTTGACAATGATAAATGGAGAAATTGCAGATCTGAGAAACTAAACCTACAAAATCTCAAATTGTACAGAAAATGGACAAAATCTAAAACAAAACTCTCACAAGAAAAAAAAAACCCAGGAGATAATTTAAGGAGATTTCAAATCTTTCGTCAAATCTATCAAATCCAAATCCAAATCCATCCTGAGTGTATTTTTGAGTCTTCATAGCCACAAGTACACTGGTTTTCTTTAATTCATTTACCGTTTCTTCCAGGAAATGTTTCCCCAATTGCATGCCTAATGTCTTCCACGTACCGCAGAAGAGTAAGCTGCCTTAACAACCTATAGGATTTTGAATACTTAATGCTACGAATAATAGTTGTAGATACATATTTATTAACTACACTAATTGTTGACTTATTGAGATGTTGTCAATTAATTGATAAAATATAAGTATTAATCTTTCATATGCTTATAGTGTATGCACCATCATTAATAAATGCATAAAAACTTATCTAAATTTAGATTTGTATTCCAAATTTTGTTCATGTTCATGCATCTAATCGTGAAATTGTACACACTATCGATGTATATAATATTTACTCTAAATATAATCCACTCTTTATGGTTAAGGATGATATTACTCCTACCATTTGTAATTACTAAATCATCAACACAAGACAATGAAAGATGTTTACCAACGGGAAAAATCCACTTTTCGTACTTAAACTTTGAATTAGGGACACATTTCGTCCCCAAATTTTTAGATGTACTATATTAAGTATATGAATTAATTATTTTGGACCACATTTAGTCCAAAAACGATAAAACATTCAATTTGGATGGAGAAGGCTGACGTGACCGTTAATTTTGATTGAAAAATTATTTTTACTTAACAGCCACGTGCCAAACATGTGACTTTCTCCATCCAAATTAACCAATTTACCCTTTTTAGACTAAATGTGGCAAAAAATAATTAATTCATGTACCAAATATGGTGCGCCTAAAAGTTTAGGGACGAAATGTGTCCCTAACTTAAAGTTTAGGAATAAAAAATGGATTTTTCCCTTTACCAACTAAATGGTAACTTTACTATATATTTTATCAATATCTCTATCTAAGATAAACATTAACACAGGATTGTCAGTAGGGAGAGGTGGTGATGAGGAGGTCGAGAGAGCTATCCAAGTGGAGCAAGTAAAGGTGCCACTGGGGCCTATGACACGAGCTCGCGCAAAGAGATTGAATGAGAAATTACAAACATTGGTTCGTGCGGCTCGAGAGTCAAGTGGAGAGCCAAAGGCCATTGAGGGCCTCAATGAAGCTAGGCTTGTTGTCCTCGTTTTGGCCATCACTGAAGATTAGAAACCCATGATTCGGCTAAGGGGTCCATGGCCCATCATTAGTTTAATAGAGTGTAATAAAGAGGTCCAACTAACTTGTGGTTTGGACCTTAGTCGTTGTTAGTCCTTGAATCAATGTGCTAGGCCATGTGGGCCTTAGGTCCAATAGCACTTTAGTTGGGTACGGAGTTAGTCCCTTCGCTGAGCTGTCGGGGGTCTCGCTGCCCGGTCAGCGAGTCGGGGGTCCAGGGGGCAACGCCCCCGAACCTTACGGGGTCTATGTCGTGGGGCTAGTGTCCGTCCAAGTAAATTTTGTTAGGTCTTAGTCACGGCTACAAATAGCCTAATGTCATTGTTTACATTCAGTTTTTGGATGATTAATAAAAATACACTTGAGAGTTCTTTCAAAAGCTTCATTGAAGCACCTTGAGTATCTTAGATTCATATCTTAGGTATTCAATCGACTTATCAATTTAAGACCGCGCTAGATTGTGGCGTCCTCTACAAAATACCGAGGTTCGTTGACCACGTGATCAACGGGTTTAGGTGATCCGCTGCGTTCGTTTGTCATCAACGTGAGTCCTCACCTTCTAGATCCTTTCCTGTCTGTACGGGTTGCATCACAAGGTTGGTGCCGTTCGTATCAGCTGGCATCAGAGCTAGTTGAAGGTATCACGTATATCTCTTGTTTCTTGTTCCTTGTGTCGTTTGTTTGTCTTTCTTTTGGTGTCGTTTCTTTTCTTGTGTTGTTCAAATTCTGCCCGTTGTGTCTTCAATCTGTCCACATAAGTCCGAAGCTATTTGGTCTTGTTTTTCAATCCGAAATTCTGTTTTGTGGTTGTTTGTTGCGTCGTTAATCTTCCATGTGCTGCTTGAATTGCAATTCTGTCCACTTTGAGTTTTCCGTTTCGTTAGGTTGGTTGTCGCGTCTTTGTCTTGCTTGTCGAGTCGTTTGGGGCGGCCGCACCTTGTGGTGATGCTGTGAGTCCTTAGGATTAGGGTTCTTGAGTCAAAACAAAAAAAAAAAAGCCAAAGGCAAGAAGAAAAAAAAAGGGGCGGCTGCCTTACCTTGTTTTAACCCTTGGTTGTCCGAAATTAGGGTTTGTGTCGAGGGAGGGAACCATTGTGGGCTACCCAAAATTTTCTCCTTGCAATTCGTGAGTTTTGTGGACTGTTTTGGGGTGGTATAATTGCGGCTGACCAAGTCCAAAAGAAAGAAAAACCCTAGCCGTCCTTTGTTTTGCTTTGTTGTTCAAAAAAAAAACGAAAACAGCAAGCAAAGACAATATTTTCGGCCAAGCCAAGAAAGAACTTTCAAAGTTTTATTGCCAATTTGTTCAAGCTACATAAGTGGGTTCGAAAAAAAAAAACATCAAAAGTTTTGGTCCACTACTTCTTGAAATTCTTGAACACTTCGAGTCTTGGGAGCTTGTTTCACTCTCCTAGTGAAAAGTTTCTTGTATTCTCTTGCGGTAGTAAAGGGTTTTCGTGGTTTTGGAGTAAATTTCTTGGGAACATCTTGGGTAACCCGTTAGGGGGGAGCCTGAGAAGGGTTAGTTGCACCATCTTGATTGTCCATACCTCGTTGTTCTTGTCTTGAGCTAAACCAAAGTTGCCAAATTGTTGTGACCAGAATTGTCAAACTTGAATGCGGCCTTGTGGGGTAAGTCTTACGTGAGTGGTGTTTAAATAACCTAAAGCCAGCCGTGGACTTGATTGTATTTCCTAAGTACGATTGGTTTCCAAGTTCTTGATTAGTTACCATCTTTGATTGGTTTCCTAATCTTGTTTGGTTGCCAAGGGTGTTTGATTTCCAATCAAGACACAATTCCTACATTGTAGGCATCACTTTTCCTACTTTTTAGGAATTGCCTTCCTACACTTTAGCAACTTGCTCCTACTTTTTAGCCTACATTCCAGCCGCCACCTTGCCCTACTTTTTAGGGATTTCCTTCCTATATTTTAGCCATTACTTTCTCCTACATTTTAGGAGTTTCTTATCCTTTCCTTTCCTTTTCCTTTCCGGCCACTACCCCTACATTGTAGGTAGCTAGCCGCCACCATACCAGCCTGCTAGACAAGCCATTCGGACCTACTAACAAGCAAAGGTAGCTTGCGTTTGTAAAAAAAAAAAAAGTATTTTTTTTCTTCTTCTTTTCTTTTTGAGTCGTGTCTTCCTTTCTTCATTTTCCTTCCGTGTTTTAGTCTTTTTGTTTCCTTTCTTGGGGTCGTGCCATTTCATTGTCCCTCGAGTCAATCATTCCATTATTCTATATTCCATTGAGGATTGCCTCCTTTCTCGTGCTCCGACATTGGCGGTTGATTGTTTGCCTGGGAGGAGTTCTAATTTCTTCAAGGAGAGCTATCAAGAGGCTTTGAGAGCATTGGTAAGACTATTAGAGTGCTCTTTGAGTGACATACGCGAGGGTTGAGTGTATACACGTGAGGGAGTGAGTGAGACATACATATCTATACTTGTTTTGCTACTAACTTTTTGCAGGTCTCCTACATCATGTTAGACGGGAGCGAACCTTCCAAATTTGACCCCAAATTGAACAATCTAGCATTGATGGCGGAGTTTAAGCGCATGCTTAGGGAGTCTATGGAGTCCCTACACCAACGGGTGGACCAACTGGAGCTTTCTCAAGCTCGGCCCAACCCTGCCCATCGAGATGCTCCACCTCGCAAGGAGTTCGCTTCTAATAGCGAGGAAGACGACTTCATCTGTCGGCCAAAGCAGGACTATCGGAGGGCAGACGACGGACTCAAAGGGGTCAAGATCAAGATTCCCTCATTCCAAGGCAAATCTAATCCAGAGGCTTACCTAGAATGGGAACAGCGAATCGAGATGGTATTCGAGTGCCAGGATTACACCGATGAACAAAAGGTCAAATTGGCAACCCTCGAATTCATCGATTACGCTATTGTCTGGTGGGAGCAGGAGCGTACTAGTAGGCGCCACAATAGAGAACGGCCAATTAGTACATGGGAGGAGTTACGAACCACTATGAGAAAACGGTTCGTACCCAGCCATTACTACCGTGATCTATACCAGAGGCTCCAGACATTAGTTCAAAGGAAACCGTAGTTTGGAGGACTACTACAAGGAGATGGAGATCACCATACTTCGAGCAGACATCGTGGAGGATCGAGAGGCTACAATGGCGAGATTTCTTAACGGTTTAAGGCCTGAGATCGCCGAGTTGGTGGAGTTACAAAACTATGTGGATATGCCTGAGTTAATTGATAAGGCATCTAAGATCGAGAAGAGGCTTAAGAGGAGGGGTAACCCTCGAAACCCTAGCTTCTCAGCCGCGCCTTTTTGGAGGGGCAATCCAACATTTGAGCGAGAACGGCCTAGTGCAGGGATGTCTAAGTTCACTCCTAAATCCGAGCCACCCAAGCAGGCGCCAAAGGCAACCACCAAGCCTCCATTTGACTCCTCCAAACCCCGAAGCCGCGACAAGTGCTTCAAATGCCAAGGATTTGGGCACATTGCTTCTCAGTGTCCCAATAGGCGTACCATGATTGTCCTACCGAGCGGAGATGTTGTATCTGACGACGAGAACGAGTTCGCCGAGATGCCTCCATTACTGGATGAGGGTGAAGATTCCGAGGTGGAGGTTGAGGCCACTACCGAGCAAGTGGGTGTTGCTCTAGTAGCCCGTCGGGCTCTTGCGACCCAAGTCAAGAGAGTGGATGAGACCCAACGTGACAACATCTTCTACACATGATGTCACGTCAAAGGCAGGGTATGTAGCCTCATCATCGATGCAGGTAGTTGTACCAACGTGGCAAGCACTCTCATGGTGGACCACCTTTCTTTGCCCACGTTGAGGCACCCTAGCCCATACCGCTTGCAATGGCTCAATGAGAGTGGCGACATCAAAGTCACCAAGCAAGTGGTGGTGCCTTTCCGGATTGGGAAGTATGAGGACGAGATCCTTTGCAATGTCGTTCCCATGCAAGCTTCTCACATTTTGTTGGGACGGCCTTGGCAATATGACAAGAAGACTACTCATGATGGCTTCACCAACAAGTACTCCTTCTTGCACCACAACAAGAAGATGATACTTGTTCCTCTCACACCTCAGCAGGTGCATGAAGACCAACTGAGATTGCAATAGGAGCATGAACGAGAGTTGGCTAAAAAGTCAACCGACCCTAAAGCAATCATTAAGGCACCGACCGAGAGGACATCTACCGCTGGAACATCTGGTCGAATGGAGAAACGGCCTAACTTGCTTGCCAAGAACAGGGAAGTTCACAAATTACTTTTATCTAAGCAAGTTGTTTATATCTTATATTGCAAAGAAGTGATTTTACTCTCTCAAGAAGCACTTAGTGCCTTACCTCCTGAAATCTCTTCTTTGTTGCAGGAATTTGAGGACGTTTTTCCAAATGAGATCCCAAGTGGCCTTCCACCACTCAGGGGGATCGAGCACCAGATCGACTTCGTCCCCGGAGCATCCTTGCCAAACAGACCGGCCTACAAGATGGGCTCTGAGGAGACTAAGGAGATCCAACGGCAAGTAGATGAGTTTTTGGAAAAGGGTTGGGCTCGAGAGAGCATGAGCCCATGCGCAGTTCCAGTCATCCTTGTCCCAAAGAAAGAGGGTACTTGGAGGATGTGTGTAGACTGCCGCGCCGTCAACGCTATCACAGTTAAGTATCGTCACCCTATACCTCGTTTAGATGATATGTTTGACGAATTGTACGGTGCAGTCATTTTCACCAAGATTGATCTTAAGAGTGGCTATCATCAAATTCGAATGAAGGAAAGGGACAAGTGGAAGACGGCCTTCAAGACTAAGTATGGTCTGTATGAGTGGTTAGTTATGCCTTTTGGTTTGACTAACGCTCCTAGTACATTTATGCGCCTTATGAATCATGTGTTTCGCCCGTTCTTAGGTAAATTTGTTGTTGTTTATTTTGATGACATTCTGATATACAGCAAGAGTCTTGAGGAACATGTAGCACATGTACGAGCTGTTCTTGATGTTTTGCGCAGAGAGAGGTTATTCGCTAACCTTAACAAATGTACCTTCTGCACTAATGAGCTTGTTTTCCTTGGTTATAAGGTTAGTGCACAGGGCATTCGAGTGGACGAGAGCGAAGTCCGGCCATTAATGAGTGGCCCGTGCCCAAGACCATGAGTGAAGTTCGGAGTTTCCACGGTCTTGCGAGTTTCTATCGCCGGTTCGTGAGGGATTTCAGTACTATTGCTGCCTCTCTGACTGCCATTATCAAGAAGGATGTGAAGTTCGAGTGAGTGGAAACTCAGGCGAAGGCATTCCAACTCCTTAAACACAAGCTCACACACGCACCCTTATTATCCTTACCTAACTTTGATAAAACTTTTGAGGTTGAGTGTGATGCTTCTGGTGTAGGAATTGGAGCCGTGTTGATCCAAGAGGGAAGGCCAATCGCATACTTTAGCGAGAAATTGAGTGGTGCTGCTTTAAACTACTCCACCTACGATAAGGAACTCTATGCTTTGATTCGTGCACTAGAGACATGGCAACATTACTTGCGGCCTAAGGAGTTCGTCATCCACACTGACCACGAGGCGTTAAAGCATCTCAAGTCTCAACACAAGTTGAGTAAGAGACATGTACGGTGGGTCAACTTCGTGGAGTCATTTCCCTATGTGATCAAGTACAAAGCGGGCAAGACCAATGTCGTTGCCGATGCACTATTTAGGAGGTATGCCTTGATTGCTCTACTTGATGCTAAACTTCTTGGATTTGATCTCATTAAAGAACTCTATGATACCGACTCTGATTTTTTTGCTATCTATAAGTCTTGTGCTAAGTCGGGTTAGGGTAAGTTCTTCATACATGATGGATTTCTGTATTTTAATGATAAATTGTGCATTCCGTCATGTTCTATTCGTGAGTTACTAACTCGTGAAACTCACGGAGGTGGGTTGATGGGACACTTCGGTATCACCAAGACTTTGAGTGCTTTACATGAACATTTCTATTGGCCACGCATGAGGTGGGACGTGGAGCGAGTAGTGTCACGCTGCATTACCTGTCACCGTGCCAAGTCCAAGCTCCAACCCTTCGATTTGTATACACCACTGCCTATTCCTTCGGACCCTTGGGTTGACATTTCAATGGATTTTGTGCTTGGTCTGCCTAGAAGTAAAAGGGGTCATGATAGCATTTTTGTCATTGTTGACAGATTTTCTAAAATGGCTCATTTCATTCCATGTCATAAGACGGACGATGCCACTCACATAGCTGATCTTTTCTTTAGGGAAGTTGTCCGTTTGCATGGTGTGCCTAGGACTATTGTGTCTGATAGGGATGTTAAGTTTCTTTCGTATTTCTGAAAAACTTTGTGGGGGAAGTTGGGGACTAAGTTGTTATTCTCTACATCCAGTCATCCCCAGACCGATGGCCAAACTGAGGTCGTTAATCGCACATTGTCTATTTTACTCAGGGCCATCATTAAAAAGAATCTCAAAACTTGGGAGAAGTGCTTACCACATGTCGAGTTTGCTTATAACCGTACAGTTCATAGTGCTACACAGTTTTCTCCTTTTGAAATTGTTTACGGTTTTAATCCTTTGACTCCCTTGGATTTGATGCCTTTGCCTTTATCTGAGCGTACTAACCTTGATGGCAAGAAGAAAGCTGACTTTATCCAGACTTTGCACCAGCAGGTGAGGGCCAACATTGAAAATCGCACCCAACAGTACCTCAAGCATGCAAACAAGGGTAGACGTCGCGTGGTGTTTGAACCAGGTGATTGGGTCTGGTTACACTTGCGCAAGGAGCGTTTCCCTGTCCAACGTCGTAACAAGTTGCTACCCCATGGAGATGGACCATTCCAAGTTGTGGCGCGCATCAATGACAACGCCTACAAGCTCGATCTTCCTGGTGAGTATAATGTCTCGGCTACTTTTAATGTTGCTGATTTGAGCCCTTACCTTGCAGATGATGAGGTCAATTTGAGGACAAATCTTTCGCAAGAGGAGGGGAATGATGAGGAGGTCGAGAGAGCTATCCAAGTGGAGCAAGTAAAGATGTCACTGGGGCCTATGACACGAGCTCGCGCGAAAAGATTGAATGAGAAGTTACAAACATTGGTTCGTGCGACTCAAGAGTCAAGTGGAGAGCCAAAGGCCATCGAGGGCATCAATAAAGCTAGGCTTGTTGTCCTCGTTTCGGCCATCACTGAAGATTAGAAACCCATGATTCGGCTAAGGAGTCCATGGCCCATCATTAGTTTAATAGAGTGTAATAAAGAGGTCCAACTAACTTGTGGTTTGGACCTTAGTCGTTGTTAGTCCTTGAGTCAATGTACTAGGCCATGTGGGCTTTAGGTCCAATAGCACTTTAGTTGGGTACGGAGTTAGTCCCTTCGTTGAGCTGTCGGGGGTCTCGCTGCCCGGTCAGCGAGTCGGGGCCCCCCGGACCTTACGGGGTCTATGTCGTGGGGCTAGTGTCGGCCCAAGTAAATTTTGTTAGGTCTTAGTCACGGCTACAAATAGCCTAATGTCATTGTTTACATTCAGTTTTTGGATGATTAATAAAAATACACTTGAGAGTTCTCTCAAAAGCTTCATTGAAGCATCTTGAGTATCTTAGAATCATATCTTAGATATTCAATCGACTTATCAATCTAGGATCGCGCTAGATTGTGGCGTCCTCTACAAAATACCGAGGTTCGTTGACCACGTGATCAACGGGTTTAGGTGATCCGCTGCGTTCGTTTGTCATCAACGTGAGTCCTCACCTTCTAGATCCTTTCCTGTCTGTACGGGTTGCATCACAAGGTTGGTGCCGTTCGTATTAGGTGGAGCTCAACCATATACCTAAATGTATTGGGTTACGCTCCATCAAACATGAGCTGAGCTAATCTTGGGCTTGCATGTTAGGTCCAATTTTAATACAAGCTAAGTTCAGTCTCCAATGAACTGAGTCTATTTAAAGTTCAAATAATATGTATGCATAACACAATGTCACATTAAACAGCTAAAACGATCATCAAGCTTTCAAAATTGCACCAGTTGCTCACCAATCTTGATGTAAACCCGATTCTCCAAGGACCACTCGAGAAGAAATCGAATCGATCAGGCAGCGGAAGGATCTATCTTGATTAGGTTATAGATAAATTGGATGGATTCTAGACAATCAAGAACCTCTTGAGATTGAATAGAAGGGTAGAATGGCGCCACAATTCAACATGATCTTGAATTGATAAGCCAACACTTGAACAAAGGAGACATGACTCACTTTGTATCAAGGAACGTTTCCAAAGGAACACGAAAGAGAAAAATTCTCAAATTTCATTCATAATTGTCTAACTACTGAAAATATCATAAGCTTGGCTATTTATAGCCTTACAAGACTCAAAAACCTAATCTAAATTGGAAACAATACAAGTTTCCTTATTTGACTTGACTTCTAAACTTGATACAACTCCCTAAATAAATTTAGAAGCAATCAACTACTTACCTAAAATAACAAGACACTTAAAATCGGCTCTCAAAAGCATGCAAGCTGGCCAAATTATTTCTCGAATTAAAATGACTAAGACACGACTAGAAAATACTCCAAATGACTAACTAAAACAACTAAACATCAATATATAAAGACCGCATGAAGTAGATGGGCAGAAGACTTATGCTTATAAAGCATACCCACGCCTTCTAATGACTTTGCTGCGGTGAATTAATTAACAGCAGAAGAATTGTCCTTATAAAGCGCGCCCGTGCCTTATAACGACTTTGCTGAGTTGAAGCCGAATGAACTAGAAATTGAGCCCGATTGCACCATCAACCATCAAACAAATTTCCTTGAACTTGAAGGGAATCTAAATCTTCATGTTCTCATCAAATCTTTTTTCTGGCCAAAATGATCATTTTTATTTGTTTAAAACGAGCCATATGGGTCATTCCGGCGATTTTATTGTCTTTTCCAGACTAAAACACACTAAATGATCTACACGAATAGTTTATAAGGGGTAGAAAAGTCTAAAAAATTTTGGGCAATGGATAATAAAATAAGAAAAGAGAAAATATAAGTAAATTATTTACACTAAGTATTTATTTTTTATTTTCAATAACAAATAACACAAAACAAGAATTTGGTAAAAAAATATAAATTATTTAGAATAAGTAAATACTTTTTAATTTCTTATGATAATTAATTTTCTTCACGAGAAATTTGTTAGCACATTAGCATTGAAATTTGTTTTCATAGTACGAATTGAGGAGGAAAAAGAAAATTAAACAAATATTAAAGAAAACTCCAAAAAGGAAAAGAAAAAGACAAATGGTCATTTATCAATATTCTTAAAATGAGCATATTTAAAATACATAATTGTTTCATAGCACATTAGAATAATTGGTCTTTTGCTAACCAAATACACAAGAGTAATCCTTTTCTTACCTTGATTCAAAGGATATTTAAAATGCACTAAAAGTTACTGTAAGCAAAGAGTATTTTGACAAGACTAATTAGTAAAGATTAAACTTCCTTTATATTCCGGAAAGTATAAGAATACATTTTGTACCCTCCTTGCACAACGCGTCTACGTGTACTCACAAACTAGTGGACGCTTAGAAAACTAGTGGACGCTTAGAACACTTGGTGGAGTCAAACTAAAAATGGCTTTCTTTAGAGTCCCTCCTTGAAGTTTCTCCACAAGAACAGACATCAAGAAATTTGTTCAATCCCCTAGCACTGCCGCAGAACAGGTTAGACATAAAATTAGGTCAGGTAAAAAGCCATAAAAAAATAGCTGGTAAATAGAATGACAATTGCAACTTTATTGGAAGGTCTAAGTCAAAGGTGCGAAGTAATCTGCTGTTATCTTTCAGAGGTAACTCTGATTCAAATAAAATTCCATTTCCAAAACACTCAAAATTAATGAACAAAATGACCCTACAATCACGTTCACCTAACACTAATTTATTCTTCAAGACACTATAAAAGTATGCAAGAAAACAAAGCATATAATGTATTCTTTTTCTCTTTTTGGATTAGAAAAAGCAAGTAGGCACGCTTCTGTAGAGACTAGGAGGAGAACACCGCGTGATGTGCAGTGAAATTTTCAAGGTTGTACACCAGAACTGCCCAATGATTCAAATTCAAATATTGAGTATGAAAAGTTACACAAAGATGCACCAAAAACTTTGCCATTCTATTTTTGTAGTTTTATTAAGCAGTGAATATGAATACTAAGATCATTAAGATGCTCCTTACTTCTGCATAGAATGAAAATAGAATTAAAAAAAGACACATGTAATGGAGGAAAAGGGGAAAAATATAGCTCGAAGAAATATACAAAGCAAGTTGTTAGTTCGTAAAAAAGACATTCAATAGCGCTATAAGTTGTTTTTTGTTGATAAAAACCACAACTCAAGTTGTCAGTTCCTAGAAAAGGATATTTAACAACAATAAGTTTCTTTTACAATATATTCAAACGAATAATGAAATGCATGTACATGCACCATAAAGAGAAAATCTACTTAGTAAGACTAAACCCATACCAATGCCAATTGAACAAATTGACAAAGAAAAGAAAAAGTATTTCTAATTGGCCACAAACAAAATGATTCTAGACTTTCAATGACTAATAGCATCAGAGAGCTTCACTTCATTCTGACTTTCCTTTCGTTCCCGCGAAAGCAAATACCTATCCAGCAGTGAACGATGGGTTTAGAAACTCACTTTGTGGATGAAACTCCAAGTTAAAAGCTATAGACAAGAAGCAATGTCATAAACCAGATTACCAAACATTTGAACAAAAAAATCCTAAAGAAAATATCAGAGGAATTTGAATTTCTATGGAACACTTAATTTTGATCAGAAACATCAAATTTTTGGGGAAAAAAAGCAATTTATACCAATCCATAATAATAGTCCCAAAGTCAAAATAAGAAAATAAATAAGTAAAAGGAAAAAACTAACAAATCTTCCAAACAAGCGAAATATACGCTTTTCTAAGAAAAATTAGTTCCACTCAATCTATATGAAAGTTGTAAGTCTCAGTGATGAGAAAAGCTAATATCCCTAATCTCTTGCTTCTTTCATTCAATGCATGCCTTTTCCTTGCTCAAGGGTTCTGGCCAAATTCCATCTAACTATCTAGTGTAGACATCGCCATACAACACCAAAAGATTAGGGCCAAATATTAAAATTATGAACTTTTATTATAAGTTTTGTAGAAAAGAGATTGTCTTTGAACTTTCTAATCTCCTTCTCAATGATTCACATGAACCTAAACAATATTTCTAACATAGAATAGCAATTATATCTAGCGTAGAATAGCAATTCCATGCAAAAAGATTTACCTCAACCTTTATTCCATCCTTGGAGATTCTTTCCTGCGCATTAGAGAAGGAATACAATTTAATTAGTACCTAAACTCAATGGCAAAAGGAATAAATACCAGCTAAAATAGACATGAAAAATCAGCTTCAGTATTAAATAGTTCCTAAATAGAAGCACTACACATCTCAAACCCTAATTAGAAAAGAATTCCTACAATAAAAATAAGCAAGGAAAAAAAATTTAAAGAACAAGACAGTACAAGCAATGAGATCTGACAAAATTTCTTGATGATATTAAAGAAAATAACCCATGAGCATCTTCACACTTCAAGTGCACGAGAGGTAATTTTAATGTTTCTAAAGAAAAGAAAAGGAAAATATCTCAAGAACCGAAAAGCAACAAAGACAATCTTAACCAAAGCCAGCAAGAATAATTATACCCAGCAGGATATTGCATCATCAGTAGAACAATTCAATCAAATAAAACTTAGATCTTTAGACATATTCAAAGTGTAATACATTTGAAATTATTCTACCTAAAGCAATAGTAAGCTTAATCTATGATGTTCCTTATTCCTCCTTGTTTTGATTCTAAAATCGTCTAACTAATGCCTTGAATTTTTGTGGCACTATACATTTATTATTACTTTAAGCTTTGAACTGCATTACTTTAAGCTTTAAATGTACACCATAAATGCTAATTTTAGCAAATCCAATGATAATTAACATTGATAACCCAAAATATAGCTCTTCTAGTACCTAATTCCCACAAATTGAAATGAAACCCCAAACCAAAAAGTATAAATGATTCTACTATCTACCTTATCATTTTGCTTGAAAGCTATTTGAATCCTCACACAGTCTTACCAAAATCAAATCTTATTGTCAGTATAATAAATAATTGCACAATGAATAAACCAGCAAAAAATGAAAACTCAAAGCAAAAACAATCTGATGTGATCCTAAGCATTATCTGATCAATTACTTTCAAACTCTTACCATCTATAATGAGTTGATCAAAATCCAATTTTTCAATCATTCTAATAACCAATTCTACAACCATAAATGCAACTCACACAAATTTTTTCTAAAAAAAAATCGCTTAGGACTATGAAATTGTATTATTTCTTCTTTCTTTTTGCTTCAGATTCAATAATAGAAAGTCAGACTTTTTTAAAAAAAGGCAAACAAGAAAGAAACTCAGAAAACTGCTCAAGTTACAAAGAAAAAGTAACAAAAAAAACTTACAGCTTTGAATCAAACCAAAGATCCGTTCTTTCCCTTCATCTGTTTCACCTCATTTTCATTTCAAAAAATCAAATAAAAATGTATTTTGAACTAAAATAAAACCTTACAAAAGCTGCTTAAATTAAAATAAAAAAGAAACCTATAGACCTGATTAGGCTGAAGATCCATACTTTTCTCCTCATCTGCTTATTCTTCTTCTCATTTTCTCCTTCTGATCAGGGAAAATATTAAACAAAAAATACTCATAGAACCAGCTTAAATTTCACAAAAAAAAGGTGAAAACAAAAGCATACATGTTCGGATGAAGATCCATTTTTCCCTTTCCTGCTTCTTCTTTTCATGGCCTTCTTTTTTTTTTTGTCCCATTTCTCCAGCTATTTAAAATGGGAACCTGAACATAATCAAAGCAAGGCTATTAGAAATTTGTTGCAATTGTGAGAAGCTAATACAAAGAAAAATCAAAGATTCCTTAATCTTGCCTTCAAACCAAATTGTTCCATTTTGACCAAAATTATGCACGAATCTAGTTTCTTGTTTTCATGAAACTCTATTTGTCCTCTCAAAAGTTTCCATTTATCCATTTAATGGTGAGATGAGGAATAAAACCCGTAAAGTAAATTTCACAAATTTAAATATGTAAACAAATCATTATAATTTACAAAATAAGCAATCTTGGCAATGGTGATTCGATGCACACCACAAATGTCCACTACCTGAGGCATGACAATGTGTATGTCAGGCGTATCCAAACTTGGCAACAAACTATTCTAAAATAAAAACTCATATGCTATCTTACCCAAACAATATAGACAGTCTAAATGAGTAAGAAATATAGAATTAACCTCTTGAATGGCAATAATTCTTAAAAGTTTTCTTACAATAAAAGCATAATGGTCAACAACAAATCCAGTAAGTATTAAGTTTTGCATAGTTGTATACCCCTAATGCTTAAAAGTAAGAATTAACCACCATTTTTTCTTTCTTCCCTCTCTTGACAAAAATCTAAGCAAAAAACCATAGAGCAAATCAATAAATATATGAAGAGTAAAGCCTAAAAAAATTGTCCACTTAAACATTTTTTTCCTTAGTAAAATTTGAATAATTCTTCATGTTTTTTCCTATAATAAAAGATAATTAAATAAAATAAGAGACCAAAAAAAACCTTCTGTAGCAAACAAAATAGTATTTATGATTCCAATACAGTGAATTAATGGTGTGCAAATAGTGAAGGACTGAAAGGCAGAAATTAAGAATAAACCATCTAATAGTGAACATGCTCAACACTAAAGCAAGATTAAAAAAAATAAAAAAAGGACTGCATTTTTAACTTACAATGTTTGTTATTCCATGAACTCGTTTCAAAGCGACTGCATCTTCAATCATTTGCGCCTTTAACATGAACAAAGTAAATTAATAACATAAAAGAATTAAAAAAATTAATAACATAACCAAAAGAAACATAAAAAGAAGATGATTTAAGGAAATAGGATCTAAATGCAAAGTAATCCTAACATCTTTTTGTTATTTTAGCTACAAAAAATTCTCATTACCTTTTCAAGGAATAGAGAAACTGAAAAGACTGGCATATTACCAGACCAAACTTTGAATTGCCCATAAACATTGAAATCATTTTCATAAAAGCAAAAATCTAAATAAGCAAGAAACATGTAGTAAACACTTAAATGGCAGCAGATGGTAAGAAATTTCTCTGCAATAACAGGTTAATACTCAATCTGCCATATTTACTCTATATTCACTTTATATTCTTAAAATGTTATCCCTAGCAGATGAACTCAAACCAATCTTCTAGGAACAAAATAAACAAAAATTTAATCAAAAAATGGTATTCTTGTAAACCTAATTTAAAAAGTACTCGTTTAAAGGAAGAAGGGCAGGCAAGATTCATGCATATACAAATATATAGGGAACATGTACTTAAAACGAGCATCTCAACTAATGGCTCCTTGATCAGTTTCAGTACTTTTATCAGCAACTAAGAAAACAGAACATTTGTTGAAAAAAAAAAACTAAGAAAACACAAAAGTATTCTTTTTCTTTTCTTTTAAAGAATCCATATACACTCTCCGGAAAACGAGAACCAAAAGTTCACAAGGGAAAAAATAAGAAAAATAGTTTTCTCAAAAATAAAGACAAAAAAATAACTAGAGTTTTTAACAGTCATTGACATGAAATTTGATCTCCACAAATGGAGACTTTGCGTTGGTTACCATATGGATCATCTTTTGTGAGTCAATAATTGAACATACCCCCGCACATAACAAACCCAAAAAAAAAAACCATCAGTGGAGCCATGAAAACTCCATTTTCCAGAGTTTCTCGACAACCTTTTCCTTCAGTTTCTCTATCAAGTAATTTTTCCATCTATAATAAATATCATACAAGTTTGTATAGAGGGCTCTAGAGACCCAAAAGAAAGAAATAAGTAACATAGAAACAAGTACATTAGTCATGTAGTTATAAAATCTTTGGTTTGACTCTCAACTCTTCCATTTTCCCTTCTCCATTGTGAAGCTTTAGAATTTCAATTGAAACTTTTTTTTGGGCTTTACTTTATTTTATTACATCATTAATTTTGTATGTTTTGATGAGGCAACTCTTGTGAATTAGATTATACTAAATCTTTAATTTTTCAAATTTGAGCTCATGATAATTTAATTCATCCATCCATGTCAACATGGGACTTAAAATTCATGCATCTTTAATATTTTTCCACAAATTCTTTGATTTACATACAATATTATCCAACTGACAAGAGGTTCAGTGTCCTTACCTTTCACATCCATTGGCAAGAACATTATGTTTCACAAACCAAAAAAAAAAGGGAAAATCAACACAAGATGTTTCAGTTTCGTCTTGCATCCAGTTTGCCATCTGCTACAGAATTTCTCTTGGGCGTTCTGTGGCAGAGCAGATCCAGATCAATAAGGCTGCCTTCACATTTCATTCTGGTTGACTTTCAGATTTTACATTCACCGATAAACTCTTATTCTTTATATCCTGCAGGTTTCATGATATGGATTACCGGTCTAAAGGGCACAAAATTGACGAATTCACAGCAATATTAAACTTTGATGATTACTTTTTAATAAGACATAGAAAGAGCCGTCGAATGGGTTTTATTCTAACTGTAACGTGTCGCGCCCCATTTTTGAAAAATAAGAAAAAATAATGATTGGTTTTAAGCAAAATGGAATTTTGGTTTTTTTTGTTTTGATTTGAAAAAAATGTGTTCTTGATTTGTTAGAAAATAAATAAGGAAAATGAAATGGGTCTAAATGGGACTTTAAAATGCGACGATTTGACCCAAAATAATAGTTTAAAAAGGGTTTTTAATAAAAAACAGGAGTCGCCACTTGGTATTGAGTTAAGGTGTACCAAGTCACCTAAAATGAATTTTTTAAAGAAAATTATGGAAAAACCCTTTTTAAACGACTCCAAGTCTACGTAAATCAAAGGAAAAGGTTCGGGAGTCGCATTTGAAGAGAGGGAAAGGTAAGGATAAAAATCCAAGGCACCCTCTCAACCTAGCCAAGGCTAGTTGCGCGACTTAGTCAAAAATTTTCTTATTTTAACCTAAAAATTTATCACATTTGAAAGTCACTATATGAATGCAAACCCTAGACCTAAGGGGATATCGGGGGGCAAAATATTTTTTCGAAATTATTTGATGCAAATCGCATTAATTGCGACGCCCAAAAGTGAACTTTCGAAGAAGTCACAGATTATGCAAAAATATGAGGCTCAAACAAAACAAAAGAAAAGGAAAAATAATAATAAAAAATAATCATAATTGTACAAATATACATGTCCTAAAGGAATGCATCATGTCAGGTATGGGGGACTAATATTCGTGACTCGATTTTCCCTTTTTATAGAGGGAATACGAGCGTGCTAAGGCTAGAGAGCCAAACTTGTCCATATCCCATATTCAAGGGGTATTTCCTAATCTAGTCAAGCAAATGATCTAACCTAATTTCTATTTTCCTAAATGAAATGCAAGTCTAATGTCATGTTTTCATACAAAGGGGTAAGGAATATACTTATAAGGGAAAATATGGGACAAGGGATAGATATGGAGAAACATGGGATAATAGATGTACATATATAGGGAAAGTATCATACAAAATGGTAAAAACCCTAAAAGTAAAAGACATGCATGATATGAAGTGATTTCATCACGCAATTATGATCTAACGCTCGAAAGGCTCCTAAAGGGTCTAGCATTGGACTAGCCCATGTCTACAAATTCTCACTAGCGTTGGACTAGTGGAAAATCGAAACCAAGGGCCACAACTAGCATTGGACTAGTGTGGAATCGAGAAAGGGGGGCCACAACTAGCGTTGGACTAGTGTGGCGACGTCTCACATTTATTATAATCAAATAACTTCATGTAAAACATAATAAAGCAAATAAACACATAAATCACATAAACACATAACACATAAGCATGATATCTAGATGCAAGGTCCTAAGAAAGTGGTAACACATAGCACATAGGCATGCAAATCACACAAAAGCAAAAATAAAGCAAATAATACCCTAATTATTACATGAGGGGGACCCTACTACAATCTAAGGGGAAAAATGAATGAAATAACCTAACTATTACAACTTTGGCGTTTAAATGCCTTGCAAACAACCAAAAATTAAAATAAAATAAATATACTAAATTAAATAACTAAAACGAATAAATGCAAGAAAAACATTCAAAAGACATGCAATTAAACACATAAAGTCACATAGGGGCACATAGGATCAAATAAAGCATAAAATAAGGGATAGAGTGTACCTCCCTTGAGTTGGGGCCCTAATGACACGAATTTACTTATTAACCCTCCAAAATAATAAAAGGGGTCAAGGCACCACTTTAATTAACAAAAATAATCACGTGAAATGGAAATAAACACGAAATTAAATCACTCAAAGCGTTCGAATGAACTAAACAACCTCTACTCGACCAATTAAACAAATAAAGACCCAATCAAAATCACAATTATTACCAATATGAAGGATCTAAAAGGAAATCAATTAAACTCAAGGGACCAAAGTAAAACTTACCCATCAAATGCTAAAATTCATAAAAAAAAATAATGAAAACTTATTTATTAGATTTAAACAACAAAATTAGTTAAAACTTTATTAAAAATCCGAATTAAAATCATAAATTTCTCAAAGATTTTGAAACCTTAAAATTTTATCATGAATATTCTGTCCAAAAATCATGTTAAGGCATTTTAGAAACAAATGGCATGCTGGCATTAGAGAAAACTTAAGAGGTCAAAACGAAAATTTTGAAAAGGTTCCCATGCATGCATCGCAAGCTTGTTGCAACCGAAGCTTTCTTCTGCAACTCTTTCCAGATTATTCAAATGCACTCTCCTTTCTATCCCAACACAGCTAATCTCAACCTAACATCAAAGTTTTAATCTAAGCAACAAAAATCGACCTTTTAACGTTCAAACAAGGAGCAAAAGATAGCCACAGGAAAGCAATCCTCTTAGCAACTCATGGAAGTAGCATAAAAGGAAGGAAAACAGCAGCTTTTATATGCTTTGAAAAATCAGCAACCTCATGCGGCCAATGTTAACAATCATCTCAAACAAGAATCCAACCACAAGCTTAACATTAAGATAGCATACTAAACATACAAGAGAGGGAAAACAGCAATGTGGGGAGGGGCTTGCAAAACCAGGTTTGTTTAAAACAAACTTTCTACCAGTTTCTAAGTTTTCTATGGAAGCTAATGAGAAAGAGACGTTAGATGCGATCTTTTTTCATCCCAACTCAACTAGTCTCAACCAAACATCAAAACCTCAAAAAGAAACACGGAACTGGACATCCAAACAAACCAAAAGAAACTAAGAATGAAATCATACAGATTCTGGTAAAAAGTTTCATGCAAATTCATGAAGAAATCTTCTGCAACTTTCATCCGAGAGCCTCTATGGCTCCATGCAAACTTTCGGCAAAACAAGATTCATACAAAACTATAAACCAACCCCAATTAAACATGGCTAAGCAAGGGAATTCTTGGAAAGATCTCATGCAAGATTCATGCAAATGCTACATGCAAGCTCATGAAAAACATTTCTGCAACAAATAAAAGTTCTCGACAGCCAACTTATGAAGCTTTCTGCAGATTTCATACCAGACTTCGGACCCAAACACACAGCTTTGCTCAAGAATTTTTCGACCAAAATCATAATTCACAACTAAGCAACAAGACACATAGCTTCAGCATCCAAACAAGCAAAAAACAATATCAGAAAAATGCAAATTTTCCTCAGAAGCTGCCTTCTCCATTACTGATTCTTTGCTGCAACTTTGTAGCTTATTATCCTTATTAATCATCCATAAACTTAAACCAAAACCAGATGAAAGTAATTACCATAACCTTATCAGCTAATATACCACAAAACACAAGCCACCAACATGCCAAACTCTAGTGTGAAACTTGCTGAAAATTCGATAGAGGAGGCCCAATAGGACATACAACAACAAAATGAAGGGAATGGGGATAGCTTCCAGTAGCTCAAAACGGAATCACTCTTTCCCATAGCATTAGGAATCGTGCGGAAAGAAAAACCAAGTCCCAGGGACACGGCACTCCATAGGCAAAATTAGAGCAACAAAACAGATAAAACAACAAACATTACAAACATCAGCAGCTTCCTCATGTGACCGGATACCCATCAAGACAAAAGCTACAAGAGGAAAACTCACGGAAAAAATGCGTATATGGTGTACCTATCAAGCCACAAGCAAAACCCACACTTCTGTTCCTCAAGTCCAGACCCAACCTATGGATTCTTAGCTCAAACAGAAGCAAAGCTTAACCCTCTTCGCATAACAAACCCAGACATGCAAACGGAGTGTGTCGGATGAAATGCAAACGAAAAACAGATGTATTTAGCTCTAGATTTTAGCGACAAAAAGTAAGAAAACACAAGAGCCATCAGACCTGGCAAGATCCCAAAACACAGGACAGACAAAAAACAACTTTGGCCTGTGAAATGCAAGTGAACGAAAAAAAAACAGCAGACTGTCTCTGAAAATCATCTAAGCGTAAAACTTTACTTAGTAATTCAACATCCACACGTGAGCAAGAACCCAGAATCTCTGGTTACGCAGACCAGATTCCACATGAAACGGAAATAGACAAGAAGAAAGGCTGAAGACTACCTGTTTTCCACCTTTGGACTTGAATTTTTCAGCCTGGTTTGATGAGGAGATCGACTGCAGACCCTGATGAAGAATCCTGAAACTGGATTTTCAGCCTTGGATCTCCCCTTTCCTTGTTTGTTTCTTTCTGCTTGGTTTCCTCCTACTCCTCAAGCTCTATGGTTTCCCGAAACCCTTCCTCGGCTCTCTCTTGCTTAGCCTTGCCTGTTTTTCTCCCAAAGTTCCTTTCTTTTACTCCGTTTTTTTTTCCCCGTTGCTCTCTCTTTCACCTTATCTCTCACCCTACCTTCCTACGGACGCTACCCTAAAGATCTCTTCTTTTCTCTTTTCCACTCTCCCTGCCGTCACTCACTCTTGCTTCTGTTTTTTTTTCTCAAAGCCCGTAGCTTTCCTCCTCCGCTGGTTTTCCGCAGCCTTCCCCTTCAGCCCCCCCCCCCCCCCCCCGCGATTCTCAGCTTTTCCTTTCGCTTTTATATGAAACAAAACTCTCAAACCCTCACCTCAAAGGTGAGGATGAGAGCTGAGTTTTTCTTCAAAAAACTTAAGCCATCCGATCATTCTTCTTCTGGAATCTTCCTTGTTACATATTGGGGTGAGGTGGCCTGTGTTTTGGGGAAAAAGAAAACAACAAAAAGAGGTGAAATGGATTTACTCGGCCAGCTCCAAAAATCCCGTTCGTGGCCTCGTACGAAAGAGATGATGAATAGTGCTGGATTTGCACGCGCGAGGCTTCACCCCTTTTTTTTTTTTTAAAACAAAACTTATTTTAGTTCTTTGTTTTCTTCCTTTTCTGTTTTTTTTCCAATGAATTAATTAATTAAAATTAATTAAAAGATGATTTTCTAAACAAAATGAAAATAAAACCAAAAATGAAAAACTTAAACAAAGTCAACTAAAATGAAAAAAAAATGCTAAAAAATGTCTAAAAATCATGAGATTAATAAATAAAAATAGATAATAGTTATCAATAAAATTAAATTAAATTAAAATTTGGTGTCTACAGTTTATTAAAATTTGGTGTCTACAGCTGGCGACTTTATAATTAATGAGACAAACTCTGTAAGTTTCTTGAAATCTTTTGACAAGAAGACAATTTCTCCTTGTAACGGATATAAACTATGTATATACCTTATGGATTATTTTTTCATACACTGACAGTATAGTGATTTTTTTACACTAACAACTATTGTTGTATGCTACATGTATATGGTTTAAATTTCAAATTTGAATCTATATTATATGACATGATCTAAACCTACTATTATAAAAAAAAAATTGTACATTGAAAGTGTATAAAAACTGACTCTTACCTTATAGCAAAAATATAATCGAGATCTTGACACTACAACAAAAATGGCCTTTCCTGACATGCTTATAAGGACACTTGCTGGTTTGTGTCATTATAGTAAACGTATCATGACACTTATTAATCAACTCAATAATATGTACTATAATTTTTTTATTTTATCTAATATAAAAATAATAATGTGCCTTTAGACTACCTATCATGACACTCGGGAAAATGTGAGATGTAAAAAAAAAAAAGAAGATAGAAAACGACATCGTTTTATTTTGGCGCCAAAACACTTGGTGAAGTACTCTAAAGTTTCATTTTGCCGGCAAAAAGACTTGGTGAAAATTTTCTTCTTCTCATCTCTCTCACCTCTCCGCAAACAAGCTATCTCGGCCAAAAGAAAGTTGTAGGAATCCAAGCACCTTGAAAACCATCTTCATCTTTTCTAACTTCAACTGTTGTCCCTCAGCTAAGACATCTGGAAGGGCAGGCAGGAAGTAAAAGTTAGAAGATTGGAGCTCTACATTGGGAAAGCGGGAAGATACTTCAGGTGAGCATATGTTGTTCCAAAAAAAAAAGTGGTAAACACAATGAAGCTGTTGCCCATAACCTATTCGATAAAATGTCAATTCCCCTTGTTTTTCATTTTTTTCTCTGAATCTCTTTTAATGTTAATCTATGAAACTTAGTTGTAATTGAAGTTCTCTTTAAGCAGCTAGATTTTTATGAATAGAAATCGACTTGGAAGCTCTTTGATGCAGATCAAAACAGCAATGGGGTGATTGGAATGACCTTTTTCCAAGACAAGTACAAAAGTTTAAGAAATAGGTTGATTGAAATTAATATTTAAGGACTTAATTAATGGACTTCTGGTTGAACTGCACATTGGTCATGCTCTGGTTATGCATCCGTGATCATATGAACTGGGAAACAATCCATATATTATAGACTGGTTTGAGATTAGTAAAATCTTTGTTTGCCTGTATAATTACGATACTATATACAATAACATACATGATATGAAGTATGAACGCATTCGTTTTTTCCAATTACCTATGCCGTCAGTTGCATGCCTTTCTAAAGAGATAACTTATAAAATTAATCACTACACACCTGAGATGTATGTATACTTTGATGGAAATTTAGTAAGAGTCTTGAATTTCACCTTTAGTCTTCACGCTCATGTGTTTGTTTAACCTTTGACATTTCAGATTGAACTTAGGAATTTTGCGAAGACGCGAGCTTGTTCTAAAATTAACTACACACCAGAGGCACGAAGGGCTTTGTTCTGTTATTAGGTAAATAAAATTTCTATCCGCTTGCTTGCAATTTCTGTTTTTATAGATTGTTGAGAAATTTTGTATTTTGTTGATTTCCTTTATTTGCTGGGCTGCTTGATTTAGTAGACTGTAAATTCTTGAACTTGAAATTAGGGACTTGTAAGCCACGACCTGAGTTTAAAAAATCGGGACGACTGCCTCCTTCCTGAATATATATATCTGCGGCTGCCTAATAAAATTGGAAAATGGTGTAGCTTTTCTCATTCCAGTTGTTCTCCATAAAATTCACTACATTATTTGCATAAGTTGCAGAAGCAATGGAGGCTCTACTTGTCTGTTGTCTTGGGACTGTCACAAAAGTCTTATCCAAATCAATTAAAGACTTTTATTGCCCTCCGTTTTTAGCATGATTGTTAGGCAGTAGATTCCTAAAGATTAGCTGTTCCAATGATCACTAGCTACCTATGGTATCAACCCAATTGCCAGCAACAAAATCCAACTTGAAATAGCAATGCTTCTTCTTGAGATTTTGTTCACTGCTTTTGTTCAATCCTTGAAATAGTAACGCTTCTTATTCTCAATGATTTGATGGGATTTGTCTAGTTTTCTAAGTACTAATGTGTAGTTGTCGTTTTCATGCTGTTGGAAGCTTGTTGGAGGACATTTATTTATATTAAAAGTTGGATGGATTTTCCAAAAACAAGTGAAAAGTACGAGGCAGGACTTCAAATGTTTCTAAACTTCGCATTTTCTAGATCAAGTTGTGACAGAATGATTTTGTGTCCTTGCAAAGATTACGGCATGGGTGTTTGTGTGACTAAAATGGAAGCATATGATCATACCGAACTTGGGTTGTTTTCCTAGGGGTCTAGCGTTGGACTAGCCCATGTCTATGAATTATCACTAGCGTTGGACTAGTGAGAAAAGTCAGAACAAAGGGCCACAACTAGCGTTAGACTAGTGTGGAGTTGAAAAAGGGGCCACAACTAGCGTTGGACTAGCGTGGTAACGTCATACATTAATTTATAACTAACTAATCATGTAAAACTATTAAAAAGCAAATAAACACATAAATTCACATAAACAGGTAGCAAATAAGCATAATATCTAGATGCAAGATCCTAGGAAAGCGATAAACACGTAACACATAAGTATGCAAGGCACACAAAACAAATAAAGCAAATAAAATCCTAACTATTACATTAGGGGGCCCTAACTACAATCTAAGGGGGGAAAAACGAAACAAATAAAATAAATACCTAACTATTACATATACTATCTAAATACAGATCTTGAATCCCCTAACTATTACAACTTGACATTTAAATGCTTTTTAAATAATTAAAATTGACCTAAAATAAATATTTAAAATTGAAACAAATAAAGCAGATAAAGAAATAAAATAAAACATTCAAAAGGCATACAATTAAACACATGAAATCACATAAGTGCACTTAGAGTCAAATAAAGCGAAAATAAGGGATAGAGTGTACCTCTCTTGAGTTGGGGCCCTAATGACACGAATTTACTTATTTACCCTCTAAAATAATAAAAAGGTCAAGGCATCACTTTAATTAACAAATAATCACAAAAAACGGAAATAAACACAAAATTAAATCAATCAAGGTATTCAAATAAAAGTAAACAAACCATATTTGACAAATTAACACAAATAAGGACCCAATTTGAAAGAATTAAGGAAATTAAGGGATCAAAATCACTATTTTTACAAATATTAGGGATCTCAAAGGAAATCAATTAAAATCAAGGACTTAAAGTGAAATCTACCAATCAAATGCTAAAATTCACAAAAATAATCGAAAGCCAATTTACTACGATTAAACAACAAAGACACCAAAATTCCAAAAAGAACCAAATTAAAACTATAAATCTAGAAAAGGTTACTAAACCTTCAAATTCATCCTAAAATTTATTAAAAATCTATCCAATAATCATATTAAGACAAATTAAAGAGAAATGGCATGTCAAGGGAACAAAATCGATTAAGTCATTTGATTAGTTAGGCCAAAGTAGCATTAGACAAAAGCCAAGGGGCTGGAATGCAAATTCTTGGCAAATTTCCATGCAAACTCCATGCAAACCACGAAGGAAACAAGTTTCTGCAACTATCTTCCTATGCTATTCAGCTTCAGCAACCGAAAACTACTCACAATTTGCTATGTGAGCAAACAAAATCATACCAATCTTATAACATAATCACCAAAGCATCAACTCAACCACCTAATTTTTGTAAACAGAAATTCTAGAACAAGGATATTGCAAGTAATCAATGAGAGAAATGGAGAAAGACTTCTACAACTGCAAAACCAGCTAGTCCACTCTTGCCGCAGCTTTTCTCATTGAACCGAAACACATTGATGTGAAGAGACTCGAACCAAACCAAAAACAAATGCAATAACCTCAAACCCATGTTATTAACATCACCTAAAATGCATCTACCTATTTCCATCACATTCAATGATGTAACTAAACGTGAAAACAAAAAAAATGCAGCAATGATGCAAATAAAGAAACTTGGGACACGGAGGGAGGGGACATCCAACCAGCTTTTTGGACACAAAATGCAACAAATGCTACCCGAATGTCTGCTAAAATTCGGCTCTAGAAATTCCAGAAAGATAAAGTAACCAAAGAAAGAAAAAAAAAATTGATTTACACATTGCTGCAACAAGTCGAAATACATTGAGCCTACCGCAGCAGACTTTTATGCACAATATCTCGACCCAATGCAATCTAAACCCAGGCAACAAGATTATCAAGCATATTCCATACTTTTCAACCTAAAACCTTAGGTGTTAACACAAAAAATTCAGAACAAAGCATGCAAACTTTCGGCAAGAATTTCTACAATTTTCTGCGTTTCATGTCAAACGTAGCCAAACATGGTTTCAACAAGCATCAAACTTTAAAGCCCAAGGCAACAACATTGCACACATCTGACTCCTATTAGCAAACTTGAATCCTATACTTTACATTCCTAGTATCTGTTCAGGACCTCTCAATTGAAATTTTTAGATCAGATTTATATTAAATGAACACAGGGCCGATACCAAGCATATCAACAGGTCAATAACATGCCCAAAACATAACCAGTCATTGTCATTAACATCGGCAACGACGGAAGCTTAGAAAAGAAAGGAAATCACACACAGGGAACCCAAATTTCCATGAGAATTGTATTAAACCAAAGTCCAGAATTACCTGAGAGCAACAAGGCTGCTAAACGAATGTAGAATGCCCTGAGAAAACAGAGCGGTGCTGGAAAATGTAAATCAAGAACTGTGTTGAAGGAAACTGCAACGCTGATGAAGCCACCTCTTTGAGCTCTCTCTCGATTTTTCCTTGCTTGTCCAGCTCTCCTTTTTCTCGTTCTTTGTTTGAAGCTTTCGGTTCTCCTCCTTCCTTAGATCCTCAGCCTTTCTCCCTTACTCTTCCCTAAAGCTCTCTCCCCAGATTTCTTTCTTTCTCACTTTTCTTTCTTCCTCAGCTCTCCCTCGCTTTTTCCGCTGCCGAGCTTCTATTCTCCTGTTTTTCTTTCTTTTCCTTTCTTACCCTACCCCAAGCTTTTTCAGATTCCCTAGCTTGAAACCCTCTCTTGCTCTTGTCTGCTTTCGTTTCCTCCATCTACTTTCTAGCTCTTTCTCTCTTTCTGTCCCTCGCTGCCCAGATTCTCTTTAACCCTTTTTGTTGGTTTTCTTTCTTTTGTTTTCCCAGCCGCCAACCGTTCTAGCTTAGCTTCCCCTTTCAGCCGTCACTCTCCTTGTGCTCTCTGTTAATTTCAAGCCAACATTGTTGACTTCTCTTTCGGACAATTCTAATCCCACATCGGTGGGATTAGAGGTAGAAGCATGGTTTGAGAGTTATAAATAGCTCTCAAGTCTTCCCAATTGATGTACCAAAACAAGAGAATTACACCAATAAAGATTTTTTTAATTCTTTTGTAATTTTTTCTTCTCCTAAATTATAAGAGCATGCTGCTTGAGTGGTGCTCGGAGATTAGGCAAAATTGGCCGAACTCCGTTATCAATTTTTCGGGTGCGTTCTTTCCTTATCTCTTTTATTTATTCCGCATTTATTTAGTAATTTCTTTTCTATTGTAGTATAGTATTCAATATATTTGTCGGGTTTATTTGTAGTGATTTATACGGTTTATTTGGGTGTATTTTCTTATTCGTGTGTACGTATTATTTATGTATACACGGGTCTAGTTGTGATAATACACCGTGCACGTAAATTCTGTTTAGGAGATTGGACTTTAAGTGTGACCGCTTGTGACCCCTCCAGCCTTTCCTGGAAATTTATTTGGAATGGTAATTCTGTCTAAGGAGATTGTTTGACGATCTTTCCTGAGAATTACTGAATCGGTTTAAATCACTAGTAGAATATTTTTGAGTGGGAAATTACCCGATTTCCCCAACAAGTGGTATCAGAGCCGAAGGTTCGTCTTTTGGCCTGTTTGTAATTTTTTATATTGAATACTATTATTTGAGTCTGTAATGGCATCACACGATTCCACGTCAAGAATTATATCTGGGGCATCGGCTTCCTCGTCCACATGATCGAGGATTCCAATGTCAAGTTTGAAGGTGGCGGTGGAGACATTTGACGGTACTAGCCGTTTCGGCATGTGGCAATGCGAGATTATGGATTCCCTTTTCCAACAGGGTCTTGACATTGCCATTGAAGAAAAGAAACCAAATGACATAGAAGAGAAGGAGTGGAGTACCATAAATCGGTTGGCATGCGGAACTATTCGATCGTGTTTGTCCAGAGAGCAAAAGTATGCTTTCAAGAACGAGACTTCTGCATGAAAATTGTGGAGGGTATTGGAGGAGAAATTTCTGAAAAAGAGTGGTCAGAATAAACTCCTTATGAAGAAGAGATTGTTTCGATTCGATTACTAACCAAGTACTACTATGAATGAACATATCACTATGTTTAATCAGTTAGTCGCAGACCTGTTTAATTTAGATGTAAAATTTGAAAATGAAGATTTGGTTTTGATGTTGTTATCATCCCTTCCTGATGAATTTGAACATTTGGAAACTACGTTACTTCATGGGAAGGAAAATGTGTCTTTAGATGCTGTATGTTCTGCTTTGTATAGTCATGAATTGAGAAAGCAGGATAAAATAAAAAAAAGTAGCTACAGCAGATGAAGCGTTAATGGCAAGAGGTCGTCAACAAAACCAATCAAAGGGGAGAAGAGGAAGGTCCAAATCAAAAAGCAGAGTTGTCAAAGATAAGTGTGCTTTCTGTCGTGAGAAAGGGCACTGGAAGAAAGACTGTCCAAAGTTGAAAAAGAAAGGGAACGCTCCGCAAGACGTGAATATTGCAGAGTGCAAAAGTGATGCGGAATCAGATTTGTTTCTGGCTGTATCACTTTTAACATCCCATCCAGATGAGTGAATTTTGGATTCAACTTGTACCTACCATATGTCTCCCATACGGGAGTGGTTCTTTGAATTTGAAAAACTTGATGGTGGAGTTGTTTACATGAAAAATGACAATCCATGTAAAACAGTTGGGATAGGTTCAATTAAACTGCGTAATCATGATGAATCCACCAGAATCTTGAAGGATGTTCTGTATATGCCGAATTTGAAGAGAAATCTCATCTCCTTGGGACTCTAGGAGTCAAAAGGCTTGGAAGTGAAGATGCGAGATAGAATTCTTAAAGTAACTTCGGGAGCACTTATGATGTTGAAAGGTGTGACGAAGAATAATTTATATTACTACCAAGGTAGTACAGTTGTTGGGACAGCAGTAGCAGCAACATCTTCCAGTAGTAAGAAAGATGCGGAGGCAACAAAGTTGTGGCACATGCGATTGGAACATGCTAGTGAAAAATTCTTGCAAAATCTTGCCAAACAAGGATTGTTGAAAGGTACGAAAACTTGCAAATTAGAATTTTGTGAGTATTGTGTTCTGGGAAAACAAAGAAGAGTGAAATTTGGTACAAGCATCCATAATACCAAGGGTGTTTTGGATTATGTGCACTCAAATGTGTGGGGACCTGCCAAAACTCCATCTCTTGGTGGCAGGTATTATTTTGTCACTTTTATTGATGATTTTTCCAGAAGAGTTTGGGTGTTTACTATGAAGAGTAAAGATGAGGTGCTAGAAATTTTCCTTAAATGAAAAGCTCAGGTTGAAAACCAGACGGGAAGAAAGATCAAGATCCTCCGAACAGATAACGGTGGAGAATACAAGAGTGATCCCTTCCAGAAGATATGCCAAGAGTGTGGTATAGTTTAGCACTTCACAGTTAGAAGAACAACGCAGCAGAATGGGGTGTCAGAGCATATGAACAAAACACTAGTGGAGAAAGTACGTTGCATGCTGTCTAATGCTGGGTTAGGCAGAAAGTTTTGCGTTGAGACTGTGACATACGCTCAACATCTCGTCAATCGCTTGCCATCATCTGCAATAGGTGGCAAGACTCCATTAGAGGTATGGTCTGGAAAACTTGCAACAGATTATGATTCTTTGCGTATTTTTTGTTCTACTGCATACTATCATATAAATAAATCAAAATTGAATCCACGTACAAAGAAGGATCTCTTTATGGGTTTTAATGCTGCAGTTAAGGGATACCATTTGTGGTGTCTAGAAGCAAAGAAAATCATTATCAGTAGAGATGTTACCTTTAATGAATCTACCATGTTGTATAAGGTAACACAAGATGGGACCAGTGGTACTCCGCAACAGGTGAAGTGTACGCCGAAACAGGTGGAGCTTGAGCAAATAATGGTGAGCCCAACAAACAGTACCATTAGTGACTCTCCCATGGCAGAAGAGGAGTCAGATGAGGAAGAGATTTCTACCCAAGAACCTCCACAGCAACAAGAGTCAATTGCCGTTAATAGGCCAAGACGAAAACTTCAAAAACCTGCTCGTTTTGTTGATATGATGGCCTATGTACTTCCAATTGTTGATGATGTTCCATCCACTTTTTCTGAAGCAGTTCGAAATACAGAAAATGATAGATAGAAAGGTGCTATGGAAGAAAAGATGCAATCTCTTCGGAAGAACGAGACTTGGAAGTTGACACAACCACTGAAGGGCAAGAAGGCAATTGGATGCAAATGGATATTTACAAAAAAAGAAAGATTTTCTGACAAGAATGATGTTCGCTACAAGGCAAAATTGGTGGCTAAAGGTTACGCTCAGAAGAAGGGAATTGATTATAATGAGGTATTTTCTCCAGTTGTTAAACATTCCTCTATTCGAATTTTGCTGGCATTGATAGTACAGTTGAATTTGGAGCTAGCTCAACTTGATGTGAAGACCGTGTTCCTTCACGGTGATTTGAAGGAGGAAATCTATATGTCTCAACCAGATGGATTTAAAGTTGCTGGTAAAGAAGATTGGGTTTGTAAACTGAGCAAATCATTGTACGGATTGAAACAATCATCGAGGCAATAGCACAAACAATTTGACCAGTTCATGATGGGCCAGAAGTACACAAGAAGCAAATACGATCATTGTGTGTATTTGCACAAGCTACGAGATGAGTCCTGCATCTACTTACTCTTGTACGTTGATGATATGCTGATAGCGTCGAAGAGCCAAGTTGAAATTGACAAATTGAAGGCTCAGTTGAGTAAAGAGTTCGAGATGAAGGATTTGGGAGAAATCAAGAAGATTCTCGGCATGGAGATGAGCAGGGATAGAACGAGAGACAAGTTTTGTCTGACACAGAAGTAGTATTTGAATAAGGTACTACAACGTTTTGGTATGAATGGAAATTCAAAACCTGTAAGTACTCCACTTGCTCCTCATTTGAAATTTAGTAGTCTATTATCTCTAAAGACGGATGAAGAACGAGCATACATGGCGAAAGTCCCGTATGCTAATGCAGTTGGTAGTTTGATGTATGCAATAGTGTGTACGAGACCCGACATTTCACAAGTAGTTAGTGTGGTAAGCAGGTTTATGCATGATCCAGACAAGGGTCATTGGCAAGTTGTGAAATGAATTCTACGGTATATCAAAAATACTGTAGATGTTGGATTAATTTTTGAGCAGGATGAATCACTTGTTCAATGTGTAGTTGGATATTGTGATTCTGACTATGCAGGTGATTTGGATAAGCGATGTTCTACAACTGGCTACTTGTTCACGTTTGTCAAGGCGCCAGTTAGTTGGAAGTCTATTTTGCAGTTAACTGTGGCTTTGTCTACAATAGAGGCAGAGTATATGGCGATTACAGAAGTTGTGAAGGAGGCAATTTGGCTTCAAAGATTGCTGGAAGACTTGGGAGTTGGTCAAAAACACATTAACGTGTTTTGTGACAGTCAGAGTGCTATTCACTTAGCAAAGAACCAGGTCTTACACACAAGAACGAAGCACATTGATGTTCGCTATCACTTTGTGCGGAAAATTCTCGAAGAAGAGGAGATTTTTCTCCAGAAAATTCGAACTGCGGAGAATCCTGCAGATATGCTGACCAAGGTGGTTATAAGGTCCAAATTTGAACATTGTTTAGACTTGGTCAACATCCTGCATATTTGAGTTGGCGCCTGAGAGCGCAAATTTGGAAGCACCGAAAGGACCGTTTGTTATTTTTGAGGGAGAAGGTTTGTATTTTTTATGGGATTAGAAATTGTGCCAAGGTGGAGATTTGTTAATTTCAAACCAACATTGTTGACTTGATTTTGGAAGCCAACATTGTTGACTTCTCTTTGGCACAATTCTAATCCCACATTGGTGGGATTAGAGGTAGAAGCATGGCTTGAGAGCCATAAATAGCTCTCAAGTCTTCCCAATTGGTGTACCAAAACAAGAGAATTACACCAATAAAAATTTTTGTAATTCTTTTGTAATTTTTCTTTCTCCTAAATTATAAGAGCAGGCTGCTTGAGTGGTACTCGGAGATTAGGCAAAATTGGCCGAACTCCGTTATTAATTTTTCGGGTGCGTTCTTTCCTTATCTCTTTTATTTATTCCGCATTTATTTAGTAGTTTCTTTTCTATTGTAGTATAGTATTCAATATATTTGTCGGGTTTATTTGTAGTGATTTATACGGTTCATTTGGGTGTATTTTCTTATTCGTGTGTACGTATTATTTATGTATACACGGGTCTAGTTGTAATAATACACCGTGCACATAAATTCTGTCTAGAAGATTGGGTTTTAAGTGGGACCACTTGTGACTCCTCCAGCCTTTCTTGGGAATTTACTTAGAATGGTAATTCTATCTAAGGAGATTGTTTGACGATCTTTCCTGAGAATTACTGAATCGGTTTAAATCACTAGTAGAATTTTTTTGAGTGGAAAATTACCCGATTTCCCCAACACTCTCACCCTTTCACTCACGGCCGCCCAGAAGCTCTTTCTTTTCCTCGCTGTTTTTCCTCTTGCCCGTAACCTGAAGCTTTCTTTCTCAACCTCGTGGCTATCCCTCTCTCGGCTCTCTCCCTTTCACTCTATCTCTCTTCTAGCTGCCGCCCCCTTGTTACTTTCTCTGCTGAAAACCTTCAGCCGCCACTCTCTATCTTTTTTACTCCCCAGCCGTCACAAAAAAATCCTATATCCCCTTCCTTTCTAAACCCTCGCTGCATTTGCCTTTTAAACCCTCCAACCCTTGGCTGGACGATGCGGATGAAGCCCCTTTTTCATCTATTTTTAGAACCGTTTGATGGTTCTTGATGCCCAAGACAATTGAGTCTTCTAGCTTAAAGCCATATGGCTTGTACTACAACAATCCAACGGAGCCAAAAATGAGAAAAAATTGATGAGAAAGAGCTGGAAAAAGAATGCAGCTGTCATTCCGTTTCTGTACTGGCCGAAGCCAAAATTTGAAGGAAATGGCGCACGCGCACGTGGACCCCTTTTTTTTCTTTTTTTTTTAATTTAACAAATAATGAAGTAATTTTAACAACAAAAAATAAAAATAAAATAAAACAAGATTAATCAAATGAAATGCTAAAATTTTGTTGATTTTGGTTGATGATTTTCCTAATTTTCACTTAATTTAGGTAAACCAACAATAACTTTCATAAATTGGATCTAAAGAAATAAAGCATATTTTTGTGAACAATTTTCCTTTTCGATAAATTTTAACACTAAAAAATGTCTTAAAATAAAAATTAAGCCACCAATTAAGCAAGAAATGAATAATACATTTAATCAATAAAAATGAAAGTAATAACAAATAAAGCTAAAAATAAAAATAAAAATTTGGTATCTAAAATGTTAAAGAAATGTCTAAAATAAAATCATGAGATTAATAAGTAAAAATAGCTGATTATCAATAACAAATAAAAAATTAAAATAATGATAAATAAATCTAAATTAAAATTTGGTGTCTACACTTTGATTGCTGATCAATAAAATTCTTTATTATTTGCCCCAAAAAAAAAACACCCTCAAAAACTAGTTTTTCAAATCCAATAAAAATTTTTCAAAAAATAATCTTGAGGTAATAAAAACTAGTTTGGATGAGAGTATTTTTCAAAAACTAGTTTTTCAAATACAATAAAAATTTTTAAAAAATACTCTAAAAAGTAATCTAAAAATTAGTTTAAATTTTTTTAAAATTTTAAAAAATATCTCAAAATATATTCTAGAAACTCTTCTGCTCTTAAATATCTCAAAATATTTTATGAAAATATCCCAAAATATAATCTAAAAACTCTGTTACAACAAAATTTTTCAAAAACAGCTAATCCAAACAGAGTGGATTTTTGACTTCTTTAGTCCACGCCTTCAAAATCGTTGTTAGACTTCCAATTCATCATGAACACTAAATCATCTACCCATTTGCACCTTGAATATACAAAAAGTTAATATATTTACTTTGTTTGACATCACAAATTTTACCAATCAATGTATAGTTGAAAACATATGTTATGTAACCTATCGGTACTAGATATTTCTATATTTTTACCAAATTAGTCATTAGATATGAACCCATATTTCATGTTTATTACATCAGAATAAATAAATAAAGGCGAAATGTATGATATCTTACACACTTATCATATTTGGTTAATGCATAAATATCCTGTGATTTCAAATTTGATTGCTTTTAAATATTTGATATTTTGCATTAATTAGGTTGGTGTAAATAAATACTTAGTGCAACTTGTACACCAAATATTGTTTTCCACCAACTTATTAGAAAGATACATCGAATAGTACAAAAGTTACATCAATTTGATTAGTGTAATATAGGTGTAACGAAAAAAAAAAGAAGTAATAGAGGTGTAACACTCATTTTCGTAACGTTGGATCCGCTGCTCACAATTTTGTCGATCCCCTCTTAGATCTCTTGGTATATTTGCTCTTTCTTCTTTGCGAAGAAGAATCCATCCCTAATATAAAAACGTGAAATCTCTCTCGCTTTCTTGCCTGTTGCCATTTCTTTTCTTTCCAATCTTCACAATGTATAACGTAAAAGTTTCAGAAGAAACTTCTCAGAAATTAGAGACCAAATTTCAAGCCTGATCGTATAAATATAAAACAAAATTTAAAAAAAAACAATAAAAGAAAGAGACCCAGTCTCCTCGACAGCCAAAACAAGATTTTCATTCTTGCACGTGATGGTGAGAAACTGATTATCAACGCAAGAATGCATAATCTTGACGTCATCTGAAGGAACGGAGCTCCAGTGATTAATACTGCGTAGGGTCCAAAAATACAGTGGCTCCAGATGTCAAAGAATTCACTTGGATTGTTATTTTTCGAAATTTTTATAGAAAAATGTAGTTTACCGATTCAACGTATGTAAAATAAGAAGTGATTGGAAAACGTACTTATAAAAATATAAAAAGTTTTGGAAAAAAAAAAAGCTTTCCAAACAGAGCATTACACGAGAAATCTAATTATCATATGTAATATATGTGCTTCCGTTTTTCCTGTCGAAACTAACATGCAATATCATTGGCTGGTCGATTTATCTTTTGCACGCCAATTATAAACTAAGTTTGCTAACCAATCGAATTAGTTGGGGGGGAGGACAAGTTGGCGATCAGTTGAAATTGACATCTTCTGGTGATCCATTAAATTTGTTCGCAGAATTATCATCACAATTAATAAAACATACATAATCATTCTCAAGGACCATGGACATAAATAAACAAACGCAAAGAACTTTCGCAGCCAATCTTCAAAGATTAAGACAACAGAGAAGCAACATCAAACATAAACCGGTTTCATTTCCACGGAAAAGACAAAATTAAAATGTTCCAAACGAAATCTATTACATAATTATTATAATTCTCATAACTTAAGTAACTTGAAGGTTGGACTTGGTGCACGACAAACAACTGGAAGCGACCACAAAACATCAATCCCCACTAGGCTTGGGAAACATGGACAACCCTTATTGAAGCTTTAAAATTCAGTAGCGACCAATTTAATTGTCTTGCTGTTCACTATGCCTGCAAAAAATGACCAGAAAAGTGAAATTCTAAAATCATAAACATTAAACAAAACATTTGCCATCTTCAAAATTTACTAGTTCAAATTAAGCTCTACTGAATAAACTACTACAGTAGTTGCAACAGTATGGGTACTTATAGTAAGTAATCTCGTGTATTAGGGAAACAATTTAGTATCTGATAGATCAATGCAGAAGTTGAAAGTTGAACAAATCATATTTCTTACACTTTGAATTTTTTGCAATTATTCAATCCCTTTTCAATTTCATAGACTCTAATCATTTCATGATGACGTGTGTTTATTTTTTTTTTTCTTGTAGTATAACTTTCAAAGTATGTTCTAAATTCTGCTTTGGGACTGTTTACTTGAGTTGTTAACTGCATCCAAACACAAGATTAATTACTCAATTTAAAGCTTCAGAACCAATTAGAATTGATGTTTCATATATTTCTTGTGCACTTTTAGAAGCTTTTAGAAACGAATATCTTCATTTGAAGTTTCAATCCGGTACTACTCTTATGTCTTCCTAAGTAAATTCTTAATTCTAGATTTTTTTTTCTATTAAAAGTTTTCAAAATTTAATTAAAAAGCAATAAAAAAAGGGATATAAAAAATTGATATGTGGTAATCAAAATCTAAAAGTAGATGGAATAATCAAAACAGAATATGCCCATAATGTTTAACATTTCCTGTTGGCATAGGATGTTCATAAATTTACTCGTTCTGTAGTCTATGGTACCATAATCGTGGTTCAAAAATTTTTCAACGTCCAGTGACTTCTGAGCAAATACTCTTACTAACAAAAAGATAAATAAAAGGAGATAGTCTCACATAGATGGCCTCAGTGCCCAAATTCCATTCATAATCTGCGGATTTTATAGTCTCCCAATTCAGGTTACCGCCGCCATTCCTTCAAGATATCAATCAAGTACAAGAACAAATCCACTGTTTAGAATCATATGAACCCGGAAAACAAAGATTGTTCACTAGCTAATTAGTATACGTATTTCGCAAGCATAGAGAGGACAAACGACTAACCGTGGTTCTGCACCGTCCTCCATCCCATGCATCATAATACTTTGACCCTCCACTTTCACAATAATGAGAGAGTAGATGAAAAGAGCAGAATGCTGGACCTGTAATCCTGTAAGGTTGCCATTCACACAGATCCTGTGAGGAGATCGTGTATGCTCTGCAAGTCTTAGAAGCTTCTGTCGGTCAACCGTCAGTACTTTGATTCCCTCGTATGGAGAGTTGTAACCTTTGGAAGCCGCATCTAACCTTCTCGCCACATCCGCGCCAGCCACGGTTGCCCGTAGAGAGGCTTCTTCGCCTGTTATACAAGCAAGTAATGCTTTCCCGTGCCTCATTTTTCAAATTTCTAAGGTGGAAAATAGCGTGACAAGTTTTCTAGGGCTGATGAGAGTGCTGAAGGCCTCAATGAATGATTATAACTACTGATGATCTGGACTTAATTTGGTTGAAGCTCAAAGAAAACATCCAAATAGACTTAATTTGGTGGAAGGACAAGGCAGCCAGGAGAGGTCTTATTTGGTTGAAGGACAAAGCTTCCAAGTAGACTTATATATGGTCACGTAGGCCACATAAAATATTCCAACATTTGTACATGATCGAAAGCTCAAAGAAAACATCCAAGTCGCGTTTCGTATTTAGTAAGTTATTGATGGTCAAAAAAAATTTAGATGGTATGTGATGGTAGTAGTGTGTGTGTGTGGGCGCAAGCTTTAGTTGGACTTTTAATTTTGGAAATCCATTAGCAATTCACTTGGCCTAACTAGACTTGTGTTCTGTGTGGGGGACGTATAAGAGCAGAAGCTATAACCACAACCAGCAACTGATTTTCATTAAAACCAAAATGAAATTTCTGTAATGAATTTGACACTAACATGCAGCTGGAATTTTAATGGAGAGAGGCCATATACAATGCATCAATTAGCTCCACCATACTTGCATCATATGCATGCAAAATGTATGGAAGATGACAGGAATGTAGGCAAGGAGTGTAAACTTGAAATTGTGTTTGTACGTAATTTTGAAAGTCAGCCTACTGGAAGCTGCTGCTCCTCCTTACCTTTTAGATTTTTCATTCATTTTTGCGCCTATTTAAACCACATAAATTCATTTTTACGACTGGTTATTTATTTCATCGACCAAAAGTTGGGTCTGAAATTGTGCGATTTCCTCCAAATGTTTCTTTTTCCGGATCCCGTTGCGTAACCCATCTCTAGTGGCTTTCTTGAATTTTATTGCTGTGGTATATACCTTATGCCTTCCAGCATGCGCAGGTGAGTTGGCTCAATAACCTAACATTTGCAAGGGCCAAGTAATGAATAATTCTCGGGAAGACATTTCTAAATTAAGCCAATGAAAGATTTATGTAATTTTTGTTGGTTATATGATTAGCCAAGTTCCTCTACGCACAAAAGTTGCTTTAATACCTTTTGCTGTTTAAGTAGTTCATTTGTAGCACGAATTCCCCTATAGTGCGAGCTATTTCCGAATCCAGTCGGGTCAAATTTTCAGCATCTTGGTTCCAAGTTACTCGTTTAAAGATAGCATCTAAAAAAAAAAAAAAAGGACAGCATCTAGAAAGAGAAAATTGTACATGGAATTTGAATGTATATTTTCAAAAAATGGTTTAGTACAATTTTGTTTTGTACTCAATGTATTGCATGTAATTATGTAAATAACTACAATGGTGCACAAGGATCGACTTACTATCAATGAAACATGGAATAAATAATAAACTATCCAAATGTGATATATGATTTTGTACTTTATTTGTATAATGCCTTTGGGCTGATTCTTTGATTCATATGGTTTTGTTATATGGTTTTGTTTGGATCGAGGAATTTGATGAACGATTTAAAATTCATCTAAATCGCTTCAATTTTTTGAATTATTTAAAAGGCAATTGGATTTGTAATTCATTAATTACTTAACAACATTTTCAACACTAAAATAATTAGTATTTTTTTTAAGACAAGATCATTTTATTTAATAAATCTGCACTAATGGCTAAAATATACCAAATCAAATATGACACAGAAACACAAAAATTTGAAATCAATACTGGATGTATACAACAAATTTGAAAAAATCAATACAAATAAAGATAAGTTTCAACATATCTTACACCCACATGAATCAGTGTAACTCCATAGATATGTACATGTCATCTAACAGTCAAATCTAATTAAAAGATAGTTCCAATTCAAAGGGAAATTTAGATTTGACAATGATAAATGGAGAAATTACAGATCTGAGAAACTAAACCTACAAAATCTCAAATTGTACAGAAAATAGACAAATCTAAAACAAAACTCTCACAAGAAAAAAAACCCAGGAGATAATTTAAGGAGATTTCAAATCTTTCATCAAATCTATCAAATCCAAATCCAAATCCATCCTGATTGTATTTTTGAGTCTTCATAGCCACAAGTACGCTGGTTTTCTTTAATTCATTTACCGTTTCTTCCAGGAAATGTTTCCCCAATTGCATGCCTAATGTCTTCCACGTACCACAGAAGAGTAAGCTGCCTTAACAACCTATAGGATTTTGAATACTTAATGCTACGAATAATAGTTGTAGATACATATTTATTAACTACACTAATTGTTGACTTATTGAGATGTTGTCAATTAATTGATAAAATATAAGTATTAATCTGTCATATGCTTATAGTGTATGCACCATCATTAATAAATGCATAACAACTTATTTAAATTTAGATTTGGATTCCAAATTTTGTTCATGTTCATGCATCTAATCGTGAAATTGTACACACTATCAGTGTATGTAATATTTACTCTAAATATAATCCACTCTTTATGGTTAAGGATGATATTACTCCTACCATTTGTAATTACTAAATCATCAACACAAGACAATGAAAGATATTTACCAATGGGAAAAATCCACTTTTCGTCCTTAAACTTTGAGTTAGGGACACATTTCGTCCCCAAATTTTTAAATGCACTATATTTAGTATATGAATTAATTATTTTGGACCACATTTAGTCCAAAAACGATAAAACATTTAATTTGGATGGAGAAGGCTGACGTGACTGTTAATTTTGATTGAGAAATTATTTTTACTTAACAGCCACGTGCCAAACATGTGACTTTCTCCATCCAAATTAACCAATTTACCCTTTTTAGACTAAATGTGGCAAAAAATAATTAATTCATGTACTAAATGTGGTGCGCCTAAAAGTTTGGGGACGAAATGTGTCCCTAACTCAAAGTTTAGGAATGAAAAATGGATTTTCCCCTTTACCAACTAAATGGTAACTTTACTATATATTTTATCAATATCTCTATCTAAGATAAACATTAACACAGGATTGTCAGTAGGGAGAGGTGGAGCTCAACCATAGACCTAAATGTATTGGGTTACGCTCCACCATACATGAGCTGAGCTAATCTTGGGCTTGCATGTTGGGTCCAATTTTAATACAAACTAAGTTCAGTCTCCAATGAACTGAGTCTATTTAAAGTCCAAAAAATATGTATGCATAACACAATGTCACATTAAATGGCTAAAATGATCATCAAGCTTTCAAAATTGTGCCAGTTGCTCACCAATCTTGATGCGAACCCGATTCTCCAAGGACCACTCGAGAAGAAATCGAATCGATCAGGCAGCGGAAGGATCTATCTTGATTAGGTTATGGATAAATTGGATGGATTCTAGACAATCAAGGACCACTTGAAATTGAATAGAAGGGTAGAATGGCGCCACAATTCAACATGATCTTGAATTGATAAGCCAACACTTGAGAAAAGGAGACATGACTCACTTTGTATCAAGGAACGTTCCCAAAGGAACACGAAAGAGAAAAACTCTCAAATTTTATTCATAATTGTCTAACTACTAAAAATATCATAAGCTTGGCTATTTATAGCCTTACAAGACTCAAAAACCTAATCTAAGTTGGAAACAATACAAGTTTCCTTATTTGACTTGACTTCTAAACTTGACACAACTTCCTAAATAAATTTAGAAGCAATTAACTACTTTCCTAAAATAACAAGACACTTAAAATCGGCTCTCAAAAGCATGCAAGCTGGCCGAATTATTTCTCCAATTAAAATGACTAAGACACGACTAGAAAATACTCCAAATGACTAACTAAAACAACTAAACATCAATACATAAAGACCGCATGAAGTAGATGGGCAGAAGACTTGTGCTTACAAAGCATACCCACGCCTTCTAATGACTTTGCTGCGGTGAATTAATTAATGGCAGAAGAATTGTCCTTATAAAGCGTGCCCGCGCCTTATAACGACTTTGCTGAGTTGAAGCCGAATGAACTAGAAATTGAGCCCGATTGCACCATCAACCATCAAACAAATTTCCTTGAACTTGAAGGGAATCTAAATCTTCATGTTCTCATCAAATCTTTTTTCTGGCCAAAATGATCATTTTTATTTGTTTAAAACGAGCCATATGGGCCATTCCGGCGATTTTATTGTCTTTTCCAGACTGAAACACACTAAATGATCTACGCGAATAGTTTATAAGGGGCAGAAAAGTCTAAAAAATTTTGGCCAATGGATAATAAAATAAGAAAAGAGAAAATATAAGTAAATTATTTACACTAAGTATTCAATTTTTATTTTCAATAACAAATAACACAAAACAAGAATTTGGTAAAAAAATATAAATTATTTAGAATAAGTAAATACTTTTTAATTTCTTATGATAATTAATTTTCTTCACAAGAAATTTGTTAGCACATTAGCATTGAAATTTGTTTTCATAGTACAAATTGAGGAGGAAAAAGAAAATTAAACAAATAATAAAGAAAACTCCAAAAAGGAAAAGAAAAAGACAAATGGTCATTTATCAATATTCTAAAAATGAGCATATTTAAAATACATAATTGTTTCATAGCACATTAGAATAATTGGTCTTTTGCTACCCAAATACACAAGAGTAATCCTTTTCTTACCTTGATTCAAAGGATATTTAAAATGCACTAAAAGTTACTGTAAGCAAAGAGTATTTCGACAAGACTAATTAGTAAAGATTAAACTTCCTTTATATTCCAGAAAGTATAAGAATACATTTTGTACCCTCCTTGCACAACGCGTCTACGAGTACTCATAAACTAGTGGACGCTTAGAACACTTGGTGGAGTCAAACTAAAAATGGCTTTCTTTAGAGTCCCTCCTTGAAGTTTCTCCACAAGAACAGACATCAAGAAATTTGTTCAATCCCCTAGCACTGCTACAGAACAGGTTAGACATAAAATTGGGTCAGGTAAAAAGCCATAAAAAAATAGCTGGTAAATAGAATGACAATCGCAACTTTATTGGAAGGTCTAAATCAAAGGTGCGAAGTAATCTGCTGTAATCTTTCAGAGGTAACTCTGATTCAAATAAAATTCCATTTCCAAAACACACAAAATTAATGAACAAAATGACCCTACAATCACGTTCACCTAACACTAATTTATTCTTCAAGACACTATAAAAGTATGCAAGAAAACAAAGCATATAATGTATTCTTTTTCTCTTTTTGGATTAGAAAAAGCAAGTAGGCACGCTTCTGTAGAGACTAGGAGGAGAACACCGCATGATGTGCAGTGAAATTTTCAAGGTTGTACACCAGAACTGCCCAATGATTCAAATTCAAATATTGAGTATGAAAAGTTACACAATGATGCACCAAAAACTTTGCCATTCTATTTTTGTAGTTTTATTAAGCAGTGAATATGAATACTAAGATCATTAAGATGCTCCTTGCTTCTGCATAGAATGAAAATAGAATTAAAAAAAGACACATGTAATGGAGGAAAAGGGGAAAAAATATAGCTCGAAGAAATATACAAAGCAAGTTGTTAGTTCCTAAAAAAGACATTCAATAGCTATAAGTTTGTTTTTTGTTGATAAAAACCACAACTCAAGTTGTCAGTTCCTAGAAAAGGATATTTAACAGCAATAAGTTTCTTTTACAATATATTCAAACGAATAATGAAATGCATGTACATGCACCATAAAGAGAAAATCTACTTAGTAAGACTAAACCCATACCAATGCCAATTGAACAAATTGACAAAGAAAAGAAAAAGTATTTCTAATTGGCCACAAACAAAATGATTCTAGACTTTCAATGACTAATAGCATCAGAGAGCTTTAGCTTCATTCTGACTCTCATTTCGTTCCCGTGAAAGCAAATACCTATCCAGCAGTGAACGATGGGTTTAGAAACTCACTTTGTGGATGAAACTCCAAGTTAAAAGCTACAGACAAGAAGCAATGTCATAAACCAGATTACCAAACATTTGAACAAAAAAATCCTAAATAAAATATCAGAGGAATTTGAATTTCTATGGAACACTTAATTTTGATTAGAAACATCAAATTTTGGGAAAAAAAACAAAGCAATTTATACCAATCTATAATAACAGTCTCAAAGTCAAAATAAGAAAATAAATAAGTACAAGGAAAAAAAATAACAAATCTTCCAAACAAGCGAAATATACGCCTTTCTAAGAAAAATTAGTTCCACTCAATCTATATGAAAGTTGTAAGGCTCAGTGATGAGAAAAGCTAATATCCCTAATCTCTTGCTTCTTTCATTCAATGCATGCATTTTCCTTGCTCAAGGGTCTGGCCAAATTCCATCTAACTATCTAGTGTAGACATCGCCATACAACACCAAAAGATTAGGGCCAAATATTAAAATTATGAACTTTTATTATAAGTTTTGTAGAAAAGAGATTGTCTTTGAACTTTCTAATCTCCTTCTCAATGATTCACATGAACCCAAACAATATTTCTAATGTAGAATAGCAATTATATCTAGCATAGAATAGCAATTCCATGCAAAAAGATTTACCTCAACCTTTATTCTATCCTTGGAGATTCTTTCCTGTGCATTAGAGAAGGAATACAATTTAATTAGTACCTAAACTCAATGGCAAAAGGAATAAATACCAACTAAAATAGACATGAAAAATCAGCTTCAGTATTAAATAGTTCCTAAACAGAAGCACTACACATCTCAAACCCTAATTAGAAAAGAATTCCAACAATAAAAATAAGCAAGGAAAAAAAAATTTAAAGAACAAGACAGTACCTCAGGAGAAACCTAAAGCAATGAGATCTGACAAAATTTCTTGATGATATTAATGCAAATAACCCATGAGCGTCTTCACACTTCAAGTGCACGAGAGGTAATTTTAATGTTTCTAAACAAAAGAAAAGGAAAATATCTCAAGAACTGAAAAGCAACAAAGACAATCTTAACCAAAGCCAGCAAGAATAATTATACCCAGCAGGATATTGCATCATCAGTAGAACAGTTCAATCAAATAAAACTTAGATCTTTAGACATATTCAAAGTGTAATACATTTGAAATTATTCTACCTAAAGCAATAGTAAGCTTAATCTATGATGTTCCTTATTCCACCTTGTTTTGATTCTAAAATCGTCTAACTAATGCCTTGAATTTTTTAGGCACTATACATTTATTATTACTTTAAGCTTTGAACTGCATTACTTTAAGCTTTAAATGTACACCATAAATGCTAATTTTAGCAAATCCAATGATAATTAACATTGATAACCCAAAATATAGCTCTTCTAGTACCTAATTCCCACAAATTGAAATGAAACCCCAAACCAAAAGTATAAATGATTCTACTATCTACCTTATCATTTTGCTTGAAAGCTATTTGAATCCTCACACAGTCTTATCAAAATCAAATCTTATTGTCAGTACAATAAATAATTGCACAACGAATAAACCAGCAAAATGTGACGCCCTCACTTCTCCCTAGGACGAATCCAAAGGTATCAGCGGGACGCCTGTCCAACTCTCGTCAGGACTCACAACGAGACAAATTCAACTTATGGATAAACAATCAATACTAAAAGTCGAAGATATGAAGAAAGGTTGCTTCCTTAATGAACATTCAAATCTTACATTACAAGATACCAAAAGTACATTATTCCCCAAAATATACAACCTCCAAAAGTTGTCTAAACAATTACATTCAAAACCCTAACCAAAAGGCCATCAAGTTGGCTTCTCCATAATTCTTTCCATTTCGGCTCCTGTTAAGGAAAACAAAGCTAATGGGGTAAGCGAATGCTCGTGAGGCCAAGAAACATACATGCAAACACGTAGTCCAAATAGCAACAACATTTATACAGTAAGTAAAACTGTAAAGTTCGAATAATTAACATTTCAAGTAGGAAAAGTAAGCAGAAACAATTTAAGGATACTGTAGCTCTCAGGAGCTAAATTCCACGTAGCTGAGTCAAGGTCTTGATCAAATTCCATGTTGACACTCCGTCAACCACATAAGTATCAAATCCGTAGAAACACCACATTCCTCAAATCCCGTCACCGTTACACCCCCTTACCGGACCCGCTCATCAAGGTTTTGATATTACTCGAATATATCGTGGCAATACTATGCGAGTATGCCAAGCAAGATCTCTCCAATAGATCAACCTTTGTGTTTGCTCATGGTTTACAAGTTTTTTGACCAAGCCCATGCTGGTTTGATTCGCAAAGTTAGCCAACGAGTTTGGGCGTCTCCTGAATACAAATATAAGTCGATGAGACAACGCTCCAATCGACGATCACAAATACGATTCACAACCATATCATTTCACACGAGTCGAATATCAATTCACATAGCGAATTTCGATCATAATTTCATTTAAAAGAGAACGAGTGCGATAAAGTACACACTCGTCTCGGCAATTCTAATTCACATGATTAACAATAAGCAATTCACGTATTTCACAACAAATCATACACTTGACACTCACCAAGTCAAAAAGTGAGTAAGTGATCAAACAAACTTTTAGGCGTCCGCTCCGAGATTCTCTTGAAGATCCTCTTGAGCGCCTAAAGAAATAACGATTTTCTATCGCTCACAACCATGCATCAACCAAGAAACAATGTACACTTGTTTAGACTAAATCAATATCTTAAAAGAGAACTTTCATCTCTCGAAAATCGAGATTCAATAGTAAGGAGTTAAAGTCCCAAGAGAGACTTGCCTCTTCCATGAAATTGAGTTTAAAACGGTATATCGATATCAAAAGAAAGTAACAAGTTCTTAAAAACTCATTGCCTAAGAAATCAGGAAATTTCAGCTTTGCGCGACAATCTTTGGAAAATCAAATCTTGAGTTTGGCACGTCCAAAAATGGAAAAATTTATACCGTTGGAATCTAGGTTCGAAGTACTAAAAGTTCCTAGACACTTTTCCAAGATTCTAAATGGAAAGCATTCATTTTTCAGCTCAAAGCTGCTGATTTAAACAAGCAAAACAGAACCAGTCTTGTTTTTCAGCGATATTTGGAAATTCGGCATAATTCACAGAAAGTGAATCAGCCCTTGAAATTCATAACACAATAAGAGTTCCAAACAAAGTTTCAAACATGATAAACAGAACTAAATTCGGAATTTTGAGCATCAAGATATAACAATTCAAAGTCGGCTAAATCTTGCAAACTGATCGGTAAATTTTTAGATTTGAAGAGCAATCTTTGGGGCATCATTTGGATATCGAAATGGTCTTGAAATTACACCAAATTTAGTACACTTAAACTTCCATACGAGAACTACTTCTCTATCAAATTATAGGAAAAAACTCACGTGGGAAGGTAGTTAACAAAATGACTAAAGTTCGTGAATTTTTTCAAGGCAAATCAGCCAACCCACTCTTTCTTTCTTTCCAAAGGTTTTGTCCAATGAAATTAACCCCAATTCACTCCATTTTTAAAACCAAGGTTCCAGAAGCATTTAATAAGCAATTGATGGGTAATTAACATCAAAATATTTGAAACAAAACATCCCAAAACAAGCCTGACCATTCGGCTAGCAAGAAGGGAAAAACTTTCCAGTTTCCAGCTTTGTTGTACTTTCGAAATCAGACCACATCTCACTCAATACAGGTTCAAATTAAGAATGGTTTATGACGTTGTAAACTAGGTTCAAAATGCTACATTTCACCAGAAAGAGTCGTTTCCAAAATCAGTTCAAAAGTGAGAGAAAATCAAGCCACAAGATGCAGCTTCTCCATTCCTCTCGGACAGACAGTAACAACAGGACAGTCAACTTTGCTGAATCACTACGGTTCACTCAGTTCGAACTAGCAGGTGATTTTTGTACCATTGGAAATTTATGAATGTCTAGTTTTGAATGCCACTAACAGCACTCAATTTCAATTTTTGTACAAAAAGTTATGTTTGAACAAAAAACACTGTCCGAGAACCCCTGCTATACGTTTTTCCAGATTTGATTCTTGCCAAAGCTCAAGTTTTATGCAACCAAATGAAATGATTTTTGGTAGGCACTTTCTACACACAATATACAACATATAACCATCAATTTCACAGTCAAACAAGCATCAACATTTCGAATTAAAACGGAGCAACATGACCAGAATTTTCGGCCAGCTCACTAACCAAAATTTTTCCAACTTTCTCTCCATTTTCTAACCGTAAACCTTTCATATAACACATAAACAACATTAACCAAGCAACAAATCCTCAATGCAGCTACCTATAATCCACCTCAAGACCGCTAGGCTAGAGATTAAAGCAAAAAATGAAACTCCTCAAGTCCTCTAACTTATTTCTTGCTTAGGGTTTCAAACCCATACAAAACTAACAATGATTCTTGAAGAAAATGGAAAGACTAGAAGAGTTAAAGGTTTACCTCTAACCCTAGATGAAAAATCAGATTTTTCTACCACAAGTCCTCCAAGAAACTTCACAAGATGTTGTCTTTCTCCAAGATAGAACTAATCTCCAAAGGTTTTGTGAGTTGGGTGAAGATTTTCAAGTGAAATGGAACAAGATTGGAACAAGACAAAGAGAGTTTTCTTCCCTTCTTTTCCTCTTGAGTTTCGGCCGAGAAAGGTATGAGAGAGAGGAGGGTTTTGAGTGTTCAATCTTGCCTTGGAAACTTGAAGAAATTGTGGCCAAGAAGCTTTGCAAAAGTCAACTTCGAATAGTGTTCAAATAGTGAGGTGCACTACCACTTTTCTCTCTTATTTGTTGTACTAGTGCACTAATCCTCCAATGTAATTCCTTTAATACTGTAATTATTCACTCTAAGTGGTCTAGTATTAATTTCTCAAATCTCCACTTAGCCGTTCTGAAGCGAAATACGTGAACTTTCGATTCACACGCGATAAAGCGAAATTTAAAAGCAATTCATGCAACGATAATATAATAACTAATATTAGGGTAAATAATTATAAAAATAACTATTTTAAGAAATAAAACATGAGTCCTCACACAAAAAATGAAAACTCAAAGCAAAAACAATCTGATGTGATCCTAAGCATTATCTGATCAATTACTTTCAAACTCTTACCATCTATAATGAGTTGATCAAAATCCAATTTTTCAATCATTCTAATAACCAATTCTACAACCATAGATGCAACTCACACAAATTTTTTTCTAAAAAAAAAATCACTTAGGACTATGAAATTTTATTATTTCTTCTTTTTTTTTTTGCTTCAGATTCAATAATAGAAAGTCAGATTTTTTTTTTTAAAAAAGGCAAACAAGAAAAAAACTCAGAAAACTGCTCAAGTTACAAAGAAAAAGTAACAGAAAAAACTTACAACTTTGAATCAAACCAAAGATCCATTCTTTCCCTTCATCCGCTTCACCTCATTTTCATTTCAAAAAATCAAATAAAAATGTATTTCGAATTAAAATAAAACCTTACAAAAACTGCTTAAACTAAAATAAAAAAGAAACCTATAGACTTGATTTGGCTGAAGATTCATACTTTTCTCCTCATCTGCTTATTCTTCTTCTCATTTTCTCCTTCTGATCAGGGAAAAAATTAAACAAAGAAAATACTCATAGAACCAGTTTAAATTTCACAAAAAAAGTGAAAACAAAAGCATACATGTTCTGATGAAGATCCATTTTTCCCCTCCCTGCTTCTTCTTTTCATGGCCTTTTTTTTTTGTCCCATTTCTCTTGCTATTTAAATTGGGAACCTGAACATAATCAATGCAAGGCTATTAGAAATTTGTTGCAATTGTGAGAAGCTAATACAAAGAAAAATCAAAGATTCCTTAATCTTGCCTTCAAACCAAATTGTTCCATTTTGACCAAAGTTATGCACGAATCTAGTTTCTTGTTTTCATGAAACTCTATTTGTACTCTCAAAAGTTTCCATTTATGCATTTAATGGTGAGATGAGGAATAAAACCCTTAAAGTAAATTTCACAAATTTAAATATGTAAACAAATCATTATAATTTACAAAATCAGCAATCTTGGCAATGGTGATTCGATGCACACCACAAATGTCCACTACCTGAGGCATGACAATGTGTATGTCACACGTATCCAAATTTGGCAACAAAATATTCTAAAATAAAAACTCATATGCTATCTTACCCAAACAATATAAACAGTCTAAATGAGTAAGAAATATAGAGTTAACCTCTTGAATGGCAATAATTCTTAAAAGTTTTCTTACAATAAAAGCATAATGATCAACAACAAATCGAGCAAGTATTAAGTTTTGCATAGTTGTATACCCCTAAAGCTTAAAAGTAAGAATTAACCACCATTTTTTCTTTCTTCCCTCTCTTGACAAAATCATTCTGCATTAATACACACCCTAAACTTTCTTTGGAAGCATCTGTATATACTATAAAGTTATTCTTTCCGTTAGGCAAAACTAATACAGGTACCCTTGTCAATCGTCTTTTTAATTCCTGAAAACTTTCTTCACATTTCGAGTTCCATATAAATTTTTCACTTTTCTTAGTCAACTCAGTCATGGGTCCAGCAATTTTGGAAATTTTTTTGATAAATCTCCGATAATACTCTACTAACCCTATAAAATTTTGAATTTCAGTAGGGTTTTCCGGTTGCTTCCACTTAGAAACTATTTCAACTTTAACTGGATCTACCTTAATTCCGTCATTGGAAATTATATGACCTAAGAAAGTCACTTCTTTCAACCAAAATTCACATTTGCTAAATTTAGCATAAAACTGATGTTCTTTTAAAGTTTGCAAAATAATTGTCAAATGTTTCTTATGATCCTCCAAAGTTTTAGAGTATAGCAATATATCATCGATGAACACCACCACAAACTGATCTAAATAAATCTTAAAGATTTAGTGCTATAAATCCATAAAAGTCGTAGGTGTATTAGTCAATTCGAACGGCATTACTGCGAATTCAAAGTGTCCGTACCTCGAGTTAAAGACAGTTTTAGGTATATCTTTTTCCAAAATCCTCAACTGATAATAACCCTGCTTGAAGTCAAACTTTGAAAATACTACCGCCCCTTGCAATTGGTCAAATAACTCACCAATGTGGGGCAAAGGGTATTTATTCTTAATAGTAACATCGTTCAAGTCTCAGTAGTTTATACATAACCTTAAACTCCTATCTTTCTTTTTAACGAACAACACCGGAGTTCCCCACGGTGAATCACTTTTTTTGATAAAGTTTCGCTCTAGCAAATCGTGTAATTACAATTTCAATTCCTTCAATTTAGTTGGAGCCATTCTATATGGCGTCTTGGAGATAGGTGCTACCCCTGGAATCACATCAATTTTAAAAGTTATTTCTCTTTCCAGAGGCAAAGATTCCAATTCTTCAGGAAAAACATCCGGATACTCCTTTACTACAAACATATCTTCCAACCTCATCTTATCACTAGGAGTATTTATAAGAAAAACCAAATATTCTTGAGCTCCCTTACTCAACATTTTTCTAACTCGAATTCCTGAAATAAGAGCAGACGAGACTAATCTACCCCTTACATCTAATTTTAGGGTTGCCTCTCTTGAAATGCACAACTCTACCGTTTCGTCTTACAATTCAGTTGAGCATGATAGCGAGGTAACCAGTCCATTCTTAGAATAACATCATACGCCTTAATAGCTAAATCCATTAAATCGGCCAGTAACTTCCGTTCTCCAACCCATATCTCACAATCTCTATACACCAAGTTAGCAAGTAAACTTTGTTCCCCAGTAGGTGTTCTAACCTCTAAGTCATAAGGTAACTTAATTGGTTTCACATCTATTCCACTCATAAAATTAGGGTTCACAAAAGAATGCATCATACTCGGATCAATTAAAACCTTAGTTAAACGATGGAAAATAGGGATCGTACCTTCAACCACTTCAGTAACATCGGGAATCTGCCGATAGTCCAATGCGTAAACCCTACCAGGTACCTTTGTTGACTCCCTCCAGCACTAATCTGCTTAGATGTTGACTTTTCTGACTTTTAACTACTGCCTCCTTCTTTTGGTACAGTTGGGCATTTCGATATCTGGTGCTCGGTACTACCACAATACAAGTATTTCCCCAATTTCCTCCAACAATCATTCTCCGCATGGTTGGGCTTGCCACAGTAGCCACAACTAATTTGAGGAGTTACGGCCTGACCACTAGAAGGTATTCCTCTCACTTGACCTTGCCCACTACGACTTTCTCTTGATAAAACCCCTCTTGGACCTCCAGCGGTCCTTACTCCTCCCATTCCCCTTCCCATCTTGAAAGGTGAGGCACTTTTATTGGTATGTCCAAAAGAGTAATTAGGAATGTTTTTTTTCTTAGTATGGAAGTCCCTCACTTGCAATCTTGCGCTTTCGACTCTCTGCGCTTTCTCTAGAGTTTCAGTGAACGTAGAGATTTGGGCTGCCGGCAGCCCCTCCTGAATCTCCACATTAAACCCTTGCACAAAACGTCTTATCCTTTTTAACTCATAAATCACCAATTCTGGAGCGTACTTAGAAAGTTTAGTGAATTTTCCCTCATACTAGGCCGCGCTAGAGGTTCCTTATCTCAGTTTTATGAATTCGTCCTCCCGCTTCTCTTGGATCAGAGGCAGAAGAAACTTCTCATTGAACTCCCTCATGAAGTTTTCTCAATTCCAAGGGGTCTGCGCTCTTTTTCACTTTTCCCTTATCACGTCCCACCAAACACGTGCAACGCCCTCAAACTGAAAGGCAGCAAAGTTCACTCGCCTCTCTTCTGTATAGTCTAAGACGGAGAAAATATTAACCATTCGTTCCAACCAATTCTCCGCTAACTCAGGATCAGGTCCCCCGATGAATTTAGACGGAGCAAATTTCAAAAACCTCTCCAACGCTCTATCGTCCTTTCTATCCTGAGCCCTGGGTTGGTTAATTGGTCTTGGATCCTGTCGCTCTGCTAATCGTTCTAAGATATCAATCATCTGATTAATAGCAGTAGCCACTTGGTTACCCTCTACATTTTCTTGCCCCTGCATCGGCCCAGTTGCCAATCCTTGATTATTCCCTTGAGGTTGAGTTTGCCTAACCCCACGCCCACGACCTCTACCACTCTTTCGTCTGTCCATAATTCTAGTTATGCTTAATGCAAGAAATAAAATAATTATGCGAGAAAATACTTAAAATAAGAGTTAACATGAAAACATTGGAAATAACAATAACTAACATATATCAACACTTTAAGATTCATACAATTAGCAAGTCATGGGGCATTTACAAAAATATAGCACACAGGTGTTACAAAAATACTTTTAGTCATGCAAGACAAAAGTAGATTTAGGTGCCTCAAAAGTAGACCACACAGTCAAGCAAAATACAATGACCTCTGAACTAGTACCATCCGAACTAATCCTAACTATACAAGTCAAAAGATTTATCACTCCTAGTCTAATTCTCAGCAGTACTATCAGGCGGAACCTCCTCCTCAGAATCCTCCTCGAAAAGCTCCTCCTTAGTGCCCTCCTGAATCGGATTCTGAACAGCATCCATCACCTCATCGATCAACATAGTGGTGTCTGCCAAGATCCCAGTAGCCCGATTCCGGATCTCCTGGCCTATCATAGTCAATCGAGTTCTAACCCTCTGGAACTCATCACGAGCGGTCCCAACCCTAACCAACTCGTCCACTACCGTCCCCTCTAGTTCCACAATCCTAGCACCCTGAGCAACAATCATGGCGCTCAACTCCTCGACCTCCTAGAGTAAAGTTCTGTTGGTATTCACCAACTGACGACGCTCATCGTCAATGGACAGTACCAGGTCATTAGGGTAAGCATGCGTCGTCCTACAGGGACAACGGAAAAACCTAGAAGAAAGCGAGAATCGAACACAAATTCCTCCACCAAGTGCTCGATAGTAGATAGGTCTAAGGGGCTCCACGTGGCCATTAGCATGACCATTACCATTAGCAGCGTGTCCTCCATTACCATTCTCCATTCCTACAAAACAACCACAATTTTCGAATTAGAAATTTAAAGTTACTGATTCGCTCAAACATTACTTAAGGTATAACTAAGTTATCTCATTCCTATTCTCGAGAGTAAAGTCTCTAATATATCTCCCAAATAGATCTCTAAATTTAGTGCTCTGATACCAACAATGACGCCCCACTTCTCCCTAAGGCGAACCCAAGGGTATCGGCGGGACGCCTGTCCAACTCTCGCCATGACTCACTACGAGATGAATTCAACTTATGGATAAATAATCAATACTAAAAGTCGAACATATGAAGAAAGGTCGCTTCCTTAATGAACATTCAAATCTTACATTACAAGATATCAAAAGTACATCAACATTCCCCAAAATATACAACCTCCAAAAGTTGTCTAAACAATTACATTCAAAACCCTAACCAATAAGCCATCAAGTTGGATTCTCCATAATTCTTTCCATTTCGGCTCCTGTTAAGGAAAACAAAGCTAATGGGGTAAGCGAATGCTCGTGAGGCCAAAAAACACACATGCAAACACGTAGTCCAAATAGCAACAACATTTATACAGTAAGTAAAACTGTAAAGTTCGAATAATTAACATTTCAAGTAGGAAAAGTAAGCAGAAACAATTTAAGGATACTGTAGCTCTCAGGAGCTAAATTCCACGTAGCTGAGTCAAGGTCTTGATCAAATTCCATGTTGACACTCCGTCAACCACATAAGTATCAAATCCGTAGAAACACCACATTCCTCAAATCCCGTCACCGTTACACCCCCTTACCAGACCCACTCATCAACGTTTTGATATTACTCGAATATATCGTGGCAATACTATGCGAGTATGCCAAGCAAGATCTCTCCAATAGATCAACCTTTGTGTTTGCTCATGGTTTACTAAGTTTTTTGACCAAGCCCATGCTAGTTTGATTCGCAAAGTTAGCCAACGAGTTTGGCCGTCTCCTGAACACAAATATAAGTCGATGAGACAACGCTCCAATCGACGATCACAAATATGATTCACAACCATATCATTTCACACGAGTCGAATATCAATTCACATAGCGAATTTCGATCATAATTTCATTTAAAAGAGAACGAGTACGATAAAGTACACACTCGTTTCGGCAATTCTAATTCACATGATTAACAATAAGTAATTCATGTATTTCACAACAAATTATGCACTTGACACTCACCAAGTCAAAAAGTGAGTAAATGATAAAACAAACTTTTAGGCGTCCGCTCCGAAATTCTCTTGAAGATCCTCTTGAGCGCCTGAAGAAATAACGATTTTCTATCGCTCACAACCATGCATCAACCAAGAAAGAATGTACACTTGTTTAGACTAAATCAATATCTTAAAAGAGAATCTTCATCTTTCGAAAATCGAGATTCAAAAGTAAGGAGTTAAAGTCCCAAGAGAGATTTGCGTCTTCCATGAAATTGAGTTTAAAACGGTATATCGATATCAAAAGAAAGTAACAAGTTCTTAAAAACTCATTGTCTAAGAAATCGGAAAATTTCAGCTTTACGCGACAATCTTTGGAAAATCAAATCTTGAGTTTGGCACGTCCAAAAATGAAAAACTTTATACCGTTAGAATCTAGGTTCGAAGTACTAAAAGTTCATAGACACTTTTCCAAGATTCTAAACGGAAAACATTCATTTTTCAGCTCAAAGTTACTGATTTGAACAAGCAAGACAGAACTAGTCTCGTTTTTCAGCGATATTTGGAAATTCGGCATAATTCACAGAAAGTGAATCAGCCCTTGAAATTCATAACACAATAAAAGTTCCAAACAAGGTTTCCAACACGACAAACAGAACTAAATTTGGAGTTTTGAACATCAAGATATAACAGTTCAAAGTCGGCTAAATCTTGCAAACTGATCGGTAAATTTCCAGATTTGAAGAGCAATCTTTGGGGCATCATTTGGATATCGAAATGGTCTTGAAGTTACACCAAATTTGGTAAACTTAAACTACCATATGAGGACTACTTCTCTATCAAATTATAGGTAAAAACTCACATGGGAACGTGGTTAAAAAAATGATTAAAGTTCATGAATTTTTTCAAAGCAAATCAGCCAACCCACACTTTTTTTCTTTCCAGAGGTTTTGTCCAATGAAATCAACCCCAATTCACTCCATTTTTTAAACCAAGGTTCCAGAAGCATTTAATAAGCAATTGATGGGTAATTAACATCAAAATATTAGAAACAAAACATCCCAAAACAACCCTGACCATTCGGCTAGCAAGAAGGGAAAAACTTTCCAGTTTCTAGCTTTGTTGCACTTTCGAAATCAGACCACATCTCACTCAATACAGGTTCAAATTAAGAATGGTTTATGACGTTGTAAATTAGGTTCAAAATGCTACATTTCATCAGAAAGAGTCATTTCCAAAATCAGTTCAAAAGTGAGAGAAAATCAAGCCACAAGATGCAGCTTCTCCATTCCTCTCGGACAGACAGTAACAACAGGACAGTTAACTTTGCTGAATCACTATGGTTCACTCAGTTCGAACTAGCAGGTGATTTTTATACCATTGGAAAGTTATGAATGTCTAGTTTTGAATGCCACTAACAGCACTCAATTTCAACTTTTGTACAAAAAGTTATGCTCGAACAAAAAACACTGTCCGAGAACCCCTGCTATATGTTTTTTCAGATTTGAATCTTGCCAAAACTCAAGTTTTATACAACCAAATGAAACGATTTTTGGTAGGCACTTTCTACACACAATATACAACATATAACCATCAATTTCACAGCCAAACAAGCATCAAAATTTCGAATTAAAACGGAACAACATGACCAGAATTTTCGGTCAGCTCACTAACCAAAATTTTTCTAACTTTCTCTCCATTTTCTAACCGTAAACCTTTCATATAACACATAAACAACATTAACCAAGCAACAAATCCTCAAGGCAACTACCTATAATCCACCACAAGACCGCTAACCTAGAGATTAAAGCAAGAAATGAAACCCCTCAAGTCCTATAGTTTATTTCTTGCTTAGGGTTTTCAAACCCATACAAAACTAACCATGATTCTTGAAGAAAATGGAAAGACTAGAAAAGTTAAAGGTTTACCTCTAACCCTAGGTGAAAAATCAGATTTTTCCACCACAAGTCCTCCAAGAAACTCCACAAGATGTTGTCTTTCTCCAAACTAGAACTAATCTCCAAAGGTTTTGTGAGTTGGGTGAAGATTTTCAAGTGAAATGGAACAAGATTGGAGCAAGACAAAGAGAGTTTTCTTCCCTTCTTTTCCTCTTGAGTTTCGGCCAAGAAAGGTATGAGAGAGAGGAGGGTTTTGAGTGTTCAATCTTGCCTTGGAAACTTGAAGAAATTGTGGCCAAAAAGCTTTGCAAAAGTCAATTTCGAATAGTGTTCAAATAGTGAGGTGCACTACCATTTTTCTCTCTTGTTTGTTGTACTAGTGCACTAATCCTCCAATGTAATTCCTTTAATACTGTAATTATTCACTCTTAGTAGTCTAGTATTAATTTCTCAAATTTTCACTTAACCGTTCTGATGCGAAATACGCGAAGTTCCGATTCACGCGCGATAAAGTGAAATTTCAAAGCAATTCATGCAACGATAATATAATTAACTAATATTAGGGTAAATAATTATAAAAATGACTATTTTAAGAAATAAAACATGAGTCCTCACACAAAAAATGAAAACTCAAAGCAAAAACAATCTGATGCGATCCTAAGCATTATCTGATCAATTACTTTCAAACTCTTACCATCTATAATGAGTTGATCAAAATCCAATTTTTCAATCATTCTAATAACCAATTCTACAACCATAGATGCAACTCACACAAATTTTTTTCTAAAAAAAAATCGTTTAGGACTATGAAATTTTATTATTTCTTCTTCTTTTTGCTTCGGATTCAATAATAAAAAGTCAGATTTTTGTTTTAAAAAGGCAAACAAGAAAGAAACTCTGAAAACTGCTCAAGTTACAAAGAAAAAGTAACAGAAAAAACTTACAGCTTTGAATCAAACCAGAGATCCATTCTTTCCCTTCATCTGCTTCACCTCATTTTCATTTCAAAAAATCAAATAAAAATGTATTTTGAACTAAAATAAAACCTTACAAAAACTACTTAAATTAAAATAAAAAAAGAAACCTGTAGACTTGATTAGGCTGAAGATCCATACTTTTATCCTCATCTGCTTATTCTTCTTCTCATTTTCTCCTTCTGATCAGGGAAAAAATTAAACAAAAAAAATACTCATAGAACCAGTTTAAATTTCACAAAAAAAAGTGAAAACAAAAGCATACATGTTCTGATGAAGATCCATTTTTCCCCTCCCTGCTTCTTCTTTTCATGGCCTTCTTTTTTTTTTTTGTCCCATTTCTCTTGCTATTTAAAATGGGAACCTGAACATAATCAAAGCAAGGCTATTAGAAATTTGTTGCAATTGTGAGAAGCTAATACAAAGAAAAATCAAAGATTCCTTAATCTTGCCTTCAAACCAAATTGTTCCATTTTGACCAAAATTATGAACGAATCTAGTTTCTTGTTTTCATGCAGCTCTATTTGTGCTCTCAAAAGTTTCCATTGATCTATTTAATGGTGTGATGAGGAATAAAACCCGTAAAATAAATTTCACAAATTTAAATATGTAAACAAATCATTATAATTTACAAAATAAACAATCTTGGCAATGGTGATTCGATGCACACCACAAATGTCCACTACCTGAGGCATGATAATGTGTATGTCAGGCGTATCCAAACTTGGCAACAAAATATTGGCAGAACTCCTCTTGCCCTTAGTAGGCTCTTCTAGCACCATGAGTCTGTTCCTCTTAGTTGTGCCTCCCAGATTGATTTCCCAACAAAGTATCTGCCTTTCATGACTCTACTCATCGGCAAGTTTGGTTGCATCAGAATTCTCCATAGCTGTTTTCCCAATAAGGCCAAGTTAAAGTCCTGTAGATCCCTGAATCCCAGACCACCTTCTAATTTGATATCAGTCATTCTACACCATTTAAGCCAATGGATTTTTCTTTCATTCTCCCTTTGACCCCACCAGAACTTAGCCATTTCTGAGCATATGTTTTTACACAATGTCTTTGGCAGTCTGCAACAAGACATAACATATGCTGGGAGAGCTAGGATGACAGATTTCAATAGAACCTCCTTTCCTGCTTGACTCAGAAGTTTTTCCCTCCATCTTCCAAGTCTGTTTACTGTTTTCTGTCCAATAAACTCAAATACCTGCCTTTTTTATCTCCCTATGACTAGGGGGAATCCTATGACTGATCAAGGTCTCATTTATGGATTTCAGGATATAGCCAGAGTGAAAAAAACTTTGGACTGCATTAGTAACATCACTTTTTATCATATGCTAGAATTTTTGGAAGAAAATAGGGGACATACCATTTTGTCCAGGAGACTTGTTCGGATGCATGGAATTCACTGCATGACTGATTTCTTGATCTGAAACAGGAGCTTTCTGTTCATTTCAGCAGTTGTAGTCTATGGGATCTCCTCTAATATGTCATTGAAATCAGCTGGATTATCAAACGTGAACAGTTGCTGGAAATAGTCTACAATTTCATCCCTTATCTCCTCCTCATTGTTACACCACACCCCATTTCTCCTTCTTAGCCCATTAATCCTGTTCTGCCTTCTTCTACTCATCACACTAGCATGAAAGAAGCTAGTGTTTTTGTCTCCCTCCTGGAGCCATTTGATCCTTGCCTTCTGACTCCAGTAGATCTCCTTCCTCTTATAGGCCTCTACCAGCTTCCTTTTTAATCATATGATCTTTGTTCTATCCTCTCTACCTTGACTCACCTTCATCTCTTTAATTTCCTTTTTGATCTGTTCTATATGCTTTTTTGAATTCATATTCAATTTCTTACTCTAGTTCAATAGGTTTATTCAAACTTGCTTGATCTTGCTTTGCACCCTATACAACCTTGACCCCTGTTGATCCATACCCCAGGCTTCCTTGATCATCTCCCCAACACCCTCCTGCATAAGCCATCTCCTATCAAAAGTAAACCTCTTTCTCCTTTGTGCTTCCATAGGAGTCAGGTCTAGAATCAAAGCACAATGGTCTGAAGATTCAGTTTCAACATGAGTACACTTAGCCTTTCCAAAGTTTTCACACCACTGCTTAGTTTCCATTATTCTATCAATTCTTTCCTTAATCTCACCTTCCTTGTCCTAGTTATTGCACCAAGTCCAAGGCACTCCTTCAAATTCAATATCTATCAGTGAATTCCTATTAATAAAGCTATTGAAGATCTCAAAACTGCTATTAGACCTGATTCTACCTCCCCATTTTTCCCCTTTAGAAGTGATATCGTTCAGGTCTCCCATGATGGCCCAACAATCACCCCAAATCTGTTTTCTTCTCTCTAACACCATCCATTGTTGTTCCCTAAGTTTATCATCTGAACTGGCATAGACACATACACACCACCAGTCTTTATTGCCTCCTTGATCCCCAATTAACATCTCGATAGTAAAACTTGTGAACAAGATGTTTTTCACATGTATATTCTTTTTCCAAATAACAGCCAAACCACCTGCAATGCTCACAGGATCTACTACAAACAAGTCATCAAACTTCACCCACTGCTTAACACTATTAATAAAACTCTTCTTCCTTTTTGTCTCTGATAGGAATATTAGAGATGGGGAGTGGAATTTTACAAGTTCCTTAAGTTGGAGAACTATCAAGCGACTCCCCACATCTCGACAATTCCACACCAGAGCCCTTATTTGGACGTGGGAGCCCAACTAAGGGAGGGCTCCACCACCTCAGAAAGCATAAGCACATTCTCTGTCCCTTCAATCAACCTGGTTTTCTTCTTACTCTCTAACTCCCTCTGATTCCCTACCTGACCTCCTCCACAGACATTCTTTCTCCTTTTTCCTATTTCCAGTTCATTCTGCTTTGTTCCAATCTCAGCAAGGGGTTTCCGTTTACTCACCTCCTGCACCAGTCTCTTCCATGTTTTATTGACTGATAGAACAATTATTTGGCACATTTTGCACTGCTATTTTGTCTTAATTTTGGTTACTTACTGTGCTAAGTATTGATATTTTGCTCATAATTGATATTTGTGCGAATTGTAGGTGGTTGGTGTAAAAAGTGCTCTTGCAAGGCAAATTTCCAGAAAACCTTCCATTTCATGGCGTGCCCACGCCAGAAACTGAAGAGAGACACCAAAAGCCGGACTCGCGGGATTCTTTTTAGCAGAAAGGCCAATAAAGAAACCTGGCTCACGTGAACCGCGATGCATGGGATTAAAACCCTGGACAAAGTCTTGCTCCCTGATTTCCTTTTTGCTGGCGGCGCTACTTGGAGGATATAAAAAGGAGAAAGCCAGATTTACGTGAAGAGGAATAGATTAGCTTTAGCTTTTCATTTTTTTCACCTGTCAGACGCTTTTCCTATTTCTTTTGGCTTTGCTCATAACCGATTCTCCTCTAGTGCTTTTCATTCTTTGCGGTTTCAGTGCAAACGCAAATCGACAGTAGACTTTTTCTTTTACTTTTCTCCTGTACGAACAGACACGAAGCAACAAAAGAAACTAAGAGACTTTCTCTTTCGGTCCTTTGTTAATTCATCTTTCCCAATTCTTTGACAATTAATTGAATGATTTCAATTAAATCACGCGAGATGGATATAATGAGGAGCGGCTAGATTTCTCCTCTGCCCAAAGGATCAACTTCTCAGGCACGGTCCAATTAAATGATCATCGATGCAAAGGTATTTCATTCATTCATTCACTAGATTGGTTATAGCTATCAACAAGCTCTGACAGCCAGTTCTTCCTTACCTTTTCGACAGTCAAGGTACGACCATTGACTGCTTCCCTAACCAGAAAACAATCCTAGGTACGACCATAGGAATTTAATTATCTAGTTGCATTAAAGTTAGAAGAACCCAACCCTAACCAATAAACACGCTAAGAGGGTTTATTTAACTTAGATCTTACGTTTCCCCAACATAAAGCCAATTATGGTGGTTGTCACTAGTTGTCAACTAAACGAACAATTACGGATTCAATTTAATTAACGTGACAGTAGGCTATTAAATTAAATCAAATATCCGGCCGTTGATACTCAATTAATAAAATACCCATGAACAATTAATTCAGGAAACGCACAAATAGTAATAAATTGGAAGAAATAGTGAAAGTTTGATTAGATCTCCACGCCTTGGAAGGAACACTCCTGGACATTACTGAGACGCATTTGTCAGAAGACTTTAACCTCCAAGGCATGCCCACGCCTTCCAATCTTCGCAATAACGAAAGTCAATCAAGAAAAGAAAAAATTTTGACCGGACCCTCTCAGAGCCCCACTTTTCTACCTTTTTCTTTTTCTTGTCCTATCTTGTCTAGTCCCTTTCCAATTTCTCTCGTTTTAGTCTCAATTCTTTTTCTTCCTATTTTTGTTGGTCCTCCGCCGCCCATCATCCATTGCGCGCCGCTGCAGCCTTCTCCTTCGTCGTCTGCCGCCGGCCTCCGCAGCTCGCCGTAGCTCGCATCTCTTCCGCCGCCGCAACGCTGGTCTCACTCTCGCTCTCTCTCCCTTCCTCGCTATTTGAGCCCGCCGCCGCTGCGTATTCGCCGCCGCGAACGAAGTCCGCCGCCTCCTCGCCGTCATAGTCCGTTAGCCAGACCCGCGGCCTTCCCCCATCGCGCGCCACTGCGGCCTCCACCCTTGGTTCGCCGCCGCCACCCTCGAGCACACCGCCGTCGCTGCCTGTCTGCTGCTGCTCTCCTCCACCGTACGCTGTAGGTCCACGCGCCCCGCCAGATCTGAGCCCAGCCCGCGCGAGCCTCGACCAGCAGCAGTCGCGTGGCAGCGTGGGTGCACCCGCCGCCAGCCTACACCTGCCTAGCCCCGCGTGCGCATCGCCTTCTGCCAGCGCCCAAGCCGCGCGCCTCACTCGCGCGTTTCAGCAGCGCGTGACCCTTATCCGCGCGCATCCTCCAGCAAACGGGGAGCGACCAGCGCGCCCATCCGCATGCGACCCCAGCCTTCCGCAGCAACCACGCACGCAGAGCACGCCTAGCAGCGCGCGCGCGTCTCACCCATCCGCCAACTGACCGCCCCTCTCGCCGTGTCTCTCTCCTACGGTCTCCTCCAGCGTGGCACAGTGGTACCTCTTTACTATATTTTTGCCACTAGTCGTTGAATTTGGAATCTGTGCTCTATTAGACTCAAATTTGAGCTTGAAATATCTGTGGGCTTTGGTGGGTCTGAGATTTGGTACACGTGGCTAGTGATTTATCCTTTGTTGACTATATTTGACCGATAGTTCTATCTGTAGGGTGTTGGCTCTGTTTTCTTTATTGTTGTCTGCCAAGTGACGCCAGTGGGGCATTTTTGTGTTTGTCGCCTTGTCATTGTCTGGTGGGGTAATTGTGTTTCTCCTTACTTTTGGACTATTGATTGTTGAGTATTATCTGTTGATTGTGGTCCCCTTGTCCCCTTTGGTGGTTGCCCAGCTGTTTCTGTGCTTAGTTGTATTCATTTTTGTGGTCTCTGAATGCCTCCGAAAAAGGCAACCACTACTGGCCCATCTGGGTCCCAATCTCGTAAGAGGCGAGCACCAATTCAACCCCCCATTCGATCCCGTTTAGGTCTCCCCAAAAGTACTATAGCTCCGGGGTCCTGGGGGGAACCTATCACTGACCTTACTCGGGAGCAGACGGACCGCTTGAATAGCTTGTTGCCCCGTCCGTTTGCCCCGTGTAAGTGTTTCCATGCCCCAACCCTAGATCATTTGCAAATTGCATGAGAGGTTGAGCAGTTGTTCACTGCAATTGGTTGGGAGCGGTACCTGGTCCTTGACTATCCTACATTTGAGGAACTGTGTTATGAATTCTACGCCACCTTTGAGTTCACTAAAAATGAATTCATCACTTTGGATGAGAAGGGGGTGATTACATTTAGATTAAGGGGTACCCCACAGGATATGTCCATTAATGACTTTAATCTGCTTCTGGGGTTTGTTAGTGAGGATACCATTTCCTCCGGGACTTATATAAACAGTGCGTGTGATTATACTAGACCTTTTTCTAGTGAATACATTGACATATGGAGGGAGTGGTCCACAGACCCTCAACTTTAGTCAGTCTAAAGCCTCTTATCTTAAGGATCCGGTCTTAAAGGTCATCCAGAGGTTCTTGGCCTACAATTTCTCCGGCCGGAAGGACGCCTCCGGCACCCTTGCTAAAGCTGAATTTTATTTTCTTTGATGCATGCGCAACAAGGTACAGGTCAACTTTGGGTGTTGGGCGGCCACCCAGATGCAATCAGTCATTCAAAAACGGCATAAGCCGGTGATTATGGGTTCGCTTATTACGCACATGATTGTTCGGTTGGGATTGCTTGACCTCAACAAAGAGCACAAGTTCACCTTAGCTCGTACGATTGAACCGTTAGATTTGCGTAGCTTGGAGACAATGGGAGTTATTTTCAAAGTGGAAGATGTATACCAGATGACGCCTCCTGGCGATAGCGGGCCAAGACCTCGGGTCCCTCCGACTGTCCCTCCTACCAGTTCACCGCCTCACACGGATCAGGCGGGTCCGTCCTCATACCATGCCCCCCCTGCTTGGGAGTCCCAGTACCATGCCCTCCACGACTCTGTCCGCGAACTAGGGGAGCGAGTTGACGGGTTGGATGGCTGCCTGGCAGCTCTGCAGATTTTTGCCTGTATTCAGGCGGAAAATCAAGCGGCTTTCTATGCTCATATTGGATTCCAGCCGCCTCATCCTCCTCCTCCTTAGTGGCTCGTTACACCCCCTCAGTAGTCAGGGAAGTTTCGCCCTCTTTATCCTTCCACTTCATTTCTCTTTGCTACATTGGGGACAATGTAGGTTTTAGGTGTGGGGGGTGGTTTCTGCTATTATTTCTTTATGCTAGGATGGTTTCCAGTGTTTCTCTTTGATGGTTTCCAGTGTTTCTCTTTGCTTTCCTCGGAAAAAAAAACCCCAAAAACTGAACAAAAAGAGGCAGTTAGTTGACTTTCTTTTTGTTTTTACATTTGTTTTGTTAGCTGTTAGAGCATTTCGCTGTGATGGATTATTTAATCAAGGTACACGTGTATGTGGTCATATATGCTAGCTATGCATTTTGATTTTTCTTGGCAATATCGTTGAATGTTGAATATGCTGGACTTAACCCATTCTTGAACCTTTTGAGAGCTTTTGAGCCATGCACGAGTACGTTATTCTTGTTTGCTTCGTTTGGATTGTTGAGTGGGTATCACACATGGTATTGGCATTCTAGAACTTGCTATTTTATACATGTTAAAGCCACATTTTGTTGAGCTGGATGCATTTGAAATGATAAGGGCATTTAGGATTTAACCCTCTTTGACTTTCTACAAACCATGCCTTCATCTTATCTCCCCATAGTAAACCAATTTGAGTTTTTATCCTTCTCCTTTGTGTGTTAACCATGTTGACGACCCAGGACCTTTTTAGACTTTCTTGTTCAACCTTGTGTCATTAAGAGATGTCTGAATTCCATTGTTTGTGCAAGGCAAGTAAATCCAGGGTCGCAAGTATTGTTGGAATTGGAGTGTATGGTGCTGTCTCCTGTGAATCTAAAAAAAACAAGGGGGAGTTGGTGGACAGAAAACTCTGGCTTACATGGCGTGCCCACGCCTTGCAGGACGGTCCCAAAAAAAAAAAAAAAAAAAAAAACCTATTGGCGAGTTGGTGAACAGAAGACTCTGACTCACAGGGCGTTCCCACGCCTTGCAAGCCACCTGCTCTCTCTAAAAAAAAAAAAAAAAGAGACGAAGAAGAGTTTCGGCACTTGCACCGTGAGAATAGCAAATGGAGACGCCTTGCTTGTGAAATCTCCCCAATAAAGCGTCGTGGTTATGTAGTGGATACCAGACATTCTTTTGACACATTACGCCCTATCTTTACCTTCTTATCCCGCCTTCTACCTAAGCCCCATTACAACCCTGTTAAAATCCCTTTGATTTGTGCATTTAGTCCACTTTTGAGTGGTGGAGATGTGATAAATGTGCAAGTCTATGGTAATGTCATTCCTTGATGTTGATTTGAGCGTTCATTATATCCGTACATTTCCTTAAAGGTGGCGTGTATTGTTGTTCATACTCTATAGATAGCCACCTGTCTGGTATGTTCTAATTTTGGCGATAGTGTCGGGGATGCAGGATGTTTGTGTTAGTATGGATGACTATGAAACCGTTGTTATCTTGACTGTACTTCTGAGTTTCGAAATACTTGAGGGCAAGCATTGACTAGGTGTGGGGGGATTTGATTGAACAATTATTGGGCACATTTTGCACTGCTATTTTGTCTTAATTTTGGTTACTTACTGTGCTAAGTATTGATATTTTGCTCATAATTGATATTTGTGCGAATTGTAGGTGATTGGTGTAAAAAGTGCTCTTGCAAGGCAAATTTCCAGAAAACCTTCCATTTCATGGCGTGCCCACGCCAGAAACTGAAGAGAGACACCAAAAGCCGGACCCGCGGGATTCTTTTTAGCAGAAAGGCTAATAAAGAAACCTGGCTCACGTGAACCGCGATGCATGGGATTAAAACCCTGGACAAAGTCTTGCTCCCTGATTTCCTTTTTGCTGGAGGCGCTACTTGGAGGATATAAAAAGGAGAAAGCCAGATTTACGTGAAGAGGAATAGATTAGCTTTAGCTTTTCACTTTTTTCACCTGTCAGACGCTTTTCCTATTTCTTTTGGCTTTGCTCATAACCGATTCTCCTCTAGTGCTTTTCATTCTTTGCGGTTTCAGTGCAAACGCAAATCGACAGTAGACTTTTTCTTTTACTTTTCTCCTGTACGAACAGACACGAAGCAACAAAAGAAACTAAGAGACTTTCTCTTTCGGTCCTTTGTTAATTCATCTTTCCCAATTCTTTGGCAATTAATTGAATGATTTCAATTAAATCACGCGAGATGGATATAATGAGGAGCGGCTAGATTTCTCCTCTGCCCAAAAGGTCAACGCGAAGGCGCGGTCCATGACATCTATGAGATCTAATCAAACTTTCATTATTTCTTCCAATTTATTACTATTTGTGCGTTTCCTGAATTAATTGTTCATGGGTATTTTATTAATTGAGTATCAACGGCCGGATATTTGATTTAATTTAATAGCCTACTGTCACGTTAATTAAATTGAATCCGTAATTGTTCGTTTAGTTGATAACTAGTGACAACCACCATAATTGGCTTTATGTTAGGGAAACGTAAGATCTAACTTAAATAAACCCTCTTAGCGTATTTATTGGTTAGGGTTGGGTTCTTCTAGATTTAATGCAACTGGATAATTAAATTCCTATGGTCGTACCTAAGGTTGTTTTCTGGTTAGGGAAGCAGTCAATGGTCGTACCTTGACTGTCGAAAAGGTAAGGAAGAACTGGCTGTCAGAGCTTGTTGATAGCTATAACCAATCTAGTGAATGAATGAATAAAATACCTTTGCATCGATGATCATTTAATTGGATTGTGCCTGAGAAGTTTATCCTTTGGGTAGAATTTTGTTAATTGCTATTTTTAGTAAATTGCACTTGTTGAATTAGCTTTTGAACTTTGTTTATTTTATTCTCATTTTCACTCCATTAAATATTCCCCAATTTGGTTCTATTGATTTGGAAAGAAGCAATTGTCCTACCCGTTCCCTGTGGAATCGACCCTACTTGCCATTGTATGCAAATTTAATACTTTTATAGACAATTCAGGTATATCGGATCAAGCAAACTCTTCGGGAACAGGGTGAATCAAGTAACCCATTGCACACCTAGGGTCCCTGCTCCAGTACTTGGATTTGTCCTATAATTAATTGTGGTGGTAATTAGGACTTTTTAGTAATTATTATTGCACAGGCTCGACACCTGTCATTGACCTTATAATTCCCTGCACTTGTTCTTTTCACCTTGCCTGCCTAATTGCTTCCTTCACTCTCTTTTCCCTCTTCCCCCTCTTCCCCCTCCTTCCCATTCTTACCCCTTTCCAGGCTGTTGTTGCTCTCACCATCAATCCACATAATGTCCTTACTACTTCCTCCCTCCTCCATGCTCTCCCCTTCTATTGCCTTAAGTATCTGCGAGCCTCCTCCCTCTCTTCTTTTGTTATTTCCTTAACCTCTTCTTGTGCATAAGGTTCAGAAATGCACTCTTCCCCCCCTCTAAATGCTTACTAAGCCCCGCACCCTCCTGCCTCTTATCTCACTCTCCACTTTGCCCCCCCTGCTACTGCACCCTGATTCTCACTTCCCAAGATTGGGATGCCTGTCTTTCCTCTCTCCCTATGGAACTCTTTTGTGTAGGTTAGTAACGGATACTGTTGGACCCCAGCTTTCTCATCCAGATTTTGATCCCTGTACCCTCCTCTCATTGGTTTTTCCTGCTCCCCTTCATTCCTGCTTTTCTTCTTTGGACTCCTAGGAAAGATGGCCCTAAGCCAGTTACCATATTGATTCTCCTTCTCCATATTTATCCCTTTCCTAGTGCAGATTCTTTCATTATGTCCTACCATTCCACAGCAGAAGCAAAAATCTAGACATTTTTCATATTTAAATTCAATCCATCTTGTCCCTCCATTACTTTTCACCATTGTTCCTCTAGGAAGAGGCTCTCTAAGATTCACTTCAGCAAGGATTTTGAGGTGTTTACCTTCCTTACCTCCTTCTTGGGGAATAACGACCTCTCAGACCCCTGCAAATATTCCTCATATTTTACGCCCAACTTCCTTTGTAACCCAATGAAGAGGTATATTCCAGATCTGGACCCACACTAAAGTTTTAATGAAAGCTATCTCCTCCTCCTCTAGATCTGCCTGCCATTCCAACAATACTAGAGGCTGACCATCGTTGATCCATGGTCTTTTGCTAAGCACCAGCTCAATATCCTTCCTAGTCTCAAACACAAATTGGAACATGTTGGCTTTGATCTCTGTAATTTTCACATTTCTCAGCTGAGGCCCCATATTGTAGCAAAACTCCTCATACGGTAATGTTAGCTATTTTTCCCCCCACACTTTCTATGACAGCCCCACCTTACCCTAAGGCGAACCAAAGGGTTCGGCGGACCGTCTGCCCAACTCTCGCCAGGACTCGTTCACTCACATCAAAGAAAGTAAGATAAAGCCTCGAGAATAAGCGGAAACGAAACCCAGACTTGAAACATAAAATTTCATTCACCTCAAGATCAACCAAATATACAGTCCCAAATGTATACATAAGCTTTAAATTCTTAGTACATTCCAACCCTAATCAAGCACTAGAACGAGATCAAAAGCCAAAACAATACAAAAAGCTAAACTATACTATACAGGTCTCTCGCCCTTGCTCGCAACCCCTGTTAAGGAAAACAAAAGACGTGGAATAAGCTAAAAGCCCAGCGAGGTTCTATATACTCAACTAAGCAATTAAACAAGGACATAAGCAGGTAACAACAAGTATCCAGATAACATTTACAATATAGAGCAAGAGTAACACATTCATTCAAAGGATACAGAGTCATTCGTTCATTCGTTCATCGACCATCCATTCCTTCAATCATTTAGAAAAATTTCATTTGTCATTGAAAATCCCTCCGTCATTCTTGCCATTCATTCGTTCATTTCGTTCTTCCCCTTCTGGCCAGCGCACTGGCCAGTCCTTCCCAAACTTCATGCTCATACTCGAGTATACCAACATTCACATTCACCCAGGGTCACTAATCGCCCGACCGAGTCCGCTTCTGGCTCGAGTCAACCAATAACCAAGGGCAAGGGCCCAGTTCAGCCCGAAGGCTTACATTCATGCACAAGTAACATTTAATCATTCAATCATTGAAAATTTCACGTTCATTTAGGTCGAGTGCGATAAAGTACACACTCGCCTAGTAAAAATCATTTTTAGCAATCATTGGGAACATTAACATTTAATCAAGAATCACACTAGTCACGTAGTCAATGGAAATATAGCGTACCTCAATCACATAACAAAGCAACAATCCAAATAGTCACAACAATTCACATAGTCATTAGAAACAAATCGTATATAGAACACTCACCTAATTAAGCAAAATTACGTCCAAAGTATCCCTCCGGATAACAACTTTGGTCACCAAGAAACCCTAATAACAATCACGAGAAAATATTATGGCTCAACCATCAAAATGTCCAGTGAATCAAAGAAAATTCAAATAAAACGAGTACAAGGGGGAAGTATGATTTTTTTGAAAGTGAAAAGGGTACATTTTGATCAAAGGAATTGAGTAACTAAAAGTTTTCCCAAACCAACCATAGAATTAACCTCAAAAGAGTTTTATAAAATTTTATCGGAAAATTTGGAACAGTGCCACGTCCGAATCTGGCCAGAACTTGGCCGGCTACACGGCCGGATAATGAACAGTAGTTTTTCCTCATTTTTCGTAAAACGTGTTTTTGGCTCAAAACTAACACATTTGCAAAGAATTAATGTATAACAAGTATCTTGGTTAAAAATCATATGAGAAAGGTAATTAAATACCTTGAATTCACACTTTAAAACCTTGTGCGTTAAAATTAGGTTTTGTGGCCGAGAAACCCTAGGCCACTCCTTTTGTTTCGGAACGAAAATGAACACGTATTTGAAGTTCGAAACTCGACAATTGGAACCAAACATTATGGTACAAATGGAAACGTACAATTGCAAGTAAAATGGCTCACATAACACTACTCAAGTGAAACTAAGAATGTCTAAGCAAGGAAGTTCAATCGCATTCCAAAATCACCTTTCAAACCTCATTTCCATTCACTCAAGTTCAAGAAAATAAACGGACAGCATTTCCCCTTGTTTTTCCTTACTTTCCATGCTACAACCCAACCACCAAATCATACCATTCAATCACAATTTCATATACAAACCATAAGCTATCAAACACCCTTAAAATGCAACCAATTGAAGCTTTACAGCCATCCAAAACCAGGCCCAAATATTCCATCATAACTCAGCACACACAACTCCGATTCAGTTGATTCCAAAGCCATATGAAAGCTAAGATACAAGGATACAATTCTTAAGAAGGCATCAAAAGCTAATTCATTCATCTTCCCAGCCAAAAGAGCCAATTACAGATGCTGATTATCATTCTCGGACAGAAACAGGGCAGCAGGGGTAAAATAGTCATTTCACAGGATACAGTGCTCCGATTGAGCTGAAATTTTACAGGCATAATCTACACTCAATTCTATACAACTTTCATGTTTTGAGCTAAGTCCAATTCGGCCTTCATCATGACCGAACAACACTGATCAGATTAGGGCAGAAAAATTCCCAATAAATCAGAAATCTAACCAACTCTCCACTAATCCACAAAATCATCCATTAATCATGTTAGCAAGCCACCATAGGCCACTAATTTGCAACTATTGGAAACAAAAAGGATGTTCTTAGCAATCTTACCTTGAAACCTCAAAGAAAGTTGGTAGCTTAGACTTCCTCCTCCCAAAACAACTCCACCAAAACCCTTAGCCTTCCTTAGCAAGCACTTGTATGGTGTAATTTTCAATTTGGTTGGTTAAAACTCAAGATTTGAGCAAGGATTGAAGCTAGAAATGGAAGAGGTTTTCCTTGTTTTTCTCTCCATGAAATTCGGCCAAGGCAAGGGAAAATGAGAGGAAAATTGGTCAAAAATTTGGTTTGAAGAAAGTTAATCTTCTTGGTCAAAATCCAACTTCCAATCAAAACATGACACATGGCCTCTTGAAGTTTCTAAACTTATCTATTCTCCTCCAATGATTCAAGTAGCTAACTAACCTCTAATTATCTCCTAACACCATGTAGAATAATATCACTTAGTATTTCATCACCTAATCGGCAAAATTATATCGCACTAGCGGGCCCTACATCTAACAAATGCACTTCAAGTTATGTACACTAACTTGTACTAGCAAAATGATTTAAAAATTGTACTTACTTGTAAAATGTACAAAATATTTAATATTTTCAAAGGACAGTATAAAAGATAGGCACAGAAATAAAATAATACTTGAAAATGTAAAAATTTTCGGGTTCTCACACTTTCCCGATTAAACTTAATCTACACTCCTTTATCCCTTTTTCCAACTCCTCATTTCCCAAACAAACTCCCTCCCTTTCACTGTCAGATAAGGTGAATTTCCTCAATACCTCCTTTATGTGCTCCATCTTCACAGATCCCACAGTCTACACTACCTCCAGTTCCAGATTGCTACAGCACCAGTTCAGCTCCTGAAATCGTCACCGTTTTCCAAATTTCTCCGAACTTCGTCTTGCTGACCAAGCAGCTATACCCCTAGATCAAAGTTCTAGATTGAGCAACCTGAAAAAGCACTAAACAAAACAGAAGGAAGCAGAAAAACAGAAAAGGAAGAATGAGCAACAAGAAGCTAAATGGTGAATTCGTATTGCACTTCCCGCCGGACTTGTTTAATGAATTATATGACTATTAACTAGGAATGTTCTAGCTATTTTAGGGTAGATTGATGCTCCCAGCAGAGATGCTGAATTTGGAATGAGTTTTCTCTGTAGAAGTTCTGTTATTTTGGGATTCGAAATTTGAAAGATTGTTAGAAAGGGGCATAACTCCCACGAGAGGGAGATTTCTCTCTCTAGAGTAGAGAGAAAAAAACTCTCATAGTGAGAGACAAGGACCCCCTATAGAATGAGGACCTTTGGTTTTGATTAAATTTGTTTCCAAATACCATTTCTTTGGTTCTCCATGTGTGTGTGTGTCTTCTGAATATTTTTTTTGCTTATAGTGAAAGGACTGATGGGATCATGACCACTACAATTTACGGGGCTCAAGGTAACCACTCCAATCAATCTATTCCCACCTTTTCCTCTCTCGTCTTTTAACAAATAATTATGCTAAGCGAACAAGTTTCCTCAATTTTATCCTTTTTTTGGTACTTTTTTGTGTGTTCTTCCATCCTCTCTCCGGAACCGATCAATCACAATTTAACACCCACTTCTTCTCGTTTTCGCAATCTTTTTCGGGTAGCTTCCAGATCTGCTAGATTCTCTTGTAAGTTCTTCTTCATCAATAAATATTATTGGTGGATTCTGCTTTCCCTAATTTTTTTCTTTTGCAATTAGCTCTCTCCCAATGCTTTCACTTTGACTACCAAGATCAACCCCAAAAAAAATTACGTCAAATCATTCTGGAGGGGAAACGAAGAGAAATTAAGCATTTGCATGGTAATCGAGTGACTTTTAAGGTTAGCTTCCTATTATTTTGTACATATTTCTTGGCTGTGAATTTTTCTTTTTCATTTTTAAAATTTTATGACTATTAGGTATCATTTGGCGATTATTTTGTTTTTTGGTTTCTTTTGTGTGCATTATGACTAGTAAAGAAATAGAGGAGTTCACAAAAAGAACTACACGCAGTTGGTTTCTTTAGGTTGTTTATTGCTTGGTGTGGTTTTACGATAGTCTTTAAAAGATTTTTTTGAGGGTTTTCTTGTCTAACTTTATATTTGTTGTGATATTGCAGGTTCAGATATGGAAAATCTTTTGCAATGTGTCTTGCCTATGGTTTTTCATATAAATACTCCAAGAAGATTATTCTCATTGCTTAAAGGGTTTGTTCTTTCCTCCCCTGCCTAAACTTCTTTTTTTCCTTTTTGTTCTCTGGTTTAGTTGTCTAACATTGTGGCTGCTTGTGGTTTTTTTTCTTTGTAGGATAATAGGGTTGCTCCAGATCTTCTCTCTCTGCTTGATCGTCTTTAGCTCCAGAAGCAAGGAAATTTGCATAATCTATCTCCAAACTATCTGGTTCTTTGTTGCCTCTTAATCTTTATTTCCTTTCTATATTTATTGGTTTTATTCCCCAAAAATTTTCACCTGGTTAATATCTAAATTTTGCCCATATTGTTCCTTATTTCTTTATCCATGCTTTCTCACAAGACAGATGCAGCCAAGAGAAGATCATCACCGAGAAACATTGCGGGCAATTTTGCTTCCTTGGGTTTTGTCCTTCTTCATCTCAGGTTTTCTCTATTTTATTTTTTCATTTTTTTAACTTTTGTATTCTTTTTTAAGTAGTTTCTATGTTACTTGTTTCTTTCTTTTGGGTCTCTAGAGCCCTCTATACAAACTTGTATGATATTTATTATAGATGGAAAAATTACTTGGTAGAGAAACTGAAGGAAAAGGTTGTCGAGAAACTATGGAAAATGGAGTTTTCATGGCTCCTCTGATGGTTTTTTTTTTTTTGGGTTTGTTATGTGCTGGGGTACGTTCAATTATTGACTCACAAAAGATGATCCATATGGTAACCAACACAAAGTCTCCATTTGTGGAGATCAAATTTCATGTCAATGACTGTTAAAAACTCTAGTTATTTTTTCGTGTCTTTATTTTTGAGAAAACTATTTTTCTTATTTTTTTCCCTTGTGAACTTTTGGTTCTCGTTTTCCGAAGAGTGTATATGGATTCTTTAAAACAAAAGAAAAAAAATACTTTTGTGTTTTCTTAGTTTTTTTTTCAACAAATGTTGTGTTTTCTTAGTTGCTGATAAAAGCACTAAAACTGATCAAGGAGCCATTAGTTGAGATACTCGTTTTAAGTACATGTTCCCTATATATTTGTATATGCATGAATCTTGCGTGCCCTTCTTCTTTTAGACAAGTACCTCTTATTTTAGGTTTACAAGAATACCATTTTTTGGTTAATTTTTTGTTTATTTTGTTCCTAGAAGATTGGTTTGAGTTCATCTGTTGGGGATAACATTTTGAGAATATAAAGTGAATATATAGTAAATATGGTAGATTGAGTATTAGCCTGTTATTGCAGAGAAATTTCTTACCATCTACTGCCATTTAAGCGGTTTACTACATGTTTTTTGCTTATTTAGACTTTACCTTCGTGAAAATGATTTCAATGTTTATGGCAATTAAAAGTTGGTGTGGTAATATGTTGGTCTTTCCAGTTTCTTTATATTCCTTCAAAAGGTAAAGAGAATTTTTTGCAGCTAAAATAACAAAAAGATGTTAGGATTACTTTGCATTTAGATCCTATTTTCTCAGGTCATCTTCTTTTTATTTTACTTTTGGTTATGTTATTAAATTTTTTATTCTTTTATGTTATAAATTTACTTTGTTCATGTTAAAGGTGCAAATGATTGAAGATGCAGTCACTCTGAAACCAGTTCATGGAATAACAAACTTTGTAAGTTAAAAATGTAGTCCTTTCTTATTTTTTTATCTTGTTTTTGTGTTGAGCATGGTCCCTATTAGATGGTTTATTCTTAATTTCAGCCTTTCAGTCCTTCACTATTTGCACACCATTAATACATTGTATTGGAATCATAAATACTACTTTATTTGCTACAGAAGGTTTTTTTAGGTCTCTTATTTTATATAATTATCTTTTATTACAGCAAGAAACGTGAAGAATTATTCAAATTTTACTGAGGAAAAAAATGTTTAAGTGGGCAATTTTTTGTAGGCTTTACTCTTCATATATGTATTGATTTGCTCTATGGTTTTCTGCTCAGATTTTTGTCAAGAGAGGGAAGAAAGAAAAAATGGTGGTTAATTCTTACTTTTAAGCATTAGGGGGGTATACAACTACGTGAAACTTAATACTGACTGAATTTGTTGTTGACCATTATGCTGTTATTGTTAAGAATTATTGTCATTCAAGAGCATTCAAGAGGTTTACTCTATATTTCTTGCTCATTTAGACTGTCTATATTGTTTGGGTAAGATAGCATATGGATACGTCTGACATACACATTGTCATGCCTTAGGTAGTGGACATTTGTGGTGTGTATCGAATCACCATTGCCAAGATTGCTTATTTTGTAAATTATAACGATTTGTTTACATATTTAAATTTGTGAAATTTACTTTATGGGTTTTATTCCTCATCTCACCATTAAATGGTTAAATGGAATCTTTTGACAGTACAAATAGAGCTTCATGAAAACAAGAAACTAGATTTGTGCATAATTTTCGTGAAAATGGAACAATTTCGTTTGAAGGCAAGATTAAGGAATCTTTTATTTTTCTTTGTATCAGCTTCTCACATTTGCAACAAATTTCTAATGGCCTTGCTTTGATTATGTTCAAGCTCCCATTTTAAACAGCAGGAGAAATGGGACAAAAAAAAAAAAAGAAGCCATGAAAAGAAGCAGGGAGGAGAAAAATGGATCTTCATCAAAACATGTATGCTTTTGTTTTCACTTTTTTTGTGAAATTTAGGCTGGTTTTGTAAGTTTTTTTTTGTTTAATTTTTCCCCTGATTAGAAGGAGAAGATGAGAAGAAGCATAAGTAGATGAAGAGAAAAGTATGGATCTTCAGCCTAATCAAGTTTATAAGTTTCTTTTTTATTTTAATTTAAGCAGTTTTTGTAAGGTTTATTTTAGTTCAAAATACATTTTTATCTGAGTTTTTGAAATGAAAATGAGGTGAAGCAGATGAAAGGAAAGAACAGATCTTTGGTTTGATTCAATGCTGTAAGTTTTTTCTGTTACTTTTTCTTTGTAACTTGAGTAGTTTTTTGAGTTTCTTTCTTGTTTACCTTTTTTTTTATTATTTCTGACTTTCTACTATTGCAGTAAAAAAGAAAGAAGAAATAATAAAATTACATAGCCCTAAGCGATTTTTTTTTTGGAAAAAAATTTGTGTGAGTTGCATCTATGGTTGTACAATTAGTTATTAGAATGATTGAAAAATTGGATTTTGATCGATTCATTATAGATGGTAAGAGCTTGAAAGTAAAATTGGATTTCTACTATTGCTTTAGGTAGAATAATTTCAAATGTATTACACTTTGAATATGTTTGAAGATCTAATTTTATTTGATTGAACTGTTCCACTGATGATGCATTATCCTGCTGGGTTTAATTATTCTTGCTGGCTTTGGTTAAGATTGTCTTTGTTGCTTTTTCAGTTCTTGAGATATTCCTTTTCTTTTGTTTAGAAACATTAAAATTACCTCTCGTGCACTTGAAGTGTGAAGATGCTCAGGGGTTATTTGCATTAATATCATCAAGAAATTTTGTCAGATCTCATATTGCTTTTGGTTTCTGCTGAGGTACTGTCATGTCCTTTTATTTATTTATTTGCTTATTTTGACTTTCGGACTATTATTATAGGTTGGTATCAATTGCTTTGTTTTTTTTCCAAAATTTGATGTTTCTGATCAGAATTAAGTGTTCCATAGAAATTCAAATTCCTATGATATTTTCTTTAGGATTTTTTTGTTCAAATGTTTGGTAATCTGGTTTATGACATTGCTTCTTGTCTGTAGCTTTTAACTTGGAGTTTCGTCTATAGAGAGTTTTTCTAAACCCATCGTTCACTGCTGGATAGGTATTTGCTTTCAGCCTTTCATGGGAACGAGAGGAGAGTCTGAATGAAGCTGGAGCTCCTCTGATGCTATTAGTCATTGAAAGTCTAGAATCATTTTACTTGTGGCAAATTAGAAATACTTTTTTCTTTTCTTTGTCAATTTGTTCAATTGGCACTGGTAGAGGTTTAGTCTCACTAAGTAGATTTTCTCTTTATACTGCATGTATATGCATTTTATTATTCATTTGAATATATTGTAAAAGAAACTTGTTGCTGTTAAATATCCTTTTCTAGGAACTGACAACTTGATTTGTGGTTTTTATCAACAAAAAACAAACTTATAGCTATTAAATGCCTTTTTTAGGAACTAACAACTCGCTTTGTGTATTTCTTCAAGCTATATTTTTTCCCCTTCTCCTCCATTACATGTGTCTTTTTTTATTTCTATTTTCATTCTATGCAAAAGCAAGGAGCATCTTAATGATCTTATTAGTCTACCCATTGTATTCTCTTGCATTTCCTTAACAGATTATTCATATTCACTGCTTAATAAAACTACAAAAACATAATGGCAAAGTTTTTGGTGTATGTTTTTGTAACTTTTCATACTTAATATTTGAATTTGAATCATTGGGCATTTTTGGGCAACCTTGAAAATTACACGGCGCATCGCACGGTGTTCTCCTCCTAGTCCAATTAAAACTCGCCGTATCCTCATTCCCATATGCAATTGAGAGGACTACCACCAATTGACGAATTAGAAGACGACAACTCATCAAATTAGAATCAATTGGAGGACTACCACCAATCAGCCAATGATAGAGCACCACATCAGCAATCAATTCAATTGGGAGCCATTGCATTTACACAGACTATATACGTTAAAGGAGAAGAATACACATTAAAGGATTCAATTGTATCTTCTTGAAAACGTGACTTGCTTTTCAGATCCACTATTAATAAGATATTTTGTATTGAAAGTAAACGATGTAAATGTTGGGAAGAGGCATGAACAATTACCAGTTTAATATTTTCAATAGTTGTAATTTGGGCAAAAATTTAGGCCTTGTTTGGCAGACAAGTTTTTTGCCAAATTTCTCTACTACAAGTTTTTTAAAAATTTTAGCTACAGTAACCTCAAAAAACTTCTCAAAGTTTTTAAACTATACACTTCAAAATATTAAAAAAAAAACACATTTCAAAATTTTTTTTTAAAATTTCCACAGTAAGTTACAGTAAAGTTTTAGACAAACACCCAAAAAACTCACTTGCCAAACGGGGCCTTAATTTGGCTCTCAAACTTTTACGATGTTATACTTCTGGTCATCCAACTATTATTTACATTTATATAGCCTTTCTATCAACCTGAGCTATTAATCCTACCAAAACTTATGTTTTTAAACTCGGACCAGATCGGCTAGTTCAACTGGTCAAATCAGGAATCGGCCAAGTGTCCGGTCCGAGTTATTCTAAAAAATAGTATGGATAAAAACTCGATACTGGGTTTGACCGAAAAATTGGAAGAACCGGTTTGTGTCCAGAAGAACCGATTTGTGTCAAAGCTATTTTTTTTTTTAAAAGGTCAAAGCATTTTCAATATTATGTTTTGACCCCTAGGTTGTTAAAAATTATTAATGTACCTCAAATATTTCATACTTTATAAATGTTGTCCTAAAGTTTGGCATTATTTTTCAATCAAATCCATAATTTTAATTCTAAACTTGTTAATGTTCATTGAATAATATAAATTGCTAATTGATCGTTCTAATTTCTTTATATTTTCTTGTTAAATATATTTGAAACGTCAAATATATATGAATATACCTTTATTAATATTAACATGCTCTTAGATATTTTACATACAATATTTTAATTTTTAAATAATTTTTATTTATGACGTCATCCGGTTTAACCCCAATCAAATCCATTGACCCTTGACCCCTGAATTCGACTGAGTCAATACCTAGTCCGAGTCTGAAAACATAGACCAAAATGTACCGAAAAAGTAGTATTAATCTTCCTCTTCCAACTGCTGGCTATTGCAACTATTCGCAGCCATTGACCTCCAAAGGTTGACTACCACTTTATCACCATCAAATCTTGCTGAAATCACACCTCTAGACTCCATTTGTCTGATAGATTCCAAATTGGATTCAGATTTTCATGAATCTTACTAGATAAGATTGAATATGAATTCAAATATGGTAGTTTTACAAGGATTTAGCAAATGATCCTTTGCCAGACATTTTGAGTTTGTACCAAAATATTCCTTGAAGTAAAGAGAGTTCAAATCCAAAAAATTTGGCGTGAAAAACTCGAAATTACCAAGATACATACTTTCTAGTATTTCAAATATTTTCAAAATTTCAAGGTCCAAATAGATGTGAAATTTTCAAGTATTTTATGTTAATGAACTTCTTATGCCATGGAGATTCTAGATATATGATTTATTTGGCCTAATTTGCATAGAATGAAAAACTCGAATTTGGGACTCTTCCTTACACTATTCTTGTCAGAGTATATATGGTCATTATTGTCATACTTGTAAAGTTAATATGTACTTTTTACACCAATTATTAATACTAGTGATGAATGCATACTGCTATGTGCGTAATAAAGAAATGCATAATATTAATAATGAATGAATTTTACTTACAAATTTTTAGTGATAAAGAAAATTTTGATTTTCTAAATTATTTTGATAAATGAATGTTATATTGGTATTTACAACTTAAGGATGGCTACATTGAATAAAATATGCTTAACTAGTAAACTAAGAAATGCTTATAAATAGTTATCTTGATAACATGTGCTTAGGTAATTAAAGTAAAATTAGCTTTTATAAGAATAAAAATTGAAGTGCATAAAGTGACAATAAAATATTTACACCAAACCTTTTCCTCCCCCTTTATATATAGTACATCTATACTAATAGGAGAGGCACACTCTATAGGTGTGCAAGTCAAAAAAAAGTTTTTTTCATAATAAAAGGGTAGGAGTTTTTTTCCTTTAACAACAAAAGCTAGAAGTTATTAGAGTTTGATTTGCAGCCAAAAAAAAAGTTATTGGAAGTAAGAATAAAAGAATTTATAGGAAGTTTTTGAAATTGAATAATATCTACGTTAAAATTTTTTGTCATTATTTGTTATTTTAGTTTTACCCCCAAATAAGTAAGGATTTTTGCATATGAGCATTGCAACTTAACTAATAATACTTATGAAAGATTAGGTTGATCAATCCTTATTTTTGATGATTAACGAAACAAAATAATGATTTGAACTAATATTTCAAATGGGTTTTTCATTAGTATAGTTGCTCAAACAATTGGCAAAGGAAAGAAAGTAAAACAAGAAGGAATAAAGTTTTTCGTTGAACATTAGACGATGGATTGGATGCATACCAGGACTATTGGACATTCAACAGATTAAAAGGAAACTTTGGAACTCTCCATTTTTTTCGAACGCATCTTTCGGACGTTGTATCGGATGTTCGATACTCCTCACAAAAACTCACTCAACACAACTTTGAATGCAGTGTCAGATGTAGAGCAATTCGATCGGACGTTCAACAGGGGATTGGACGTCTGACAACTCCAATGGCTAATTTTTTAATAGTTAGTTTTTTGATTGTTGGAGAGACTTTTGAGGCAAAATTTACCACCTATAAATACTCCCAAATCTGAAATTATGAGAGACTTTTGCCTACATAAAATACAAGCTTTCATGAGTAATTTTTTGTTAAAAAAAATACTCTAAATATTGTATAGGTATAGAGAAGTTCTTGGATATATGAGGTTTCTCATTGAGGAGAAGTAAAATCTTGGATAAGGTGAGTTGCACTTGTAAGTAATTCTCAATTAGTTGAGTGAGTTTTCAATTATAACCAATTGAGGGTTAACTTGGTTAAATTGTAAAACTCTTTGGCTCAACCAAAGAGTTTTATGGTGAACAAAGAGTAAGCCTTCACTCATACAAATTAGTTAGATTCACCAATAGTTGAAGAAGCTACTAGTAGATTCAACTCGAAGTTTAGAAGAAGTTTGGGAATTTGATTGCTTTGCAATCTTTTTACTTTATTGTTCTCTTTTTGTTACTTGTTTGTGTGGTTTAATTTGCCTATATCTCTTGTTATTGTGTTTGCTTGAGTGCTTGTTTATTTAAGCTATTTTGATTGAATAAATGAGTGAAAATTTGGTTTTTACTTGCTTTATTTTTTATCAACCTAATTCATCACCTCCTTAGGTTGTTTGGACCTTACAATTCGTATTAGAATTTGGTCTCCTAGAGATTAACTTCAATCCGTTTAAGAGTAAAGATGGCAACTAATAATACCTTATTTTTAGAGGGCCAATCTATTGCTAGACCGCCTATATTTAGTGGCTCATATTTTAGTAGTTGGAAACAAAGAATGAAAGGTTTCTTGTAATCTATTGACATTGAGTTTGGTATATTGTTATTGATAGTTCTTATGAAACTACAATAATTCATGCTACAACAAATTTGAGTAGATCAAAAACTAGATAAAAATTAGATGAAATGGAAAATACGTCTATTTTTGAATGTTAAGGCCATGAACTTGTTATATAATGTTTTAGATACTTATGAATCTAGTAGGATTAAAGGTTGTAAATTGACTAAAAAATTTTGGGATAAATTGTATGAAATGCATAAAGGTAGTCAAGATATTAGAGAGTAAAAGAAATATTTACTTGTTGCTAAATATGAATATTTTAAAATGGAAGCTCATGAAAATATTGATAAGATGTATTGTAAATTTAGTGACATTATTAAAGATCTTGAATTGCTTAGAAAAGAATATTCTTTGGATGAGAAAAATAGAAAAATCTTGAATATTTTGTCTAAGGAATAGGAAACCAAGGTTAATGCCATGAAGGAAGCTAAAAATTTGAATTCTATATCTATTGATTCTCTTGTTAGCACACTAACCACTTATAAGTTGAAGATAAAATCAAATGTGCAAGATGAAGAAGAAGTTAGAGCCAATAGATGTGAGACCCCGAAATTTTACTTGTCTTTATAGCTCTTATTTGAACTTGCTTGCCTTAGATTCTTGGTTGAATGTTAGCCAAGGGAGTGAATTTTCCTAAGAAAAGTTTCATAATCTCAAGTTGTTAGAAAATCTAGAAATTTTGGCAGGAGGCTCTACGCAGTTTTGGGAAATTGGCTATAACTTCGTATAGGAAAGTCGGAATTGAGTTCCGTTTGTTGCGTTTGAAACTAGACTCATAGGGATTCCTACAGTGAAAAATTTAGAGTTTGATTCAATCTCTATAAATTCCAGAAAATTGGCAAAGTTGACTAAAAATTCTGCCCTGCACAAGTAAACATAGGAATGTTGTAGTAGCTTATGGCTCAATCTGGACCAACTTATGAGCTAAATTTCTTTGAGGTGTCTTCTAAAGATTATTAGTGTTTTAAGTCTAGTTTTTAACAGGCCAAGTTTTATGAATGTTTGACATTTATAACTCAAGTTATGATTTTTCTAAAGGAATGGCATAAGTTAGGGTTTTTTGTGCATACTAGGGTTTTTGGTGTGTTTTTGGTGCATTTTGGTAGTGTGATTAATTGGTGAGGTGTGTGTACTAAATTTGGTGGTTAAGAGTGAGTTTTATATAAGAGAAAGTGTGTGATTAGAAGTTCTAATAATAAGTTAGTGAATCATAAGTTAAAACATTAGTACGCGCGAGTTAAGGAAAATCGGCTTGTACCGACGCGCACCGTTTGCTATCGATTGAATACACCACTTGAACACTACTTTATTACCTTAATTTCTTTGTTATTAATTGAGCAAAATCAGCCTTAAATATCTTCTCAATGCAGCCGAAAATTTGGACTAAAAAAACAAGAGAGAAAAGAAAATTTTGACCTCGAATCAAAGTGTGACACTTGTTAAACTTTGACCAAACCAATTTCTTATCTTCTTATCTTTCCTTTTGGCCACTTTTTCTTCATTCTTTCTTCATCATGGCCGAACCTCTCAAGGGAAAAACAAAGAAAGAAAACTTCCATGCCTACCATGATTCTTACCTTGTTTGAGTGAAGATCAACAAGAACAACAAAACTAAACCGAACAAAGTGGCAATAAGGTAGCAAGGAAGCTTGTAGTGGAGTTTCTTTGGAGAGGAAAGGCTTGGTTTTTAACTTTCTCTTGGAGGATTGAAGGTAATAAGCTGGAAAATTATCTTTCTCTTTCTATTCTTGCAATTTATTAGGAAGATGACTTGAAATTGGAAGTTTTATGGAAGATATCATGAATTTGTGAAGATTGGTGAAATTTCCAGCTTAGGGTTTCATTTTCCGGCCTTGATTTGTGTTTTTTAGCTATGATATGATGGTATCTAACTTTGTTAAGGACTTGTGTGAAGATTTATAGTCTTATTCTGACTTTTTAGCTTTCAACTAAGAATTTCCAGCTTTAGCTATAAAATTTCAGCTTTGTCAAGCAATTTCTAGCAAGTGTAGTGATTCTGCCCTGTTTTAGAACCAAACTGACCTGCACATTCGTCAATGATAAAGGCCAAATCAGGTCTTGTTCAAAACATGAAAGTTGTAGGAAATGGAGATAACTATCGGCCTGTAAAATTTCAGCTCAATCAGAGCACTGTATCATGTGATATGACTAAAATACCCCTGACTACCCAAAAGCCCTATTTCACCGGCAGCTTTCTGTTTTCTCTGAGATTGTACATTTTGACCTTGAGAATGCATGAACTGGGTGTCGATATCTTCATAGGAAATGTAGGTCTCTGTTTTATCTTCGAAACGCCATAAAATTTGCCCCAATCCAATAAGTGTAACTTCATTTGTGACCAAAACGCCAAAAGACGTCAAACCTGCTATTTAGCTATTCATCTTTAAAACTGGTTTCCAGTTGCATTGCTAGACTTGCCTTGTATTTGGATGACATTAAGCCTAGTTGAAGGGCTATTGTGTTAATATTGTTTATGTGTGACTTTGGGCTGAGTTGAGGAAAATAATGAAGCCATAAATGGCTGGAAAATAGCTAAATACAAAGGGCATGCCGCCCAAATTTTCACTCGAAGATTAAGCATGTGTACTCATGACTTGAGCAAAGATTTGAGGTCGAATTGAACTTGGATTGTCTATGGTATTCGAGTTTTCTTTCATAGAGGTATATGAGCTAAAATTTAGCCGAAACTCGTACCCTTGGAAAAATGAATGTAGCGACCATTCGGAATATGTTTTCCTCGTCTTTTAGACACTTTACGAACTTAAACGTTTTAACCACTCCCTTACCGAAACTAAAAGAGCGAGCATGAGTTTTCTAGGGTGTGATAAGTAAAATGAATACTACTTAAATGAGTTTCATTTATTTGATTTTCTTGAAACGAAACTCCTATGTTTCGAACTCTAAAGAGTTTTATATTCTTAAATGATATTTTATCACAGATTTGGACTCCAACCAAGGAGTTGGACTTGAACGTGATTTTGAAAAGCACTAGACCTTTGGTGAGTGCTTCCAAATACATGATTGAACATGATACTTGATTAAATTCTTTACCAACGTGATCGAATAAGATTTGGTTGGTTTGGTCGGGCAAGTGTGTACTTTATCGCACTTGACCTAACTTAACTAGTCACTTGATATCTCATTCATGCTTGTACAAGTGACTTGATTTGCATTGACCTGTACTTGTATTTGTACTTGTGCTTGATTTGTAAGTGTTGAGCGGCAATATGTACCACACTCGATACGAGTGGGAGATACCTCTCATTCCCGTCTCCATACTTTTCTCTTGACTAAGTCGATTGGTCATCGACTATAGTGACTACTTGGGAACCCAAACCCCACTGGCTAGTTAACCGAGTCAAGCCGGCAAGAGTTTGGTCGATTAGATAATGAACCATGGATCTCTTGTTTTGTCGAGTGGAGTGATACCTCCTCGACTAATCGGTATACTCGAGTATTACCACCAGTGTTTAGTTGGTGTTCGGGCCCGGTAAGGGGGTTGAATGGTGGACGGATTGGTTACTTTACTTGACTACTGGATTGGTCACTTTGCTTGAAAGTTGATGGAGTGTCAACTAATACTGGATCAAGCTCTGGTGAAGCAATGGGAATTTGGCTCCTGAGAGCCATCTGTATCCTTATACTTTGATTGTTATTCGTAGTGTTATTGTTTCTTTTAGAAAAAGAATTTTACACTCACTCATTTTGAGATTTACTACTTGAAGTATTATTGCTCACTTTTATGAGCTTGTTATGCTCGCTACTTTGCTACTTTGATACGTGCACTTTTAAATAGTGGTCAACTTACTATTTGGAATCTCACTGAGCTTTAGCTCACCCTATTCCGTTAAATTTGTTTTCCTTACAGGGGATACGAGCGAGGGTGTGAGACTGGTACATGCTAGTATAGTCTAGTTTTTGAAAATTTTGCGATTGTACTTGCGCTAGTGCTTGGTTAGGGTTGAATGTATCTGGGATTCATATCTTTTGTTATAATTGGGATTGTACGAATGTTTGAAATAGAAATGAATGTACATGTACATTCCAAGCTTGAGAACTGTTATTTCCTTTACTCTTGAGGTTGTAACCTATTTTATTTGAAGTGAGTGAGTGAGTCCTGACGAGAGTTGGGCAGGCGGTCGCTAAACCCTGGGGTACGCCCTAGGGGAGGTGGGGTCGTCACAATAGAGGTATTGTACTTAAGGTTTCTCAAGAAGAAGAGGATCTACTCTAACTTGATGGTGAAGATGTGAAACTTGATGAAAGTGATGTAGCTCTTATGATCAAAACCATCAAGAAACTCTTCAACAATAAGAGAAGATTCATAAGAGATAGATCAAGCAACAACCAATTCTCAAATTCCACCAAAACAAAAGAGAAAAAAAAAGAAAAATTTGAACAACTTTCAAATCCCATGAAATTATTATAATTCAAATGGTGAACTTGAAGAAGAATATGAAAGAGCTCAAATGGCATTAATGGCTATTGGGAACAACGAGGTATTTATTAGCTCTTTTTTTACTGATGAAGATGAAGATAGTGATGTTGATGATGATGATGTTGTTGAGGCATTTATGATTAAACTGTATGATAGTTTGAGAGATTTTTATGCTAAGAATAAGGAATTGAAAATCAAAATAAATGTTTTGTTGAATGAGAACTCCAAACTTTTTCATGAAAATAAGAGATTGAGAAAGGAAAATGAAGTTCACTCTATTTTGAAAATGGATAATTTGAAAATAAAGTTGGATGAGAAAAAAAAGTTTTATGAAAGATTAAGGAAGAATAAATTTGTTGAAACAAAGAATAAAGGACCTAAATGTTTTTCTTCAAAATGAGAAACCAAGTATTTTAGAAAAGAAAAATGTAAGGAGTTCAAGTGTTAACAAACATTTTACTCTTTCTAGAAGGAATGGTTTTTATTTCATAAAATCTTCTCATGTTAGCAATTATGATATTATGTGCAATTATTATTGTCAATGTGGTCATATGAATATTGAATGCTATGTGAAAAGAAATATGAAATTAGAAATGAAGACTATTTAGGTAGTAAAGTATAGAAACTAACACCATAAACCCAAGAATAAGTAGGTACCAAAAATGGGTCCTCTTGTGTAGGTACTCAAGATGAAAATTGATTCAAATCAAGGTTGAAATATGATATAAAATATCACTTCGAGTCAAAAGAATAAGGAATTTGAAAGTTTGAAAATGGGGTGAAAGAATGGAAGATGAATGTGGAAGACTATAGAGGTAACAATCTTTTCAAATAGATGCAAAACTACATCTATAATAAGGTACAATCTTAAAAGTTGAATTATGATATTTACCTCATATCTTGATTGTTGCAAATTGATGATGTTTATATGTTAAGTTATATTATGTATCCTAATTTGCATTCTTATGAGAATAGAACATATGTATTAGAATGTTTGAATCTATACTGATGTTCTATTCACGTATATTATATATTGAAAATGTCATTCAAAATGATGAATTTGCACATATAAATGCTTGATTGTGATGAACCCCAATTCTTTTTAAATTAGCTCATGACTTGCAAAAAGAAAGGGAGAAACTTCATTTTTTGAAAGAGTTTATGTGGTTGAAAATCCTTCATAATTAACTTGCTATGAAGTTCATATATAGATTATGCTATAGTAATCTAAGTTTAACATAATTTAACAACTAAGTATATTTAAGTGTGAGAGCATTCTAACCTAATTTAATTAAACATAGCATATTATATTGCGCAAATGAATTGATTGTCAATTTTATATTTAAATGCTATATCTATGCATATTGACATCGCACAAGAAAATGTATTAGATATCCATTTAATGAATTTCATATCATTCATATTTAGAAAGATGGAATATTCTTAACCCTAGAATAATTGAGGTAGTTGCATCACATATGCTTGAATGCTAATCTACTCTTATATTTAATAATACTTTTATGTACCCCTTGGTTCCTATTTATAAACTTTTTCAAAATAGGAGGTATTATAGTAAAGATGAGTTATTTTGAAAATAATTCTTTACAGGATTCCCTTGTATATACTTGTTAATATGCCTTTGAAGAGAAGTAACACTTTGAATATGATTCATCTCTTTGTACTTACTTAATTTATATAGTTATTTTAAAGGGGAGATATTTGATGAGAATGATGATAAAAATTGATGCGACTTTGATCTTAGGGGAGTTTTATTTGCAATTATCCATAAGCAACTTCTCTTCACGCTTATATGCTTAATTTTTTATTGTGTCAAAATGGGGAGTAGATTAAAAGATATTTCTTTGAATGTTGACTTGTGCTGATGGGGAGTCTATTTGAGTTTATTTCATCAAAGAAATCATTATTTTATTTGTCATCATCAAAAAAGGGTGATATTGAAAGACTTAAATTGATCAATCTTTGATTTTGATGATTAACAAAACAAAATGATTATTTGGACTAATATTTTAATTGATTTTTCATTAGTATAGTTGCTCAAAAAATTGGCAAAGAAAGGAAGCAAAACAAGAAGGAACAAAATTTTTCACTGAGCATCGGATGATGGATTGGACGCATAGCTAGATTACTAGGCATCCGACAAATTAAAAGGAAACTTTGGAATTCTCTATTTCTACTAGACGCATCTTTCAAATGTTGTATTGGACGTCCAAAACTCCTAACAAAAACTCACTCAACACACCTTCGGATGCAGTGTCAGACATAGAGCAATTGGATCGCATGTCCGATCCTGCGTGTCAGATGTTTGCCAGCTCCAATGGCTAGTTTTTTAAATACCTCCAAGTCTGAAATTATGACAGACTTTTGTCTACATAAAATACAAGCTTTCAACAGTAATTTTTGGGGTAAAAAAATACTTTTAATATTGTATAGGTGTGAAAAAAGTTTTTAGATTTGTAAGATTTCTCATTTAGGAGAAGTAAAATCTTGGATAAGGTGAGCCTCACTTGTAAGTCGAATTGGTTGAGTGAGTTTTCAATTAGAGTTAGTTGAGGGTTAACTTGGGTGAGTTGTAAAACTCTTTGACTCAACTAAAGAGTTTCAGGGTGAGCAAAGAGTGAACCTTCACTTATATAAGTTGGTTAGCTTCACCAACAATTAAAGAAGTTGCTAGTGGATTCAACTCCAAGTTTGGAAGAAGTTTGGGAGTTTGATTGGTTTGCAATTCTTTTATTTTATTATTCTTTTTTTTGTTAGTTGTTTGTGTGGCTTAATTTGCTGCTATCTCTTGTTATTGTATTTGCTTGAGTGCTTGTTTAGTTAAATTATTTTGGCTGAATACTTTGGTGAAAATTTGGCCTTTACTTGTTTTATGTTTTTGTCAACCTAATTCACCCCCCTCTTAGGTTGCTCTGGGCCTTACAACTTATTCAATTTCGACAATGTCCTATAGTTTCTTGTATTCTAACTTCCAATAACTTCTTTTCAAAAAAAACTTTCAATAATTTCTTTTTTTTTTTTTTGCAAAACAAACTTCTAACAATATCTACCTTTGTTGTAGAAGGAAAAAAAAACTCCTATCCTTATATTGTGAAGGAAAAAGTTTGTTTTTAATTTGCACACATATAAGGTGTGTCACTCCCAATAGCGTATATAATTAATTCTTACTTATTTAAGGGTAAAATTAAAATAACAAATAATGACAAAAAATTTAACACCATAAGTAAGGCTCATGTTTTACATATTGAAAGAGATGTTTGTGTGTTCCAGTCTAAGAATTTACATCATTGATAGGGATAAGACTATAGATTAAGGGGTCAATCTTTGATAGCACCTAAAATGAAGTTAGGGCTGAAAAACTAATCAATCTACACAATATTCAAATTTGGCTCATGTTTTACATATTGAAAGAGATGTTTGTGTGTTCAAGTCTAAGAATTTACATCATTGACAGAGCCAAGACTAATGAATCTACTCAATATTCAAATTTAGTTCAGTTCAGTAAGAGATCATTCAAACATTATTTTGTGTTCAGTAAATGTTTAAGCTCGACTAAATTTTGGCTTCATTCGCATTGTACATGTGATCTGCTATTTTCAGCTGACCCGATACCTCAGGTACGGATGAGTTGCGGTCTTTAAAGGGGAAAAACAAAGCAAAGGAAGGGTGGGGCTTTTATCCCCCAATGTTACTCCGATGCTCAAGTCAAGTAAAGCCTCATAGTGGAATAACAGCGAAAGCAAAGTAAGGGGTGTTTATAATTGTGGGCAAGAGAGAAAAATAGAAGACAATGCCTGACATCACAGTTTGAGACAATTCACGGGTGTCAGGGTAGGACCAGTGTGCCAGTAAGTGTCGGACAGCATCTAACAAATTGGCCTAACCAGAAGATCTTCCTGAGGTAGGATTCCAAATAACAATTCGGCAGCTTCGTCATCCCCAGAGGGTCGGGAAGTCATTCAAAGGGACCATTCGTTGGAATAGTCAAGTAGATCAACAGCAGGATGACCTATCGAGGTCATGGGGATCTTGACAGGGACACTCGGCAAAAGTACTCGATAGGAATACTCGACAAGAGTACCCACAATAAGTCCCTCAACTCGAGAACAACAAGACGAGGACCCAAAGGCTGTGGATCATAAAGTTCTTCTGTTCCCGAGGTTAACAGCACAATTACGAAAGTTGAAAGGATGGTAGGTGCAAACACATGGCATTACAGCAAAAGTTGAAAAGATGTGCTCATTTGATAGATAGATGGGATGCATAATCAAAATGTTAGCTTTATTCAAATCATTAGCCCAATCATGTTGTATTAATGGTAGGAAAGGGGGCAGGCTTTTCAAATTTTGAAAAGTACCACTTCATCTTCCAAGTTTCATTATTAATAGAAGTCAAAAAGTAGGTTTTTTGACAAGATATAAAGCTTTTTTTCTCTTCCATAATGTATCTTGAGCATGTGTAACCGAAATTCTGGGGTAAAATCGAGCTGAAAAGTAATGTGAAAATAGAGCAAGTTGTAGGAAAACAGGGGAGAATATGCAGCTACACAATAGGCGGCTTGCATCCCCATATTGTGGTCGTGTATTGTATTCTGGCTTCAATCCTCGATTTTTTTCTTGCTCCAATTCATCACAATTCCTCAATTCAGGTGTTTGTTCATGCAATGCTTCATTAATACTCACATTCGATCATCTATTTTCCCAACTTGCTGTTGAATCAAATGCGAATGAAGTCAAATTGAATCCATCTTGATCCAACGTTGCAAATTCACCTCAAATCCTGCAAAAATAACCAACTTTTGCACATTAAATTGCTCAATCAAAACTTGCAAATTTAGAAACCTAAGGAGCAAATTACATCGTAAATCATCTTAACTTATACTAAAAACACACGTAAAATGCTACTAACAATCATATATAATATACACTTATCAATGGGCAGCAAGTGGAACAGGGTGAGGGGCATTTTCCCCACTTGCTAAAAAATGACATGGGTGGCCACCCCATCGCCCATCCTGTCCCTCGCATAAATAAATAAATATAAAAAATTATATAATATAATATAATTAATAATTCAATTCTATTAGTTATATTAATAAAGACATTCAGATTATATATAAAATTTAATTACTATTATTAGTCAAATTAAGACGTTTATAATTATACCAATCCAAACCCAATTCGCCCTTACCCTAATTCCCTGTTCTCTCGGATATAGATTCATTTCTTTCTGATAGGTTGTAATTTGTTGTTAAATTTATAATTATTTTTCCCTTGACTTTAGCCAAATATTATTTTAATTGATAGATTCTATTTATGTTTGGTTAATCGTGCTAATTGTAGGGAGGTGGAGAAAAAAGTGATAAAAGAGGTGATTTTTTAAGAATTACTTTCAAGTCCAGAAGAATCGGGATTTATCACGCATGGAGATTTCCTAGTTCGAGTCAAATATGGTTATCTTCGGTGGAATTTGGAAGAATTTAATTATCTTTGTTAGTTGTAGAGTTGAATTAGGAAACATAAGTTATTATTGTTTTTATTTCCTTTTTTCTAATTAGGCAATAGGCCTTTATTATTAGTAGTAGACTTCAATTAGAAAACAAAAAAATAAGGGAAGCCAGATTCCCGTTTGATTAGTACTTTGTAGAGTATAAACAATAAGAAGAGAGGGTCGTGACTCTTTGGAGGAGGATGGCAGCCGCTTGGCTTTCTTTTCTTCTTGGTAGTTTTTTTCTATTGTAAAACGTTGATGCAATTTTCTTCAATGGAATTGCATGAGTTACTCTCAATGAAGAGTAACTAATTTTATTTTCTAGTCGAAGGTCAACTTGAAGACTCGATTCTAAACATCTGTGAGATCGAATTAATTTTATTTATTTCTTTTATTTATTGGTATTTGTACGTTTTCTAATTTAACTTCTTATTATTGTTGTGTTATTTGAATGTCAAAGGCCCGATATTCGAATTAACCTAATAATCTACTATCAGATTAATTGATTGAATCTGTAATTGTTTAGTCGATTAATACTAGTGGCGACTAGCATTTACACACGTTAGGGGAACGTATGATCTAATTTAAATAAATCCTCGTAGCGCGTTTGTTGGTTAGCGTTGGATTTTTCTAATTCTTAATGCAATCAAAAAATTAAATCCTACGGTCGTACCTAGAGTTGTTTTTTTGTTAAAGAAATAGTCAACAGTTGTACCTTGGTTATCAACAAAGTGAGGAAAAGTTGGTTATCAGATCTTGTTGATGGCTATAACCAATCTATTAATAAGTAATTGAATTATCTTTACATCGATGATTAGTTGAATGGACAGTGTCTAAAAAGTTGCACATTTGGCTAGAATCGTATCTATTGTTGATTAATTCCTGTTTATTTTTGTGAGTTTCTTTTATTTAGTTAATTAGTTATTTTATGAAAACCTCCCATCTGTGGCCTCTAAAAGAAATAAATTATCTCTAATCCCTATGGATTCGATCCTACTCACTGCTATTTATATTTTTCTTGAGTAGGTAATTATTATTGCACAGGTTCGACACCTGTCACTTTCCTTCCCTTCTCTAGTCTTCTTCTTATTTGCTGCTTGCTACTAGGAGATGCTACTCCATCGATCATGTGACGACCCCACCTCCCCCTAGGGTTTAGCGAGCCGTCTGCCCAGCTCTCGCCAGGACTCACTCACTAGCTTGAGAAAATAACATAGATCCATAGAAATAAATACCAAAACGAGAACGTACACATTAATGCTCAAACCCAGATACAAGGCCTCTACATACCATAATACTTTAAAGTGCTACAAGTCGAGTACAAACAACCCTAATCGGGTGTTAACGCGAGTACAACTTCAAAACTCAAATTACTAGACTACACTAGTCGTTGCAACTCTTGCCTCACTCGTACCCCCTGTAAGGAAAACAAATGGAGTGGAATGAGCTAAAAGCCCAGTGAGGTTCCAAATATCAATTTAATCATCAAATAACACATAAGCAGCACAATAGTGAAATAGTGTTCAAGACAGGTCAAGAAATGAGTAATCATACTTCATATAGCCAAATAATAACTATTCACATTTCACAATAAAGATACAGTTGCTCATGTATCGGCTCCACCATAGCTTGATCGATTGGTAGTTGACACTCCGTCAACTTTCAAATGAGGAAACTAGTCCAGTAGAACACCACTTAACTCCAACCTCCGTCCACCGACCAACCCCCTTACCGGGCCCGAACTCCACAATAAACACTGGTGGTAATACTCGAGTATACCGATTAGTCGAGGAGATAACACTCCACTCGACAACACTAGATACCTATGGTTCGTTATCTAATCGACCAAGCCCTTGCCGGCTCGACTCGATTAACTAGCCAGTGGGGTTTGGGTCCCTAAGAAGTCGATGAGATATCATCTCCAATCGACTGAATCAAAATAAAAGTACGGAGACGGGAATGAGAGGCACCTCCTACTCACATTGAGTGTGGTACATGCTGACGCTCAGCACTTACAAGTACAAGTATATCAAGTCAATTGCAACAATAACTAGTATATATCAGATTAGGGCAAGTGCGATAAAGTACACTCTTGCCCGATCAAACAAATTATATATCATTAAATCACACTGGTCAAGTATTGAAAACGAGTGTCCAGGTCAATCAGGTATTTGGAAGCACTCACCAACAGATGCAGTGCCTTTACACGTTGGTTTTGGGTATTACTCCGCTTTTGGAGTTCAAATCTGCGAGAAAATATTGTTTAAGAGCATTGAAAAGTAACTAAGGCTCGAAACTTAAACATTTCGTTTAACGAGAATCAAGTAATTGAGACTTATTTAGAGACTATTCGTAAAACCCTTGATCACTTTTCAAACGGTGAAATTTTGAAGCCATTATATGTGAAAAATGCCGTTTGGGTCGAAGAAATAAAAGAAACGTACTTCTATCAGTTGTAAATTCCAAGGGTACAAGTTTCAGTCGAAATTCAACTTATATATCTCCACAAAAGGAAACTCGAATAACCTAAACAAATCGAGTTAGATTCGTCCTCCAAAGTCTTACTCAAGATAAGCGTAACTCTACTTAAATCTCGCGTATAAATTTGGGCAGCACGCCCTTTGTGTTTACCAAATTTCCAGCCATTTATGGCTTCCTTCTTTTCCTTAATTCAGCCCCACAATACACACAAGTAAGGTTACCACAATAGCCCTTCCATTAGGCTCCAAAATCATCCAAGTACAACACAAGTGCAATAGTACAAGCAAATATCAATTTTGAAGACAAAAGCTAAATGGCAGATTTGGCATCTCGTAGTATTTTAGTCATAACCGGAGATATGGTTATCGAATCGGGATGAATCTTATACCATTTCGATGCTAAGACAGGGGGGAACAACTTTCATGAAGGCCACTTAACCTAATTTATAGTTTATCTAAGTCGAATTTGCCAATCACAGCTCCAAAAGTTCATGATCAGTCTGGTTGTCAGCACTGACTTTAACCGGAAATAACTCAGGCTACACAACTCCGTTTGGGGTGTTTTCAGAAGAGTTGGAAAGATAAAACATAGTGCTACAAGTTTTGTGTTTTGGCCAAAAGCTAATTGGATACGAATCAGGGTGAAAAACGCAGCCCAAACTGGTGAATTCACAAAACGGTTTACGAATTGCAGCTTGTGGCAGTAAGGGTATTTCGGTCATGTCACATTCTACCGTGCTCCGATTGTGCTAAACCTTTACAGGCAGATTAATAACATCATTTCCTACAACTTTCATGTTTTTAGCTAAGTCCAATTCGGCCTCCATCATGGCCGAATAGAACTGGGCAGAACAGGGCATCATGGAAGTTCAAATCTGGAATTTTATGAATTCATAGTGCAAACTTCACTTTTCTAACTTGAATCATTACTTCAACCTCCAAAACATGATTATAAACACCATATACCATCTAAATAACAGGATTTATGATTGAAAAACTCCAAAACCCTAACTCAAATAAAGACCCTAACTCAAACAAAAACCACCATAAGCCTCAAAACCATGGAAATAACTATCATTAGCCACAAATATAGGTTGTTCTACAAAATTAGGCAAGGGTAGAGAAGCAATAAAAGAAGAGAGCTTTAATACCTCTTTAAGATGCTTACAAGTGCAAATCCTTCACCTTTCCTTTCAAAACTTTGGCACACCAAGCTTTCTAAGCTCTCAACTAGAAGATTAATCGGTTTAAAATCTTGTTTTTCACTCAATTTAGCTAGAAATCAAGGTGGTATGAAGTAGTGGTTTCTCCCCTTTTTTTTCTTCTTGATTTCGGCCACAATGAGAAAAAATGAAAGAAAATGGAGTCCTAGAAGATTTAAGAAGGTTAGACTTAGTTTGGGTCAAAGTTAGGTGGATGCCATCCACTTGGCACCTTAAGATTTCATCTAATTTTTTTGTCTTTTCCTTTCTTTTCCTAGTCAAATATTTTGGCCAATAAGAGCTATTTAAGGGCTGATATTTTTCACAAATATCATGAATATGTTCTAGTAAGAAAGTGGTAGTCAAAGTGTGCTCAATCAGTAGTGAACGGTATCCGTCGGCTCAAGCCGATTCTCTCTAAAATGCCTATACTAGGGTTTTAACCCCTAATTCACCAACTTATTATTATCACTTCTAATCACACATGTAATATCATCTAAAATATACTCTTAATCACTAAATTTAGTACACGCTTCGTACCGATTATTTATACTACGAAAAGACGTAAAAACCCTAGTTTGTCGTTGCGATGAAAGTAAAACGGAAACCCTTGATTATATTATTTGTAGCTATTTAGGAGGTGAATGTGTAGTAAAGCTATTGTAAAGTAATAATTTTCAAATTAAAGGAAATTTTAAGAAAAATATAAGGGATTTTGCAACTCCATAGATTAAAATTAGGGTTTTAAGTAAAGTATGAGGGATTTAAGGAAAACTTGTTAGTCACAAGCAAAACTAGGGTTTTGCGTACAAGTAGGGTTTCTAGTCTTTAAAACAAAACAATGTCTTAAAACGAAAATAAAATAAAGACACCATAATATTCTCGTTGAGACTAAAAAACAAATTATCCTAAAAGTCGGGGTATCACAGATCACCCCTCCATTGATCAAAATTTCAATCTTTAGACATGAGACAACTTATAGTCCCTTACCCTAAATCCTAATTTTCTTGGTCCCTCTTTTCTTCTCTCCCTTTTCTAGTCCAATAATTTGCCACTAGCCCACCCTCGAGTCACTGTCCATTGATCGACAACCACTTTAGCCCGTCCGCTCTTCATTTGATCTCGTCAGTGATGCTTTCCTCCACTGTCGGAGTGCCACTGGAGCTTGGAACCTTCAATTGCTTAATCTTTCCAAGCTAAAGATGTGATTCTTGAACTACATATCATTTGAATATTCTTGAAATTCCATGTTGGCTGTAATTTATTTAATGTAAGTGATACGCAACATATAATGCTTGAAATCTTTGTACTCCAATTTATGAAATTATGACCCATATTTTCCATTTCTTATCTACACCTGTTTCATAAGTTGTTATCGCTATCTGTGGGCATATGTTCTTTAGTCAAACTTGATAATTTCCTTGGCAATACTGATTGGACTAATAAAATAAAATCTATGATACTATCAGGCCTTCAATCCTAGCCAAGTTGATAACTTAGACAAGGTCAAATATGCTAAGCATAGCCAAAATATAATGTGTACTTATCGAGTTTCATTTTTTAATTTAGTTCTTTTTTGCCATGGAGTATGCTTTTTTCTTATACATGTATACAATTAAAAAAGATTATCTAAATTAGAGAAAATTCCCCTCCATCCCCATTATTGGTTTGGCATGCCCATTGCAAGTTCATGTGTAGGTTCATGGAAATTTGTGTTGAAATCTCTGTAATTTCTTTAGTGTAAGCGGTAGCCATGTTTGGACATGAATTTATGTAAAAATTCCTTTTACATTGAGCAAATTTAAGTCTTAGGAGTGGTCCCTAACTTTTCAATCAAAATGTCCTGTTTGCTAAATGGTTAGTTGTGTTGGTATTACTATTTCTTAAACTTAAATTATTTATTTTGTAGAATTTCCACTATGGTGAATTTGTTCAAACAAGGGATTAATTCGCTAACTCTACAAGTAATCATTGATGAGCCAACTGGTTTAGAAGATCAAGTAGAAGAAGAATATGAAGTTTTAGGAGATAAAAGGAAATTGAAATAAAAAGTGTGGGCTCATTTTGTTAGAGAAGTAGGTGATGATGATGTTTATTTAGGTGTGTACAAGTATTGTAAAAAAAAAAAAAGCTACAAAACAAGTAATTCATGCGACAAGTAGCTTGGATGATCACCTTAACTGGTGTGTCAAAAAATTGAAATAAGATATTAGGCAAATGTTACTTTGGAGTGATAGTAAGATGATGAAATCAAGAATTGCACAATCATGTCTTTGATCAACAACATTCACACAATGAACTTGCAACTGCAATTGTATTGTATAAGTATCCATTATCTATTATTGATCATATCAACTTTCAAAAATTTGTTAATAGTTTGCAACCATGTTTTAAAATGGTTTCAAGAAATATAATCAAAAGAGATATCATAAAGATCTATGAATTGCAAAAATTGAAGAATTGTAATTTTTTGAAAAATCTCAAAAGTAAGGTTGCAATTATAACTAATATATGGACTTCTAACAACACTAAGAAAGGTTTCATGTCCATTACTGCACATTACATTGATGACTCTTGAATCTTACAGAGTCAAATATTGAGGTATGTTTTCCAAAATTTCAAAACTTAAATTATACTAATTGATGTTATACATAAGCAAATTATGTTTTTCTTCTAATATTCGGGTATGTTTATGTTCTAGCGCCTTATACCAAAGATATGTTGAGTGATATACTGCTTCCTTCTTTGATGGATTGGATTGTTGATCCTATAATTACTTTAGATAATTTTGCTACACCAATGATGCTATGATTGGTTGTTTGTTGGATAAGTTAATTTTGAATAATTTGATCATAGATGGTTTGGTACTTCAAATGCATTATGCTGCTCATATTCTAAATTTAATTGTGAAAGATGGATTAGAAATGATTTCGAGTGCTACTGAGAGAATTCGTGCTAGTGTTGCGTATTGGACTACTTCTACTGCTAGGGTTGTAAATTTTGAAGAAACTACTAGTCAATTATGCATTTTTTTGTACTAAAACAATTGTGCTTAGATTGTAAAACCAATTGGAATTCAACCCTTTGATGTTGTAAATAGCTACAATTTATAAAGACGTATTTTCATTGGTTAAACACAAGGGAAATACTACACTTATTTGCAACTGATGAGTATTAAGTAGTCTATAATGAAGTTTGTGAGAAGTTAAAATTGTTCTATCAAGCAACTGAAATGTTCTCTGATACTCAATATCAAGGTATCACTGGCTCAATAAATAAAAAGTCCAAATTCTTTAATAAGAGTGATGGTTGAAAAGATTATGTCAAAATACAAAAAGCATTAGGAATATTGTAATGTGATACTTGGTATTACTATAGTTTTGGATCTGAGATATAAAATGAAATTGATTGAGTGGTATTTTTCGATCATTTATGGCGATGAATGAGTCCTTATTGATCTAGACTTCACCACAATATCTCAAAGTAGTGATGTGTACTCTTACTTGGTTATGGAATGAAGTCAATGGTAAATAAAAGTTTTCATTTCTAATTTTGAAGTTGTACAACTTTTGTAGTATTTTTTATTTATTAAATTTATGATTACTTCTTTATATTTTGGCAGCTACTTGCTCTACTTTAGAACGGAATTCATATGCTGCTTTGTTTGATGAAGAGGATGATGTTAATTATGTTATAGAATAAGTTTAAAAATTTGACAATGTTGCTCTACTTCACATGTTGATGATGATGTTTGTGATTATTAACTTTCTTTTCTTATTTGTCACTATTAATAGGGTGTATTGTTTGTTGATATTTCAAATTATTTACTTGTAGATTTACTAAGGAAATATTAAAGATACATGACATGTCAAGAAGAAAATTGAAGACTTGACCGTTGATGGCATGTTCCGGCAAAAATGAGAAAACTAGCACATTTGACACTCTTGGGATTGAAAAGTGAAAACTTGATTGTCTCATGGTGTTGAATTGTATTCAAATAGTATCTATATATTTGTTTTTAGGGTAAAATACCAAAAAACTCCCTGTGGTTTGACAAATGTTCAATTTAATTCCCTCTGGTTTGGAAACCTACGCTATAACTCCTTGTGGTTTTGACTAAATTGATAATTGGATAGAAAGCATCAAATCTAACGGTTGTGTGTGAAATAACAATATTGCCCCTACCATATGTGAGATGCTTTCTATTCAATTTTCAATTTTAGTCAAAACCACAAGGAGTTATAAGTGTAGGTTTCCAAACCAGAGGGAATTAAATTGAACATTTGTCAAACCACAGGGAGTTCATTTATATAGGGGCAATATTGGCATTTTACGTATAACCGTTAGATTGGATGCTTTCCGTCCAATTTTCAATTTAGTTGAAACCATAGGGAGTTATAGTGTAGGTTTTCAAACCAGAGGAAGTTCAATTGAACATTTAGCAAACTATAAGGAGTTTTTGGTATTTTACCATTGTTTTTATGGGTTAAGTATTGTGAAATTATAGTGAATTATGTATCGATAATACCTTGGTGATGTATTGGTTTATAAAATACTTGATTTTTGGCTGAAATTTAGCTAAAATTTTGTTACAGGACAATTTTCTATTAGCCATCACGGACACCTGCAAGGGAAGTAGGATGAGAACGAGGGGAGTGTTTGGGCATCAAGGCAGAGGACAAGGAAAGGGTCCCACACCTCACCCCCACGCCATTTTCATTCCTACCAGAAATAAATAGTAAGTATTTTCACCTTACTTGTCTCTTGAGAATGGCCCGAGTTGCAAAAATACATCAGGAGATAGTGAGATCGGATTCGGCTGAAGCATAAAGGCCTGACCTCGAGTTAATCAAAATGATGGAGGCCATTATAGACAAACGGGAGATATGGAAAGATGTAGAAGAGGCTGAAGAGACTTCCAAAAAAGGATCTAAAGAGGAAGGAGTCAGTGACTTGGACATCAAGGAAGGATCTAAGATGGATTCCTAGGTTTTATACAATGACAACTTCGGTGTGGAGATCGAATGGGATTTGGGGATTGAAGAGCCCCTTACTCCTCGAGATTTGTCCATGATAGACATGAATGAGATCTCTTCATTTCGTTAGGAAGTATTCGTTTCACTAGAGTTTAGATATTAGTTGGGTCAGGACAAACGAATCAGCTATCATATCTCCTGAGGGACAGTGGCTATGTATACTGACTAGTTGGAGATAGGGATAAGGCTACCAACATCTCGATTCCTCAAAGATAATATGAAATATTGGAGAACTTAAATCATGTAGCTAACCTATAATGTGGTTAGAACATGCAGTTAACCTATAGGGAACTTCTCATATTTGAAGCTAATCCATTTTATCTTTCCTTCCGTCTTAACAGTGGCACCCCTCATTAAAGGTTGAGCTATATCAACTATGACCAACAGTTTAGTATGTCTACTCTCCTTCCCTCCTACCTCTGTTATAAGAACATCTCTGGCTGCTTGGAAAACTAATGCAATCTTTCTCCCTACTTCTTTAGATAACCAATGGACAGGTAAATTCTAAACCTAGAACCATAAAGAAGTAATGTTGAAGGCGGTTTCATCTTCCTCAATGCCTTTAAACCATTCCTTTAGAACCAAAATCAGATTGACTTTAAACCATTCCTTTAGAACCAAAATCTGATTATCTATAATCCAAGGGTCCTCAAAGACGATTCTATCCATATCTTTCTCAACAGGAACAGTGAATTGAAATATATTTGCCTCTAATTCTAATATTCTGAGTCCCTTTGGATATCCCCAAGCTATGTTAACAAAATTCTTGACCCTCACAAAATTAACAACTTTATCACATTTTATCTGTTGGGAAAGGGGTACCGGTGCAAGCACACAATATCAGAGTTAGTCTAGCATAAATTACTCTTTCCCCAAGAACTAGTTAAAATAGGAATAAATCAAATCATCAAGTAATAACTCCAGCAGTGATAATAAAACGCAGGAAAAATAAAAGGCACAGAACACTAAGCTTATTTACGTGAAAAATCCAAATTGGGAAAAACCACGGGATCTAGTCTAATTAAAAATCTCCACTATCACAATAATGGGAATACGCAGGTCCACCCAAAATATTCGAATGACAATAATATCACAAATATCAACCAAGCGAAATTGTTATAAAATCACTCCCAAAAACTACAGCTATCAAAGAAGTGAGTTTGAAAAGGTATTACCAAACGAAGAGAAAATCTGAAACCTGAACCAGTAGATGACTAGAGCTTGATGAGAGGATCACGTGTATAAAATTTCATCTCAATCGGGATTCGAATCACCCTCCAATCAAGATCTTGAAGTTATTTTTCTCTCTCCTATTTCTCTCTCCTATTTCTCTCTCTTTCTTCTTCACCAAGACAGTAAGAGTGGCAGCTGGCCTTCATTTTATTTTCTTTTCCTCGGTTGATGAATGATACAGTTGAACCTTTTTATCAAGCATATAGACTAAGTGTGGAAGCTGGGGATCCACGTCAGCGTGGTCGTCCGCCACGTAGCACACGGGGATTGGATTTTTGGTGACGTGGTGCGACGTGATTGGTTGTCAAGTGAGGTTGGTTGCGCCTGATTTTTCCCTCCCCTTCCTTTGTCCTATCTTTTCCGTTCGTTCCTTCTTTCCTTCCGGTTCTGTTTCCTCCTCTCTACCCACTTGTCAGCTTCCTTTCTACCCACTCCAACCTTCTTCTTTTGGGCCACATGTTGGTGTTGTTTCCACTCCAAAATTTGCCTTGGTTGCACCTAATTTCTTCTCTCCTCTCTCCTTCGTTCGTCTTTCGTTCTGCTTGTTTTTGCTACTGTGTTGCTTTCTGCCCGCTTCTTTTTTCCTTTTGGCGAGGCCCTGAGGCTATTTGCACTCAAAAATTGCTGTGTCTTCACAGTAATTGTACACCCTCCCCACCTTCTCTCTATTCTTTCCTTCTCGAGGATTAGGTGGTTGTGATGATGAAGCATGTTGCTTGTCTTCATTATTTCTCCACACAATCAGGTAATTGGTATGTTTGTGCCTGTTTCGCTGTTGCTACTGCTCCTCAAAAAGTTGTTTTGGACGTTAGGCTTTCCTCTGCTTCTTTTACCTACTTTAGAGCTCCGCCGCTTCTCCTTCCAATGCTCTCCTTTCCTTCTCCTCGGCCACCCCTCTGTTGTGGTACAGAACCAAAAATTGGTGCAGGAAATGGAGAGAATCGAACTTTAGGAATGAATTCAGTAAAATTTGCTGACACAATGAGATTCAAACAAACACTTTCATTGCATTAATCAATCTCATAATTCAAATACAGAAAATAGACTCGGCAAGAAAAGTACAGAAGGGGAAATAGAATGAAGGAAGCTTGAAAAGAAAGGAAAAAAATACAAAGAGGATATTCTCCTTGATTTCAACAGCAAGATTTCAGCTAAAAAGTTAAAATGAACATTACATGATCCTATCGTTTTATACTGCTAGCAATCTAACTAACTACTCCCAATAGCCAATGGGTGAGCAGCACGTGTCTGAAGGAATCTTTTCAGTTGGTTTGGTCCCAAGCTTCAGTAGAGATCGCATGAACCTAGCAAAAGCGTGGTTCCTTGAACGCGCCTTCCTCTGCTGCCTTCGTCAACTTCATAGCTTCTTCATGCCTTCTCTCTCCCAGTGTAATGCTAGTTCTTAACCACGCCTTCTCAGTTACCTTCTTAGCAGACCCACGCCTTCCCTTCTTTGTCCATCACGCTTTCAGACCTTCAACTTTCAACTTCATTACAATACTTCCCCCTGGAAATCAATCTTGTCCTCAAGATTGAAACCTGGGAAACTGCCTCTCTTCAGCCTCCTCCCATATGGCTTCTACAGGGTCTGTACCCCACCAGTGGATCAACCACTGAACTACAGCAACATTGCCTTTTTCACAATCCTCCTATCCAGCACAGCCACTGGCTCGACTCTCCAATGCCCCTTCTCATCTATTTCAGGTAGTTGGAGTGTAGGAGTGACCTTGTCACCCACCTTCCTCTTGAGTAAGGATACATGGAAAACAGGATGCACCTTTGACGTGATAGGTAATTGCAATCTGTAAGCTACGTTTCCAATCTCCTTCTCAATCCTGTAAGGGCCAAAATACTTGGCTGTGAGCTTGGTATTCCCTCTTAGAGAAATTGAGCTTTGCCTATATGGTTGCAACTTCAGATACACCCAATCTCCCTCACTGAACTCCCTCTCACTTCTCCTTTCATCTGCATACTTCTTCATCCTCTCCTGAGCCATCTTCAAGTTCTGCATTAGCATGTTGTCTATCTGCTGTCTTTCCCTGACATAGTGTCCAACTACAGCCACCCTGGTTTGCAAGTAAGGTCCCAAAGCTAACTGAGGAGGGGCAATGCCATACAATGCCTCGAATGGGGTCATCTGTATGGCTGTGTGATGGGTGGTATTGTACCACCATTCTGCCAAAGATAGCCACTGGCTCCATCTCCTAGGCTCTAGATGAGTAAGGCATCTGAGGTACATTTCTAGCACCTGATTCACCCTCTCAGTTTGACCATCAGTCTGAGAGTGGTAGGCTGTGCTGAAGTCTAGTTTAGCTCCCAGCATAGAGAAGAGTTCTCCCCAAAACTGGCTGATAAATATCCTGTCCCTATCTGACAGCATGCTCTGGGGAATCCCATGCAACTTACTAACATGATCAATGAAGAGTCTGGCTATTTTTGGGGCATCAAAAGGGTGTGCTACACTGATGAAGTGAGCATATTTGGTAAATTTGTCCACCACTACCATTATGGTGTCTTTTCTTTCTGATTTTGGTAACCCCTAAATGAAGTCCATAGTGACATGGCTCCATGAGTGTTGGGGAATAGGAAGGGGTTGTAGTAGTCCAGGGTAGGCCACATGCTCATCTTTGCACTTCCTACATGTGTCAATTTCCAGAATAAATTTCTTGATCTCCTTGTACATCCCTGGCCAGTAAAATAGTTGTTTGGCCCTCATGCAGATGGCCTGGATACCTGAATGTCCTCCCATTTGGGAGTCATGTAGAGCAGTGACAAGCTTCCTTCTTATGTCTCCTTGTCCTCCCACCACCAACCTTTTCTTGTATCTAATACCATCTTGGTAGGAGTAGTCTAGTGTCTGAGTAGGGGTCAGTAGTGTCTGGGAGATGATCTCTTGAACCCACACATCCTCCTTGTAACTCTCCATCACTTCTCTGATCCAAGTGGGCACTGCACTGGAGATGGCTGAGCATTCACTTATCTCTTCCCTACCCTGCCTAGAGAGGGCATCAGTTGCAATATTGTCCTTTCCCTTCTTGTAATGAATTTCATAGCTCAATCCCAGTAGTTTGGTGAGCCATTTCTGTTGAAGAGGGGTTGTGATTCTTTGTTCCAGCAAGTACTTTAAGCTCTGATGGTCAGTGTGTATGATGAAGTGATGTCCGTCTAAGTAGTGCCTCCACTTGGTCACAGCAGATACTAATGCTAGCAACTCCTTTTCATATATTGATAATCCCATGTTCTTCTGTCCCAAGGCCTGACTGAGATAAGAAATGGGTCTCCTATTTTGCATCAATACAGCTCCCATGCCATTGTGGCATGCATCTGTCTCAATGATGAAGGGTTGGGTGAAGTCAGGCATATCCAATACAGGGGTGCTGCACATGGCTCTTTTCAGCTCTTGGAAGGCCTTCTTTGAATCTTTCCCCCACTGGAAATTGTCCTTCTTCAACAGGTTTGTCAAAGGTTTGGCTATGGCTCCATACCCTTTGACAAACCTTCTGTAGTAGCCTGTCAATCCCAGAAATCCCCTCAGCTGTTTGACACTCTTGGGCCTGGGCCATTTCTCCATGCACTCCACCTTCTTAGGGTCAGCTTGAACTCCCTCTGCTGATATAATATGTCCCAAATACTCTACCTGTAGCTGTGCAAAAAAGCACTTGCTCATATTAGCATATAGCTGGTGCTGCTTCAGGATATTCAGTACCTCAGTAACATGTTTGACATGTATCTCCATGGTGGGGCTGTAGACTAGGATGTCATCAAAGAATACCATAACATATCTCCTCATTTGCTCTTGGAAGACCTGGTTCATCAGGCTTTGGAAAGTTGCAGGAGCATTGGTCAAGCCAAATGACATGACCTTGAACTCATATAGCCCTTGGTGAGTCCTGAAAGCTGTTTTTGGGATGTTCTCCACCTTGACTCTGATTTGGAAATATCATGCTCTCAGATCCAACTTGGTGAAGTACCTGGCTCCATGTAGCTCATCTATCAGTTCTTCAATCAGAGGCATGGAAAATTTGTTCTTCACTGTCAACTCATTCAACTGTCTATAATCCACATAGAACCTCTAGGTTCCATCCTTCTTCTTCACCAGCAGCACTGGGGAAGCAAATGGACTACTACTAAGTTGTATGATTCCCATCTCTAGCATCTCTTTTACTAACTTCTCAATCTCTGTCTTCTGTACGTATGGACACCTGTATGGCCTCACCTGGAAAGGCTTGGCTCCTTCCTTCAACACAATTTGGTGGTCATGGCTCCTAGTTGGAGGCATTCCCTTAGGTTCTGCAAAAACATCTTTGTAATGCTCTATCACTTGGCTGATCTCAGTAGGCATCTATTCTGAATTTCCCTCTTCTTCTACTGCTACTAATTGTGCTATCACCCCATATGACTGCCTCTTCAACCACTTCTCCATCCTACTCCCTTTTTGCATTTTCAGCCCAGTGCTAGTGCTCTTTCCAAGCAACACTACTTCTTGCTTCCCCTTGCAGATCTTCATGTTGAGTTCCTTGAAGTTGAATTCTATAGGACTGTGTTTAGCTAGCTAGTCTACCCCTAGGATCATGTCACAGCCACCTAACTTCAAGGTGTTGAAGGAATGTTGGAATTTATGGCCCTGCATTTCCCACTACAGGGGTCTATCTAGACCCCTGGAGTCTACTCTCTCCCCATTAGCTACATTCACTACCAGTGTAGGTCCCTGTGTTCCCAGCTTCAGTTCCCATACCAACTGCTCATCTATGAAGCAATGTGTACTGCCACTATCTATCAAGGCAGTAATCTGTCTACCCCTCACCATCCCACCTAGTTTAATAGTTTTGTGTCCCATTCCCCCAGCCAAGGCATGGACAGATACCTCTATGTGTTCATCAGTCAGGTCCCCATTAATGCAGTCACAGTAGATTTCTTTCTCCTGTTCCCTACTCTCTCCTGTACCCTCAACTTCCTCAGCCAATAAGAAATGCACATGAGACTGTTTGCATACATGGCCCAAAGTGTAAGGTTCAGCACACCTATAGCATAGTCCCTTTTCTCTCCTCGGGTTGAATTTAGTGGGGGTTATCTTCTTAAACTGGCTCTGACTAGCTGCATTCTGGTCATGGAATTTGTTTGGGTGTTTGGAGTTGTTTTGGTTCCATTTGGGGTGAGATGGTGTTTTACTATGGTTCTTTTGGTTGCTGAAACTAGTTGTGACAGGTTTTTGCAATTTCTGGATAGCTTTGAGGTTCTTTTCTTGGAGTTTTGCCATTTCTATTGCAACAGCCAAAGTCTCAGGTTTAGACATCTTTACCATATTAACTATTTCTTCTTTCAATCCACTCATAAAGCTTGCCTTATAGTAAGAATCAGATAAATGAGGCAGGGATGGCATTACCAGAGCTTTGAGCATCTCAAATCTTTCAAGGTACTCAGCCACTGATCCAGATTGCACCAGCTTATTGAACTCTTCAATAGCTTCCTCTGGACTCCCTTCGCCAAATCTAATACACAGAGCAGTAGATAACTCTGACCAAGGAATAGCCTCTCTACCATGGAAGACTCCATGAAACCAGATATCTGCTCTATCTCTGAAATAGAGCTCAGCCACCTCAGCCTTCATGTCCTCTTCTATTCCATGTATCTTGAAATATTTGTCAGCCTTCCTGATCCACTCCCTTGGGTTATCACCATCAAAAATTGGCAGATCCATCTTAGGCAACCTGTTATTGATTCTGGTCTCCCTCTTGCCAAATGCTTCCTTCTGAGATTCCAGCTTGGACTCATCAGGACGAGCTCCTTCCCTTGAGCTACTACTTCCTTCCAGCTCCTTCCCTCGATCACTGACCTTAGCCATCAACTGAGCCATCATGTTCATCATTCCTTCATACTTCTGGTCCAATCCTTTTAGCAGCTCCTGTCTGAACTCCATTGTCCTGATAGCTTGTTCCATTCCCTCACTCTTGTTGGTAAAGGTTTTGACCACACTCCCTAATTCTACTACGTCTCTTCTCAGAGTTTCGTCCTGATTTTTTGTCATCCCTATGGCTCGCAATCAAGCTCTGATACCACTGTTGTGGTACAGAACCAAAAATTGGTGCAGGAAATGGAGAGAATCGAACTTTAGGAATGAATTCAGTAAAATTTGCTGACACAATGAGATTCAAACAAACACTTTCATTGCATTAATCAATCTCATAATTCAAATACAGAAAATAGACTCGGCAAGAAAAGTACAGAAGGGGAAATAGAATGAAGGAAGCTTGAAAAGAAAGGAAAAAAATACAAAGAGGATATTCTCCTTGATTTCAACAGCAAGATTTCAGCTAAAAAGTTAAAATGAACATTACATGATCCTATCGTTTTATACTGCTAGCAATCTAACTAACTACTCCCAATAGCCAATGGGTGAGCAGCACGTGTCAGAAGGAATCTTTTCAGTTGGTTTGGTCCCAAGCTTCAGCAGAGATTGCATGAAGCCAGCAAAAGCGTGGTCCCCTGAACGCGCCTTCCTCTGCTGCCTTTGTCAACTTCACGTCTTCTTCATAGCTTCTTCACGCCTTCTCTCTCCCAGTGTAATGCTAGTTCTTAACCACGCCTTCTCAGTTACCTTCTTACCAGACCCACGCCTTCCCTTCTTTGTCCATCACGCTTTCAGACCTTCAACTTTCAACTTCATTACACCCTTCTCAAATTCCCCAATTCCCCCAAGCCCAGAACCACCAACAACAACCACAACCAGCACCTCAATTCTCCCTTGGTGTTGATTTTGGCATTGATTTTGGGAGGGGTCAGGTTTCGGCTGGACGGATTGCTTGAGGGATTGGACATATTTCTGGACATTTTTTCAACTTCTTCTTCTTGTTTTTGAGACCGAAGGTCTTGTCCTCAACTATCTTCGGCTTCTTGGCTAAATCGGCTTTTGATTGCTGCTTGGGAGGCATCTCTTATTTTTATCCAAATCCAATCTCTCCGCCGCTTGTTAATTAATTTATACTGATAAAATTATTCCTCTTAATCTCGACTGCTATTGTAAATGGGAAGGTAGGGTTCTCAACTTTTCTCTTGCTATTTTCAGCTATCAGAATTGTCTGCTCCACCGGTCAGCAGGAGGGGGAGTGGCTGGAGAATGGAGAGGAATAAATGCATCGGCAGTCAGCTCTGTTTGTGAAAAAAAGAAAAAGAATAAAAAAACTAAAAACGAAGACGAAGGTGGCAATTGGGGTTCTTATACAAGGGTTTGTTTTTTCCAGAAGGTGCGTACTTTGTTTACTCTTAGTATTTACCCTCTTCTTTTGCTTTTTTTTTCCTCTTTTTTTTAATCTATCCTTTTCCCACCTTTCCTACACTAAAGTATTTAATCTCATATATAAACACCCCCAAGAATCACAGAATTTCTTGGATTGTTGTCCTCCTTCATGACTAATTATTATTATTATTATTATTATTATTATTATCAAGTCATTGTTCAAAGAAAAATTTGCATAAGATTTCATTGTTACCTCTCCCAATTTTAGTATACGAAACCTCTGTCTAAAAAAATTTAAAATTTGAAGACACACAAAAGTTTTCTTATATGGTGGACACCAAAAAAGTAGTGGTGTTAATTACTATTGTGGTGTGCAAAATGGGAGAGCATCGATAAGCACCACCCCTCCCCCCAACACCTTCTTTACTTCATCTTCTCTGCTCACCACCTGCAATTCTATTTTTCCCACTCTTGCTGGAAACGTATTATTTGTCATGATCTAGAGTCTTTCGTTGATTCTCTTAACCGTTTGCATCTCTTACTTTGTTAAGTTGCTTGTCGGTAGTTTGTCTAATAAATGACTAAAGCACTTAAGAGTTCAGAGCTGCTAATCATGAACATGTAAGACTTCATGAACTCCAACTTTTCCAGCCTTCAGTTTCAAAATTTACTTACTTTGCTTACCATTCCCTTCCTGCTAAACCCCCTTTGCAGGTACCTAAATCTGGGATGAACTGAAACTTGATTTAGTCTCACCTTACATTTCATTTAGCTGTCACAAGCATATGTCAACTCCCTACTCCTGGCCATTTTTAGTCAACGATAGAAATAGTATGGCACATCACTATTATTTGCTTGAAAGTTGCTTAGTGATGTGATTGCTTGCACATGTGAACCAGTGTTTTCATTCTGCTACATCAATATCACTTGGAACAGTACACACATTACACCAGTAGTTCTGATAGCTTTTGGCAAATAGAGAGAAGGAGATAGAGAACCAGTAGTTCTTGGAGCACACACTTGGAACAACCAGTAGTTCTTATTCATTCAATTGTTGAGCTTATCCCAAATAGAGAGAGAGATATATAGAGAACTGTCATTGGTTTCTTGATATAATTTTCCTTTTTCTATTTTTAAATGGACTAATTGGTCATCTAGACACGGTTGTCAACACTATTGCATATGTAAGCATCTTTGACAGGTTCCTTTTCTTTGTTGAATTGGAGGTTTCTTTGCTTTGTTGACTTGGTTTAGGACAAGTCAAGCATTAGATATATCTCAAACAGATGTCACGCACCTGTTTAGATTAGCAATTGATCTGAAAAGAGGAAGAGAGGATTTTTTTTTTGGGTTAGAAATTTTTGAGAGTACCGGACAGTGTAACACAATCACTTTGTAGTTTTAAGTGAAAATAGCAAATCCATTTTGGATGAGTTTATATAGATATAAACAATAATAGTTTTATCTAAACCCAAAATAGTTGCTAAAAAGTCTTTCGGACCTCTTGTTGGAATAAAATTTTTGCTATTTGCCTTATATTGTGTTCTTTCTTTTTATTTTGTTTTGTTTTCCATTGTGTTTGTTTATAAGCACTTGTTCTTAGTGTTTTCAAGGTTAAGTTCTTGATGTGGTTGCCAAATTTATAGCTGCTCATCTTTCCCAACAACAACCTGATTTCCCTCATCTTGCATTGCCTTTGCCAGAGTAGATGCAAGCAAAGGGTGATGACAAGATGAAAATTGGAATATGAGAGAGAAGGCACTCAATTTCTTTCGAGATGTAACAGAGTAAGAATTGTTCTCCATTTGGAAAAAATCCAAGGAGAAAAAAGAGTACTTGCTTCATATATTCTTGACTGGTTTTTTTTGCCTGCATGTTTTATATTCGTTCGCTTCTTTTAAACTATCCATCTGGCTAATGTGCCACTTTATCCTCAGTTGGAAGTCGTCCGTTAATTATAAAAAATATATGTAATTGATGTATTTTTCCCTTTCCATATATTCAGATGAGAGAAGCTATAAGGGATGCTGCTCTAACATTGTCCTACTAGAATAATTACAACAAGATGCAGCTTATAGATCTGAGGTATATCCCATGAATTCTTAAAATGCCCAGCTCAATTTTAAGGTTTATGCACAAGTCTATGTACAGTCTATTTGGATGATTTTTTGAATATTACTGTTTGGGCTTTTGGTTTGCTGGGGTTCAGACTTGGGAGTAGGTTTCATGAGAACGAACTTGTTGGATTTTGTCATTGCTATATGAGGTTGGTGAATTTCTTCCCTACGGTTTTGTGATAACTGCAATTGCTTTTCACAAAACACTATGCTTGGGAAATTGATCCATTTATCTTGGCTTTCTTTATATGAAGATCATCTTTCTTTTAATCACAGGTCATTGGACTTTAGTTTTTTTTTTTTTTTTAACTTTACAAGTCAATAGGCCTTCTATGTCCAGTGTTTTTTTATGCTTTTGTTCTTAGTATTTATATCTCAGCTGCTTTTCCTTTTCCCTATTTAAATTTTATTTTCAAACTATGTTTTGCATTGATATATGCAGTCAAAGTTAAAGGTTACTTTGCTACCATTATCAATTGCTTTGGAAATGGCCATGTTTCATTTTCACTGTTCATTGGGTTGTTTAAATCTGATATGAACCCTCTTTTCATATTTTTTAGATTTTTTTTTCCTTTTTACCTTGGCTGATATGAATTGAAACCCTGATTATATTGTTTTTATACCATTGTTTTAGGTTAGACGGGATTAAGTATCTTGTTTCTACCAGTAATATACAGTTTTCTTTGCAAAATAATCAAATTAAGTGAAAAAAAATAAAAACAGGGGTTGTGGATGAAAGTCATTGTACTGTGGAATTCACTTTCTCCAAGTAAACTTGAGTGCCATTTTTTTTAGTCTTCTTTGTTTGAGTGCGTATTCTAATTCTTCCCTAATTCTTCCCATATACATCCCTGTCCTCCCCTTAGACACGAAATTAGCTCACAAGTCCCTGGATTTATGGATCAAAGATCAGAGAAAGTGTAATTAGCATTGACACCCAAAAGTTTTTACCCCCTGTGCTAATCGGAAATTGCATTCTGTAAATTTTAAAGGTTACAAAGTGTTTTTTGGTTGATTTTGGTGCCTAAAGTTTGCAAGAGACGAGCACAATTAAGGTCCAAAATAACATCAGTTTTGTATTAGGTCCATTAACTTTTGAATTTCTGTGACACATTTATTAACTATTTACAAGTCATGAACTACTGATACATCTTGTGGAAGGCAAAGGATGCCTTCCAGCCAAAGACTAAAGGGCATCCATTGCATAGCAGCTCTCAATCCGCTTGTTCTGGTTGAAGAGCAGCTATGGTTAAACTATTAAACTTGAATTCCCCTGATCTTGACCAATCCTCCAGTTCAGTCTTTATAGTTTTAGACAACCTGCTGCATATGCCTTTTCTCTACTGATCCCAGTTTCCAAGGATAGGATGGGTAATCGTTTTCTAAAGAAGGGGATGTTCTGAGTTAAGCGTAATCGCAGGAGAAGTTATTGTAATGATGCTGCGCCCCTCTAGGTTAGGAACCAGAAAAGTGGGGCGAAAATGCTAAATAAGTTTTTTTTTAAATGACAAACTCCTACCTGTTGACTAGCTATATACTCTTGCTTATGTCTCTCTTTAATTCCAGGTTGTTTATTCTACCTCTCTACCTGCTTAACCCCCAAGAGAAAAGGGTGGCCATATTCTTGCTGTCCTTAGTGAATGAATCCAATGTTGCATTTTACAATAAATGCTGGTTATTTACTACTTTCTATTTTACAGGTGGACAGCAATTATCCAGTGAGTCCACCATGGTATGATCTACGTTCCAATAGGATACACGTTTGGAGCAGGAATGTTTTAAGATGGACGCCCTGAGAGGAGGTTCCCCTTATGGAACAGGAGTTTTCTTAGGAGACCACACAAGGAAACCCAGTGAAACAAAGCTCGCACTGGTGGAACACCTGGGAAAGTATATGGCATTGATGGTGAAGAGGTTTGCCCTGCCTCATTCCTTCGCAAATGATCATAAAGACAGTAGCTAGCCCCTGCAGAATCCGTTATTGGATGTGTCATGCTATTATATATTGTAATTCCATTTTTTGCCTTGTATCTATACCAATGGCACTTTTCCTTTGTGATTCTGGAAGGTGTGAGAACATACTCCTTGTGTGTAAATAGTTGACAAATTGGTACTCATTCGAAAGCTGATCACTATTTGCGCATTCTATGTTCATAGGAAGTTCCTGAGTATGCAATGTAGAAGACTCCATGAAACAAGGACTCATTGATTTATTCTCCCATTTTAGAACTTCTTTTACTGTTATTATCTTTAAGAGGAAAGGCATAGAAAATTTTACTCCTGGTGTTTTATCTTTAGTCAGATTATGTAAACTAAGAAAGTGCACCACCACTTGGTGATTACTGATTTTTATATTGTTAGCTGAAATTTGTATCCGTCCCTTCGTGAGTTTCCTGCTTTCCGTATATTTGAGTTCTCATATGAATCAGGAAGATTTGGGATATGGTCTACTTTCTGCACTAAAAGTCCAAAAATTATATTAATATAAATGTTTTGACTATTTTGAGAGCATGAAAAGATAGCAAAATATAACTTCTGATAATGTTTATAAGTTTAAGTAGCTGCATCATTTGTTGACAGATCTTGTAACTAAACCATAGCGCAACCTAGCCTTGAGATAGCAAACGTAAATGGCAATTTGGACAAAATTCTCTAATATTCTGGTTTTCTGTTGAGAATAACACTTGCTAATTTTTACATGATTACATACTCAAGAGGCTTTGACTTTTATTGATCAAGGATGCAGCGATCCTCAATAGTAAAGATCAACCTCTGCTGGTTTAGGGGTGCTCTCGTTATATTAAAGTTTGCTCTAATTTTGGTTCAAAAAAATTTTGTTGGTTTATCTGTAACTAAATTCCATCAAAAACAAACAAATTCCATTAATAGATCCATTTTGGATTAAGTACAAATCATTTTACTAAACTGAGCATCTCCATCTCTTTTTCCCAGCCTCCTAGTTTGTTTCCAAGAGAGAGCATTAGTCAACCTACTAGGATTTGTTTTGTGGTTTGGCCCACTAAATGGGCTGGCACACAAACTCAACATTATCCTCCCTACCAGACTCGTTTGGCGCCAACAGCCTCTTGGTCTATTGGTTGGGTTGAACCCTTGCCTCCCACCAAAAATTGCCACTTAATTGTGGCTGCCACCTTCGGGTGGCTTCTTTCGACGGGATTTCCCGTCGGCCTCCCTTTCCCTTAAAATAGGTTAGAGTAGGTTATACAATTGTTATTGTTGCGACAAAAAAAGACTCGTTGGGCACTCCTTGATATTGGAACCTACATCTCCTAAATCGAATTCCTCTCCACCAATTTTCTTGCTTGAAAGAGTAAATTTTTGTAGGATCTCAATAATCTCATCTGCCATTTTACGCCTTTAGCAATACTTTAGGAATATTGCACCCCAGTTTGTCAGATCACAGCCAGAAAGTGGGAAGCTTAGTAAAGGAATAAGATATTGGTGGGTCTCACTAATCCAGGGAGAAAGAACAAAGGCTAACCTTGAGAAACCTCTCTATTATGCAGAAAAAAAGGCAGATTTCAGACTGTAACTCTCTTTTAAATTTTTATTTTTTGTCAAATTTTGAGTGAAGAGCAAAGAAGAGTAGCTAAAGTACAAGACTGACAGAAAACAATCAGATTTTTAGAAACTAAGGCAATGTCTACAAAGATCTAAGCTTCGATATACCTGTCTCAGCAAAGTCATGGTTGGAGTTTTTGAAAACTCTACTTCACATCCTGGCTCACCTCATCTCCCATATTCTAAAAAGCTCTTCAGCTTAAAAGGTCGTTCTTGTTCATGAAGTTGGAGCAATCAGACAGTACTAAAGGTGGTACTTTTTAATGCATTAATTACCATAGACATATTGGATTTCAAATTTTGTATTACTACTGGGAGATCTAGAATCTCGGAGGAACAATTGAAGAAAACTCTCACAGAAAGAGACGTAGGCACAATTCTAAAGAGAGAGAATTTTCAAATACTCTCACACGCGGGAGAGAGTCAACTTTGTGGTTTGCATAATAAATATTATTCGCTTGTTAGGGTACATGCATGATCTTGACATTATATTTAGTTCATTAATATGACATGCATGCATGTGATTTAATGACATATATGATAGGCTGAGAATTAATCTCAATGAATTTTATAACTTTTATCAGTTGGATGTTATACTGATTCAACTATCTTTCATAAGCTCACTTAATGAGTATAGAAGTTTTGCTGCTTCTATGAAAATTTGAGCTAATTTTCTAGCGCACTTTTAAAACTGGATGAAGCACATAGCCATGATGTGCTAACTTAACAAGCTTAGTTAAGAATTTCTTGACCATCATATATGTGAAGTATTTACAGAGTCTCAAGTAGTCATAGTTTAACGGTTAAGTCCATTCTATCAAGTAGTATGAGAAGGCTGAAATAATAAATGAAGATTTAAAGGTATTGCTACTTTGTTAAGGTAGCATGTTCATACTAGATGCCCAACTTTCTTTACTAGTATGAGTGGGATGTTGTTGAATATTTCAATAAAAATAAAAAGACATGTATATTTTCTAATTCAAGCCATATAAGTTACAAATCTATTAAGAATTTTCAATTACAATTCTCTCCCATAAATGTGTAACTAAGGTCCACTAAAGTGTTACTTATGGAAATGTTTTATTAATCCAAATAATAATATTTTCTACCTTTATACAAAAAAATACTGCATTGCAACAAAAATTTTTGTGTTTATTGTATTTAATATCTGGAATTGTAAACCCTATTATTTCAACCTACACATGGAGGATTCTAAACAAGTGTATCACATCATTTTTCTAGGTCTCTTCTTCGTTCTATATACTACTGCATTGGGTATTAATAAGGTATTGTGTAAAGCTGTGAGTTCAATTATTTGTATGGATTTAGTAGAAGCAACAAGATAAATTGAGATGTGTTTCAGATGCAACAAATCATTCATCTCACCAATTGGTGTCTAAAGGTGTATGAATCTTCTCAAAAGAGTGACATAATCCGCATCTTCCCTAGCCTAATTACTCTCTTTTTCTTCCTGGCTAGTTGTTTGAGTTGCTTAAGTGCTCAAGAACCAAAATTTTGCACTATGAAAATTCTTGGCTGATATTTTAAGCTTTCAACGGAAAACAAAGTCCCCGCTATTTATTTATACAAAAATGCACAAATATAAGAATCTATACAAGGTGTAGAGTAACACACTTGTAAACAACCTAACACATTTGTTCTTACATATCTTTACCTTGAATCAATTTTGTCAAGCCTTTCAAGTTTTGACTGCAAAGCTTTGGAACAAAGATTCAAACTTCTGGGATGTTTTCCTAGTAGCCACCTGCTGTGTATCCTCCATCAACATGGATAACCTGACCAGTAATATATGATGCAACAGGAAGGTTGAGGAATGCCACCAGTGGTGAGACCTCATTTGGCTCTCCTAGTGGACGGAGAGGAGTCCGAGACATTATAGGCCTCATCTGTTGAGCAATGGATTCATCATAGTCCTCCTGTAAGTGTTCATCAATTATATTAGTTAATATACGTGTGGTGCCATTATCTTGAAGTGTTTCATTGATGTGTCTGTTCTTGTAGACTTATATACAGTTGATTTTGCTTTACTTCAAACTCAAAAATGCTTTTTTTTTCAAAAGGAATTTTGAAAGTTAAACATAGCTGTTTTATAAAAATTTAATCCTGTATACACTATTATTAGTGGGTACGGATGGATACTAGCTAATCTCAATTTTAATTTGAACTTCAATTCTTGTCCATATGTCATGCATTCGTGTTTGCTGATATATACACTGTAATGTATACAAGTTTAATCTTTCTATAAATTAGTAATCTAAGGCCAACTTTGAAGTGACACAATTTTGCCCAACATTTTTATACTAATAAACTAACTTATATTGAGTTGAAAGAGATTCATATTGTTAAATTTTGATTGACCCTGTTTTAGACTTTTCAACAGTGTCGAAATTTAAGAGATTAATTTTTTAGAAAAGAACTAGCAAACATAGAAGAGATTTGGAAAGAAACATACTGGAAGTTAATAGTCAACTTATTAGTTTTGGATGAGGCAAGAATTATAAATAAGAGATTATGAATTCAAGACATCCCAACTAACCAAAAAAAAAAATAACACTTACCAGTTTTGGGCGAGTGGTTCGCACTCCGTGTGGTGCAACGGTGTTGACGCGGATCTTGTCCTTCGCCCATTCACATGCCAAGTTCTTGCTTAGCTGATTGATTGCACCTGTAATTATAAAAATAACATAACTTGAAAAGTATAATAAAGTTAAAATCTCAAGAATTAGAGGTTCTGAACTCAAATTCCTCTATCCCTCCCCGTTTCTAAAGTCTCATCCCCCTCTCTAGTTGGAAACAATTTTAAAACAAAAAAAAATGAAAAGAAAAAGTAATGGGCTAAATTGCTCCTTGCACTGTTGATGTATTAGACTTGTGAAATTTTACAATTTAAATTTCGATCTAGAAAAAAGGTTCCAACGCTTCCCTGTTTAATTGCGATTAGCACCTATGATTCGAGTAAATTGTGGGTTGCATAAGGACGTAATCCGAAAATTAATTATTTTTAATATATCCTGTGATAAAAACTACTCATTAGGAAAATTTGTTGGAGTTAAATGGACACAATATGAATACTGAAAGTACTTCTGGAAAAAATCAAATTGTTTTACCCAATTCGCCCAATTCTAAGATAGAAAGTTAGTGTTTTACCCAATTGTTCATTAGATACTAGTAATTAAGTAATTAAAGGTGTACGTTACCTTTTGAACTTCCATAAACCGAAGCACCTGGAAGTGAAGTGCTACCAGCCACAGATGAGATAAAAACTATACTTCCAGCTTCTGATGCTTTCAAAAGCGGGTATGCAAGTTGACACAAGTGATAAGAACACTCGAGATTTGTTCCCAAAACACGTGAAAAATCTTCAGCAGAAAGGTCTGTAGCTCTTCTCAAGATAACTGTTGCTGCATTGTTAACCTAAAGATTGAAACGTAACGATAGAATGGTGAATGAATATGTAATGGACGAGGGATGAATTTGAAAATCAAAATTAATGTAGATCATATGCTAATGAATGCAAAGCTGATAATTATGGAGAATGTGTGTTGATAGTCTTGCTATTAACAAAATTACGACAAAGTACAAGTTTCCAATTCGTCGTCTACATGAACATTTATTAAATCGATCGTTCAAGTTGTATTCCAAGATAGCTTTGGAAAGTGATTTCCCTCAAAATCCAATAGGGAGTACAGGTGATAAATTTTGAAGACGGCATTCAGGGCATTAGAACTTGGATTTTGTACTTTATCAAAACTTGGAACATGGATGTCATGAGAGTGCATCAAAACTTTCTCCTTGGACTCAAGTTCTTTCCAAGAGGGAAATAATGATGCAGGAGCATGTTAGCGAGGACAGAACGAGGAATGGACAGGGAGGAGCCACACTCCGACCCAACACCCACCCCCCCCCCAACACAACAAAAAAACAAAAAAAGTTATTAAAAATTAGGATTTCCTCTCTTGAAAATTTAATAATATTTAAATGGGTTTTTTATAAATTTAAATTTTTGCTGGGCAAAATTTGAAAATACTATATAATATATACATAACTTTAGATTTTGAAACCTTGCCCCCTCTAACTAAATTTTCTAGTTCCGTCTATGCATGTTAGTATTTGGAATTTGCGTGGTTGGTGCACAAGTACAAAAAAATGCGATAGTAACCCTTACATGTGGAAGAGGAACTTTTCAGTTTAGTATTTCCCCAAAATTAGCAAGAATGCAATACTTTTCTCTGGTAGTAGAATCCCTACTGCCCGAAAATTTGATCCCTATAATCCAAATAAAAGGTGGGTTTAAATTGGGAAAAAAATAATTTGAAAAGTGAAAAGTTGTTTTAAAAACACGTTAGTACTTGTTAAATCAACTTTTCGTCTTTTAAGTTAATTTCAACAAATCAAAAAACAGGCGGAAGATTCTTAAAGGATCAATTGTGAACAATACACGTTTAAAATAACCTATTCTTACCCGTTTCTTCTAGAAATTAGAAAAACAAGTCAAGCATGATTCTCAAAATTTTCAATTATACAATTCATTTACAGCTGTGATTATGGTTACTTATCCTGCAAAATATCTGCAGTTCAGTACCTATTTCGGAAATTAACTCAAACCAATAAATCTCAAATACTTCACCCAAGAATTACTTTGGATGCAATTCAAATTCCGAATTTTTTTTCCATTTTCCCATTTATTAACTCATAATCAGACCTTGGTAACAAACTATCTGCAATTTGACAATTTAAAACCGACTTTTCAAGCAATTAAATATTATCAAATGGATGAAAATGGAAAATTTTATACTTACCAATATGTTCAGCTTCCCATTAAAGGTGGAAGAGACATTATTCATCAGTTCTTCTCTTTCTGTTCTTGATGACAAATCGCAAGTTGAGCCATATACTTTAAAGCCCTTTGCTCCCCATTCTTGCAGCCTTTCATCAAGGTCCTTTTGGTTCCTTGAACATGTGTATACTGTGGCCCCAAATCCTGCTAACTCTTCCACTATGGCATGCCTGAAATTTCAAATCAAATATTTCAAATGGGTTTATCCCATTTGAGCTTTCAAATCATTCTTTTGAAAGAGTGCAGAATCACATTCTAAATGTGCCTCAAACCTAAGTTATTAGGGACATAATCGCACATATTTACGAGGAAACAAGGAGGAAGCAGGAATTTATGCTATGTTAAATTGGATATGAGTAAGACAAATGATTGTATTGAGTAGGTTTTTCTACTCGTTGAGAATAACATTTTTGTATAGATACACTTAAAAGTTGTCCAACTAATTCTTAACCTACCCTTTTGGAGGATTGAATGTAAATTAATAATGGAACAATTCATCAAGTTTTTGATGTAAGAATAAATACAGGAACAATATCTGTAGAAACTTGCTTACCCAATGCCTCTGGTGCCACCAGTAACAAGGGCAGTCATGCCATTGAGAGACCATCTACCCTTCAACTGTTCACCAGCCATGCTTTCTTTGTCTTCCGAATGAGTTGAGAAAAATGCGAATTGGAAGAAATGGTGAGAGAGCCGCTAGTGTTAACCACTATTACAAAGATGCAAGGATGGCTGATAATTGTATATGTAGGCTATTTATTAGTCCAAGAAAAGCACAACAATCATCGAAATCTAGAATACATCACAGTTTTGTGGTCAAGATAAAGGTCAGCAGTTGTGAACTTGCGATGGGTGGAACCAAACGGCGTAAATATTTGAACGGGGAAATGTGGTTTTGTTGACCAGGATTCCACTGAGGCTCGTTGGGGTTGCTTTTAATAGAAGATACAATTATTACAACAGACGAATTAATAAATACAGTAATGGGCATGGCGGCACTGGATATTCTGATATTATTAAAAGAAGGTGAACTAAAGGATAATACAGTTTCAGTTTGAAGTTGTAAGGCTAATTGTTAAATGTCAACTCTAGAAAGGGGAAAATGAGCTAAACTTAGTTTAAAAGTATCGGCTTAATTGCACTTTGCACCACTCCAACTATTTCTCTATTGGAGTGTGCAACCTAAACTTCTAATTTTTGCAATGAACTACCTGCAACCAAAACTATTTCTAAATTGAAGTGTGGGTTTATTGACCAGGATTCCGCTGGGGCCTTTTGGGACTGCTTTTAATGAAAGATGCAACTATTACAATTCTATAAATATAGTAATGGCAGCACTGCATATTCTTCAGAGAAGGTGAACTAAAGGATAAAAAACGTATTCTAGTTTGAAGTTGAATGGGTAATTCGTAGATATTACTTGTGGGAAAAATAAAGGAATAAATGAGCTAAATTTTGATTAGATAGTGGATTATTTGCAAAAATTTATCCACTTACATCATCAATACATTTTCCTACCACATTTTTATCAAGTGTTGCAGTATTTTTTTAAAAAAATTATTCCAAATAATCTACTATCCAAGTTTAGAATTATGAAATTCAAGATCACATAAAATTTTAGGGTTAATTTCATTTTGCACTCATGAACTATTCCTAGATTCTTCCAAACTATTGTTGAACTAGGCAAAGAATTGTTGGTTTCACATCGGCCACCAACTCAATTTCTAGCAAAATAAATGAGTTGTGGTTTCTGGATATTGTTAACTAAGTTGTTTAGACCGAAGCCATTACATTATCACTTAAGTTCTTAGCCACCGTGTTTTAGACACCTATTTGGCCGGATAATCTCAGCTGAATAAGTAAAAAATCTGTTTGATAACCCAATTCATTACATAAATTTAATGAATTCAAATTTTAATATATTCAAATGTATTTGAATAAAAAATAGAATATCGTAATTAATCAACCAATTTTGAACTAGGTAAAATTACTCTAAAAAATAAGTGATAAGTGAATGCAAAAGACGCTCAAATGTTAGGATTCTAGTACTTAATAATTTAATAAGTTAACAGATTCAAATTTCACAGTTCAGTTTTGCCAAATTCACCCTAATAGTCCATGGCAAATCTTTGATAATCTAAGATGCTTGGAATACCTAGTAGATAATTCTCTTATAAATGACAAAGTCAACATTTGTTCGTAAAACAAAACACTGTATGCGGCGTTGACTTGGCCACATGATTTGGTCATGTGGCCAAATCAAATCAGTACTATACCATTCTAGCAGGATGAGGGACAGGAGCGGTCATCAGAATGACCGCTCATGAACTGTTCACGGTCAGATTTTGGCCAAAAAAAAATGTGCGGTTCAGATAACAAGTTGTACATCGATTTTCACACCGTGTGTGGGGCCCGCAAATTTTTGTACTAAAGTTACACGTTGTGCAAACAAAGTTACGCCGTGTGCAATCAAAGTTATGCGCTGTTGAAAATAACCAAAACCGCCAGGAACGGTTGCACCTGCAACCGTTTGTGCCCCTTGTCCATTCTAGCACTCTTGCACGTTGACTTTGAATAGTATCTTCCCCTTTTATTTTTGCTTAATGTCAAAAAAATTAGTGTGATGACCAAAGGGGCAGAATGAAAAATGAGGCACTTAACATATAAAACAGAAAAACCAAAGAAACCCATAACTGACTTGTTCTATTCGGAGTAGTTTTTTCTTACATTTGAAGCAGGTAGCTCTCTATATGATTTATTTGGTTAAAGTTTATTTGATCTTATTTCATGAGTTCCCCTTTTTCTAGATATTTTCAATTTTGAATATTTTTTTATAAGCTAGTTCAGATTCTTCTTTAGTACATATTTCGTTAAAGCGTAGACATTGTAATATCTCCAACATGTGATAAAAGTGACAATTATATAAGAAAATTTTCATAAACCGATAATTGACTTGATCAATTTGAAATAGTTTTTTTCCTTTTTTTTATTCTGAAACAACATTTGGACCAAATATTTCTCTATATTATCTATTGTCTTTTTTATGAGTTCCCCTTTTTCTAGATACTTTCAATTCTAAACATTTTTTTTATACTTCAGATTCTTCTTTAGTACGCACTTTGTCAAAGTGTGGAGATAATAATAATGTCTCCACCATGTGATAAAACTGATATATGTAAGAAAATTTTCATAAACCTTCCCCGAGATTTGAAATAAGCTCATCTGGTCAAAATCTTGATACGTAAAATCGATCTATATTCCCGATAAGATCATATTGACAACACATAACTAGCAGTAGTATTACACGACACCACACTACTGGCGCCAACCATTGTCTGAAATGGAGTGTTCTTGAGCATTTGAATGTTGCTTTCAACTTTGACTTTAGAAACTACATGCATCCCATAAAAATATACTCACTTTTCTTTTATATTTTTCTTAAATTACAAGTCTAATTCTTTTTTAATGATAGTTAGTATATGAATTTGCTACAATGCCCATAGTTAAATATAGGAGTGGGCACGGGTCGGGTACCCAGCCCTAACATGATTTGGTTGACCTGATTTTAACTTATCGGATCAATAATTTTTTGACCCTAATCCGCTCTGCATGTCTCCGAGTATCCTATTCTCGAGTACACAAAAAAAAAGGGGCGGGTTTTAGGGTACCCCTATTATTCCTTTTATAGTACTGTTGAAGCAACTAATAACGTAGCATCAACAATACACCTTTTAGCACTAAATTCAAGTACATTAAGTTGATTATTGTGAACATTACTAGCCAAGAAAAGTTGCTCTCATTATATGCATGGAAGGGATTGAGATAATCTGTATAGGAACCACGAATATGAAACAAAATCAGTAGACAAATTAATACACATAGAAAATGCCAAATCAAAGTTTCATTTGAGGTCTGGGCTCAAGGTGCCTTTCCGAATATTTTACTACAATCTAACAAAAGAAAAAAAAGGAATTAAACAACTAATCAGCTGGACGGAGAACAAATTCTTCAACAAAAATCACAAATTAAAACATTGAACATCAATGCAAAAGGTTTATCCTTCTACAACACATTAAGGAGAACAAGTAACTCTTCAAATCTTCAATCTTCAATATTAATAATAGAATGCTCATCTATCAAACTTAAAATTTCTACAAAAAATAAAAGCAACCAAGAAAAATATTAGCACAAGTTGAAACTCAAATCAATAAGATAATTTTGAAAACCTTATAACAATTCTTTGGTTGTAAAGATTAGAAGGAAGAGAAGGAGAGGAGACTGAGAGACATCAGCTAAAGGTTGAAGACTGAGAGATATTTCGAAAGTTGATGGATTTAGGGTTAATAACTTAAGAAAATTATAAAATGACCCCTATATTTTCTAATATTTATATAATATACCTACAGGTCAGGTACTCTAAGGATTTTTATTTTTATGACCCGTATTTGTATCCGAATTTTTTGGGTACCCGACCCTCATCTACTTTGCTGAGGGAAACCGGATTGGATATCCTAATTTTTGGAGTGGAGGGATCGAATTGCTTGGATTTTCAGATTGATGGGTTTTTTTCCCCACCCCTAGTTAACGTGCATCTTAATCAACAAATATGCTTTTTTTTTAACGAATTTATTTTTTATTATTCAACCAAAAGAAGGCGTTAGATTTTGGAGTTAGCACTGGTGACCCTAAATCTGCGAAAGGACGGAAAAGCAAGCTTATCCATCCAATATTCACCCCTAGGCATTGTAGGCAACCCAGCAACACTATCATAAATACAAACCAAGTGATGAGGTTGAGCGGAGCCTGCATTTGCCAATACATCCGCGACCTTGTTTGCCTCCCTATAGCACTGTGTGATCCAAAGACCGCCCCGAGTCACTTGTTCAATCTTCCCCATCTCTCCCATGATAGACCACGGACACCGGTAACTCCTCGACAAAATCCGTTGTAGCAACAAGGAATCCGTCTCAACCATCAAATTACCCATGATACCCCACTACACACATAACTACAACCCCATCAGCAGAGCTTTGGCCTCTGCTTGCAAGCTAGTACACCTCCCAAGGTATCCGGAGAACGCAAATACCATACACCCCGCAGAATTCCGAAGGATCCCCCCACCTCCACTCACCCCTGGGTTACCTTTCGAGCACCCATCGATATTGAGCTTGACCACGCCAGGCCACGGAGCAAGCCACCGAATTGTTCGTATGAAGAAAGCATCTAGTCAGCATTCCACCAACTCCAAGAACGTAGGCCACTCCCACACCCGCTGCAACTCCCCGAATCGTAGCCAATACGCATCCTTTAAATCCCGAAAGATGGCCTGTCATACACCAATAGGATTCGGTACCGTCCCATGGAAGACTGCTTTATTCCAAGCCTTCCAAATATGCCAACAGCTGAGACTAGGTAAGAGCCGGAACACAAACTTAAGCGGCTCCAACTTCACAGGATTTAGCCACCAACTACCCACCCACACTCGGACATGTCCGACATTCAGAGCCAACCCACACAACGGTCCAAACAACCTCCACACCGCAGCCGCTAGATCCCCCTCTAAGAACAAGTGCCGAAGGGACTCAATATTCGATACCGGACAACAAGAGCACTTAGATGGAAGTTGAAACCCGCGTGTCGCCAATACGTCATCCAACGGCAGGCGATTAAGGAATAAACGAAGCATAAAGAAGGACACCTTTAAGGGAACACTTGCATGCCACACCTGTCAGAACAAGAATGAAGACGGCTTTATTTCACGAACCTCGTTATATGCGGACAATAACGAGAACTGACCCGAACACGTCGCTGTCCAAATCATGCGATCCGGGGGACCTCCACACGGGCCGGCCACCTCCAATACCTGCTAGACCATGTCAAAAGGCAGAATTTCTGCTAGCCTCCACGTGACCCATTTCCCATTCGCCAGAACGTTGGGAAACGAGACATCCCCCCATACCTCTACTCTAAGATAGAGGGCCCCATGCCCAGTCCAATTATCATACCAGAAGTTGCACCGACCATCATACAGATGCCACCTAATACACAACTCCGCCAACCCCCTAATATCGAGGAGCCGTCTCCAACTTGCCGAACATAAGGGAGATACGGAGATCTGGCAGGGGTGGAGCCCCTTACAATACTTAGAATGAAGGAATCTCGCCCACAAGGAGAGACCACAACGAAAATTCCACCATAACTTACAAGAGAAAGCCTTATACGTGTCAATTAGCGATCGAAACCCCGCCCCTCCTTCCTCTGTGGGGTAACACAAGTCCCTCCACCGGATCCAATGGAATTTCTTTTTCTCGTCCCCCGTTCCCCAAAGGAAGTCCGCACACACTCTTTCAATCACCCGGAAGATACCTTTTGGCATGACGCTCATCCCCAACAAGTGGGTCGGGATGCTGGACAGAACATGTCTAATCAAGATAATTTTCCCCCCAAACGACAAAAGCCGTGATTTCCAAGAAAGCACCTTATCAAGAACCTTCTGGCACAAGTCCTAGAAATAAGCCTCCTTGGCTCTACCAATAAACAACGGCGCACCCAAATACCGAACTGGAAAGTCTTGTTTCCGAAACTTAGTATCCCTCTCAATTACACCCTTACGAGCCAATGTGGTCTGAGGGTGTACTAAGTATCCACTCTTCTGCACGTTAACCAATTGGCCAGAGTCATTCTGGTACCATGCCAAGATCTGCATGACTTGCTTTAACGAAGCCGCACCCCTATTAGCAAAAATTAAAACATCATCCGCAAAGGCCAAATGAGTAACAGAAGGGCAATGCCGCGGTACCTTGTAGCCCACAAACCCCGCTTGAGAAACAAGAGAATTCAAGCCTCGAGAGAGCACCTCCGATCCAATAATAAACAGTGCCGGCGATAATTGGTCCCCTTGACGCAACCCTCTGGATGACTTGAAGAAGCCAAAGGGCGCACCATTTACAAGCACAGAAAACCAAACATTGGAAATCATTCTCCACACCATGTCAATGAATCTTTCACCAAATCCAAACCGGCGCAGGACGGCGATAAGGAACTGCCATAAGACCCTATCATACGCCTTAGCCATGTCTAATTTGAGATCATATCAACAAATATGCTATTCTATTAATCAACTATTCCGCTAGAAGTAATAAATAGAACACTAAAACAAGTATTAATAGAAGGACGTATAAGGAAAGTACCAAGCAAAAATGATTTCATTAACTACCATTTTTCATCTCTGTGAAAGTGGAAGTAAGCCTATCATTATGGAGAGAGTAATACCTTTCATTTAGTACCTTTTATTTATTTATACTATTTTTTGTGCTTAATGTTAAAAATTTTAGTCTGATGAACCAAAAGGACCCAAAAAAGCAAAAAAGAACACAAGCGCACAAAAACAAAAGAAACCATAAGTTGACCAATTCCATTTGGACCATATACTTATGTATTTTTTTTTGTTTTTGAAACAACATTGTTCATTTTTTTCAAGCCAACATTTCAAAAAATACTTTTCTAGAAGTATTCTATTCCAAATATTTTTCTGTAAGACTAGTTCAAATTCTTCTTCAATATATACTTCATATAATGATTTCGTTGTCATGTCATAAAATTAATATTTTCGTAAATCGCCATTGAGGTTTCTGATGATGTCCTTGGCCCCTAAAATTGGCAATATTACACTACTTACCATATGTTGCTTGTCAATCTAACCAAATCAGCACTTCTACATTAAAAGAATGAAATTTGTTCAAGAGGCAAGTAAGCAGTTTTCCATATTATGCTTGCACATATGGCTACAAAGTAAATATGTATCCTAATTGGTAGACTTTGAGCCAAAAATGATATCATGTAAAAGTTAAATTGGTAAAGTACACAAAACCTTTGTGTGCTTTGGTCGAAAGTTAGGCACTCCCTTAACGTTGAAATTTACCCCTGAGGACCTTTTATCTTTTTATGGTATGATTTAACGTAAAAGTTAGATGAGAATCATCCAAATTGACAGATGCACTACACTTACTTGACAAGTGAGTGTAAATGTGACGTAAGAGCGTAATTTGGTAATCTCATTTTTTCATACTTTTCTTTTACTTTTCCTTTTTCCTTTCTTTCCTTTTCTTTTCACATTTCTTATTTTTATTTTGTATTTCTTATCCTAATTCTTCAATTAATTGCTAAATCAAATTAGATGCAGCAATGGTGGCGACACTCGGCGCTCTGCTACCGCTAGCCACCACTATTTAGTGGCAAACCTCATCAAATTTTAACCTAAAAATTAGACAAAAAAAATGGCTGAAAATGATAGAGCAAGCCCAAAATTGAAATTGATACAACCTTCTTTGTCTCCCTAAATCACCACCAGATTGTATGAAGTTTATATTAGGACGACCCTTAGGATCCGTAGAACAATTATATATTACAAATTAATCATCAAAATGCATAGATAAGCATTAATTTGTGGCAAAACCGATACCTTGCTTGAAAGAATAACTACACGTAATGATAATGAAGACAACGATAAAGATGGTGGTGGTAATGATAAAGATGGAAGTGACATGGTGGTGTTGGTTGGAATTGAGGAAGGAAGAAAAGAAATGAAAAATGAAAGAAAAATGGGAAAAAGATAAACAAAAAGAAAAATAAGGTCCGGTCCGTGAAGTTGAATGAAGAAGATAACAAATTTCTTAAAATTTCAAATGACCCTTTCAACTGACTTTCCTCTTCAATGAGGTAATATGCTTTTTGAAACGAAAATTCAACCCGCCAATTGACTTTTAGTATTATATAAATAAGGGCAGTACGAGAATTTTACACAATTCCTTCCATAAAGATGATTTTCATCGAAGTCTTGGATCAATTCATATCACTAGGGGGTCCTCAGGATATTTTGAAGCCAACACAAGTTGGCTCAATTAGTAAGAACGGACCACTTCCTCACAAAAGGTCGTATATTCGAATCCTGCTATTGATGTGAGAACTATGTTGGTTGGCGATCTGTAAGTATCTCTGTAAACGACCTATGGTTCCAAAGGCTTGCCCTGACCTGTGGTGGTGACTGAAGCCGAACCCACTCAAACTTTTAGTTAACAAAAAAAAGGATATTTTTGAAAAGTATGGGTATTAAGTGTTTATTCTGCATGTTTTAGTGCGCTTAATTATGGTTATTTTGGTGTTTTTTAGGTATTTCAAAAGTGCATGTGCCAGGGTTTTAGCTTACTTTAATATTAATTGGTTTAAGGTAAGAAAGTTACATTTTTACAAACTAAATGATCTTCATTTCATGATACTTTTAGGTGTTAAAGGATCATGGATCATTGAGCACAAAGTTTAGAAGTTAGAGTATTTACACGAAGACTACAACGAGTTTTTCACTACACATCTGGGGGAAACAAGAAATGAATGAAGTACAACAACAAAGCAAGGAGAAAAGCTAGCACAAAATGAACTTTGAAGGTGGTTGGTGCTGGCCACAAAGTCAAGGCTGGCTACAAGGCTGGTTGAAATCAGAAGTTGGCAAGGTATAAAATTCAACTGCAGCCAAAGCTGGATAGGAATGCCTCAAGACTGACTAGTGTGTTGCTAGCTAGTCATGGCAATTAGGGTTTAGCCATCTCAACTCTATTTCCTCCTCGTTTTGTCTAACATTTTGGTGCCTGATAGCCTTCCTATATATATGGAAATGTAACAAACAATGGGATAAAAAAAACTTTGGAGGCTTAGTTTAGGTCATTTTTCAGTCGTAAAACCCTAGTTTCTTGGTAGCTAGTTTAGGAGCATTTTTAACTGTGAAGCGCTCTTGTAAACTTATCCTAGAAGGAGGACAAGAAGCTCTCTCCCTACTTTAGGATAAGAGTTTCTTTTAGCCTTTTCTTTCTCTATTCTATACTTGAAATATATGTTTCATTTGAATAAAATCATGAAAATTTTCTTCCAAGTATTTCATGTTTTAAAGAAAGTTTTATGATTTCATTCAAATGAAACATATAGTTGAACTCCAAGTATTTCATATTTAGCTAAACCCTACCACTAGCCAGGAGGGCAAGTGGTGAGGCAGTTGAACTCCTACCTGACAGACCAAAGTTCAATCTTGGCTACCAGGTTTAAAGTAGGGAGGGAATAGGGGAGTGGGGGAAGGTACAAAAAAAAGTGATAAAAAATGATGATTAAGCTTTACATTTTTAGAGTTAGGATGGAATCATTTATACCTTGATGTTGGTGCCCCATTATGCGTGGATGGATTCGGAACTCATTAGCATATTTGGCCCAATCTAGAACTAGACAAGGTTGTAACCCAACCTTGGTTTTGACGTGGATTAGGAGCAGAGCCTACACCATGTTATGGATATAGGGAGTTCCGTTGTGGAATGAGCTACCTACCTTGGACTAGGATATCTAGTCCAATCTAGAACTAGACAATATTGTAACCCAATCTAGAACTAGACAAGATTGTAACCCAACCTTGGTTTTGACATGGACTAGGAGCAGAGCCTACACCATGAATCGAATCGAATCGAAATTAAGTAGTGCACTATTCAAACTCAACTTTGGGTTAAAAAAATTTGGGCTCAAGTTTGAGTTCAATTTTGTTTTCCTTACATGAGTTCGAGCTCCAACTTGTGAAAATTGAGGCCAATCGACCTAAATTCGAGTTCAATCGTGCTTAACTGAGTCTAATTGAATTTAAGAAATATAAATTCATAGTTATATAATTTTAAACAAGAAACAAAATAGACATTCCATACTAATAAATAAAAAACTAATAAATGTGTGTGTGTGCATGCATGTGTGTGTGAAGTTCGATTGAAGTCGATTAAACTCAACGAGTTTTCCAATTTCATATATTAGACTCGAGTTCAAACTCGTCAAGCAGATCGAATTGCTCAAATTTGAACTTAAACTCATTCAATGCGAGTTTGAGTTTGAGTTTGAGTTTTGATTGAGCAAACTTGTAAATTATTCGATTGAATTTGACTTGTTTACACCCCAACCTTAAACTAAAAATGGTTTAGGGTCCATTCTCATTCTAGCATCCTAGCCTAGGTCTAGCTACCAGCCACCCTAAAGACTAGTAGTCAAAAGGCAAGGATCTTGAGATGGAGCTAAGAAAGTGCTAGGAATGGTACCCAGGGCAAGTGGAATGGCTAAGGTGTGTTGAGTCAAGGTGCAATGAAGGAAGGCGGATGATATATACATATTCTACCTTTATCATAATGGCTCGGTGCTAGTTGGAGATTCCTCCCAGTAAAGGAACAACACCAAGGGCTTGTCGTGCCCTATTTTCATAACAAAAGGTTTTTTACTGAAAAAATGTGTTTTTCAATTAAAAAAATAGGTGAAAAGGGCCTAAAATGAGACTTTAAAAATGCAACAGTCTGAGTCCAAAATTTAGCCTAAAAGGGTTTTAGAAAAAGAGTGTCGCGCCCCATTTTTCGCGTTGAAAATCGTATTTATAAAAGATGTGATTTTTATTTAAAAATAAGTGAAAAAAGGACCTAGAATGGAACTTCAACGAATGCGACAGTTTGGTCCAAAATTTAGTCTAAAAGGGTTTTTAAGAAAAATAGGAGTCGCTACATGATATTGAGTTTGGGTGTACCAAATCACCCAAAAAATTTATTTTTCTGAGAAAATTAAAATAAAACGTAAATAAAATAAAATCCTTTTCAACAACTCCAGGTCTTTGAAAAATAAGAGAAAATGAGTTCAGGAGTCACGATTGAAAAAAGGGAAGGCAAAGATTCGATCGACTCAAACTTAAGGCACCCTTTCAACCTAGTTTAAGCTAGTTGCGTGGTTTAATTAAAATTTCTCTAATCAAACCCTTAGATTTATCACGTTTGGATGTTTCCTATATGGAGGCGATTTTAAATTTAAAGAAAAATGTCGAAAGGGACAAAATGTCCATTCAAGGTTTAATTGATATCAATCGCATTAATTGCGAATGCACAATAATCCCTTGAAGAGGTCACGAGCATGCATAAATGAAATTCAAAGAAAAGAAAAGAAAATTAAATTATATATCTAGATATAAGTGGCCAAAAAATAGGCATGCAATATAATGGGTACGGGAGGCAAAAACTCGTGACATAATTTTCTTATACAGGGATTAATGGGGTATTTAAACTAAAAATTTATAATCACCCATTTCCCATATTTGAAGAATAATTCTCCTAACATAGACAAGCAAATGAATTAGTTTAAATGAGATGCAATTCTAAATGATATAATTAACACATATAGAGGGTAGGGGGTAGAGGATAATATAATAGGAAATATCATGCAAATGAGAAAAAATCCTAAAAAATGTGCATGAAAATGTAATGAATGTCACGCAAGAGATGAATCTAACGCATGAACAATCTAAGGGTCTAGCGTTGGACTAGCCTATTTCTAAAGAACCTTACTAGCATTGGACTAGCAAATAGACGGAGGGAGAAGCCACAACTAGCGTTGGACTAGTGTGGTGACGCCATGCATTAATAATACAATGTAAAACAAATAAGGCATAAATTAAAACAAATAAACACATAAAAGCACGTAGCATGTAACACGTAAGCATAATATCTAGATGCAAAAATCCTAAGGAAAGCGGGTAAAGCATATAACACATAAGTCACATAAACACACAAAACCTACCTATTACAACTGGGAATCTAACTACAATCTAAAATGGGAAAATATAAAAAAAAATTAAACCTATCTATTCTATCTTATTACAATAAGGGACCTAATTACAATCTAAAATGGGAAAATATGATAAAATAAACCTATTTATCCTATCTATTACATTGATCTATCTAATTACAATTTTTCAAAAATATTACCTATCTATTACATCTTGAAGTATTTAAATACCTCTCAAATAATTATAAAATTAACTAAACAAACATAAGAAAATTTGAATGAACATTTGAATCAAATAAATAACAAAGCATATAAAAATATATATAAACACATAGGAGCACGTAGGAGCACATAAGAGCACGTAATTGACATTTAAATAATAATAGGAGTACCTCCCTTTTGAAGTGGTGGCTAAATGAAGTCAAATTGCCCTATTTATATTCAAAATGAACAAAAGAATTATGACACCAATTTAATTGGAAATAATAATCATGATGATAAAAATACTAAATTCACATTAATATATCAAACATAAAGAAATTTAAGAACATCTAAAAATCACAAGTTAAGTATATTAAAAAGTAACATAATTAGCTATTAATGAAAAGAAACAATTATAATAGAGAGAGTCAAAAATTCACTAGGGACTGAATTACAAAAATTGAAAAAACTTTTAGGGTCAAAAATATAATTTCCAAAGTTTAGGGGTCAAAATTAAATAAAAGATAAAGTTCAGGGACCAAAATGTAATTAAATTAGGGGTCTAAGTGAAAAAAATTAAAATTCCCTGGGCCACAGCAAAACTACTCCAAAAATCAGGGGCTAAAGTGTAAATTCATTTTTTTTGATTTTTGCAAGAAAAGGGCTTTGGGCCATTTATTTTTTATTTGCTTGGGCCGGAGCCATCTGGCCCAAAAGAAAAATGTGGGCTGTCTTCATAAAAATAAATACAAGTCCAGATGAAAGCCCCAAAAAACAAAACTCTAGCCCAACCGAAATTAAAATGAAAAGCCCATCTGAAAAATTAAAAAAATAGCCCAATCATTGTTTTTTTCTTTTTTCATCTTTTTCTTTTTTTTCTTTCATTTCTTTTTCTCCCTTTTTCTTCTTCTCCTTCTCCTTCTCCGGTAGGCTAAACCTTCAGCCACTGTCGACCATGGTGGCGCCATTGGCCGGCGGCAAATTTTCCAATCACAAAAATTTTCAGAAAACACACCCCCACTTGATTTTTCGTGTAGAATCCATTTCTGGATTTAGTTTTGTAAAAAATGAAAGAAAAATGGTCAAGTATGCGATTTACAGTCGGTCCCTTATTTTCAAAAACTCACCCAAATCACCACAAAAATCCTTGAAAAATATAGCAAACAACCCTTACGAAATCTATAATACAACTGCAAGTTCAATTTAACAAAAATGGTAAAGAAAATGATGAATTAAAGCAAAAAAGTCCTAACTTTAAAAAACCGTTTCTTGCTTTCTAAGCTAAAAAGAAAAACTCAAAAATCTGATTAAAAAAGAAATTCAGGCCACAAACTAGTTGACGTCCCCATTTTTAACCAAATATATACATGAAATTGCTCCTTTAATTCGATTTTCCATCTTGGCATTTTTTCAAACAGTTAACATGCATATACAAAAACCATTCTTCATTTCCTAATTTTGTTCATGACTATCCCAAAATTCAGCAACCCAACAACAAAGGAAGCCAACAAAAGCAAAAGAAAATTAAACAATGAAGCATGGATTTAATATGATAAAAAACTAAAAAATACCTCAATAAATATGGAAATCTTTCGGTTGAAATTTTTGATGAAATTTCCAAGCCTTAACCGATAGCTGCCCCTCCTTTTTTTGTTGCGTGCGAGTGTGTTAAGAAAAAATAGAGGGAGCCAAGTGTGAGTTTGGGGGGAGGAAGAGTGTTTTTCTCTTTGTGTGTGTTTGTGTCGAAGAAATGTTGTGAGTTGAGAGAAAGAAAACCAAATGGCCGAGAGGGAGACTTCAGAGTGGAGTCCGAGTCCTTTTTTCCTTTTGTCTTCTTGTCTTTTTTGAGGAAGAGGCGAAAGATTGAATTCAGAAAAGTCAGCCATGTTGGTTGGAGTTGTTGTGGTCTTTGTTGAAAGTGCTTATTGTTTTTTTGTCATGGCCGTCTGCCAATGAGCCGAGAGGGAGTATTGTTGAAGTCTTGTCTGTGATTAGGTTGGTCAAAATGATGGTTTTTCACCAAATAACAAGAAAAACCTATGAGATAAAATGATGGGTTCATCCCAATGAAAAGAAAAATGCATGGAAATTGAGTGTAAAAATGGGTTAATAGTGGTTTTGGTAGGAAAAAATGATTAAAATGTGTAAATTTGGTCATGACTTTTTTTTATATTTTCCTTTTCTCAAAAATAAAACAAAAATGAGAAAAAGAAAAATAAATGAATAAATAAAATTAAAATACAGGAAAACAGATAGCTCATTAAATAAATAAAAATCCAAGAAAACGTTAAAATTTGACAAAAATTTGGTGTCTACAGCTTGCCCCTCTTTGTCTAGAGTTTCAAAGAAACTCAAGACGAAAACGTAGACGCCAAATCGCTTACCTGTCTCTTCTAACTGTACCTGAGTTGAAATAAGCAAGCCAATACTTTATTAAAATTGTTGGATAAAATGATGCAATGACATTACAAAACACGTTACCGAACTCATATAGAGTTGCCTACGTATCTAACCCTTGGGAATCAGGTCAAACGTAGTTCAAATACAAGTGAACCACAATGAAACAAGTGCAGTGACCATCTGTGATCTTTGCAAAATCGAAAAGTCTGAACATTCAGAACTTCTAAACATGAAATACAAAATCAATGAGAAAGCACAATTATTAATCTAAACAGTCAACAAAAGTAGGTTGTCATAATTAGAAAAAGATGCACGGAGAGACGCTATTACGCTCCAAGAAGAGAGATAGAAGGGTGCGCGGCAGACGCTGAGACTCGCCAACAGAAAATTAAATTTGATTATCAAGAAGAGGGATAAAAGGGTGCGTGGCGGACGCTGAGACTTACCAGCAGAAAATTAAATTTGATTGTCAAGAAAGGAGGGTAGAAGAGTGCGCGGCGGACGCTGAGACTCGCCAAGAGGAAATTAAATTTGATTTGTCAAGAATCTAGATTGTTCAATGGGACTGCATTCAAACCCAGATGCCTATCAAGAGAGTAAAAATATGCTCGAAACCTAGACAATGGGTGGGGATTAAACTTGAACCCAATAACTAGTGGAAGAAATGAAAATGTAAGTTCTATACTATCAAACTGCAGATAAAAAATGCATGTTGCTCCAAAGGAAATAAATCAAGACAAACTTATTTGGTAGACTTACAACTTTCTTGATTTTTTGAACTTTAAAAGAAAGGGAATAATGAATTTTCTTTTCTTTCTTCGAAAATGTACAGTCAATCTTGGAGCTCAATCCTTCTACCATTTACCCCAGTGTGAATCATGTTTAACTAAACCAGTATTGTGTCACATAATTTTATCTGCAAAAGGAAAAAGAAAAAGCAAAGAAACAACTGTGATGAAAACACTGCCGTCACCATGTGATCCCTTTGTCTTGAGAACCGCATAAACATGAGTTTCAATATCGACAAATCGCTCCCTTAGATTTGGTCCACGACCCTTTCAGAATCTTTGCAACTTTTTAATATCAATTATCCATACTTTATTATCATAAGACCTTCAATTTCATGATTCATTGGGGATAAATTGTAGGGGATTGTCTTTTAAATATGACCCAATAAATGAGAAATATAAACTATTGAAAATGTATTATTCATCATGCAATGATGCTGACATGAAATAACAATGATACAGAATAAATAGATAAAATAGTAAATAGAATAACAAAACAAAATTGTTGGATTTATGAATATGGGTCCAAGAATAAAAAATTGAATACATATTTAGAGGACGGCCTTTGATGAAGAAAAATGTTCCATTTGATCCCTTCAACATCATCCATTTTGAAATTCATTGTCGGCAAAAGAACAACAGTATGAAAGAGACCCAAATCAATATAGTCACCAGCTTTCAAACCTCAATATCTTGTTCTTCGTTCATGATCCTCTTCTATTCTAAAACCCTATCTTAGCGCCCTTTCGGGTTGTCACCAAGGTTACTCCCACTCTCTTTCTTTTTTTTGTCACTCTTTTTTTTGTTTTTGTTTTTGTTGTTTTTTTAAGGTGCCCTTTCAGGTTTTCACCTTGACACATAGACAAGACAATTTTAACCCCAACTGTATCAATTCAGTCTTGTTTTGATAATTAGTGGCATCAGTGAGACAATCCTCTCTGACATGTTTCAAAAAAGTTATATTTACATTATTTGTCAATTGATTAAGAAAAATTTTCCTCAAATTACTGCAAAAGATGAAAGTCGGCAACTTTTGACTCTTGTAATTAGAATCGGATGGATTATTAAAGGAAATGTTAAAACTTAAAAGTGGATCATATGATGGGTTTGCAATCATTTCCGATAACATTCTTTCAAAAAACTTGCTCTGATGTAGGGTTGGAAAGAGATAAAATTTTGCCCCCATTTAATTCCAACCAAACTTCTCTATTTTTCTTTTTTTCTCTTCTTCTTTTTTTTTTTTTTTTTTTTTTTTTTTTCTTTTTCTTATTCTCTTCTTTTCTTTTCTTTTTTTTTCAAAGAAATAAAATTACCCCAGTATGGGGTTAGTGCTTTTAAGGAACTGTCAAGCAAAAAAGGAAGGTTGTTCTGAAAAGTTAAAAGGGAAAAATTAGAGATAGGATATCGAAAAAAAAGGACAGAAAGTCTGCCTTAAATCCGTCTCTTGCAGCAATTTTCAAGAAAAATTTTCTAATCAAATGAAAAATTTTTTACACATATCTGCATTAATTGGTTGTGGAAAAACTTGTCCGTCCATTTCCATAAGAATAAGCGCTCCTCCGGGTAGCATTTTCTTAACAATGAATGGTCCTTGCCAATTGGGAGCAAACTTTCCTTTAGCCTCCTCTTACACTGGAAGAATTCGTTTTAAAACCTTATCTCCGACTTCAAACAAACGAGACTTAACTTTTTTGTTATAAGCACGGGCCATTCTTGGCTGATAACATTGTCCATGACAGACGGCATTCAACATCTTTTCATCAATTAGAGACAACTGCTTATAGCGTTCGCTGACCCATTCAGCTTCTTCTATCTGAACTTCCATTAAAATGCGTAAGGAAAGAATTTCAACTTCTGTAGGTAACACTGCTTCCATTCTATACATAACAGAGTATGGAGTTGCACCGATAGAAGTCCTGATCGTAGTTCTGTATGCCATCAATGCATAAGGCAGCTTCTTATGCCAATCCCGATGTGCTTCAGTCATCTTACGAATGATCTTTTTCAAATTCTTATTTGCGGTTTCGACGGCACCATTCATCTGAGGCCTGTAAATGGCAGAATTTCGATGCCTGATTTTAAACTGTTCACATAACCCATCCACCATATCATTATTGAGGTTCTTGGTATTATCGGTGATCAATGTCTTTGGTACGCCAAAGCGACAGATGATGTTATTTCTCAAAAAATCTGATATCACTTTCTTAGTCACATGCTTATAGGACCCGGCCTCAACCCATTTAGTGAAATATTCAATTGCCACTAAAATGAATCGATGCCGTTTGAACCAGAAGGATTAATAGCTCCAATCACATTCATTTCCTAAATCAAACATGGCCACGAAGCAATCATACTATGCAACTCTGTAGGAGAAGCGCGTATAACATCATCATGCATGTGACATTTGACATACTTTCTGACAAAATTTACACAGTCATGCTCCATAGTAAGTCAAAAATACCCTGATCTCATGATCTTCTTAGTCAATAGATGTCCATTCATGTGTAGTCCACAAACCCCACTATGCACTTTTTTCATCATATAATCGGCTTTCTCTTTATTGATGCATCTCAGAAGGCCCAAATCAAATGTTTTCTTGTATAGCACTTCTCCATTCAAGAAGAATCTTTGATGACATTCTGCGTAAGAAACTTTTTGCAATAGAATCAGCATCAGGAGAGTAGGATCTAATTTTCATGAATTCCTTAATATCATTGTACCAAGGCCGAGCATCAGAGACCGTTTCCATAACCAGACAATGCGTTGGGCTATCTTGAAGTTGAATCTGTATAGGTTCAATCACCAGTTCATCTGAATGTTAAATCATCGAAGACAGAGTGGCTAAAGTATCAGCGAAAGCATTGCAAGTGCGGGAAATATGTCTGACTTCCAAATTCCTGAATTTACTGGCCAAGTTAAGCAAGCTACAATGATGCATCATAATTTTTGAATCCCGAGTTACATACTATTTAAGCGTCTGATGTACAAGTAAATCGGAATCACTGAACGCTATCAGGTCCTGGATCTCCATATCCAATGCCATTTTTAATCCAAAAATACTAGTTTCAATTCGGCCATATTGTTGGTATAAGGAAACCGTAATTTAGTAGTAGCAGGATAGTGTTTCCCCTCAGGCGACACCAAAATTGCTCCAATTCCAACTCCAAAAGAATTTGATGCACCATCGAAAAATAACCTCCATTCAGGATATTGCTCACTCATGTTCTCAACTGCTCCAATGAACAGAATTTCTTTTTCAGGGAAGTAGGTATGCAATGGCTGGTAATCATCTTCTCTTGAATTTTCTGTCAAATGATCTGCTATGGCTTGTCCCTTGACGGCCTTTTGTGTTGTGAAGACAATGTCGAATTCAGAAAGGATCATTTGCCACTCAACCATACGTCCCGTGGCCATCGACTTTTCTAACAGGTATTTTAGAGGATCAGAACGAGAAATCAGGTACGTGGTATGATCGATCAAATAATGTCTCAATTTCTGAGTTGTCCAGGCTAAAGCACAATAACTTCTCTCAAGAAAAGAATAGTTAGCCTCATATGCTGTAAATTTTTTACTCAAATAGTAAATGACTTGTTCCTTCCTCCCAGATTCATCAGAACGCATCCAACAACCTTACCAAGAATAGACAAATACATAATCAAAGGTCTTCCCAACTGTGGTGGCACTAAGACCGGAGGATTTAACAAGTAATTTTTTATCTTATCAAAAAATTGCTGACAGTCTTTATTCCAATCCATCGACGCATTCTTTTTCAATAATTTAAACAAAGGTCCACAGGTGGAGGTTAACTGTGTATGAATCGGCCAATGAAATTGATCTTTTCAAGAAAACTCTTCACATCTTTCTGAGTTTTTGGAATGGACATATCTCGAATTGCTCTAATTTTCGCAGGATCTATCTCTATACCCTTTTTGCTGACAATAAATCCCAATAACTTACCAGTAGGAGCTTCAAAAGCACATTTCGCAGGGTTCAACTTCAAAATTATCCCTTCTCAACCTTTCAAACAACTTTTTTAAATCAACCAAATGGTCCTTGACCTTTTTAGATTTAATTATGATATCATCCACATAAATCTCTATCTCTTTATGGATCATGTCATGGAACAAGACAATCATCGTCCTCTGATAAGTAGTTCCAACATTCTTCAACTCAAAGACATTACTCGATAACAAAAAGTTTCCCATGGGATAATAAAAGAAGTTTTCTCTCTGTCTTCTTCTGCCATTAAGATTTGATGATATCGAACAAAATAATCACCAAAAAATTCAATCACTTGTCCAGCAATATTGTCCAAAAAAATATGAATATTTGACAAAGAAAAATCATCTTTCGGACTGGTCTTATTCAAATTTTTTAAATCAACACATACTCGTACCTCCCCAAATTTCTTAAACACAGGCACAGGATTTGAGAGCCAAATGAGATAATGAGAAATCATGATTATCTTGCCATTGAGCTGTTTCACAATTTATTTCTTTATCTTGAGACTCATTTTTTGTTTGAATTTACGTGGCTTCTGCCTTACAGGTGAAGAATTTAAATCAGTTGGAAACTTATGAACCACTACGTCCGTAGAGATCCGTGGCATATCATCGTATGACCATGCAAACACATCTTCAAATAGTATTAAGAATTCGATCATTTCCTCCTTCTGTTTCTCATTCAAATGATTACTGACTTTAACTTGTTTGACCTCCGTCTTAGTGTCAATATTGATGATTCTGTTTCTTCTAAATTCGATTTGGGTTTCTCTTCATACTGTTTTAAATCCCTTGAAATGGAATCAAATTCTTCCTCAGTATCGCTCTCGTTTTGAATTTCAGATTGCATGATTTCAAATTCATTAGAGATATCGAGATTGCAGCCATTGAATTCCAGAATTGTGACATCCAAAAGGTCAAAGGATTTTATTTGTGTCCATCTGAAAATAGAATAGAACATATATAATAAATAAAAAGAAAATAGTTTAAAATGCAGGAGAAGTCTTCTATTTCATTGGATTCAAAATGAATCGAAACTTCACAAAATGACAAATATATAGACATGATTGCCATTTAAAGACATATCTAGTCCAAACCTTTATTTCTATTTTAGCAATTTTCTTGAATAAAACAAGCTATATTAACTAAAACGAGAATAAATGTCCAAAAAATAAAAGCAATTTCTTTTAATAAAAGATCTAGACTACCGCCCTATTTGGATATGAAATTAGACCAAAAGACAATCCCCTTAAATTTATCGAAATTTCCTTCGACAGGGAAGATAATTCGCAGTCCAATTTTGAATGGCTCCTTTGGTAATTGGCAAAAATTCTGAATTCTCTGATAACTCCTCCCCACAAATAGCCCCTACAAATAATTAAAATAAGTCCACTTCAACCCCTTCAACAATATCATCTTTTTCTGACAGAATCACCTCTGATGGGCGAGAAAAGGTGTGATATAGCACTGGGACATATAAGACAATTTGCTTACCCTCCTTTTTAGCTTGTTTTCGAGTTTGCATTTCTCATCTATCCTTAGCAGTTGGATGAAATTCCAGTCCAAATGTACTTTTTTGCTTCGAGATCTCTATTAGCTCCAAAATTCCTTACAATTCCCGTCCAAGACCTTTTTCTATCTCATATCCACCTCGGATCATTTCCTTAGCCATCATGATACTAGTCTCTGGCAAATTTGATTTAGTCAGCGACTTATCTCTGAATACCCATCCCACGGAGACGATATCAGCAATATGATGAGATAAAATTGGAGTCATTTTCCTATTTTCACCTTTGAATTTTTCATCAACGATCATGGTACAGTCATCCTCAGCAAATACAATAACGAGCTAATCATTCATGATAAACTTCAACATTTGATGGAGAGAAGATGACACTGAATTAAAAACATGTATCCAAGGTCTTCCAAGCAAAACATTATAAACACTAGAGAAGTCTATGACTTGGCAAGTACTTTAAAACTGAGCAAGGCTTATTTCCAATACCAAATCTGTTTCACCCATAGATTCTCTTCTTGAACCATCGAATCCTCTAATCACAATAGCAGACGGACAAAGTTTGATGTCAAGAAATTTAAATTTAGTGAGAGTGTTCCATGGACAAATATTCAACGCTGACCCATTATCCACTAAGACCCTCGGCAACAGCTTTCCATTGCAGCGTACTGATATATATAAGGCTCTGTTGTGCCCAATCCCTTCTACAGTCAGATCGTCATCGGAGAAGATGATATGATTGGCAGTAAGTACATTCCCTACAATGTTAGAAAAAAATTTATCCACAAGAATATCTTTAGGCACTTGAGACTCGTTCAAAATTTTGAACAATGCTTCTCTATGTAATTCAGAGGCCAAGAGAAGGTTTAGAAAAGAAATCTGAGGAGACATCCTATCCAACTGCTCTACTATTTTGTACTCACTTCTCTTCAGCATCTTTAGAAAATCCACAGCTTCATTTTCTGACACAAGAGGTTTGGACGACCGAGAATTAACCTTGACTCTGGATTGAACATCGATTTCGGGGTTTTTCACAATTCTTCCAGACCTGGTAATAGTATATACCTCTTCCTTTATGCACTTTTTATCTCCAATCAACAGAATAGACTCCTCGTAGTTTCATGGTATCTCTTGCAAGTTATTGACAGGCATTTATTTTGAAAATTCGAGAATAACAGGCTCTGATATATCCCATTCAAAAGATGGCAGATCCAGAATAAAAGGAGTTTTAGAATTGTCAATCTCGGAAGGCCCTCATTCTACAATAAATAACTCCTCTTTTTCAAACACAAAAGATTTCAACTTTTTCTCAATATTATCATTAGTTATGGATTTTTCAGCAAACAGCAGTTTTTTCATTTTCTCGTGGTTAGCCTCCATTACGCCAAACACCTCAGTTTCATTTACAATGTATTGAATGGGATCGATAAAATCTTCATCAGCAATGATGATCCCCACAGTACTCCCATACTCAGGTAAAGGATTCTTACTAATATTCGGTCCCTGTTCTCCTTTTCTTCTAAGAATGATGTCTCCAGAGTCAATCATATCCTGAATCTTATGTTTTCGAGCCCAACAATTTCCAGTGGTATGACTTGGACTTCCAGAATGATAAACACAGATTACTTGTGGATCATAACCAGCAGGAGGACCTTTGGAATAGAGTTTGGGAGGAACGGTGTCAATTTTTTTAGCTGCTTTTAATTGCTCATACAATTGATCAATGAGTCGGTCCAAGTTGGTGAAGGTTCGAAATTACTTTTGAGTTTGGACTCCGCTAGTTTGAAAAAGATTTTGAGTGGAGTTATTGTTTTACAGGGTTGGTCTAGAATGGTAAATGGGATTGGGGTGATTTTGAAAGATAGGTTGCGAGATTTGAGGTAACGGTGAGGTATTTAAGTGATTTGGCCAAAAATGGTGGAATTGGGTAGTAGTGTGATAGACCGGTTAAGGGTTAGGGTAATATCGATAAGGAACAAAATAAGTGGGATGATTTTGGATTTTGGGTCTAAAAGACAAGCCTTGATCCCATATAAAAGCAGTTTCTCCTTCTTTCTTCTTGAATGAGGGCTTTTTTCCATTGTTGCTTTGATTCTGCAGAGCATCCAATTGTAATTTTAATGCCGACACATTAACAATCTTCCCTATTTTGGCAAATTCATCATACTCCTCCAACTTGTTAATGATAGCAGCAAACGAACTTCCATTTATGCGAAACATCTCTTCAAAGTATGGTGGGTCGTGAGTCTTGATGAAAGTACGAAAAATCTCTTCCTCAGTCATAGGAGGCTCTACTTTGGCAGCTAACTTTCTCCACCGCTTTGCATAGGTCTTATGATCTTCCAATGGCTTTCTTTTTGTACCCTTCAATGTTGTTCGCGTCGGTGCCAACTCACAGTTAAATTCATACTGCTTTACAAAAGCTGTTGATAGATCCAACCAGGTTTTGACCTTTTCAAATTTCAAATTTAAATACCAATCTAGAGCATCTGGCTCAAAACTTTCCGGAAATAGACGCATATGTAAATTATCATCATCCACGGATTTACCTAATTTGTTGGCAAACATCTTGAGATGCGTCTTAAGATTTTTAGTTCCATCATATTTACTGAATTTTGGGGTTTTGAATCCCAACGGTAATTGAATATATGGAAAAGACACAATTCATCGTAGTCCAACCCACCATGTCTGCTCAATCATTCATTTTTTTTCATAAATTCATCGAATCTATCCAATCTTCTCAATAGGTCCTTGTCAATAGGTGCGGGTTGTTCTTCCATTGCCGCCTTTCCTTGAGAGGCTGTATCCAACACAAAAGGTTCTTTAATGTGGTGGTGGGGTCCCTTAAGATTGGAAAAAATGTTCAGATTAGTTTGTGGATGAGTTTGAGAGATTTGACTACTGGTTGGGTTCATCAATGTGTAATTCGGATGTACATAGGAAAAGTTTAAATTCAATCGAATAAAGGTATTTTCAAGAGAATTAGTGAAAGGTGGAAGGAAAGTTGTTTGGATATTAGATGTGTAGGGTGGTTGATGGTCTTGTGTAGGTGGGTGATTATCGACAGGTTCCTGATCATCCGGGACACCACCACCACTGTTGCTTGCAACCAACTGATCAATTACGCGCTTTTGTGCGGCTATTTCAGCACTCTACTCATTAAACTTGCCAAGTACCTCACTTAACTGAGCTCCCAAAGCAGTCAAATCCGATGACACAACTAGGGCTGATCTCTCCAAAGTTTCTGGCACGGAACTCATGTTTACAGGTTGTCTCAAGACTCTACTTCGGGACCTGGTGATGATGGGGCTCTTTCGTGAAGTTATTTTTAAAAATACCTGAGAGAGTAAAGGAGAAACTAGTTCAGAAATTTATTCTTGACTAGACCTGCCGAACTTTTATTTCGAAAGAACAAAAAAAGAAAAAGAAAAGAGTTAGGAAATATTTAAATAATTCAAATGCATGTCCTATGGGGAACCCTTTTCTACCAAGGGTCGGCCTAGTATAATGTTACACCTTCGAAGTGAGACCTATTCACCAAACCTGTGTTTCAGAAATAACTTTGTAAAAGATAAGGATCATTTCATTGATGAACCCCAAAATCTCATACATCATTTCTCAAAGTTTATTTTGTACAAGATCATTAAACTTTTCAATCTATCTATCACATTCTTTTGACTCTCTGGAATAGAGATTCTGCATGTGTTCAGTTTGATCATACAACTTGCCACACTTTCTTTTCAACTCCTGGTGTTTTTCCTGCATTTCTTCACACAGTCTCTTATTCTTCTCTGCCAGATCCTTGTTCACTTCCATAGATTGCCTTAATTGTGCATTTTCTCTATCGTTCGCCTCAATGATAGCCATTAATTTCTTGACTTCCTCGGACTGTTCCATCGGTGGTCATTTAGCATTAGATTCTCTGAGCCACTCCTCGTATTGAGGGGTAACTAAAGCCATCAGTTTAAGTTATGGAACATAAGCGATATCCTCATCATCGGACAATGTTCCCTAGGTTTCGACAGTTGATATTTTCATCGAAAATTTGTCTAGACAAATCCCTTTGTCAAAACTGATAGTGAAACTAGTCAAATCAGGTGTAAGTGGTACCCCTTCAATGCATTCTAGCTGTCTGAGAAACCTTTTCGGAGTGTATGTCATGATGCTTTGAGTTCCCAATAGCGGTATGAAATCTGATGACTTGGCGCGCAAAGCGGGATTGAAACAGTCGATCCAGTCTAGTACCCATCTAATCTTTTGATCTGGCAATACCCTTAAAAAGTTCAACCATTCTGATGCATTTCTTGGCAAATTACTTTTGTCAACTCTCTTATGATGGGTAGCTATCCAATTAACCCAATCAACGGTAGACCATTAGGAGCAGACAACTGTCTTCGAAAATGTTCCATAGCCTATATATATAAGATTCAATTTGACCCATAAAAGAACTTTGACCTCTTTTGGCAATTGGTACACGCAACAAAAATGTCAGCCAACACAGTCGGTACTATAGAGGCTTGTCGATCCTTAATCCCAAAAAAAAGTCAGATAAGAGTTTAGTGATTTTAAAACCAATTTTCTTATCTTTTCTAGGGAACAAAATAAATCCCTGCCATCACAAGTACATATACCAGTAGCCTCTTACGTTCCCATGTTGCCTTAGATGCAAATGAAAAATCTTTCGAATGTTTATCAAATCCGTCTTTCATTACGAATCTATCAAACAAAAATTTTATAACTATGCTCTGATCTGATCCTCGCACTACAGAGTCTTTTAACCCAGTAAATGGCAAAACTCGATCTTGCCAGAAACAACCAGAAATATCACTGCTGTACCCTTTACTGGCAAATTAAGAAGACTGACTACCTCTTCAATTGTCAGAGTCAGTTCCTTGTTTCCTATCCTAAATGTTGAACCGTTAGGATTCCACAGTTGAATTAAAACCTCTACCAAATACCCATCTGATTCAATGTTTTTGAAATCTCCAATTGGCCCGAGGTAGGAGGCAACTTGATTGATCTCACTAAATGAGAGAAGCCCTGACCATCTTCGAATCTCCATTGGAACCACTAACAGCTGACTGATACGTTGAGGTCTGTCCATCTGAAGCACGTAACATCCATTAAATACCTTACCTACAGGCCTCACTTCTCCAGTTTTACAAAATTTAAATATGAATATCCCATAGAGGGTTAGTTACCCAGGGAAAACAAGGTTGGTACATTCCTAAAATGGGATTTCCTAAATGGCATTCTCTCTAGAGTTAATGCATGATGATAGTTTATTAAACGAATAAATATGCAATACGGTAATTGAAACATGATCTAAGTGTGCCCTATTTAGATGTCGGGGTGAGTCTAAAATGACATGTATATATATATACATAGTATTAATGCGATAAACTGAAATTTAAACGTGCTATTTACAAAAGACGGTCTGCCCTCAGTGAATACTACGCCAAAACTCTTATTTCTAGGACTTATGAATGCAATATAAGAAAATAAAATAATGGTTAGTTTAATAAACAACACATAACAGATTGGAGCAACAAAATAATACAAAAATATAATATAAAGAAAGAGAAAGAGGGGTAGATCTCTCCCCTCGTGTCTAGTGCTCTTAATAAGGTAGATAAAGGCTCTATCCTAGGTGATTTGTAATTGGACTCACTAATGCATCTAGATTCGATAAGCTTTCAGATTCCCCAACCTTCAGACAAAAGGGCAAAGGGTCATCAAATTCAAAATCCTTAGTCGGTAACTCAAGTGATCCCCCAGACATTACTACGTGTACATCGTGCCACGGTCACATGTCCAAGTGGATCGATCCTGATCCTAACAGAGAGGAGTGGTGTGACAACCATTAAAAGAAAAATAAAGATAAAGGAAATAACGTATGCACGTATGAAGTGCTCCTTTAATGGGAGGAAGTAATACCATTAAATATGCATGAAGGCTCTAGGGTAATATCACTTCCCATCCCCAAATGCCAAACACGATACGAATAAGTAAATAAACAAAAGTAAATAGACAAACTATTCATCACATACACGAAAAACGAGAAACGAATACAAGTGTGAAATGCAAAATATCCTAAAAAAGAAAAATACAACCTAAAACATACAAATATGATAAGTGAAAGGGTTAGAAAGAGAAAAGATAACTAAACCAAGTGCTTGGACTTTCTAGCGTCCCCAGTGGAGTCGTCAAGTTGTCACGCCCCATTTTTCGCGACGAAAATCGTGTTTATAAAAGATGTGATTTTTATTTAAAAATAAGTGAAAAAAGGACCTAGAATAGGGCTTCAACGAATGCGACAGTTTGAGTCCAAAATTTAGTCTAAAAGGATTTTTAAGAAAAATAGGAGTCGTCACTTGGTATTGAGTTTAGGTGTACCAAATCACCCAAAAAAAATATTTTTCTGAGAAAATTAAAATAAAACATAAATAAAATAAAACCCTTTTCGACAACTCCAGATTTTTGAAAAACAAGAGAAAATGAGTTCGGAAATCACGATTGAAGAAAAGGAAGGCAAAGATTCGATCGACTCAAAACTAAGGCATCCTTTCAACCTAATCTAAGGTGGTTGCGTTGTTTAATTAAAATTTCTCTAATCTAACCCTTAAATTTATCACGTTTGGATGTTTCCTATATGGATGCGATTTTAAATTTAAAAAAAATGTCGAAAGGGACAAAATGTCCATTCAAGATTTAATTGATATCAATCGCATTAATTGCGAAAGCTTAAATAATCCATTGAAGGAGTCACGAGCATGCATAAAAGAAATTCAAAAAAAAAAGAAAAGAAAAGTATATTATATATCTACATATAAGTGACCAAAGAATAGGCATGCAATATAATGGGTACGGGAGGCAAAAACTCGTGACATAATTTTCTTATATAGGGATTAATGGGGTATTTAAACTAAAAAGTTATAATCACCCATTTCCCATATTTAAATAATAATTCTCCTAACATAGACAAGCAAATGAACTAGTTTAAATGAGATTCAATTCTGAATAATATGATTACTACATATATAGGGTAGGAGGTAGAGGATAATATAATAGAAAATATCATGCAAATGAGAAAAAATTCTAAAAAATGTGCATGAAAATGTAATGAATGTCACGCAAGAGATGAATCTAATGCATGAACGATCTAAGAGTCTAGCGTTGGATTAGCCCATTTCTAAAGAACCTTACTAGCGTTGGACTAGCAAATAGACGGAGGGAAAAGCTACAACTAACGTTGGACTAGTGTGGTGACGCCATACATTAATAATACATAGTAAAACAAATACGCTATAAATTAAAACAAATAAACACACAAGAGCACGTAGCACGTAACACGTATGTATAATATTTAGACGCAAAAATTCTAAGAAAAGCGGGTAAAGCATATAACACATAAGTCACATAAACATACAAAACCTACCTATTATAACGGGGAATCTAACTATAATCTAAAATGGGGAACTATAAAAAAATAAACCTATCTATTTTATCTATTACAATAGGGAACCTAATTACAATCTAAAATGAAAAAAATATGATAAAATAAACCTATATCCTATTTATTACATTGATCTATCTAATTACAATTTTTCAAAAATATTACCTATCTATTACATCTTGAAGTATTTAAACACCTCTCAAATAATTATAAAATTAACTAAACAAACATAAAAAAAATTGAATGTACTTTTGAATCAAATAAATAACAAAGCATATAAAAATATATAAACACATAGGAGTACGTAGGAGCACATAAGAGCACGTAATTGACATGTAAATAATAATAGGGGTACCTCCCTTTTGAAGTGGTGGCTAAATGGAGTCAAATTGCCCTATTTATATTCAAAATGAACAAAAGAATTATGGCACCAATTTAATTGGAAATAATAATAATGATGATAAAAATACTAAATTCACATTAATATGTCAAACATAAAGAAATTTAAGAACATCTAAAAATTACAAGTTAAGTATATTCAAAAGTAACATAATTAACTATTAAAGAAAAGAAACAATTATAATAGAGAGAGTCAAAAATTCACTAGGGACTGAATTGCGAAAATTGAAAAAAAATTTGGAGTCAAAAATATTTTTTCAAAGTTTAGGGGTCAAAATTAAATAAAAGATAAAGTTCAGGGACCAAAATACAATTAAATTAGGGGCCTAAGTGAAAGAAGTTTAAAATTTCTGGGCGACAGTAAAACTACTCCAAAGATTAGGGACTAAAGTGAAAATTCATTTTTTCTGATTTTTGTAAGAAAAGGGCTTTGGACCATTTATTTTTTATTTGCTTGAGCCGAAGCCATCCAGCCCAAAAGAAAAATGTGGCCTGACTTCATAAAAATAAACACAAGCTTAGATGAAAGCCCCAAAAAACAAAACTCAAGCCCAATCGAAATTAAAATGAAAAGCCCATCTGAAAAATTAAAAAAAATAGCCCAATCATTTTTTTTTCTTTTTCCTTCTTTTCTTTTTTTTTCCTTTTCTTTTTCTCCCATTTTCTTCTTCTCCTTCTCCGACAAGCTGAAGTTTCAGCTGCTGCCGGCCATGGTGGCGCCACCGTCAGACACAAAAATTTTCAGAAAACTCACCCCCACTCGATTTTCATGTAGAATCCATTTCTGGATTTAGTTTTTGTAAAAAAATGAAAGAAAAATGATCAAATATGCGATTTACAGCCGGTCCCTTATTTATCAAAACTCAACCAAATCACCACAAAAATCCTTGAAAAATATAGCAAAACAACCCTTACGAAATCTATAATACAACTGCAAGTTCAATTTAACAAGAAATGGTAAAGAAATGATGAATTAAAGCAAAAAAGTCCCTAACTTTAAAAAATCATTTCTTGCTTTCTAAGCTGAAAAGAAAAACTCAAAAATATGATTAAAAAAGAAATTCCAGGCCACAAACTAGTCGATGTCCCCTTTTTTAACCAAATATATACATGAAATTGCTCCTTTAATTCGGTTTTCCATCTTGGCATTTTTGAAACAGTTAACATGTATATACAAAAACCATTCTTCTTTTCCTAATTTTGTTCATGACCTATCCCAAAATTCAGCAACCCAACAACAAAGGAAGCCAGCAAAAGCAAAAGAAAATTAAACAATGAAGCATGGATTTAATATGATAAAAAACTAAAAATATACCTCAATAAATATGGAAATATTTCGATTGAAGTTTTTGATGAAATTTCCAAGCCTTAACCGATAGCTGCCCCTCCTTTTTTATTGCGTGCAAGTGTGTTGAGAGAAAAGAGAGGGAGCTGAGTGTGAGTTTGGGGGGAGGAAGAATGTTTTTCTATTTGTGCGTGTTTGTGTCAAAGAAATGTTGTGAGTTGAGAGAAAGAAAACCAAATGGCCGAGACGGAGTCTTCAGAGTGGAGTCCGAGTCCTTTTTTCCTTTTGTCTTCTTGTCTTTTTTGAGGAAGAGGCCGAAAGATTGAATTCAGAAAAGTCAGCCATGTTGGTTGGAGTTATTGTGGTCTTTGTTGAAAGTGTTTATTGTTTTTTTGTCCTGGCCGTCTGCCAATGAGCCGAGAGGAAGTATTGTTGAAGTCTTGTTTGTGATTAGGTTGGTCAAAATGATGGTTTCTTCACCAAATGACAAGAAAGACCTATGAGATAAAATGATGGGTTCTTCCCAATGAAAAGAAAGATGCATGGAAATTGAGTGTAAAACTGGGTTAATAGTGGTTTTGGTAGGGAAAATGATTAAAATGTGTAAATTTAGTTATGACTTTTTTTTTATGTTTTCCTTTTCTCAAAAATAAAACAAAAATGAGAAAAAGAAAATTAAATGAATAAATAAAATTAAAATACAGGAAAACAAATAGCTCATTAAATAAATAAAAATACAAGAAAACGTTAAAATTTGACAAAAATTTGGTGTATACAAAGAGAGTCACCACTTGGTATCAAGTTTAGGTGTACCGAGTCACCCAAAAATATTTTTAACAAAATAAAATAAAATAAAACCCTTTTTGACAACTCAGGTCTTTGAAAACAAGCGAAAATGAGTTCGGGAGTCACAATTAAAAAAAAAAAGGCAAAGGTTTGATTGACTTAAACCTATGGCACCCTTTCAACCTAGTCTAAATTAGTTGCGAGATTTAATCAAAAAATTTTCTAATCTAACCCAAAACTTTATCGCATTCGGATGTTCCTATATGGATGCAAAACTAAATTTAAAGAAGATATCGGGAGGGGTAAAATATCCATTTAAGGTCTAATTGATATTAATCACATTAATTGTGAAAGTCAAGAATAATCCCTTGAAGGGTCACGAGCATGCAAAGATGAGACTTGAAGAAATAAAATTTATAATATATATATATAGAAATATACATCACCAAAGAGATTGGAATGCAACACAATGGGTATAGGGGACGAAAACTCATGATACAATTTTCTTTTTTATAAAGAGGTTAAAGAGGTGTTGAAACTAAAGAGCTATAATCACCCATTTCCCATACTTGAAGAGTGCCTTTTCTAATCTAAGCAGGCAGATAAACTAACTTATCTTCTAAGAGATGCAATTCTAAGTATATGGTTTACATATGTAGGGGTAAGGAAATAATATAAGGGAAAATATCATACAAATGAGCAAATCTAAAATAAGAAAAATGCATGAAAATGAAATGAATGACACACAAAAGATGAATCTAACGTGTAGATGACCTAAGAGCCTAACATTGGACTAGCCAATTTCTATAAATCCTCACTAGCGAGTAAGGAAGTGAATAAGGGCCACAACTAACGTTGGACTAATGTGGTGGCGTTGTGCGTTTATAATACATAATAAAACAAATAAAATATGAATTAAAGCAAGTAAACACATTAGAGTACATAGAACACATAACATATAAACATAATATCTAGATGCAATCCTAAGAAAAGTGGGCAAATCACATAAGCACATAAGATACATAAACACACAAAACCTATCTATTACATTGGGGGACCTGACCACAATCTAAAGAGGAAGTGTAAGAAAATAAATTTGTCTAACCTATCTATTATACTTAGGAACCTAATTACAATTTAAATAGGGAGATATAATAAAATAAACATATCTACTCTTATCAATTATATTCGTCTATCTAATTACAATTTTTGTAAAAAGAAGAAAAAATATAACCTATCTATTACATCTTCAAGTATTTAAATACCTCTCTAAATAATTACAAAATTTAAACCAAACATACATAAAAATTGAATAAAAATTTAAAATAAATAAATAAAAGAGAACATATAAATACATGTAAACACATAAGAGCACATTATCGAAATTTTGAAGAATAATAAGGATACCTCACTTTTGAAAGAATGGACTATAATAAGAGAAGATTGCTCTATTCATACTTAAAATCAACGAAAGGGTCACGACACCAATTTAATTGGAGATATTCAAAAAGAGAACATAAAAAATGCACTAAATTCTCATTCTCATGTCAAACATACAAAGAAACTTAAAAGCATCCAAAAATTACTAGTTAAATGGACTCAGAATTAACATAATTAGTAATTAAAGAAAAGAAACAATCACAATAGAGAAATTAGAAAGTCATCAGGGACTAAATTGCATAAATTAAAATCTTAGGGGTAAAAATACAATTTTTTGAAAGATTAAGGGTCAAAATTTAATAAAGATAAGTTTAGAGGCTACAATTAAATTAAGAGTCTGAATGAAAATAATCAAATATTTTTGGGCCATAATAAAATTACACAAAAGATTAGGAGTCAAATTGTAAAAAAATATTTCTGATTTGAGAAAAATACAAACAAAACAATTTGGGCCCTTTTAAATAATTTGGGCCGCACCACATTAGCCCAAAAAAATGCAAATTGTCTTGTATAAAACAAATGGGCTTAGTTAAAAAGTCCAAGTAAACTACAAATAACACATGCATTTAATTTCATTCCTAAATAAAACAACACCAAGCCCAATCAAAATAAAAACACAGGCCCAACCAAAAATAAATTCCAATCCAATTTCTTTTTTTTTTCTTTCCTTTCTTTCTTTCCCCTTTTTTTTTTCCTTTTTTTTCTTTCTTCTTCTTCTTCTTCATTCTTCTTTCTCACCTCCGGCCAGACCAAGCTTCTCGCCGCACGATTATGGCGGACATCAGTAGCGGTGCCGCTGCCGGCAACCAATCTCCAATGACCTTTCCGGTCTAATCCCACCAGTAATTTAATCCTTCTCCAATGACCTCTTTTGTCGAATCCCACCAACAATCTCTAGTCTAGACCCAAGCCAAAACAACAGACGGAAGAAAATGAAAACGAATCCCAAACCTAGATTGCTGGTAGGGTTAGACCCAAACCCAGACAACTAGTGGAAGAAATTAAAATACACTCTAAATTTAGATTACTGATGGGATTAGATCCGAATTCAAACAACTAGAGGGAGAAATAAAACACCCCACGCTTAGATCGCTGGTGGGATTGGACCCAACCCAGACAACTCATGGGAGAAAATGAAAATGCATCCCAAACCTAAATTGCTGATGGGATTAGACCTGAACCCAGACAACTAATGAGAGAAATGAAAATGTACCCCAAATCAAGATTTTTGGTGGGGTTAGACCCGAATCCAAATAACTAGCAGGTGAAATAAAATACCTCAAGTCTAGATTGCTGGTGGGATTAGAACCGAACCCAGACAACTAGCGGAAGAAATGAAAATACATTCCAAACCTAAATTGCTGGTTGGATTAGACCCGAACCCAAATAACTAGTGGGAGAAATTAAAATGCACTCCAAATCTAGATTGCTGGTAGGATTAGATCTGAATCCAGGCAACTAGTAGGAGAAATGAAAACCCCAGGCCTAACTTGTTGGTGGGATTACACTCGAGTCCAAACAACTAGCAGGTGAAATAAAATACCCCAAGCGTAGATCGCTAGTGGGATTAGATCCAATCTAGACAACTAACAAGCGAAATAAAACACCCCAAACCTATATCACTAGTGGGATTAGACCCGAATTTAGACAACTAGTGGAAGAAATAAAACACCCCAAATCTAGATCGCTGGTGGAATTAGATCCGAATCCAAACAACTAGCGGGAAAAAAATGAAAATGCACCTCAAATCTAGATTGCTGGTGGAATTAAACCTGAGTTCAGACAACTAGCAGGAGAAATGAAAATGCAAGTTTTGGGTTGCCAAACTTGAAGAGCGAAATGCATGCTACTCAAACATACTAAACATTTAATGCATACAATGACAAACTTATTCGATGGATTTTGCAATCTTTTAATTTTTCAAACCTTAGAAGAAGAAGAACGAATGAACCAAATTTTTTTTTTGGAAAAAGTAAAAAATGACAAGTTTTGAAACTTGAAGAATACAAGTAAAAATTCTTTATTCAAGGGATTTGAGAAGCGTATACACATATCACTATCCTCTCGATTTTCAAATTTTTCTTTTGCACAAAACCAATTTGGAATGCATTGTCAAAATTGGAGCGCGCTCCTTTTAAAATTTACTCTAGCGTAAATCATGCTTAACTAAACAAGGGCTGCATTTTTCATCCTTTCGAGTAGGCATAAATAGTGATAAGTGTATATTTTATATATTTTTAGTGTGTTTTATTATTCCTTTTTGATGTGTTTTATCCATTTTTATAGTTAATTAACTAGGATTCTAGTGAAAATATGCATTTTATAGTGTAAGTGGTAAAAAATTGCATTTCTATGGTTTAAAGTGGTGAAAATTTCATGTTTTTGTAGGTTTAATGATTCAATCATCAAATGGAGTGAATTGATAAGATATTTGGATGATTTTTGATTATGTGAAAGGATTTAAAAATAATATGAAGTTCAAGAGATGAAATGCAATTAAGGGAGTTTTCCAGTTTTGACACCTGTTAGTATTTTAACTATATCTTGAGATAAAAGTATCGGATTGAGGTAATTCTTATACCATTTTGAAGCTAACACATAGTCCTACATTTCTTATGAAGACCTCAAATTCCAATTTAGCTGTTTTCATTGTCAAAATGTCAAAGTACAAAAGTGCAATTTTGTTGTATAAAGCTGAAATAGGGGTTTGACCAGTTGAGGTTATGTTGGCCATTTTTCAGTCTACATAGCTCCAAATTCGATGATTCTTGATGCATTGGAAAGCTAATTCAAAGGGATACAAATTTTGTGTTCTATACAAGAGCTATTTCAACCTCCATCATCGATAAAATATCAGTGGAAGTTGGTACAAAAACAGAGTAATGATGAAGATTAACCAGAAATGAGCAAACCTGCAAAAGGGCAAAATGTGGGGTCAATACGCGACCTCAAGTAGAGTTTTCGAGGTCACGTATTTCTTCAATTGCGGCTGCAACTTGTGTTTTGTTCACACAAACTTTTTGGCCAATTTTTCTACAAGAAATCTGGGCTGGAAATGAGCAAGCAAGTGTGGAATCTTGTAAAAACAACTTTTAGGAGTTTCAAGAGCCAACTTTGCCAACTAGAAACAACTCATTTGTGGCTTGAATCTCTCTATAAATAGGGCCTTTGGAGAACATTTTGATAACTTTGGAAGGCTAGAGACACTACAAAAAATGTAGTCTTCACTAGTTTTTTTTAGTTCATTAGTATAGTATAGTTAGAGTAGAAACAACTCATTTGTGGCTTGAATCTCTCTATAAATAGGGCCTTTGGAGAACATTTTGATAACTTTGGAAGGCTAGAGACACTACCAAAAATGTAGTCTTCACTAGTTTTTTTTAGTTCATTAGAATAGTATAGTTAGAGTAGTTTATCCTTCTTGTATTTGTAGTTAGATTTGGATGAAGAATTGAGGAGCAAAGATAGAGAGATAGATCTCATATGACAAGGGTGACTTCTCTACTATCACTTTTTCTTTTGTATTTGAGTTCAAGTTTATCTATAATACAAGTTTGGATTTTTATCATGTTTTGCTAAAGTTTATACCTACAGTTATGGATGAACTTTCTATATCTTGTTAGTAATATTTACTTGGTTATTTGATGATATTATTTTGAACAAGTTATTTATCACTTTTGCTTTTCTAATCATAATTAACCGGCCATTAATTGTGATAATATTCAGGTGTTACGTTTGCAATGAGAATTGGGATATAACACTAGTTTAAGGAGGTAATAAATCTAGGGAGTTCACTCACGAGAGTAGAGGAGCACCTATGTGATTTTAGCGACTTGTTTCATGTAATTTCATAGAAGAAATAAACATGTAGTTAATTTCATAATCACGAGAGTAGGTATGACTTAACTACAAGTATAGTTGATTCACTACGAGAATAGGTTTCACATACAATAGGAAATTACGCAATAACTAGTCAAGATAATAACATTCACTTAATCGGTAATTTCATTTGCAAATGTAGTGAGAAATTCCATACCTCTAGGAGCTTTCTATTATTATTTGCATTACTTTTATCTCATGTTTATAGAGTAGATTTAATTTCTTGCACTTACGATAGTCTAAATAATAAAGGACGAGCCATTCTTTGTTATCAAGCCATTCTAGATGAGGTTTAACTTTCTTACTGTAAGCGCAAGCCATTCTTTGTTGGTAACATTGTCTATGGCAAACAACATTCAACCCCTTTTCATCAATTGGAGACAACAACTCATGGTGCTCCTTGACCTATTTGGTTTCTTCTAGTTGGGCTTTCATCAAGATGCATAAGGACGGGATCCCAACTTTGACAGGTATTACCACTTCCATTTCAAATATAAGAGAATAACGAGTTGCCCCGACATAGAAATGTAATCCCAAAATGAAATGTTCCAAAAGTTCAATAGCAAAATTTGCAAAATTGAAGGAAATTTTTTTTCTCTCTCTCTCTTTTTTGTTTCTTTTCTTCTTTTCTCTTTTCTTTTTTCTTTTTTTCTCTTTTTTTTTTTCAAAACTAGTTGTTGAAGTATGTACTCCTTCTGAATGGATAAACCAATCCTCCACGTGGCAATGTAGCATTATTGCCCCTTTTTTATTTGTGATTGACTTTCAAATTTGCAAGATTTTGACTTGTACTTCTTTCTCGATCTCAACCATAAATACCTGTACAGAGGGGATTTGCCAATGTATAATATGCGCTTGATTTTTTTTTCATGAACAATTACTGGTCATGCAAAGTGTTGACTTATCAAAATCAAAATTTAAACAACAGATTTCAAAACTACTTGACCCTTAGGTATACCCTACAAATGTATTACAAAAATTTGTCTCAATTTAGGCCCTTTAATTGCAAAAATTTTTAGTTCAAACAACTTTCCATTTATTTGACAAAAAAGAAAACTATGCTCCCTAAAATTTAGAAAATAATCACATACTAAAATGCAATGTGCATTGGTGTATCATTGAGGATATGCAATACAATAGAAATTGCATTTTTCAGATGAAAAAGAAGCCAAAAAAAAGTCATGCTTAAATTCATGTAGAAGACTCCATGATGAATTTCTTAAAACCAGACTAAATTGCAATAAATCTCTTCCTCACATAGGATCAGCATTTAGGGAAAATGATCACTTTATCTCGTTAACTTATCCTTTAGGACCCAACAAATGGGTATTATTTCAAATTTTTAGATGGTTAAAAAAAATAATAACTAAAAACTGTATACCAAGATATCTCTTAACTTTATACCTAAATTACATCTAATCTATTTACTATCAACATCTTGGAGAAAACAAACTGTTTCTCACCCTTATTTCTTATGAAAACTCAGTGAACACTTAAACTCTATGGGCTTTAATATATGTGTAAAAAGATAGCTAAATACAATGAAACAAGTCATGACCTTATAATTACGAGTGATTGGTAGATCCCTTAGAAGCTTGATCCTTATTTCAAGTTGTTATAAAATAAGTCAACAATGGATTTTATGAACTTGTAATGTGACTTGAAAACAATAACTAAAAGAAATAAGATTTTCAAGGACAACACATTTAAGATCACATTCCTTCCAAAAATTGCCTCAAATTTGGGTTTGGGTTTAAAAGATCTTTGACTCCATTTCGACTTTTATCATCATCACTGGAGGAATTTTGGTATTAAATTTTATCTTTTTTTGGCTTCCTTTTCTCTTTGCTTTTTCCTTTTTCTATTTTTTTTTACCAATATTGAAGTCTAAATACCAATGGTAGAATCAAACAAAGTAAAGAATAACTCATTAGGAGAATCTATTCCCTTTTGACATTTGAAAATTTCTCCAATGTAGGGTTGTGATTGCCAAAACTTTTATTTGAAATGAAATTGCACTTTTGATGGCTCAAATAAGAGAATAAATAATAAAATTTATATAGATAGAGAAACGAACGCCTAATGCATCATCCCAAATTTTCAATACAAATAGGAGTAATGAACATTTTTGCTTTCAACTAAATATGGATTGAATCTAGTTAGACACAATGAATCTTTTTGAAGTAAAAGTTGCCATACTTTGAAGTGTGCCTAGTAAAGTGTCTAATTCTAGAGGCTTGATAAAATTGGGCAAAATATAAATAGCATAAATGAAAGAGAAAAGGTATCGTAGTAGGTCTCTTAAGACAAACTAACAAGTATGAGTGGCCCCTTCGAGATTTCGATTTTTAGGCACTCTCATTGAATTGTCTAGGCCACAAATCTAGTGTATGCAAAGATTTAGAAAGTTTAATGCACACTTGTGAATTTCATGCAAGAAAAGGCAAAACTGAGAGCCTAAACTTAGTCTTGTTTCTTAAGATTCATCATGACGTTTTCGTATGAGCGAAGAAAGAATGAAATGCACATAAATATATACAAAATTGCAAAACAAAAATAGTCTAAATGAAAAACTCTATTATTACAAATGTTTGAAATAAAAATTTTGCTCAACTAGAATTCAAATGAAAAAAGAAAAATCTCTAAAGAACTCCCTTTCACACACACACACACGTACTCTCTCTCTCTCTCTGTCTCTCTCTGTCTCTCTCTCCTTTTCCTTTTAGGACAACGCATTATAAATAATAAATAAAGAAATTTTTTTTATAAACAACTATATCACGAAATCTCTTAGATGCTCTAAACTAGAGCTTCCAGATGAAATCTCCATGTTTCACATTGCAAGATCTACCCAAAAATCAAATAATACTTCTATTTTTTCAAAATTTATCAGACCAAAATTATTGTCAAATATGAAAAAATCATTTCTGTCTTATTGAAATATCTTTTATGAATGCAGGGGAGGGGAAAAATGAAAAAGAAAAATACCCAGAGTTAATAAGTAAAACTACAAATCCGTATATATGTCCTATGGGGGAGTCCTTTTATGCCAAGGGTTGGCCTAACATAAAAAAAGCAATCCTCTAGAATAGGCGCCATACAATACCTAATGAATCCGATCAATTTACTGACATTTGACTAAAAAGAAATTTAAAAGTTTGGCTAATTGAAACAACAGTAGACATTTGACCTAACAGGATGAGGACAAAGTCCGAATTGATTGACTGCTTTGATTGGCACATGAAGAGATGTTAAAAGTCAATTTAGTATGAAAGAGTCTACTCTTGAAAGGATTGCAATGTTTCAACTAGTTTCTTTAGTGAAACATGGATCGAAACCCTAAAAGAGAATAAACTAGTCAAATAGATTGGATGGAATTAATGGTTTACTCAAAGATCAACTGGATTGCCCGCCTATTTGTAGTATTAAATTTCACAATTTTCGTTGCAATGCATTAGTCTATGAGTCTTCTAAAATTAAGATTTGGCCTCAATGTATTTATTATCCCAACAACAAGGAATCATTTGTGAATTTCTTCAACTTAGTGTCCTTACGCAAGGGATTTTACTAACTTTGACAAAATAGCCAAAAATTGAATATTAAAGACTTATATTCTAATGCGCAGAAGCTACTCCATAATCTTTAATGTCATCATAATAAAAGGGATCAGATCCTACCTTACCTTATGCACTATCTCTTGGAATGGTACAAAAAATATAAACATGCAAGTTTCATTGGATTAAACAAAAGGATAGTTTATTCCTAATGCAAAATACCCTAAGTGACATTCCCTCTATGGCTAATGCATGATGATAGTTTATTAAAGCGAGTAAATATTCAACATGACAATTGAATCATGATCTAAAGGTGCCCCATTCGAATGCTCGAGTAAGCCTAAAACGATATGCAATAAATGTACAGTTTTAAACATGTAATAACCTATTTTAAAAGCTATTTTTTCTAAATAAGCACCATACCAGAACTCTTATTTCTAAAGCTTATGAATGCAAGATAAGAGACGAAAACAACGTTAGTTCATTTGATAAATAACACATAACATATTGAATCAACAAAATGATACAAGAATATAAGGTAAAGAAAAGAAAGACAGATAGAATCTCTCCCCTCATATCTAGTATCCCTAACAGGGTAAGATAGATTCTATTATAGGTGATTTCTAAATGAATGCATGAAGTTAGAGTTTACTAATGCATCTAGACTCGATAAGATTTCAGGTCCCCAAACCTTCTAACCAAAAGGCAAATGATCATCAATCCCAAGACTTCCGGTCGGTGGTTCGAGTGATCCCCCAGACACTTTTACATACACGTTGTGCCACAGCCACATGTCCAGGCGGATCAATCCTAATCCTAATTGGGAAGAGTGGTATGATAGCCATTAAAAGAGAAAAAAATGAAGGGTCAAAAAGGAATAGCGTATGCACATATAAAGTGCTCCTTTGAGGGAAAGGATTAAGTATTATTAAACATGTATGAAGGTTTTAGAGTAACATTGCTTCCCACTCCCAAATGCAAAGTGCGATACGAGTAAGTAAACACAAGTAAATAAATGAAAATAAACAAACCATTCATCAGAGACCCAAAGAATGAGAACGAATATGAGTGTGAAATGCAAAAGATCCTAAAAAGGAAAATGCAACCCAAGACATCCAAATATGATATGCGAAAGGGTTAGAAAAAGAAAAGACGACTAAACCAAGTGTTCGGACTCACTAGTAATCTCCAATAGAGCTGCCAAACTGTCGCGCTCCATTTTTTACAACAAAAGGTTTTTATAAAAAAAATGTATTTTCAATTAAAAAATAGGTGAAAAAGGTCTAAAATGGGACATTAAAAATGTGATAGTTTGAACCCGAAATTTAGCCTAAAAGGGTTTTAGAAAAAGCGAGTCGTTACTTGGTATTGAATTATGTGTACCAAGTCACCCAAAAATGTTTTTAACAAAATAAAATGAAATAAAACCCCTTTTGATAATTCAGGTCTTTAAAAACAAGAGAAAATGAGTTCAGAAGTCAAGAAAGGGAAAGCAAAAGTTCGATTGACTCAAATTTAAAGCACCCTTTCAACCTAGTATAAGATAGTTGCTAGGTTTAGTAAAAAAATTTCCTAATCTAACTCTTAAACTCATCATATTGGATGTTCTTATATGGATTCAATACTAATTTTAAAGAAGATATCGAGAGGGACAAAATATCGCTTCAAAGTCTAATTGATACTAATCGCATTAATTACGAAGGTCAAGAATAATCCTTTGAAAGGTCACAAGCATGCAAAGATAAGATTCGAAGAAATAAAATTTATAATGTATATATAGAAGTATACATGACCAAACAGATTGGAATGCAACATAATAGGTACAGGAAACGAAAACTCGTGATACAATTTTCCTTCTTATAAAAGGGTGTTGAAACTAAAGAGATATAATTGCTCATTTTCAATATTCGAAGGGTGACTCTTCTAACCTAAACAGATAGATGAACTAACTTATCTTCTAATTTTTTAAATGAAATATAAATCTAAATGATATGGTTTATATATGTAGGAATAAAGAAATAATATAAGGGAAAATATCATACAAATGAGAAAATTACCTACAATAAGAAAAATGCATGAAAATGTAATGAATGATACATAAAAAAATGAATCTAACACGTAGATGACCTAAAGGTCTAACATTGGACTAACCCATCTCTAGAAATCCTCACTAGCATTGGACTAGTAAAGACGTGAGTAAGGACCACAATTAGCGTTAGACTAGTGCAATGACGTTATACGTTCATAATACATAATAAAACAAATAAAACATGAATTAAAGCAAATAAACGCATAAGAGCATATAGAGCACATAACACATAAACATAATATATAGATGCACAATCCTAAGAAAAGCGGGCAAAACATATAAGCACGTAAGACATAGACAAACAAAACCTATCTATTACAATAGAGAACCTAACTACAATTTAAAGGGGAAGTATAAGAAAATAAATCTATCTAAACCATCTATTACATTTAGGGACCTAATTACAATTTAAAATGGGAAAATATAATAAAAAAAATCTATCTACTCTTATCTATTATGTTCGTCTATCTAACTACAATTTTTACAAAAAGAAGAAAAAAATATTACACATCTATTATATCTTGAGGTATTTAAGTACCCCCCAAATAATTACAAAATTTAAACTAAACACACAACAAAATTGAATAGAAATTTAAAATAAATAAATAAAAGAAAACATACAAAATACATGTAAATACATAGGAGCACATAAGAGCACGTAGGAGTACATTATCGAAATTTTGAAGGATAATAGGAATACCTCACTTTTGAAGGAATGGACTATAGTGAGAGAAGATTGCTCTATTCATGCTTAAAATTAACACAAGGGTCACAACACCAATTTAATTGGAAATATTCAAAAGCAGAACATAAAAAATGCACTAAATTCTCATTCTCATGTCAAACACACAAAAAAACTTTAAAAATCCAAAAATTACTAGTTAAATGCACTTAGGAGTAACATAATTAGCAATTAATGAAAAGAAACAATCACAATAGAGAAATTAAAAAGCCATTAGGGACTAAATTTCATAAATTAAAAATTTTTAGGACCAAAAATATAATTTTTCAAAAGATTAGGGGTTAAAATTAAATAAAGATAAAGTTTAGGGGCCAAAATGTAATTAAATTAAGGTTAGAATGAAAACAATCAAAAAATTTTGGGCTATAATAAAATTACTCAAAAGATTAGGGAATAAATTGTAAAAATTGTTTCTGATTTGAGAAAAACACAAACAAAATAAGTTGGACCCTTTTAAATAATTTGGGCAGCAGCAAATAATCCAAAGAAAAATGCAGATTGTCTTATACTCCCTCTATTCCAATTATTTAGTCCTGTTTCGGAAATTCAACTTTTTAAGAATAGTGGTTTAATTGTGATGTTTTTACTTCTTTTTTCAATTTTACCCCTACAAATTCAAATTTTAAATTTGAATGATAGTATCATATGATTAGAAAAAAGAATCATATATATATATATATAATAAAGTCGTATTCTCATCCTTATCCTTTTAGTTTATCTCTTTCCTATGTGGCTTATTGATATAGCAAGTAGGTGCAACGCGCTCTATGAGTTAACCCTCTAATAACCTACGCTATTCTATCCCTCTTTTTTCTCTTGACTTTACAATTTTTGATAATCATTCCATAATTATCTCTTCTATTCTCTCACCTTTTTTTTCCTTAACCCTAATCGTCAAGCCTAAATTTCCTTTGGATTAGTATAAATAATTTTGAATTATATTTTTAACTCTCTCTCATCTTCAACTCAAAAGTTCGAAATATCAATTCAAATATTAGATTATCTTTATCAGATTATCGCTATCGAAGATGCTCTACATTTCTACTCATATATATATGGTTCTCGATCTATTGCTCATCACTTTATCAAGCAGAGCAGATGTTTACACTTTTCCACAATTTTTTTGGAAAGTTTTTTTTTTTTTTACTTCAATGCAAGGACCACATTTGGACTTTGTTTATGCATGTTGTATGTGGTCTGTAATTTCCTACACCTTCTTCATAGTTAGGTCATTGAATTTGAATTTTTTAAATCTTCAAAAGTTACAGTTTGGTTTTTATTTCTGGCAAGGTTTTTGTAATTAATTTGTTATTTCAATTTATGGATTCACTCTTCAATTCAAATAGAACACATATTGCTTTTTTGGATAGTGATTTAAAAGTAGCCTTTTAAACTATGTGTTTTCACACGATTTTTTAATTGCCTTTGACAATTTATTAATTGTCTTCAACAACGTATTAATTTTTTTATTTTCTAGGTTTTTGGGTTTAAAAAAATTTTGTGCAGTTTTCAATGTTTTTTTTTAGACTTTGGTAGAAAGTTTCTAAAGAACAAGAAGGTGTCACTGATTACATGAATGGCAAGGCATCAAGTTCATTGTCATATAGCAGTTCACGTCATGTAATATACATCAGACTATTTAGATTTTTTATGTTTTTGACTTAATAGCAAAATACATCTTATGTTTTCGTTTTGGTTTCTATTAGCCATGAACAGATTTAGAAGGTTGTTGTGTTCCTATGACTTGATTGATTCTGAATTCTTATCTTTTATTAATATTTCATTCGACTTCTTTTCTTTTCACATTAACCTTTAAGCCATTTATATTAAGTACCAAAATTGATGTTTTGGTAACGGGTTGGCCATTCTTTTGTTTACAGAAGATCAGCCCAGTTTTGATCTTCCCTATTTTCAAGTTTTTGAATATCATTATATTGTCGATTTTTTTTTTTTGCATTTTCGAATTATTAATCACTGAATTAGATGTTTAAATTTACATTATAAGACTATTTTTGAATAACAATGTATTTAAGAAATGTTATAATAGATTATACAATAAGTTTGTATTTTATGCAAATATTTTTATGAACTACACTAAATAATTTATTATTTTTAGACAATTCCCATTCAACGAATGGGTACAAAACTAGTTATATAAGAAAGAGAAACTAAAAGATGTTTTGACTTTTTCAATATGACAAATGTTTTGGGACATGTTCAATGGGACGGAGGGGATATAAAACAAATGGGCTTAGTTAAAAAGTACAAGTAATTTACAAATAACACATGTATTTAATTTCATTCCTAAAATCCATTACCAAGCCCAATCAGAAATAAAACACAAGCCCAACCAAAAATAAATTCCAACCCAATTTCTTTTTTTTTTTCTTTCCTTTCTTTCTTTGCCTTTTTTTCTTTCTTCTTCTTCTTCCTCTCCTCTAGCCAGACCAAACTTCCTGCCATGTGACCATGGTGGACGTCGACAGCGGTGCTACCACCGGCAGCCATTCTCTGACGACCTCTCCGATCAATAAATTCACCAAAATACACCTCCCCACTTAATTTTTCATGTAGAATCCATTTTCGGGCTTCTTTTTTACAAAAAAAAATAATGAATCATGCTGAAATTGACAAAAACAGTCTAGTTTCTATTTTCCAAAATCACTCTAATCATCACTAAAATTCATAAAAATTATACTAAAACACTCCTTATGAAATATATAATCCGAATACTATTATAATGCAACAAGAAAACCATGTATATGTGAGTTAATCTAAGCCAAACAGCACCCTACTTGAGGGAACCCATTTTGTCCATTTTTTGTTTCAAAAAATCTCAAGAACTTGGACTAACAAAGAATTTTCAAACCCTAAATTGGCTAAAATCATCCATTTTAAAAAATTCAATTCTTTATTTTTGTTTTTTCACTTTGGCATTTTTTCAAACACATGGAATGCGTACACAAAAATCATTTTTCTTTCTTAATCTTGTTTGTGATCCCTCCCAAAATTTCAACAGCACAATAACAAAAGAAACCAGCAAAAGCAAGAGAAAATTAAATAACAAAACATGGATTTAATATGATTTAAAAAACTGGAAAATACCTCAATGAATGTGGTAGTCCATTGGTTGAAGTTTTTTGATAAAATTTCCAAGCCTTAACCGTTCATTTGTTTCCTTTGTTTACTTCCGTTCCTTACCTTTCTTTTCTCTAAGAACTAGTACATGTGAGAGCCAATAAATGAAAAAAGAAAGAAAAAGGAATGGAGTGATATGTGTGCTTGTGTTGAAAGTGAAAGTGAGAGAGGGAGCCGAAAGAGAGTTGTGTGCGTTGGAGGGAGTTGATGTTTTGTTTTGAGATAGAGAAGGAATTGGGGAGGTTGAGTGTAGTGGTAGGGTAAATAGTGTATTAGTTGGGGAAAAAATGATTAGAGAGTGTTCTTTTTTCCTTTTTTCCCTCTTTTTTTTGTAAGACAAACATACAAAAATGAGAAAGATACATATTATGACGTATGAAATAAATGACTCATTAAATGGATAAAATTCAATAAAATATTAAAATTTGACAAAAATTTGGTGTCCATAGGGCCCACTGAAAATTAGCGGTGGGTCCACATTTTCCTTGGTTTGGGCGGATGCAAGTGCTGGACTAATTTGATTGTAAAAATTTTGGATATGGTAAAAGGAGGAAAGAAAATTCATAAAGAGGATATAAGTTTCACTAAATTCATAAATGCAAAATTCTGCAGTACTTATCCTGTAAAATATACATAATGTTCATAGTCAAATTATGAAATTGTCTTCTTTACTAGCCTCCTGCACTACTGCAACCCACCAATCACCTCCATCATCACAGTACCATAACCTGCAAATCAGTGTTGATGCCAAATTTATTATAGCCAAACTAGTCTATCTTCTTGTTCCTCACTATTTCTTCTTCAAACCATGTATCCTTTTTCCGGAGAATAAACCGCATATCCTTTATTTAGCTAAAAAAACAAATGCAAAAACATAAGTTTCTTACCAAGAGAAGCAATAGACACTATATCTATCAAGCAAAGCGACAATAATTAAACCAAAAATAGGCAAAAAGAAAAAGAAATCTAGAATGAGAAATTAAATTACAGCAAAAGATAGAGCAATATCGTCTCACTCTTTCGAAGTCAAGTGAATATTTTTGGCACTGATTTTGAGTTTCTCGCCATGGTAGTCTATGTGCCGCTCCACGCAATACCCAAAAGATACTTAAGTATGTGCATATTAGTGAATATAAATGTGCACTTCAATGAGTAAAATTGCGCACAAGTAATATAAGAACCTAGACATTGTGTACAAAAATGCCCAACTTTCTTTGTAAAGTTACTCTTACGCACTTTAATAAATTGTAATGTGAACTCTAATAGATAGCAAGTGTACTTTAATTGTAATTATGATTTATTAGGAAGTGAAAAATGAGGTTTACAAAATTATAATTATTTAATGTAGCATAAATAATAGCATGATTTAAATTGGACACAAGGCTAGATTAACATCTCTCTCTCGCTCTCTCTTAACCTTCCTGCCCCTCCTCACACCCTTCCCACCTCCAACTGCCAAATTCAAAATTCAAATCTTGAACTTCACAGTAAAAAAAAACTATGGGTTAACAACAGTCAAGGACGGAACCGGGATTATATTTTTTGGGGGAGGGGGGAGAGAGGGACGAAAAAAGAGGAATAGCAAAGTTCAAATTTACAAGATAATGTCAAGCATCCAACCATTTTTTTTATCATAATAGACAAAGTCTAAAATAAAATATCACGAACTAAATTCATTAGGAAGTCAAGAAATTTTGATAAATAATCCAATAGCAGCTACTAAATTACCTCCAAAACAAAAGGAAGTCTAACAAAAACATATGAATAAAAAGCTAAAAACCAATATGAATGGCAACATAATGAAAGTTACAAATCCCTCAAAACTTAGAGGTTTTGAATTCAAATTCCTTTTCTCTCCCCATTCCTTAAATCCAACCCTTCCCCTACTAAAAAAGAAAATATAAAGTTGCAATTTCCTTTAGGTTATCTACATGGAACAACTGATAGTTGTAACTCTTACTAATAAAAAAGAATAATTGTTCATAAAAGTTTGCAAAAAAATCTAAAATGAAAAAAAAACTTTCCTTGGAAGAACAGAGTTTGGATAATTGGAGAGAATTCATAGTTGAAAACAAACTACAAATTTGGTATTATGTCGTAAGTAACTTATATAGGGAACAAATATTGTTACTTTGACTAATACCCATACTTTTTCTAATTTAATGTGGTACATTTTTTTATTGAGATTGCATTTCTTTTTGTTTTCTATTTATTTTGTTAGATATTTATGGAGAGGATTAACTTTCACCTAATTAACATGCTTGAGTTCACGATCCAAGCTCCAAAACTAGCAATTTTTTAATATGGACTATATTCTTGATGGGCTAGCTATATTTCTAGAATAATAATGTTCCTGTCATAGCAAATTTTTCTTAAATGCCAAACTTACTCTCAATCAGTCAACTCTATATATTCTTCATAATTTTTTTAGATCTATTAAATACTAATTACTCCTCTTCTTATCTCTTCAAATGAAAGTTTTTTCCTACTGATTCACTCACATTCTTCTCTCCTCTCTCTCTCTCTCTCTCATATTAATTCATCAATTATATTCATGATTTACTAAATTGGTCTTAAATTTAATAATTTCTTGTATACTAATTCTACATCCTCCTATAATTTTTCTATTTTCATAACTTTACTCAAAATGTTCCTTTTTTCAAACACAACATAATTTAAGTCAAAACAAATAATAGTTTAAAATTAAAATAATCCAGAAAATAGCCTACTTTCTCTTCAATATTCAAGGGATATACACTGTAATGTAATTTAAACTTACTTTCATCTAATTATTAGAGAATATGAATACTTTAATAGAATAAAATCTTATGTCATAAATATGAATACTTGACAAAAGATCAAAATCAAAACTTATATAACAAGTATAAAAGAGGAAAAGATGGAAAAGCTTTAATAAAATTAGTTGGTTAAAGGCATGATAAACAAGTAGAATTCAAAGGAAAAATGCATGTTGCATGTGAAAATAATTTAATGGTAAAGTATTGAGTTACAATGATATCATAATAGTAATTATTTTAAACTGAAATTTGTTGGAGTTAAATGAAGTTCTATTTGTGAGGGATAAATAAGTGAATAAATAAAAGTTTTAGAATTGAATAAAAAAGCAAGAACACATAGAACCAAAAAGATACAAGAAAGGATTAAGACAAAAACTACATTATTTAATTATAAAATAATAGATATATTAGTGTGTGAGTGAGAAGGAGAGATGATAATAATAGGAAGTAGAGTGAGAGTCCCAAACAGAAAATACTTAATTAGATAAAGAAAAGTGGAGTAATTTATGTAGAATGAATCCTAAAAAAATCAATGAACATATATAATGTTGATTTATTGAGAATAATCTTAGCATTTGAGTAAAATGTGCTCTAACAAGAAGATAATTGCTCTAACAATATGGTTTGCCTAATTGATGTAAAGCACACACTGATCAGTGGAGTTTGCCTCATGTAGCATATACAACCACATTAAATTGAGTATGTTAACTAAGAAAAATGTCCGAGGAACACAGCAATAGCGATTGGATGGGATCCTTGAGGGACGGCTACCCCTTCCCCCCTTTGGTTCTGAGGCTAGATAAACATTTCTCACATATAAGATCAGTACTTTATACACAAACCACGGTACTTTATGTACAAGCACAAGTAATTCTTTTTACAATTGTGAATCAACTTAAGTTATTAGTATATCAAAATTTTCATTCATTTTTGCTTTCATTAAAGAGGATTTTCTTTTTTTTTTTCATTGAAGTGCGCATATTTTAGTAATTTTACATTTTAATTTGGGCACTTTTGCACAGAAGATTTATGTCTTTTGTTTGTTAGGTCTTGCACATATTTTTAGTTATTCATAATGTGCATATCTATACTCATTAAACTGCGCCTGAGAAACTTTACAATCATATTTGGGCATTTTTATTTTAACAAAATGATGCGAACTCAACCCAACAAGAACTTGTCTTGAAAAACCAAGTTGATCAGGCAGCAGAAGGATCTATCTTGACCAGATTATGGATACAAAAGATGGAAAAACCTCGACCCCTTTAACCCGCTTTGTATAAAGGGATGTTCCCAAAAAACAAGAAAAGAGAAAACTCTCAATTTTTATTCATCTCATAATTGTTTTACAATGGAATAGAAAAGACCTATTTATAGATAAAATCTAAACTACTAAAACTAATCCAATTTGGATAAGGATTTAGTCACTTATTTCCCTAACTACTTTTAAATGGCTCAAATAACTCACATAGTTGGTCATATTTATTCATAATAATGACTAACTAACCAACTAAATAAGAAAAAATCAAGCAAAACAAAAGAAATCAAAAATTCGAAAATCACATAGCTGGCGCTCTAACGCTTCCACGACTTCATGTATTCTAATGGACTCTTGAATATCATGGATTGGATTGAAAAGGTTCTCAAGCATCTTGACATGTGTTAGTGATGGTCCTACTACTCGTATCATTCCCCTCCTCTTGAAAGCGATTTGTCCTCAAATCGAGATTTGGCCAAAAGAAACTTGCGGTTTGGCAGATTTCCTTATGGCTGGAATTGGAAACTAGAATTTTTGAAAATTTCTCTTTTTCCCACGTAATTAAGGATTGGAAATAATAGATTTAATAGACTCTCAAAAATGCTACGAATTGGACAACAAAGAAAAGTTGCGCATAACGGGAAAAGCAAAGTCATGGACTTACTATTCTTAAGTAGACTAGGAATTAGAAACCCTAATGACTCTTTTACCACTTAACCACGAATGGATACCAAAAACGAAGAAACAAACACAAAAATATAATCTGAAATTTTTTTTTATTCAGGTGAACAGTAATCGCTACAGTACCATGAATAGTATCGATTTTTTTTAACAACTCAATACAGGGTCATGACTTCACTTGGAAGAAATTTAATGAGAGTTAAACCCTTGAAAAACCAGTTTCCAAGAACTTAATCACACCAAAAAATTTCAATCTTGATCAATCACTGGGGTAGGTTAGACTCAAGTGATAAAATCAAAAAAACAAGAATAAAAAAAATTTTTATTTTTTAAATCAAAAGGCGGCTAAGGTTTTGGTAGAAAAATAAATAGGAAAAACAAAAAAAGGATATTAACCTAAATCAAGAGCCGAAACTCTGATACCAACTAATGCGAACTCGACTCAACAAGAACCTGTCTTGAAGAACCAAGTTGATCAGGCAGCGGAAGGATCTATTTTGACCAGGTTATGGATACAAAAGATGGAAAAATCTCGACCCCTCTAACCCGTGAAGTTATGAATCTTGAATTTAATCGCGACCCACAACTCAACAAGATAGCGAACTAAGATGTATTGGTAGAATGGTGCCACAATTCAACATAGTCTTGAATTGATAAGTCAAAACTTGAACAAAAGATATTCGACTCACTTTGTATCAAGGGACGTACCCAAGGAACAAGAAAAGAGAAAACTCTCAATTTTTATTCATCTCATAATTGTCTTACAATGGAATAGGAGAGATCTATTTATAGCTAAAATCTAAACTACTAAAACTAATCCAATTTGGATGAGGATTTAGTCACTTATTTCTCTAACTACTTTTCAATGGTTCAAATAGCTCACATAGTTGGCCATATTTATTCATAATAATGACTAACTAACCAACTAAACAAGAAAAAATCAAGCAAAATAAAAGAAATCAAAAACCCGATAACCACATAGCTAGCGCTCTATCGCCTCCACGACTTCATGTATTCTTATGGAGTCTTGAACATCATGGATTGGATTGAAAAGGCTCTCAAGCATCTTGACACGAGTTAGTGATGGTCCTACAGCCTAATCAAAGCTAAATTTTGGCTCCATATGCTTCTCAAATTCGGGAACATATAATTGCAAAACCACCTTGACTAGCAATAATATGCAAATTTTTCTTTTTTTGACCAATAATCAAAGAAATTAGTCTACAAAAGTCCCACTTGGCTCCATATGCACATGTAATGATACTAGGAGATATGGACAGTGTATTGCTCAGTGACAATTTATCATGGATAACCATAAAACATATGTAGTGTGTATATAATTTAAAAATTAATAAGAAAATTAACGTTATTAGATGTAATAAGTGGAAATACAAGTAACAGTAATTAAAGAAAATTGTACATGTTATAGCAATAAATAAACTAAATGTGGAACTTATGATGTCATGGATACATGATTTCAAGTCCATTCATTCTAAAGACCAAAACAGCAAGTGAATTACAAGATTGAGACATAAAGAAAAGGGTCTCTCCTTCTCCAAGGTCATGATCAACAACAAAGGCATTCCAGTTTTGGTAAAATTTATTGTTTGTCATTCCAAAATTGTATATCCTATTTCCGCTCGTGAGGACTATAGATGGTGTCCTGGATTCACGTAATCTCGAATCAGCAAACTGCATAATTTTTTGCCAAAAAATAGCTTATAATACTGATCAATACAAAACAAAAAGAAGCCAAATATTGAAAAATATTTAAACATACATATACATACCATGTTGGAGGAAAACATTTGGTAGAAAGTATCTAATGCCATCAGATCATGTAAGAAAAATCGACTAATCGATGGCATGACTAAATGCAAATCTAGTTGGTTATTATCAAACCCTGCAATACGAAAATTGTACATGAGAACATGTATATTTTTTAAAGGGAAAAGTGAAGTAGGGGCAAAATAAGTTTCCTTGTGAAATTGATGAGTTATGAGGGATTATTGGAATGTGTAATGTCCAATGGATTAGAACAATCTTTCGATCAAATTCAAAAGTAAATATGTCATATACAAAACTTCCTTTATTGTTTAAAAATATCATATCGTTTTTGTCAATATAGTTATCTGAACAAAAGTTTTCCTTTCTCCTTCGAACTTGTTTGCATAGATATACATGCCATTACTCTTATGTAATGCGCAGCACACCCTCTTATTATGATATCTAACTACTATTCACCCAATTTTTACTAGAATATCACCCCTAGAAGCCTTTTTGTATAAATTTTTATGAAATCTTATATTGCTATTTTTGTTTTCTTGTGTATGCAAATTTTCAACAAATTTTCCAACATCACTTTATGTAAGCTATTTGGAACATGGTAAAAGAATTCGCTCCTGATCGAACTTAATTACTAATAAGAGGAATGAAAACTATCTAAAACAAGAAAGTGCTTAAAAACAGTTGTCAAAATTAGACAACCTTAATAGGAAGTACTTTACCTAATATGTTCTGCCTGTGATCAATTCACACAAGACTATATTATGACTCCCATTGGTATTAATCCGAGTAATAATCTATACAAAGAACAGACAAAATAGATGTTATCAATTCCAAAACTACCAGAAAATGAACACAAACTATGCACATATAGAGAATGCATATAGCAAAGAAATTATCTTCTTTTACTTCAATATATAAAATACAACATCAGATCCAATTCTAGCAGTCAAAGGTTTGAAACATATGCATTCTCCTTTCTGGGCATTTCTTTTTGCAATTCACGAAATTTAATAATGTCACTTTTTCCTAGTCTCGAAATTAGCAAGATTACCATTTTTCAAGTAACATGAGACAAAAGACTTCAATAAGAGATGCATAAATTTCATTACCTTTAAGATCTTTTACCATTGAAGTTACTTTATTAATTTCATCAAAGACAACAATGAAATTTTTAAATTAGACTTATAGTAACAAAAAGTGCCTCTTTTTCACTTTCTTCCAATATAGAAATCAAAATAACCAAACAAAGCCTCTATCAGCTAAAAAGGCAAACTTTCAATCCCCAAAAAGACAACTACCTCAAGTACAAAAGTTGACAACTTGAAAGAGCAGAGGAACTGTTATTATATAACTTGTTACCTACCATAAGCGGAGATAGAATAATAACTACCTAAAATTTAAAAAGAGAAAATGCAAACAGTTTCGCTCCAAGTGAGAGTTTCATGAGAATTAGATCAATTTGAAAAGAATAAATTGAAAACCAGTGGCAATAATGCTAATAACTTAATAAATAACCATAGTAGTTATAGCAGCCAACGAACTCTTAGTAGAAGAGAGGTAAAAAAAAGACCAAGAACGCAAGTCAGACAAAAAGTCATAATGCTTTCGTTCCCAAAATGATATTCAAAATATTGTCAAGTATGACATGCTCTACCAACATATGATTATTACATTCTCAATTCAAAAGTGAAAAAATGGTTTCTATTCAATTTTAGAAAACACATGTAAGTAATCTCTAACAAAGTCATAAACCAATTTTTTTAATCAACAAAACATATGACAAACACCTATTCTAACTTTCCACTGTGTTGTGGTCAGTTCCAACACTATAATATCAAGAGTTGCTTGACATGCCAAAATAGGGAGCATTTCATAACAAAGCAAGAGATCATCGTTAAGTATTTATAAATGACTGCCTATAATGGCCAATCTTTTTTGAGTCAATAGAAAAAAATTTAGAAAAATCTCTCTAAAATATACATCATAGGGAATGAAAGGCGGTTTAATCTCCAATGACATGCTAAGATTGCAGAACAAAACCAACTTGCAAACTGACAACCTTTAACCCATTTTCTTTATTGAGAATGACCAGAGTGATATTTAGAAAATTATTGAAAAATTTCAACACTTGAAACAATTAGAACTAAGTTATAATCAACAAGCTATAATGGCCAATCTTTTTTGAGTCAATAGAAAAAAATTAGAAAAATCTCTCTAAAATATACATCATAGGGAATGAAAGGCGATTTAATCTCCAATGACATGCTAAGATTGCAGAACAAAACCAACTTGCAAACTGACAACCTTTAACCCATTTTCTTTATTGAGAATGACCAGAGTGATATTTAGAAAATTATTGAAAAATTTCAACACTTGAAACAATTAGGACTAAGTTATAATCAACAAGCTGGAATCAGAAGCACACAACAATGCACAACTCAAAAGAATAACAATTATCAAATAATGGTAGTAAATCAACTAAAACAAACCCAATTTGACGAACTCCAAATGATGTTTAAAAATAAATCAACAGGGAGAAAGGGGATGATAGGGCATACTATTTCCAATTGAGAGGAAGTCTCTTGCTTTCTTGTCGTAACATGGAGTTGAATCTTGCTTACCACCAGAATCAATTTCAACTTGAAATTCTTATCATTCTTGTTCCTCACCAGATGCTTCCTAATTGTGATTGCTTTCTTGATCTGGTGGAATAGATCCTCTAGAATCTCAGATGCAAGTTCTGCCAGCCCAAAAAATTCCGATATTATTGTAAAAACTTCAAGAATAAGAATAAAATGCAATAATGGAAATGATGTTGATTTAATTTAATTTTATAATTATATATACCCTGAGCCTTAAGGATACATAAGATCTTGTTGCGAGTGACACTCTTAAATTGTGCCATACCATGAGAGTCACGAAGAATAGTACACTATTACGAAATGGTGCCATCTGCCAAACTGCATATATTATCTTCAACTTATCAATTTATCTAAAAATCATAATAAAAAAATAGAAAAACAGAACAATATGAATGTATACTTATAGATCTAGAAAAATAGTAAAATAATAAATTCAACTAACATCAGGGGAGGAGATCTTGCTCCAACTTGGGAGGATTCTTTTGTAAGGGCAATCAAATGCAAAAATACCTCTACTGGATTCTATCATAACCATTCTGTCATCAGCAAAAAAAATTAGAGAAAAAAATCAGCCTCTGCTTTACAAATGAATTAAATGATCATGAGTAACTACAATCGTTTGTTCGCCTGAGAGAGATAGAAATAAAATAGGCTCGCAACTGTGCATGTGAAAGGCCACAAATCTTGTCAAGTGTTTACCCAAGCCAATCTCGATATACAAGCACATAAAAAAACAGAATAAAACAGGTATCAAAAAGAGCAAAAAATCCATTAAGGGAAAAATAAATATTGGAAACAATAAATTTTAAAAAAGGTCAAAGAGAAAGAGTCATGGAATTAGGCTAGAACATGATGTTGGATATCGTCCAATAACATGAAAAATGGTAGCATAATTTATGGGTAAAAGAATCTAGCCAAGATGCCTACATGCAACCATGCCATTTCAAAGATGTAGAAAGTGGAAACATGCAAATAGAAAAAACACGAAATCAGAAGCAAATTAATAAAGCTAACACGTGTCATGTATTACCTTTTCCTATTCATTTGAATTGCAATGATTGAAGTCAAAAAATTTAGCTCTAGAGAGCAGCTCCAGTCATGGTATTAAACAAACATAATCTCCATGGAAATAAAGATGGCTGTTGAAATTAGATGTGAGACAAGAAAGCAATACCCAAAAATTGTTAGTACAATAGTAGAGTTAGAAGACATTAGATTAAGATCTAGTATTCACCACAAAAAAAAAAAACATAGCTAATAATTGTAAGAACCTATTCACCAACCCCAACAGTGCAGGAAGGCTTGAGCTGGATAACATTTCAACCACAACAAAAGCTCCAATAGCTAGCAAAGAGAAGATGAGAGATCTCAAAATACATGAAATGAAATTTTCGCTACTCTTCTAAATTTACCACTTCAAGAATAAATAGTAAGAATAAACATTGTCGAATTGGATTTATTGACCAGAATCAAACACTGAATGATGGAAGTAGGAAAAAAAATGACACACTAGATTTAAATAATCAAATCTTAAACATGTACTGCTCTTATGTGCTTTCTTAAACCAGCGATCTGATACGCTCCTCGGTCAACATGTTCCGAGACACGTAGCACGTTTGCCCAAGGATCTAGCAAGATTTCCAACCGTTTGGATTACGACTCCTAGAATCAAGAAGGACGGCACAACTTGACTCAAGGCGGTCGAACGGCGACTCCAATTGAGGTGGTTACTCAAGTAGATAGGCTGGATGAACAATCAAGGACAATCGCGAGATTGCTTAAGAACCCTTGCCAAGCAAGTAATGGAATTGTAACTCTCGAATGTAAGAGAAAATAATGCTGAAATTTTATTATCAAAGTGTGTAACCCTAAACCGTACATGAGGGAGCCTTTATAGGTTTGAGACCAACGGACCTAAAGACTAAACTAGATGGAGGGTCGGCCATCCTTGGACACAAGTGGGCCGAGACTCTACTTTCCAACTAACAAACTAACAACTAACAATGACACTTAGACCGAACTAACACTAAGGACTAAAGGCCTAGTCGGCCATCTCCACAGGCAAGCCACTTGGATCTTCATGGGTTTGGATCATCATGTAGACAACTTGGTTATCACCCTCCAAACCTTCAATGTTCCTGTGGATCCCATGTTGATCTTGGACACTTCGAACAAGGGTTTGAAGTGATTCTTTGAAGCATTTAGCTTGTGCACATGTAATCGGGCCCAATGGAACTCGAACTGGATCATCACGTGAGCTAAGGTCCGTGCACACATCAGTCCCCTCCACTTGAGAAGGATTTGTCCTCAAATCTGGATCTTCCTCGTCAAGAAATGGGTTCAAATTCGCGACGTTGAAGGTTGCGCTAACATTGTACTCCCCAGGTAGCTCCAATTTATAAGCGTTGTTATTGATGCGTTGGAGAACTCGAAAGGGTCCATCACCCCTTGGGAACAACTTGTTTTGGCGTTGCTTTGGAAATCGCTCCTTCCTTAAGTGCAGCCAAACCTAATCTCCAGACTCGAAAATCATCTTACGACGATGTTTGTTAGATTGTTGGATGTATTGTTGAGTACGCTTCTCAATGTTGGCCCGAACAGCTTCATGTATCCTGCGCACAAAATCAGCTTTCTTTTTCCCATCTAAACTTGTGTGCTCAGGGGAAGATAATGGTGCCAAATCAAGTGGGGTCAAGGGGTTAAACTCATAGACAATCTCAAATGGTGAGTAGTGTGTTGCACTATGGACAGTTCGATTGTAAGCAAATTTAACATGTGACAAACACGCTTCCCAAGATTTGAGATTTTTCTTAATCAAAACCCTGAATAAAGTACCAAGTGTGCGATTGACAACCTCAGTTTGTCCATCGTTTTGGGGATGACTTGCGGTCGAAAATAATAGTTTAGTGCCAAGTTTAGACCACAAAGTCTTCCAAAAGTAACTCCAAAACTTCACATCTCTATCACTAACAATGGTTTGAGACATACCATGCAAACGTACAATTTATTTAAAAAACAAGTTAGCAATATGAGATGCATCATCAGTTTTATGACAAGGGATAAAATGAGCCATCTTTGAGAATCTATCAACGACCACATAGATGGACTCATTATCCCTTGGTGATCTAGGTAATCCTAAGACAAAATCCATAGACAAGTCTATCCAAGGATAATGGGGAATGGGCAATGGGGGTTTACAAGCCATATGGATTTGTTTTAAACTTGGTCATGTGGCAAGTAGCACATCTACCAACTGTGCGTTCAACATCCCTACGCATATGAGGCCAGTAAAAGTGTTCTTGCAACATTGCTAAAGTCTTAATAATACCAAAATGTCCCATGAGACCACCACTATGTGCCTCTTTAACCAAAAGATCACAAATAGACGAATTAGGCACACACAACTTATTGACATAGAATAAAAATTCATCATGCAAGAAGTATTTTTCATGCGGACTCTTAGTACAGGATGCATGCATTTCACCAAAATCAAGATCATGTGCATAGAGTTCTTTGATCATTTCAAAACCGAGCAACTTAGCATTAAGGAAAACAAGCAAAGAATGTCTACGAGATAGTGCATCAGCTACCACATTCGTCTTGCCAGTTTTATACTTAATGACATAGGAAAAAATGTCAATGAAACTTACCCATTTGGCATGTCTCTTACTCAATTTCGGTTGCCCTTTGAGAAACTTCAAGGATTCGTGGTCAGTGTATATCACGAACTCCCTTGGGCGGAGGTAGTGTTGCCATGTCTGCAAAGCTCTCACAAGTGCGTACAACTCCTTGTCATACGTGGGGTAGTTTAATGCAGCAACTCCCAGTTTCTCACTAAAGAATGCACAAGACCTCTTGTCTTGCATGAGAACAGCTCCAATCCTTACACCAGAAGTATCATATTCAATTTCAAAAGTCTTGTTAAAATTAGGTAATGCTAAAACAGGTGCATGTGTGAGTTTGTCTTTAAGAGTAAGGAATGCATGTTCTTGGGTTTCTCCCCAATGAAATTTGTCGTTTTTCTTTGTTACGACGGTCAATGGGGCGGCAATAGTGCTGAAATCTTTAACAAAACGCCAGTAGAAACCCGCCAATCCATGGAAGCTGCACACCTTGGGGACGGATTTTGGTGTTGGCCATTGCTTGATGGCTTCTATTTTGGATTCATCTACTTTGATGCTCTGTGAACTCACAACATAGTCTAAAAACACAAGTTCATTAGTACAAAAAATGCACTTCTTAAGGTTAGCATAGAGGCGCGTCTTTCGAAGTGTATCAAGTACCAATCTCAGATGCTCCATGTGTCCATGTATGTTGCGACTGTAAATCAAAATGTCATCAAAGTAAACAATAACAAATTTCCCAATGAATTGTCTCAAAACATGGTTCATCAATTTCATGAAAGTACTAGGGGCATTAGTCAACCCGAAGGGCATGACTAACCACTCATAAAGTCCATGTTTTGTTTTAAAGGCTGTTTTCCACTCATCTTCCTCTTTCATTCTAATTTGATGATAGCCACTTCTCAAATCAATTTTAGTAAAAATGATAGCACCATCAAGTTCATCAAGCATATCATCTAATCTAGGAATGGGATGACGGTATTTAACAGTGATAGCATTAACAGCTCTACAGTCAGTGCACATACGCCAAGTGTCATCCTTTTTGGAGACAAGTATCACAGGTACAGTACAAGGATTTAAACTTTTCTTTACCCAACCCTTATCTAGTAGGCCATCAACTTGCCTTTGGAGCTCCTTAGTTTTCTCAGGACCCATGCGGTAAGCAGGTTTATTGGGCAGTGGTACTCCAAGAATCAAGTCTATTTGGTGCTCGATCTCTCGTATGGGTGGTAAGCCATCAGGAACCTCATCAGGGAACACGTCCTCGAATTCCTGCAAAAGAGCAACTACACTCGAAGGCAATGCCTTATCGAGCTCATCAATATTCAGCAGCACATGTTTGCAAATCATGAGTAACACTGGCTGATCAAAATTCACAATTTCCCTAACATCCTTAGGCTTAATTATCATGTTTTGCTTCCTAGTGTGGGATTTAATCAATACATGATCATGTGTTACACTGGGTGTGCTCACTTGACCCTTGGCCGATTGCTCATTTGTGGAAGTGGGGCAATTTCTAGGGTCGACTGCCTTTTATTTCCTCTTTTGGCGGTCCAAGTCACATTCCCTTTGCAATTTAAATTGATCCTCATATACTTGTGCAGGTGTGAGGGGTGTGAGAACCATGCGTTTACCATTGTGCAATAGAGTGTACTTATGAGACCGGCCATCAAATGTGACGTGCTTATCAAATTGCTATGGCTTTCCTAGAATGACATGAATAGCATGCATAGGGACAACATCGCACACCACTTCATCAATATAACTGTCAATTGAAAAAGGAAGACGTACCTGTTTGTAGACACGTACTTCAGCCTCTTCACTTGAGCATTGTAGCTTATACGGGTGCCGATGCCTAGTAGTAGAAAGCCTCAAACTCTCTACCATTAGCAACCTTGCCACGTTGGTGCAACTACCTCCATCAATGATGAGACTGCACATCTTGTCACTTATTTTACATCAAGTGTAAAATAAGTTCTCCCTTTGTAACTGCTCATTCTCTTTGACTCGGGCGATTAGCACTCATCGTGCCACCAGACAACCAATTTTCCCTTGAGTAGGAGAACACTCTTCCTCGGCCAAGTCATTCTCCAAGTAGTCATCCTTGGATAAGGGTGGCATCTCCTCACAATCATCGTCATCAGACACGATTTCTCCATTGTGAGTAATTAACATGATCCTTTGATTCGGACATTGGGATTGGATATGTCCGAATCCTTGGCATTTAAAGCATTTGATGTCCCTACTCCTAAACTTAGAAGTTTCTTGAGGGGCCTTAGAAGTGGACCTGGATGCATCAACAAACTTGTTAGGGGTAGGATTGAAATTTCGGTTAGAGAAATTATCTGGTGTTCGGCTAGAAGGACTTGGTGTAGCCGCATTTCCAGTTTCATGTGCGGTTCTCCTTGGTGGATTTCCCTTCCATGCACTCGAATTCGAGGTTTGGAAGGTTCGGCCTCCTCTCCTCAATTTCTTCCCCCTCTCGGCCTTGATGGCTAGTTCAAGAAGATCGTGCATGTCCAAGTAATGTTGAAACTCTAAAGCTTCTTGACGGTCAGTGTTTAGACCTCTAAGGAACCTTGCCATAGTGGTTTCACTATCTTCTTAAATGTTTGCCCGCATCATGGCCATCTCGATTTCCTTGTAGTAGTTCTCCACACTCATATTGCCTTGAGTGAGGGTTTGTAGCTTGGAGTGGAGATCGCGGTTGTAGTAGTTTGGAACAAACCGCTTGCGCATTAGTGCCTTGAGTTCTCGTCAAATTCGGACTCGTGGTTCACCATTTCTCCTCCTATTAGCCCTTACTTGATCCCACCAAACTAGTGCGTAGTCGGTGAACTCAACAGTGGCAACTTTCACCTTTTGTTCTTCACTGTACTCATAGCAATCGAAGACCATCTCAATCCGGCCTTCCCATTCTAAGTATGTCTCGGGGTCACTTCTACCTTGAAAAGTAGGAACTTGAATTTTAAGTCCCTTAAACTCGTTCTTAGAAGTGTCCCTTTTAGGCCTCTCGCCTCTTTCCTCATCTTTACTAGCCGAGTACTCTTCATAGTTTGCCCCTTTGGTGCCATGGTTACTTCGGTTGCGAGATCTAGACCGAGAGCCTCTTGTGAACCTCTTGGAGAGTTCATCAAAGCGGTTGTACATCTCCTCCATTTGTTGCTCACTAATCCGCTTGAGCTCATTTTCATGGCATTGAACATCAACGTGTAATTAGGTGTTGGATGAGATTGCTCCATGTCTCACGGTTGCCCTGCAAAAGGATAGTGACAAGGAAATAATGCAATAAAAACCTCACTTTACTCCCTGAGTATTTCACTCACCCTCGTGTTTTCACTCCAAAACACTCTAATGATCTTATCAAGATTCCTTACCTGTCGGTTTGACTAGTTGAGAAATGTCGCACAAAGCCTCACAATTATTCACCAACTTCCTACAAGAGTAACCAAGGAACAAGGACACAATTTCGGATGCAATGTGTAACAATGGTGCACTATTTGGAGGTCTCCTAAGGGCGGACAAGAATGGAAATAGGCTCTAGTGTGAAAGGAATCCAACGAAACCCTAGTTTCCTAAATTGAAGGAACTTGTCCGAGTGGAATTAATAGAGTTACCCAAGCTGTCTACTTAGTTTCCTAATTGATTTTGGAAACAAGTTAGTTTTGGAAACCTTTAGAAACCCTTTTCTTCTTGAAACAACCTTTAGAAACTTCCAAATTCTATTCCAATAAGGAGTAACAAGTCAGATTTTGTCTCCTTTCCAAACCCCTTCACTCAAGTCGATTGGGATCCTATTAAGTCCCAAAATAAATCCGAAACTCACACACACACAAGTTCAAGTTCGGATTTATTTTTTTTTTGTGCAAAACACTCCAAGGCAGTTTCGGTCCTCTTGGTTCAAGGCAATGGAATCTCAACAAGGTAAGGCAAATAACCCTCTTCGGGCTCCCCCCCAATGGGTTACCCAAGATGTTCCCAAGGAAGAAACAAGAACTTATGTGTGCACGGGCCAAGGCCCAAGTAATGACCCCGTTCGAGTTCCATTGGGCCCGTTTACACGTGCACGAGTCAAGCGCTTCAAGGAGTCTCTTCAAGCCCTTGTGCGAAATGTTCAAACCCAACAAGAAATCCATAGGAACATTGAAGGGTTGGAAGGTGACAATCAAGTTGTTCCAACCCCATGAAGAGTCAAGTGGCCCACATGTGGGAATGGCCGACTAAGCCTTTAATCATTAGTGTTTAGTTTCATTTTTAGTGTTTAGTTTCATTTTTAGTGTTAGTTGAAGGTGGCATCTCAGCCCACTTGAGGCCAAGGGGGTGGCCGACCCTTCCTTAGCTTAGTCTTTAGGGTTTTTCTAGTCCTTAGCCTATAAGAAAGCTCACTTTGTACGGATTAAGGGTTAGACGTTTTATCAATAAAATTTCAGCTTGTTCTCTTTCATTATTGAGAGTACAATTCCATTACTTGCATTGGCAAGGGTTCTTGAGCAATCTCGCGATTGTCCTTGATTGTTCATCCGACCTATCCACTTGGGTATTCACCTCGATTGGAGTCGTCGGTCTACCACCTTCAATCAATTTGTGTCGTCCGTCTTGGTTTTAGGTTCCGCAAACCAAACGTTGAACAATCTCACTAGATCCTTGGGCAAACGTGCTACGTGTCTCAAAACGAGTTGATCGAGAAGCGTATCAAGAACTCCAAGCAAACCCTTCACCAATGCTAGAGAATACAAGAAGATGTTCACTAGACGAATGAAGCAAGTTTCCAAGAATCAAGATATTCAAGAACTCCAAGAAGTGGTAGATCAAAACTTTTGAATCTTTTTCCTTTACTTTATTTTCTTTTCGGCTAGGAACAAGATGTATTGGTGACTCATTTGGCAATAAAAGTTTCGAACTTTCCTTCTTGTTTAGTTTTCTTGCCAACCGAATCCACTCTCCTTTCTTTTCTTTTTTTCGTTTCTGTTTTTTTTTTTTGACTTATGCGAAACAATACAACACAAGTTGGCCGAAAGAATTAAATTCCAGATTTGGTTCGGCCACCCTCACAAACAAGAAACTATCAAGACTCCAAGATCCTTCAAGAACTTCAAAATTGTGATCAAGAAATTCAAGAAACCCTAGATTCTTGTAGGTTCTCCCAAGATTCACAAACACCAACAAGTTTTAACCAAAATCAGATTTTGAAAGCAAGTAAACAACTTGGAGGACACACGATCGGACTTGGACAGATTTGACTCAATGAACTTAGGCAACGCACGACGCGACAAAGAGGGCAGAAACCCTAGTTGCCGCCGCTATATATATTTTTTTCCTTGTTGAACACTACACGGACAGATTTGTGAAGCAACTACGACCAGAATTGAAGACACACAACAAACACAAGCGCGGACAGAATTGGCGAAACAACTAACGACTCAATAACAAGAAACAAGTTGCGAACAGATTTGTCAACAATAACAACGCACGAATGGACAGCTTTGAAGACGCAACAATCGAAGATTAAACGGACAGAACGCTTCGGACAACAAGACACAAACACACGAACAGAATTTAACAACAATGAAGCAACAAAGACTTCGGACAGAAATTTTTTTTTGTAGCAATGCAACGGACAATACAAACCCTAAACAACTCAACAAAGGCCAAAACAACGGATATAACGGATGATACCTCAACCTAACTCTGAAGCCAACTGATACGCTCTTCGGTCAACACGTTCCGAGACACGTAGCACGTTTGCCCAAGGATCTAGTAAGATTTCCAACCGTTTGGATTGCGACTCCTAGAATCAAGAAGGACGACACAACTTGACTCAAGGCGGTAGAACGGCGACTCCAATTGAGGTGGTTACTCAAGTAGATAGGCCGGATGAACAATCAAGGACAATCACGAGATTGCTCAGGAACCCTTGCCAAGCAAGTAATGGAATTGTAACTCTCGAATGTAAGAGAAACCAATACTGAAATTTTATTATCAAAGTGTGTAACCCTAAACCGTACATGAGAGAGCCTTTTTATAGGCTTGAGACCAACGGACCTAAAGACTAAACTAGATGGAGGGTCGGCCATCCTTGGACACAAGTGGGCCGAGACTCCACTTTCCAACTAACAAACTAACAACTAACAATGACACTTAGACCGAACTAACACTAAGAACTAAAGGCCTAGTTGGCCATCTCCACAGGCGGGCCACTTGGATCTTCATGGGTTTGGATCATCGTGCTCCAAACCTTCAATGTTCCTGTGGATCCCATGTTGATCTTGGACACTTCGAATAAGGGCTTGAAGTGATTCTTTGAAGCGTTTAGCCCGTGCACGTATAACCGGCCCCAATGGAACTCGAATTGGATCATCACGTGGGTTAAGGTCCGTGCACACATCACGATCTAATCAAATGCCACAATTTTGTCATCAACCACAAAACACTAAATTTACAAAGATCTGATCAAGCTTACAATCAATATCTTCAACCAAAATAGAAAATTATTAAAGGCAAAAAAAAATAAAAAAATCCAAGCTTGCCATCCCTAGTTCCAATAGGAAAGCAGCTACAAAAAAAATAAGAAATTTAATAAATAAAGACAATTTAATCAGAATTAAGCTGATAAATAAAATACATCAAAAAAATGAAAAAAAATTCTCATCCAAAGAAGAGAAAAGAAAAAAAAATATCCCATAAAACGAAGATCCACATCTAAAAAAGACCTATGCATTGTTCTTGGTATTATTGATTAATTTAAAAGAAAGAGAGATAGAGTGAGAAAGAACTTCAGAGAATTAAGAAGAGAGAGCGCGGAGAGAGGTGAGATGAAGCAAGGGATTTGAGGAGTGAAACCTCCATGACACTTATTCTCAAGTAGTGGATTTCACTGAAATCTGGTGGTTGCGTAATACGAAAATTTTAGAGAGGAGAGGAGGAAGCATGAAATGAAGCAGCGGAAGTTTGTGAAAAGAACATATGAGTCATCCAACCCAAGTTACTCAAAAACAGCGAAGCTCTAACTATAGCGCGAACAATGTCAGCGATAAACTGGTGGGAGAGAAACCCTAAAAAAAGACCACAATCATAAAAAGGAAAACAAAAAATATAATAGGAATGAGGAATGGAGAAAACGAGGTACAGAGAAGGAAGCCGCCAAAAGGCAAGAAAATAGATGAAAAATTCATCTAGGTCAAAAGAAAGCTCACCTCCGATTGTTAGGCAGAAAAGGAATCTTAGGCAAAGCATGGAGCCATAAATCCAGAGAACAAAATCCACTAGGTAATACACCTTACTCCAATGAGGAAAGATTCTTGTCACCCCTTCAGATAGAGAACCACAGAGACAGCAGATAAAGAAGGAAAAATGAAAAAGCATGTGCGTGCCTTAGTGAAAGGGAATAGTGTAATACCCGGTTATTTTTTTAACAAAGATATTGCAAAATTAACAAATAAATAGATATTATTTGATAATAGATAAATATATATTATCACAAGTAATATTGTGTAGTGGTAGTTAATTAATAATGTTGTGTTAAATGATTAGTGCATTCCTAATTTATCATATCCCAACTACTAAGGTTAGTGAGTAGTTTTAAGTTTAGTGGGAGGAAGTTGGGGAGAATGTTACGTGACTCACCAACCACTATCAAAATGAATGGTCCCTTACTTTTCTTATCTAGCAATCACCAAGAATAAGAAGAATTTTGTGTCAGCATTGTCTACAAAAATTCTTTGCATTGCCTAGGGAAATAAAGAGAGCAAGGGATGCAAGGTGAGAAGATGACTCAGGGTTTGACGTCTTGGATAATGACCACGTTAGACTTGACCTTTTTGTTAATTTCTTTACAAATTTCTTTCTTAAGCTTTGAAATTTAGGCCAAATTTCTTTATGTGGTGTTGGGACACATAATGGAATATTGTGTTTCTATGAAAAAAAACTGAATAAGCTTTTATTTCTTTCAATCGAATTGATCAAATTCACGAATGAACTTAAGAGCCAAATATCTATGTTTGTGTTGTTATATAGAGACTTTCTCTTATGCACTTTAGGAGTTTGCAATCAATATTAGTATTGTTTCTGATGTGAAAAAGTTTAGTATAATAAGACGAAAGCATCTTGTGTCCAATGAATATGCATGGTTGATGGCTTTTCATATTGATGATTCACTAAGATGACTATTGAAACTGGAATTTTTCAAAATAGGGAACAATCTTGATTAGGCTAGAATTTTGTAGAAACAAAAAAAATAAGATGAGCTATAATTAGAGAAATGTGCAAAACAAGTGCAGATGGTTACTTGAATGGTGGTAACGGTTTGGGATTGAAGGTTATGTTAGTGATTAGTTCCCTGGGAAAAGACGTGCTAAATTACAGATTTAGTTTCAAAATATGTTATTATGGCAAAATGACCTTTAAAGTTCTAAGATAATGATGATAAAGCAATTAAAATATTTTGAAAATTCCTTTATGTCCCAAAAGGTTTGAAATTGGACTAGTTTTGAATTAACTAGTCCTATTGGTTAAACTGAATCCAAAGTGTTTAATAAGTAACCCAACAAAATATAATAATGTAGTGAAATTTCTAAATTAATTAGAGCAAGTCATTGCATAAAATTAGATTATTTTGAAACACCGGATTTATTGTAATGACCTAAATATAGGAATTTATTTTAAAAAGTCCCATGTTATCATAAAGAACCAATTTTAGCTAAATGAACTCAAAAACTCTTTTAAGTACCCAATTCAATCGTGAATCCAAATATCAATTTGAACATGACTTTTTCATGAATGGACATAACTCTGAGGCCTAGTCTAAACTCAAATTCGGTTTGAACTAATGTAGGGTTGTTTATACTAGAATATAAAGTTTCTTTGTAAATATATGAATTTAGGCAATTTCTAAAAATAAAAAGAAAGAAAGGTTTTCAAATTGAGGAACTTTCTGAAAAGGAAAAAAATGAAATGAAACTGTCTAAGTTAGGAAATTTTCTAGGAAGGGGAACCATTCTATTTTTTTTAGGAAACTATTCAAGTGCCTTTTAGAGAATGTCCAAACATGTTTTCTAGGATTATTTAAGATAGGACTAGGCACTTTAAGAATAAGATAATTGAATTAATTAAGGTATATATGTTATTGGTTATAGGTTTGAAGCAAGTTTAAGGGCGCGTTAAGAATCTCTTCAAGAAAACAGTTTGAGGTAGGTGGTGCTTATTTCTTTGTATTTTCTAAAACGTTAAATATGAATTTCCTCAATTAAATACTTTATTTTGATATATGTAAAATGGATCATGTATGACTATTTGAAATATTTTGCTATGCAATATTTTATGAAATGAGTGGCATATTTTCATGAAATGAAGGAAATGTGCATGTGACGTGTGAAATGATTTTATATTACGAAAAACTCTAAACGGTCATGAAATAGACAGTAGGGGTTATAGTTCTGGTATGTTATGTTATGTTAGTTATGGGAGTCGGTATAGAGTTTAGTCGATTGACTTATGTTATGTTATACGTCAAGGGGTTTACGCAAAACCTCTTGGTCGCTCTCTTAGAAGGGATTAATCACTAGGTTGAGTATTTAGAAGCCAAATATTGCATGTACTCGTTTATGAACCATGTTTATGAAATGAGAGCACATGATTGACATGTTTTATAATTTGCAGGTATGTTCTAATATGTTCAATGAATACGATCATGTCATATTATGTGTATTTCTATGTCGTGTTCGGCGGAGGCCACCTCTAGAACCTACGGGATTAAGTGCCACATCAGATAGAGACTACTTATGTATATGCCACTCACCTTCAATAAAATATGTTTTTGTAATATATGAAATGGGATGACAAAGGTTTTTAATTGATATATGCATGTGGCATGGTGTGATCAAATTTGCAAATGTATATAGTATGTATATAGCTACATGATTTAACAGAGGAGTAAGTACTATTTACCGGGTATACGTTGCTCAATCCACGTCTATTTATTTTTCTTGCAAATCAAGAAAGCCAATTCGTGTACATTTAGAAGATAAGTGAAAAAGATAAATAGATAGATGTTTAAATTCTAAGAAGTTGGAGTAAAACATTTTGTAGATGCAATTTAGTGAAATGTATGTATTTCATTGGTATCTATAAGACTTAAATTTTAGTAAAATTTTGTAAGTTACAATCATGATACCTTGTATTTATGAGAGTAAGGTCTCATAAATACGGCGTGCCACGTTGCAAATCCGATTCAGAGACCCGGATTTGGGGTGTGGCAAATAGGGGGTGGGTAGGGAAGGGAGGGGGGAATTTTCGAGCGAGGAGAACAAGAGAAAGTTGGAATATCATGCGGGAGGCATGTGATGACAACGAAAACTTGTGAACAATACCCCCGGTTGGCGCTTAGTCTTATATATTGATCAGTAGATCTCACTTGGCATCTAAATTAGTTTATATGATCTTTACATGTTGATATGAAACTTTTTTATTGGTCATCGGTCAATTACTAGACATACCTAATAATTATTCGAACTGGCATAAAACTTTTCTTTGATAAACCATATATGTGCCATTTGTTCAAATTTTCAAATTAAAATGGGTAATTAATGATGTCCCCAACTCATAGCTATTTTATACCTATCCATTACCCTACAACTTACTCATCAGTCACCAAGATAATCAATTCCAAGCCATTCGTACATCATGGTCAAAGTCAAAGTATTGAAAGATGCTAAAAAAACATCAAAGCATGAAACCTTTCTTTTAAAGTTTTTTCTCTCACATGGCATGTTAATTTTGTCGATCGTCATTTTATCTATAGTATTTTATATTATTTTAATCTAAGAGGAGATCCAATTGAATTTAGGGGGATCGATGGGGATAGAACCATTACAGATCCAGATACAATTCGTCTGAATTTTTTAAAAGACCACTTAATATGATAACTGATGAGAGGCAAAATTTGAAGTTTGACCCTACCTCCCGCCCCCACCAAGTCGTAAATGGCTCGGTGGTGGCTGGTGGTTTCACGTGGAATGTTAGTTGAAGACAGTTATGATGCATATGTTGCATTGAAGACATGTATTGGGATTCAAAATCAAAAGCAGAAGCTAGCACTTTTTTCCCATCTCAACGACTACAAATTTCCTTCTTCACTGAGTAAAATCAGAAAGTTGAAGGAATCTATACGTTAATGGCGGAAAATTCTCAACTGTTGCTGGAAAAAGGAGCAGGAAAGCAGTCGAATTACTATGAAAATTGTCCAGGTTGCGCAATTGAACGCCTCAAATGCTCCAATGTCGGCATCCCTTTAAAGCACCTTTTCTTCATCGGCACTGTCACCCTCAGTGCGGGTTAGCGAAGCTCTTCTGTTTCGTCCTGATATCTCTATTTAATTATAGCAATTTTTATGGGTTTTTTATCTTCTTTGTTAGTAATTATTATTTCGCGGCAGAAGCTCAAGTTTCTCTTCGATGCCTTTGTGTGCATATTTGGGGGTTTGGTCGTTTGTAATACTTCCCGCACAAGCGGTGGAGCATGTGGTTTAATTCGATGCAAAGCGAAGAACCTTACCAGGGCTTGACATGCCGCGAACTCTCAGGGATCAATAAAAGTCAAGATATGGACTTTAAGTTAAACTAACTTAAATAGAATTTTAGAATCTTTTGTTTTTTACTTTACTTATTCTTCTGAATTTTAGCTAAATCCTTAAAATATTCAAATCAAGAAGTTATAATTGTTCAAAGTATATAAAATTATATGAAAGGGAGGAAGTACCCGAGTTTGATCAGTTAAGTGGTTAAGTGTTGTATCCTGGTTAATGTTTAGGACCAGGGCAGTTACGGTTGGGATTTTCGTATACTTGATCGGTTATTGTACTTCCTTTCATGGTATGGTATTCGCTTATATAATTTTGTTGTACTTATAAATTTAATTCATGTATACCAATTTGTTACATAAAAATATAACTGGGTCTATAAGCATACCAAATTGTGGAAAAAATAACAATTGTACCCAATTGCACCAAACCCAATCATTCCTGCCCCAATCCCTCGACACTTGTGTTTATGGAGCCGAATCTAAGTGAAGGGATAAGGGTCGCCTTGAAACAAGGTAGGTACTGGAATCGTTGCCGTTGGTTGAGCAATTGCAAGATAAAGTATGGCCCAGATGGTATAGTCCACATGGGGTTTATTTGAAAATTGAATTGATTGTGGAGCATTATTTTCTACAACTTTTGTTGTGTTTTTCCGAGGTAATTCTTAATATCTACATTTATTGTGATAGTGCTTGCATGTGTTGTTTTGTATATGACTAATTGTGTAAACCACAAAATCCAACGTGGTGTAACTCAAAGAAAGAGTGCAACACTGGACCAAAGCCTTTTTAGGGTGTTAATTGGAAACTTTGAATGAGATTTTATTGCACAAACCCTCCTTAAACTTCTGGTGCAGTTTGCTCCGCTCAAGTTGATGCTTTTATTTTTTTCTTGGGGAATATGCCAGTTTCACCCCTAATTTAATGTAATGTGAACTTCATTCATATAGTTTTCCATCTAATAGTTTTGTTAGATTTCTTTTTTATTTTCTTACTTCTTGGTATTTCTTTTTCTTGTTCATTTGCATGACCTTTCCTCTCGTTCCTCAATGTCAAACAGGAAAAGAATACCATTTATTTTGGATGACATTCATACCATATCAGATGTTGAGATTGTTATAATAAATCTTATCGAAATTTGGCTATATGGTGACCACAGTTATTTCAAATTATGTACTCTTCGACACAATTATATAGCTCCATTGTGTATTTGCAGTTTCAGTTCATTATAAATTTGTCTTACAAAAGTTAACTTTATACTCTGAAACTAAAGCATGTAACTTAAATTTCTTCGTATGTTTACTGAGGTTCAACGAATGACCTAGTGAAGTTTTAGCTGATCTTCACCTTGCCGATGGCAAATTAATTTTGAAACCTAGCAGGTCGAGTAATTTCATCTGCCACCTAGATTATTAAAAAAGCTCATCCTTTCTGATGAAAACACAAATGGTTCCTTGGGATTCTGAACTTAGAAGTAATCTGAAGTGAATTTAGGAATTAAAGTTATTACACATATAATATGTTCGCATTGTATATGAGTCCCTTCCGGGGCATAAAATTTTGACAGGGTAATGGAGACTAACCTAGATTTAAAAACTTGGGTCATAAAAAATATTGGGGAGGTTCCCTAAATCATTGATTATGTCTTAATTTGTTGGACTTGTTTTTTTCAATTGATTGTATTTTGTAACTAAAATTTGTCCTTCTGATGACAAATAGATGCTTTACCTTTTCCAATTCAGAGAAAATTACTTGATTAATATAGCAATGTAAAGTTTGTTCCACAAACTTGCACTCTTATACCATGTCTTCTCATGTCCATTTACAGCTTTGCCAATAACATCCCTCTTTCCTTTCCTATATTTTATGGTGAGTACCCTCAAGAGAACATTACTGGTAACATTCTGATATTTGAACATGTCTTTTCTATTCAAAAGTACCTCTGCTTTTGCTTTCTCTTCATTTGGTGTGATTTGTTTACCTATTTCTTAAGCTTTTTTAAATCTGAAGAACAAGCTGTAAAACAAATTGACTGTTTAGTGCAGTTTATTGATCATAGACTGTAGAACAACTAGAGGAATATTGCCTTTTGGAAAGAACCAGTTATCTTGAATGTTCTCAACCTTCTATTCTAGTATAACATGAGGCTTGTGGGGTAGTTTGTTCTCAACCTTCTGTTCTAGTATAACATGAAGGTTGTGGGGTAGGTTGTTCTCAACCTTCTATTCTAGTACAACATGAGGCTCCGGGTTGTATGAATGGGTTCTGGGTGTTGCAGACAGAGGGGTGGGCAGAATTTAGAGCTTTATCATAGGGTCTGAATAACAGATTTGGAATCATTGAATTTGGTTATCTTGAACAACATGGTTGTTATTTGACACAGATCGGGGATTTTCATATTGCAAAAACAGAGGAAGATATTGGTTATTATGCTGGATATGTAGGTAAGTCTTAATTGCTGCTTTCCCTTATTAGCTAAATGCTGAAAGTTGTTGAGCTAATTCTCATTCATTGAAGGATCTTCATTCATGTTTGGGAGAGCTTTAACATCTCTTTTATGGGGATTAGTAGCAGATCGGTATGGCCGAAAGCCAGTTATACTGATTGGCACTGTTGCAGTGTAAGGAATTCTGGTCTCACAACGTGCTTAATATCTAGTTAAATGGGTTATTGATGTGGTTTGCCTCTTGAATTTATCCATTTCATTTTGTATCTCTAATTTATCAAGATCACAGGGTCATATTCAATACACTCTTTGGTCTTAGTTCGAATTTTTGGATGGCAGTTTCAATGAGGTTTCTTCTTGGAAGTTTGTCTGGAGTACTAGGGCCAATGAGGGTATGCATTTATACTTGATTTTTTTATATGTTTCACTAGAACTCTTTGTGATTACAATTATGGATTGTGATGCTTGCGGTGTGCAGTCCTTATGCTGAAGGGTGAATATGTCTATGTTATGGACTACCAGCTGTTCAATTTGGTTGTTAAAGCGTAACAGTGGAACTTTATGGCCATTTAAGAACATAAATTTGCTGGTATTGGATGGATCATTAATTGTATTGTTATTTTTGGTTTGATTGTTAATCTATTTTGTTCCTTTATTTTGGTTTTTTTATGGTTGATTCACTTCATGATTTCTTGAAATTTGTCAAATTTTTTACTATTTATTTATCAATTTGTGTCTGCTATTAAATAGAGACAGAGATTTCCATGTAAAGCCAACTGACCATATATTTTACTTTTATCAACTTCTGGTTCTCTTGCATATTCCCTAGTAAACATTCAAATCACTAGGATGCTGTCTGATCTAAACAGAATTATTTGCTATGATGTTTTTGTTTGTCAATTTCCCATTGCAGTGTAATAACTGTGCCTGCACTTTCTACTTCTACAGTTAATTGATTTCCAACCAATTTAAATGAGATCACCTGGTAGTTCGATGGGTTTCATCTCTTTGGGATATGTTTCTTAACATGATATCTCCAATCAAAAGTAGTTTGTGCTCTTTTCATGCCAAAGAATTCCTGAAATAGTATATAAGGTAAAGAAATTGTTAGTACAGGATATTGTGACCCTGTACATAACCAATTCTTGGATTCCTTTAAGTAATTTCTTTAGACCAAAATAGCAAAAAAAAACTTGATTGTGGATCTATCTGTGTGTACTATGACAGCCTTGACTACAAGTGAGTTTTCCTGGTTCAAATGGAATGATAACTTTACAAACCTTTTGGTTTGTAATAACCTGAACTGATCTGTGCATATTTTCCTGAGATTCTTAGATGGATTAAGATATGCGATCTATGGCTACATGTGGCAATGATATAGGAAATTCAGTACCTTATGGCTTGTAATTTCTCCTCTTAATTATATTAGGCGTATGCTTCAGAAATTTGTCGTAAAGAATATCAAGCACTGGGGATGTCAGTTGTAAGTCAACTCCCTACCCTTTTCTTTTTATTTTGACATTTCGTGAAAGTTAGTTTGTATTTTCTAAAGGGTTAATTACACTTTGCCCCCCTGAACTTAGGCCCTTGTAATGCTTTGCCCCCCCTAAAGTCCAAATATATACACTTTATCCCTTGTGGTCAACTTTTTGATGGGGTTAAGATGAAGTTATATTTTTCATGACCAAAATATTCCTGGCTAATTCTTAAACACACATAATAATTGTAACATAATAAATACCTATTTCTTTAATAGTTGCTAAATGCATTTAAGCACAATTACACTATGCATTTTGATCTTCTAGCACTAAAATGAATTAGATAATTCACAAAAAAGAAGTCTAAACAACTCAATGTATTTATCTCAATGCCGATAGCGATACTTATTTTAAATAAAATAAAATTAATTAGTGCATTTGGAATGAAAATTATTTGCTTATATTTTTTTATTCTAGCACTTTTTAATGTGTTTTATGAGATAAAAACATGATTAAAAGTAAAAAATATATTGAAAAATGTATTTAGAGAATTTTTAGTTTTTTTAAAATGTAGAAAACAAATAAAATACAAAGTAAGGTATGATTGTGGTATAAAATTACCAAGTAGCATCTTATTGACTCTTGAAAAGCTTGTGAAAGCTGCAAAGTAAATGAAAATTATCAAAACTAATCTGTTTACAATTTAAAGGAAGAAAGATAAGCGATGGAAAACTTGTACAAATGCTTTAGGAATTTTTAAATTCTTTTTTCTCCACAATACAAATTTTCAATTCTTTGGTATTATACCATCTTTTATTTTTCAATTTTTTAAATCATATGACTTTGTGTTTTTTCCAATAAAATGTTTCGTATTCCGATTTAAAGTATAGCATTATTCTAGAACTATTATGTAAGGGCATTAATGTCATTTTGTTAAAATTTTGGATGGAGAAATCATCATTAACTTAGTCAATGAAGGGGGCAAAGCGTATATATTTAAAATTTAGGGGGGCAAAGTGTCATAAAGGGTCAAGTTCAAGGGGACGAACTGTAATTAACCCTTTTTTAAATGGATAACTTTTTTATACACTGTTAGTGTATATATATATATATATATATATATTACACTAGCAGGTTTAGATCATGCCATATAATATGAATTCAAATTTTGAATTCAAATCATGCAAATGTGACATACATCCAAAGTTGCTAGTATAAAAATATTACTACACTGTTAGTGCATAAAAAATTAATCCTTTCTAAATACAAGTTATCCTATTGCTGTAGATAAGCACATCGTGGGGAGTAGGCTTGGTGATTGGACCAGCTATAGGTGGTTATCTCGCTCAGGCAAGGCTTCCAGTTTTATGGTCTATCTTGGAAATTTCTCATTTAATTTTTTTCCCAAAATACGTTTCTAAAGTTTTAAACAAACAGCATTCTCAGAATTCATCGGAATTTTTCTAGTAAAAGGGGTCTGGGGTTAAAACTAATGTGAAAATGCACTCACTGAGTGCTTCCAGAAATGACTGTTTCCTGCTCATGAGATAAGCTGGAAAGCAAAAAAGAAAACAAAAACAACATCTCTTTAGAATTCTTCTTGAAGGAAGCCAACTGTTTTGGTGGGGGGGGCGTCATGGACCTCTACTGGTTTTCCTGAATATAAGTTGAGCAATCAAGGAGAGTGACATGTGATGCAACAGCTGTTAGGAAGTTCATGACCTAAAATAGTTTTACCGTTTATGTCAGGCTTAACTAGACATTGTAATTTAGCCCGCCCTTGCTTAAACTATTGAAAAATGCCTCAAAACTCAACTTGGTTTTCCCTCCTATTCTTCTTCCTCTGTGTTAAAACCTCTTTTTCCACATCTCTTGTTTAATAACTAGAGGAAATGAAGCTTCTTTATGTTGTTGAGATATTTTTTTATACTGGACAATGCATGAATTATGTCATAGATGCAACCATAAATTACAAGCACATAGGCGGCTCTGCTGAATCAGAGCACTCTGTATGCATGGTTTTCCTTTCTCTTGGTTAAGTCTCTCGTCTTCTTACTTAAAAGGAGATCTTGTACTTGCTTCTCAGTTAACTTTGTCAGACTCCAATTCTAAATAAAATGCTAAAGTCAAGTAATCAATAGCTCAATACCCATGGTATAAACCATCAATCTTCCCATAATTTTTCAATGTGGGATGTGGTGTGCGGCATATACCTTGAACGAAGATGATGACCCTTGCTAATATCTCATCCGTAAGGATTCCAATTTTGGCTTCCAGATAAAAAGAAATGAATGAAGGAATTTTGCATTGACAGATTCTTTGAGAGATGTTTGAACCTTCTTCTAGCAAGCTCATATGCACCTTAAACACTCTAGAAATAGTATTCTTCTGTCTAGGCATTTCCTGGTCAGCAGCATTCTTTGTTGTCTAGGTTATAATGGCCACATCTGCAGATAAAGTTTCAGAGAAACTTGTTTCATATGTCAATTACCCAAAAGCAGAAAATTAACAAAAAATAGTTCAAATAAAATTGATGCTATCATGTTCCATAATGGCTTTAAAATTTTAGAGGCAAACTTCCCTGTCCAGTTGAAGTCCTAAAAAACCTGAAAGAAGTGTCACCTATTTGAGTCAATTAATCCGAATTACCTTCAGCTTGGGTGCAATCTGCTACCCCTTTTTTGCTAGGTATGAGAATGTCAAGATTGGAATTAACTTATTTAAGCAAACAGGAAGAGGCAGTTAGCATTTGTCAAAAGAGTTCAAAGACTGCAATGACTTTAGTCAGCTTCCTTTCATAGAGATTAGAACTACATGGGGCAAGAACATCTGTACATTCTGACTGTAGTAAATTCTCATACAGAAACATCTCCTGTTAACAATTTTCTTAGTCCAAAATTGCATGGTCATCTTAAATCTTAGGATAGATAAACTTGCTCACTTGCTGCACCAATAAAGTGATTCCATTGCAAATTAGAATAAAGCAATATTGTCAAAGTAAATGTGTTCTTTCAATGCTACACTACACTAAATTGCAGTGTCATAGAGAAGCATTTTTCCTTCTTCGGTTATGTTAATTCAGTTTCCTTATATCACTTAGAGGAGTTGTTCCTTACCACCTGTTCCTTGATTCCCCAAATTTCCAATAAAACTTCTTTCTCTGGTTTCTACATCATTTACAATTCGTGAAAAGTTCTGTCAGAAACTTTTGTCTGTTCATTTATATTGCTATGGAAACACTATATTACTTTACCTTGCAAGTTCTGTTTGCAAATCCTAGAACTGATCCCTCAGTGAGAATTTATTGGAGAAAAGAAAAAGGATGCACAAAAAGTTCATACTAGATTCCATCTTATTTCTTTATCTTTTTTTTTTCTTGGCCTAGGAAAGGTTTCTGTTCTTTCTTTTTCAATTCTTCCTTCTATGTGTAAGGTATAACTTTGTATTACCGGTTTACATTTGTCATGTTCTCATCTTTCAGCTTCTTTTGAGCTTATTCAATATTTTTGTTGTGCAATAACAGCCAGCTAATAAATATCCAGAAATTTTCTCTAAACAATCAGTATTTGGGAGGTAAGCAAATTGTTGATTTTCTATGCTATATTGCTTCCAAGGATCTGACTCAAGTAGTTCTTGTCATTATTTTCTTTTGTTCTTTATTAGCTTATCTTCTTCTCATCTTTCTACACGTTCAAATGCTTGATTATGATTATAGTAATTTTTTAACTGTCAGGTTTCCATATCTTCTGCCCTGTCTCCTAATATCATTGTTTGCAGTAGTTGTATCAGTCGTATGTTGCTGGCTTCCAGTAAGTATCCTAGTCTTATGTTTTCCCTTTTTACTGTAGCACATATAAAAAAATTCTCATTTCCTCTTTACAATTACAATTTCTTCTGTTTCCAGTTTCTTACTATCATGTATAGATAAAATATGGCTTTCCATTTGGTTCATTTGTGCTCGTTCCACTTCTATTGCTTCTAGATTTAGTTGTCTTTTTGGGATTTCTGAGACAAGGAATAGTTACTTGGTTACATTTTCTCTATGTTGGTAATTTAATTGTGCAAATTTAGAGTTGAAAAGCATAAGTGCTTCAGAGAACAATGTCAATGGAAGGCATTTAACAGGTAAAAGGAGGATAATGTCTTTGTATAGAAAATCAAATGAGGATGGAAAAGGTCAGCTATTCTGATGTGTGGCCAAGCAATTGCTGATTGCTAGTTTTGACCTTGCAACTATCGGGGGAAACTTTGATGCATGCTTAACTTTTATCAATTGGAATAGTTTGTGTCTACTAACTATATCCAAATCTTTGGTGAAAGACAACAATGAATTGGATGTTTTATTATTTATTTCTGTATCTTTCTAGGAAACCCTGCACATCCATTGCCAAGACAAAGAATATGCTGCATATAATGGTGTGGAGGCTGCTGCATATGATTCTACATTGCAAGAGAGAGATGGAAATTCTGGAGACAGTCTTCCTACTTCTCAGAGTAGTCTTCTAAAAAATTGGCCTTTAATGTCGTCTATTATAACGTATTGCATTTTCCAACTTCATGACATGGCCTATACAGAGGTGATTTTCCCGTCTAAGCCTTTTTATTTTTTCTCCTCCTTTCGAAGATAAAAGTTGGTTATGTTTGATTTGTGTTTTACTTAATTCAAATTTCTTTTAGTTTCACATTCAGGTGACACATGGTTTATTATGATGGCAAATAGTATCCGGCTTCAATTAGTACTTCTTTCCTATATCCATACTTAGATTACTTTGTTCAGATGGGTCTACTTAAGATACATGCATATGTGGCGCAAGTATGCATAAGCAGAATTGTTGTAATGATTGTTTGGATATTTTCATGGGGTTAAAATGCGTGCATAGAAATAGCAAAACAGTAATAGTAACATTAATAATGAAGAGAGAAAAATTAAGTATGGCATAGACTATCTTTCAATCTATTTTATTAGGTTTGCAAAAACTTTTTCAAGCTAAGACTATCAGCTTTGCACCAAAAATTTTGTAGCCAGGAGTTGAGGTCTAAAATTTATACTCCTAACCCATTCTATTGTAGGGATTGCATACTAGTACATGCATCGTGCCAATGTTTCATTTTAATTTTCTTCTGGATGTAAAATAGATTTTGGAAAGTGTGCCTGATTCTTGACAATGTTGAGTGGTCGAGATTTTCAACTTTTTAGATTTTAATTGTTCCGTCAAGGATTCAGTTAGGTATTTTCAGCACTGTTACTTTAAGTGGATTATACCATTTGAAAATATAAATGCATTTACTGTAAATTATGTAGATCTTTCTCCTTGCTACTGTGATTCATTTTATGGACGACGGAAAAAATGACTCAAAGAACCTATTCAATATCCGAACAGCATAACGTAAAACTGGTGCAAGTGTGGAAACTGCACCCACATTCCTTGGGACACTAAACTTTTGAGATGCTACATAATTTACCTTATGCATTGATACAAAGAATAGATTAGAACTAAGCACTTTCATGCACAACAGAAAAATAGATTATTATTTACTGACTTTGATGCTTTTCATTTGACAATGTGAATAATTGTTGTCTTTGCTATGTCCTTTGATCAGATATTCTCTTTATGGGCTATTAGTCCTAGGAATTCTGGAGGATTGAGCTACACAACTTCTGAGGTTGGTGAAACTCTTTCTATCACAGGTATATTGATGAAGCTAATTTTTATTCCTCTGTTTCTTTTTCATCTTAATCAATGACAAGAATTTTTCCCAGTTGTTAAGAACTTAGACGAACTTAATTGTCAGGAACCAGAACTTTCAAAGTATACGTTCACTTGAACTGCTTCTAAGATGCTCTGACACTTTGTGGGAGCTTACCCTATAGTCTTTCATACATGATAATAGGTTTTCTTGAGTGTTTTACAACTGGTATGGAGCCTCTTTAACTGGCTATTTTGCAACAATAGCAGGGCATAGATAATCTAAGCAACCATCTTAAGGACTGCAAATTTTGGAATTAAGAAATGCTTCAGAATGTAAGCGAAGGTTTTGTTTTTATTTAAAAGAAAGGGGTATACAGGTTGTAATTTGCCTAGGCTCCAAATAAGCTGATCTCTCTGAACTGATTAGATTTGGTAACAAGGTTTGGGGTACTGGTTCTTCATCTATATGTGCTTTTTTTAGTTGCAATTTTCCATGCTAGCTATACTAAACAAAACAATTTATTATTTCTTGTTTAACCAGGACTTGGTTTACTACTATTTCAACCATTCTTGTACCCAGTAGTTGAGAGGATTCTTGGGACAATCATGGTTTCACGCATTGGAGCAGTATGGCCTAAGTCCTGTGTTGATATTTCATCAGCACTGTACCTGGAGTTTTTTTTAGCTGTTTTTCATTCCTGGATTAAGTTCTACTAATTTAATTTGTAGGTTCTATCTGTACCTCTGCTATCAACTTACCCATACATAGCCATGTTATCTGGTTTTTGGCTCTCAGTGGTTCTTGATAGTGCCTCAGCATTGAAGAACGTGTTCTCTGTAAGTTCTAGCTCTGTTCCTCCCTAAACTTGTTCGTGCATTTCTTAAACCAAAGAACAAATGCTTTACTATTTTGATTTTACTTATGTCAACAAATGTCTAGACTTTTATTGATATCCTTCTGACAAAATGATGCTGTTCATTTTGAATTTGTTTCAACACCTAAGAAAAAGCAATTGGACTTTAACTACTTTTAAGAACAATCTGCCTGTGTTAATCTTCTGTAACTGAGAGCATTACATGTATTTATTCCATTGCATGCCTTGCTTAATTCCTGACAGTGCTTTCTAGATCCTTCAGCAGCTTTTCTAGGCATCTCTGTATTTTGTTTCCCATGATCATTTGTTCTTCAATGTTCAATCAGGTGTCAATTACGACAGGGTTATTTCTTCTGCAAAACAGAGCTGTGGTATGTTTTCCATGGACCTAGTACTTGACTATTTGTTCTCAAATATATGGTTGTCGTCATTGGAAATAATATGATGCTTACTTGAATTCACAGTCCCAAGAACAAAGAGGAGCTGCTAATGGAATTTCGATGTCTGCAATGTCTCTTTCTAAAGCAATTGGTCCAGCAGCTGGGGGTTCTTTGTAAGTTGACTTAATCAATTAATCCAAGAATTAAATTCCAATTTTGCAGCTTTCATAGCTGGGGGTTCTCAGAGGATGTATGATGCGAATCATGCCCTAAATCAGAGTTTTCGTGGCAGCCATATGCAATATTAGTCTTTGATGTGGATAAATAAGCCTGAAAAAAAGAAAGGATCATCATGGAGTAACCCCCACTTTTTATTAATAAACAGTTAACGTTGTACAGCCGTATTATCCTTCAAATGGAAAAATTTTACAAGAACAATTTAGGTGTTTTATCTACCATTACGTAGTTACTCCAAGTCCATTAGACGTAGTTACTCCAAGTCCATTAGATCTCCCTTTCTTCCTATTGCACGAAATCCATTTATCCTTTGTCTAAGTTTATTAGATCTGATTTTATGGATTTATTTTGCTAAAGTGCGGGATGACATGGCTGTATAGGTGTTGATTTCTTCCATGACTATGAAACCAAAAAATTTACTTTTACCTTTTGGGGACCATGCAAAACACATCATATACTTCTTTCTGAACATGAGATGGGGTAACCTAAATTTGTGAGAGGTTATAAAGTGGTCTCTGCACTTTTACAATCTTGTAATTCACGGTTTGAAATGCTTAACTTTATTATGTCATAAATCCAGCAAGCCTTAATTCTGCTGCAGCCTTTAGGCAAAGCCGAAAAATAGATGTCGACCTTCATTTTGCGGAGATGAAGATGTGCTTAAATTGTAAACTGCCCATCATTCTAAGGTGATGGTGATGACAAGAACGGAGCCGTGACTTGCTTCATCCTATCTATTTAGGTTGATATATATCTATCATTCGTATAGATGAAAACCCAAAAGTAGTTTTGAGCAAGTTTCAAAAATAATTGACGACAAGCAGATGTCAACTGTTAAAATAACTCGATGCTTAGCTGAGATGTCTGACACTATTCTGGTGTTAGTATAGGTAAGTAACAAATCAGGATTCTACATGTTTCTTTAGTTTTTGGTTTCAAAGAAGCGGGGCAGGAGAGGAGGAGGAGGTTCATTTTTCAAGCCATCATCCCACTCACTCTGCCTCTGTTTCATACCCTCTCTTGGTTTCTTTCACATGATTTGCTGGTCTTCAATGGCTTTTGTGTTTATAATGTGCTTTGGCAATTCATTTTGCTGCTGTGAATCACAGAGAATCCCTAAAAATACTGTGATTACAGATTTTCTTGGGCGCAAAAGCGTCAGGGTGCTTCAGTATTGCCCGGTGAGAAGATTAATTTGAGCCACATTGAAATACTTATCTGAAGACTTCTATTGCGATAATTTTTTTCATGTTGTAGAAAAACCAATTTTGTAAATGGATCCCAGATGCTTCTCCTTATTAATGCATGAGATTTAGTCAAATCATATTGGTAGAATAACTGATGGACCTTCCCATTCTTTTATCTGTGCAATTTCTTTTGTCTCATGAGTCGGCCAGGAGAACTGGAGAAATTAAATGATGGGTTTTTATTTAATTAGTAGTAAAATGTGACAGCCCCACCTCCCCCTAGGGCGTACCCTAAGGGTTAGCGAACTGCCTGCCCAGCTCTCGCCAGGACTACTAACGGTCACATACATGCAATTCTAAACGTTTCGGAAAGTAAACCAACCAGTAAGGTTGACAACAAGCGCGCAAAACGAAAAAAAAAAAAACGGAACGAACGCGTCCCAAACATGACTAAACTTTAATTAAGCATAACCAAGTACATTTCCACGAAAGTACATCATATATACATGAGAAAATAGATACACATAACCCACTCTAGGGTTTCCAATTCAAAATGAAATGTTCAAGTCCCACATTAGGGTTCCTAAAGTCGAGGAGCTATACAAAAGTACAAAATAATGCCTAACTAGCTCTACTCGCTTCACAAACTCAAGGTTTCCAAAAGAATGCCCTGTAAGGAAAACAAAAGTACGAGTGTGAGCTTTCGCCCAATGAGGTACTAAAAGTCATGCATTCAAAGCGCACGAAGTAGTCATGCTCAGTTACACACCACGATCAACCATAGAAGAAAATACTAAATCAAGTTCAAAAGGAAAGGATACGGGTGGCTCTCGGGAGCCAATTTCCCCTTGCAACACTTGATCATATCTCGTTGACCCTCCGTCAACGCTCAAAAGACAAGTACGACCGTAGATCCCCACTTTACTCCCAATACCTTCCACCATACTTTCCCCTACCGGGCCCGAACACCTCACAGTAATAAGAGGGGTAATACTCGAGTATACCATAAGGTCGAGGAGCGAACGCTCCACTCGACAAACAGTAGCCTTACGGCTCGCTACCTAATCGACCGGCCCTTGCCGGCTCGACTCGATAACGGCCATTAAGGCTTGAGCTCAGTTTTCACAGTGGAGTCGTAGGGCTCACACCCAAAACGACATAAAGCCAAGCATGAATCAAATTCACCAATATACAGTTCAATTCACACATATGCAGTGAGCAGTTATACACATAAGAGGACGAGAGCGATCAAGTACACTCTCGCCTCGAACACAGCAATCACAGTTAATCAAGGAATCAATCGCACGGCCAAGTAAACACAAGTCATGCAAGGTACACTCACCACTTAAGCAAGCAAATCACAAGTTTTCGCCCAACGGGTGTCCGGAATCACCGGCTCGACCTACAAGAAACAAGAACTCCCATTGATACTCGGATACGAGTTAAACGTCTCTTTCATGAATCACGCAAGTAAAGTTCAATTATAGCTTAACAATGGAAAATACTTCGATTTTTAAGGCTAAAAGTGTAACAAACTCTCAAACCTAAGAGGAAAAAGGAAAGTAAGAAGAATTCTAGGAAAACAGGATTTTCCAGTTTTGCGCACTCTTATTGGAAAAATCATATCTCACAAGTCTTAAGTCCAAAATTGATAAACTTTACACCGTCGGAAAATACACTCAAAGGGGTATAATTACTTAGAAGACATGTTTACAAGATTCAAATCACAAGTTAGTCAAATTCCAGCCTCAAGTCGCGGCATCGTCCAGTCAAAGACAGAACAGGTACGTAAGTTCAGTCAAGTTTGGAAAATCACCATAAATCACACAGACAGAATTAGGGTCTGAAATTTTCACGGTTTGTAGCCCTAGGAGTCTAGTTTAAAACACAACAAACGGAACTTAATTCCGATATTCCTACATCGAGTTATAACAGTTTTCCCCAGACTGCCCAGGAATTCCTGCGGAAATTTTGACAGCACTTCCCCTAAATTCCATCTTTTCCATCCTACAAACAAACACCAAAATCATCCAATTCAATCACAAACTAGCCCATAACCGTCATTAGGGTCACAATGCCCCTCATTTACAACCAATTGCACCTAAATCAAACAATTATAGAAAAGCCCCAAATTTCCCAAAACCCTAAAACTGAAATTTTGTGCAAAGCTGGAAATTTCCGCAATTTATCGAAATTCACACATAAGAGCTCCATTTGGCTCATTATTAGACCATCCAACCAAAGCTAACTACCATGAACAATATAAAACAGAAAAATTCCTCAAAAATCAGAAATTTACACAACCTCCAAATAAATCCACAAATCATCCATAAAACATGCTAATAAGCTACCATAGGCCACTAATTAAGCATTAATAGGATTAAAAAGAAAGTTTTCAAGCACAATACCTCAATCACCAAGAAAGCTTGAAGCTTAGATGCCTAATCACCAAAATAGCTCCACCACCCACTTCAATCTACCTTAGTAAGAAATTTCTATGGAGAAATTGAAGATTTCAATGGTTGATTTTCAAGATTGAGCAAGAATTGGAAGATCAAAGATGGAGTTTTCTCTCTTTTCTTTCCTCACCAAATTCGGCCAAGAAGCTAAAGAAATGAAGATGATTTTGGTCAATTTTAACCTTTTGGTAAAGGTGGTCAAATGGTAAGAAAGTTCCAACCAATGAGATCGCGACACGTGTCACATTATTAACTTCATTCCTATCATCTTGTCTCCATGGTTAATTCATCTAGGTAACCTCTAATCATCTACTAGCACCTAGTAATTAAATCTCAGTATGCGAAACTGGACCTAATTGGTTGAATTTCTCTCACTTAATGCACTAGCGGGTCCCACGTGCACTATTCAGTTCAAAATTTTCGAAAATTGACTTTTGCTAGAAAAATATTCTAAAAACCCTATTTACTCATAAAAATGTCCAGCATATTTTTAGAAGCAAGAAAATGTGGGAAACGGGTGCAAACAAATAATTAAACCTAGAAATAAAGGAAAATTTACGGGTTCTCACACTCTCTCCCCCTTAAAGAATTTCGTCCCCGAAATTTCTCACCTGGGTTACTAAACAGCTCAGGATATTTCGTTTGCATTTCTTCCTCCACTTCCCAGGTTGCCTCTTCTACTCCGTGATTCCTCCATAGCACTTTTACCAAGGGAATGTTCTTATTTCTCAGCTCCTTAACCTTTTGGTCGAGTATTTGTACAGGTTTCTCCTCATAGGTCAGGGCTTCATCTACCTCTATCTCTTCGGGTCGTAGAATATGGGTTGGATCAGGATGGTACTTTTTGAGCATTGAGACGTGGAAAACGTTGTGGATCCGGGCTAAGCTTGAAGGCAACTCGAGACGATACGCCACACTTCCAATCCTTTGAAGGACTTTAAAGGGTCCTACAAATCTAGGTTGGAGTTTCTTCCCTCTACCCGCCGTAATACTTCGCAGTGGTGTAACCTTAAGGAATACTTGGTCTCCAACTTCGAACTCTAAATCTTTCCTCCGGTTATCGGCATAACTCTTCTGGCGACTTTGAGCGGTTTGGAGTCTTTGGCGGATTAGTTTAACCTTTTCTCGGGCATCCTCCATCCATGGAATGATTGTCGGATCTAAGGTTTTCTTTTCCCCTACTTCATCCCAATAAATCGGCGAACGGCACTTTCGACCATACAGAGCTTCATACGGTGCCATTTGGATTGACGAGTGGTAACTATTGTTGTAGGCAAACTCTACTAGTGTCATGTGTTGACCCCAATTACCCCCGAAATCCAAAATACAGGTTCGTAACATGTCCTCAAGGGTTTGAATGGTTCGCTCAGATTGTCCGTCGGTCTGAGGATGGTAAGTGGTGCTGAGGTTGAGTTTGGTTCCCAAGGTCTCCTGAAATTTCTGCCAGAATCTAGACACGAAACGTGGATCCCTATCCGAGACAATACCACAGGAATCCCATGCAGTCTCACAATTTCACTCATGTACAGTTGGGCCAGTTTGTCCAGAGAGTATTGCATGTTTATGGGTAGGAAATGGGCTGATTTGGTTAGTCTATCCACGATCACCCACACGGCATCGTGTCCTTTTTGGGTCCTTGGCAGGCCAGAAACGAAGTCCATTGTGATATTTTCCCACTTCCATTCAGGTATCTCTAGGGGTTGCAACAAACCAGAAGGTTTTTGGTGCTCCGCCTTCACTTGTTGGCAGACGAGGCAGGTGTGCACATACTGGGCTATTTCCCTCTTCATTTTGTTCCACCAATACAATTTCGCAACTCCTGATACATCTTATTACTGCCCGGATGGATCGTATACTTCGATCGATGGGCTTCCTCCAAAATCTCCCTTTTCAAGGTTTCGACCTCCGGCACCACTATTCGATCCCGATATTTCAATATCCCCTCAGAACTCGAACTAAAATCAGGTAACTCCCCTTTCTCCGCCTTGTCTCTCCACTTTTGAACCATCGGATCCTCTTTTTGGGCCTCTTTGACTCGCTCCAGGATAGCAGAGGTTATCCGGATATTGCCTAAAATTACCCTTTGACGTTCTACCCTAGGGCTCCACTCACTTATGGCTTCCAACATCTCCCACTCTCTGACCATTAACCCAGCTATTTGAGCCTTTCGACTCAAGGCATCAGCTACTACATTTGCCTTCCCCGGATGGTAATTAATGGTACAGTCGTAGTCTTCTAAGAATTCCATCCACCGTCGTTGCCTCATGTTTAGCTCTTTCTGGGAAAATAAGTACTTAAGGCTTTTGTGGTCAGAAAAAACCTCAAAGGTTACCCCGTACAGGTAGTGTCTCCACTTTTTCAGGGCGAAGACAACTGCGGCTAATTCTAGGTCATGGGTTGGGTAATTTTGCTCATGAGGTTTTAGTTTCCTAGAGGCAAAGGAGATCACATTTCTATTCTGCATTAACACGCACCCTAATCCTTCCCCAGAAGCATCGGTATACACAGAAAAACTATCATTTCCATTAGGTAGGGCTAGAATAGGGGCTACGGTTAACTTCCGTTTCAACTCCTGGAAACTACTCTCGCACTTAGCATCCCACAGAAAACGCCCATTCTTCTTGGTCAAATTGGTTAAAGGGCTAGCAAGTTTCGAAAAGTTTTTGATAAACCGCCGGTAATATCCAGCTAACCCTAGAAAACTACGGACTTCAGTGGGAGTTTCGGGTCGTTTCCACTCAGTTACCGCCTCTACTTTCGCCGGATCTACAGTAATACCCTCTTTCGAAATCACATGCCCTAAAAATGAAATTTTCTCCAGCCAGAATTCACACTTACTAAATTTGGCATACAACTGGTGATCTCTCAGGGTTTGCAAGACTACTCTCAAATGTTCCTCGTGTTCCTCTCGAGATTTAGAATAGACTAAAATGTCATCAATGAAAACGACGACAAATCGGTCCAAGAAGGGTTTGAAAACTCGATGCATCAGGTCCATAAAGGCAGCAGGGGCATTGGTCAAACCAAAGGGCATAACGGCAAATTCGAAATGCCCATATCGAGAATTAAAGGCAGTTTTGGGTACATCCTCCTTCCTAATCAACAATTGGTAGTATCCCTGACGGAGGTCTAATTTTGAAAAGACTACCGCCCCCTGTAGTTGGTCAAATAACTCATCGATGTGGGGCAGTGGGTATTTGTTCTTGATGGTTATATTGTTCAACCCTCGATAATCTATACACAACCTCAATGTCCCATCCTTTTTCTTCACAAACAGCACAGGGGCTCCCCATGGGGACCCACTCTCTCGGATAAACCCTCGCTCTAATAAGTCCTGCAATTGTAATTTCAATTCCTTAAGCTCGAGGTGCCATTCGATAGGGGGTTTTCGAGATAGGTGATGCTCCAGGTAGTAAATCGATCTTAAACTCTATCTCTCTTTCCGGAGGTAGGGTTACTAGTTCGTCTGGGAACACGTCTGGGTATTCACGCACAATAGGTACATCCTCTACCTTTAATTTATCGACGGGAGTATTTATAAGAAAAGCCAGGAACCCTTGCGCCCCTCTACTTAGCAGTTTCCTAGCTCTAATGCCCGAAATCAATGCAGATGAGGCAAGACTACCCCTCACGTCTAGCCTCAAAGTAGCTTCCCCAGGTATACGAAATTCCACTACTTTCCTCTTACAGTCAAGTTGGGCATCGTACTTGGCTAACCAGTCCATACCTAGTATGACATCGTACCCCTTAATGGCTAAGCTTACCAAGTTTCCCAGTAATTTCCTCTCTCCTACCCAAATCTCACAGTTCGCATACATTAGGCTAGTAATCAACCGTTGGGTTTCCCGTAGGGGTACTAACTTCCAAGTCATAAGGTAAACTAACAGGTTGTATATCAATGCCACACATGAAATCAGGATTAACAAAGGAATGAGTGGCACCGGGGTCAATCAAAATCCTAGCTAGCCGATGAAAAACAGGAATGGTACCTTCTACCACTCCAGAAGGGTCAGGAATTTGGTGTTGCTCCAGGGAGTAAACTCGAGCAGGCACTTTCGGTTTGGTCCCTTCTGGTTTAGGTTGGCTGGAGCTGGCTCTCGAAGACTGTGGGGTCGCTCTCTGCTCACGGGGCAACACAGGACAGGTAGCTATTTGGTGCTCCGCGCTCCCACAGCGCAGGCATTTCCGCTCTTTCCTCCAGCAATTGTCCTCAGTATGATTTGGTTTCCCGCAGAATCCACAAGGACCTCGGGAAACGGAAGCTGAACTCCCCTGCGAGGCGCTTCTCTGTTGGCCTCGTCCAACTGGTCCACCCCTCGAAGGCGTCCCTCTCGACGTCCCCGAAAACCTTCCTCCACCAAACCCTCGCCCAGACTTGGGAGGGTTACTCCGATCACCTTGACTAGAGCTACTTCCAGGGAACCCCCGCTTCCTCACCTGGAAGTTCCTGACTTGTAGCCTCGCGTTTTCTACCCTTAGTGCCTTTTCTACCGCCTCACTAAAAGTAGTGATCTGGGCGACGGCCAGATCTTTCTGGATCTCTACATTCAGCCCTTGGGTAAAACGCCGGATCCTCCGTTGCTCCGTTACTATGAGTTCGGGAGCAAATTTTGATAGGCGGGTAAACTGGCTCTCATATTCGGCCACTGATTGCGTGCCCTGACGCAATCTAAGGAACTCATCTTCCTTCTTCTCCTGGACCAACGGCGGGAAGTACTTTGCGTTGAATTCTCGGATGAAGTTCGCCCAGGTCCGTGGTGTGGCCTCTCTCTCCCACTTCGTGCGTATTACGTTCCACCAAGAACGTGCGGCTCCCTCCAGTTGAAAGACAGCAAAAGTAACCTGTCTTTCCTCCGAGTAGTGCAGGGCCGCAAAAATATCTACCATTTTCTCCAGCCAACGTTCGGCCACATCCGGATCAGGTCCTCCCAAGAATTTCGGCGGGGAGAACTTTTGGAACCTCTCGAGAGCTCGGTCCTCACTCTCAACGTGTTCCCCAGGGTTTCCAGGGTTATGGGCAGGATGCTGGCCCTGTTGCTCTACTACGTGGGCCAACAAGTCGGTTATTCTTTGGATAGCGGAGGCCACTTGGACGTTTGGGTCAACCCTAGGTTCAGGGTTAGGTTCATGTACAGGTTCCTGAGTACCCCTCTCAGTTGGAGTTTGTCTACTACCGCGACCACGGCCTCGACCACTACGAGTTCCTTCCATACCTTAAGTTCAAAATCTAGACCGAAACACGAGTACAATATCAAAATCGGAAATAAAAGGAAACAAGTAATAAGAACTGAACTTTAAACATCAAGATCAAGGCAATTAACACATAAGCATATTATACAAGTTGTACAGTAGCAGTCAACCAAATATATACAAACAATCCCGTGAAAGTAGCGGGGCAATCAAAACGCATATACAAAGCTAGGTCAAACAAAAGCAGCTAATAAATAGCTTTCTCCTAGCAAATCCCCACACGGGATCAAAACGCTGCTCAAAGGGCCTAACCTAGTTCGCTACGGAGCATACAGACTCTCCTCCGTTACTAGAACTAGGTGTACTCCCCTCGTCGGACGTACTCTCACTCGACGCCTCCCCATGCCTATTAGCGCCGACTACACCCTGAATGAGTGCCTCACACTCATTTATGATGCCTCCCGACCTATCTCGTACCACCCTAGTCACCCTCGTGAGTCGGTCGGTGGCTACCTGCAGTTGTCCTCTAAGAGCGTCAGTTCGCTCTTGCTCCTCAATCACATCATCCTCGAGCTCGCGGATTCGGTCCGCTTGCATGCGCATGACCCCTCTCAGCCTAACCATCTCGGTATGATCCCGAGCGGTGGCTCGCCTAAGTCGCCTACGCTCGTCGAGCACGGCGATGACTACTCGGTCTATATACGAGTAGTTTTGGCATCGGGCACAGCGGCGAGTCCGACTAGCGGCACTCCACCGGCGAATGGGTCCTCCAGGCCTCTCCTGGTAGTCCACCACACGAAAACGTCTCTGAGGTGGCACACCTCCACCCTCGGGGCTCGATGCAGCCATAACCTACAAAACGAGTAAAAATCCAAACCTTAGATGAAGTAATCACACTTAATGGCGCCCTAATACAATCCAAAAGGTACTAGAACCAACTTTCTAACTTGCCCAAGTTATTTCTAACCTAGGCTCTGATACCACCTGTGACAGCCCCACCTCCCCCTAGGGCGTACCCTAAGGGTTAGCGAACTGCCTGCCCAGCTCTCGCCAGGACTACTAACGGTCACATACATGCAATTCTAAACGTTTCGGAAAGTAAACCAACCAGTAAGGTTGACAACAAGCGCGCAAAACGAAAATAAAAAAAAACGGAACGAACGCGTCCCAAACATGACTAAACTTTAATTAAGCATAACCAAGTACATTTCCACGAAAGTACATCATATATATGAGAAAATAGATACACATAACCCACTCTAGGGTTTCCAATTCAAAATGAAATGTTCAAGTCCCACATTAGGGTTCCTAAAGTCGAGGAGCTATACAAAAGTACAAAATAATGCCTAACTAGCTCTACTCGCTTCACAAACTCAAGGTTTCCAAAAGAATGCCCTGTAAGGAAAACAAAAGTACGAGTGTGAGCTTTCGCCCAATGAGGTACTAAAAGTCATGCATTCAAAGCGCACGAAGTAGTCATGCTCAGTTACACACCACGATCAACCATAGAAGAAAATACTAAATCAAGTTCAAAAGGAAAGGATACGGGTGGCTCTCGGGAGCCAATTTCCCCTTGCAACACTTGATCATATCTCGTTGACCCTCCGTCAACGCTCAAAAGACAAGTACGACCGTAGATCCCCACTTTACTCCCAATACCTTCCACCATACTTTCCCCTACCGGGCCCGAACACCTCACAGTAATAAGAGGGGTAATACTCGAGTATACCATAAGGTCGAGGAGCGAACGCTCCACTCGACAAACAGTAGCCTTACGGCTCGCTACCTAATCGACCGGCCCTTGCCGGCTCGACTCGATAACGGCCATTAAGGCTTGAGCTCAGTTTTCACAGTGGAGTCGTAGGGCTCACACCCAAAACGACATAAAGCCAAGCATGAATCAAATTCACCAATATACAGTTCAATCACACATATGCAGTGAGCAGTTATACACATAAGAGGACGAGAGCGATCAAGTACACTCTCGCCTCGAACACAGCAATCACAGTTAATCAAGGAATCAATCGCACGGCCAAGTAAACACAAGTCATGCAAGGTACACTCACCACTTAAGCAAGCAAATCACAAGTTTTCGCCCAACGGGTGTCCGGAATCACCGGCTCGACCTACAAGAAACAAGAACTCCCATTGATACTCGGATACGAGTTAAACGTCTCTTCATGAATCACGCAAGTTAAAGTTCAATTATAGCTAACAATGGAAAATACTTCGATTTTTAAGGCTAAAAGTGTAACAAACTCTCAAACCTAAGAGGAAAAAGGAAAGTAAGAAGAATTCTAGGAAAACAGGATTTTCCAGTTTGCGCACTCTTATTGGAAAAATCATATCTCACAAGTCTTAAGTCCAAAATTGATAAACTTTACACCGTCGGAAAATACACTCAAAGGGGTATAATTACTTAGAAGACATGTTTACAAGATTCAAATCACAAGTTAGTCAAATTCCAGCCTCAAGTCGCGGCATCGTCCAGTCAAAGACAGAACAGGTACGTAAGTTCAGTCAAGTTTGGAAAATCACCATAAATCACACAGACAGAATTAGGGTCTGAAATTTTCACGGTTGTAGCCCTAGGAGTCTAGTTTAAAACACAACAAACGGAACTTAATTCCGATATTCCTACATCGAGTTATAACAGTTTTCCCCAGACTGCCCAGGAATTCCTGCGGAAATTTTGACAGCACTTCCCCTAATTCCATCTTTTCCATCCTACAAACAACACCAAAATCATCCAATTCAATCACAAACTAGCCCATAAACCGTCATTAGGGTCACAATGCCCCTCATTTACAACCAATTGCACCTAAATCAAACAATTATAGAAAAGCCCCAAATTTCCCAAAACCCTAAACTGAAATTTTGTGCAAAGCTGGAAATTTCCGCAATTTATCGAAATTCACACATAAGAGCTCCATTTGGCTCATTATTAGACCATCCAACCAAAGCTAACTACCATGAACAATATAAAACAGAAAATTCCTCAAAAATCAGAAATTTACACAACCTCCAAATAAATCCACAAATCATCCATAAAACATGCTAATAAGCTACCATAGGCCACTAATTAAGCATTAATAGGATTAAAAAGAAAGTTTTCAAGCACAATACCTCAATCACCAAGAAAGCTTGAAGCTTAGATGCCTAATCACCAAAATAGCTCCACCCACCCACTTCAATCTACCTTAGTAAGAAATTTCTATGGAGAAATTGAAGATTTCAATGGTTGATTTTCAAGATTGAGCAAGAATTGGAAGATCAAAGATGGAGTTTTCTCTCTTTTCTTTCCTCACCAAATTCGGCCAAGAAGCTAAAGAAATGAAGATGATTTTGGTCAATTTTAACCTTTTGGTAAAGGTGGTCAAATGGTAAGAAAGTTCCAACCAATGAGATCGCGACACGTGTCACATTATTAACTTCATTCCTATCATCTTGTCTCCATGGTTAATTCATCTAGGTAACCTCTAATCATCTACTAGCACCTAGTAATTAAATCTCAGTATGCGAAACTGGACCTAATTGGTTGAATTTCTCTCACTTAATGCACTAGCGGGTCCCACGTGCACTATTCAGTTCAAAATTTTCGAAAATTGACTTTTGCTAGAAAAATATTCTAAAAACCCTATTTACTCATAAAAATGTCCAGCATATTTTTAGAAGCAAGAAAATGTGGGAAACGGGTGCAAACAAATAATTAAACCTAGAAATAAAGGAAAATTTACGGGTTCTCACAAAAAATATGGAGTACCCAATTCCATGCCATCTTTCTTAAAAAATCTGTTTCCAAGAACAAGAATCATTTAATCCCCATGGCAATACTAATTAATCTGTTTTAAGTCTGTCAAAGAAAGTATGAAATCCAATGAAAAAGATGAAAACTGGTGTCAAACGCTTGCACTAAGAATTACTCGTTGCTACATAGAGGAGCTTCCTACATGCATGTGAGGCTATTTATTCCTGGTCTTTTCTAAACTTTACATAGTGGAGCCTCATGAACTCGTTTTGCAGTATATTATGATTGATTTGACTCAAATCATATGGAATGCATTTTATGTTAGGCTTGGACTAACCCTTTTGAGTTACTACCTAATGATTCTCAATCGATGCATTAAAATTATTCAGATTCAATGAAAATGCTTCCAATTTTAGCTATGGTGGAAGTGAAAGTGCCAAGGGAAATAGAAACACAGTAGCGTATAGCATAGTAGCTTCTGGAAACCTTAAGAGTTATGTTTTACAGCTTTTTCATAGTTTCCAGATTTTCGGATAATAAGCTGATTATTTTTGTTCTTAGTCTTGAGTTGTCCAGCAGTGGCATGATATCACAAGTTAACTACAATTATTTTTGGGTTCTTCCATTGTGACATTAATGTCTAAATGCAGGTGATCAGATGGTTTTCTTCATCCTTAATGTGATCGAGGTCATTGGTTTGCTAATGACATTCAAACCGTTCCTAGTGCTTCCTGAAGATGATGTTTCCAACAGAAAACATGAGACTTCAGAAGAGAGCAGATAGTCACATTTTTGGACTGGTGGAACTGGCTTTCATCCATTAACATAGTTTTGCATTAGGTAAGACGGCTAAACATTGTTAAGAAGTCTCTAGTGCTGTTGAACTTTGTTAGCTGGAATAATTTTGAAAGGAGAAACCCATGCGTCCGTGTCATTTTCTTGCCAGGAAAGAAATCCATGCCACAATACACCCGAATTGGCTTGAGTTGGGTGAAATGAACAAAGAGAAGCTGGAAAAACGTGTTTCAGAGACTATGTTCAGTTTCAAATATGGTTAAGAAAATTTTGGATGGTGTGCCTTGAACAGTCAGTGGTGGAGTTGACGTAGTTTCGTTTTTCTTCCATTGACTGTAAAAACAGTGATGCCTATGATGTTCAAATAGATATTGCTATTAGTCCCTCATAAAGAATGAAAATATGTTGCACAGAAACTTTTCGTTTTCTTTGCTAAATATATGGTTGAAGCAATTTGAACATTTGTTTCCTTAACTACGAAATGTATATTTCTTGTCAAGGTCTTCTCCTGTTGGTATACTTCAATCACCTATGAAAATTGGTAATTGAAAATTTCAACTAAATTTCTAGTCATGCTAAGCACTAAAGTTAAAAAAATTACAAAATCTCTACCATATTTTTTAGCAGGGATAAAATCACTAAAGTCGGTTGAACTTTGCTCCTAGTTGCACTTTATTCTTATAAACTCCGTTAAATAGACATTGTACGCCCCCTTCCTTGATATTTTACAACAAAAGGGCCTCTTTAATGTTAATTATTTTATGTTTCTTTTTCTCCTTTCTCATTTGTCGCTTGTCGCGTCCTATTTTTTTGAAATAAAAGAAATGGCATTTAAAAATGAGTATTTGATTTTAGAAAATAAAGAAAATTGGCTAACTGGAACTTTAAATAATGCGATGATTTGAGTCTAAAATATTAGTCTAAAAAGAGTTTTAAAAAAAAAAGAGAATTGCCACTTAGTATCGAATTTCGGTGTATCAAGTATATTTTAAATAAAAATAATTAAAACCCTTTTAGACTACTCCAAATCTTTGAAAATAAGAGAAAAGAGTTCGGGGATTAGAGTTCGGGGGTTACAGTTGAAGAAAGGGAAGATAAAAATTTGATCGAAGGCACCGTTTCAATCTAACCAAAATTAGTTACAAGATTTAGTCAAAAATTTTCTTAATCTAACCTACAAAATTTATCATATTTGGATGCTTCTATATAGATGCAAATCTAGATCTAGGAAATATCGAGAGGGACGAGATGTCTCTTTAAAGTGTAATTGGTGCAAATTACATTAATTGTAAAGTCAAAAAATAATCTCTTGAAAAAGTCACGAATATGTAAAAAATGATATTCAAAAAAAGAAATTATAATATATAGATATATATATATATATATATATATATGATCTAAAAGAGGGAATGCAACATAATGGGTACGGGAGACTAAGATTCGTAATTCAATTTTCCTTTTTATAGAGGGGTAATAGTGTGTTAACGCTAAAAGTCATACTCATCCATTTCCCATATTCGAAGACAAGCAAATGAACTAACTTACTTCTAATTTCCTAAAATGAGGTGTAATTTTAAATGATATAATTCAAACATATAGAGGGTAAGGGAATAATAGTAGAGAAAATATCATGCAAATGAAAATAACCAAAAAATTAAAAAACTGCGTGAGATGCAATAAATGTCACACCAAAGTATGAATCTAGCGTATTTATGGCTTAAAGGGTCTAGTATTAGACTAGTCCATTTCTACAAGTTCTCACTAGCATTAAACTAGTGAAAAATCGAGAAGAAAAGGCACAACTAGTATTGGACTAGTGTGGTGATGTCATACGCTTATTATAAATAAACAAAGCATATAGAGCATAATTAAAACAAATAAATACATAGAGCACATAGGCATAATATATAGATGCGAAATCCTAGAAAAAATAAGCAAACATGGAAGCACATAAACACACAAGCATGCAAGCAAATAAAACCTAACTATTACATTTGGGAACCCTATTTACAATTTAAAAGGGGAATTTTGGAAAAATAATAAACCTATCTATTACATTTATCTAACTAAAACATTTCTTGGAAAAAAAATAAAAATAAAAATAAAAACTATCTATTACATCACCTATCTAAATACATTTTTTTGGAAGGGTAAAACCTATCTATTACAATTTGACATTTAAATACTCCCAAATCAACATAAAAAATTAAATAAATGAAAGCTTATTATTTTAAAAGAAAATGTAAACATATACCAAATTCACCTTATTATTTTAAAGAAAATGTAAATAAACATAAAACAACCAAAATTTACAAATTAAATGCTTAAATGAAACACAATTAACAATTAAAGGAAAGAAGCAATTATAATTGAGAAACCAAAAACGAATAGGGACTAAATTGCAAATATTAGAAAGTTTTTGGGGTCAATTTAGAATTTTTAAAAGATTAAGGGTTAAAATTTAAGAAACTATAAAGATTAGTGACCAAAATACAATTAAATTAAGGGTCTAAATGAAATAAATCTAAAATTTTTGAGCTACAATCAAATTACTCAACAGATTAGGGGCTGAACTACAAAATTCGGTTTCTGACTTGGGCAAAGCAAACGAAATTGGGCCATTTATTTAGTAAATTGGGCGGGCTACTCTAGCCCAAAATAAAGACACAAACTAATCCACAAAAAAACCAAGCAACCCAAAGAAATTTAAACAAACTTAGATATTATAAAAACACTGGGCCTAGATCTAAAGTCCAGACGAAACCCAAGCTAAAAAACAATACCAGCCCACTCTTAAACCCAACTACAAATAAATAAAACCCCAATCCTTTATTTTCTCTTTCTCTTTTTTTTTTCCTTTCTTCTTTTTTTCTTTCTTCTTCTTTCTTTTCTTCTTCTTCCCTCTCCTTCTTCTTCTCTGGCAGATTGAAGCTCCAGCAACCGGCAGCCACGGCAAACGCTAGAGACATCTCCGCCGCCGGATTGCTGATCGCTGGCGAATTCTCCGGTTACAAAAATTTACCAAAATACACTCCTCTACTTGATTTTTCGCATAGAATTCATTTCCGACCTTATTTTTAACAAAAAAAAAAACTATTGAAAAGTGCTCAAAAGAGCAAATTACAGCCGATTTTTGTGTTTTTTTAAAATCATTCAAATATTTACCAAAAATTATAAAATCTATATCAAAACACCCCTTGTAATTTCTACAATACAACTATGACATTAAATTAACAAAAAAAAATCCAATTTAATTTGTTTCTCATTTTGGCATTTTTTCAAACATTTTATATGCATAAACAAAGCCCATTTCTCTTCCCTTAATCTCATTCATGGCTTATCCCAAAACTTCAGCAACACAATAACAACAACAAAACCAGCAAAAGCAAGAGAAATTAAACACCATACATGGATTTAATATGATAAAAAAAACTGAAAAATTACCTCAATGAATGTAGTAGCCTTTAACCGTTTGTTGCTTGCATTCTTTTTGTGCTTAACTTGAGGGAGCCGAGAGAGATGAGAGAGACTTAGAGTTGTTATTAGTTTTGTGATGGTGTGTGTTGTTGTTGTTATGAAATTGAGAAGGGGAGAGGGAGAAGGGAGCTGAGAGTTAGAGGGAGATGTTGAGGGGTTGGGTGTGTAGTATGTGTTGTGAATTTTTGGAGGACAATTTTCTTGAGAAAAAAGGGGAGAGAGCGGAGAGATGTGAGGGGTTGAGGGGAAAGTTGGAGAGATTGTTAGTGTTGTGTCTTGAGGGAGTGAATTGGGGGAGAGAGAGTTGAGAGTTGTCTGGGAGGAATTGTCTTGAGAGCAAAAAAAAAAAAATGACCAGCCTAGTGGGAGAATTGGTTGTTGAGACTTTATGGGACCAAAAAATTCTAAAATCTAGAATTGATGGTTAGGATAAAGCAGGATTATGTGGTCCATTTCCCTCCCTTTGATCCATTTTTGGTTGGTATTAAAGCATAGAATTTGGATGATGAGTTGTCCTTGTACTATTCAAAACTTGGAGAGAAAGAAAAGGAGGAAAAATCCATCCAAAAAATTATCCCAAATTTCCAGCTATTCTATATTATTACTAGTTCGTTGCATGAAGAAGGAGAAATCACGCACCTGCACTGCACGTGCGCTTGAAACCACAAATTTTTTTTTTTGCACAAACCTACAAAACAAAAATTAAAATAATCATTCAAGTAATTTAAGTGAAAAATAGCACACTTGAAATTAAGAAAAAATTGGTGTCTACATCCCTCTTCTTTTAAAAGAAAAAAATCTTCGTTTTCTCATGTGAAAACTACTTTCTTCTCTTTGCTATTATTGCCATATATTATTTTTAAAAATTCTAAAACCTAGAATTGATGGTTAGGATAAAGCAGGATTATGTGTCCCATTTCTGTCCCTTTGATCCATTTTTGGTAGGTATTAAAGCATAGAATTTGGATGATGAGTTGTCCTTGTACTATCCAAAACTTGGAGAGAAAGAAAAGGGGGAAAAGTGTATGTTAGTTATGCTATGACAAAGTGTATGTTAGTTATGCTGATAGAATATTGTATAGAGTATTTAAATTACTTTATCTAGAGTTTAGAATTAAATTAATTTGTGACAAAAGTACAAAGAAGTAGATCATAATGATATAACAATGTATAATTGACTATACATAATAAAAAAATAAATAAAAGTACTAGTTACTTTGTTTATTTGGTATATACTTCTACATATTAGATAATTTAAAAAGTTCTACTTTGTTAATATCTATTTAAATAGATAAATTGCTAGTTATATACACTTTTGATTACATAATATCTTCTCTTGCTACATAGTTTGCCATGAATTTTATAACAGTAGACGTTAATAAATAAATAAATAAATTTTAACAAATATGAAACTATAAGGAAAAGAAAACTATATATATACTTTTTGTTTTCGGTGTAAATTTCCCGGTGTCCATTGACTACATTGGGTCTTGAGTAATCAAAGAATTGAGAAATTAAGAGTAATGAAAGAATCGGGACACCGCATTGGGTCCTATGTCCTGAGCAATCAAAGAATCGAAGAATCAAGAGTAATCAAAGAATAATCAAGAAATTGAACATTGTTGAACTGCTATTAGAGGTAGTTCTCTTGACATTATTTTCTCTTTCCATAGGATTTGAACTTGAAACTTTACTTTTTTTTTTAAAAACCGCCAATCAAACGAGGCAGGTAGGCCTGGTTCCCCACTTTATTAAAAAATATCCAAGATTTCAATGAAGAGAGGGGGACAAAAACCTTATCTCCGAATAGAGAATGAAAGTTACAAAAACTTTGCATGTCTAATGACAACAAGCTTTTAGTTTGAAATGGCAAAGAAGAAACCGTAGTAAACAACGAGAAAGAACCACGCACATTACCATAAGAAACGAGCAAATTAGCTATTGTATTCACTTCAAGATAACAAGGACTAAACCAATGATTCCTTGGAATAACAGACTGAATCGCACGAATGACTGGACGAATAGAAGCTAGAACCCCATAACCACCACTTAAACAATTAATAAGAACTAAACAGTCAGACTCAATGATTAAATAAGTAATGCCAATTTGATGCCCTAACTAGAGGCCTAAAAGAACCCGCACACGACTCAGCTTGTAAAGCATCTAAAGGACAAAAGAAATCTACAAAGGCCAAAATAAACTTCCCACAGGAATCTCTAATCACCCCACCATCTCCACTACCTCGGATTGTAGAACAACCATCCGTGTTTAACTTAGAGAAACCATCCATAGGACATACCCATTTCACCAAAGTAGATGTTAACGACCTCCAAACAGAAGTCAGAGAATCAAGAACTCCCGCCCAATGAAATGGCAAAATAGCAATATCCGGGAACTGCACATGAATCAACAATCGCAACTCATTGAAAATCAGATAACGAACTTGTTTAGCTGATATACTGTGACCCTCAAATCGAGACATATTTCTAGTCCTCCACAAAAACCATAAAATGAGTAATGGTAATGTCCTCAATAACCAGCGTTGTACCCTACCTTTAACTGGGAACAGCCAACATTTATAGCATCGTGACTAAATAGCACCAAATGATGAAGAAATACCTAGCAACTTCTCAAAAAACTCCCAAGTCGAATTTGCAAACTGACCAGTAGGAAAAACATGTTGTACCGTTTCTAATTGAGTAGAAGAGCAACATTGACATTTGGAGGGTTCATGAACCCGAAACTTCATAAGCACATCATCCACAGGCAGCTGTACATTTAACAATCTCCGCATAAAAATCTCCACATAAAAAAGGACAATTTCAGAGGAATTGAGGAGTGCCAAATATAACTGAATGTCCAATATGCAGACTTCAATGAGAAATCCCTAGAAGACTCCAACGGCCAAACTAATTCATTTGGATCAGTCCCAAAACAAAAAGAAGGAACAATTCACTTCCTCTAAAATTTCTGAGGGAAAAGAAGCTAAAGCTAAAACATCCCAATGATCAGCTTGTACAAACTCAGAGACCCTAGCATCTGAAGCCAAATTTGGATACTCCCACGCCAAATTTGGATACTCCCACGCCAATTATCCCACCAGAAAGCAACATTTCCCCTAGACAATTCCATTTTATCCATACCTCCATTGTAAAGCGAACCCCAAACATACGTTTACAACTAGTGGAAAACTTTGTTGAAACTTTAACTTGATTGGGATATAAAACTCCAACATACCTTTCCCTCATGAACTGTGCCCAAAGAGACAGCCCACATCTAAACATCCACCATAGTTTATAGGAGAAAGCCTCAATGATTGCCTGAAAAGAACGAAAACCTGCTCCCCTTTCCTCCACAGGGAAGCATAATTTTTTCCAAGAAGTCTAATGCCTTTTAAAACCAAACTCCAATTCACCCCAGAAAAACCTTGCAAAAGTATGTTCCAGCTTAGAAATTACTCCCCTAGGAGGCTCCAAAACTGCCAACATATGAATAGGGATTGAGGACAAAACATGTTTGATAAGAATAGCACGAGCACCCATCAACAACCACTGACCTTTCCAGGAATTTACGCGGTTTGAGACTTTGTCCAGCAAGCCATTAAACAGTGCTTTCACCCTTCTCCCAGCATACAAAAGACAACCCAAGTAAGTAACTATAAACTCTCTAAATGAAAACCCAGTTACTTGAGCAATCACTTTCCGGCATGCCATTAAGACCTTCTTCTTTTAGTAGCATTCACCAGCTGCCCCGAAACCCTCTGATAATTATCCAGTACTTCCAGAACACATGATAAGGATTGCTTACCACCATTGCAAAAGATAATGATATCATCGGTATATGCAAGATGCGTTAATGTAGAACATCCCCGAGCAACAAAATACGGAGCAAAGTACGGATTACCCAACAATGTATTCAAACTCCTAGATAACACCTCAGCCGCAATAATAAATAATGTCGGAGATAATGGGTCCCCTTGACGCAAGCCTCGAGAGAACCTAAAAAATCCACAGGGTTTATCATTAACCAGAACAAAAATGACAAGAGAAGATAAGTCTCCAAATCATGTCTAACCACATCTCCCCAAAACCGAACCTTTGCATGACTTGAATTAGGAAAATCCAAGAAACACGATCATATGCTTTTGCTATATCCAGCTTTAAAGCAACATTGGACCCCCTAACCTTTTTCCCTAACATAGAACACATCTCCAAAGCCAATAAGATGTTATCAGAAATCAGTCTAACCTTCACAAATCCACTCTGCTGAGGCAAAATTATCTTAGGTAAAATTCCCTCCCAACGAACCACCAATAATTTAGATATAATGTTATTCACAAAGTTACATAAACTGATTGGTTTGAAAAAAGAAAAGAAGAGGCACCTGTGGTCTTAGGAATGAAGGCTAGCAATGTAGATGTACATCCACAAGGTAACTCAGCTCTAGCAAAGAAATCACATACAGCCCAATAAACATCACCTCTCACTATATCCCAACAAGAAGTGAAAAAGGAACTAGTAAAGCCGTCTGGACCCGAATAACTCTCACCATTCATTTGGAATTCAACAGCCCCAACCTCTTTCTCCGTGGGAATCGCTGAAAAGACACATTATCCTGATCAGAAATAACCAAAGGAATGACTTCTAATAATGAATAATCCAACTGTGAATGATCGAATTAAGTTAAAATTCTAGAAAAAAATTAACTGCGCCATTTCTTCAATCTTATATAGGTCTTTAATCCATTCCTTGTTATTATCCTTCATTCTATGAATATAAGTGTGCACCCTCCTTTTCTTAACTTGGGCATGAAAAAACCTAGTGTTAGCATCTCCTTCCTTCATCCATTGAATACATGATTTTTGACGCGAATAGCTTGCCTCCCGCAGAAGAGCCAAATTAAGATCACACCGCACCTGGATAAGTTGGTTCTAAACCTCCTCCGATGTATTCACCTCCAAGGAACATTCCAATGTCTGGACATACTCTTCAGCTTCCCGGACGCGATCAGTAACATTCCCAAAAACATCCTTATTCCATAACCATAATGCCTGCTTAACAGATTTCAACTTAGCAAGAAGAACTTTAACAGGCGACCCTTACATTGCACATCCCAAGCTTTATTAACCACCTTATGCAAATCATCATGTGACTTCCAAAAATCTAAAAAACGAAAGCTCTTAGGGACTACGTCCGAAGCAAGAGAGTAAGTTATTAACAATGGAGAATGATCCGAAGCAACTCGGTTCAAATGAGACATTGAAGTATTCACCTTTAAATTCAACCACTATTGATTCACGAGAACCCTATCCAAGCACTTCCAAATTCTGGCCCTACCCAACCTATTATTACACCAAGTAAAGTTCGCCCCTGAAAAACCCAAAACCGTCAAGCAAGCAGCATCAATAAAGTTCAGAAAAACTCCGCCTCACAAAAATGAAACGAGCGGCCACCTTTTTTCTCGTTCGCACCAACAATGACATTAAAATCTCCCAAAAAATTGTTGGATCAACCTTTTGATTCAACATTAATAGCTGCTGCCAAAGCACCTCCCGGTCATCAAAATCACAAAAAGCATGAACAAAAACTACTAAGAAGGAATAGTGAAATAAAGTATGGGTAATCTGCAACGCCGTGAATTGATCTGATGCGGCAAGAATAACACACCTATAATCAATATCGCAAAAAACACAAATCCTACCCTCATCATTAGAAAAAGCATACGGAAAACCTAGCTTTCTTCTAACAATATCAAGATGATCTTGACCCACCATAGGCTCACATAAAGCCAGGAATGAAATCTTATGCATGTGCTTCAATTTCTTCAAATGAACTATAGTAAGAGCGTTATCCACTCCTCTAGCATTCCAAAAAATTGACTTAATCATTAAGTATGAACCCGAGAAGTTTTGGGAGGTGAAGCACCTTTTTTCCTCGAACGACGACTAGTAACCTGGTGCCATTCATCCGGATTCTTCAACCCATCCAACCACCGTCGCAAATCCTCCAAAGACATACCCCTGGAATTATCAGTCTTACGGGGAGACAAATTCAGATTGGCCACCAATTCATTTTGCTAATTAGCTACTTCTACGCAAACCTGCTCCACCAGCTTTTCCTCAGATGGTTCACAATTACCAACAAATTGATCCAAGGCCGAATCCGAAGCTCTAACACCAACCACCGAATAGTTGCTTGCACCTAAATCCCTAACAATATCAATGTCAAATTCCTGGACAACCCGTTAAGCCAGCTTTTGGATAATATGGCCAGCAGCAGAACCTATCGCCTCATCCACCAGAGCCGATACAGTTGAAGATACCACACGAGGCTCTGGGAAATTTAGAGATGATGGCTGGGCAAATAAGTCAACAGGAGCAGGTTCTGCAACCATGACAGCAGAATCCGTAGTAATTGCCAACTTATAATGCTCTAAAAGCGCAGGAACACGATCTATGGCAATTCGGGAACCAGAATGCAAATTCTCCAACCCATCAGATTGACCCACCAACGGAGCCTTATCCTCATCCGGATCAACATTAGTATTAGATTTAGAACCAAAAACCTCCTTGTTCAGTCCACCATCCAAGCCAGGAAAACTTGACAGCCCCACACCTCTTGAATCAGCAACAAACATAGCTGTAGAAACTTGTGAAACCTGCGGAAGGGATGATTGTACAACTTGATGAACCTGAGTTGTTGAAACCTCATTCACCTTCCTTACCCACAACTCCTTATCAGGCATCCCTGGATCCATATCAGATTTCTGCCGAGCCACCAGCTTCGAAAGACGCAGCTCTGAATTTTTCATGCAACATTGCACTTCATCATGTCCCAAATATTTCGAGACCAAACACGTAAGAAATCTGCTTCGCTATGGAGTTTAATTAGAACGTGTCTAAAATCCAAAAGACCAATTGAGACAGAGTCTTTCAAATCAAGGGCTAAGAAAAACTTGCGCAAATTTGGCATTGAAGGCCGACCTTTAGAGAATTTCCCTACCATGGCAAAACGAAAAGGAGAAGAAATAGCTGATATATCAGCAGCATTAAAGACAACAGCCGGCTTCCCGCGATGAGTAGTCATAGTAGCATGAACTTGTAATGAAGCCAGCGAAAAATTCTTAGCAAACAATTCAGAGAACGACTTTTTCTTAAATGTAGGAGGTGAAGAAACAGGATACCCCTAACCCTTAGGTGAGAGGGCAGCCTCAGCTGCCATGAACAAAATAGAACCCTAGAGAGGAAAACCCTAGCGAGAGAGCCCGAAACTTTACTTAAAACATATCAAGTTCCTTGCCACTTAACCTAACAACCATTGGTTTAAAAATTACATTATTATAAGCATCAATTAGTAATATTAATAGAAAACAAAAGAAATAGTCATATGTGAGAAGTGAAATAAAGGAAAGAAAAAAGAAAGTAGTATAAAAAAACAAATTAATGAATAAAAAATGGAGAAAAACAAAATAATATAGCAAGGGGTAGAATTGGAATAAAAGTTTATGCATGATATTACTCGCTAGTAAAAGAGTTAAGAGGAATATTTACGTTTTTTTCACTTTTAAGTCCTTTTTTTTTTTTTCAAAATGAAAGGTGAACTACCAAAGCTGCAAAAACAAATAACCTTCCAGTTCAATCAAATGCCAAAATAATACTACTAATGGTAACCAAATTGAATCCTAAAATGGCGAAAATCAACTGAACGCTTCTATGGCAAATCCTCCAAGTAGAAGAACATCATCTTCTTCATCTTCATCATCACCTTATTCTGGCAGTAATTACCTGCTTCCAATTTCAGATACCAACAATAACAACAACCAATTTCAATCCCAAACCACTGCAGCTACAGCTACAATTAGACTAGTAAATTCCATCAAAATCTTGCTCAGAAAACCCCATGCTTTCCCTTTTCTCCTTTCCATTTTCCTTTTTCTCACATGGGTTTCCCTCAGAATCCAGCATCATCAGCATCCTAGGAGTGATTTCAACACTTGGGCTCTGAAATTGGGCAATAAGGGTAAAGATGAGGACGCCAATCTTGTGAGGTTTCACTCCATGTCGTCCTCTATTGTGAAAGATAAACGTGTGTGGTTTGTTGATCCTGTTTCTCTCGGTCTTCAAGCTGGCATTTCAGGTCTGAATATATTTCTCCATCCCTCCCAAAAACCGCCCCAATTTTTTGTTCAAGGTGCAATATATGCAGCACGATGTACGAGACTTTTACAAATATGAATCTGTTACTGTTAAACAGGGGGAGCAACGAATTGTGCTTCGGTTCACATTGGTGAGATCCGAGCTGGGGGAGTAAGGGGGAATCATAGACACCATTCTTGCAATGAGACATTTGTTATTTGGGGAGCCAAAACCTTATTTAGGGTGAGTTTTAAGTTACTAATTCATATCATTTGTCTAATTCACTGTGTTTCACTTACTGTGTGTTTCATTGTAAAGCCTATCCTATTTTCCTTGAGCATAATAGTTTCAAGAAAGTTATTATTTGGCTTGTGGAAATTCATCAGTTAGGAAATTCTCTCAAGTTATAACCAAAAAGGCTGGTTTCTTTCACTTCTTTTTTTTTTGGCGTTTTTATCAGCTGGGATTTGTCATTAGTTTTCTATAAAAGAGTAGATATCCTATAATTCTGCCATTTAGCCAAAAAAAAAAAGAATAGCTTTTGGAGCTTGAATTTTGCTGCTTATTGATTTTAAGCGGTCAGTGCTCATAGAGAAACTATAGAAAGCTTTGTATACTAACAGAGAGTTTACGCTGGAGAGGATTGTTCTTCTTTTTGTAGTATTTCTTAGACTAGTGGGACTGAATGGGAGGGTAGTTGCAGAAGTATGTCTAGAACATTTATAATATGCATTTTTGGGTCTTAGATGGTTATGGGTTGCTAAAAGCCTGCATGACTAAAGAGGTGCAGCAGCTTTAATTGTTTCTCTGGTGCCGTTAATTTGTATTTGATCAAAGTCTTTTCCCTGGAATTTGTTCTTGCCTCAAATAGTACAGAAGGGAGAAGAAAATTTGCCATTTGATTTTGACGACATGTAATATGTCATAATAGAATTGCCAGCAATAGTTTCTGTTTGCATAAACAATTGAATTTAATTTGAGGCCAATGACACAGTTTGGGCATTCTGATTCAAGGAGGTCAACTATTTCTATTGCTTCATAATTAGATTGAATACTATATCTCAAAAAAAAAAATCTTTTTCTTCTTTTCTTTTTCTTGTCTAGTCTTCCTTCCTCAAGCCACAAATTCACAGACTCCGCTTGGCATAATTTTCTCTATATTCTTGTATTTTAAAGGATTACTTACAAAGTAGAGGTTAATACTTGGGCTTTTCCTCTAGCTCTAAGTATATAGAGAAGGTGAAACACAGGAGTCTTGATGCATCAGTCATTGTGGTGCAGCTCAAGTTAACATGAAATTAGGAGCATGCTGGAGAGAATCACTTAAAAACCAATCTTACTTTTCCCTCTATTGATCTTTTATTTAGTTTTGTCATTTGGGGAACTGATCAACTTTTTTTGAACAAAGTGGATAGCCTAACTTTTATGAAGTTTAATATGTGCCCTAGCAAGACATCTTACAAATTCTGTAGTTTGTTTGTGCCTTAGCACCAATCAAGTTTCTCCAACAAGCATTTGCTGCAGTATTTATGTTTGTGTGTAACATTATTCCAACTGTGGTTTATTATATGTTCAACAGAGAACTGTCATTTCCAACTGTGGTGTTAAGAGTTTCTTTAATTATTTTTTTTGTCAAATAAAGATACTGGTAAGGACTATTGTTTTCTGTGGGGCGGTAAAGACATAAAGACAAATCAGTGCACACTTGAAATCAAGCTGTGAGTACTGATTTTGTCATTTGCCATTCGAGGATACATGATTTGGCTTCAAAAATTAAACATTTTCCAAGATTGAGGGGGGTTGTCATTTTCACTTGACTAGTTGAATTCATATTTAAAGTTCGCACATTTACTTTATGTTTTGCTTGAATCTGAAACTAGACTAAACCATGCTGATGCCCTAGCTGGGACTACTGGGTTTACTAAACAAGTCAACTCTAAGATTCAGTTCACTGAGATCATCTTTTTTTTCTAAAAATCCTAGTTTTATAGTGCATGCACTTACTTTTTCTATGAACTACAGCTAAAAGAGCTCGTCTTTGGGCTGATCGCTTAATATGGTTATTATTCTTCTGATTGATAGCATCTGACTTTTATTGTCAAATAAGCCCTTTTAGAGTTGACTTGTATAGATATATAACGAAAAACACTTCAAAACATCAACACAAACAAATCTGGAACTTAAGATTTAGCCAATAGGCTTTAACATTTTGCACCAAGGCGGTAGAGGAACTGATAACATGCATGCTTAACATTGCATACTAGAGAACTGCTCTCAAGCTCTTATTTGCAGCACAACATGCAATTTGTTGGTTGCGTGCTCAAGTTACTTTCATCAGCTTAATTTGCTGGATCCTGAATTTCTCTCTTTTACACCTGTAATGCCATCTGATTGGTGCTGTCATCTATCCATTTGTTCTTCACTTCTTCTTCCTTCACTCTATTAGTTAAATCTCAACATACAAATGTATTTTTGCAGTTGGAAAATAATTTGGTTGACAAAGGCTATGCTGAGGTGATAGTTGGTGCAGATGAGGTAGCTGTTGCAGCTAGTCCAAGTGGAAAAGCACATGCTTTGGTAAACCTGGATGCTCTGAGGAGTACATTCTTCTTGGGGTGCCAGGATAATATTATCAATTACAATGACTCTACTTCTGACTTCAATGTATGGAAAGATATTTAGTTCTTTGATCTTGTTATTTCCGTAGCATGGTTGGTTTTTTTTTTTTTTAAATATATAGTGTCAGCTATCTCAGGGTTTTCATCTTTGCTCCAGTTCTCTTTTAGCTGGGAGCCTTGTACAAGTAGCAGAAAAAGTTATGATAACCTTTTGTCTCACCTTGTAGTCCCTTTTTTGTAGTAGACTTTGTTTTTAAGTGAATCTGCTAATCACAAATATGGATACTTTAATGCCAAAAAGTAACATGTATGTGAAAAATGTTTGTGTTTGTCCGGGTGTATATGTACATGCATTCAAAAGCTGATGCAACTATCTGTAATGGGGCTTGCTGTGTTAGAATCTAAGGGGTCCTCTTGCAGCTGAATTCGAATTTCAACCTTTGGATTACAAGTTTTGCATTTTCTTTGGTCCTGTTTGAATGTATTCTTCGTTTCTTTGATTCATTCCTGCTATTCATCTTTTCTATCTGCTAAAAATTTCTGTTTTGTAGTCTTTTTTTGTTCTTTATGGTGTAGATTGTTGGCTCAAGTGACTAAGTATGTAACTTGCTAAGGTGTTACTCTGGCTTTTATTTTCCTTTTCTTCAGGCAAGTTTTATTTTGGTATGTCTCAAGTCTGACTTTGACGAGACTCAGTTATACTTGTTAGCAGCAGTTCAACATGTGACATTTGATGCACAAGTACTAGATATTTGTGCATATGTATGCACGAGGGATATGAGGATTTGGGAACTTGAACTTCTGACAGCATTTTAAGGGTTTACCAGTGGTTGTTAGGTTATCTATTGCGGTTTACACATATAGTTGCAAAATTTGCTTTCCTTTTTTTTTCTCCCCTCCTCAAGTGGGAGTGATTATTTGCTCATAAATTTGCAAAGGTTATCGTCTTTCTTAGTTAATTTGAATGGATTCACTCTGACACCAGGGTTGAGGTCCCAGAAGAAGTTGTAACCTATGAGTGCTAGTGTTTGTTCCACGAGCACTTTATTATTAATGTAGTTTTGAAGTTTGTGGATATATGTTTTTTTTCTTTTTTTGTCTGCAACAGCAACTATCTAACTTACTTTTATTCTTACTCTAAAGGGGGAGCCTAAAGATGTTTGTATAATGGCAACTATATAATCTATTCTTACTCCTACTCTAAGGGAACGGAGCCTAAAGAGACTTATATGAGGGTTAAGGTGTAAACCACAAGTCTAAACAAGTATCGTGCTGCACTTTCTAAATTTTTAAAAATATAAGAAGCACTATGCTTCTTGTATGATGCATTCGGTGGAGAGAGCTTTAAAGGGCTCTCCCTAGCCATTGAACCAAGGTCCCATGGTTTGAAGTTTGTGGATATGGGAACCAGGAAAGAGAATGGGAAGAAAGTTGCTTTGGGAGTTTCAATGGGAAAGTAAAGAAGAAGGGGAATGGAAAGATTTGGGTGTGGATGGCGTTGTGACCTAAAGGAGAAAGAGTCTTGAAATTGTGGAGAAGTAAATGAAAGTTGTGAGCAGAGCAATTAAAGTACTCATAACTGCCACTTCTTCTCCTCAAAAAGTTAGGCAGTACATCAGTACATATAGCCAATGTTTTGAAAATCAGATCGGACCGGCCGGTTCGACCGGTTGAATCGCGAACCGGCCATGACACCGGTCCGGTTCTATGGTAGTGTTGACTTTGTCAGAAAACCGGTCAAATCCGGTCAAAATTGTGAAAACCGCTGAACCGGATCGGACCGGTTTTCAAGTTTCCCCTCTTTTTTTTTTTTTTTTTTAAGTTTTGCAAAATGCTTCTATCAAGATTTGAACTCAAGACCTTTGTAACAGAAAACCAATGTAGTAACCATTGCATGATCGTATCTTATTTGTTTTTTTTGATAACTTATATATATAAAACAAACATCCATATTTCTTTTTTCCATTTTTCTTACAAAATCTCATTCTTTTATGACTCTTTCCTTTTAATTTTCAACACACACACACTCTCTCTCCTCTTTTTTTTGTCACTCCCTTTTTAATCAAACCTCTTTAGTTTTAATTTATTGATGTTTTCTTCCATCTTTTTAATTTTGTTTTTGTCCATTAAATTGAAAAAAGTTAAAAAAGAATGATTTTTCTTTAACCCAAATTATTTAATGCTACAACCATTCACTTTTATCTCATTTTTTGTTTCTTATCAAGTTTGCATTTCTATTTTCGATTCTTTTGACTTTCTTCGAACTCCAAATTTTCTTTTTTAAATTGCAATCTCTAAATCCCAAAGATGTAAATTAAAATTTAAGTTCACAATGTCAAATTCTCATAGACGTGAATTTTATATAATTTCAAAATATTGTGATATTTTTGGGTTAGATTTAAGATTATTTTGATAGATATAATTGAAATTGAAATGAAATTTATTTGTTTTAACTTATAATTTAAAAAATTTATTTTTGAAAATCCAAGTTATTCAAAAATAGTAAACTTTTCATCATATAAAGTTTTAAATAAGTCTATTGCATGTCTTATTTTGTGCATATATATATTTATATAAATTATTTTTAAAAAAATTCATTGAACCGAGGTTGAATCGGTCCGATCGGTTGAATCTCGACCCTTTCACTTCACCGGTTCAATTGACGGTCCGGGTTTTAAAACATTGCATGTAGCATGTCCCAAATCATTTTGATTCTCTCCTAGACCCCCAAACAAGCTTAATAAGCTTTCTCTCCTCTGCTCCCTCAAAAAGTCACGACTCTAAAATTTCTCTCGTCTTTCTTTTCTCTCCTAAACTTCCAAACTAAGCTGCAAAAAGATAATTATACTCTAAGGTGCCACTGAAATTGCCAACTTAGGATGGGCTATGGTCATTCTATCCATCAATATTCTTTTTCCAGTAAATTGACTTCTGTATAGACCTTTTCCTTATGAAGCCTTTCTCAGTCACACAGGCAAACTCAAGACGCCCCGCCATTAGTTCCATTTGAAACATCCCGCCCAATATTTCGCTTCAGGTTGCATGACTTGGAAGTTTGGACATCTCTGGCCGTTTATGGATTTGAACCTTTTTTTTTTTTTCCGTTTAACATTTTTGGGTTGTTTTCTAGGTGGGGGTGAAGAGAGGTATTGCGGAGTCGTTACATTCCCCTGGCGTACTCAACTCCCAATAAAAGAATTCCTCAAGTAAAGCAAGTCTTTCTTGTTTAGTAACCAGCAGATGGGCACTCCCTTCTCTTGTTTGTGAATTTCTTTTTGGGTGGTAGTTAAATGTCCCATGAGTAACTAAAGGATGTTGGTGCAAGTGAAAGGGACTTGCATCCCTTAACCATGAGGCTTCAGGTTCAAAATTCATGAGAATAAAAAGGATAATTTTGGGAGAGTATCCCACGCAAGGAGTTTAGTCCGGCTTGAATAAAATTAATCTCGGACCATAAAACGGGACGCGAATACTTGCGGTTTATAAAAAAAAAAAAGAAAGTTCCATTGAATATGCAAATAGGTTCTTCTGGTGGGAAAGAAAGGAATATAACAAAGAGTTTAGTCCGACTTGAATAAAATTAATCTCGGACCGTAAAACGGGACGCGAATACTTGCGGTTTATAAAAAAAAAAAAGAAAGTTCCATTGAATATGCAAATAGGTTCTTCTGGTGGGAAAGAAAGGAATATAACAACATAATATAATTGTATATCATGTAACGTAAGAAGTATGATAACTGCATAGAACTGGATGAAAAGACATTGACACTTGCCCCAACTCCGAGAAGAGGGGGTTTACAAATGCAATGTTAAACCGTCCAATCATCCGGATGCACAAAATTGGACTACAAGAATCTAAACAAAATTTATGTATTCTGTGACATATGCTGACAGCATATGACTAAGAAGTTGCTTCTCCGCAAAGTGCAGCCATTGCGTACAGGCTTCAATTGGTTTTGCGGATTGGAAGCAGAATTTGACTTCTTAACTCTCAATTCTTTGTTTAATTCATGTGTTACTTCAAAAATGTGAACAATCCAAACAAAACTTCAATTGTATTAGTATCACACATTTTTTTCCCAAACTAATGTAGAATTCTAACTTCTGGCTTTCTGTATCCCTATTTTAATCAATTATTAAGTCTTGAAGGAATCCCAACATAGCCTAATAGAAAGAGATAATGAATTTCCTCTTTATCCCTACCCTAATGCGAAACTAATTGAGAGTTATGACAAAATCTTGATTATCTATATAACCAAGTAGAGCTTAAATGAGAAATTAAATCACTTCAAGGATAAGGTACGCTACAATTCAACAAGAAACTTGTATAATTTAAGTGATGCTCGAATAAGAAAGATAAACACTTGCAGGCTAAGTTAGAGCTCAGCAAGAAACCTAAATAGATCTATAATTATCATTTGTTTAACTTTCTTGCATTGCAAAATGGCACCATGTCTATAAATATTGCCTTCCAAATCCAACAAGTATAACACTTCATTTTTAAGAACAAAAAGTACCCAGGTTTTGCATACACAAAGTAAGCTAGCTGAGAAAAATGGACAAAGGAAAGAATAAGTGGGCTGTTTTAGTGGGCTGCAACTATCCAAACACAAAATATACATTGCATGGATGCATTAATGATGTTCAAGCGATGAGAGATTTGCTCATTAAGAAGTTTGGATTTGATCCAAAAAACATTAACCTTTTGACCGATAAACCAGGCAGTTTCATCTTGCCCACAGGTGCCAACATCATGAAGGCACTTAATCGAATCGTTGATCAGGCTCAATCTGGTGATGTCCTATATTTTCACTATAGTGGCCACGGAACACTTATTGACAAGCCATTCCTTCCATTCTCCAAAGAAGAGGCAATTGTTCCTACTGACTTCAATCTGATCACAAGTAAGTTGTTCCCTTATTGGTCTGTGTTTTTTCAGTATCTTGAAGCTTGGTAATACTAATATGTACATGCAATAATTCGTCAACTTTGGCCAAAACTGCAGATGTGGACTTTAGACATCTGGTGAATAAGTTGCCAAAAGGAGTAACTTTCACTGTCCTTTCTGATTCTTGCCACAGTGGAGGCCTCATTGACAAAGAAAAGGAACAAATTGGACCTTCTAATAATCATCTACATGGGGATTCTTCTATTTCCTGCAGCAAGCCTAAGGCCATACCTTATGAATCTGTACTGACACATCTCTCATCTTTGTCAAACATAAACACCACTGATATTGGAACTCATTTGTGGGAAGTCTTTGGAGCAGATGCAAGTCTTAGGTTCCGCTTACCTCATGTCGAGCTAGAGTTCTATAAGCCACTGAAGCAGGATGAAGGAATTCTGCTTAGTGGATGCCAAACAGATGAAACTTCAGCTGATGTAATTTCTGAGAAGGGGGAGGCCTATGGAGCATTTAGTAATGCAGTTCAACAAGTTTTTAAGGAGAATTCAGGTCCTCTGACCAACACAGAGGTGGTTTCCATGGCCAGAAAGATTTTAGCTAACCAACAGTTTGAGCAACATCCATGTCTTTATTGCAGTGATGAAAATGCAGCGGCTACTTTCTTATCCCAATCTGCAACTGCTGCAAGCTCAAGTACCTGAGTGACCGTCTGTTTTTTGTTCTCAGCTTGTCTCCGGACAATGAAAGAAGACATGTATTACAAATAAATTGCTTCATCCTTGTACCAATTTGACTTGTGCTTTTGCAAGTTTCTATTTGGAAGATCATAAAAGAATTCTGACTAAAAGGAGGCTTACAGTAACAAAAAGTCGATTCAACTATACTAGATAATATTATAGTTGAAACTGACAATCTTTTTCATACCAATTTGCTCAATTTGTAGTGGTAATAATCTTAACGATATCTCAAAAATCTGATCATTCTTTCTCCTAGATAAACTTATCTTTGATTGATTTTTATGGCTCCTCATGTTATTACTTTGTTGATAGAATATTAATTTCTTCTTGCAATCATATAGTATAACATTGAACCGTGGGTGTAATTTTTATACTTCCATGTATAGTATTGTACTGTAGGTGTAATCTTTGTACTTCTTTTACTCTGTGCCTAGAAAAAATGCTCCAACGTTTACAACCATCATTTTTAGTAACAAAAATTTTAAATTTTACTTGTCGATTTTATACAGTAAAAGAGCTTTGTGGGACTCTTTTATCTTCAAATTCGCCTCCCCCATTTCCAAATCTTGGCTCTACCTTTATTTGAAGATGCTTATGCTCTCAAACTCAACTTCATTGCAACATGTTTATGATGGATGAAGGATGAGTTATTGTGCAGTAGGACATTTTATTTTTCAAACCACAAAGAAAAAGAGGGAAATGGAAGCTAGTTTAGTTCCCAGACTAAACATTTGAACAATTTATGTAGGCAAAAACTTAGCAAACTGAAAAACCAAAGAAACTAATAGGCGCCGTAATTGAGTAAGGGAATCCAAACCATCCATCTAAGGTCACTTAAGTACACGATTTAAACCCCGAGTACGACAGGTTGTGTATGTACTTTATGAATGCTCGAACTCCATATCATTTGTTTAAGGACCTATTAAACACTTTTGAAAGTTCAAGGACCAAATAGGATCATTAATATGTAAGACTTGCCTCTCTGAAAAGAGGCAATTATGACCATATGATTGATTCTAAAGTGATTGATATTCTGATTAATTGATTGACATTTTTTCAATAATTAATTAGTATCTCCCATTTGTTAGTGATTGATTGGTATCTTCTACTAATTGGTATCTTATTCAATCAGTTAATCAATTAAATCAATCAATCAGTAAGAAAATATTATTTTCAATTATGAATTATGGCAATATTCCTTGATGGAAAGAAACACTAGCAATTTTGGTATTTGCTAGTAAGGGTCCCTAGCGTAACTTATAAATAGCCTATGGTATTCCATCAACAATACACACTTTGGTTAAGCGTAGACTAGAAGATCCTTACTTTAAATTCTCCTTCTACTCATCTCTTCTTCGACACATTTACATACTTTCTTTGTTAGTATAGAGAAGAAGAAGGCAAGAAGGTAAGGACTTGTAAAGATTTAATCTCTGTTCAACAACAATGGCGAGAGGTAAACATTTAAATTTTCGCTGCTTAGTACAACTTGTGCCTATTTGGTTGAATATGTAGTATCAGAACCACCCTCTATCCATGTTGTTTAACATGTAACTTCATGGCTTGTCAGCAATCTGATAAAAGTTGTATAGATTCATAGAATGAATCAAATCCAATTTGTCATGGACTTATGTTTCCATTATCTCAATGATTGAGAATCAACGGCTAATCCCATATATATGTATTATTCTTGTGATGATTTATTTGGCCATGCAATTCATTCGGGTTTGTTTAATCCGATATGACTTGCTAATAATTTAAATGTTTCTTAGAATCACATTTTTTATTGTGGGTGTAATATGTATTGGCACACATCATGATTGTTGTTATCAATGTATTGTAACAATCTAAGAAACATATATGTAGTTGGACTTTGGCAATCCGTATGTAGTTATTAACATCTCACTTGTGGTTGTAGTGGGTATTTATCAAGACAATTTGGTATGATTCATATGATTAAGTGCATACATATATAGTTAGTATGACATTTTATCAACAAAATCATTATGTAACATTCGTTTGGTTATGCTTGTATATGACAACATAACTGTTTATGTCTTGCATGAATTAAGGTTAGTATACTTATGCCTTTTGACTTTGGATCACCTATACTAAAATAGCATAAAGGTTGAACTTTGCTTTTGGTGCACTTTATGTTTATATGAGTTCTATTTAACAACTTTGAAATTGTGATTAATAATTGGCATCAACAATTTGTTTATTTGTTGCACCTTCGCCTAATTATTTAAAAGTAGAAATTGTGACATCTTTCAACCTTTCATTTTATCACTTGTAAATTATTTAGATGTTATCATAAAGATCATTGCATCTTGTATTTAAGAGTGGTCACAAACTCACAATATCTTATATACTTGATGTGAGAACTCGGAAATTTATGTGCATATTTTGAATTTATTTCATTATATTTAACTTATCATTAGAAATATTATATAAAACAAATAAATGGTTAAATTAAATGCATAATTGAATTCCTATTAAATTAAAATTTAGAATAATAATAATAATAATAATAATGGTAAGGATAAAATATATATATATATAATAATAATAATAAACAAATAATAGGATGGTGTAGAAAAATTTTAGGAACCAAACAAATATATGATAGACTTATTGCCAATTTGTGTCATTAGAATTTATTATATAGTTGAATAAGTTACATGATTAATTAATTTTCCTTAAAGGCAAATGTGTGAAATTCTACTAGACCAATGTAGGAAAATTTTCCAAGGTACGTACAAATTAGAATAAATCAATGTATGAGACAATAAAATTATGAATTTGTAGCAAACAAATGAACTAAAACTAAAGGACCGAACCAACCTTGGAATTTCAGACTAACTACCATGCAGCCAAGGAACCAATCATCAGAATTCATAAAACAAAACCGAGAGCTTGAGAGATTGGAACCGAATAGAGGCCAGCCAACCATCTGCTAGCCTAAGCGGTAGAATTGAGAAAGTAAATAGGGGTTTGGTTTGGGCGGTGAATGAGTGAGACCAAAGAAAAATTTTCGCAGCTAGTGATCTGCCAATTCAAGCGGTGACCGAGTGACAAAAGGGAGCAAATTACCTGTTAAAATTCTGGGGCGGTGGCTTGAGCAGGCAACCGCCAACAAGCTGCTAAGTCCACGCGGCAATCAGGGGAGCAAATGAAGGCTGATACATAAACTGGGCGGTGACCGAAAGGAAGACTAAGAGGGATTATTTGTTACAGCACTGAGAGGATGGCTGAGTAGAAGCAAAACAAAAACTTCAAACTTTTCCTGTTCAAACTAACAACCGAGAGGAAATCAGGGAAGTCACCTGCTGTTATACTTGAGCAATACCGAGTGTAGAACTGAGTGCGAGAATGGGAGAGACCAACTACAAAACTTGGGCGGTGGCAGAGAGCAAGACAAAATCTGTAGCACCATCCACAAGGCAAGAAGGAACGTAGTCCACTTAGCTAAGAATCGGGGAGAGAGATCAGAATCTTGTTTTCCTAGCTTAGAGCCATTGAGAACTAGAGGTAAACTACTGAATTTCCTCCTATTTTCTGTTGCGTTTAGCTAGCAGTCTTTTCGACTAAGTTAGAACCAAGAAAAGAAGAAAGAAATTTGGGAAGACAAAGTTCGACAAAGCTGGAAAAATATTCGTTTAAAGCTGCTACAAGCTACCCGATGAACTAAGCTGCAAATTCCAACCTGTTTCTTCCAAAAACTTGTTAAAATTGCATTACATGTCTTATGTATATTCTCTGGTTTACGTTTCTTGACATGCATGCAGCTTCTACCTTCAAATGAAACCTGTTAAGATGAGATTATAATGAAATGCTGGCTGGAATTCTTGATACAGTGAAGAATGATTGCCGACAGAGTAAAGCTAGAAAATTTCAGTTTCTTGCTACGAGTTTTTGTTGAACCTGGTTAGGATTTACTTTAAACAACACCTATGGCTTTAATCTGATCATGCATGTAATGTTTGAAGTGCTAAAAGCAAGAAATAAATGAACTTTGAGAGCAACACGAAAGCTGGAATTTCAAGACAGCAGATTGGGATGGAAAAGCTGCAATTTGGTTATTTCTCTAAAAGTTTTGCTAGATTGTGACTAGAACTCATGCATTATGCTCTGCATAATGTTTCTGGGGTGATGTATGTGAATTTCTATAGTAAAAATTTGAGTTTTATGGCTGGTTTCTTGCTGGAATTCCCAGCTTTGCCCGAGAGAGGAAATGAACTTCAGATCAGCTTTTCTTTGGAATTTTAGCTGCAAATTTTTATGTTTGCTGTTCAAGATTACTTTGTAACCAGATAATTATTTTTTCGCATGTTGAGTTGGAGTTAAAACTAAAGAAATTATGGAGGAAGTGGTGCATACTAAACTTGTGACGCCTCCACTTCTCCCAAGGACGAACTCAAGGATATCCGCGGAACGTTTGCTCAACTTTCACCAGGACTCGATACAATTCCAATTCGCACTTAAAGAATAACAACTAATAATAAAGGTCGAAGTACATCAAAGTCGCTTTCTTAGGTAAACGTTCATAGCTTACATCACAAGATACCAAAAGTACATCTCATTCCCAAAATATACAACCTCCAAAAGTTGTCTAGATAAATACATTCAAAATTCTAATCAAACGTCCACCAAGAAGACTTCTCCATAACTCCTTCCATTTCACCTCCTGTTAAGAAAAACAAATCTAACGGGGTGAGCGAATGCTCGTGAGGCCAAGAAACACACATGCAAGCACGTAATCCAAGTAACCACAACAATTATGCAGTAAGTGAAGCTGTAAAGTTTGAGTAATTAACATTTCAAGTGGGAAAAGTAAGCAAAAACAATTCAAGTGGGAAAAGTAAGCAAAAACAATTCAAGGATATTGTAGCTCTCAGGAGCTAAATTCCACATAGTCGAGTCAAGGTCTTGATCAAATTCCATGTTGACACTCCGTCAACCACATAAGTATCAAATCCGTAGATACGCCACTTTCTTCGAATCCCGTCACCTTTACACCCCCTTACCGGGCCCGCTCATCAAAGTTTTGATATTACTCGAATATCATGGCAATACTACGCGAGTATGCCAAGCAAGATCTCTGCAATAGATCATGCTTTACGAATATCTCATGGTTTGCTAAACTTATCGACCAAGCCCACGCTGGCTCGATTCGCAAAGTTAGCCAATGAGTTTGGGCGTCCCCCGAATACGAATATAAGTCGATGAGCAGTGCTCAAATCGACGATTCCAAAGACGAATCACAAATACGAATCACATATACGAATCACAAATACGAATCACATCCACATTATTTCGTACAAGTCGAATATGGATTCACATAGCAAAATTCGAATATAATTTTATTTGAAAGAGAGCGAGTGCGGTAAAGTACACACTCGTCTCTAAAATTCCAAATTCACATAACGGACAAGAAGCAAGTTAGGCACTTAGCAACAAATTCATGCACTTGACACTCACCAATCAAAATAAGGGAGTAAGTGCTCAAACAAGTTTTTAGGCGTCCACTTCGAGATCCTCTTCAAGGTCCCCTTGAGCGCCTGAGCAAATAATAATTGACTATCACACACTATTACTTACAAACCCCTTGCTAACAAGGAAGATTGTACACTTGTACAATACTAAGAAAATGGCATGAAAGAGAACCTTAATTACTCAAAAATCGAGGCTTTGTGGGATTTAATAATACAAGAAAAACTGATTTCCTCCATGAAATCAACTTTAAAACGATCAATCAATATCAAAGGATAGGGAAGAGTTTCCAAAAACTCATTTCCCAACAAGTCGGTAAAATTCAGTTTTAAGTGACAATCTTTGAAATTTCAGATCTTTCACTCAATAGGTCCAAAATTGGAAACATTTATACCGTTGGAATCTTGGTTCAGAATACTAAAAGTTCCTAGAAGACACTTTTGTAAGATTTTAAACGGAAGACATTCAAATTTCAGCTCAAAGTGGCTGACTTGAGCATACAAGACAGTTTCGGTCATGTTTTTCGGCAAACTTTGGAAATTCGGAAAAATTCACAGAAAGTGAACTAGCCTCTGAAATTCATAACACAATAAGAGTTCCAAACAGGGTTTCGAACAAGACAAACGGAACTAAATTTGGAGTCTTGAGTATCAAGATATAGCAGTTCAAAGTCGGTAAATTTCCACTACTAAACAGTGAATTTTCCAGATTTGAAAGTAAACTTTGGGACATCATTTGGGTATCAAAATGGTCTTAGAATAACACCAAATTTGGTACAATCCAACTTCCATATGAGGACTACTCTTCTATCAAATTTCACATAAAAACTCGCACGGGAAGGTAGTTAACAAAACTACCAAAGTTCAAGAAATTCCCAAAGCAAATCTGTCTTCTTGCTTTCTTTTCCTTTTCAAACACTTTGCACCATGAAATCAGTCCCATTTTGGTTTATTTGTGAAAACAAGGTCCAAGAAACATTTCATAAGCAATTGATAGTTGGTTGACATCAAAATTTCAAAATAAAACATTTCACAAACAACTAAACCAGTCGGCTAGCAAAAGGAAGGGTTTTCCAGCTTTGCCGCAGTTTGGAAATTGAACCATATTTCACTCAATACAACTTAGAATTGAGAATGGTTGGTGATTTTAGAAACTAGAATCATAAGGGTACATTTCATCAGAACAAATCGTTTTCAAAATCAATTCATAAGTGAGAGAAAATAGAGCCACGAAATGCAGCTTCTACCTTCTCTCGGATAGACCATCAGAGCAGGACATCAAACTTTGCCGAATTACTACGGCTCACTCATTTCGAACTAGAAAGTGAATTTTATACCTTTGGAAAGCTAAAAATGTCTAGTTTCAAATGCCACAAACGGAACTCGATTTTGACCTTTGCACAAAGAGATATGTTCAATCAAAGATACACTGTTCAGACTGCTAGAACACATTTTCCAGTTTTCTTCAATTTCGAAATCTCAAATTTTGCTCAACCAATTCAAATGATTTTTGGTAGAAACTTTCTACAAACCATATACAACATATATACATCAGTTTCACAGTCATTTGAGCATCAAAAGCAAGGCAATAACAGGACAAATTCGGCCAGCATTCCTGCACAATTTTCCTTTGGCCTTTCCTTCATTTCCCACCAAAATCTTTTCATCTACACACATAACAATCATATTCAAGCAATTACACCTCAAGCCCGCTACCTAGAGGCCACTACAAGACCGCTAGCCTAACATTTAGAGCAAGAAATTAAACACCTCAAGTCCGCTAGCCTAATCCATGTGTAGGGTTCAAACCTTTGCAAATCAAGCTCCAACTTTGAAGAAAATGGAAAGGTTGAAGATTGATGAAGACTACCTCTTAGCTTTGTGAAGAAACCAGAAATTTTGGACTGAAAATCTCCCAAGAAAACCGCAAGAAGATGTCCTCCTCCAAGCTAAAGGTGCTCTCCAAGTGATATGTGAGTTGTATGAGAAATTTGAGATGAAATGGTAGCAAGAATTTGGAGTAAAAATGGTGAGCTTTCTTCATTCTTCCCTTGCTGTTTTTGGCCGGCCAAGATGAGAGAGAAAAGAGAGGTTTGTTGTGTGAATCTTCCTTTGGAAGATTGAGGGATTTGTGGCCAAAATTTGTGCAAAAGTCAACTAGGAATAGTGTGCGCGCGGGGGTATCGTACCACCGTTTCTCTCTTGTTTGTTACACTTATGCACTAAACCTCCAATGTAATTCATTTAACACTATAATTATTCACTCTTAATAGTCTAGTATAATTTCTTAAATTTCCACTTAGTCGATTCGACGCGAAATACGCGAATTTCCGATTCGCGCGCGATAAAACGAAACTTAAAAGAAATTCTTGTAACGATAATATAATTAACTAACTCTAGGGTAAATAATTAAAAAAATAACTATTTTAAGAATAAAACATGAGTCCTCAAATCTCCAAGACTATTGCACTCTCGAATCGAATATTGTCTCGAAAAACGTGTATTCGCTATTTCTCGCTAAACGAGCCGTAGAAAAATTAAATTTGCTAACGGGACGTTTTAAAAATGTAAGTGAGACATTGTTTCGTGTAAATGGATTTAAAATGGTTGAAATAAACTATTCAGAGAAAACGGGTGAATAAATATTTAAATAACCCAGTGAAATAGAATTAAAGCAAATAAAAATTCGAGTCCTCACATCCTCCCCTCCTTAAAAAGAATTTCGCTCTCGAAATTCACACTTAGGATAATATCATACCCCTTATTTGCTAGGTCCACTAGATCTGCCAAAATTCACACTTTCTATAATTTGCACCAACAATTAAATACTGATCCCCCGTAGGAGTCCAACCTCCAAGTCATAGGGCAAGCGATCATACTTTACTTATACCATTCATGAAACTAGGGTTTACACAAGAATAATTATTAAAATCCCACAGGGGGGAAAAACTCACTAGGTACCCAACTAGGTCGATCCATTATAACACTGGTAGGTCTAATCTTCTTGTTCATTTCCGACTCATATCCAACACTAGGATCCCATTGAATTACATAAGACAATCCGTCAATCTTTCCTTCCGTGATCCCTCATCTTTCTCAGGAGTGCGGGGTTGCCTAAACCCACGCCCACGACCCTTGTCTCTTCTACGGCCGTTCATAGTCTTAAGTATGTCTAAATGCAAAATAAAACAATTATGCGAGGGAATACTTTAAAAACAAAAGACAACATGAAAAACATTTGAAATAAAAACAACTAGCATATATTAACATTTCTTCAAGGTTTCTAAAATGAGCAAGTCATGGGGTATTTACAAAAATATGGCATACAGGTGCCACAAAAGTGCAATCAGTCATGCACGTCAAAAGTAAGTTCAAGTGTCTCAAAAGTAGGCCACACAGTCAAGCAAAATACAATGGCCTCAGATCTAGCACCACCCCAGCTAATCCTAACTATACAAATCAAAAGATCTATCACTCTAAGTCTAATCCTCGGCAGGACTATCAAGCGGAACCTCCTCCTCAGGGTCCTCCTCCGGATCCTCCTCGAAAGGCTCCTCCTCAATGCCCTCCTGAATTGGACTCTGCACAACCTCCATCACCTCATCAATCAGCATAGTAGCGTCGGCCAAGATCCCAGAAGCCCGATATCGGACCTCCTCACCTATCCTAGTAAGTCGAGCTCTAGCCCTCTGAACCTCATCACGAGCGGCCTCAGCCCTAACCACCTCGTCCACTAATGTCCCCTCCAACTCTGCAATCCTGTCACCCTGAGCGTTCACCATAAGGCTTAGCCCCTCCACCTCCTGAAGTAGAGCTCTGTTGGTATTCATCAACTGGCGACGCTCATCATCAATAACAAATACGAGGTCATTCGGGTAGGCGTATGTTGCCCTACAGAGACATCGAGGAAACCTAGTAGAAGGCGAGTAACGCACACGAGCTCCTCCACCAAGTGCTCGATAGTAAATAGACCTAAGGGGCTCCACGTGGCCATTAGCATGACCATTACCATTAGCATCGTGTCCTCCATTTCCATTCTCCATCCCTGCAAAACAACCACAAATTCTAGGTTAGAAACTTAAAGTAACTAATTCTCTCAAATATCACTTAAAGTATAACTAAGTCATTTAATCCCTATTCTCAAGAGTAAAGTTTCTAATACATCTTCCAAATAGATCTCTAAACCTAGTCTCTTTTCCACCAATACCGTTTAAGAAACTCTCGAGTACCAATTTTCTTTAACTACTGGAATACAATAAGTGAATGTTCAAGTAAATCCCACAGTCCGGTATCCTAAACTTTTAGCCTAAAATACACTACAAAGATCTGAAACCTAAGCTCTGATACCAACTGTGACGCCCCCACTTCTCCCAAGGGTATCCAAGACTATTGCATTCTCGAATCGAATATTGTCTCGAAAAACGTGTATTAGTTATTTCTCGCTAAACGAGCAGTAGAAAAATTAAATTTGCTAACGGGACGTTTTAAAAATGTAAGTGAGACATTGTTTCGTGTAAATGGATTTAAAATGGTTGAAATAAACTATTCGGAAAAAACGAGTGAATAAATATTTAAATAAGCCAGTGAAATAGAATTAAAGTAAGTAAAAATTCGGGTCCTCACAAAACTGCTACATTGTTGAATGATTTAACTAGCTGAGGACAGAATTATTTGTGGCTTCTTGGTGGAATAATTTGCTAGAGTTACCTGTTAATTGATTCATTTCACGTTGGACAGAATGTGTGTTGTGTGTTTAGTATTTTAGGCAAGTAAAGGATGTAAACTCTGTTGAAAATTCTGTAGTAATATTGCTGGAAACTTGCTTAATGGCCGAGAGATAGAGGGGCTGAAACTCTCATGTGATTTTTGGAAAATTTCATGATACTTGGCTGCAATCTTGAGTAAAACATTGTATAATATCTTGTCCCTGTTTCATGTACATTTTATTGACTTTTAACACTTGAAAAGCTAGTGAATTGGAGCAAATTTAAACAACAAGCAAACTAAAATCTGGTTTAGCTTAAAAGGAAAGGAATGAAAAGTTCGCTAGCCTTAATCTTTAAATTTGGGTTGAAAATAGTTTAACCTTAGTTTAAACACCTCACAAGACCTTAAATTTGGAGCACATGTATATCTCCCTTGTTTGAGTTGATAAATTTGATAAATCTCAAAGAGAAATGTAAGAAAGAATTGCTGGAATTTCACATCTTGTTTGATAAGCTAAGGAACTTGGTTTCTAGTGATTTAAACCTTAAATTGGTGAGATTTTAACGCTTAAAACTTCTCTCCTTACACTTTAGAACTTTAGAACTTATGTTTGGGGCTGCACATAAAATTCCTAACCTTAAAAGTGTGAATCAAATGGAAGTTTTAAGAGTACTAGACTGCTTGGATTAGTTGAACTTTGTTTAGAGAATCCTAAAACTCTAAATAAACTTATTAGAATTCACATTAAGAACACCTGAATAATTGTAGTTGTATTTTACCTCAGGAATTGAGAGTGATCAAGGGTTTAACCCAGAAAGCGAAGCTTAATCGACCTTTAACGGTGAGTGTTTCCGAATTTATGTGTTTAACTGTTTATGTTTACTTAAGTGAAATTATGTGATAAATGTGCTTATTATGGAATATTGCTAGTGATTCATTGTAAAGTGTATCTCAATTGTCCCTCGCCTTCTAAGTCGGGAGTGTATCTTATCGCACTCGATTTAGTTGAGCTTGAAGATTGATAATTGACCAAATGTTACTGTAAGTGTGCATGAATGTAAGCCGTATGTGTACTTTATCGCATCAGCTGAATTGGACCCCAAAACCCTCTGTTCAACGGACTATTCGAGCCAGCAAAATGTTTGGTCGGATAGGACGGAAGCTTTGGGTAAATGTTTCGGTATACTCGAGTATTACCCTAAAATTGGGAGGTTATTGAACTGGTTATTGAATGTAAGGGATTGTTAATTATTTTGGAGGACATAAGGAGGTGAATGGGCGGAGTGTGCAATGATATTGAAATGAATGTACAATGATATTGGAATGAGTTTCTCTTGACACTGAAATGAATGCTCAATGACATTGAAATGACTCCCAGAAGGAAGTGGCTCTAATGCGAGCACCGTATCCTTTAAAAGTGATTGTTCAGTGAAGTGTTCTTTACTTTATTTAGTGAAGTGTTCCTTAGTTGCTTAATTTTGTTATTGGCTTATCTGGTTTAAGTGCTTATTCATTGTTGCTTGCATGGAAACCTCACTGAGTTTTAGCTCAACCCTTTAGTTTTGTTTTCCTTACAGGAGTTGGTGGTCGGGGAACGAACGAGGGAGCTTAGGGAGTTAACATGAAGTCTTTTGTGATTGTAAATTATCTAGTATCATACCACGGCTGAAGTTTTGTATTAAACTTGGCATTGTAAAAGATTTGACCGTGTGAATTTATTATACCACAATGTTATCTCTGAAGTTAATGTAAGATTAATGAGAGTTTATCAAATGTTATCTCTGAAATTAATGTTAGTGAATGAGTCCTGTCGAGAGTCAGGCGGGCGGTCTGCTAACTTCTAGGGTATGCTCTAGGAGAAAGTGGGGCCATCACACTTGATGCTTAGAATTTAATCACATAAAAGTCAAATGATTAAACGAATAACAACTAATTAAGTAAACAATTAATTTGTTAAAATTATCACTTGGCCCACAGGAAAGTGGTACTTTTAATAAGATTAGTTGAAATAAGATGGTAAATTTAACATTGTGTTAAGAGATTTTCCTAGGTCCACAGGTATGGAAATTTTCTATTTTTAAATTTTTAATTTACCAATCTTATTATAAAGAAAATAAATTCAATACATGTTTGGTAGTCTCTACCCGCAGGAAGGTTTGAATTTATTATTGAGTTAACATTGGTTAATTCAACCTTTATGTCTTAAATTTTATAGCAATAATGTATGTTTATTCTCGAAAATTGCTGTTTTTTCTACCCCTATTCTTTTTAATAATTCATCTCGTATTCCAATGCTATTCAATGAAAACTACGTTGAATGGAAAGACAAGATTCTTCTGACAATGGGATACATGGATCTTGATTGTGATAATGAACCACCATTCCCATGGATCCTAGTTCATCAAATGAAAAGGCTACTTATAAGCGGTGGGAGCGATCTAATCGCTTAAGTTTGATGCTCATTAAGTCGCATGTCAGTCAAAGCATTAGGCATTCAATTCTTGATTGTGACCGAATCAAAGTTTACATGAAGGCAATAGATGAATAATTTGTAAGTTTTGACAAGACTTTGGCTAGCACCCTTTTGAAGAAATTTGCAAGCATGACACTTGATAAAGGTAGGAATGCACGCAAGCACATTATGGAAATGAGGGATAATGCTGCTACTGTCATTCCTTATGCATTTCTTTCTCAACTCTCTACCATAGGAATATACTCCATTTAAGATCTAGTATAAACACACATAAAGAAGAATGGCCAATTAATGAACTCTTGACCATGTGTGTTCAAGAGGATGAGAGGTTGAAACGTGAGACGCCAGAGAGCGTTCATCTTGTGACTCATGGTAAAGGAAAAGCAAGGCAAGAGTGCTCCTATGAAGAAAGATGGCAATAAAGACAAATGCCATTTTTGTAAAAAGAAATGGCACTGAAAGAAAGATTGTTTCAAAAACAAGAAGTGGCTCAAAAAGAAAGGTAATCTCACCTTTGTGTATTATGAATCTAATTTCACTGAAATTTGTAATAATATTTGGTGAATTGATTGTGGTTCTACAATTCATATTTCCAAAACCATTCATGGCTTTCTAAACCTAAGGAAGCGCCGGGAATGAATAAAACATATATCCTAGAAATCGGATGTGTTCAATTGTTGAAGGTGTGGGGGACATATAGACTCATTTTAAAGGCCGGTTTCCTATTAGATCTTGAAAATACCTTTTATGTTTCATCTTTTTCTAGAAATTTAATCTCTCTTTCTAGACTATCTATTATTGGATGTGATTCCAATTCTCATCTTTTAACTATGAATCTTTTGAAAAATAATAAATTTATTGGTTCTGCCAATTTAGATGGAATGTTATTTAAACTTGAGTTAGATCCCACATATGAATATAGCCTTTGAACTAGGCATGGTACTAGTACTAAACGCAGTGTTATTGACGGGTTTTTGATATAAGTGCAAGCTTAATTCCGATTTATACCCGTTTGACTGCAAGTATACAGGTCAAATTAGTAGTTTAGGGCATGTATCGGGTCGATCCCACGAGGAGCAACTTAAACAAGTACTAGGTCCTTTACTTACTCTATTATTTAGACTAACTAATAATTAAAGCAAGAGAATCTATAACTACTACTACCTACAAATCTTAACTAGACAATTGCAAGATAACTAATGGAGAAAATTCACTAAATACTTGAGTCTAGGGATGTAAATTCCACTTATGGCATAAACAACACAAACGAATAGATTTACCTCTTGTTACAACCCTTGTTTAACTAGGGATTCATTTCCAATATTACCAAATCTCATTCTCATGATGAAATGGCCTAGATGTAGTCTAGTTTTCCCTATTCTCATGGTGAATAACTAGACTACTCTTGTTTCCTTCATGAAATACAAGTTAATCCACTTAAGTGTACCTCTATTCTCATGAGTCTACTACTTAAGCTCTACTCATATTGTTCCATAATTATTACCAATTTTCATTGAATAATAACAACTAAGATCTTGTTATTGGTGATCAAGCAACAACAAGTTATAAGCATACACAAATAGACAAGTTAATACAAGATGTAACAAATGTAAATCATAGCCACTTCATATCAAGTAGCCATAAGTTTCATCTACTCTCTAGATCTAGAAATTTAGATATTCATGTAAGATATAACAAGAAAACACATAGTTTCATTGCATGAACACATCATGAATCACAAGTAAAAGATAGATTAAAGAAAGCTTAGCCAAGAATAATGAAGAAGCTCCCAATGATCTTCAATATCTTCAACAAAATGGGTACAATGAAGTCTCCAATTGTTCTCCACAAAAAGTCCTAGCTAGAAAGAACAAGACAAGACTTACTTCTAAGTTCTAATGCTAAAATCTGATATGAACCCTTCTACTATGTTCTACTCCCTTCTAATAATGTCTTTGCCTCCTTTTTTTTCCAAATTTGCCCCTCATTGAAATCTTCACATATTGCTTCTTCAAGTGTACAAGAGGTCTGCCAGCTTCCAGCCGAAATTTTGTGTGCGACATGAGTCAAAAAGTAAATGTGAAATGAACACAAGTTGTTTTGCAAATTGCAGAGAAGAGAGGAAGATCCGAGGCCTGGATCCGAGGGGTGAAAAGGTGATCCGAGCTCGGATCAGTTCCCTCAGCATTTTCTTCACACGTTCTTCATGCAGTATCCGAGGCCTTCTTCAAATCGATCCGAGCTCAGATCGCATGGCCTCGGATCCACTTCTCCAGAAGATCAGACGAGTGCTCGGATCCATTATCACAGGTGATGAGAATGGATCCGAGCTCGGATCCATCTCCCTTGTTTCCAACTTCAAATTCTTTTCTCTTTCGCTCCTTGTTTCACTTGTACGTTGTCCTCCAACTAGCACTTTGCCTCTTCTTGATCTTATGTAAGTGTTTCATACACTTGATAACCTACAAAATATCACTTGTTTATGCATTAATCTACTCATTTTGCAAGTTCCGATCACTAAACAACACTTGAAGCAATTTGTACCAAAAAGAGCTTAACTATGGCTAAGAACTTCTAAAAATATAACAAAGATCGTGCAAAACCGTACGAAATATATGTGAGATATTCACTTATTAGTTATCAATGAGAACTCTCTAAAACTTTGGCATAGGTGATTGGGACACATATCCATTGATAGAATCAAAAGATAAGTGAGTGATAGAGTCCTAAAAACTTTAGACTTCACTGATCTTGGTACATGTGTAAACTTGCCTCTTTTAGAGATAATTATGATCAATATGATTGATTCTAAAGTGATTGACATCTTGATTAAATAGACATTTCGTCAATAATTAATTAGTATCTCTTATTTGTTAATGATCAATTGGTATCTTCTATTAATTGATATCTTATTTAATCAATCAATCCATCAAATCAATGAATTAGTTAGAAAATGTTATTTTCAGTTATGAATTATGGCAATATTTCCTTGATGGAAGGAAACCCTAGGGATTTTAGTATGTGCCTCTAGCCTATAAATAGCCTAGGTATTCCATCAACAACACACACCTTGATTAGGCATAAGTTAAAAGATCCTTACTCTAAATTCTCTTACTACTTATCTCTTTTTCTGCACATTTACATACTTTCTTTGTTAGTATAGAGAATAAGAAGGTAAGAAGACAAGAAGTTGCAAGGATTTTATCTCTGTTCAACAATAATGGCTCGAGATAAATCATTTAAATTTCCACTGCTTAGTACAACTTATTTGTACCTATTTGGTTTAACATAATGAAGCAAAACAGACTAATAGAGTAATTTTCCAAGGTATAAATAGTTGAAAATGTAAATAAAACTATATAAGAATGATAAATTATTTAATGATTTCGATCTAAATTATACCCTAGAAGCGCAAAAAGAAAAAAACTCATGCTTTAGACAATTTTTTCTTTTTTTTTTGGAATGATAGAGATTTTATTGATAAACTATAACTTTATAGTATTTGGGCAATGACACAAGATTTTAGACAAACTGTGCATTTAGGAGCAAAGAAGTAGGATAAATTCGTTCCTCATCACAAACTATGCTTAAAGCATATAGATTAAGCTTAGTACATAAATTTATATTGCTGGTATTATCTAAACAACAGAAGCACATAAGAAACAACTTTGCAAGAGCCTTGACGTCTTCAACTAGTGTTGTCAATTTGATGTCTTCGGTTACACCCAATTGGATTAGAGAAATCAGCTGTTTGCTTTTGACATGAATCTTGATTCTCTCCTTCGCTGTTGAGCTAATCCCTTAACTGGTTAATGTGACTGCTGAGCTTTAGATAGTCGAAATATCAAAACAAAAAAAATACTTGGGGCCCATTGGAACTTGGTAGAAGAGGTGTGAAGATCTATAAACAAATGAAGCATGTAGTATAACCAAACACTGAAGCCATGATACAATGTAGTTTTCAGGCTAGGACCGGATCCACAGGTCGAACCAGTTGGATCAAAACTAGCCAAACATCGGGTCTGAGTCTCATCATAACTGGGATGTTAATACCTCGATCAAAATTGAGTTTTGACCGTAGTTGACCTCAAACTGGTATAACTAGTCAAAATCTGATTTTTTTCATTTCTCTTTTTCTGGTCAAACGTTTTTCTATTTTGACTTGTTTTGAACTTTTGACCAGGGGTGTTGATCGAGTTTCGAGTGCGATCATCTATTACACATGAAAGAATTGCTTTGTACTTCCTTTGATAACCAATTTTTATAAGTGTTTTATGCTAACAAAAGTCCTTTATTATTATTTTATATGATTTTCTTGCTTATTTTTAACTAGTTTTTTTGTCCTATTTCGAAATTTGTTTCCTAGATTACACTTTGATAAAAAGTCCCTCACTTAACTCATATGGCTTTTGTTGATGATCTTTTCATACTGACAGCAGACACTGCAACGTCATTCCACTTGATCAAAAATACTTTGGAGGAATTTCAGATTTATCTGGATTAAAGCCCAATCTGCAGAAGTGTCAAGTATTTTGTGCTGGAGTTGAAGAAATCATGTAGTAAAATTTGTGTTCCTTGATTCAAATTCCAACAGGTTCTCTACCAGTTAGATACCTTGGATTACCAGCTCCAGAAGCATTTAATCACCAAAAATTATCTACACAGCTCCAACTCCCAAGTAAACTCCTATACTTCCGGAGTATACCTTACACAAAATCTGTAGAAAACATTTTAAAAGGACAGTGAGCTAGAGGCTCAGTAAGCCATGATGTGTGTGAGCATGGTTTCATAAATAATTTTCAAACTCGAAGATAAATATTCAAAAAAAAAAGATCTGTATGTATTCTCAAAACTACTATGCATAGTATTACAATAAGTTTTTCCAAAAAATAAACACCCATAATTCACTTAGTATATATGAATAGACTAGTCTACCAGAAGTGATACAATTCAGTATTTTGCATGATAATGGTGTTAAACACCAGTAGACATAACAGTAACAAGCCACAACCTCTTTATCACAACGTGTGCACTCTTGATCCCAAACACAACCTCCTAAGGCCTTGTTTGTGAGGAAAAAAGATAATAGGGAAATGTGATCATAGAAAACAACACAATTTTTCGGCCGAAAATGACTGTCCAAACGGGGCCCAAGCATATCAGTTTGTATCACTTTTAGTAAATGCACACATCAGTCTTGGTCCAAGCATATAGAAGCCCCAATGCACCTATGTGACGGGTTGCTTTGTTAAGATAGCCAAAACCAATCGACCAGGCCCATTACTGACTCGTAGCATTTTAACTAAACTTGACATAGGCCCTAGTAACAGTAACAATCATTAATGGTATCATGTTTAACAATAATCATCGCAACTAGAGTATAAAGCAAATTTAAACACCAATTTAGTAACAAGTGAACAATATTCCAGATGCACAGAAATTTCAGCACCAAAAACACGCATTTGGCAGTATAATAATAATATTTTATTTTTGAAAAACTGAGTATTGGGACACTCACACTTCGGTTGCTCCTTTTCTTTTTACTGTTATTCCTCTATGTTTGCTCAGGTACAACCTGTGAGAACCCGAAAATTTTCACATTTTCAAGTATTATTTTATTTCTTTGCCTATATTTTATACTATCCTTTGAAAATATTAAATGTTTTGTACATTTTACAAGTAAGTACAATTTTTAAATCATTTTCCTAATATAAGTTAGTGTACGTAACTTGAAGTGCATTTGTTCGATGTGGGGCCCGCTAGTGCGATATAATTTTGCCGATTAGGTGATGAAATACGAAGTGATATTATTTTCCATGGTACTAGGAGATGATTAGAGGTTGGTTAGATGGATGAATTATTGGAAGTAAGAAGATAAGCTTGGAACCATTCAAAGTGACAAGTGTCGCCAACCGATTGGAGGAAACTTGCCTAACTTTCTCACCTTTACCAAAACCAAAATTTGACCAATTTTCCTTCCATTTTTTCTTGTCTTGGCCGAACCATTGGAGGAGAAAACAAGAGAGAGAGCTCTTCCATTTCTAGCTTCTAATCTTGGCCAAATCTTGAGTTTTAACCGACCAAATTGAAATCTATTCCATACAAGTGCTAGCTAAGGGAAATTGAAGGCCTTGGTGGAGTTGTTTTGGGAGGAGGAAGTCTAAACTACCAACTTTCTTTGAGGTTTGAAGGTAAGATTGCTAAGAACATCCTTTTTGTTTCCAATAGTTGCAAATTAGTGGCCTATGGTGGCTTGCTAACATGATTAATGGATGATTTTGTGGATTAGTGGAGAGTTGGTTAGATTTCTGATTTATTGGGAATTTTTCTGCCCTAATCTGATCAGTGTTGTTCGGTCATGATGGAGGCCGAATTGGACTTAGCTCAAAACATGAAAGTTGTAGAGAATTAAGTTTAGATTATGCCTGTAAAATTTCAGCTCAATCGGAGCACGGGAACCTGTGAAATGACTATTTTACCCCTGCTGCCCTGTTTCTGTCCGAGAATGGTAATCAGCCTCTGTAATTGGCTCTTTTAGCTGGGAAGATGAATGAATTAGCTTTTTATGCCTTCTTAAGAGTTGTAGCCTTGTATCTTAGCTTTCATATGGCTTTGGAATCAACTGAATTGGAGTTGTGTGTGCTGAGGTATGATGGAATATTTGGGCCTGGTTTTGGATGGCTGTAAAGCTTCAATGGGTTGCATTTTAAGGGTGTTTGATAGCTTATGGTTTGTATATGAAATTGTGATTGAATGGTATGATTTGGTGGTTGGGTTGTAGCATGGAAAGTAAGGAAAAACAAGGGGAAATGCTGTCCGTTTATTTTCTTGAACTTGAGTGAATGGAAATGAGGTTTGAAAGGTGATTTTGGAATGCGATTGAACTTCCTTGCTTAGACATTCTTAGTTTCACTTGAGTAGTGTTATGTGAGCCATTTTACTTGCAATTGTACGTTTCCATTTGTACCATAATGTATTCTCTTGATTACTCTTAGGGTTTCTTGGAGACTAGGGTTGAGATCCGGAGGGATACTTTGGACGTTTTGCTTGCTTAGGTGAGTGTTCTATATACGTTATGTTTCATTGACTATGTGGCTAGTTGAAATACTTGATTAAATGTTAAATGTTCTCAATGATTGCAAAAATGATTTTTACTAGGCGAGTGTGTACTTTATCGCACTCGGCCCAAATGAACGTGACATTGGAATGATTGAATGATTAAATGTTACTTGTGCATGAATGTAAGCCTTCTGGCTGAACTGGGCCCTTGCCTTTTGTTACTGGTCGACTCGAGCCAGAAGCGGACTCGGTCGGGCGATTAGTGACTCTGGGTTAATGTGAATGGTTGGTATACTCGAGTATGACCATGAAGTTTGGGAAGGACTGGCCAGTGCGCTGGCTAGAAGGGGAAGAACGAAATGAACGAATGAATGGCAAGAATGACGGAGGGATTTTCAATGACAAATGAAATTTTTCTAAATGATTGAAGGAATGGATGGTCGATGAACGAACGAACGAATGACTCCGTATCCTTTTAATGAATGTGTTATTCTTGCTTTATATCGTAAATGTTATTTGGATTACTTGTTGTTACATGCTAATGTCCTTGTTTAATTGCTTAGTTGAGTATATAGAACCTCGCTGGGCTTTTAGCTCATTCCACGTCTTTTGTTTTCCTTAACAGGGGTTGCGAGCAAGGGCGAGAGACCTGTATAGTATAGTTTAGCCTTTTGTATTGTTTTGGCTTTTGATCTCGTTCTAGTGCTTGATTAGGGTTGGAATGTACTAAGAATTTAAAGCTTATGTATACATTTGGGACTGTATATTTGGTTGAGCTTGGGATAAATGTAAGTATATGTTTCAAGTCTGGGTTTCGTTTCCGCTTATTCTCGAGGCTTTATCTTACTTTCTTTGACGTGAGTGAACGAGTCCTGGCGAGAGCTGGGCAGGCGGTCCGCCGAACCCTTTGGTTCGCCTTAGAGGAAGGTGGGGCTGTCACACAACCTACCACAACATGAATTAGAGTTCAATTTCAAAAAACAAGTCCTAAAACCCAAGTCAAGCTTAGATTCCTTGATTAGGATCAAAACCTACACGAAAACAACTGAAAACAAAGTACCATTAAACCATGAGCAACTCAACTACAAGCAGAGTTGATTTTCAGCTGATTTTAGAGCTGCACCAAATTCTTTATATATAGAACTAGTGCCAAAAATTTACACTAACAAGAAGCTCTATAAATCTAGTTTATAAAGCAACAAATGGTGGTCAACTCTAACTTTTCTACACCAAGTTATGACCTATTTCCCAAGACTGCTCGAGGATGACTATAAAAGCTGCAGCTATTGTAATACTCAAATAAACTAACTCACGCTATATTTGTCAAAAAACTGTAAAATTAGTGCCATTAGTGTGAGAACCCGAGAAAATTATGTGTATGCCCTGAATTTATTTCATTCTATTTATTTTGATATTAGAAATATTATATATAACGAATAAACGGTTAAATTAAATGTTTAATTGAATCCCTATAAAATTGAGAATTTAGAAAATATCCTAGAATAGCGTAGAAGTATTTTATGAATTAAATACATATATGGCATGCATATCGTAATTTATGTCATTTGCAAATATTACAAGACATGTAATATATACTATATAGCTCAATAAGTACATGTCTAATAAGTTTTTCTTAAAGATAAATGTGTGAGAATCTCTTAGATGAACGAAAGAAAATTTTCATGTGTTATTTAAAAATTTAGTGCATGTCCCACCTTAGTTTCTTTTTGTTATTGAATGATTTATAGGTCTAAATTGTTCCTTTAATAAATAAGTGAGTCGATATATATTTTAGGAGGATTATATCATTTACACCATAAAACGTTAGTATTAGAATATGTTTGTGGTATTAGAAAAAAAAAGGAGGAAAAAAAAAAGAGAAAGAAAAGAAAACGTGGAAGATACTTGCCTTCACACCTATTCAAGCATTACTAATATCTAGTGGAGGAACTAATGGAAGAACGAAAGATGATGCCTTCATTCCTAGTTGACCGACAGGAAACAAGAAAGGGAAACAAAACTGCGCTCCATTCACTTCCCCTGCTGCCTAAAACCGAGAAACAAGAAGAAGCAAAAATAGAGAACCTCTCTTACATTTTTCAAAACATGAACACCGGCCAAGAGACAAGAGAAACTCCAGCTTGCTCATTGCATGACTAGCCACAAATTTTGACCAATATATTTGACCAAGTCAAAACAGCTTCCATTCTTTCTTGTTTCTATTGAGCTTGACCGATAGCCATTTTGCCCTTTCTTCACTTCATGTTGGGGCCGAGAGAGAGAAGAGTTGAGAGACCTGTCTTTTTCATTTGTCCAGCAAAGAAAGTAGAGAGCTTTGAGAGAAACTAGTGTGTTTTGTCTTCATTTCAACCGAGGGAAAGATATATTGCTCAACAAAATATCTTGCTCCTTGCCTCCATTTTTGACCATTCCAAGTAGCATGCAAATGTTGACTAAATTTATTCCCTCTTGTTTCTTTTCTTCAGTTCAACCGAGTGAGAGAAAGAAACAAAAACAAGACTGGTCCTCTGTTTTTTTTTTACACCAACCAAGAGAGAAAAAGCTGAGGGAAATGAGAGGGAGAGCTCCTTTCACCTCCTTCTTGCAGCCGAGAGAGAAGAGCTGAGAGAAACCCAAAGAAACTCCACCAGTCCTCTCTTCTTCTCTTCAATCTTGACCATCAATCAAGAAACAGGAAAAATTATAACTCATCCTAGCCAAGAATTGGGGAAAAGGCAGAAATTTCCAGCTCAAAAACCGTGGGGAAAGAAGTTGAAGCTGTAAGTTTCATTGCAGCTTCCATTTTTGCAAGATCAAAGGTAAACTTGCTAGCCAAACTTTCCATTTTTCTCAAGCCACGCATATTAGTTCCAGCCACGGAAATGGAAATTTTGTGGGAAAGTACTCTCATTAGAAGTTGATTTATATGCTGAAAATTTCCAGATTTGACCGAGGGGGGAAATGAGTTCAATTTACAGCCTCTTATTTCGACCTTTTGAGGAGTTTCCCCAAGGAATTCATGCTATAAGTGTTGTATTTCTTGTTTAGTATGCTATATAGCATGTTGTCTCTAATTTTGGGTAGCAAATTGGTGGCTTACGTGTGAGAAAATTTGCAGCAACAAAGTTGAATAACTCCTATGAAACCAATGGAGTGAAGCTGCAAGTTTGGTTCCTTTCTCCCAAGAAATCTTGCTGCAATTTATTTAAATGTACCGTATATATCTCCTATTTCTCTTTCTAGGACCTGCACATATTGTATTGTTTACCTTCAGGAGAAATAAAAACTTGATTTGTGAAGAAAGTTAATGAGCGTGGACTGACTGATTGCATAAAGCTGGATATATCAGTTGTACTTTGAATTTGGAGTGAAGTTTTGCTAAGATTTCATGTTTTGTATCATGACAACTGTGTATATAGAAGTTGGTTATGTTTATATGGGTTGAATCATAGTTGTATGTTCATTGATTTGGCTGAAAAATTGTCTAAGAAAGCTTGAACTTCGGGTGACAGTCACCTCTAGGCAGTTTTAGCAAAATGATCATAACTTAGTGTACAAATATTGAAATTGAGTGCCGTCAATTGAGTTTTGAAACTAGATTTCATAGGGCTATAAACTGTGAAAAATTTCAGATCCTGGTTCTGTCTCTGTGATTTATGGTGATTTTGCAAAGTTTGATAAATTTTCGAGACTGTTCTGCCTTAGTTTTGTAGTTGCTGTATTGTATAGTTCAAATCTAACTGGTTTGTGGTCCGAATCGTGTAAAGTGACCTTCTAGAGATACGTAGCTCTTCAAGTCTACTTTATTGTGTCAAAATTTGGTGATTTTGGGACTGACACAATCCCTGTTTTGATTTTTCCAAAGTTGGTTGCTGGGGGTGAAAACGTTCTGTTCAGAGAGGTTTTAAGAGTCATTTGAGCAGCGAATTTGTCCATTTTTTTAGGCCCAATCAGTTCTTGTTCCAAACATAAAAGTTGTATAGAATTAGTTAACTATCTACCTGTAAAGTTTTTCAGCTCAATCGAGCAGGATATAGCTTGTGAAATGACTAATTTACCCCTGCTGCCCTGTTTCTGTCAGAAGGATAAATAGCCTCTGTAATGGTTCGTTTTGACCGGGAATATTACTGAATTGGTTGTCAATGTCTTCTTTAAGAATTGTATCTTGTATCTTAGTTTTTCCAATGGCTTTGGAATCACCTGAATCGGAGTTGTGTGTGCTGAGATGATTGAATGAATCAGGACTGCTAGTTGAATTTCCAGTGAGCTTCGAACGCTGGAAAATCTAGGACTTTTCTTTTCGTGTTTTTGGACCTGGAAGGAAGACTCTGGGCAGAAATGGTCTTCACAAAAGTTGTATCTCTATCTCTTAGCTTTCCAATGATTTTGAATCGCTTGAATGGATTTCTGAATGTTGAGTTATGTCCTGTTCTTCAGCCTGCGATATAGCATTCATTTGCTGGACTGTTCTTTGCTAAATCTGGGGCATTTCCGAGTTGAGTTAGCTAAAGTGTCTTCATGAAAGTTGAAGCACAGTCTTCTATCCACTTGTAAATTTTTAGGTCGTTTGACCAAGTGTTTGCACATGAACACGAAAAAAGTCTTTAACGGCAAAACTGTCCAGCATAACCATTAACTTTCTTGAGGCAGTTCACTTCAGCTACTGTTCAGCCGAATTTTGACCCTGAAAACATTGGATTTAGCCTTTGATATCTTCTTGAAAGTTTGTAGTTCGTTGTCTTAGCTTCGAAACGCCACCTCGTACACTCCAATCCGATAATCATAAAGTTATGATTAAAACCATAGGAAGTGTCAAATCTGATCGCGCACATAGTGCACCTCGCACTAGGTGTTTTCCGTTTCCATTTCGTTTCCGTTTCCGTTTTCGCTTCAGTCGTTTCGTATCATCTCACGCCTTTGCATGAGTCGTTTAGTCGTTTTACTTATTTATCTACTGTTTAGTCTTTTGCCTTCAAAACTGGATTTCCGATTGGATTATTATACTTGTGTTGTACGTGGATGATTTGGAGCCTATTGAATGGCTATTGTGATGAGATAAATTGTATGTGTTTTGGGGCTGAATTGATTGAAGCCATAAATGGCTGGAAAATAGGTAAACACAAAGGGCGTGCTGCCCAAATTTACACTCGAGAGTTAGGTAGAGGTACTCGCGACTTGAGTACGAATTCGGGAACGAATCTCACTTGAATCGTTTAGGGTATTCAAGTTCTCTTTCATAGAGGTATATAAGTTAGTACTCGGCCGAACCTTGTACCCTTGGAAAAAATGAAATTTACGACTAATAGAAATACGTTTTTCTCGTTTCTTCGATTCAAATGGTATTTCCAAGTATACTTGCTTCAAAGTTTCACATTTTGAAGAGCGAGCAAGAGTTTTACGAATATTCTCTAAATGAGTTTCAATTAATTGATTCTCGTTAAACGAAACGTTTAAGTTTCGAATCTTAGTTAATTTTCGAAGCTCTTAAGCAATGTTTTCTCGCAGATTTGGACTCCAAACACGGAGTAATACCTGAACGTGAATCGTAAAGGCACTACATCTGTTGGTGAGTGCTTCCAAATACCTGATTGAACTTGACACTTGTTTTCAATACTTGACCAATGTGATCGAATGAAATGTGATTGGTATGGTCGGGCAAGGGTGTACTTTATCGCACTTGTTCTAATGTGATATGTATTTGTTTATTGTTGTAATCGACTTGATATACTTGTACTTGACTTGTAAGTGCGGAACGGCAGTATGTACCACACTCGATCCGAGTGGGAGGTACCTCTCATTCCCGTCTCCGTACTTTTATCTTGGTTCAATCGATTGGAGATGTTATCTCATCGACTTCTTGGGAACCCAAACCCCACTGGCTAGTTAATCGAGTCGAGCCGACAAGGGCCTGGTCGATTAGATAACGAACCATGGGTATCTAGTGTTGTCGAGTGGAGTGTTATCTCTCTCGACTAATCGGTATACTCGAGTATTACCATCAGTGTTTAGTGTGGAGTTCGGGTCCGGTAAGGGGGTTGATCGGTGGACGGAGGTTGGAGTTAAGTGGTGTTCTACTGGACTAGTTTCCTCATTTGAAAGTTGACGGAGTGTCAACTATTACTTGATCAAGTTCTGGTGATGCAATGGGAATTTGGCTCCTGAGAGCCATCCGTATCCTTATACTTTGGAATGAATAGTACTTATCGTGTTATTATTTCGTTTTAAAAGCAAAGACTTTTACACTCGTTCATTTTGAGATTTGCTACCTAAAGTGTTAATGCTACTTTTATACACTTGTTATACTCGCTATTTTGTTACGTGATACTTGCACTTTTAAATAATGGTCAACTTGCTATTTGGAACCTTACTGGGCTTTTAGCTCATTACACGCCATTTGTTTTCCTTACAGGGGATACGAACGAGGCGCGAGATTTGTAAAGACTAGCGTAGTCTAGTTGTTTTGAAATTTTGAAGTTGTACTCGCGTTAGTACCCGACTAGAGTTGATTGTACTCGAATTGTAAACACTTTGAAGTATTTTGGTGTGTAGAAGTTTTGTATCTGGATTTGAGCATCAATGTATATATTAAGTTTGAACTGGTTGTGGTATTTATTTTCTATGAAAGTACGTTAGTTTCTCGAGCCCTAGTGAGTGAGTCCTGGCGAGAGTTGGACAGGCAACCCGCCGAACCCTGGAGTACGCCCTAGGGGAAGGTGGGGCCGTCACAATTAGAAACTAGACTCAAGGTACTACAAATCTCTAGAGACATCGTTCTGCGATTCAGACCATAAGTGGGTCTAAATCCAGTCACATGTCAATACAGTTTCCTATCATAACCTATGCAGAGTTTTATTTTCAGCTAAGTTGTTCAAATTTTCTGGCATATTTGGATAGCAAAACAGAGCTAGATTTTTATACCCTTGGAAAGCTCTTCCAGTTTATTTTCAAATGCAATTGACGGTTCTTAATTCTGACTTTTCTATACCATGTTATAACCAATTTTCCACAACTGGTCAAAGCTGACTGAAACTGCTGCGGCTACGGTTCTGAATGCTGTATCTTGTTCACGAATTTCATACATAGTTCTATTTCACTTAGAATTCCAACAGTTTCCATCAAAAACTCATATAAAAACACCTATGTAGGTAGTATACCAATTACTTGGCAAATTAGTGAAAATTTCTCACCTTATGTGGAACATCTCCTTACGGTTCCGAAGCTACCCGCTGCTCCATTCCAGGACTGATTTTCAGTTATTTTGGATATAAACTAGGTTCAATATATGAGGAGCTAGACCAACATATTGATACTGATTTATAGTCCTACGAGCCTAGTTTCACAAACATCAAATGGTAATTAATTTTGAGTTGTCTACGTCAAGTTAGGGATGATTTTCTTGAACTGCATATGGCTGATTATAACTTCTGCAGTCACGGGTTTCCAATTCTAAAGGTGTTTCACGAATTCCCCAGCTCTAGTCCACTCAATAATCCCCTGTTTCTCACCACAATATAAACACTAATAAAGAAGATACTACATTCACATGACAAGTAAGAGAAAAACTTCTCACCTTAGACCTCAATTCATGACAAGTAAAAGAAAAAATTCTTTTCTCGTAACTCTAGGTGCAAATCTCTGAGCTTTCCTCTTGCTCACAGCTGCAATAAGAAGGTCAAGAATACCGCCATGTTCCTACTTTCTTTCCTCCTTTTCCTTAGCTCTTCTCTTGCCTTACTCTAGTCTCTCGGGTGTCTTTCTTTTCTTGCCCCCGAAAATTTTGGAAGAAATGCAAAAGTGGAACGAAGTGAAGGAGCAAAATGTGTCATTTGAAGAAGAGTAAAAAACGTGGGGAGCCCTAAGCTATCATCGTTGTCCACTACTGGCTTTTGATCTATTTTTTATCTCCAACTAGTTCCTGAACAATAAAAAGTGTATAGTTTAAGGACTTCTAGTCATTTTAGACATAAATCCAGATGCAACCGAATGGGCATTTTTGTCTAACAATAATTGAAAGTATCAAGAACTTAATCAAAAGCATCGAAGGCAAGAGTAGAAATTCTGAAAAAAAAACTGTTAATTTTCCTTAAATTTTTCATCAAATTTTTCCATAAAATTTCCAAATTCATTGATTTCATACTTGAGAGGGACATGAAAAATCCGATGAAACTTTGACCACTTATGTATGAAATCAATGAATTTAGAAGTTTTGTAGAGAAAATCTGACGAAGAGTTTTAGAAAAATGAAGGGTTTTCTCTTTTCAAGACTTCTATTCCTACTCTTGATGTTTTTCAATTAAGTTTTCAATACTTTTGATTATGGTCGGACAAAAATGTCCTTGGATTCCGACAAAATTTATGTTTAAAATGGTCAAAAGTCCTTAAATTATACACTTTTAATTGTTCAAGAGTCAGTTGGAGACAAAAAATAGATTAGGGGCTAAAATGGACAACAATGATAGTTTAGGAGCTCCCCAAGTTTTTTATTTAAAAAGAAAGCAAATGCTAGATTTCTCTGTAGATGATTCAAGAAACACTTCTTGCTTCATTAGTGTTACTTATTTATATTCAATTTTGGTCCCCAAATTTTGAGGCAGCTCTAGATGAAATGCTAAAAAAGGATACTAAAGTTCTCAACTCTCTATTTTTTTTCCCATCCAAAATTAGTTTGAAAGTAATCCCATGTAGGCAAACTCATAGATTATAAAATCTTGAAAATCGGAGTTGTCACAAGAAGTCATTATGGCGCAAGGTTAGCTGGAAGGATATTTGTAAGCCAACAAAGGAAAGTGATTTGGGTATACATGGTTTAGCACTTTGGAACCAATGTCTTGTGATCAAGCAGATTTGGAATATTTGCATAAAGAAGGACAATCTTTGGTTCAAATGGATACACACATATCAGCTCAAACATAATTCAATTTGAGGAGTAAAGGCTCCACTAGACTATTCTTGGGCTTGGAGGATGATCCTCAAATTGAGACCTCTAGCCCAGCCTTATATCAAGTAGGTGATAGGGAATGGTTTGGCAACAAATTTCTGGTTTGATCAGTGGCACCCCATAAGTCCTTTGTATTATCACTTCTCTAAGATGCTTCTTTTGGCCTTTGGCATAACTAAAATTGATGCTGTTGCTAAGTGAGCTCAGGGACTGGATTGGAGATGGCCATGTGGAAGGAAATTGAATGCTAAAGTAAGAAGATTACTTCTAGTGAGTTAGTTCCTAACCCAGATATGGGGCATGCTCTAGTATAGCTTCCAAGTAACACAGGGAATTACACGATAAAGTCAGCATTAAAAGCAATTAGGTCTCTACTTCTATTGAAATACTGGGGCATAAGCTTGTCTAGTACAAAGGATAAATTCCTAGGTTTTTATTCATTCGGTGGTTGTTGTGCAAACCAAGACTTTACACAAATGATAGAATGAGCAAATGGGGTTGCTTAAGTGGGAGTAGTGAATGTATGCTGTGTGGCGATTGACCCTTATTCTTTACTTGAAAAATATCAGTTGCAGTCTGGATCAAGATTTAGAAGACGTGCTCAGTGTTTAGGGGATCTCATCCATGGTCAAAAGAGGTACCCTAGTTAAGTGAACATTGGAAGGAATCTTCATTTATGTGCAGATTTCATAAATTGGCCCTGGCTACTTCAGTATACTACTTGTGGAGAACCAGAAACTTGGTGCTATTTCAGAATGTCAGTGTATATCCAATGGCTATTGTATAGCATACCATTGACACTATTCATCATATTGGAGCTTCATGAAGGGGTGTACCGAAAACGTATGAAAATTGGAAATTGATTGTTGAATGGGCAATTTCCCTGAAATGTTTTGATAGTAGGTAGGAGAGTGTAAAGCAAATGTATACTATACATAAATAGTGAATAACTGATGTATAGATAACTTCTATTATATTGTACAAGCTACAACACTCTATCAATAAAATTTGACCTTTGCTCGAAAAAAAAAGTCCCTTACCTACAACCATGTTTTTAGCTGGTTAATATATCACAATCCAAATAAAAAATAGGGGTAATTTCTAACTAAGCAAAAATTTTTCAGTCACTGTTTTTATCAATAAGTTTATGTCTGAATTATTTTTTTGATTCTTTACTAACATTTTCAAATTTTTAAGTCTCTTAGACATAAAAGTCTCTTTTCTCACTATTTATCACTGGTACGGGTACTTTTAGACATAAGATTAACTCAGAGGCTTCTAGAATTAATCTATAACTTCAGTGTAAATGGATTTAAATAAAAGTGGAAAAAACTTTGGTCAAGTTTTAGATGTTGGATTATAACAATTTAATACAACATAAAATCAGAGATATTATGATGAAGTAAAATAAATTATTAATGATGAACATTTTCATAATTGAGATACTTACAAGATTGATGAACTTCGTATTATTGTTGAAGACTTGAAGTCTCTAGACTGGAGATGATATGCTAATCGGCTATAGTTCTAATAGGATACAATTCTAAAGAAATTGAAGGAAGAAACAAGAGATATTTTTCTATTCTAATAATCCAAAAGTAGTTTGAATTATTGCCTAAGAATTGCCGTCTTGAGAGTTGAGACTTAGAGAGATGTCTTGGAGTCTTGGACAGAAGTTTTCTTCACTTCTGAGGATGTGTTCTTTTTTCTTGGCTTTAAAATCATTTTATAGTAATTAGAATCTCTTATAGCTTATTACTATTCCATATCTATCTGATGCTAGCTGATTCATTACTCCACTTTGACAACATATTCAATATTTGCTAGTGCTGACTGATTCATTTTGACAGGGTATCCGATGAATTTCTTGCAATAGTCATTTAAAATATTCTATTGTAAGCATTTTAAATGATAGAAAGCATCAAATTTGTTGTTTTTTTTTTTTTTGCTTTGCTTGGGTCAAATCTTAATAAAATCATTCTAATTTTACTAGTAAAATTTATTGGATTATTTCCTAGACTTAGAAAGACTATTGCAATAGAACATTACAAATAGAACATTTATTGGATTATTTCACTATAAAATGTTCATTATAATAAGATACCCTATCAAAATATTCACTATAATAAATGACTGTTGTAAGAAATTCATTGGATACCCTATCAAAATGAGTCAGCCAGTACTAGCAAATATTGGATACCTTGTCAAAGTGGAGAAATGAGTTAGCTAGCATCAAATAGCTATCAAATAGCAATAAGCAGTAGGAGATTCTAATTACTATAAAAGGATCTTGGAGTCAAGAAGAAAAACAGGTCTTGAGAAGTGAAGAAAATCTCTGTCCAAAACTCCAAGGCATCTCTCAAGTCTTGACTCTCGAGACAATAATTGTTAGGTAATAATTCAAACTACTTTTGGATTATTAGAATAGAAAAACATCTATTGTTTTTTCCTTCAATTTCTTTAAAATTGTACCATATTAGAATTATACCCAATAAGCATATCATCTCTAGTTCAGAGAATTCAAATCTTCAACAATTATACGAAGTCCATCAATCCTGTAAGTATTTCAGTTGATGAAAATTGTCATCATTAATAAATTATTTTGTCTCATCATGATATTTCAAATTTTATATTGTATTAATTATTATATATGCAATATCTGAAACTTATCCAAAGTTTCTTCTGCTTTTGTTTAAATATGTTTACACTAAGGATATAGATTAATTTTAGGGCCTCTGAATCAATCTTATGTCTAAGAGTACTCATACCAGTGATAAATACGGGAAAAGAGATATTTAAAGATTTGAATGTGCTAGTAAAAAATTAAGAAATAATTCAACTATAAAGTTATTAATAAAAGCAATGATTAAGAAAATCTTTACTTGGATAAGAATGTATGTGAGGAACTTTTTATCAAAGGTAATTTAGGAAACAAATTTTGAAATAGGACAAGAAAACTAGTTAAAAATAAGGAATTAAAACAAAAATCATATAAAATAATAATAAAGAATTTTGGTTAGCATGAAGCACTCATAAAATAAAATTGGTTATCAAAGAAAGTACAAAGCAATTCTTTCATGCATAATAAATAATTGTGCTTGAAATTTGGATCCACAACACCCCACTTTTGACTAATAGCTGAAAAAAGAAAATGAAATAAAGTGGAAAAATAAAAATCAAATCCCTACTCCTTTCATTCTTCAAAGTTCAGATTTCAACTCAAGTGGCTACACCTCACCTCATCTCTGCAGCTCTGTCTCGTCTTTTTGCCGAAAATAGACAAACACCAACACCATCTCTGCAACTTTGTCTCCTACAGCATTCAACTTCAGGTTTGATGCAAAGAAATCTATGTACAGAAGGTGTAGAAAAATCTATCTTGACGACCTCCACCAACTCCTCAGTTCATCAACATGAAATAAGAGATCTCTTCTTACTGAAGTGCATTTTTTCTCCTTATTCTCCTTTTTATTTTAATTTTTATGAATTTTACATGAAATATTACTATTAAATCTCAAAAATCGCTATCACCAATTTTTTGGATGTAAAAGGTATTGGTGCATATATGTTCGAGTTAAGGGAAAAAGATAAATAGATAGCAAAGATGGATACGGTTATGTGTTAAAGCTAGTGTCTATAGGGATTGTTGGATTTTGTAGATACTAGCTTTTTAGCCCTGATGCTATGCATAAGGTAGTCTAAGCTGGTTGTTTTGTTGCTCGGTTTGTTTGTAATAGTTGCATGTGTGTGTGTGTGTTTTTCTTTGTTGCATTGTTAATAGGTGGTAGGTTTGGTTGACTAGTGGTGATGAAGCCTTGCTTATCTAAGTGGATGAAAAGCATTCTGCCACTTGTACTCGTGTATCCAGACAGATTTCAAGGGCCGAGTTGGTCCGGCTATTACCTGAAGCTTGGGTTACTGATTATAAAAAGCTTCATCAAGTAGCCAATATTCCCCTTGAGTCCACAAATTCAAAAATGTCTAAGAGTCCTGATGGATTTGTCTCTATCAGATTCAATCATTCTCATTTAAAGCCTAATTCATCTAGAGTTTTCCTTACCATTTCCATGATACAAATTCCCGTCCAATATCCTTCTTCACTATTTGTTCAACTTAGAGCTTATGATGGAGAAAAAAATCATCTTTAAGATATTATCTCCCATTTTGATCAACAAGGTGATCCGGTTTATCAATTTTTGAATAACCAATCTACAATATCAAACTAAATCTTACATATATAAAAGGTTCAATGCATTCATGAACAATAATAAATAGTGCAAAGAATTATTATACTATGATTCTTTGGAACTTGTGGGGTCTTTCGATCATTTGGTAATAGGTAGAATTAGTATTGGTAATAATCAACTCTTGGCCACATGTTCCTCTAGGACAAGAAGTTAGCAACAATCTAGGTGTGCTTATGACTAAACAAATTTGGTATTTTAACTTAGTGGATGTTGGCTTGGAGTAGTTGCATCTATTAGATTCTATTCATTTGACTTTTGGGCATCCATTTTATTTGTGAAAAAATCAGATACTAACTCTTTTATGCTCTAGATGCATGCTTCATTTGACTGGTACGTTTCGTTTATGTTCCCACAGTATAGCTCTACTTTTGCTTTGCATTTAATCTTTTATTTGGCTACTTAGTGTAAGCATTTGGGGTTGAACTAATTGTAATGTCATAGGCTTGAGAAGAGCTAGTTGTTTTGCAAAATAATATTTGAATCTGATTGAAATCAAATGGAGTAGTAATAAGCTAGTATATGAATTTGTTGATAACAGTCAACATGGTGAGAGGTAAAACATACTTATTAGTTTGTCATATCCATTTCTATACTATAGTTAAGTATTGTTTTTATCTGGAGAACAATTGAGTATTCCAAGATCCTTGAAAAGTGTTACTAGAATATATAGTAGTAGGTGCTTCTTGTTATTCCCTTTATATTGCACAAGATTTTTTCTTTTGATAAAGAATATATGGTAGTGTCAAAACTCTTTCAATTCTTTTCTGATTTTTCAATTTTTGGACTCTTTTTTTTTCTCTCTTTGCATTTTGGATAAAAATTATGTTACTTTTGAGTAATACTGTAATGGTATGTCATACCTATATGTTTGTGTTTTTATAATCACTTGTGTAAGTTTTGCTTGATCAGAAGTTCATGGGTTTAAAGAAACCTAATTGTTTGCACTTTAAATTTTGTAAAACCATTGCCTTTCTTGAACCCTAACTTCAATAATATCTTACTTCAACTGGTCGAGTGGATTTGATACATACAACGTACACCATAGATCTACAGAGCCAAAAAACATCATTCCAACAGCTTCAAAATGTTAAAAAGATAATCAATGAATTATAGAATTTCTTCCTTAAATACCTAATCTTTTAGGAGTAGATCATGATAACCAATAAAGTTTTATTTTTAGAGGGCCAATCTATTATTAGACCACCAATATTTAGTGGTTCATATTTTAGTAGTTAAAAATAAAGAATGAAAGTTTTCTTACAATCCATTGACATTGAACTTTGGTATATTGTTACTAATGGTTCCTTCAAGTTAGAACAATTGACACTACAACAAATTTGAGTAGATTAAAAGCTAGACAAGAATTAGATGAAAAGAATAAAAAATATCTTTCTTTAAATGTTAAAACCATGAATTTGTTATATAATGGTTTAGATATTTAAAAATCTAGTAGGACTAATGGTTGTAAATCAACTAAGAAAATTTGAGATAAAATATTTTTTTTAAGATAAAATGTGTGAAATACATGAAAATAGTTAAGATATTAGAGAACAAAAGAAATCTTTACTTGTTGCTAAATATGAATCTTTCAAAATGAAACATCATGAGAACGTTGATAAGATGTGCTATGGATTTAGTAACATTATTAAAGATCTTAAATTGCTTGATAAAAAATATTCTTTGAGTGAAAAAAAATAGAAAGATCTTGAATGTTTTGCCTAAGAAATGGAAAACCAGGGTTATGGCCATAGAAGAAGCAAAAAATTTAAATTCTATATCCGTTGATTCTTTTGTCAATTCACTAACATCTTATGAATTGAAACTAAAATCAAAAGTGCAAGATAAAGAGAAAGCTAGAATCAAGAAAAGCAATGCACTCAAAATTTCTCAAGAAGAAGATGATCTATTTTTACTTGATGGTAAAGATGTGAAGGTTAATGAACTAAAACCATCAAAAAACTCTTCAACAATGAGAGAAGATTTAGAAAAGATGGGCCAAGCAACAATCAATTTTTAAATTTCACCAAAACGAGAGGAAATAGAAGATAAAATATCAACAACTTCCAAATCTCATGAAATAATTGTAATGTGGATGATAAGTTGAAGAAGAACATGAAAGAGTTTAAATGGCACTTATGGCCTTTGGAGACAATAAGGTCACAACTAGCTGTTTTCTATTGATAAAGATGATATTGATGTTGATGATGATGATGATGATAATGTTGAAGTATTTATGCTTAAATTACATGATAGTTATGCTAAGAATAAAGAATTGAAAATTAAACTAAATACTTTGTTGAATGAGAACTCTAATTGTTAAATTATATGTGCTTAATTGTTAATCAAGTCCTGTTTAATTATACTTTGGTATACTCCTTAGTTCTTATTGATGCATCTTTCAAAATAGGAGGAGCTTATTGTAAGAATGACCAAAAATTGATTTGAAAATAATTTTTATATGAATTTCCTTGTATGTGCTTGACAGCATGCCTTTGAAGGGAAATATTTCTATGATCTTAATTTATCTCTTTTTGTTTATTTGATCAACATGGTTATTTTAAGGGAGAGTGTTGAGATTGAAAACATTGTCTTAATTAAGCACAAATCCAATGCTTTATTTTAGGTGGAGTTCATTTGAATTTCTTTGTTATGCTACTTAAAATATTATTTGTTTGATTTTATGTGGAGCTTCTTGCAATTATTTCTTCAGAAACAATTTTCCTTCACGTTTACATGCTTTATTTTATGATACTAAAAGGGGGAGTAGATTGAATGATATTTCTTTGAATGTTGGGTTTGTGTGCTTAGGAAGAGTCTATTTTTTTTCAACTAACAATTATCCTAAAATCTCAACAAATATAATTTCTTCTACTAGCAAATCTCAACTAAAATATTTGTTAACAAATCAACATGATCTTTGGTTAACAAATATCCTTATTTTTCTAATAACTAAATTATTTGACATCAAACTCAATCTGATAAAATCTGTAGGAAAAGTTGGCATATCTCAACACTCCTTCTTGCCCACTTTTGCTGCAGATTTTCAATTGTCGTCTCAAATTTTTGAACCTTGTTTTGGACAAGGCTTTCATAAAAATGTCCGCAATCTGGTCATCAGTCTTGCAATGTTTCTTGAGCCAAACTTCAAAATCAATACCAAATTTTCTAATGTATTCAAATAACTTATTTGCAACTTGAAAGTGGAACTCCCATACGTAATATATGAACCTGAAGAAGGAAGAGTCTATTTAAATTCATTTGATCAAAGGAAATTATTATTTTATTTATCATTATTAAAAGGGAGAGATTGAAGATCTAGGTTAATCAATTCTTGGTTTTGATGATTAATAACCAAAATGATGATTTGGTCTAATGTTTTTAGTGAGAATTTTGTTAAAATATATGCTCAAACATTTGAGAAAAGAAAGGATGAAAACTAAGAACGAATGGAGATTGTCGCTTAGTATCGAACGCAACTTCAGACACTAGTTGGAAGAATCAAACGTCCAAAGAATGAAAAAAAAAATTCCAAGTCTGACGATCAAATGATGGGACAGATGCACAACATGCCTATTGGACGTCCAACAAGTTCACAAAATTCTCTGTAAACTCTCTGTTGCTGTCAAAAACTCCATCCGACGATGGTTTAGACCATCTAATGCTGTCGAACACTCTAGTGGATGATGATTCGAACATCCAAACATTTTAGCAAAGAGAATTCAAAGTAGGATCGGACGATGGTGGATTGGCCGTTCGATGACTCTAACAACTAGTTTTTCAACAACTATTTTCAAGACTATTGGAGAGCTTTTTGGACTAAATTTTCACTCCCTATAAATTCCAAGAGGTCTGAAACATTGAAGGACTTTTGCCTATATTGAATACAAGTTTTGTAAGAGGAATTTTGAGTTAAAATGCTCTTTATGTGTGTTATTGTATTCTTTGTAAGGTTAAAAAGTGAGAAGAGTTCTTCATTAGTTAGGTGGACATTGAATTGTTGTTTAAAGAGGATTAACTAGGAAAAGCTATAAAATCCCTTGGTTCAATTAGAGTAGGAAAACTTAGATTGAGCAAAGAGTGAGCTCTTCTTTGTACAAGTTGGTTTGCTTCACCAACATTAGAAGAAACTCTTAGTGGAAAGTGTAGTCGTTCTTAATTGGTTGGGAGCATTCAACTATTGTATAGTGAAGGTTAACTTGATGAAGTTGTGAAACTCTTTACCTCAACTAACGGCTATTTAGAGTAAGCAAAGAGCGAGCTTCTTATGTACAAGGCAGTTTGTTACGCCATCAATTGAAGAAACTATTAGTGGAATTCATTCCAAGATCGAAAGAATTTTGGAAGTGTGATTTGTTTGCATCTCTTTCATTCTATTGTTCATTTTTCTTTTATTCTATTATGTGGTCAAATTGCTTCAACTTTATTGCTATTTTGTATGTTTAAGTGTGTGATCACTTAGGTCATTTTGGGTAGTTAAAATTAGGTAAATATTTGTAACTATTTGTTTGATTTGTGAACAACCTAATTCACCACTCCTATTAGATTGTTTTGGGCTTTACAAGTTATTCATTTTGTCTAACACAGGTCACTAGAAATTAAAAAACTAAAGGTACTAAAACATTAAAATTTGACAAAACCTGTACGCTTTCTCTTAGACTTTACTTGGCCTGATTGAGGTATGTCTCTTTGAATTCTTTCAGTGTGGACTAGTGAAATTGGATACAATATACTATAAGTTAAAATAAAAGTCTAAATATGGGAGCTTTAAAAATTATATGCTATGAATACTTATAGTAGCTGCAAATAGATTTTGAGAAAATACAGTGGGGTAAAAGCATAATCATTTAAAAAGTAAGTGACTCATTCAAAATGTGAAAAATCATACAGAATCTGTAAAATTAATTTCATAGTTAAAAAAACGATGATTAATCTAACTTCAAAATTTAAGTCGAAGAAAGTGCAGAATTAGGAAAATAAGTTTAAAATGCAAAATGAGTTTACAAAATAGTTACATGATTCTTTTTAGCTCATGGATTTGTTTTGGTTCTCATGCAATGAAAAATCATGAGCTAGTACAAAAAGTTAAAATGTTTGGCTTGGAAAATATGTACAATTCATAAGGATAATAATTTGGGAAAAGTGTTGACATCAAACTCTATGAGCTAATTTGGCTGTAATAGAAGATTAATGGGAATGATCAAACCAAGCACCTAAAAATTCATACTGAATTGATTGCGATTGTACAATAACTACTGTAGGAACCTTAACAATTATAGAAGGGTGAAGTTGATTCTCAACAGGCACACTTTCATGTAGTTGTTTTTTTTCTCACACTTTTCATTTTTTAATAACAGAGCTCTTCGTCTCCTATTATTTGACACAATAGATTTTTCCTATTGAAAACTCAAATGGTGCATTAACAAATAAATGCACCATATTTAAGCTTGCAAATGGCAAAATAGATCGACTCATAGGCTGAATCATAACAAACTCAATAGAGTGAATCACAAGTCTAGAAGGTTAGCATTTTCAGCTTCTATATGCTTTGCCTTATGCACACAATGCATTTGAGATATTTGGCCTTCCAATCTAACATGGTGCTCTTTCTAACAGTTATCATACTAGAAGACTCAATTCCTATGGACCCAAATAACACATTCATGAATGTCTGCATATCATTACTATTTAAAGGAACATAGAAGGAAGATTGTGAGATCTAAAATGGAGGGCTGATATGATTTCAGAGATATAGAGCAAAACAATCCATCTTTTTGAGATTTTTTGCCTTATCTCTCATAAAGCTTTTGCTCCTATTATTTCTTACGCTAGAAATTTGATTTTCTAGAAATGAAAGTGGTGCACCCATGCATATTGACTATTATTTGGGTACGTTGGAAGAAAATGAGATACATTAATCCATAAGCAAAGAAGAATGCTAATCTATCAAACTAAATATGACAAATAGTTAAATCCTCCGATAAACATATGATGACAAAAATTACTCCTCTACAAATGGCTAATCATAACATGCCTTAATCATTATTTAACCAATCATGTAATCATTTTACATTTCATGGTTCTTTATATAGTCTCATCTAAATAGTATAAGACAAATGGTTGAACACAAAACATGTGACAGCCCCACCTCCCCCTAGGGCGTACCCAAGGGTTTGGCCAGACCGCCTGCCCAACTCTCGTTAGAACTCAGTCACAATTCATGAAATTTACAAATGATAACCTCAAAATAAAAGTGATATTAAGAACAACCTTCAATATATACACTCATGGACCTCCAATCTATAATACAACCAAAGAGTCAAACTTGCAAAAAAATCAAACCAAATAATTTGGCTAGACATCTATGAAGTGCTCGCGTGAGCGACTAACGAACTTAGATGAAATCTAGGCTTTCCTCAATTCAACCTCTCATGTTCTCATCCCTGTAAGGAAAGCAAATTTGCATGGAATGAGGTAAAAGCCCAATGAGGTTCCAAGAAAACAGACAGGTAATATAACAGGCAAGACCATACATCGGATATCAGGAAACAAGTCAAATTCAAATAGATCATGATCCAGTATATAGTTAAGCAAATAACCAGATAGATCATGCAAAAGTGTACAGTAAAGAATACATTCATGGCAAAAGATATAGATTGCTCTCAGGAGCAAGTTCCACTGCAGTTTGATCAAGGTCTGTTGACTCTTCGCCAACCATGAAAGTATAACGTTCGTAGATCATCACTTTACACCAATTTTCGTCCACCAAACATACCCCTTACCGGGTCCGAACACTAAAGAAGTACCCAAGGTTCGTCGATCTCCTCGACCAAACCCTTGCCGGCTCGATTCGACCAACTAACCCTGGGTTGGACTTATAGTCCCAAATATTCAGTAATTCAAGATCTGGCTTATAACCCCAAGTATTCAGGTATTCAAGATTGGAGTCATTGGCTGTTATCCAACGCTCACACAGTAAATGGTTGGAGACATTAGTTGTCACTTAACGCTCCGTATTCAGTAATATCAGTTTCACGTAATGAATTCCAGTCAGGAGTAAACAGGTTAGGAACTTGTCCTTTACCCAAGATTTCCCAACTTACCCGACCGCTCTGAAGCTAGTCTAAAGCAAGAGGTCCAACGAGGGTTCAGTTCAGCCGTTATCGACTTACATTCACACATACACATGAGTAACCCTAGATTCCACTTACCCGATGTCTCGGATAAGATCCAAGGCCCAATTCAACCACTACAAGAGAAATGTAGCTGGTCTACAATTCAACCGCCTATTCAATCGCTACAAGAGAAATGTAGCCGGTCTACAGTTCAACCGCTGCAAGAGGAATGCAGCCGGTTTACAATCATGCACATAAATAGACAGGTCCACACGCAGGATCAATTGATTCAAGTTCATGGAGGTCGAGTGCGAATAAGGACACACTCGCCTAACCATGATCAAGTCACAAGTAATGTCCAGCAATTCACATTCTCAAGTATTCCAAGTATTTCAAGTCAATATACAAGTCACATGCACATCAAGTTACTTGCTCATGCATGAATGAGATATCAAGTGTTTAGTCAAATTAGGTCAATTGAGTGTACATAAGAGCACACTCGCCTAAACAGGTTCAAGTCACAAATAAGCTTAGCATATCATGTTTCAAGTATTCCAAGTATTCCAAGTCCAAACAGTTGAAAATCGGGTGGGTGCGAAAACCTAATCAAACAATAAAACTGGAGGAAACTGCAGAAATCAGATATTTTGGTAGCAAATTCGGCCACAAATCTAGCTAGATATTGGCCGGATTGACAGGGAGAACTTAAAATTTTTTATGCTCACTGCCTCAAATCCGGCCGATAATCCGGTCGAAAATCCGGCCACTTTTGTGCCCGGATTCTGGCCACATTTCAGTTATAACAAAACAGCCAGTACATATTTTAACAAAATATAAAAAATTTAGTCGAACTAGGTCAATTGCAATAAAGTACACACTTGCCTATGCGACGATAAATCAAGTACCTAGCGATTCCTAACAACAGTGAGCTTGTAACATACGCCCCAAACACACAAGAAAGTTGTTGGGATAACCACCCGAGTGACCAACAAGTCAAGTGCAAGTAAAGCAATTCATTTCATATCAATATCAAGAAATTAATTATAAAGGATCGAGTATGATAAAGTACATCCTCGTCCCAAAGGTCATCAATTCAAGAGTAATTACTTTAACCAAGCAAGCATGTCATTCAAGCAAGTAGACATTCCACGTAAATATTTTCATGCACTTAGAACACTCACCAATCAATTGCAACCCTTCACTTTAATCATGGTTTGTCCTCTTGAACTCTCTCGAGTCCTATGGTCACATATTGTATTAAAAGACTAGCAATACGAAACCAAAATACATGAAGAAATTAAGTTTCCAAAACTTCACTTCCTTTCATTTAATCCTCAATTCCACCCATAAACTAATCTCAAACTAATCTCCAATCTTAAAGTTGGAAATGAAAGTAAAAACAGTTTTAGGAAATAGAATTTTTTCAATTTTGTGCGACGCTATTTGAAAAATCATAACTCAAGTTTCTTAAGTCCAAAATTTATAAACTTTATACTGTTGGAAAATAGACTCAAAGGGTTACAATTTCCCAGGAGATACCTTTGTAAGATTTTGTCAACAAGTTAGTCAAATTCCAACCTCAAGCGGCTGCTTTATCCAGTAGAAAGACAGAACAGGAATGGAAATTCAGTCAATTTTGGAAAATCACAGATATTCATAGGAATTGAGAAAAATTCTAAAATTTTCACAGTACAAAATACTCTGAATCTAGTTTCAAACGCAATAAACGGAACTCAATTCTAACTTTTCTACACCAAGATATAACAGATTTCCCAAGACTGCTCAAGGTTTCCTGCGAAAAATTTTCAGCAGCACTTCCTTTGTGTTTACCAATTTTTCCAGCCATATTCAAGGCTTCATTCTCACCACAAAACAGCCTCAAATCAAGCATGTACATACCAGGCCAACAACTCACTAAGTCAAGCATTTATATAGCATATAACCATCACCTACTTAAGTTAGAAAATTAAACCCTAAGCTGAAATTCATAATCACAAGTTGGAATTTTCTATAAGTAAGCCAAAATAACTTATAAAAGCTAGAAAATTTACATGACAAAGCTACCAAATCATAGCCAACCTTAAGCATCATATAAGGGCAGAAATTTCACCATAAAATTGAAAATTTCCAAATCTCCACTTCAAACCAAGAATTTTCTCATAAAACTACCAATTTTCAACTATAAACCACTAGTATGCTAGTATTAGAAGTAAAGAGAAGTTTCTTACCATAAATACCTTAAAACCCCAAGAAAGATGGAAACTTAATGCTTCTGCCTCCAAAATCTCTTCACTCAAGCCTTTAATCTTCCTTAGTTATCACTTTCTATGGAGTAGTTTGCAAGATAGTTGGTTAAAACTCAATATTCAAGCAAAATTTTGAGGTTGAAGATGAAATTTCACTCCCTTTCTCTCTCTCAATGGTTCGGCCAAAAGAGAAGCAAAGTGATTGAAATTTTAGTCAAATTTTTAGTTAATTAAAGAGGTAAGAAAGTTTTTAGTCAAAATCAAAATCCAAGAATTTTGTGACAAGTGTTTAGCCAAGATAAATCCTCATCTTGTTATCTTCTAATCACTAAAATATCTACTCAATCTCTAATTATCTCTTAACACCTTATAAAATAATATTCCTTTGTACAAAACTCCTTTTAATCTTCAAAAATTTATCGCACGCACCGCATTAGTGGGTCCCACATCCATAATACAATTCAAACTTAACATGAACTAACTTATACAACAATTCAAACTTAACATAAACTAACTTGTACAAAACTCCTTTTAATCTTCAAAAATTTATCGCATGCACCGCATTAGCGGGTCCCACATCCATAATACAATTCAAACTTAACATGAACTAACTTATACAAGGAAAATGATTTAAAAACTTGACTCACTTATAAAAATATCTAGGAAATTAAGTTAATAAAGTAAAGTAAAGAAAATGTGCTCAAAGAAATAAGATAAAATAAAGATAATTTCGAGTCCTCACAAAACAACTACACAATAGAGTTAAAACCAAATGCACATATGACTTGAACAAAGCTGAAAAAAAAAACTAAGACACAGAAAGCAACCAAGCGTTAAAAATAAAAAACATAAAAACCTTTAGCGAAGCACACAATATACCAAACTAAATAGTTTTAAAGTTAGATTGAGTCACAAGATATACTTGGCAATAGTATCAGCAAGTTGGAGGGAGCAAACATGTGAAGCTCTCTGCATAGGATCAAATGTAGATTATCTAAGTAGCAAAACACATGGAAAAAAAAAAAAGAAACATCAGCAGAAAGATGAAAAGATGGCAAAAAATAGGAACAAATCTCAATTTTAAGTTAGGAAATAATTTAAAAAATCCTAATCTCTTAATTTTGACAATAAAGGTCACAAATTAATAAGAGGAAAACCATAAAGTCCTAATCTTCAAGGGAAAAATGGAAAGATAATTAAAAATTGAAGAGAAGGAATAATTAAAAATACACTAATCTCTTAATTTTCACCAATAAAGATCACAAATTAATAAGAAGAAAACTCTAAAGTTCTAATCTTTAGGGAAAAAAGTGTAAAAAAATAATTTAAAAAAAAGAAGAGAAGAAATCATACTAAATGAAGAAACACGTAGACCAAGAAGAAACCAATGGACCTCTATTTTCTTTGTTATGGCAAAGGAACACAAATAGTTATTAGAAATATACAACAAATGGGACATCAAATCCTTTACTATTAAAGAATAAAGAATAATAAACAATACCTTTTCGTTTTAACATGGCCTACTGACTATTAATATAGATATAACAAATCTACTTCGTTACTAAATTCTTTCTTGTTGATTTCCCAACTAATTCCTCCTCATCTCTTCTTTTTCCTTTTTTTGGCTTGACCAACCCTTTTTCTAATTTTTTTTATCCTCTTGGAAATTACATCAAGCAAGAACCCAGTTTACATTTATTTTAAGTTACAATATGTTCTATTCTCCATTTTTTTTCCTCAGATTTTATGACAGCTAAATATGACAAAATACCTAAACCCTCCAGTAAGCATATCAATGAACACTAAAATTACTCCTCCATAATAATGGCTGACTATAACATATCTCAATCATTATTTAACTAACCATGTAATTGCCTTAGATTTCATGGTTCTTTATATTGTCTCATCCAAATAGAATAATACAAATAGCTGAGCACAAAACAACTATAGAACAAAGCTAAAATGAAATGGATACATAATTTGATCAAAGATGGCAAAAAAACTAAGTCACAAAGAGCAGTCAAGCACTTGAAAGAAAATCTTTAATTAAACACACAATATACCTAACTAAATAGTTTAAGAATGAAGCAAAAGTTGCTACAAGTAATACAAAATTCAGAATGAGGTGCAAGTTATACTTGGCAATAATAGCATCAAGTTGGGGGGAGCAACGACCAAAGCTCTGTGCTTAGACAAATTGGAGATTAGCAAAGTAGCAAAACACGGGAAAAAGAAACATCGGCAAAAAGATGGAAATGAAGCCAAAAAAAGGAAAATCTAAATTATAAGTTAGGAAGTAACTAAAAAAACCCTAATACTTTCTTAATTTTCACCAATAAAGTTTAGAAAATAATAATAGGAAAATCTAAAGTCCTAATCTTTAGAACTAAAAGTGCAAGATATAAGGAAAAAGGGGTGAAGAAAACATCCAAATGAAGAAACACTTGGAGCAAGAAGGAAAACCTTTGTTTTCTTTGTTATGGCCAAAGAATACCTAAGGTTTAGGGGTATTGGAAATAGGGACATCAAATCCATCATTTCCTTTATTCCTAGGTTAATCTATGGATAAAACTTGAAGAAGTACAATTGGAAAGAAAGAAAGTTACTCTTGAAAATGCCGATACAGTTACTAGAATATGCAGCAAAACAAGGCTCCATCAATCAGTGGCCATTTGCATATCTGAATAATTACAATTAAGATCTAATGGAAGTCAATCTAAGGCTTTAAATGAAATATTAGTCTAGTAAGCCTAATCTAATGGTGATGGATTAGACAACACATTGACTTAATAAGATAATTAACTCTAAAGAATCCCATTGGGCTTACTAGTAGAAGGGAAAAAAGTTCAAACTTTTCTTCTTCTTTTTTGTCAAACGGCAATGTATTATATCATTTAAACTTCATAGTACAAGTATTAGTTACAAAAAAGGGACAACAGCCCTACAATCTATCTGTACAAGTTTCTCGATCCAATTTGGGAAATTAATGTCCCATACTTCATCATTAACTAGTTCAATGCAAATTTTGCTAGTCTACGACAAACTTCATTTCCTGATCTGTGCACAAAAGATTGTGCATTGGTCAAATAGATCACTCAAGTCCTGTATGTCTTCCAAAATGGTCTCAATGCTGTTGTTTCTGTTGTTCCTTGAGTTGATTTTCTCCACTAAGCCTTTGTAGTTAGACTGAACCTCAATTTTTCTCCATTCTATCTCTTTGCCCACGATGAAAGCGTTTTGTATTGCCAATGCCTCTTCAGTGGATGGATCACCTCTTTTGTTCCTGTGGTGCCCAAGCTTTTATTAGCTCCCCTCTACTGTTTCTGGCTACTATTTCTCTTTGTGTTCTGTGCCTTTGAGGTGTTAAGGCAGCATCAACATTCAGTTTGATAATTCCATGCTCAAAAGGCTTCCAGCTCCTATTTGCTTGAGCTTGAGTTGTTTCAGCAATGCTCTCTCTTCTATCTTCTTCCTCAGCTTTCTTGAATTCCTACCATTCCTGTTGTGCCCTTTGCACACAAGTCAGTTCCTTCATTGCCTCTTGCCTATGTGTTACTCTATTCCTCTCTTTCTATATTTGCCAAAGGATGTTAATTGTCAGGTCTATATGGTGCTTACCTTCAGGTCGTCCCCTTGCCTGAAGTATTCCTTCCCACCATCTCCAGAAGTTGAATTGGAGATCTTTTAGTCCCTCCCAATTGACTGTGGCCAGCTTCCAAATTGTTTTAACCTTTTCACATTCAAAAAACATATGCTCTAGCATTTCTATTCCTTCTCCATAGTTGTAGCAGAAATTTTCCCCTTTGCCAGTCCTTTTGTTTATTACTTCATTCACCAGTAGGCAATTCTGTAAATGCTTCCACATGAAGTGTTTCAGTTTGTGTTTCACTTTAGATCTCTAGAGCTATTTCCATACACTTTCCTTTCCTCCCTAGTAGCTTGTTTGTGCTTCTTCTTGCTTAGTGTTGTTCTTCATTGTTGCCAACTCTCTTGCCACTACGTAGCCAGATTTCATTGTATATTCTCCAGATTTGGAGAATTTTCAAAACCATCTGTCTTTTTTTTGATAGATACTGATTGAGATGTTGCCAATACTTTTTGCAATTTTCCTACTGAACAAACTCCCCAATAGTTCTTTATTCCTTGCTCCTTCTTTCATTAGCTGACACACCCAGTGTACGTCTGTTTGCTGACTTCTGTCTGGTTCTACCTTCCCTTCCTTTGTGTTCAGGACTCATCTATCTTTCCAAATCTTTATAGTTTTTCTATCTCCTACTCTTTTCCACAGTCCTTTCAGTACGACCTCTTTTGCACTAAGTAAACTTTTCCAAATGAAGGAAGTTAAGGGTGCTACCCCCCTGTTAAGTGCATATTCATTTCTCATATATTTTGCTCTGAGAACTTTGCTCACTAACATGTTTGGCTTCAATAAGATTCTCCACAGCTGCTTTGCTAGTAGTGTTGTGTTAAAATGCTCCAAATCCCTAAATCCTAGCCCTTCTTTCCCCTTTATCTCAGTTATGCTACTCCATTTTACCCAATAAACTTCCTTTTTTGGTCATCTGTTCCCCACCAAAAGCTGGCAATTTGTTTGCATATATCTTTGCATAATCCTTTTGGGAGCCTGAAACAAGATATTGTGTAGTTGGGTAAGGCCATCACCATTGCTTTCAAAAGCCCTTCCTTGCCTGCTTGATTCAGTAGTTTTCCTTTCCATCCCTTTAGTTTGCTGTTGACACTATTCTTTAATGATCAAAAAACCTGATTCTTTGATTTGCCTATAACCATTGGAAGTCCAAGATACTTTCCACTAGATGCTTCCTTCAGATTTCCTGGCTTCCGACAAATTGCTCTTCTAATGTCCAAGTCTGTATTTCTGCTGAAATAGGCAATAGATTTATCAAAATTCACCTATTGACCTGAAGCTTTTGCATATTTCTCTAGTATTTCCTTGAGCACCTAAGCTTCCTGGGGTGTAGCTTTTCAACAAAGCAATGCATCAGCTGCAAAGAAAATGTGAGAAATTTCTGGACAGTTCCTACCCATATTGATTCCTATAATAGCCTTATTAGCCACAGCTTTAGCTATCATGCAAGATAATCCTTCAGCACAAATTAAAAACAAATATGGGGACAAAGGATCTCCTTGTCTAATGCCTCTATTAGGCTATACATAACCCACTTTTTCACCATTCAAGTTAAAAGAATAGGATACAGTAGAAATACAATTCATAATCCATTTGATCCAGAGAGGAAAAAAACGCAATTTGAACATCATTCTACCTAAGAAGACCCATTCTACTTTGTCATAGGCTTTGGACATATCAAACTTAATAGTCATGAATCCTTCCTTTCCTCTTCTTTTGTTTTTAAGGTAGTGCATGACTTCATGGGCTAGGATGACATTGTCTAAGATTTTTTTGCTTGAACAAAGGCAGACTGAGAGTTGCTAATGCATCTGGTCAGAACTTTTTTTAGCCTATTAGTAAATATTTTGGAGATGATCTTGGATAGGACATTACAAAGGCTAATGGGTTTATAGTGGGACAAATTTGTGGGTGTAGCCACTTTAGTAATCAGGGTAACAAAAGTTTCATTAACAGCTTTAAGCATATATCCACTATGAAAGAAACTCTTGATATGCCAATATTTTTGAAAGAAAAGAGGAGACATACCATTTGGACTTGGGGCCTTATTTGGATGCATTGAAAAACTGCAGCGTTGATTTCCTTTTCCTCCACTGGTTTAACCAAGTTCTCATTCATTTGAGTAGAAATTGTGTAGGGGACTTCATTCAATATCTCATCAAAGTTGTTAGGCTGCAAGGATTTGAAGATGTTTTGATAGAAGCTGCATATTTTCTCTTCCATGTCTTTCGTGGTTTCACACCAATTTCCATTTTTCCTTTGGAGGCATGAAATTGTATTCTTCTTTCTTCTTGCTCCCACATATGCATGAAAATAAGCAATGTTCCTGTCCCCTTCTTTTAACCACTTACTTCTTGCTTTCTGGCAGCAATATATTTCCTCCTCTTTATTGGACTTGCTTAACTGTTCCTTCAGTTGTTTTATAGTTCTTTTGTTACCAGGATTTTTAGGCTCCTTTGCTTCTTCCAATTGCAGCTTCAATTATTTGATCTTAGTTCCTAAGTTATTTTTCCTCTTTCTGTTCCACCCTACCATTCTGCATGCCCTTGTCTTCCTTGTAACTTTGAACATTTTTTTTCCTTGTTGGTGTCCAGACCAGGCCTCACTTATGACATCTCACACCTTCTCATCCTGTGTCCATTTTTTATCAAAACAAAATCTTTTCCAAATTGTGTTCAACCTTGAGTCAGTATATAACATCAAGATACAATGATCTGAGGCCTCTTTCTGAATGTGTTGACATTTAGCATTTGGAAACTGTTGACACCACTCAGTACTGCACAAAATTTTGTCCAGTTTTTCGTTAATCGCTCCATTCTCCTCCCATTGATTGCACCATGTCCAAGGCTTCCCTAAAAACCTAAATCTATGAGATTGTTGCCTTTTATGAAGTATCTAAAATCTTTAAAGCTATTCTCAGGTCTGTTTCTCCCTCCCTCCCCCAAATTTTTCCCCGTTTGATTCTATGTCATTAAAGTCCCCAACAATGATCCATTGCTCTCCCCAATTCTCTTTTTCTTGTTGAATTTTTAACCACTACTCTTTCCTGATTCTATCATCCACACTTGCATAAATTCCTATGAAGTACCACTTACATTAATTCTCCTTGTCATCAATTTTGACTTCAATAAAGAAACCAGCATCTCTCACATTTATCACCTCTAAATCCTTATTCCAAAAAACTACTAGTCCACCTAACTTATCTAGGGAGTTCGCTACATAACAGTTATCAAACTTTAACCTTTTCCTTCCTACTTCCATGTGCCTCTTTTGATTTTTAGTTTCACATAAGAAAATAACTTCAGGAGAGTGGAGGTTTATTACCTTCTTGAGCTAAGGAACTACCAAGAGGCCTCCTGCACCTTGGTAGTTCCACACCATAAATCTCATTTGGATGGTGGAGGCATTTGAGGATTAGCCCCCATTTTCCCCTCCTTACAATTCAATTCCTCAGTTTTCTTCAGCATTTTGCTCCTTTGCATCTCAGGTTCATTTCCTGTCATTTACACATCCTCTTCTTCCCATGCTACTTTCCTTTTGACAGGCTACAGTTGTTGAGTTTTATTTGTATTAAGGATGGCTAAAGGTTGCCTCATTGTGTTTGGCAGACGTCTTGTCTTTATGCCTCTCTTTGCCATCTTGTTCTGCATTTGGTCTATTCCATTTTCCTTACTTCCTCCTATCATCATTTCCATCTTATCTCCCCCTGAATGTGAACTTGCTCTTGGTCAAGCCATCAGCTTGTCTATATTTTCTCCCTGCACTGTTTCTGCATTCATGGCCTTTATCTCTGAATTCTTTTCCACCCCCCTTGCATCCCCTTCTTCTCCTGTCTTCTGTATCCTCCAACCTGAATCAGATGAGGTGTCTTTGTAAGAGTCCACCTCCACTTTCTAGATTGTTTGCCTTTCACATTCTTTTGAAGGTTCCTCTTGTTGGTTCCTTTCCTTCTTATCTCTCCCCCTACCATTTATATCATCGGAGAGGTTTGTAGATCCCAATTTCTTATATGTACTTTCCTAGTTTGAATGTTCATTAAGGGGTCTGGTGACTTTTCCATCCTCCATTTTCTTGTCCCCCCTACTGTTATTGTTGTGTTGGAGCCCACTTATAGATCGTAGTGGTGATGCCATAATATTTCCAGCCTTCATCGATGCTCCAAATTGCTTCTCTCTTTGGTTACTTTCACCCACACTATCATCCTTGCACATTTTGTCCCCATTACCAATTCTTCCGTATCTATAATAGAAGTTTGGGCACTTCTCATATTTAAACTTATCCCAATGTTGTGTTCCGTTCAATTTAACTTTTGTTCCCCTGGCTAAAGGTTTGGAGACATCTAGCTCTGCAAAAATCTTCATATGTCTTCCTTCCTTTCCTCCTCCCACTAGGATTATAACTTCTTTCACCAAGTTGAAAACTTCACGCAACTTGAAACCCACCGCTTTGCATAACCAGTGAATTGATAGTTCCAAACTTGTATCCACAAAGATACCATGTTAAAAGCTATTGGGTTATTTTCCATTCTTGCTTCCCAACTTCTCAATACCAGAATCTGGTTATCCATGATCCATGGGCTCCCAAAGAGAGCTTTCTCTTGATCTTGTTCATTTTCAAAATGAAATTGATACAGATTTGCTCTTAGCTCTGTTATCCTTAGGTGCCTTGGATATATCCACACATGTGAAGTAAAGTTCTTTACTCCTATAAAGTTTGCCACCTTCTTCCCTATTATCTTGTCAATCAAACTTAGTCTGCACTCATCAATCCCTTGTTCAATGTCATCCACACTTAGATCTTCTCCTTCCTTTTTACCCTCTGACAGATTGAATCTTTGCGAAGCTGCTATTATTTCTTCAGCCATTGTGAACTTACTATGAGTTCTCCGTACAATTCCACAATGGACTTGATACCTTGGTTTAACCTGTAGATGAGAGGGTAAATCAAACAGATTTTCAGTGAGTACTTACTACTTACAAGAGAGATCAAAGACAAGATATCAGAAGATGAAAGACAACCAAATGCAAATGAAGAAAAAAAAAGACAAAAAATGAGGATACTAGAAAGGAGCTCATAAACACAAAGCTGTAACTAGGTTGAGGTCGGTGTTTTGAGCTAAGAAATTTGCTGTTTGAAGGTAGGATTCATGACAATTGGCTAATAAATGCTTCCACACAAAGTATACTAGCTATTCAAAGTATTTATCAACAGATACAATTAAGTGAGTGCTCGTTGAATCTGGATTTGGGAGTTTGGAAGATATCTATGAATATTTGAATGTTTGAAGAGTTTGAAAATTGGCTCGGAAGATAGTGGTTGAACTCATGCTTGAAATTTGAAAAAGTGTGTCCTTGGAGTTTTCCCTCCCACACCAAGAAGAGAGGCTCTTATTTAGAGAAATAAGCTCTCATTTAGGGAGAATCGTCGAGTAAAAAAGTTCAGACATTTCAAATGTCACAAATTCGTGACTTGGTATAAAGAAAGGGCACTAAAAGCAATTTGCAAGGAATATAATTATAACTAAAACCATGCCATTGGTCAAATTATTAGAAACAAATTTTTGACAAAAAAAATTAGAAACAACTAAAAATTAAAACTAAAACACTTAGATTGAAAATTTTATTTTGCTTCCAAACAAGGGAAATTTTTTTTTTCCAAACGATAACACCAAACAAAGGGGAATTAGTGAGCCAAAATTTCACTCAAATTGAATAAATAAAAAATGTGGAGTGTTGTGCAACCATTTGGTTCGTTGAATCCCGACGATTCCATAGAAAATCTTTCTGAACCATATAGAAAAGCCTCTCTCCCGTCGCCTCTCACTCTCTCAGTTCACACTCTCAACATCAATACAAACGATTAACAAAAAAGGCATCTCCTCCTTTTACTTTTGATCGATCATGTCCTTTTTGCGACGCTAAACAAAAGGTGTTCTCTACCAACTCTTCGCAAAGGGTAGGTCTGTCATGTCTCTCCTTTTTTTTTTTCCCTTCTATTTGCACTAATTATTTTTTTGTCCAAAATTTCTGCCCAATATTTTTGGATGTTGTTTGAGTTATGGGTAAAATCATGTCATCCTTATTTTAGTTGTGGGTACAAATTTTGAGGGGTTCGAGTGTGGGTACGGTTTTGGGGTTGGGTGCGGGGCGAAGTGAAGGCTTAATTGGCTGTGGTGGTCGGAGTGGAAGAGAGGTAAGAGCTGATTATGGTGCAGATGTGACGGTGAGTGGTTGCAAGTGAGGAAAATAGTGGGTTAAGTGGTGCCGGGTTGGGAGGGAATTAGGAAATGGTGATTGGGGGTTTAATTAAGAAAGTAGATAAGTTAGAAGGTTTAGTTCTTTTTTGGGTTGATTTTGGTAAACTGTTATGGGAATTTCAAGAGAAAACTTCATGTCCGTTCTCTACTCCATCACTGACCTAATGTCGGTTCTCTATTCTATACTGGCCTCATGTCCGTTCTTCGCTCCCTTACTGCACCCTCCCTCTCTCTCTAACATTAACTCTCAGATGCGTACATCAAGGTGTGAAGAGATCGCAATAATTTTCATAAGGCTTAATGGTAATTGGGGTATTTGAAACCAGAGGAAGAGGAGATTGTAATGGCAGCCAAACGGTTAGACTATCTTTGATATTTGAAAATTATTTGCTTTTCTTGCTCAATTTTTCCATTTCTTGCTTTAGTTTCTTTGTTGAGAATTTATTTACAAAATTAGGGTTAGAAATTTCAGGTATAAGGGTAATATACTGCTATTAAGTGGGTTATTTTTCTACCATGAATTTGGGCTCATTTCAAGCATTTAGTGTTAAAATTCTTTATTCTTGGGTAACAAAATCTCTAATTTTAGTCAAATCTAAGGTGGCCGTCTCAGATCTCCAGTTTAAGATATGATTTTTCCAAGTTTCCCGAACATCTATTTTTGGATTTCCACAAAATCCACATCTCATATTGTGAATTAGCCTCTGGAATCCCCCAGAAGGAAGCCCATATGGTGAATGTGAACTGAAAAAAGACAATAGCAACAATATTCGACTAGCAATCTTTGTCTCTGCTATATTTAGAACATTGTGCTTGATATCTAAGAGAAAATTGGTGCCCAATATTTTCCTACTTCCATGGCTTCTTGCCTCTTTTCAGCTTCTTTGTGGGTCTGTTTGGATGTTCATTATCTGGCTATAAAGACAAATACTTGCCCAAGAATATCAAACTCTTTCATTTTTTCACCTGAACCAGAGACGAAGATTGGTAGTTTGAAAATAAATGTTTGGATGTATAGATGTTGCTATTTGTCAAAATTAAAATCTGTTTATTAGCCGAAAACAAAGTGTAAATAATATGTCCAAAATAAAAAAGTATGCTATACAATTCGAAGCTGTTTATATATCCGCTGTCCAGTCCACATGACATCTGGACTATTTGAACCAATGTTCAACCAACAAAAAATGAGTGAGCTTTATCTGGCCCATATTCATTAATCATAGACTACTCAGTTATCTGTTAAAAACGGTTCTGGTATGTTGGCTACTAGACTAATTGATCCTCCTAACTTGGTTGTTCCTGCTTATATATTTATTGTATTCCGTCGGTTATTCATGATTGGATTCTTGTATTTGTGAAAGGATAGAGTTGAAGTGACTGAATTAAGGATCCGAGACTCCTCCGCCCTTCTGTGTTCTGCCCCTTCCCATTGGGCACTGGAGCCTTAATCTCTGCAGACAGATGCACCTTCATGAATTTCAAGCTAAATCTGAAAGCATTGACCTGAAGATTACTGCAATCAAGCTGATTGGTGAGAAAAGATTGTTTTGAGCATTCGAATGAGATGGTATTTTTTGGTTTCATGTTTTACTTCTTCCAAAATTTTCTGCTTTTATGGAAGTAATTGGTGTTCCTTACACTTTCCATTGGCTGTTAAGCAGCAAAAGTATAACGATTCTCCGTTCGAACTTCAGCTTCAAATCTGGCTTGGCATTAACTTCATTTCGAAATTTCTGTTCCACTAACACAGGTTAAAAAATGGCAATGGAAGGTCATAGGCTTTACTAATTCTCTCCAAATATTGACTAAAATTTCTAAGCACTGTTAGAAATTATTATCATAATCTGGAAAAAATTACTAAAGTTTGGAAATTAAAAGGGTCCTTAATCTTTTTTCATTGTGTGCCTAAGTTTGTGAGATATTTTTGCCCTTAAAAATCTAAGCATACTACTCGTGTGAATGCATTTTTGGCTATCTTAACACCCGAAATGACCAAAAAAGATACAATTTTATGAGTTTGGTAACCATTTTGGCTTAAAAAACAGTTTAGTGATCGAATGGTGCAATCTTAAAAGGTTGAGTGACATATTTTGCCATTTGCTCAATAAGTGACTCATTTTATGTCCTTGTACCTACATAAGGTTTGCTCAATCAGAAATTGATAGGTTTAAAGAAACCTAATTGCTTGCACTTTAAATTTTGTAAAATCATTGTCTTTCTTGAATCCTAACTCCATTAACGTCTTACTTCGACTAGTCGAGTGGATTTGATGCAGACGACGTACGCCATGGATCCACAGAGCCAAAACACATCATTGCAACGGCTTCAAAATGTTGAAAAGGTAATCAATAAATTAGAGAATTTATTCCTCAAACACCTAATCTTTTAACATTTCTATGGCTATGTTGTTGATTTTTGGCTTCACAGAGAATAGTTAGGGTATTGGAGTTAGCTGGCAGCGTAATGGACGAACTGGCAAACCCTAGCGGTCCAAGAAAGGAGCTTGTTAATAGTCACTGCAGTGAATTTATGCAATTGATCAAGGTCATGATCTTCTTCCTGATCAATTTCAATATGATATGCGCATATTGCTGTCACGAAATAGGCTTGTATGTACACATGATTTGTGAGAAGGGGATATCTTTAGGATGTTTATATGAAGGGGAAGAGTTAACTTCCAAACAGAGTGAACTGAGAACTTTTCATCCAATTGCATAAAGATTTTCATCTATAAAATGGGTGCTGTTTGTCATAAAAGCAAAACAAAGCAGTATCTTTGACAATTTAGAAGTACCTTGTAGTACGATTTGCTTGCTTTGCGAATCTAATTACTGTGTCAATATTGTGAAGCATTAATCCCAAGTCCCTGTAGAGATGGTCAAATGCTATTGTGGTTGACTAGTCGTGGTGGCAAGGGAATGTGGTAATTCTTATTAGTTATTACCAGCAGTATGCTTTGTTCCTTAAGCTGGTAAGGTCTAAAAGTTACAAGTAGGGTTGCTCTGGGGTTCTGTGAAAGGTTTTAGCTTGTTGTAATCACCTACGTCATCTTAGAAGGTAATGGTGGTAGTTTCAATTTATGGCCACAGAGTGCTGAAATACTTGAGTTAGAACTGAATCAGTTTCTTTCCCTGTCAACAAAGCGAAAAGAAAAAAATGGTTAGAAATTTTTGAATTAGAGTTGAATATATTTCTGAAATTTATGTAACCAAGAGTTCAGAGTTCATGTGGGGACTAGACTACCACATGCAAATTATACCATGGGTTCAAGGGTAACACTCTGGAAGGTATATCTATGTTTACATCTTTGTTTTCTAGAGTTTTATTTCGCTCTAATGACCAAACCATGAGGATGGAATTACAATTTTTTGTTTTTGTAAGTGATCAAGTCATTGCAATTTATTGCAATAAGTCAATTGCTCATGGTTTTGTTGTCTAAGGAAAGGCTATGCTTTTTGTCATATTGTTAGCGTTTGTTGTTTCTTTGGGATTTGTTTTGGAAATGCTGGTTAGAAGGATGGAAATCTTCTTGTTTGAGATTCAGATTGTTAACAATTCCTGCATTTCTCTGCAACCAGAAGAAACATGAGATTTTGTTCTGTTGCTTCATATCTTCTTTTGTTTGTGTTGTCATTTGGAAAGACAAAATTACAAGCAAGAAGATGTAGGGTTTGACAAATAATACCTCTGGCATATTGAAGAAAAAGTAAAATTGTTCTTATGAGCCCTGTAAAAAAAAAAAGATTGTAGTTCTGCATATCCATTATTAAGATGTGTGGATCCTTTTTTATCTTGGTAGTTGGGCATTTTATCCACTTGTCCCTGCTCAATAGCATTGGTATAGGCTTCATATGTTATGATAGTAACTGCAATCGTGGGGTAAGCAGATGGCATTTTGCATCTCATCTTTCTAAACAGGACATCCAAGTGACGCTGCGAGAAGAAATCAAAAGTGCCTGTGAGTATCGTCCTTTTGAGAAGTGTGACTACGTTCCAAGAATATCTAACGAGATCTGTTGCAAGAAACTGGAACATGTCATTGCACAGTTAGACGAAATGAAGCATACAATTGAAGGGTATCATGCTGCAGTTTGAAACTCTGTATGTTTTAGCATTCACCACTAGGTTGCTTTTATAGGATTCCTGTTATTTGAGGTTAGGATAATGGATTTAGTTGGTCTGCAAGGACATTTGATTAGCTCTGAATGTACGCTCGTGGCAAGTAGATTTCCTATTCGCTTCTTCAGTAAGATTTGGATCGACGTAAACAAATTGTGTATTACAGAGCTTTGTATATATTTTTACGTTAAAAATGCTTGGTATGAAACACTTCCAGAATCTGTTGTGCAACAACGGTTAGCCTTAGATTACTACATGCTGCATATGGCATTGTGTGATCTTGTTGTTTATTCCATAAATCCCTAGCATCTTGGTCTTGTGCAGAGGTGTCAAAATGGGTGATTTGGGCGGGTTTGGGTTGGGTAAAATGGGTAATGGGTATAAGTGAGTCAACTCATTTATACCCATCTAATTAAATGGGTATAAATGGGTAAGTCAAAAAATGAATTGGGTAACTCAATTACCCATTTATAACCCATTTATTTTAGCTTTTTGTAAATTCATTTTTGCAAACTAAGTTATCAATTTATACCATCCTTTGCACCTATCATTAGTTTTAAATATTTACTTATAATACTCAATAAGCCTAATTATCAATTATTTTCCATCCGTACTCTATGTCGCAAAATTACATATTATTTAATAATTAAATAATAAGAATATAAAAATTTGAACTAAGTACTATAAAAGTTAACATAAAAATTTAATCCAAAATTTTGAATCTCTATCATTTTTTCATGTGTAAATTTAAAATTTCATTTTGGAAAAGTAAGAAAAAAGGCTAAAACTTGTCAAAAATTGGTAATATTGAAAAATGAGTAAGTTAACAAATTAATAGAAAATAAAATGATAAGCTAAAACCAACAAATAATAATAATAATGAAACAAAAGTAGTTAACATCATGATAAAATGAAAATTTTGAAAAAAAAAATGGGTGGGGGGAGAGAGGAGGTTTGGGAGAAGACAATTTTAAATGAGTTAATTGGGTTTAATGGGTTACCCAATAATACCCATTTAATAAATGGGTATTATTGGATAATCCATTTATACCCATATGTAAAAATTTAAGATACTCATATCCATCTATTCATGGACGGGTATGGGTAAATTTATTTAAATGGGTTTGTTTGACAGCTATAGTCTTGTGCACCATTCTAAAAGTTAATTTTAGAGATGTTTTTACCACTAGTACAGGATAGATGAATTTCTGCCATCTTTTAAATGGTACGCTGCACTGAAGGATGCTCTTTATACAACCTTACAGCGCGTGGTCTGTAACATGATAATTGTTGTGGGTAAAGGCATCTTCTGGTTGGTGCTGAATGCTGATTTTGTTCCACATGCAGGAGTTCTTGAAGAAAAAGATTTAAATAATGTTTAAGCTGCCGTCTTCTTAGCTTTTTCAATTACTTCTGTCTGATCTTCTACGGTTTGTTGCCAATAGTTAGTTTTCATATTCTCCAAAACTCTTCAAGTTTTTTCTCGTTATTAACATTTCTAGATTTTTTAACCTTTTTTTGTGTTTTTGGATGAGATCTTAGGAGCCGTTTGGTAGAAGTTCATCAATGACTATCGCTATCATTAACTGTTTAACGATAATGGGTTTTTGTTGAAAACCATAGAGTGTTTGGTAACGAAATTTTAGGCATTAGTTTTTACATTTTTTTTTCTTTTTCTACTTCTTTTTCTTCTAAATTTTCTTTAATTTATTAATTCTTCTAGTATTTTGTAACTCGCTTTATTTTTAATAAAAAAATATGAGATATGGGTGAGTAAACATTGATTACCTACTAAAAATTAGTTAATCACTATTATACCAAACTCATTAGAGCAACTTGAGCGGCGTGGCATGGGAGGTATATACCTCCCATGTCACGAACTCATTACACGGCCACAATATAATGAACATTACACGCATCATAAGAATGATACGTGTAAATGCTATTGAAAAAGAGGAGATAGCAGATCCTTTTTTGCAACAAATAAATTTGGTTAAACGTGGACAATGGCTATAATTTCATGATGCAAGTTAACGTTTAATTTTTTTTCAACGGTCATTTTTTGGTTCTTTCTTTATAAACACACAAGACACCTTTTTTTTTCATATCCACTATCCTACTCTATTATTTCTCTTACTCTCTCACTCACTTTCCTCAATCTCTTTGTACAATTTTCTAAATTTTCATTATTTTGTGAACGGTTCGAAGGCAATAACAATGAAAACTAGTATTCATTATGTTATTATTTGTATTTTATTTGATTTAAATTATGTAATATTATGTTATGGAGTTCAATTAATTATATAAAGAATTATTAATTAAGTATGCATTATTATGATATTTTCACATTTGACGTATCACATATTTGTTTAATAATTACATAATTATTTTTCAGAAAATAACAATATATTATTTTTTGAGAGATAGAAAAAGATATATTGTTCAAACTCAGAAATTAATAATATTATTTTTTAGAAAATAAAAAAATCGAAAAGGTAAAAAATTTAATGAAAGTTAATAATTTATTTTTTAAGAATAATGAAATTATTTTTAAAAAAATTACTTTATTTATTTACGGGATATGAGTTGTGCATTATTAAAATAAATATTTGATTTGATTGTGGACCCATACTATTATACCATGTGGAGTGTAATTCATTGTGAATGAGAATATAATAAAAGATGAGATAGTGGAATGCTAATGTGGCATGTAGATTATACTGTATTAGACTCTAAAGAGTGTAATAATAGAGTGTAATCCACTGTGGATGCCCTTAGGATCAATACCTACCGAAACTTTTGGCATTAATACAAGTATACACAACTTAATAAAATATCAAATAAAAAATTCCTACCAAGCATGGATTTGAGGGCCATGAGGGGTCAAGTATGGATCGGGATGTCAAGGCTATAAGGGGTCAAGTCTGGATCAGGTATAGGGCTTGTTTGCCAAAAGAGTTTTTGACCAAGTTTGTTTTCTACAAATTTTTTAACAACTTTAATTATAGTAAAATAAAAAAAACTCTTCAAAATTTATAAATTGTACACTTCAAAACACCCAAAATACACAAAAAAAAATTCCTTTTCTCCTTTCTTCTTCCACCTCAACCCACCACCACCTCCGCCACCGGCTACCTCTAACGGCGCCGGTGCCCGTGCCGCCCAACTCTTTTTTTTTTTTTGTTCCTTTCTCTTCTCCCTCTCCTTCTCCTCCTCCCTCTCTCTCCTCCTTCCCTCCCTTCCCCCCTCCCCCGCCACCTCTCTCCCCCTCTGGCCAATGTAGTCACGGGACCAAATTGGGCAGAGGAGGAGAGAGGAGGGAAGGGGAGGAGAGAGGGAGAGAAAAAATGCAAAAAAAAAAAAGGGTTTCTGCTGCTACTTGTTCCGGCTGGGAGGAAGAGGTGGCGAGGGAGGGAGAGGGGGAGGGGAAAGGGAGAAGGAGAAGAGAGGAAAGAAAAGAAAGAAAGAAAGAAAGAAAGAAAAAGAAAAGAAAAGAAAGTTTTCCATTTTAAATTTTTTTCCTATAACTTCTATTGTAAGTTATAATAAAATTTTAGACAAATATCTAAAAAAATCCATTTGCCAAACGGGTAGTTTTATGCAGGCCAAAAGATACTGTTCTTGAAGCAAGAGTACATTATAGAAACTCGATCAAGCAAAAAGTGGATGATAGGATGCATAATTGCCATTAAATTTGTGAATATTTTCCTTTGATATTTGCCAAATATTGCATTATTAGGTAGATTCTACTTATATTTGGTGATTGATGTTAATTGTAGATAAGTGGAGCGAAAAGTAGTTGAATGGGCAATTTTCCAGCATGTTATGAATTAAATTGGTTGTAGCATGATTAGGATCTGCTGTCAAGTCCAGAAAACTCGAGAAATTATCAATTACAAAGATTATCAATTACAAAGAGATGAACAAGAAATTATCAATTACAAAGATTTCTAGAATGTTTGATTATATAGCAGATTTCTTTACCAATTTAAAAAAAAAACCCTTCAATATTATTGAGGAGACTCAAAACGAATCCATCAACTTGAACGGATGAACAAACTAAAATTATTAATTATCTTAAAGAAAAACTTAAGTCATTACCATGCCTAGGTATTCCTTACCCTCATACATTTATGATAGTAGAAACAGGCGCATCTAAATTAGGATATAGAGGAATACTAAAGCAAAAATTAGAAAATCTATCAAAGCAACTAGTTAGATATCATTCAGGAACATAGTATGGTCCTCAAAAGATTTACTCCACTATTAAAAAGGAAATTTTGTCTATAGTTTCTTTGCATTTCAAAATTTCAAGATGATTTATATAATAAAAAGTTCCTTCTGAGAATTGATTGTAAATCAGCAAAAGAAGTTTACAAAAAGATGTTGAAAATATAGTTTCAAAACAAATATTTGCTCAATGGCAAGGTATATAATCAGTTTTTTTATTTCGAAATAGAATTTATAAAGGAGAAGATAACTCTCCTCTACCTAATTTTTTAACTGGAGAGTTTCTACAGAGTCATGGATAAACAAAATGATTCTATAAAGTATATTAGAAGACAATATTCCTTTATCAAAATCGGAAAATGATCCATTATATTATAAAGCCAAATGGAGAGAGTCAGAGAATCCAACCATAACACATTTTCAAATATGACTAGATATCTCTTAAATCCTCCAGAGCAATTACTACTATTCGAGAGAAATGTTTTTTGAAAAGAAGGAATATTCAAAGGTTTCAGATAATGCATCATTTCCTTGTTCAACGCAGAAAAAAGGCTTCCCGTTACAAGAAATGGATAAAACAAGAATTACGAGAGATGCATAACATTATTTGTTGACATCCTGTAGAAAAATGAGCAAAGGAAACTTTTCAAAAGTTTTGTTAGTCAAAGATTATGAGATGAAAACTACTTAGATCTCTACTTCAAATACATTTCAAGTCCTTTCAGACTTGCATCCATTATCATATGCTCAAACCACTCAAACTCCACCTTCATCCTCTGAGAAAAACACCGAAGGAAAAATCCCAGAAAATTCAAACCCTTACTTCACTAAACCAATTACTCAACAGATTACTCTCACCAAATTCAAAGAACCTCCACCCTATAGTTCTTATTAGCCCTTGCTAATAGAATATGTCCAGAAGGATGCCAATGATGTCCAGATGATCTATCGAAGACTATCAAATCTTATGAATTGATTTTATTGGACACAAATTCCGTCGAAATTTGGTCAGTTCTAGACAAAAAAGATCCAAATAAAATTTCTCATTCCAAATGTATAATTAAAAAGGTTTGCTGACTAGATGAATGGGTATCTCTTTATTCAAAGAAAACCTTTTCAATCAAACACATTTTAGATGGCTACACATACCAAGATTACAGGATGGCCTGGTGTAGAGCCTTTCTCTTTCGTCTCTTCAATCATTCATGGTTCTTTACATTTCATACCAATTGTGATCGAGAATTTCCAATTTGGTTTTACCATTGGTGGAATTATTTTGGTCCGCAACTCAAGAGTTTTCCCCCTAAAGCAAAAATGGAATTCCAATTATATCAAAGAAAAGCACCAGGAGAAGAATATACAAAGCCAATATTATTCCATTTTGAGTTCAAAGTCCTATGGATTTTTTGTTGGGGTTACAAGATTATACAGCAACTTCCAAAACCATTCCCAATGTCATTGATTAGACAATACAAAATCAAATGGTGGACAGACTTTACTATGGACTATTGTTTGCAAGAAAATGTTAAAAGATTTCTTCAAACGGGACAAAAACTCCAATGGCAAATACATTCAATATCCAAGGAGATTCAAAAGAAGAAGGAAAGGGATGAAAAAAATTAAAGAAGATGGATTATCAAGATCCACTCGTGACTTTTTATTTGCGAAAATTATAGAAGATCCAGACATACTCAAGCAGTATATGGACCATCTCAAAAGCAAACAAGAGAAGTTAAAGGAGATTGCAAAATCTTCTGAATCTATTATGATGTAAGATCCATTTGGTGACCCATGTGCACAAGATCCAAATTAGATATAAAAGATGCAACAATAATTCAAAAGTTATCGGTCATAATAAAATGTAACATATAGTTGACAACAAATTCAAGATTTTGAAAGAAGTGTCGACATGAAGATAAAATACATATTCAAATAGTGTCGACATAAACATGAAATGTAAATGAAATTTCAAATATAATTACACTAGCCTGCCATAAATACATGCTTATGTATTGTAAAGGGGTGTGTGTGATGCTAGTACTGTTAGAACCCTCAAAACCTCTCTTGTAAAAATTTCTTTAAACAAGAATCTCTTTAGAAGTTTTATCAAGTTTCGAGATATCTTCAACAATATTATGCTATATACAAGTAAGTCTTCATTATAACTTTTATTTTAATATTACAATCTTGTTACAATCCCGTCTATTTTAATTCTTGTGTTGATTGCCATAGCCAGAACCCAATTCCTTTTTCTCAAGTCCAAACTTTCTTGGTTTCTTTTCCTCGCCGCTTTCCTCTCCCTGGTTTCCTTATTTACCCATCTCATGCTTTTTATTTTTTTCCTTATATCTCTGTTATTGTATTTTTCTTGATTACTGTCCATGGATTTTCAATGTTTTTGACATGTTATTTTCTGATGATCGTTGCCTCTTCTTGGATTTTAGAATACTGGAGAGTTTGTTGCATCCTTGGATCCAAGTTGAAGCGGGTTGACTCAGATGGTTGCGGGCGAATTTTTTGAATCTCTGAGTCGACTCAGGTCGAGTCGAACGAGTATGAAAGAGTCATCGTTGATTCCTGCATCTCTGATGAGTAGCAAACCGGTTGCGGAACTTGGGATGAAGGGTTCCTTTTAGTGGAAGAAGGAAATCCGGCTTTTTGGAAGTTCCATTTACCTTTCAAGAACTTTTTGCACAAGACCAAGCCTAAATGGTTTCCCTCTACCATGCATCTTGAACAGAATCTATTCTTCTATACATGTGCATATGGAAATAAATCAATAATTGAAGACAAATTGAGTTATTTCTTGGAAAAGAATTGCAGATGCTAAAACTATTGAATAAATCTTATACACTGACACTATATATACTATCATCGTTAGATTCATAACACATATATTAAAAGAGTAAATTTTATATACACTATCAGTGTATACATTATCATAGTTAGATGGATTACACATAAGCAAACTTTGAATTTCAAATTCAAATTTTGCACATGTGTCATATATCTAATAGTGATGGTGTATATAAGATTAATTTATATAAAAATTGAATTTCAAATTCAAATTTTGCATTATTATCGTTTATTCAAGATTGACCAAAGTTGATAGTATATAGTTGACAATGTATACACTATCAACGTAAGTAAAATTAATCTAAAACTATTTCGCTCTTTTCTTGCTCATGTTTCAATTAATTGGCTATTCTTGATTTTCTTTCTGAGTCCAAAGCTACATCAAATATCGTGCGCCTGTTAAACAAATACATATTTGTTGAAACTTTAACCAGGACATAAATTAATTTGAGATTACAAAGCCAAAAACAGCAAGAATTGCTGGACTCGAAGCAGTAGATAGGTTTGATATTCTCTTGATTAAAGGGATAATTTCAGAAACCTCAGGGGAGGTTTCTGACACTTTCACTGACATCCCTTGAGGTTCTCAAAATTTCACTGACCTCCCTTGATAAGAAATTGGACCCCTTTTCTGACATCATAAAGGCCAAAATTACAAATATATCCTATGAAGTTGGGGTTTATTACTACCGTTTAGTTGGCAAAAAAGGCATCTAAAGTGATTAATTAAGCTTAACAGCAATAACACAAACTTGATTCCTGATACATGAATTAAAGCTGGATTAGGGAGTAAGGCGCCAATTGAGCTGCAATATTGGCGCCATTTTTGTGCCTGCTGTGATTTGACAAGAAGATAACATATCACTTATATGTTATCTTATATGACATTCTGGATATAGGAAAAGAAACAGAGGAAATAACAAGAACAAAAATGGAAAGGAAATTGTGATCAAACCAGTGGTCCTGATATGCATTGGAGTATTCCTTTCACATAATTAAAATACAAAACCTACCAGTTTCCCATTCGTAAAAATATGAGTGTAATACTTTTTGAATTTTACTTACAACCATTTGTATATTTAATATAAATTAAATGATTCAGAGTAAAATGCTCATAAATAGCTATTACTTTGTTCGTGTAATAGAGGAAACCCATAAAGAGCTGATATGTTATGGGCAATTTCTTTTTTTTTTTTTACTTTCATGTATTTAATTTATATTAAATACAAAACCTACTAGTTTTCCTTTCATAAAAATATTAGTGTATCACTTTTTAAATTTTACTTACAAACATTTATGTATTTAACATAAATTATATGATTCAGAGTAAAATACCTATAAATAGCTAGTACTTTACTCATATAATAGAAGAAACCCGTAAAGAGCTAGTAAAAAGTGGGTAATTTCTTTTTTTACTTTCACGTATTTAATTTATGTTAAATACAAAACCTACTAGTTTCCCTTTCGTAATAATATTAGTGTAACACTTTTTGAATTTCACTTATAAACATTTATGTATTTAATATAAATTAAATGATTCAAAGTAAAATGCTCATAAATAGCTAGTACTTTATTCATATAATGGAAGAAACTCGTAAAGAACTGGTATGTTATGGACAATTTTTTTTTACTTTCAAATACTTCATTTATATTAAATACAAAATATGCTAGTTTTCCTTTCGTAAAAATATTAGTGTAATGGCTTTTGAATTTTATTTGCAAATATTTATGTATTTAACATAAATTAAATGATTCAGAATAAAATGCCCATAAAAACCTGGTACTTGGTTCATGTAATAGAGAAAAGCCATAAAGAGTTGGTACTTTATGGGATATTTCTTTTTTTAAAAATATTTAATTTATGTTAAATAGATAACCTACTAGTTTTTTTCGTAAGAAATTATTGTAACACTTTTTGAATTTTACTTTAAAACATTTATATATTTATTATAAATTGAATGTTTGAGAGTAAAATGTCCACAAAAAACTAGTATTTTGAATAGGTAATGCCCATTTGCCCATAAACTACACCACCTGAAGTTTATTAATTGTTAATTGTTTTGTAGTGCTTTGTCATTCCTTTGCTAATAATAAGATAATATTTTTTTTAAAAACCTTACGTAACCCAAGTCAAGATCAAAGAAATGAAAAAAAGTGGTACAGATTCATAAACAAAAAACGCATTAGTCTAATGAGTTTTTGTACAAAATAGCGCATTTCCCGAAATGTGTTTTTTTGGTGACATCAAAAAACGCATTCTACTAATGCGTTATTTAACCAATTTTCCCTATTTAAATAAATATATGAAAATTAAATAACGTATTTGAAAATTACGTTTTTATTTGGAAGAACGCATTTCTTAAATGCGTTTTTCACCCTTTGGAAAGAGACTCAAAAATCGCCACCCTTTGGAAAGTTAGTTTGAAAACTCCTTATTTTTGGGAATTTACTCGTGAATTCCATGATTCTCCCCTATGGCTTGAAGAGGCCATGGTTGCAGCTAAAACTTTTAACTCAGAGCTCTAATTGCAGCACAGCAAATTCACTTTCTTATCACTCCAAATCAGCAGCAAAGAATGATAATAGCTTGAAACCTCATGGTGGTGTTTTTCCAAAATCAAACTTGAGGTAGTTAAGTTGCTTTGCTTTATATGCTATTGCTACTGAATGTGCAAAAACCTGGCCGTTGCAAAATCTGCCAAATAACTGTTGCATGGCACATCTGGTGCTTACACTTTTTTGTATTGCACTTACACCCCCTCAACTTTAGTAATCAGTCCAAATCATTTATTCTTCTTTCAATCTTCTACTAATACAAGGAGCAAAAGGGCAGCCATGGAATAAAAATACCTTCTCACACATGAACATAATATTGTAATATGATTTGGACTGCATTGTTACCAAAAACTCAAAAGCAAGGGAGGTCAGTGAAATTTTGAGAACGTCAGGGGATGTCAGCGAAAGTGTCAGAAACCTCAGGGGAGGTTTCTGAAATTAGAGAATGTACAAAATAACTTGGTTATGAGAAAATAGTTTATATTAGTGTGTTTTTTAATCACTTAGATGATATATATATATAGGATAAAAAAATCATAACTAGATACAGACTATACAGAAGTAGTTTAATGAAATTTTAGCAAAAGAGTAGAAAAGATAAATGTGTACATTTTCATGTCTATGATGGGATTGTATCTGATACATATGGTAATATGCTAATTTAACAGAATGAACCCATCTATGGACAATTTCTCTATGGCTGGAATGGATGTATTCTGACGTGCATATTAAATAACGTGATATTTTTCCATTTTTTTTTATTTCTCCCACTCCCCTATTTTTTCCTACCTTAAACCTACTAGTCAGGATTGAATTCCGGTCTACTAGGCGGGAGTTCAACTCGATTTGAACTTTCAAACAATTTAATAATAAAAATTCTCCTCCTATATGTGTTATGTCTACTCCTTGAAATTTCCTTTTAAGCTCCATGTTCTTTTTTTCTTAGAAAAAAAAATTCTAGCAAAGGAGGAGTGAAATTTATGGAGCAAGGAGAGGAAAGGAGGGATTTGAACCCAAAAACTCTAAATCTTGAGGGGGATTTAAGCTCTAAATTCTTCTCCCATCATCCCTTTGTAAAAAAAAATTGTTACACATAATCTCTTGCAATTTTCTTTTTTCTTTCATTTTTTCAGAATAAAAAAGAAATATCCTTTTGTGAACTCATCTCAATCACGCACTAGTAGCAAATACACTGGGATGGTGATCTCCAAATTTGAGCAGCAACGGACAAGTTCGAGACCTCCCATTTATACTTAAAAAAAAAGATGCTTTACTACAAGTTGTTTTAGCCCAACTAATCTCACTGATTATGTACATGAAAATTTATGTTAATTGGCCTAATCAATAATTTAATTGTAGTCTTTGTAGATCATAAAGAGAAGAAAATGCTAGAAAGAGAACTTTACTTCAGAAAAACACTCGAATGAAGAATACTTGGAAGGCGTGATTCCCTCCTCACAACATCACCAATTTAAGATGATTAAAGCGTTTCTAGGCCAGTAGTAAGTCGGGCGCCTTCAGTTGTCCACTCGTGAAAATGCATGTGCTAAGTCTTGCACCCGTCCAAAGTGCTGCTAGCTATCCTTGGCCCAAAAAGGCCGGTGCCGTGAAGGTGCTCCGTTGCCACCAATTACCTATTTTACCCCTCATTGGTAATTAATGTTGGTTTCTGGAACTGATTTGCTAGTGTGTTTGCCCATGAGCGTAAACGGCTCCATGAGCGTAAACGGCTCCTTTTCCCTCTTCTTTCCCAACAGCCCTGGCTGTCCACTTTTATTGTGCAATTCTCAAGCTAAACTGGATCAATAACCTAAAACTACAATACTAGATACACCTTTTCATAGCTGGCTCTATAACATCCATCCGAATTTGGGTCAGTCTATCCGCACCCCGTTGTTATGCTCTTCGAAACACCACGAACGCTTGCCTTTTGACCCAGCAACGCCTCCAAGTTTGGGGCGTTCATGAAGAAATCAGACACAAGCAACCATTTTTCCTCCTATAGTGTCTTATGAAAGTTAAAACCAGCAGAATTGTTAACAAGAAGGCCCGTGACATTGCTTAACCGGAATGTTTTAGTTTTTGGTCTTCAAACACAGTTCAAGATTTGGCAGCATAAGCTTGCATAACCAAACATAGTTCTTATAGGATAACATAAATGGCAATGCAATTAGTGCATAGGGAACATAAACTATTAAAATACGAAAAGGGTGCAAGTAACCAAACTACAAGGTCATATATTTCCATGTAATCATCCAAAAAGGAACAAATTTCTCCAGGTTAAAAACTACAAAATGTACAAAAAAAAAAAGAAAGGGGTAAAAAAGCACTGACGGTTCCAAAGGCCAGCATTTGCATAGGATGGTATGAACAACACCTTGCAAGCAAAATCTCTATGGCATAACTGCAAATCCAATGTCATAACAAATATCTGTATGATGATGTATTGGTGTCAAACAGGGCCTGAACTTGTTCTTCGCAGCTGATACTTCGGCTCTGGTGGTGGCACAGTTGTTAATGCTTTCTCCATCTCCTGCAAATATATCAGTAAGATTATAAAGTTATAACACCCAAAGAGAAAGTTGTAAATAATTGCAACTCATCTTGTAAGCGACCAAATCTCAACCACAGAATCGTGAGTAGGCTGATGATAATCTACATTAGCAAGATTCCGGTAATCTTGTCAACTGCCGCTGCAGCAGCAGCAATAGTAACAGCATTGTCCAGAATTCAAATTCACATTGATTTCAATTCCACCCACGAAATAAAATCTGATGTAGAAGCTACTTGTTACAAGTTGACTCTCATTCCGATGTGTCTAGTGAGGCCAAGCATACAAAACGCAAGAAACTATGCACAGCACTCCACTTGTAATTTGCTCAACCAAGTACGTATGCTGGTATGCTAATACTGTGCATTAACTGTTACCTAATCAAAATTGTCGACACTATGCTATGCTATGCATTAGCTTTCATTCTCCAAAGTGCACTCCACTCTGATGAGCCTATTGCTGCCTCTATTCAAGGTAACAAGCATCATACTTCTATGCGTAAATAAAATTCACAAAAACCACAAAGTCCAATACAAACTTTCAACTTCAATGTCCAGGTTAGGCATATCATTGCAAAGGTATCTAATGCCATACCATATCAATTAATTCCACCAGCAAATTTTACAATACAATATACAAAACAACTTGAGAGCAATTATGACAGGAAATAATAGTAATGGATTGACTTTTGGAAAACTTTGACCTGTTGTCAGAAAATTATTGAAGTATGTTCAATTTTGGTCATGTACATTCCAACTCTAGTTCCAATCTCAAGATGAAGAAAAATGTTTGAATGATTTAGGGCCTTCACGAACTCAAATACCACTTCTAAGTAGTCATACTACCTACCATAAAAATAACAAAAGCTATTACTTTTTCATAGGTCTCCAGTGGATATTATTACTTGAGACTTCAACACAGGACTTTTATAGTAGTGGCCTAATTTCCTTCCAAGTGAATATGACTAGCTAGCAATTGTAGCAATAAAATTATCCTGTACATAAAAGGGTCCAATCTCATTGATTTCTATATGTCAATGGCCAACATCATTAAATTAAATGTTAAATCCCTACATCATCACTTCCAGACATGGAAACTTTTGAGCCTTCTATGGCTAAATCAACAATTTATAATTAGATTAGGAGTGGCGCATAAGCAATTCACTCGATTTGCTAGGTGCACAGCATATGCAACACAAGGGCCATAGAAGCAGAACAAAATAATCATATCTACATCTATTAATGAATATCACAAATAAAAAATGAACTCAGACTGAAACTCAGACTAGGCAGCAGCTTGGCCAAGCTCAGGCAAGGGTCACGAGGTCAGGTATCAACGGGTTCAACCAGTTAGACCAAGGTCAAATAACCGGAGAAAAGGAAGATGTTGCAACATCATATATATTTTTATATGTAAAACAAAAAAAAATACAGAAAATTACCTCATTGGTGACTTTATAAATAATCCAAAGGATTCAGTAAAAAAAATTGAAGAAATTAAGGCCAGAAATGTAACTTGGAAAATGTTTATGGCTCTATTTACAGTTTCTCAAAACATTAGGGATCAAAATAGAAGAGTAAGATTGTAAGGAACATCAAAAGTTACTATTAAATAATGAAACCTAAATCTTTGTAAGCGGTCAGCGTCTAGTTCTCTGCACGCTGACATCATACCTTCTTCCTTGTAGTTTCTTTATTTCATCAAAATCACACACACATGCACAAACACACAGAGGTGTGAAACCCTCTCTCTCTTGTTTATTGTCTTCTCCTCTTTTATTTATTTATTTATTTCTCTTTCTCTTAGTTCATCTTAGAGTTTTTAAGGCTTGAACTAGCATGAGTGGCTTTTGAGATGGAGTCAGACTTGGAGAAGGTGGAGATGATGACAAGCACCGGTGTCTGGCAATGTGCAGACAATGGAATCAGGCCATGAAAAAAAAAACAAAACTTCAGCAAGAAAAAAAAAATTACAAAGGGGGACAGAAACCCAATTTTTTTATTGGTTCCCAGTTCAACCACGAATTTGACTGGGTCTTTTCCCCCACTGAGTTTTAGTATTAACTCGGACAGGAGACCTAGCAGGTTCCTGGTTCAATCGGTCAAACTGGCAGCTCCAGTCTGAGTTCAATAACACTGCCTCCACTACAACACGGTTTAATGGAAAACCATAGTGAGCACATCTAGGACATACGCCAATGCCCCACTAGGCCTTAAAGTGCATAGCCACATTAAGTTGGACAGTTATGAAATGCAACTAACCTTTTAGGTTCATAATAACAACTGAAAGAAAACGTATCATAAAGAAGCATAAATAAGAAAAAGGACAAAGCAGCATATATGATCAATATATCCAAATGCGTATGCAAGACATGTGTTATAAAGCATAACCTCCATCAATAACTATCAATCAATCAATATCCATGCTCAGTTCACATCTAAGTAAAAGAGATTCTATGAATAAAATGTATAACTTGCACTCTGTTGGAGGTAGGTGCTACAAGCCATACCGCACTTAAAATGTTATCAACAAATTTACTAAATAGGTGTATGACACTAAGCTTCTCAGATTGCTCCGGTAATGCTGTATTCAGTTAAGTAGTAAGCAGTAAAATAAAACAGTTGGCACAAAAACTAACTCAGTTAAAATGACTACACTAGGAGAAGTGAGATCCCAACCTTCCTCGAAAGGGTCAAGGTTTGCAAAACCTCAAATAGAGGCCATCATCCAACACCAAACAAAAAGCATCAGAGCAATTATAATTTCTCAAGAAATCACTTGCAATCCAAGGTTCATTTTCATAGTAGCTATGAAGGAACATTGTTGAAGCAACTCTAGATTATTAACACCTAAAATTAATCCTGTACCTTAATCTCAATAAAAGATATTTGAGTCGTACATATCTCTGTCACTAGATCAGCCAAATCAATCCATTACTAAATACTACTCCCTCTGTCCCAAAAATTGGGACTTTTTTGGTAACTGCACTTTTTATGTACTGTAGCTAGTGGGGCTCAAGTTTTCAGTTTCTTCCGGTCTTGCCCCTAGTTGAACATAGGGACTTGCTGATGGGATGTCCTTTCTACAATGAACAATTGCTGCAACCCACAGAAGTCACAGTAATAGATGACTGAGGTGATGTGCCATGGTGGACCAATACAATTGCTTAGTGTAATTTGAAGAATCCTGTCATTACTAATTGAAGGGTGTAAATGGAAATTAGTTAATGAAACTGGTTTGATTCAATTGTGACTCAAATTTTGGGATAGTGAAAAAGTGAAACTATGACATTAACAATGGGACGGGGGGAATATGTCCAAATTAGAATACAGAAGCAATGGTTAAAAAAATGCCAACATTAGAAAAACCTAACCAAAGACAGCACCAAACCAACACGAAAGTAGATCATAGTAAACCTACCAATTTGTTTAAGTGCCTTTACCTTTTAACATATACCTTTTCAAGCAAATCCATATAATGGCAGGGTAGAATGACATTTCTCGAAGATGCTGAGAACTTGGAACAAAGAGATTCTTACACAAATCAAAGGATCCACTTAGAAGTTGCATATTCTACCCAGCTATCAACATAGCACAAAACATGGGAGAGTTCAAGAGTTCTTACATACAATATTTTTGCGTGTGTGTGTGTGTGTATAGAGGAAGGGGACGTAGTACTAATAGCCACTCCAAAGAACAAAAAATGATTTCTACCAGCTATTGCACTCAAGAGTTATAGATATTTGGGATGCAGCCAACAAATGAGTCAAGGAAATCCAAGATTCAAGGATTTCCAGAATTTTGCTCAATCCAAAGATACAAAGCATTCTTTGGGAGTTGGGTTGAGTCTTAAAAAGGCTTATTACTTTCCATTCAAGTACACAATTAATTTAAAGAATCCTCAGATCTTCTGAACAAAAGTTGTTAGGTGCATTCTAATAATTTAGCTTGTCACAGAAATTTTTGGTTTTGGCAAGTAGTTTTTGAGTTTTCATTCTTGAGTGAATAAGGAATCCTTTCTAATTAGGAATAGCCTTGTTCATATTCTAGTTAAGTAGCAAATCCTTGTAATAGGATTTGATTCAGGACTATACAAAGACTGTAATGCATTAATAAAATCAGCAGACACATTATCTTCTTCAGGATTGTGTAATGCCTAAAGGTTCCTAGGAATGATTCCTAGAGTTTCCTAATTCTGTTCTTCATCTCAGATTCTAAGCAGTTTTCTTTTGTTTTCTGTTCTAATTTTATTTGATCTCCATTCCTGCAATGATTTCCTATATTATTGTGATTTAGTGCAAGTACTAAGTCTACAAAACATCTATCACAATTCACAAGGTGCTTGGAATTCACAAGGTGCTTGGCCTAAAAAGCTTTGGTGCTGCTCAATTTGTTTCCATTTCCCAAACACAGAATTACCCGTACAATTTCCAAAAACTCCCCAATTCATGCATCAACAAGAATTTAGACATTATGAGCCAATATCTCGCAGAAACTGATTAGACCATGATGTATTTAAAGAGTGAAATCGGTAAAAATAATTTCTGTCCGAAATTATCATATAAGATTCTCCACCAGAAGGCAGCAAGGATTGAAAATCAGACTACAGAACATCAATAAGTTGTATTTAGTACTATAAACCATACCCTCTGCCTCTTAAGCCTTTCATTCTCCTCTTCAAGGCGTGTAACCTTGTTCTCCAGCTCATGTGTATATGCCTGTCCATGAACAGAATCATACTATAGCCATCAAATATTTTCAACTTAGAGAATTACACATTTGAATAGGTTTAAACATCACCTGTTTTCTTGCTCGTGAACGTGCTGCAGATTCCCGGTTCTTGATCATCCTCTTCTGTCTCCTTTCAACAGTCTTTTCTATCACATCACCAGAACCAACCCTCCTCCTTCCTGGTGTTTGTGTATCAGAGAGAGTGCCCATCAAAGTGGAGGGGGACATGGTCATTTGAGTTTCAGGAAATGCAGAATCCATCATAGGATTTGAACCAATTGTAAGCTGCGGTTGAACTGGATGGCCAGGCATAAAAACAGGCATAATGTTCTGCTGCTGCTGCTGCTGAGGTGGTGGTGACTGATGAATTGAAGGGATCTGATAATGTGTCCACTGAGATTGTGGTGGAACATTCTGTTGTGGAAGTACAACAGCATCAACCCCTAAACTTGAACCAGAATTCTTTGATGGAGTTGGTTCAGCAACCACTCCTGCCTTAACCAAGAAATCCTCCAGTGTTATTTCACCAAGAGTAATTTGTCTTTCCTGAGCTTTCCTCTCATGATTGTGTTTCTGTCCTTGTTGAATATCTTGCCAGACCTCATCCACAGTCTTCTTGCTCAGATCCCTAGACAATGTAAGGCTTGATTGGCGATTTAACGCCAAAGGTAGCTGGCCATGCTGATGTACCCCATAATCAACACCTCCAGTTCCTTGGTTAGCCTCAGCAGTCCAGACAGTCTTAAGAAGCTCATCAAGGTTCATGCTGCTTAATGGTTTCCCCAAATCCCCTAAGTGGTGCTGAACCTCATCAAGAGTGAGACTGTATAAAGATCCTTGCCTTGCCAATGAGCTTGACTTGGGCTCATGGATTTGAGTTCCACCAACAGTACTCTTACCAACACTCCCTTGAGATCCCATTACCTCAGTTCTTATCTATCAGCCTTTCTAAATATACTTCAATCAAGTATTTGGTAAGGCTTGGTAGTGGATCCCACACAGCCTTACTTAACAGCGATTCAAGTTCTTATTTCCAAAATGGAAAGCTCAATGATGCCAATTGTCACATCTATGCCCAATTAGAGATGAAAAAGTCAGAAAAGACTCTTTCAACTTCACGTCAATGATAACATACTTCCCTGACCCCCTTAAAAAGAATAAACAAATGGATAATAGCATACAAAAGAAAACCATGCACTTGGGGACAGCTAACCTATACACTAGAACAAGTGTAAGATACAGAAGATGCATATCGATCAACAATTCAGAATTCAAAAGAACCTGTGAAGAGAAAGAATCCCAATAATCATTCAGCTTGCATACTTCTCCACAGGTACATCATTATCCACAAAGCTATACAAACCTCAGGCACCATGCTGCAGGAGAAAACATGCATCAATTTCACTGAAAAGAACAGAATCATTCTATCTGCATATGCATGAGGCTGTGGGAAATGCAAAAGACTTATCCCTATTTCTGATCATAAAAGTGATGCTAATGCATTTCCAAACTAAACTATTGCACTCCTACTATGCATCTTGCACATAGAACACATTTTAGTTTAATTATCGTCAAAAATACAAATGGTGAAGACAAATGCCAGGAAGATTTGAAAAATAATTGAAGATAAGAAACCTAAATTTGGTAAGACCAATTTGATGCTGATATAGATTTATTTTACTTCTTAGGCGGCATTTGCTGTAGGCTGATTCAGTAACTTATGCACAAGCATCACCACTGGGCTGCATCTGTAGTAAAGCATATTTTGGCTTAATAGTCGCCTGATGGTAAGATTATAGAGTAATGTCCGTATGCTTCACTGTAGACACCAGCCAGAGTAATGCATATTTTAGCTTCTTTGTAGCTAAATCCAGCTGAAAAGCTGCATTCACTAGCAGCCATATGCAGTCAATACTCTCAAATTTCTAATAAGCAAATTTTAGTTGGACTTACAAGTTTATGCCCCAATAAATTGGCTACATCCGGTTTTATTGAGCCAGAGCTTCGGAGATAAAGAATTTTTTCACTTTTAAGAAGTAAACCCTTACTTTTTTAATGTCTGACCCCCCAGAGGGGGGGGGGGGGACACCATAAGGTATTTATTATCTGCATTCTATAATCAGCACATAAAATTAGCAGCTTAAAAAACTCTTACAGCCCTGAGATGTGCCACAGTACTTGTGAGTAGGTTAGTTTTGTAACTGAAACTATAAAGCCCTGGTAATGTCCATTTTCTATCATACTATTTAAAAAGAACAGGAAGATTTGTGATAAGGGAGACAGAAGAGTTGAAAATTGATAATAAGGCATAACTTTTACCCAGTTTCTAAAAAGGGAAGAAGATACTGAGTATGTAGCACCTGGACCCAAGCCCTTGTGAACATTAAATTGCAACTCTTTGAAAAGACTATTCAAGATAGGAATTTCTCTTTGTGGAAATTAAATAATTTAGATGTCGTCCTATTATGCAGAGGATTACCTCCCTTTTTCTTTTTAAACATTTGTGCAATGATTAAGAATCAAAGTTTTCCTCGTCTTTTTCTTTGCCTCTTATACTATTACAACCATCCAATTTGCAGCCAATAGATTTCGCTGATTGCAAACACGAATCTTCCTCATTCCCTTTCTTTCAGAGCATCATATCCTTTTGGATATTACTTAACTTAGATATCTCCCACAACACCACTATAAACTGATTGGTGCCACACTAAAAGATGGAGAGAAAAATAATTTGAGGGGATTAAAAGTAAAAATATTGCTTCTTGTGATACTTAAGAAGATTAAAATGCTAGAGGGATGTGATCTTTAACAAGGAAATGTCATTGCATCACCCAAATTCATACTTAAAATTCTCTTAGACTAGTTTGTTACCCTGAAATATGCAGAGGATTTGCATACAACTACATAAGTGTATGCATTTAAATGTCCATAACAGCAGGAGAAACATGAAATTTCTACAAAAGACATCCAGTAACCATCACAACACCTGTATCGTGACAAGATGGTTGAACCAATTTTGAAACTATATTTTAGGACCAAGCCCTTGTGATGAGTAGGTATCGAAATTAGAAAATAATCTCAAGTGAATCAATCAAAGTCTATATTTTGAACCATACGGAATAAAGTATGATAAAACTCAAGGAAATCATACCGAGAAAGATAGTATACTATATTTCACGGAATAACCTAAGGTGTTTAAATGGATTTGATTTCAAAAAGGAATTTTAAATGACTGTCTTCCAAATGCTGAGATTTCAAAGCCTCATTAAACAGATGACTTTCTTTGGGAAACTTCAAAAAAATTTGAGAAAAAAATTTGAAATCCATCAGCTAAACAAAGATTATTGAAGGAATTGAGTAAAAACTGTTCCAAACTTTTGGTTTCAATCCGCAAATATAAATAAATATCATTGGGGACAAAATAAGCACATTAAGCCTTGAATGAAAATTAAATTACTATACAATCCCTAAACTATGTCAAATTTTCAAAGAATTGTAAGACAAGGAGGGGTGGCACTGTGGCATCTAGGGATGGCAATGGGGCCAATTTCCCACGAGTACTCCCCCTCCCTGAGGGCACAATGAATAAGAGGACTCCCCTGCCCCATTGAGCCACTTCACATAATATGGTAACAATATAAATGTTTTGTCCTATAACATGTTCAATTGAGCATTCGCAAGTAAATTCCCAAAAAGTAGGGTTTTCTAAAATCACTTCCGAAAAGGTGGTGTTCTTTAAACTTCTTCCCAAAGGGTCAAAAAAGCACTCAGTAAATGCATTGTTTCCTCAAAAGACGCATTCACAGAATGCGCTCTTTTATTTGGCTAGGCATTTTTTCCCTAAAAAACACATTCACTAAATGCGTTGTTTAAAAGACGTATTCAGTGAATGCGTTATTTCAGAGCTCTCACTATTTGAGAAGTCTTTTTCAAAAATACCACTATTTGAGAATTTACTCGAGCATTCGTGGATGCAAAGTTCATTAGATGGTTGCAGAAAAAGCTATAGAAATCGCCGATAATATAAGCTCTAGAGCATTTCTTAGTGAGCATATGTTATTTACAGCACTAGCATCATCATCAACTAACAACTAGAATTAATTGGAGTTTGAATTGATAACTTAGCAGGCTATTGTGGGAGGTCCAAGCCACATTGTCAAGGGAATATTCAGATGCAGCATTTTGTATGCCAACCTGGTCTGAGTAAGTTAAAAAAAAATAAAAATAAAAAACGAATCTCTACTTGCTCCTAACTTACACTTTTTAAAAGGGATGTAATGAAACTTTCAGCAAAACAAGAATTTCATTCGAGCAAATGAATAAAAAAGGATCCTCCTCAACTTTAAGAAATCATTGTCTACAAGTATCCCCCAGCTGCGTTGCCATTCCTGATGGCATCACCACCATGCACCACATTTGGCCACCACTTCATGACGTAATTTTCAATGAGAAACTATAACGAAATGGTAATTATTTGCATTCCAATTTGGGCCGTTATTTAACGAAGTAAACTAACCACATTTGAAGAGTTGCTATCAATTGCACTGTGGCCTTAAACTAGTCCAGTTCAATGGCTTAGCTAACTGCCCATTTTTTTCCCAGGTGGCAATAAATTGAACAGTTTTCATCCTAGCCAGTTTTAGGGGCCATGCAGCCTGGACAACTGTTCAATTAGTGGTTTTTCATATTTGATTGGGTAGGCCAGACTATGTCTTAATTCCACACGCGTTACTTTGAGAAGTTGTACCATATTTGCAAAATTTGCTATTCAAGTCAATATGGAAAAGACAACTACGACCTTTTAGCAGTATCCATATCAATTACAGTTGTCTCCACTAGCATAGTCAGGCCAGAATGCAGACAAACTTGAAGCTACTTTGAATTTGCCAACTGACAATAATTAGCATTATCACCTATGCCGTAATTCGCAAACAAGTACAAACTGAACGCAAAGCACTCATGTGTTCAATAATGTATCCAATATAGGTTTTTAGCCAAAAGAATGATAACTCCAAAAACAAAAATATGTTTAATCTGTGTTTTTATTTGTTCTAAAAATCTCCACAGGCAAAATTAGCTTTCCCAAAATTTAAACAATCAATATACTGAAGCAATTAAGAGATGCACCAATATATCCTTTAAAAGTCCTAATTCTGTTTTAGGTGTTGCACACTGGTAACTTCACTCGCAAATATGAATATCCCATTTATTTTTCTTTAACAATTAAAACTCTATAATAGGAGATCTTCAATGTCCAGTTGTCAGCAGTTGTAGCAATAGGCCCTCATCTCTCCCAGACAAAAGAAGCTATTGTTAATAAAATTCCTCAAACACAAGAATTTCTATCAAGATGATATCCTCAAAAATACAAGTCAACGAAAATTATTCCACAAAATCTGATTGAGCACAAGAATTGAACCACAGATTTAGATCAAAACCTACTTTGACAACACAAAAGCAGTTGACGACATAGGGAGGAATTATTTTCTCTTTGACGTAATTATTTAATTTCCAGACTATGAATCCACATATTTTGGAAACTGCCATTACCTTTTCGTCACAGGGATTAAAGCACTGAATCTTTAATTAGGTTGCACTTGATTGTCCCATACATGATCTGACATTTCAGTTACATACTTTTCTCCTGACCAGCATATAATCATTAATGTTATTTCAGCATAACCTAACAAATGCACGGCTCTCCAAAAGGAATGAATTGCTTGGAAATTATGGATACAAAGCAGTCCAATGCAGAAGGCAAAATAAATAATTCAGCGAACCAAGCCTATAGGTCTTACAAGCAATCCAACTCAGAATTCCAGAAGAATGGTAAAAAGGGATACATCAAGCAGATTATATACTGTGATTTGTAAGAAAGAGAAGCTTTCTGCAAAGAGAGCATATGTAGTCCTAAATAATAATAAGGCAGAATGTCAACTATTTACTGCACTTCTAGTTTCTACTGATTTATGTCCATACGAACACTTTATCGTGTAAATGTAGTAATCAATATGTACATAAATGAATACAAATGCCCTTTACTCCTAACAGTTCAAAATTGAGCCAGCTTTACAAATGAAGGTTTCAAGTGTGCCCTTAGTTCTCCCCATACTGAAAACCAAACCAACAGAAGTGTAAAATCAGACTATAAAAATGCGGAATGCAAAACCAAACCTCAGCCCAAAATAGATTTCAATAAAACAAATAATTCAACAGAAGTGTCAAGCAGCGTATAAAGAAACACAGGCAAACATGCAAAACCAAAATTAAATCCAAAAAAAGAAAAGTTTATTTAAAAAATAAATAAATAACTCCATGCAGCTAAAGTGGGGACAAAAAGAGTCCCGAAATAAACGAATTGGACGAAAAATATGACGAAATCCATAACAGCATTATCCCAACAAAGCAAACGGATCAATACATAGCTACTCAAATTTGTTAACTAGCAAAGGGGATTTCCAGAAATGCCTAAAAAATCCCATAAAATGAAAAGCTAAGATCTAAGCTAAAAGAATGACACTAAACAAAACCATCCCATTGCATGTCCTCTAACCCTTGTGCAAAACCCACAAAAAAAAAAAAAAGATCATCAGTGAAATTAAAAATCAAAGTGAAACTAAAAGGCTGCATGAATAACAGAATTCGACAAGTAAATGAGGCACAAAAGAGAAGAAAGAATTATAAAAATTAATGAAAATGGAATATACCTGAGCTTTTGGTTGATGAAGAAGAATGAAGAAGAGGTTTTCAATGGGGAGTTGTGAAAAAATGAGCCGGCACGAGAGAAGAAAGAACAGGGGAAAATTGGGAAATTCTCTGCACTTTCTATTACCCCACGTGATAAAGTACAAGGAAAAGCGGGCCGTCCGATTGATAATTCCACGCGCGCCTGAGTGGGGAGTGGAGTATTATGAAAAAACAAAATGGTTAATTTCACTTTGCACCCTTTAACCATACCTAATTTTTTACTCTCTGTTTTGTAACATTTATGTTTGCTGTTTTTATGTTTTTGTTTGTAGATTCACTTTGCACCCTTTAACCATACCTAATTTCACTTTTTGTTTGCCTTGTTTTTAAAACGCCAAAATTGTTGTTTTTAGCTATTTAAAAAACACTTAAAATAGAAAATCAATAAATGAATGTTTTAAATTGTTTTCATTTCATGTTCACTCAATTACTATCGTATATCCCACCTAAATTTCTCAACCTACTTAACTCAATACCACCTAGTTCGGCTCAACTCGACCTAGTCCGACTCAGCCTTTCTCGGCGTTAAAACTTATGATTGGTTCTTAATTGGGTTTCAACAAGTCTTAATCCAACACAAGAAATATATATATATATATCTCTTTTTTTACCCCAAATTTGAAGCATTCAAGCTCACACATGTAAGATTGCATCTCAACGCATTTTTCTAACAAGCTGAAATTGGGTTAGCTTCAAATTTCTTAAAAAATTGTATATGTTTAAAAATTCAAAATGTTTACTAATGTATTATAACTAAAAAAAATACTAGATTTATGTACTTTTAATTATGTATTGCTCAATTACAAGAACAATGCTTTGAGATAAACAAATAAACAATTAGTTTATACATTCTTACTTGTTTTGAACACGTACAAATATTAAACATATGAAATATTTAATTTGATATTGTTATTTGGGTTAGACACAGTTTAAATTGAAATTAACTTGGCCAAGACAAATCCGTAATTATGCTCTAACTTTAATATTATGCTAAATTTAAACCTCATTAGTCATTTTATCTCATACAACAATGATAATGTCTAATCAAATATAGTTGTATTCTTTTGTTTAAAAAATAATGTTATGAATCAAACACATTTATGTTTTGTTTTTACTTAAAAATAGAACAAGTGTTCTATTTCGTTCATAGCAAAGAACAGAACGGGCAGTAAGTTATGCATTGAGTTCCTAAACTATTAAAATCATCTCATTTAAGTACAATTGTTAATGGATGAAAATTAGTCATTTGAGCAGCATGTTGCAACGGCATGGAAGAAAATCAAATTAAATCATAACAAAAAAATTCAAAATTAGAGTAAAAAAGGATTTTGTGGATCTAAAGTGAAATTAGGGTATAATTTAATAATGGTGTAAACGAGTCTAATCATACCGAATACCCTAACTTTTAAAGTTGTTTGATTATTTTAACAAGTTTAGAATTGTGTTCAATTTTGATTTTTTTTATCAAGCCTAACTCAAATAAATTTTGACCGCATCAAGCTCGAATATAGTTCGAGTAGCTTGTTATTTTTATAACTTTTAGTTTTATTCTAATTGATTGAAGCCTGAACCAAGTTTAAAATTTTACAAAATAAAAAATGATGTTCAATATTGGTTTGATTAGTTTGCAAACCAAACGCGAATGAGTCCTTACTTATCCAAACTTGATTCGAGCATCAAGTGCTTTGGTTCTTCTTTCAATGCTATAATTTAGGAATTAAATATCTCAACTTAAAGCTTAGACATCAAAGCAAGAATCAAGACATACTTTAAGAATTAAAGCGTCTTACTTTAGAATTTAGGTACCAAAATAACAATTAGCATATAGTTAAAGGGTACAAAATGAAACTAACCCAAAACAAAATGCTGCCTAGTGCGCGTGCCTGCGTGACGCTGAGGTGTTGAGCGCTGATCAAAAGCCGTAACTTAGAGGGGCGCCGGTGGGGGGCAACCGGGCAGGGCGTCAAAAGATAAAATGATTTAATACTACATGTTGATAGTTAATTAAAAAAAAAAGAAAAAAGAAAAGTTAATTAAAATTAAGATGACTGATTAGTTTATAGGATTCTCTGAACAATTAAATAGTATTCCTATGAGAATATTGGAATTAGGGAAGTCTGAAGTGCATAGTTGTAATGTTAAATAATGTTGGGAAAAGATAATGGGTACTATAATACCATTGGATATATGGGGCATCAAACATTCAAGATGAATTTTTGGATTAATTTTTGGCCTATTGCATGGTTGATAAAAAAAAAAAAAAAAATTCTATCCACAAGTGGGTTTTATATGTTTTCCCACATAACTTCTATTCGATTTTATTATTCTTACTCAACTTTATACAAAATTACTTTTGATCATAAAATCGTGTTAATAGCATAAACTACATAACTAGTGTTAAAATGGCAACATTGTTAACTAATGTTAATAATCTTAATATTAGTCGTGGACAAGTAAATGAGACCAGAAATGTATAATGTGCCTAAATTGAAGTGATTTTTCTCATGAAATATTATTGGTATTAGTTAGAAACTCTACCTCAAAAAAAAAAAGAAATAAAAAGTTACAAGCCGTATTTGTTTACCTTAGTCCCAATCTCCATACTCCATAGTCGTGTTTCTCCACTTGGATTGCATGATTTAAATGAAAAAACTCTAATAATTTTATACTAGTAATTGTTTTTTTTTTTTGGGCAACGCCCAGTTGATGGGATACCAGTTCTAAATTTATTAATAATAAAAACGCAAAATAAGGAGGGGACATCAACCTAATAATTAGGAGTATTACTTCCTTAAATTGATATGCCTAACAAAAATGAAACAAATTCTATCCAGAGCTACAATGGATTTAAATAATACTGGTGGACAAGCAAATGAAACTAGGGATAGCAATGGGTAGGGTAAAATTTGATACTCGCGAGTACTCGACCCGATAGTTGATTCGATTAGACGATTGGTGGATAATCTGTTAGAATTTGGTGTTGTGTATGTATGTGTGTGTATAACACCGGCATTTTACCCTTCATAAATTGCTAAATTCCTCTCATATAGGTTGTATGACTCTACTAAAGTTTAAAATTTAATATAATATGTTGATTTATCATTATGTATGTATTAATTTTTTGTTTGATAATAGTTAATTACCTTTTGTTGAATTATTTAAATTAGTGGGTAGAGGATACCCGTGAATAATCTATATATATATGTATATATATATATGTATATATATATATATATGCATGTATATAAAAGTAACTATTTTAATTAGAGTGTTTCTCACTCCTATGTGGCATGCCTAATTGAAAAGAATTATGGGTTATAAGTCATTTGGGTTTTACCCATATTAAATAGTATATTATATACTTAAAAATTATCCCTAATTTTAAAAATTAACTAATCTTATTTTAATGATATCTACTTTCCATCAAATTATTACATAGAACTATAGTAAAACCTTTTTCAAAATACAATTATTAAAATTTTACATATTCCATAAATTACTTTCTTTCATCACCATATTGTTGATTAGTATTCCAATTGTTCATCATATCTTCACTTAATTTTGAACTAACTTAGCGTAAGAAAGAGAATTAATTGTTACATCGATAAAATTACCAATATTATTGGAAAACTAAATATTTATTGATGAAAAAGTGAATTACTGGATCTTTTCTACTTAATTAAATGTTAATTTATAGTTCTAGATTTATGGTCATTATAAAAATTTAAATTATCTAAAAGAATATTTATATTAAAAAAAGAATATCTACCAAGTTTTTTAAATGGGATACATTATTTGATGTATACTATCATGTTATAGTGAAAATATGTAAACTAATTTTTAAAAATTAGTAAATAATTGAACATTTAAAATATATTAATTTTTTTAAGTTAATATGAATGAATGAACATATAAGATTGTTGTTAATTTTTGTATTTAAATTATTCATATTTGTATAAATTCACAATAAATAAAAAAAAGACCAAGTTAAGTCACGGGTAAAATTCTAGTTTGATAATGAAAGTTAAAATCCATAAGATTAGCTAATAGAATTTGATAAAAAAATTTAGATATGTAAATTACGACTTAATAAGAGAGATTTTTTAGAGTATCCGACTCACTGTCATCTCCCAAGTGAGGCTAGAAATGTATTATATGTCAATGTTGAAGGGAGTCATATTATGTAGCATTCTTGGTATCGATTGGAATAGGCTGCCTCAATTACTCATGGAACTGATTTGACAAATGACAATTGAAATTGGGTGAGCAGACCAATACGGATACCTTTATGGTAGGAACGTACCTATGGTAGGAAGGTTGGAGAGAGCGACACGTGTATTTGTACATAAAGGAACTCACGGACCATTATGTTGGAGTGGCTACACGCGTGGAGATAAAACAAACAAGACATATCCGGATGCAACTTTTTTTCCCCTCCAATTCCTCCGTTCACTGCGCATTGTTTCCCCACTCCTTTATTACATTTAAAAAATTGTGAAACTTTAATTTTCTACACCTAATATACCAAACAATTTAATAAAATTAATAACAACATACCAACAATATATACCCATGACATAAATATACTAAGCAATTATAAAAATTATTAGGATTATATAGTTACTTTAGAAGTTGTTCCCAAACACCGTGCAACTAAATTTTTCATTCAAACTAACGATAGTACGAAAAAAAAGACTAATTAATAAAAATACGATCTCCTAAAATTTTTAATTCACAATCACAATATGTGAATTCGTGATAAATATAAAACAGTATGGTACTTTGATCATTTAATGAAGGGAAATCATAAAGAGCAGGCCATTTACGGGAAAAATTTTCATTAATAAAAATACCAACTCTTCACGGCTTTCTTACCAGTCCTCCAACGTATGAGCAAAGTGCCAATAATTAAATACGTAATTTTTTCGATTTATACATAATTAATTTTTTGTTTGCATTTCCACAAAAAAAAAATGAAAAATTTTTATCAGAAAGCACAAAAGTCAAAATGATTGGTCTAAAAGGGAAAGGAATAGCAGATATGTACAGTACTTGTATTTCACGTTCGAAATGTTATAGTGCTGTTTTTAAAAAACATCTTCAAAAACATCTAATCTAAACGGAACCAATCTTCATTATTTAAAGGAAAAATCGTTCAAAACATCCCTCACATTTTATAAGATGATTTTTTTCGTCTATCACTTTTAAAAATATAATTTTACGTCCCTTACAAATTCACATTGACTAAATTTGGACCCTACCTAGGTTTCCGACTATTTTTTGTCGGAATCCACCACGTGACTTGCATGTGATCATTTTTTAAGGGCAAAATTGTCAAATCAAATTTTTATATAATCTGATTTATAGTCCCTCACATTTCACAAAATGAATTTTTTCGTCTTTAACATTTTACAAAATGAGTTGTTTCGTTCCTCACATTTCAAAAAATGATTTTTTTCATCCCTCATATTTTTTAAAATGAATTTTTTCATCTCTCATTGATCATGTATACGAATAGTTTTTTTTCTATAAACCCACGAATATGTCTATTTGATTTTATCTGAACAATATGAATAACATGTAATTTATCTCTATTGGATTTCATCTAAACATGTTAATCGTAGTTATACACATGCTATTCAATAGATATATATATGGGTTTTAAACTAATAATTTTGTTTGAAACCCATGTATATATTTATATGATTTCACCATTTGAACCTATTCAATATTTGTGACATTTCTCTTTTGGTAATAATTTATTTATTGAGTTGTATAATAAGGTCATCTAATTAATGGGTCCTAACTCGAATTCTATAATTGTGCTAACAAATTTCAGTTTAAATTTGAAATTTCTACTCGATACTTTAAAGACCAACAGTTGAATTACTTGCCTTGTGATTGTGTTAAAATTTGAAAGTGTCAATCACTTATTTCTTTTTGTCATACTTTTATTTTGTTTACTTTTTCTATCCAAATTTAATTCGATATAAACACACTCGATAATATTTAGGATTAAATGTCTTCTTTATTTTCAAATTTCGAGTAAAAGAAAATGAATATAAGTGAAAAACTAACAATTTTTTTAAACCTATGTATATATCTATTTGATTTCACTTGAGCAATACGAATAGTGTGTAATATATTTCTATTTGATTTCACATGCTATTCGTACTGTTCAAGTGAAATCAAATAAATATATACATGAATTTTAAAAAATTTATTCACACACATGATCAATAAAAGATGAAAAATTCATTTTGAAAAATGTGAAGGACAAAAAAATTTATTTTATGAAATGTGAGGGATTATGAATCGAATTATATAAAATTTGATTTGACAAATTTGCCCTTAAAATATGATCACATGCAAGGCACGTGGTGAATTCTGATAAAAAACTAGTCGAAAATCTAAATAGGGATCAAATTTGACCAATATGAATTTGTAAGAGACGTAAAATTACATTTTTAAAAGCGAGGGACGAAAAAAATTATTTTACAAAATGTGAGGGACATTTTGAACGATTTTGCTTTATTTAAAATACCAAATCTGTAAATGTGTTTTAACTGTTATCTATTGGTATCCTAAAGTATCATTTTTCCATCAAATACCAGTTCTTTAACACCCATTTTTTCATAAATAAATTTATTTATCAGATAAAATAAAAATATATCCGTTTTTCAATAAATAGTTATTTTTAATAAATAACTGATGTTTTATTGGAAAACGGATTTATTTTCATTTTATCCGATAAATAAATTTGTTTATGGCAAAATGGGTACTCTGTTCTTATAATAGAGGAAAGCCATAAAGAGTTGGTGTTTTATGGGAAAATGAGTACTCTGTTCTTATAATAGAGGAAAGCCATAAAGAACTGGTATTTTATTGAAAAACGAGTTTATTTTTATTTTATCCGATAAATAAATTTGTTTATGGGAAAATAGGTGTTAAAGAGCTGGTATTTGATGGAAAATGATACTTTAGAATACCAATGGATAACAGTTAAAACACATTCACAGATTTGGTATTTTAAATAATGAAGACTGTGATTTAAAATACCAAATCTGTGAATGCGTTTTAACTGTAATCCATTGGTATTCTAAAGTATCATTTTCCATCAAATACCAGCTCTTTAACACCCATTTTTCCATAAACAAATTTATTTATCGGATAAAATAAAAATAAACCCGTTTTTTAATAAAACACCAGCTCTTTATAGTTTTCCTCTATTATAAGAATAGAGTACACATTTTCTCATAAATAAATTTATTTATCAAATAAAATAAAAATAAACCCGTTTTTCAATAAAATACCAACTATTTATTGGAAATAGCTATTTATTGAAAAACGGGTATATTTTTATTTTATCCAATAAATAAATTTGTTTATGGAAAAATGGGTGTTAAAGAGCTAGTATTTGATGAGAAAATGATACTTTAAGATACCAATAGATAACAGTTAAAACACATTCACAGATTTGGTATTTTAAATAATGAAAATTGGTTCCGTTTGGATTAGATGGTTTTGGAGATGTTTTTTAAAAACAGCACTGTAGCATTTTCGAACATGAAATACAAGTACTGTACATATCTGCTATTCCTTTCCCTTTTAGACCAATCATTTTGACTTTTGTTCTTTCTGATAAAAAATTTTCATTTGTTTTTTGTGGAAATGCCAAAAAAAAAAATTAATTATGTATAAATCGAAAAAATTACGTATTTAATTATTGGCACTTTGCTCATACGTTGGGAGGACTGGTAAGAAAGCCGTGAAGAGTTGGTATTTTTATTAATGAAAACTTTTCCCGTAAATGGCCTACTCTTTATGGTTTTCCTTCATTATATGATCAAAGTACCATACTTTTTTGTATTTATCACGAATTCACATATTGTGATTGCGAATTAAAATTTTTGGAGATCGTATTTTCATTAATTAGTCTTTTTTTTCGTACTATCGTTAGTTTGAATGAAAAATTTAGTTGCACGGTGTTTGGGAGCAACTTCTAAAGTAACTATATAATCCTAATAATTTTTATAATTGCTTAGTATATTTATATCATGGGTATATATTGTTGGTATGTTGTTATTAATTTTATTAAATTGTTTGGTATATTAGGTGCAGAAAATTATAGTTTCACAATTTTTTAAATGTAATAAAGCAGTGGAGAAACAATGCACAGTGAACGGAGGAATTGGAGGGGAAAAAAGGTTGCATCCGGATATGTCTTATTTGTTTTATCTCCATGCGTGTAGCCACTCCAACATAATGGTCCGTGAGTTTCTTTATATACAAATACATGTGTCGCTCTCTGCAGCCTTTCTACCATATGCACGTTCCTACCATAAAGGTGTCTAGACCAATACCCATTTTTTAGTCAATTACTCATTTATGTTGTGCCAAAAAGTTGACAAGATCAGCATATAACCAGAATGCAGCGCTTTTAAAATAAAAGAAACCAAGATGTTTCACTTTATCAGTTTGAAGTACTTAGTTCAATTACTGATTTATCTATTTATTTGGAACTTTTAGACTCAAACTTAACACTACACCACTAAAATGATCAAATCAAATAAAAATGTAGATTTGAGCACTCTAAGTACATGGTAATAAATGTTTGATCGAAAATGAATCTTACTTGAAACAAATATGTATACTTACTAATAGAAAATACGTATCTTTGTTGAGGTTTCAAGAATTAGACATCTGAGTTCAAATCTCTCTACTTCTTTTTTGATTCTTAAGTCCCATCTCTCCCCCGTTGGAAAAACTTAAAAACAAAAAAAAAGAAAATATGTATATTTACTAAATGATGAAATTCAATGCAGGCCCTAGCAACATTTTTACACCTAATTATTTCATAAAAGGGAAGAAATCGGTAAAGGGAACAATGACTAAAGAAATGAGCTAAAAAAATATATCAGATGCTTTTGTATTTGGTTGAGTAGTCATATTTAATTTGACTATGCCACCATACTTAAAAAAAGATTGTAACTATACTAGGCCATATGATGTGATATTAGACTATAAAATGCTTATGAATCGAGGTTGATATATATGGTTTGTCTTTTAATCACTTCTTTTTGATACGTGTTATCTTTTCTTCAAGAACAAATTAAATGATATTTTTGGAAAACTTAACCACTACTCCAAACCACCTCCACTTCATGGTGACTTTGATTCCCAAAAGATTAAAAAAAAAAAAGGACCATTATAAAGGTTGCAATTTGGTTTTTAAAATGCTACAGCGCTATCATTTCTATTTGACTTGTAAAATTAATGATCATAGGCAGTAAAAGACAAAAAGAGACGTCCAATCTCATGAGCAAATTTGTCCCCTTTTTGCATTCAAGGAAGCATGTCAGCACCAATTTTCATCACTTTGAAATGGGACGGCAGGGCTTATGATTTCAATTCAACCCTTTATGTTTGCCAAAGTCTGCAACCATGATTGGTAGAGCCGTCACCTCAAGCCATTTGTCCATATCAACTTCTTATCATGATAATGAAGTAACAGCTCCAATGATTAAAAAAATTAAGTTGTTTTAACCACATATGAAGTTTAACTTTAGCATAAAACAAAACTTGCCTCCTTAGGGCTAAAGTATCTTTCACCTGCATTATTTTGGTCTTGTTCTCAACTGATTTTCAAAACCTAATTTTGTATTTTGATTGTAACATAAATGACTTTTTTGCATTTTCAATTGCTTTCTATAATGCAATTTTGGATTTTTTTGGTTTAAAAAGAAAGTTGAAATTCAAAAGCATCTATTTTGGTATTTTTGGTCCTAATTTTCTAAATCAATTTTTACACAATTAGAAGCAGTTAAGAACATAGCATTTGTTTATTAGAGAAGCTGTGATTTTAGGACTTGTGGTACGTGCTATATAGTCAAGATTAAACTATATAGTAATTTAAACTATATGGTCAAGATTAAAGTACATTCTATATGATCTTGATTAGATTAATGGCAATTGCTGCTACACTCGAACGAGCCTTTGAGCTGTTCCAGTCTTCCAGACAAGAGATTTAACAGATATTTGAACAGATTCGAAAGGAAGTGCAGGTTGGAAAATAAAGTTTGAAAAATTGAACGACTGTTGCATCACCTTTTTGTTTTGTCTAATTCATTCAAAACTGGCTGGTATCAAACAGCTTCAGAGTTGGATTAATTTATGAGCTGCACTTTAACCACACTAGCAATTAAATAAATTTCCTCCAAGCTTAGGGTAATTTTGACAACCTGTGTATGGAAAAAAAAAAAAGTTTTGATCATAAGTTTGATGTCATGTGTTTGAATATGAACGTATCGAAGACTTTTCTTTTTTTGTTTTATTTAATATTACTTGGAGAATTCAAATACGAGATTTCTTACTTACACGCACTTCATGCAAAAATATTCAAGACTTGACAATTCCTATATGGTAAGTTCTCCTTTTCCAAGTGTAATTCATGCCAATGCTCCTTTATCATTTGCTTATAAGGTGGGAACCAAAACGATGGCAGCAAATTTTAATAGTGACACAGTACTATCTATATGCATGGAGTTTCATCGTGCCAAGTTGTTGAACTTTGAAGAAGTTTTCTTGTGTTAATTTCTTTAATTCTTCTCGGAACTTGAATAATGCACTGGCCTACTTATGTGTAGAGGTGTCAACTTGGATGGGTTTGGGTTGATTAAAATGGGTAATGAGTATAAGTGAATTAATTCATTTATATTCATTTAATTAGATGGATATAAATTGGTAAGTCAAAAAATGAGTTAGATAATCCAATTGCCCATTTACAACCCATTTATTCTAATTTTTTACAAACTCATCTAAATTCATTTTGTAAACTAAATTATCAATTTATACTGGTTTACACCCATCATTAATTTTAAATATGTACTTATGATGTCCAATAAGTCTAATTACCAATTTTTCCCATTCGTGCGCTATGTTGTAAAATTACATACTATTTAACAATTGAACAATAAGAATATAAAAATTTGAACTAAATAATATGAAAGTTAACATAAAAACTTAATCTAAAAACTTTTAACCCCTAGCATTTTTTTGGTGCGTGAATTTAAATTTTCATTTTGGAAAGATAGGAAGGGAGGTTAAAGCTTGTCATAAATTGATAATATTGAAAATGAGCAAATTAACAGACTACGAGAAAATAAAATGATACAATAAACCAACAAATAATAATAAATAAATAAAATAAAAGTAGTTAACATCATGACAAAATTAAAAACTTGAAAAAAAATTAAGTAGGATATCATGACAAAATGACTATAGTCTCTTTTATTAAGAGAATAATTGAGTCCAAAAAAAGAAAAGCACCAATTAATTCTTGAAGCCTTGGGAACAAAAGAGAGTCTATGGGTATGATTAGTGAGTAGCGATAGATGTAATTGTGAAGACAATTCTAAATGGGTTTATTGGGTTTGGTGGATTACCCAATTATATCCATTTATTAAATAGGTATTATTGGATAACCCATATATAAAAATTTAAGATACCCATATCCAACTATTCATAGACAGATATGGTTAAATTTAGTTAAATGGGTTTGTTTGACACCTATACTTATCTGCTCCAACTGCCTAATTAATTGGTTTGGGCTTTAATTAGCCCATTGAAGAGAAGAAGCGATTGAAAAATTTATAAAGGTTGTAATGTACCTTTTGAAAAATTTGACTTAAAAGAAAAAGCTTCAAAAAATTACGCAGTTAAATGAGGGATGTGTTAAATTGCCATAGGAAACAAAATGCCTTTTTGGCCCCTAATTTTGATACTTATGTGATTTTAGTCCCTACAACTTTGACAAAAATAAATCTGGCCCCTAATTTTTAGCACATAGTGCATTGTAGTTCTGAGCGTTTTAACAAAAACAAATATGGTCACTAATGTTTCCAAGTGAAAGCAGAATTAGGATAATTGACAGATTTTCCTAATTACTAACCAAATCAATCATTGCAGTCACATATTCACTAAATTAATTTTTTTAAAAAGAAGAAAAATAGTGGCTAATTTTGAACAATAAGAATAATTCACGTGATAGCATGTGAGTAACTAATTAATAAAAAAAAGAAAATTTGTTAAACTATATGCAAAATTTTAGTGTTAGGATTATTTGCTCAAGGACAGTAGAGATAGAGAGTGAAAATGAGTTCTACATCAATGAATTAGATGCTCCAAATTATCTCAAATTTGTAGTTTAACAATCTTATTCTTTTGTACTAGTTAATTAATTACCATTTGAATTATTAGTTCTTAATTTTATTGTTTAAAAAGTCATTGATTTTTTTCTTATTTGTATCTTCATTTAACACATTCATAACTATCCTTGACTAAATTCTGTCAATAATTGGAAAAAGTACTAAATTCTGTTATAATTAAAAAAAATCTTTAAATGTTCTAAATCTCCTTTAAATTGAATATACTAGGGACCAAATTTATTTGTTGCAAGAAATCTAGGGATTACAACCGCACACATGCTAAACATTGGTGACTAAATTTATTTTTGTTGAAACTTTAAGAACTAAAACCACGCAAGTACTAAATATTGGAGACTAAAATTGCATTTCTTTTTCAATTGCCATAATAATTCAAATATAATATCACAATTTCTTAGTTAATTAAAAAGAATAAAAGTTCTATGTCGGAGCCTCCCTAATTATTGGACCATACCACCATCCACTAAAACTCTAGAAGAAAATTTAAAAAAATGCAAATATCATTTTTGAAAACTAGCAAGTTAACACCGTGGTGGAAAATAAATTGGTGATCAACATGGTGTAGTAGATAAAAAATACCACGCATAAAATTTGAGAAAATTGAAACATAGGAAAAAGGAGATATGAAATAATAAACCTATGAATAAAATTATTACAGCATTATAGATAATGAAAAAGTGAAATAGATTAGTTGGATCTAGATAACAAAAGCTCATCTACAAATATTAATGACTGAATTATAAAATAAGTAAGACAATATAAATACACACAGCACAAGGCACTGATTTGAGAATATATAGAAATTTGTTTGAAGTTGATCTTTCATCCTTGATAACTTGTGTCCTTGCTTTCTTTCGTTGTTTTTATTTCTTTATTTTTTTATTTATTTTCTCATATGTTTATTTGAAGGAAGGAAAATCTGGTCCAAAACCTAAGATGCAAGCATTTCTAAGCAAAGGCTAATACCTCTTCATCTTTGGTTTGGGTAACACTTGTAAAATTTTGGTTACTGTTGCTTTTTGTGAAATAGTTGCTGGTATCCAAATATAGATAATTTTTCCAAAAAAATTTTTCGCTTGCATCATAAACACATTTCTTAATCTAACTTTTTATATTCCCAACCACATTTTTATCTCACATACATCACATCATAAAAAGTGCTACAGTAATTATTCTAAATAATTATTTGAAATAACACTCTATCCAAACAATGCCTTAGTACTTGATTATTTGCTCAAATTTAATTATAATAAATTATTTAATAAAAATTTTTTTAACCCCGCGGGTGCCCCCGGTGGGGGAAGCGGGGCGGGGGACGGGGGAAGGATCCCCTGCCCCACCCCCGCTCTATTGCCACCCCTAAGTACTTGGCCAATCGACTTAGTTCCCTGTATTTTGTAAGTGATATGGCAGTATTTTTTGGGCTTGGAATTGGTAAATTTCTTTGGAGAAAAGATAGCTTATGCATGGAATGTTTCCAATTTTGAGGATTTGAAAGTTTTTCTTTTTGAGGATAGCTAATAAGATTTTGAATGTTTGGCAATAGTGATCAACAACTATTAAGTTTTTCTTTGTGGGGGTAGCTAATAAGGTTTTTGGGTATATTTAATATGCTTAATTTGTTTGGGTTTTAGACATTTGATTGAATCCAAATTGGTACAAGTTCAAGAATCTGAGTTTGAAGTTACCAAGTTTGATTATGCTAGAATTTATTATCAAATAATTTCCTTTTTTCTATAATTTATTGGAGACTGGTTTGAACACTTTGCATTTGTTGAATGGCTTGCATGCCTTCTAATTTTTTTGCTATTCGACAATAAAGTTGTTTGCCCAGATTGTACCTTTTTTGTCTTTGTTTGACTATCTAGCTCTTTTTTTTTCTAGTCTTTGCACTCGATTTGCTGAGTGGCTTGAGTTTTAGGTACTTCTCTTGCTTACCATTATTCAGGCTTCAAATTTATTTTTTTGCTTTACCTTACTATTGTTTCTGCATTGGGTACCTTCCCTTTACAAATATGTGGTGGTTGGTTCTATGTTTTTGAAAATGCATTGTACTGTTAGCTAGCGAAGTTAGCCTATGAAATTGATTATTCATGTTATGGCTTTATCTTTAATTTTCCAATTTTTGCATGTATACTGTGGCTACAGATTCTATTTAGTTTGTTCCCTTACTAATGCATTTGTACTTGAGCATTTGTACTTGATATGGTTGATTTTTGGTAAAAATGTGTTTTACGTATTGGATCCCTTGCTAGTATTTGGGGAGTTTAATTTCAGGAATACACATTGCCTTTTTTCTTCTATATAATATGGTGGTCATATTCTTTATGGTAGGATAAAGGGCTGCAACAATATGGATAGGAGTTGGATGTCTATTAAGAACTACCTAGACCCCAAATATTTAGATGGAGTTGATGAATTCATTAAGTCTGCTTTTCTAAGCAAGGATCCTAATTGTAAACTCCCATGTCCTTGCAAAGTATGCAATAATTTTGATGACCAAACTAAGGAAGTCATGGTTGATCACCTGTGTCGAGGAATTGTTGAAAGTTATATCTTGTGGATATATCATGACGAAGGTTTTGAATCTGATGATGAGAATGATGACATAGAAATAAATGATAAAGATAGTGGCTTTGACGATATGGAGGTGTTGTTAAATGACGTAGGAGTTGCTAACTTTGGTGAGAGTTGGAGACATTCACCGGAACCTAATAGGGGTGCTTGCACCAAGAAAGAAAGAGAAGCAAGTAGGTTTCTAAGATTATTATCAGAGGCTGAAAAATCTCCATACCCTGGTTGTGAAAAGTATTCAAAACTCTCTTTTGTTGTCCATATCCTCCACTTGAAAACAATGAATCGGTGGACCTGTAAATCAACTTATATGTTGTTGAAATTCTTGAATCAAGTATTTCCTATGGCTTTGGTTCCTAGTTCATATTACGAGGCAAAAACTTTCATTCGTGAGTTAGGGCTGAAGTATGAAAAGATCCACACCTGTGAAAATGATTGCACACTTTTTTGGAATGAAAAATAAAGGCCTCGATCATTTCCCCCACACCTGAACCATGCTTGTCCTCAAGTATGAGAACAACAATCAAACACCAAAATTCGACAATGGTTATCGCTCCAACTATCGTATTGCCAAGATACCAAGAAAATCATATATCAAGCATCACAGGTCAAGATCAAAAAGAAATCACCCCGGTTAGCTTCCCAATAGCCAACTCCTCTAATTAAAAGCAAACTAATCTAAGAAAAAGGAATGGTTGCTCACATTTATCATCAAATGGTCCAACTAATAATCAAAATGTCAACATTAAATTCACAAATCGGCAAGCTGACTCTTTCACATTCTAACACAATCGTTACTTTTTTTCTCACATTTTCTTTCTCTTTTTTTTTTTCGAATATCAAAAGACTTAGTCTCTAGCCATTAGAGCATTTTGATGCGAACTCCAACATTTGCCAGATGGAGGAGCCCGGTTACTCAGCTCCAATAGCTACGCGACCACGCACTCATAGTTACTACTACCTTTTGACGTGAGAATCGACACTTTAGGTGAAGATCCCCGGTTACTCAGTAGTAACCACTAGCGGAGCACAATCATTTCTTATTTATAACCATATAACACAATAACTAAAGATAACACAAAAACAACAGCAGCCAGCCTCAAATTTTCAAACATGGAGAACTAAAATTAATAACTGGACCAATTCACATGAAAAATGCCAACTATCATTCCCTATGTCTAGAAAAGTTGACCAAAAAGTAGAAGAATTACGCAATTACTGATATTCACCAAAGAGATATCCCTGAATCCAACCACATTAGCTTGATACCCTTTTTATTACTAAAACTCAGCAATAGCAGAATTAGAGACAACAACCCCAGATCAAAACTTGGTATTCATATAAGAACTGACCACTAGAAAAAACAAAAAAAGAAATAAAAGAAAGATGGACAAAACCAAACTAAAAATAATAATAAATAAAGGAAAAACCTCTAGAAACTAAAAACTGGAAAAACTAGCACCCCAACTGATCTCCCCCCCACACCTAAATGACACATTGCCCTCAATGTGACAAGTAAATAGTAAGAGCAAGCAGAAGGGCAACGGTACTTCCCTGAAATCGTCAAAATCGTGGCGGGTGAGGCCCAAATGGAGGAGGAAAACCGGTGTGCTGCAACAATGTCAAACAATACTAGTGGTCCCAAGCGAAGCCAAATGCAATAACAATGCACCCCAAAATCACAGCAGGTGCTCCAAAGAACGTAGTAATTGAAATCACAAAGACAAAATACTCCCGAACAAGACAATTAGAAGCAACCTACTTCAAAAAGCAAGTGCACACGGCACAGTCATATCCCCATTCAACAAACAACCGCAGAAAAGTACCCACAATTAGACATAAATTGCAGCGAATTAGGCACAATTCGACCCAAAATCGCAACAACTGTCTCCAATTAGACAGTCAATTACCCAATTCAACCTGCTAAAAGTAGCAAATTACCCAAGAAATTGGCAACTCCAGTGATCACAGGTTAGAATTCGAGAAACAATTTAATCACTAAAATCCAGTAGTCAATTCGGCAGGCAATCACATAAGATTAAGAAATTTTAGGCAAACCACCACAACCAGTACCATTGGTGCACGCACAAGGAAGAATTAAATCGAACGGCCAACCCAAGGCACTTGATAAATCCAAACACACCAAGAGTACCCAATAATAGCAGAAATTAAAATGGGAATCGATTGACAAGTAACTCCCAAATCACCCCCAAATAGAGCAGCAAATAAACTCAAGTCTACCCAAAATTAACCCCAGGAAATGCCCCAAATCAACTCCTACTGTTATCCATCAAGAAACTCAACAAAAAAACAAATTCCAGAGATTGAAGAACCAGAAAAATACTATTCGAGTGAGAAATTGCAATACCTCCACCTGTCAAAAATTGACAGATGGTGATGCGTGGCAAGAGATGGAAACGGAGAGGCGGGCGCGTGCGGCGTGGAGCTGATGGCGCACTGTTTGGAGGCGCAGCGTAGGCTGTCTGCGAGGCCGTGGACCTTTGCGGGCGGACTGGGGGCGGAACGAGGGAGAGAGAGACGGCGGCCGCACGAGAGAAACAGAGTGAGGCAGAGGGAGGCGCGGGTAAAGAGAGGGGCGCGAGGGAGGTGGACAGCTGCTGTAATAGAGGGCTGCGGCGGCGCGCTCTGGTAGTGGCTCGCAGCCAGTCGCGCGATGGAGGAGAGTGGCGTACGCTGGAGTGAGGCGCGGCGATGGAGGGAGCGAGCTGGCGGCGCGCGTTGGGAGTGGCGGCAAGCTGGGGGGGAGCTTGCGATAGTGGTGGGTGGGCGAAGTGGAGTGGCGGCCGTGGGTGAATTGGAGAAAAGGGGAAAAGGGCAACGGGGAAGAAGAGGAAGAAAAGGGAAAGAAGGAAAGAAAGAAAAGAAAAAGAAAGAAAGAAAAAGAAGAAAAGAAGAAAAGAGAAAAAGAAAAAGAAAAATAATTTTTGTGGTCTTTTTTTTTTTGAATTTAAATCTCGAAAATTTTAATTGCTGAAATAATTTTATTTATTTTTTGTTTTTTTTCAAAAATAATAAAATAAATAATTTTTTTAAATAAAAAAATATTTCCTGTGTTTTTGGATCGTTAAACATGGCGTGGGCACGCCAACATTAGAAAACATCCACTGATCTCGGGAGTCACCTTTTGCAAGTTAGCGCGTGCCCTGCTCGCGCGGGCACGCCAAGATTTCATTTCCTGCGAACGTCGCGAGCTACTGAGCTTTTACCAACACGGCGCGGGCACGCCATGATTTACAAACGTCCTCTGACCATGAGGTTGGGGTTTACACGGTTAACGCGTGTCCTCCTAGCGTGGGCACGCCAAGATTACCTGTCCTGATCACAGTGAAGGAAAATATTAAGATCGACTAGTACCCAAGTGAGAAACGACAAATTTAAAGAATTGAACAACAAAAAACAATAAAAACAATAGTTGGGTTGCCTCCCAAAAAGCGCCTTTCTTTAACGTCTTTGACTAGACGTTGAACACCACTGTTCAATTTGGATGTAATTCAATTTTCCTTGTAATCGGTGGCCCTCTTCCGGGATCCAAATAGCCATTGAGTGCAGCCTTCTTTCTAAATTTTCTATTTATTTTCACCTCATAAATTGCTTTCATCCCCTGATACTTGTTCGCAGGAACTTTGAATTTACCCCTACAACCAAACTCAGAAAATTCTTGTACAGAGGGATTAGTGACATGAATAGTAAACACAGAATGAGAGTTAACAGGATGTTTTATTGTATTAAAAATATTAAAGTGAACTATTTCTTCATCGAATTCCATTGTGAGAGTGTCCTTACTAACATCAATCTTAGTTTGGGCAGTACTCAAGAATGACCTTCCTAATATAATGGGTGATGGATTTGGAGTACTTTCATCATCCATGTAAAACACATAAAAATCAGTAGGAAAAATTAATCCATCTATTTGCAATAAGACATCCTCAACTACGCCATCCGGATAAGCAAATGTACAATCAGCCAGTTGAATTATTATCTCTGTTTCTTTTAAAGATCCTAAATTTAGGGAATCATAGATTGATTTAGACATCACATTAATAGAAACCCCTAAATCTAGCATGGCATTTTTAATCTTAGAATGTCCAATCTTGCAGGGGATAGTAAACATACCTGGATCTCCGCATTTAGGTGGTAGTTTCCTTTGTAAAATCGCTGAAACGTTCTCACCTACTACAATATGCTCATCCCCCCTCAACTTCTTCTTGTTGACGCACAAGTTTTTCAAAAATTTAGCGTATCTTGACACTTGCTTGATCGCGTCCAATAAAGGGATATTGATTGCCACCTTTCGAAACATCTCTAGAATCTTTTTTTCCTTGTCTTGTTTTTTCGATTTCTCCAACCTGTTAGGAAAAGGCGGTGGGTTAGTCTTAACTGTAATGAATGGGTCTGGGAGTACCTTTAGATCCTTGTTGCTTCTGCCCTCCTCTTCAAAATCTTTCTCAATTCGTTCCTCGTCCTTGTCCTTAGGAATCACGAGCTCGGATCCTTGGATTTCCTTTCCACTCCTCAAGGTCATTGCGCTCACATTCTTCAAGTTCAGTTCAGATTGAGACGACAATTTTTCATAAACTTGGGATTCCAGGCGGTTGATTGCTATTGCCATCTGATTCATTTGAGTTTGCATGGAATGTATCTGGTTCATTTGATTTCTCATATCTTGCAGGTCTGAATCCGTCTTCTATTGATTTGCAAGTAGTTGCTTCATCATCTCTTCCATGGACGGACTTGAGTTTGAAGGGGGTGGTGGTGGGCGAAGTTGATACTGTTGTTGGTACCCTTGTTGTCTTTTTGGTGTAAAATTCGACTGTCTATTTCCTCCATAGCTGAAGTTAGAATGATCTCTCCAACTCGGATTGTACGCATTCGAGTATGAGTCGTATGGCTGTCTTGGCGCGGGCGCGTGGCCAGCCATATTCACCCGTTCTGCAATTTCTTCCTGAACCAGTGGACACATCTCCGTAGAATAGCCCACGGCAGTGCATACCCCACATACTTTGGCTTGTGAAGTACTTCCCACAGCTAGTTGTGCACGAAAGACGTTAATTCGGAGAGTTGTTGTTGGATAGAAGATGTTTCTACCTCATTCACCTTACGGGTCGGGATGTCCTCTCTTGAACCAAACTGTTGTGAATTTTCAGCCATCCCCTCAATTAGCTCCCACGCTGCTCGAGGGGTCTTGTTCACCAGTACCCCTCCACTTGTAGCATCAATTATGCTCCTGTCTCTAAAAAATAATCCCCCATAGAAGTATTGAATGAGCAGTTGCTCACTTATTTGGTGTTGGGGGCATTTTATACACAACTTTTTGAATCTTTCCCAGTACTCATAAAGGGATTCGCCTGGGTGTTGCTTAATACCGCAAATCTCCTTCCTTAGGCTTGCAGCTCGAGACGCGGGAAAATATTTGTCCAAAAATTTTTTCTTCAACTAGTCCCACGTGGTGATACTACCTGGTGGTAGGTAGTACAGCCAGCCTTTCGCGGAGTCCTTCAAGAAGAAAGGGAATGCCCTCATTTTTATCTGCTATTCGGTGATGCCCGGGGGTTTCATGCTGTTGCAAACGACGTCGAATTTCTGCAAGTACTTGTAGGGCTCCTCACCTGGTAGATCATGGAAAGATGGCAAGATGTGAATTAAACCAGATTTGAGTTCAACGTTAGTGTTATCATTCAAATTTGAGAAAGTAATGCACAAAAGTTACTGGTTTAAATTAGGGGTAGCCAACTCCCTTAGTGTTTGCGCATTCGCCATAGTAGTTTCTTCCAGATCCGAATTACTCGAAATATCTCCAAACGAATCGGTTGGTTCAACTTCTGGTTCTGGTCTCTAAGATGCAGCATTGGAGTGCTCCTCTCTGAGTTGTCTGGTCTCTTTTCTTGTCCTGCGCGCAGTCTTTTCTATCTCGGGATCGAAAATTAATTCACATGTACTAGAAGAATGAGACATACACTCGAAAAGCACCAGAAAATTAGAACAAAAATGGAATTAAAAAGAAACAAATAATTAACGCCAATCCCCGGCAACGGCGCCAAAAATTGACAGGTGCCGAACCTGTGCAATAATAAAAATAGAATCTAACTACCACTAAAAGCAGTCAATAATTAATTCTAAGTACTGGAGCAGGGACTCTAAGTGTGCAATGGGTTACTTGATTCACCCTGTTCCCAAAGAGTTTGCTTAATCCGATATACCAGAATTAATTAGTTGACAAAATTTACTAAATAATAGACAGTGGCAAGTAGGGTCGTCTCCTCAGGGACTGGGGATATTTGTCTCGTTAAGATTCCAATTGATAAGGGGGGAATTTTATCGGAATGAAACTAAAAACAATTAAATAATTCAACTAAAAATAAATAATTAACTGGCACGAATATAGGCAGGAATTAAATCAAGAATAGATAAATCCTAACCAAGGATACAACTACTCAGACACAGTCCACTTACCCGATCATTGATGCAAGAAAGGTTCACTTAATTTATTAATAGGCTAGTTATAGTCGCCGACGAATTCTAACGACCAATTTTTCCTTAATTTATTGATAACCAAGGTACGACCATTGATTACTCTTAACTAGGAGATACTCCTAAGTACGACCGTAGAAATTAATTTCCCAATTGCATTAAGAACTAAAAAACCTAATCCCAATCAATAACACGCTACGAGGGTTATTTAAATTGGATTGCACATTCCCCTAGTGTGTAAACACGCCAGTTGCCACTAATATTAATCAATCAAACAATTACGGATTTAATTGACTAATTTGACAGGAGATTAATAAGTCGCATTGAACATCGGACCCTTGACATTCAATTAACAAAATAATCCCATAGAAATTCAAACAGGCAACATGCAAATATTAATAAATTAAGGAACGCATGAAAATTAATTTGATCTCATAGGTATTCGGAACTGCGTCGTCGCGTTGACCCCTGACTAGGTGAAAAACTTAGCCACGCCGCATAAATAAATCTCCACGCAAATTAATTGATTCGCGAGGCATCGTATATCCACTAGAAAGCAAGCCGTCAAGCCGTCTTTTAAAGAGGAAAAATATCGAACAGTTGGTGCGTATGAAAGGAAGAAGAAAAGGAACTAAACTATTGCTAAAAGCTATCCTACTCCTCTGTACGTTTGTCTCCTAAGAGCCAAAAAGTGACTAAAGCTCTTTAACCCGTGGTCCCTACCGAATTGAGCAAGAGGAGTACATAAGGTGGGGCTCTACCGAAGTCCTTGTTTTTCATTTTCTCTTCATAGGAAGACTCCTAGTCAGCAACTCTTCTAATCAGCCAAAGAAATGCAATCCGTCTGTAGCAACGTGTGGGCCAGGTTTGTGAAGCCTTCTGGAGTCTCTCACGCGTGGAAAATTTTCTCAAGATAGTTTCCCCTTTTTAGCACTTTTCAGTTCCATTCCTTGAAATTGAGTCCAAATACCAAATATAAGTAAATATTAACAATTAAAATAATATCTGGCAAGAACAAAGGGGAAAATTAACAATAAAATTACTAACAATTAACACCCTATCAGTTGGGGCTGAAGTATGAAAGATTCACACCTGTGAAAATGATTGCGCACTTTTTTGGAATGAAAAATAAAGGCCTCGATCATTGTCCAAATGAAAAATGTAAAGCATCGCGGTATAAATCTCCAAATTCTAAAATACCTAGAAAGGTGTTGCATTATCATATATATATATATAAAATAAAGTCGTATCCGTTCATGTTTTCTCTTTCCTACGTGGTTTAACGAGACGGCAAATAGTTTCCTAAGTGGCTTGCTCCTTTTTTGTTTGGATGTATATCAATTCTTATTTCCTATAAGAATTTTTAATATTATATGATTCTTATTTCCTACCCAAAAAAGGAATTGGAAAGTAATTTCCTACGTGGCTTGCTCCTTTTTTGTTTGGATGTATATCAATTCTTAATTCCTATAAGAATTCTTAATATTATATGATTTTTATTTCCTACCCAAAAAAGGAATTGAAAAATAATGCGATATCAATAAAAGAGACATAAATATCTCTATTAGATATATCTCCAAATTCATACCAATAATTTGTGTACTGCATAGGGAACTGAAGTAAATAAGAATTGTTATCACTACAAGAAGTGGAAAAGTAACTAATTTCAAAAGGAACCATTAATAACAGAAATCAATATCTGATGTTGGAAATAGGATTCTTAATAAATTTTATTATTAAGTGCGTTATCAAGACATAGTGCATAGCACAAAATTTATGGACAAGAAAAAGTTAATTGAATCCAATTAACTATATGTATTTGACCCGTACGGTCAAATATAAATTCCTATTTGAGCACGGGTTTGTAAATTCCTATTTGAGCACATAGTAATATACTTAAGACAAGTTATAATAGATTATACATTAAATTTGTATTTTATATCGACATTTTTATAAAATTAACTAAATAGTTTATTATTTTTCGACGATTCCCGTTCAACGAACGGGTACAAAACTAGTTTTCCATTAAAACCAAAGTCGCAAAGACTTTTTGTTAACAAAGAGATTGTTTGGGATATGAGGTGGCATAAGGAAAGACATGTAGATAATGAGAACATGATGTGACACCCTGCTGATTCATTAGCTTGGAAGGATTTTGATAGAAATCACAAGTCCTTTGTTGAAGATCCTAGAAATGTGAGGCTAGGACTTGCTAGTGATGGCTTTAATTCTTTCGGAACCATGAGCAATTCATACAGTAGATGACCTGTTATCCTTATTCCTTACAATCTACCACCTTGGAAATGCTTAAAAGATCCATTTTTTCCTATCAATGATTAGTCCTAGCCCCAAAGCACTTGGAAATGATATTGACATATTCTTTAGACCACTAGTTGATAAGTTAAAAGAGTTCTTTGCCACTCGTATGGAGACATATGATGCCTTCACGGAGGAGAAGTTCGTGTTACATACAGCACTTTTGTGGACAATAAACAATTTTCTAGCATATGGCTATTTGTTAGGTTGGAGTACAAAAGGGTACAAAGCATGTCTTGTGTGCCTAGATGAGACGACTAGTCTATATCTTAATAATGGTCACAAATGTTGTTATATGGGCCATCGCCGTTTTCTGCATATTGATCATAAATGGCATCGAGAAAAAAAAGCAATTTAATGGAGAAAGTGAGGAAGTCCTCCGACAGCTTCTTGATATTGACCAAGCTGAGTTTGGCAAGGCACCCGATTTGCTTCAACAGAAGAAAAGAAAACGCATGCACAGTAGTTCAAATTGGAAGAAGATGAGCATATTCTTTGAACTTCCATATTGGAGTACCAATAAAATTAGACATAACTTGGATATTATGCACATTGTCAAGAATGTGTGTGAAGTTTTGGTAGGTACATTAATGAATATCGCTTTGAGAACTAGGGACACGTGGCAGGCTAGGAAGGATTTAAAAGAAATGGGACTAAGAGAAGAGTTGCATCTACAACCGGGAGGTGGCACATCTAAAGTTATGCCACCTGCATGTTACACTATCACGCATAGAGAAAAAGAATTTCTATCAGTTTTTGAGCACTATCAAGTTCTCGGATGGCTTTGCTTCAAACATTCCCCGGCGTGTGAGGACCAATGAGTGTCAGCTTTAAAGAATGAAGAGTCATAACTACTATGTGTTCGTACAATGACTTCTTCCACTAGCAACTAGAGGAATGCTTTCGAAAGATGTATTTCAAATTTTAGTAGAGATCAGAAATTTTTTCTGAAAAATTTGTTCCCGAACTCTCTATCTAGATGAGCTAGAAATGCGGGAAAAAAACATTATTCTAACACTATGCAAACTTGAGAAAATATTTCCTCCAAATTTCTTTGACGTAATGGATCATTTACCTGCAGAATCCGAGATTGCTGGACCAGCACAATACCGATGGATGTTTTCATTTGAGAGGTACATGCTTCTTATTTTTAACAATGTCTATTTGGTTTACCTCAAATTTTCTTATTTTTTAACAACCCAGATTGGATTTTTTTTGCACAGAAAAATGGGTCAATACAAAAGGTGATATGATCCGAAGCCCCCCCCCCCCAACTCTAGTCCACGAAGATCTCACATACGAAAGTTATTCAAAGTTTCAAGTTGTGCCGTTTATTTGGTCTTGTTGAGCAAGGGCTTATTTGTCATTTATTTGCTGTTTTGGTTATTTATTTTAGTTTAATAAATTCGGCCAAAACTACCATTATTTTGGCCGAACATTAGATAGTATTTTTACTTAATATATTCGGCCAAGTTGTCCTAGTCTAGCCGAATTATTAGTCCTTAAATTTAGGATTTAGATTGAATCCAATTCACTTTAGATTTTCAAGTTATATGGCTATATATAGCCAAAGTAAGGAACGTTCATAATCAGTTTTTGAATCAATAAAATTGTGAGTTTTCACTTTTCTCTTTCCAAGAGAGATTCTTTGAATATTTGAGAATCTTTCTCAAGTTATTCAAGCGAACTTATCAATCAAGTAACTCCTTGGTTGTGGCGTTCCTCTATCTATAGTTTAGTTCGCTAATTTGTTAAGTAGTGGGTTGAGATAGTATCAATATTGTTCGCTACTTCGGCGATTAGATTGGGTCAAATTTCCGCTGCCAAACTGTCGGTGTTCGTTGTCTAGATTGTGTCCAAGTGTTTATCACATCAGTTGGTAATCAAAATTAGCTGACAACCACCAGGTTATATCCTTCTTTTCTTTTGTGTTTGAGTCATATCTTCTTGTTTCCAATTCAAATTCTATTGCCAAAAAAAAAAATTGAGTCGCTAGGGTTTCTTTGTTTTTCTTGTTGTTTATGTCTTGTTGCTTGCTATCCGTGATTAATTCTAGTTTGCGTCGTGTTTCTTGATCTTGTTGGTGTCTTGTGATCTTGTTCTTGAGTCTTGAAATCGTTGAGAGAAAAAAAAAATTTCTGCGGTACTATTCATCGGTAATGTTCATGACTGTAGACGTACTGTTCATCCACCGCTACTGTAGCAGTACTGTTCATCCAAAAAAAATTTCCCATATCTTGTGTTTGTTTCTTGTTGTTCTTGCTTCTTGTAGTTTGCTTGGTAATTTCTTGAAGTTCTTGGATTGCATAGTGGGTTCTTGAAAGCTAACGTTCAAACTAGGGTTTCTTGACAAAGGGTGTTGGAAATTTTTGTGTCTTGCATTACAAAGAAGGCTGTTTACCTTTTTTCTTGGAAATCTTGATAATTTCTTGAATTTTCTAGAAATTCTTGGGTGAATCTTGAAGTATTGGATTGGTATTCTTGGGTTCTTGAATTTTTGAAGTCAAAATCACCATATTTTGAACAAACCAAACCCTAGTTCTTGTTTCTTGAAATTGGGGCTGATCTTGTGCAAATATCCAAATGAAATTCTTGTTTGTTGTTGTGATCTGAATTGAAAAAGAAGAAAAAGAAATCTGATTGCGTTACAAAAAAAGAAAGAAAGAAAAGAAAACGCAAGAAAAAAAAGGAAACAAAATCAGATCACAAGTAGAAAACAAAAAGAAAACCAACTTGAATTTGGAAACCAAGTTGACTTGGGTTTGTACAACAAATCCTAGTTGCACTCAACTTACCAAATTCTGATTGGTCACCGTTGTACTTGTAAGGAACCAGAAAATCAACCACTAAACTACCCAAGAACCACCCATTAAATCTTGGCTACAACTCCTAAATTTTCGACCAAGTGCAATTGGGGTAGAGTTCCTCTAGGATTTGGAAACTTCCGCTATTTTGTCTTCCTTGTTTGAGTCGAAGTGTATAATCTATAGTTGTGTCCTTCTTTTGTTAGAAGTCTTTTTTTTCCCAACATTAACTCATATCTAAAGAGTCCTTAGACAAGTCCAATTCAACTTTGTCTTATTCCTAGTCACTAGTTTGCGTCTTGAGTCAAGATTCAAACCCGTACTTTCCTATTTTTTTTGGAATAAACTGTTCGGGCAATAATTTGTCAATTTCCCAGCCTTTAATTCGCATCTTTTCTAAGCCACATTCATCTATTTCACTTCCAAAAATTCAGCATCAAAGACGCCACCATTTTGTGTATGAACTTGATAAAAATTTGGTTGAATTTCTTGGAGAAAATTCTGATTTCTTCAAAGGAAGCAATCAAGTAAATTGAGAGGTAATTGGTGAGGACATTAGAGTGTTTTAAAACACTTGAGTGATACACGAGTGTGAGTGCATACATGTGAGGGTGTGTTGTGAGGAAACTTTTCTTTGTTTTGCTAATCTTTTTGCAGGATAAGGATGTCTACCAAAGGGAGTTCACACCACTGTGATCCTACACTTATGTTGGAATCCATATTGGGAGATCTTGAAAGGAACTTAAACAAATCAGTTCAACTCATGCATAAAAGACTTGATAGAATTGAGAATGAATGTCTCAAGAGAAGGTCCATTCAATCTAACCGTGCTAAAATGTCAAACCATGAATTTCATACCCTCAAGGAGGAGATGGGTCGTGATCGTTCGAAAAATGTTTTTGAGAAATACAAGCACACTTGTGATGACTATAAAGAGGACCAAAGGAGGAAGTGCCAAACATCTAATAAGGGTTCATTCCCAACCAAATCAGCTTGCTTATTTGAGAAGTGTCATAATCATACTCGATCTGTGGAGCATAAGAGTTCTTGCAATTGGTCAACACATGATGAGCTAAAGGGAGAAAGGTTGATTAAAAGGGAAAAGGAGCCCAATACATCAATTTCTTCAAAATCTAAGGATACAATCAAGCTATCTGAGGAGCCGTGGTGGTGGGATTCTTATCAACACCTCCTACAACAAAAACTTGGTAAAAAGCGAGTTGTGCGTGATGGTGCACAATGTGAGGTTAAAGTTGAGAATGTACTTGAGGTAAAATCCGAGGAGATTATCAAAAGAAGAGTGAGTGAGCATTCAAAGGATTTGTGTGAGGAATATTCCATGATTGGTTCAGCCATAGTGGACAAACAAGAGAGAAAGCAAACATCTTTTGCAAAATCTAAAGATGTGAAGAGAACTTCTTATTGTACTAACTATCTTAACTTTGTGTTGTTTAGTGTTTCTTCTTTTGTGCAGATTAAGCAAAGTCAAGTGAAGTTAGTTATGCCATGCTCCATTCCAAAGTCACTTGTACAATTCACTAGTTTTCATGGAGTTTGTCTTCTAGGAGTTAAATCTATTTTGGAATACCTCCTGGACCAATTTCAATTCAAATCTGTCCATACCAAGGGGGAATTAATTCAAACCCACCATGAAGGGAGAATTCCAAATTTTGACTCTCATTTGCTACCTATGGTTCATTCATCAACTTTACCTTCTTTTGAGTATAATTTTCATCCTGACACTTGTATTTCTCATGCAGATTATGAAGGAAAGTGTAAAAAGCTAGCAATGCCTTCTCAAGTTGAATCAATTGGTGGAAGGAATAATGAAGTGTCAAAGGGAGTTTTCGCACTTAAATCTTGTTCTATACCTTCTTACCATTTAGTTGATGATGTACTATTGCATCTTTATCCAATTTCTAATTTGTTTCAAGTTGAAGGTTATTTTGTTTTTGTAGGTTGTAAAGCTGTCCAAAATTTTCCAGTTATGATTAAAGACTTACAACCTGATTTTGTGCTTATTCCAACTAAAAGTGGTGATCTTTCATACTTATTCACACATCCAAAAGCTGGTGGCCAAGTGCTCTATTTGTCAACTTCAACTTGCACTAGCTCGAGTAACCCTCATGAAGTGGAATTCAATTGTTTGCTACCTTATATGTTGGAAGATGAGAAATTGTGTGTCACGCAAGATCCCAAAACCGTCCTTCACGAGTTGTTTAGTGCCTTATCCATGCAACAAGTTGCTTCCATTTTATCCATGCAAAATGATCCAAATCAATGTCAACTAGGGCTGGATTTTACACCTTTGCACAATCAAGGTCCCAATGTGAAAATCCATTACCAAAGGCTAATTAGAGAGTTTTGGATTGTAACATGGAATTTTCACAAGCCTTACTCAAGCTCTTTCCTACCTTGGTGCATGTCCTTGTTTGAGATCCTCATGAAGTTGACCAAACGACATGCAACATGGCTCATAGTCATTCATCTATTTTCAACATTGCTGTTCTTTAAACGCAACGTCGATTTGTGGACAAATTGCTTTCAAGAGGAGGGGAATGATATGATCTGGAGCCCCCCCCCAACTCTAGTCCACGAAGATCTCACATACGAAAGTTATTCAAAGTTTCAAGTTGTGCCGTTCATTTGGTCTTGTTGAGCAAGGGCGTATTTGTCATTTATTTTCTGTTTTGGTTATTTATTTTAGTTTAATAAATTCGGCCAAACTACCCTTATTTTGGCCGAACATTAGATAGTATTTTTACTTAATAAATTCAGCCAAGTTGTCCTAGTCTAGCCGAATTATTAGTCCTTAAATTTAGGATTTAAATTGAATCCAATTCACTTTAGGTTTTCAAGTTATATGGCTATATATAGCCAAAGTAAGGAACGTTCATAATCAGTTTTTGAATCAATAAAATTGTGAGTTTTCACTTTTCTCTTTCCAAGAGAGGTTCTTTGAATATTTGAGAATCTTTCTCAAGTTATTCAAGTGAACTTATCAATCAAGTAACTCCTTGGTTGTGGCGTTTCTCTACCTATAGTTTGGTTCGCTAATTTGTTAAGTAGTGGGTTGAGATAGTATCAATATTATTCGCTATTTCGGGGATTAAATTGGGTCAAATTTCCGCTGCCAAACCGTCGGTGTTCGTTGTCCAGATCGTGTCCAAGTGTTTATCACATCAAAAGGTATGTGCATAAGAGGGCACGACCTGAAGGCTATATTGCAGAGCACTACTTGGATGATGAATGTCTTACATTCATTTCCAGGTATTTGCACGATGTTCTGACTAGATTTAATCAAACGGAACGAAATATGGAGAAACTTGGAACTACTGGAAAATTATCCGTATTTTTTAGCATGGCTTGGCCCTTAGGGGCAGCACTAATTGGTTACCTAAGTGGGGCTAAATTGCAAAGAATACACTTGTTCATCTTAAAAAATTGTGAAGAAATAGATGATTACATGAGGTAATAATATACTTTAATGCCAAATCTATGCCATGTTCTATAATTCTTCATTGCTAGTAATTAAAGTCGTTTGATAGAATATGTAATTAGTTCTACTACTAAAAATATAGGGAGGATAGACAAATTTTTGAAGAGAAAAATTTATCAAGTGTGCAGCAAAGGCAAGACTCGGAGTTTCCAAAGTGGTTTGAAGAGCATGTAAGTATTGGAAGAGATGTTAAAAACTTGTGAATTTCATTTACTTCTTATTTTAGTAAACTATTAAAGAATCTGGTATGGCTGATATAAGTCATGTATATGCATGCACATGGAGAATATACTGATAAGTTGTTGTCCTTGGCTAGAGGATCTGATTTTCGAGTCAATACAATTGCCAACTATAATGTTAATGGGTCTAGATTCCACACTAAAACCCGCGAAAGAGAAAAAAGACACAGAATAGTGGAGTTATGGTAAAGGGGGAGCATGCTAATAAAAAAATATACTTCTATGGTATAATTACTGATATAGTTGAGGTTGAATACTCATTACTCAAAATCGAGTAGTTATATTTAAATGTGATTGGTAGGACTTGAAAAATAGTTCGCAAATCAAAGTAGATAAACAGAGCAATATCACTAGTATCAACATGTCAAAAATATGGTATTTAGACTAGCCATTTGTATTAGCATCCCAAACTGAAAAAGTTTTCTATCTTCAGGATATGAAGTTTGGAGGTAGTTGGCATGTTGTAGAGTTAGTTAGTCCACGCTCATCTTATGATGTTCCTGAGAAGCATAAAGATGATTTGTTTGATAGTGAAGAGGCTTACTAAGAAGAGTGTCATGAAGACTTGACTGGTGTACAAGAAAATCTTGAGTTGATCAGTCTGAAAAGAGAAGATGTGCAAACTGAAGAAAGGATAGAGGCTGGTGCCATGTTATCTGAATTGTCAGCTAGCTGTGTAAGGCAATTGGATGACAATTTTATTGATAATTATGAGGAAATTGAGTAATAATTCAGTTCTGAGGATGAAAATGAACAATTTGTACAAAGCGATGACTATGAATCAGATTAAACAATGTTGTTCATTGAATTTCTGAATCACTTTTTTCCTTGCATTTTGTTTGTAGTTTATGGTATGCTGTCATCGCTACTTGTGTTGTTTCCTTGTAGTTTCATGTAGCTGATTAAATTGTTGTGTTGTTTCAAGAATTATGTTTAATTTTTGTAATATTTTTTTTTTAGTTTTCTGTGCATATAATCTACCTTTGACATACTATCGTTTAAGAGTTTCATGGTGCTTGCGTTATATGATTATGTAGATCTGGACCAAGAAAAAAAGGGAAAATTCACTTTACAACAAAGTCGGGATGCTGGGTCAGGAATTGTGGAGCAAACTGAAGAGAATGCAAACTGCTAGGTAAAGAAACTTGAGCATTTCCAGATAAAGGCTTTTCCCCAAAAAGTCTATTCTCATCCTAAACAAGTTACTATTGATAAACATACTCTTATATTACTGTAGCAAGTTAGTAAACTAAAAATAGTGCAGTTCCCAAGACAAGCAATGTCACTAAACCTGTCTTAGCAAAAAGTCTTTTAAGATACGTCTATTTGATGAATCTGAGGTTAGTTCTTATTTCTTTCAATCCAGAATTTGGATAAACTGATTTATGATGACTTAATTGATTGAACTTTTACATATCACAATATAATGGTGGTTGAAATTGCTGGATTATAGGTTTCTAGTGCATCATTTAGTAGAGAAAATACTACAAGAAATTCAGGTATACAAGCTAAGGGTAGACAGAATGCTAAAAAATCTTCAGGCAATAGAGCAACATCACAAGAAATTGCTGGGATGCAAACTGATGGAACTCCTACTTCGCAGCATGTTGGATCTAATCAATCTATTGATTATGAAAGTAATGAAATTGAAAGTACCAGAGACCTTGAGTCAAATGGTTTAGGTATGTCAGATTTACGTGTAATTCTACTCCAATTAACTAATTACTGACGTGGCTACTATTGTTAGCACTTATGGTCTTGCTTACTTTGTATTTGCTAGACCAAGTGATGTTAAAAGGAAAAAGAGGATATACCTGTAATATTGCACTATCAAACGAAAAAAAGCTGGGAAAAAGGTGAACATTACTATTTCTAAAATAAGTGGAAGACTAGTTGGAGAAGGTGCTTAGCGATACATTTCAGAGGCAAGCTGCGTTATTTGAAAGTATGGCAAGTGGAAAGCACCTAAATGGGGCAAGTTTCCTAAAGATGATAGAGATCAACTGCTAAGAATTACTAATGTAAGTTAATCTGCTATCATTGTATTTTTCTAGTTTTCTAGTCGACAATTTAAATCGGTCCATACAATTTTTTCTGGTTTTGATATGTCATCCTATTTTTAATTCAAAATGGTTTACTCATGATGAAGGAGAGCATGTGAAACCAGCTTTAATTAAGCAATTAAATTCACAATATGGAAGTTGACGTTATAATTTTCACATGCTCAAGAAATGCAACACTAAGGAGGAAGCTCTTTCACAGCATCCAGAATATGTGGAAGAATCTGATTGGATTTACCTTTGCGACTATTTGTTAATGCAAAGTATGTATAGCACATACTTGTTAATTTGCTATATACTATGTAATGTGTCTTTTTTATCCTGATCTAAGTTAGAATTCACAGCTGCAGGTTTTAAGTGAGGGAAATAAGCTTAACAGATCAAAGCAGAAAACTGCCCATACAACTGGAACAAAATTATTTTTACATCATACGGCTGACCGGGTAAAGTAGTTCTTTATGGTATGCGGTCAGGTTCTTTAACTTGTTTTGCTAAAAGGAAGCTAAGGAGGGAAGGACAGTTGGACCAATCGAACTTTAAGACATGATATATTTTAGTCGAAAGAAGAATGTTATGGTTGACAAGACATCAGCTGAAAAACTGATAAGAAAAATACGACTTTCAACTTGAATACCAATGTTTCATGTCCCTTATGCATATATCAACAATAGCAAACCTGTGATTGTAGAGCAAAATAAAGGAGTTGCAGTTAGAATCTCAATCTAGTGGTGCAAATCGAACTGAATAAGACATCTGTATTGAGGTGACTAGGCGTATAACTGGATATGTACGTGGTCGTAGTCCCTCCATAACTAGTTTAATTGCACAGAAACTTGCAGAGATAAAAGAATTCAAGAAAATGGTAGAACAAGCTGAGAAATATCAGCTGAATTGGAAATTCAAGTCCAATCTCAACAGCAACTGATGCAAAGGCTTGAGAACCAACAAGTTGAAATGCAGAACCAGCAGCCTGAAATGCAAGAACTTCTTAAGGCTTTGCGAGCAGAATTGCAGTCCAAGAGCCAAGGCAATGGAAATGCATCTGGTAGTAATAACTGGTAATGCATCTTTCTCATACGAATAATTGAATTACAATGCTTATGTGACCTTTTGCTGTTCTGATTCTTTAACTTGTGGTGGCTGATTTTGTATTAGTTTAGTCCAGTTTTAGCAGCTGATGGATTTTATTTGCTTAAGTTTAATAGCATTTTTTTGGGACTGAAGTTGTGCATTATTGTGGACTGTTTTTGTTTAGTTTCGTTTAGTTTATTTGACTTTTAGCTAAGCAAGTGAATCAAAGTTGCTACTTATAGTAGACTTGTTGTATTCATAGCAATGCAAGATGCCGTATCGAATTGTTATATTTCTCCTTTATGTCTAAAATTTAATAGAAGGACTTATTTGAGCCTATTTTTTATTTTCTAGGCTGATTTCTCCTTTTTCGGGGCTGCTTGTAATTTCTTATTTGTATGTATAACCTTTAATAAATGAGACCTATTAATTGAATTATAATGATAACAAGACTTGTTATTGTTCTGATTCTTTAACTTGTGGTGGCTAATTTTGTGGACTAGTTTAGTTTAGTTTTAGCAGTTGATGGAATTTATTTGCTTAGGTTTAATAGCATTTCTTATTTTTCGGGTTGATGTTATGCAGTATTGTGGATTGATTGTTTTTGTCAGTGTAGTTTAGTTTATTTGACTGTTTAGTTAAGCAAGTGAATCAAAGTTGCTTTTGCTTTAGTATTGTGGTTGTCGTCTTATCAACTTATTTTTTTGCCCATAAAAGTACTTATACTAGACTTTTTGTATTCATAGCAGTGCAAGATGCCGTATTGAATTGTTATGTTTCTCATTTATGGCTAAAGTTTAATAGCAGGACTTATTTCTTGGGTTGTCTTTATGTACTAATTTGGGACTATTTTTTATTTTCTGGACTGATTTCTCCTTTTTTGAGGCTACTTATAATTTCTCATTTATATGTATAGCCTTTAATAAATGAGGTTCTTAATATATTGCAATTTTTGCCTAAATAATCCAAGTATCATTACTTCTTCTTTACTGTTGTACTCCTCCCTTTACCTACTTGTTTTATTATTTTATGACAGATAAATGCTATTCAAACTAACTTTTGGGAGATATCTGTGGCCATGGTTGAAGGATGTCGAAGACAAAGTTGCCTTTTGCTCATGGAGTGGTTACTTTAGATGTTCTTGGATTTCTTGAACTGATATTGCTTTTGTAAAAGTACCTTTTGTAGATGTGATATTTGGACAAATGTTATTTTTGTAGACATTAGTTGGGTAATGTACACTTGAATTTGACATTTGAGAACTCATGAAATGCTATATTAGCATGTAATCTAATGCAGCTACTTTTGGTTATCAATTGTCCAGGTTTACTTGTTTGGTTTATTTTAGATCAATAATTTACCAGGATAAATTATGACGATTAAAATACTGAAAAGTTATCTAATGACCAAAAAAAAAAAGTTGTCACAAAACAGAAAACAAGAACTACCCATGACAACTGAAACTGTCACTAACTCCAAACTAGAATTGTGACGACAATTGTTGTCAGTAAAATGGTCAAATAAGTGATGACTTTCGACACTTTTTAGTGACAACCTTAGATTGACTAATGACAGCTATTCAATGACGACATTTTAGATTGTCATTGTATAATTTTATCGACGGGGATATAGTGACGATTAGAAAGTTGTCAATAAAAGTCATTTGTGATAACATTTCCATGTTCTGTGATGACTTTATATTGTCACTGATGATCAATTTTCTTGTAGTGTTATATATTCAGCTTCATCAGAACCATATGCATAGTAGAATTGTAGAAAGAATGGGTAAAAGGACTTGAATGTAAATTTAGGTTGCACACTTCAGTCAAGTGTCTTTGTTATTGTAAAGAATTTGTCTTGGTTGTTATATTTAAAAAATGCCATTGAATTATTTTATGCAATGAATAAAAAAAATAAGAAAAATGACTTTCTTGCATAGATGGAAAGCAATATGGCTGAAAATAAAGAATTGTGCTATTAAATCGGATGAACTGTTTGAATATTGTTAGGTTCTATTCACACCGTAATATATTTCATAAGAGCAATGAACTATTGAGAGTTGAAATAACGGACTTATTTAAGGTTTTTATGAGATTAATGGATGTACTGCCGGTCTTGAAATAGTTTTGAAGGAACATGCTAAAGTCCCCTTTTTGGAAGCATTTACTGAACTTACAAAGCACGAAGAGACGAATGTCAGTATGGTGCAGCAAGAATGTGCAGGGATCAGAATTGAGTAAAAAATTAATTAGGTAATTTTTATTTATGGTGTATCATCTTTGTCTTGACATGTGAGAAAGTTTTATACTGTATCACTCTTATGTTTTATGTTGATTAGGATGGATGCTAAATGTTGAAGTCTATTTTAATGCATTAATGATTCTAATTAGAGTTTTGTTGTTTATTCTGGATATTTAGGGTCTGTTTGTTTGGACTGAAAATCTTTTCCGGAAAATATTTTCTTCAATTTCTGGTGTTTGGCTGCAAAAGAGGTCAGGAAAATTTTTTCTGGTAGAAAATCTTTTGCATAACCTGGTGTAAAATGACTTCCACGATTAAGATACGGAAGTTAATTTCTGAAAACTATCGCAAACTTATCAGCCTCCTTGGCTACTGTACAAAACCATCAAGTACTAGATCAAACCAAGAGCAACGTCCCTGCACTTGCTTTTGCAAATCCCACAACTTTCCACCTCTTCCAGCTCTCTTCTTTCTCGTGTTCCTCCCTGCTATTCCTTTTCTCTTGCGCCGCACCACAATATTTATGGATTATACATTCTAGATCTAGATTGGGCTTTACATTGAGAAGTTTTGGAGATGTTAAAAAAAGTGAAGCCAATGGAGGCAGGAGGAATACTTTTAGAAGAAGAGTTAATACAATAAACATCAAGTTAAATTTTCTAATTTCTTATAATGGTTCAATCAGTGGTAAGCATATAATTTAAACTTTTTATTACAATGACACTCAACTGGGTTTGGGAGATTGTGAGTTCATGGGTCTGGTCTTTGATTTATTTTTCGGGACTTGAAAGGATTTGGATTGGGGATTGTTTGTGGTGGCTGATGAGGTGGGTAGAGGTAATGATAATTAGTAGTAGCAATTAGCAAAAGAGAAATTCGGGGACGATATTATCGTTGGAGGATTTTAATTTTTTTTGGAACATTTTCTTAAAATTGCACCAAACACCAGAAAATGAAGGGAAAATTAGATATTTTCCAGGAAAGGATTTTCATTGAAAATGTTTTCTTAGGGAAAATATTCTACATTGAAACAAACAGACCCTTAGTGCAGTATTTTTGTTACTATTGTTAGGATATTTGCTAATATTCATTTGAAATAACTTAACATCAATTTTAAGAATATATGATATATAAAAAATATGAGTGATATTAGTATTCTCTTGATTGAAACAAAAATTATTGACATAAGTTAAAATAATTTTATGAGGGGAAGGTTGGATTGGGTGACAAGATTAGTTCCGTTGATCTGTGTGAAAACTCGAGAAAATTTCGAGTAAGCTTTGTATGTATTATTTTTATTTTGCTATTAGAAATAATAATTGGTCTATTAAATGTCTAAATTTAAATTTTACAACAAAATCAAGAATTTATAAATACTTTGTAGTGGTGTAAAAATATACATAACAAAAGTTAGGGGTTCATGCAAGAGATTATAAAAATTTCAGGCCTTGGAGAGCCATTAAACTACAATTAAAAGACCAAACTAACCCTTCAATTCAGCAAATGCACCATGCGACCATTAGCTATCAGATTATTTGAAGCAAGAGTAAGTGGAGAGCTTCGGTATTAGCAATCACCGACTGATGAAGCTTTGTGTGATCAGTCACTTAGTTATTATCGACTGAGAGGAACAAAAGAAGAGAAGTGAGAGCGACTGAAACTTCTTTCTCATCTTCATTTAAGAACTGTGCGAAAGAGTGAGAGTGAAGGAGCAATTCTGGTGCCTTCCAGCCACAACCGAGTGAGTGATAAGAGGAGGAAGTCTGGAGTGATCACCGAGAGAAGGAATGAGAACCGACAGCAGGCTTCACCATTTCTTCATCCTTTTATCATCCTAAACCGAGAGCTAAGTGAGTGAAAGAGATGAAACCAGCTTGCAACTTCAGATATCAGCTGCAACTGTGAGGAAAATAGTTGGAGCAAGAGCTTGAGGAACCGAAACAGAGGAAGTTGGAGTAATCTGCCATTATCGAATTTAAGGGGAAAAAAGGTAAAGAAATTCTGTAACCACCTTTTATTTACTAGATATCATAGAGTAGATTGAATGCATGTTAGTTTAGCAAGGGAATAACAAGTTTTAACCGAAGGAAAAATCTGTTAAAGAGGAAAAACTTGGAACAGGATTGAAGTGCAGGAACCGGGAGTTATTATCTAATGTTGCAGCCTGTGATTAGTGTAAAACTGGAAACTAATGGTAGATTTTGCATGTAATACGTTGGTCTCTGTTGTTTGAGAGGTTTAGTTGAAGAAAACTTGGGGAAAGGTTGGATTTTTTATTGAAACCGAGGGAAGTTTTCTGCTGCAAAATTTTCCAGGCTATCCGAGAGAGAAAATGGACAGATTCCTAGCTGTTTTCATGATTTTTGGTCTTGATTATCTATGTTAAACTGTAATATATGATGTATAAGAGTTTGGTTTGAACATGCATGAAAGATTTGAGCATGAACTGAAGAGATTATTGGAGAGAAAAATTGTGTTAAGTTTGCTGCTAAAATTCTGGAAAAAAATGCCGAGGGAGGAAAACTGAGAGATGAACCAGTGTTGTTCTGATTTACCTTGGCTGCCATTTTGTGTGTTTGCTGAGGGTACTCTGTAGTTTAGTATCCAACTCTTGCATGTGGTTTTTAAAGAACAAAAATGAAGAAATCTGTTGCGAGAGGGAAGGATAGCCAAGAGGAAGAAAAAAAAACGTGTAAGAGCAATTTTCCTTTTCCAATTTCAATTCGGTGAACTTCCTTACCTGATATTGAAGGTACTCTGTAGTTTAGTTGTTATTTTAGCTCATGATTTTGGAGTAAACTGAATGGATTAGGGGAAAAGCTTTGAACCATGTAGTTCATTATTTCACAGCCGAGAGAGAAGAAAAAAAATAGACTGATCAGTTTTCTTTTCCTCTAAGTGAGCTGCACCATCTTTTGTGTTCTGTACAAGGCTCATTTGTAGTTTAATAAACGTGATTAATATGTCTAGTTGGGATAAAAACTTGGAAGGAGGAACTTGAGTGAAACGGCAAACATTGGACCGATATATACATAGCTAAGGGATTGCTTAAAAGCTGTGATACTTAAGACTGATTTGTGTGCATAGTTTGCACAAAACATTGGTTACAATTAAATGTTTCTTATCCTAATACATGTTAGATTAAATGTAAGTTAAGTAGTTGATGATCTAATCAAGTGAAAAATGAAGTTATTGGATGAAAACTTGAAGTTTTGTTGCTGAATTTATGTAGATAGGTTGTATGGCAATGAGTTAAAACTTATTTGATATTTTAGAAACTCTAAAGTAATTTGTTATGGCTGTATTCATGAAATGACTTCTAATCGCTTAAAATTGGCTTTCTTAGTAATTCAAAGACTATAAATTGTGAGAGGTGAAGGCTGTTGACTAAGTTAATTTACAAATAACTTAAAGTTTAGTTAGTTTAAAAAGGGAGTGGAGTATCTATAAGCCATAATTAATATTGGATTGAGAAAGTATATTGGATTGAATGAGTATACAAGTTAAACTTGAAGATAGGTATGTTTCATGGTTTGAAAATGATAAAGTTAATAAGTTTTGATAATAAAAGGATAAATGAATATTAAGAATGTTAAATTTATATATTAAGGTCAAACTTGATTTTAATAGTTTAAATAATAAAGTAAGAATGATAAGTGATCACTTACGAATTACAAATTTACCATTGAAATTATTAATTTGCTCAGGAAGTAGCTGTGAGTCAGGAAACAAACCCGAGACTCGAGAATAATTTACTTGGATAATTGGTGAGTGTTTTCTGAATTTATGTGTTAAACTGCTTATGTGTACCTAAGTGAAATTACGTGACAAATGTGCTTATTATGAATTATTACTAAATGATTCAGTGTAAAGTGTATCTCAATTGTCCCTCGCCTTCTAAGTCGAGGGTGTACTTTATCGCACTCGGCTTAGTTGAAGTTGAAGGTCGATAATTGACTGAATGTTACTGTAAGTGTGCATGAATGTGAGCCGTATGTGTGCCTCGCCGCTTCGGCTGAACTGGGCCCAAAAACCCTCTGTTCAACGGACTATTCGAGCCAGCAAAGGGCTTGGTCGGGTAGGACGGTAGCTTTGGGTAAATGTTTCGGTATACTCGAGTATTACTACGAGGTTGGGAGATCATTGCACAGATTACTGAATATAGGGGATTGTTTATTGTTTTGGAGGACGTAAGGAGGTGAATTGGGAGAAAGTACAGTGATATTGAAATGAATGTGCAATGATATTGAAATGAATGTGCAATGACAGTGAAATGAGTGTGACTTGACACTGAAATGAATGCTCAATGACATTGAAGTGGCTCTAATGCAAGCACCGTATCCTTTTAAAAAGTGATTGTTTAGTGAAGTGTTTCCTCAATTGTTTAATGAGAGTGATTGTACTGTGAAATGTGCACTACTTGCTTAATTGTACTGATTTAAGTGTTTATTAAATGTTACTTGCTTGGCAAACCTCACTGAGCTTTAGCTCAGTCCTTCAGTTTTGTTTTCCTTACGGGAGTTGGTGGTCGGGAAACGAACGAGGGATCTTAGGAAGTTAACGTGAAGACTTTTGTGATTGTAAATCCTTTAGTTTCATATTATAGTTGAAACTTTTGTATTGATCTTAGTGTTGTAAAAGATTTGAGTGTTTGGTTTTGATTTATCAAAATGTTATCTCTGGAGTTAATGTAAGTCAGTGAGTCCTGGCGAGAGCAAGGCAGACGATCCACTAACTTTTAGGGTATGCCCTAGGAGAAGGTGGGGTCGTCACAATCTGACCCACTATTGCTTGGACCCAGATCTGACCCACTATTTTTTTCCGGGTACAGGTTGAGATATAGATCCATTAACCGGATTCAGACCCATCCCCGTTTACTCTAACAAAAAAGTAGGTTGTATACAAAATATAGGATTTCGACCCGTATCCGACCCAGACCTGTTTAAATAGATTATTAATTATAAAATATAGATACTTCTTAATATAATAATACTTCATTTCCCAAATTACCAAACCCTAATATTCCATACAAAGTGCAAAATTTTGTTAGGCCTTGTTTTTGCCAGATTAACCCGACCTGACCCGAGACCTGTCGGATCCGATTTTAGGATTATAAATACAAGATCCATCGGGTAGACGGGTCAAATCCAGAACGGGTATATTATAATTGGCCAGGGTCCGGAATATTTAATTTCGATCTGTACCCAACCCATTGACAGGTCTAGACAAGGCTTTATGAACTTTTGCTGATAACAACATAGTCAAAAAGTTCTTCAATGTACATTTAAACATTCCTAAGCTAAACATGGAGTAGATATGAAATTTGTTATATCATAGAAATACCTTTTCACGTCACTTTTGTTGAAAATTTGTATTATGTAATCATGAACCGATTCAAAAATAAAAACCAAAGTTTCATTGGACACCCGCTGATCCTCAACTATCAATATATTTCAATTATCTGTAAATTGCCTCTTTCACATTTGAATTTAGATCGTCTTGTTTCTAGTTCTTAAAACAATTGAAGAAGTTTTATTGTCATGTATGAAGTAGCTAACGAATTTTGAAACTGTTTGTTATTTATAATATATATGAGTTATTTGAGAAAAAGATTGTTAATTGTGAGAATCTAAAACTATTAAGTAAAAAACTCACAAAAGTTATTTTTTTATGAATACTTGGTAGAAACATATTGCTTTAATTAAATTTTGAACAAACTCTAGTTTCATTGATGATGATACTTTGTGGTATAATATATTTTGTCTAGTAGCATCTATAGACAGGAAATAGATAGGAGTAAGTAAAAATAACGAAGATCAGTTTAGAACTTGAAATGGAAAATAGTTATGTTACTTTTTACGTCAAATGATTATTATAGGAGTAGAAAATCAAGTAATGAATCTACTTAGACTAAATAGTCTTCTTTTTGTTGATCTGAAAAATGTATCACAAAAACTAAATTTCTAACATGGTGTATTGATAATAAAGTATCATCATCAATAATGTTACTCTTGCAAAATTCTTGCCATTTTTGTCTAAAAGTTTGATGAAAAATGTTAACTACCTAGCACCTATTGCATTCTTTAGGAGTTATAACAATTTGCTGATGTTTTTTGTGACGGCCCCGCCTACCCCTAGGGCGAATCGAAGGGTTCGGCGGACTGCCTGCCCAGCTCGCGCCAGGACTCGATCACTCTTTCCGAACAAAATAAAATATAACCTCGAGGAAAACGAAAACAATTCTCAAACTTGAAACATTTATACTTACATTTATCCAATCTCAAATGGTAGTACAAATCCAAAAGAGACAAAAGTTCTTAGTTCCCAGTACATCCAACCCCAATCAAGCACTAGAGCTAGAACGAACGCAAAATAATCCAAAAGGACTAGACTATACTATACAAGTCTCTTGTCCTTACTCGTAACCCCTGTAAGGAAGACAAACGGCGTGGAATGAGCTAAAAGCCCAGCGAGATTCTATATACATAACCAAACAATTAAACAAGAACATTAGGCACGTAATAACAAGTAATCCAGATAACATTTACGATATAAAGCAAGAATAACACATTCATTAAAAGGATACATGGAGCCGTTCGTTCGTTCGTTCATCGACCATTTCCTCATTCCTTCAATCGTTTAGAAAAAATTTCATTTGTAACTGAAAATCCCTCCGTCAATCTTGGCATTCATTCATTCATTTCATTCTCCCCGTTCTAGCCAGCACACTGGCCAGTCCTCCCAACTACGTGGTCATATTCGAGTATACCAAACATTCACATTCACCCAGGGTCACTAATCGCCCGACCGAGTCCGCTTCTGGCTCGAGTCGACCAGTAACAAAGGGCAAGGGCCCAGTTCAGCCAGAAGGCTTACATTCATGCACAAGTAACATTTAATTATTCAATCATTGAAAATTTCACGTTCGTTTAGGTCGAGTGCGATAAAGTACACACTCGCCTAGCAAAAATCGTTTTAGCAATCATTGAGAACATTTAACATTTAATCAAGTATTCCAACTAGCCACATAGTTAATGAAACATAACGTACATCAATTCTTATTAGGGTAACAATTCAAATAGTCACATCAAGTCACATAGTCATTAGAAACAAAACGTATATAGAACACTCACCTATATAAGCAAAATAACGTCCAAAATTCCTTCCGGGTAACACTCCTAATCACCAAGAAACCCTAAGAATAATCATAAGAAAGTATTATTTAAGAGCATTGAAAAATAACTAAGGCTCGAAACTTCAACATTTCGTTTAACGAGAATCAAATAATTGAAACTTATTTAGGGACTATTCGTAAAACCCTTGCTTACTTTCCAAACGGTGAAATTTAAAGCCATTATATGTGAAAAATGCCATTTGGGTCAAAGAAATGAAGAAAACATATTCCCATTAGTTGTAAATTCCAAAGGTACAAGTTTCGGCTGAAATTCGCTTTATATACCTCCACAAAAGGAAACTTGAATAACCTAGACAAATCGAGTTAGATTCGTCCTCAAAGTCTTACTCAAGATAAGCGTAATTCTACTTAACCTCAAGTACAAATTTGGGCAGCATGCCCTTTGTGTTTACCAAATTTCCAGCCATTTATGGCTTCCTTATTTTTCCTTAATTCAGCCCCACAATACACACAAGTAAGGTCACCACAATAGCCCTTCCATTAGGCTCCAAAACCATCCAAGAACAACACAAGTGCAAAAGTACAAGCAAATATCACTTTTGAAGATAAAAGCTAAATGGCAGATTTGACATCTCGTAGCATTTTAGCCATAACTAGAGCTATGGTTATCAAATCGGGGTGAATTTTATACCATTTCGAAGCTAAGACAGAGGGAAACAACTTTCATGAAGGGCACTTAATCTAATTTATAGTTTATCTAAGTCGAATTTGCCAATTACAGATCCAGAAGTTCATGATCAGTCTGGTTGTCAGCACTAACTTTAACCGGGAATAACTCAGGCTACAAAATTCCGTTTTGGTGTTTTTAGAGGCATTGGAAAGCTAACACATAGGGCTACAATTCTTATGAAGACACCTCAACCCAGTTCTCAACCTAACCTAGTCAAATTTACCCAAAAAGCTCCAGATTTTCCAGTTCGAAGCTCACTGTAAAAGTCATCTAGCAGTCCTGACTTATTCAATCATATCTCAGCACACACAACTCCGATTTAGTTGATTCCAAAGCCATTCGAAAGCTAGAATATAAGGGTAAAATTCTTAATAAGGCATCAAAAGCTAATTTATTCATCTTCCCAGCCAAACGAGCCAATTACAGAGGCTGATTATCATTTTCGGACAGAAACAGGGAAGCAGGGGTAAATTAGTCATTTCACAAGTTACCCTGCTCCGATTGAGCTGAAAATTTACAGGCATAATCTACATTCCATTCTCTACAACTTTCATGTTTTGTGCTAAGGCTAATTCAGCCCCCAACATGTTCGAATTTTCAGACTAATTTCGGACAGAAATCTTGACAGAAAATGAATACTTGAAGTTCATTCAAATTCCACCCAATCAAACGAATTTCCAGCCATCCAAATCAGTTCCTAGCTAATTATATTCAACTTCCAATCATCAATCATAAGTTTTACCACAAGAATCAAGAGTTAGGAACTAGTTACCTCAAAGAAAATGGTAGCTTAGACTTTCCTCCTCCAAAACAACTCCACCAAAGTCCTTAGACTCCCTTAGTAATCACTTGTATGGAAGGGTTTCAAATTTGGTTGGTTAAAACTCAAGATTCAAGTGAGTTTGGAAGTTAAAATTGGAAGAGCTCTCTCTTGTTTTTCTTCACCAAAGGGCCGGCCAAAAGGGTGCAAAATGGAATGAATTTTTGGTCAAAATTTGTTTTAGTAAAGGTTAATATCTTGGGTCAAAAGTCCAACATCCAATGGAAGCATGACACTTGGCATCTTGAAGGTTCCAAGCTTATCTTCTCTCCTCCAATAATTCATTTAGCTAATTAACCTCTAATTATCTCCTAATACTATGGAAAATAATATCACTTAATATTTCGTCACCTAATCGGCAAAAATTATATCGCACTAGCGGGTCCCACATCGAAAAATGCACTTCAAATTCACATACACTAACTTATACTAGGAAAATTATTTAAAATTGTACTGACTTGTAAAATGTATAAAACATTTAATATTTTCGAAGGACAGTATAAAATGTAGGCAAAGAAATAAAATAATAATTGAAAATGTGAAAATTTTTTTCGGGTTCTCACATTTTTGGTGAACCAATTAAAATTGAGGAGGAAAGATCTAGAATTTTCTTAAAAATATTAGTAATGGCTTGGTATGTATAGCATATTATTATAAATCTATATAAAGATTGAAATGCATTTGAAGAATGAAATTACCTAGCCTTTGTTGTTGCATCAAAGTAAAAAATAGCATGCATTGAAATTGATTCATAAGTGGAACGGTAGATGAGCCTATACTTTCATGATGTGTTATAGATTTTTATTGAAAATGTAGGAGAATTAAGAAGGTATTGATTTAGGTCTCTCTATAATTTGTCATCTCTTTATATAGATTCAATAGATCACAAGAGTAGCTAATATCAAGGAATTGATTAATTGTAATGAACTTGTGAAAGTATTTACATGTGGAAAAAGAAGTACTAAAGTACATTCATAAGAAATAGTAGTTTAGTATGTATTAACTTACATAAATATATTTGACTAATGATGATTGTGATGACTCCACCTCCCCTAGGGCGTACCTAAAGGTTTGGCGGATCACCTGCCCAACTCTCGTCAGGACTCACTCACGTAATCGAAATTTACCAGATATTAACCTCAATAATGAGAGCAATAACAATTACAACCTTAGATATATATACAATCATGGGCATCAAATGGCCATACAATCTCTAAATACAGTCAAGGAGTCAAACTTACAAAATAAAATCAAACAAGCCCGTTAAAGAGCTAAGAAGTGCCTATGCGAGCAACTAACAAAACTTAAACAAAGTCTATGTCTTCCCCAATTCCCACTTTCACGTTCTTACCCCTGTAAGGAAAACAAATTCATGGAATGAGTTAGAACCCCAGTGAGGTTCCAAGAAAACACACAAGTAAACTAGCAGGCATGATATAATGTATAGCAAAACAGGTAACCAGATAGATCATGCAATAATGTACAGTAAAGATCACATTCCTATCAAAGGATATAGTCAACTCTCAGGAGCAGGTACCACGGCAGCTTGTCCAGGGTCCATTGACTATCCGTCAACCATGGAATTATAATGTCCATAGATCACCACTAAACGTCAATTTCCGTCCTTCAATCATCCCTCTACCAGGCCTGAACGCCAATCAAGTACCCAGGGTTCGTCAATCTCCTCGACCAAACCCTTGCCGGCTCGATTCGACCAACTAGTCCTGGGTTGGGTTTGTAACTCCAAGTATTCAAGTATTCATGATCTGGGCCCCAAGTATTCAAGTATTTACGAGTGGAGTCGCTCGCATTGACCCAACGCTCACACAGGTAATGATTAGAGACATTAGCTGTCACCTAACGCTCCGTATTCAAACATGTCATGAGTTCAAGTCATGAATTCAAGTCAGGAGTAAACAGGTTAAGAACTTCATCCTTTACCTAAGGTTACCCAACTTACCCGACCGCTCTAAGGCTAGTCTCAAGCAAGAGGTCCAACGAGGGCTCAGTTTAGCCGTTACCAACCTATATTCATGCATACGCATGAGTAACCCAAGTGCCCACTTAACCGACGTCTCGGATAAGGGTCCAAGGGTCCAGTTCAACCGCTGCATGAAGATATACAGCCGGTCTACAATCATGCACATGTATATGCAAGTCTGCACGCTAGATCAAGTATTTCAAGTTCATGAAGGTCGAGTGCACATGAGGACACACTCGCCTAGCCATGATCAAGTCATAAGTAAGCTCAGCATATCACGTTTTCAAGCATTTCAAGTATCTCAAGTCAAGATATGGGTCACATGTAAATCAAATTACTTGCACATACATGAATGAGATATCAAGTGTTTAGTCAAGTTAGGTCAAGTGCGATAAAGTACACACTCGCTTATGAAATGACAAATCAAGTGTCTAGCAATTTCTAACAACAATGAGCATGGACCATGCAGTTGAAACACTCACCAGTTCAAACAGAGCAACGTTAAATGTTCGTCTCCAGGTTATTTGCGTATTCACCGTCAAACCCTAAGAGCAACCAAGATAAAATATTATGGACCAATCATCCAAAACCTAGGTGAATGAAATTCACATGTTAGACTCAACATGAGCCATACACCTATCCAAGTTGGCCTCTCAAAACACAAAGTTCAAAGACAAATTTGAAAGTACAAATCAAGGAAAAATCTAAGTACATACTAGGGCAATGATTCAAATATGGTTTTGGAGTGGAATGAGAGCATTTGGACCTAAGAAACATGAGCAACCAAAGAGTTCCATATTTCATTTCATTGTTGGAAATTTCCAGCAGCAAAACAGTGAAGAAATCAAGGCGGTTCACCCTTTTAAAGTTGTTGGATTCACTCCAATTCAACACACCTTTGTAGTTCAAGGTTTTAGCAAGTGATATGAGCAAGATTGAGTCCAAAAAGGCCACCAAATAAGGGGACTGTAAGGCTAAAATAGCAGGGCAACTAAATTGCCATCCAACAAGAATTTTTTTTAAGAAAAGAAACAAGCACAACGTGAGGTTTTCACCTTTCAAAACTCATGGTTTTGGCTCCAATTCAACACACAAAAGTCCTAACCAATGTTTGCAACAAGTTTTGGCCAAAACTCATCATGAAAAGGTTGGAGAAAAACAAGGTAAAAGGCTTCACTATCTATTCGGCCAAGAAGCAACAATTGCAGCTAGCAAATTAGAGAAAATTACCAATGAAAACCTTCCATTTCATCTAGAATTCAACTGTGAGGACTTGCAAAATTCTTCATATTTTCTTAAAATTCCCTTTTATTTTGAATAAATTACTTTATAATATATTTTCTACCCATTTACTCTCTCAATAGTTGCAATAAATCATAGAATTAAGAGTTTCATCTTTAGTTTTATAGTTAGCGTAAATTAGGGTTTTACGTATTTTGGTAGTATGATTAATTGGTGAGGTGTGTGTATTAAATTTGGTAGTTAAGAGTGAGTTTTAGATAAGGGGAAGTGTGTGATTAGAAGTGCTATTAAGAAGTTAATGAATCATAAGTTAAAATACTAATACGCGCGAGTTAAGGAAAATCGGCTTGAACCGACGTGCACTATTTGCTACCGATCGAGTACACCACTTGACCACTACTTTCTTACCCTAATCTTCTTGTTTTTATTTCATCTAATCCTCCCTAAATTACCCCTTAATCCAGCCATCTTTGTTGACTAAGGAAAAGGAAAGAAAAGAAAACAAATGAGATGGAATCTATGGTGACACTTGTTGGAAACCTAGAGAGCTTTGACCAAGTAAATTTTCCTTCCTTCTTATCTTTCTTCTTGGCTGATTTTTCTTCATTTCTTGCTGGTCTTGGCCGTGAGTTTAGGAGAGAAAAGAGAGGAAGAAAGCTTGCAACTGCAACCCTTGAATCAAACTTTTTTGAGTGAAATCAATAAAACCAAACCGATTAAACTTACCTCTTGGTGATTGGAAGGCTTGGTGTGCTGAAATTTTGGGAAGATAGTGGTTTGTTTCTCACTTACAAGGAGCTTTTGGAAGGTATAAGGCTTGAACTTGCTTTTCTCTTGTTTAATCTTGCTAAAGTTGGTATAGAAGTTCTTATTCTTGGCTTGTAATGGTTAATTTCCTAGTTTTTTATGGTAAGGTGGAATTTTCAGCTAGGGCTTGTAATTTTCAGTTTTGATTAATATTGTTTATCTAGTATATGATGTTGATGAGCTTGGATAGAGACTTGGGGTAGTGATTAAAGGCATGAACATTACTTTTAAGCATTGAAACATCAAATTCCAGCAATTGTAGTGATTCTGCCCTGTTTTTGGAACCAAACGGACCTGCATATTCGTCCATGATAAAAGCCAAATCAGCTCTTGCTCAAAACATGAAAGTTGTAGGGAATTGAGTTAAATATCTACCTAAAAATTTTCAGCTCAATCGGAGTACTGTAGCTTGTGAAATGACTAAAATACCCCTGACTGCTCAAATGCCCTGTTTAACCGACAGCTTTCTGTTTTCTCTAAGATTTCAAATTTTGACCTTGAAAATGTAAGAAATGGGTGTCGATGTCTTCATAGGAAATGTAGGTCTCTATCTTAGCTTCGAAATGCCATAAAATTTACCCCAATCCGATAAGCGTAGCTTCAGTTGTGACCAAAACACCGAAAGATGACAAACCTGTCACTTAGACATTCTTCTTTAATACTAGTTTCCAGCTTTGGTCTTGGTGGTTTCCTTGCTAGAATTGACTTGTATTTGGATGATATTGAGCCTAGTTGAAGAGCTATTGTGTTAAGATTGCTTATGTGTTGAATTTGGGCTGAGTTGAGGAAAATAATGAAGCCATAAGTGGCTGGAAAATAGCTAAATACAAAGGGCATGCTGCCCAAATTTTCGCTCCAGAGTTAGACGAGTGAACTTGAGACTTGAGCGACGACTCGAGGTTGAAGTGAACTTCGCTTGTTTATGGTATTTGAGTTTTCTTTAGTAAGAGGTACATAAGTTGAAAATTTTGCCGAAACTCGTACCCTTTAACAAGTAAAAATAGCGACCCTTTAAAAGACGATTTTCTCGAGTTTTTATACTAAGTGTGACTTCAAGAGTATAAATCACTTCTCTATCGAAACTAAAAGAGCGAGTATGAGTTTTTTAGAGTTTGATAAGCCATATGACCACCACTTAAACAAGTTTCATTTATTTGATTTTCTTGAAGCGAAACTCCTATGTTTCGAACTCTAGAGAGTTTTACATTCTTAAATGATATTTTATCGCATATTTGGACTCCAACCAAGGAGTTGGACCTGAACGTGATTTTGAAAAGCACTAGACCTTTGGTGAGTGCTTCCAAATACATGAATTGAACTTGATACTTGTTTTAAATTCTTTACCAAAGTGATCGGATAATATTTGCTTGGTTTGGTCGGACAAGGGTGTACTTTATCGCACTTGCCCTAATGTGATATATATTTGTTCATTTGTTACAATTGACTTGATATACTTGTGCTTGTAAGTGCTGAGCGGCCGCATGTACCACACTCAATCCGAGTGGGAGGTGCCTCTCATTCTCGCTCCGTATTTTTCTCGTGATTAAGTCGATTGGAGACGTTATCTCATCGACTATACTCACTTCTTGGGGACCCAAATCCCACTGGCTAGTTAATCGAGTCGAGCCGGCAAGGGTTTGGTCGATTAGATAATGAACCATGGATATCTTGTTTTGCCGAGTGGAGTGATACTTCCTCGACTAATTGGTATGCTCGAGTATTACCACACGTGTTTAGTTTGGTATTCGGGCCCGGTAAGGGGGTTGAATGTTGGACGGATTGGCGTTAAGCGGAGTACTATTGGATTGGTTACTTTACTCGAAAGTTGACGGAGTGTCAACTACTACTTGATCAGCCTCTGGTGAAGCAACGGGAATTTGGCTCTTGAGAGACATCCGTATCCTTATACTTTGAAATGATTATTACTTGTCATGTTATTTTTCTTTTTAAAAACTTTACACTCGCTCATTTTGATATTTGCTATTTGAAGTGTTATTACTCATTTTCTTGACTTATTATGCTCGCTACTTTGCTACTTTGATACTTTCACTTTTAATTAATGGTCAACTTGCTATTTGGAACCTCACTGAGTTTTAGCTCACTCTATTAGATTTGTTTTCCTTACAGGGGGTACGAGCGAGGCGTGAGACTGGTACAGGCTACCAGTTTTTGAAATTTTTGCGATTGTACTTGCGCTAGTGCTCGATTAGAGCTAATGTATCTAGAACTCATATCTTTTGATATATTTGGGATTGTATGGATGATTGAAATAGAAATGAATGTATTTGTACGTTCCAAACTTGGGAACTGTTATTTCTTTTACTCTCGAGGTTGCAACCTATTTTCTTGAAGTGAGTGAGTGAGTCCTGGCAAGAACTGGGCAGGCGGTCCGCTAAACCCTGGGATAAGTCCTAGGGAGAGGTGGGGTCGTCACATCAACACATAAGTAAAGTTTAAAAGTTTACCAAGTATCTTAGGCAAATTTACCACAAAATCACTCCACAGTCAAAGGAAACCAAGATGATTCCCAATTGGACAGCATTTCCCCTTGTTTTCCTCTAAGTTTCCGTCCAAACTCAATGCTTATCTTCCTAGCAATCCAACCTAAATCGCATCCACAAGTTATAGGCTATAAAGGACACTTGTTTAAGGCCACAAAGCCACCCAAATTAGCCAATAATGTAGCCCAAAAGCAACCATAATAAAGCTGGAAAAATGTAATCCTAAGCTGAAATTTACTACTACAAGCTGAAATTTTCTATAATGAAACCAAAATAACATATAAAAGCTAGAAAGTTCACATGGCAAAACTAATAGATCATAGCCAAGCTCAAATCAACATATCAAAGCTGAATTTCTCACTCAAAGTTGGAATTTTCCAACCACCACACAAACCATGAAATTTTCCATGAAATCTACCAAAATCAAATCTTAAATCCACTCATATGCAAGTAATAAAAGAAAAGATGGTTTCTTGATATGGTTACCTTGAAACCCTATGAAGAAATGGAGCTCAAGAGCTTCTTTCTCCCAAATCTCTCCACCAAAGTCCTTAATCCTTCCTAAATGTCACTTTTTATAGAATAGTTTGCAAGCTTAAGATGAAAACTCAAGGATTCAAACAAGATTCAAGGTTGAAGATGAAGTTTGTCTCTCTCTTTTCTCACTCAAGAAGGTCGGCCAACATGAAGAAGAAGTGAAGGAAATTTAGTCAATTTTCCAAGATAAAGACGAAGACTAATCTTGGTCAAAACTTGCTTAGATAACCGACAAGTGTCTCTCTTAAGTTTGAAGCTTATCACTTTGTCTTCCCTTTGTCTTATCTCACTAATTCATATTGTTTTCCTCTAATCCACTCTTACCACTGCTAATCACATAAACCCTTTAGTAAAGTATCCGTTTTTGTTCACTAAATTTATTACGCAACACACTAGCGGGTGCCACTTCCATAATGCACTACGAACTTAACATGTACTAACTTATCGAAGAAATATGATTAAAAATTTGACTCTCTTATAAAAATATCTAGGAAATTAAGGCAATTAAGTAAAGTAAAGAAAATGTATTCAAAGAAATAAAATAAAAATAATTTTCGAGTCCTCACAATGATATCTTGACTAAATTATCAGAAAATGGAACATGTTTGAAACTCCACAAATTTTACTATTTATCTATTAGATAATTATGTGCAGAGAATAGGAGTTATTTTTAAATAAAAAATAAGAAGAATGCAGATGTTAAGTATACCATGACAAATAGAAATTAGAGTTTTGGTAGTAGTAAAAAATATAACAAGTTATAATATGATTTTCGCACATTAGTTATCTAAAAAGAAACATATTTCAAAAGACAAAATACAAAAAATACGCTAGACAAATGTTAATGCCTAAAAATAAAGTTTTGGTAGAAAGTTTTAGCATAAGTTTGGCCATTTAGTTTATAGTTAGGTCACCAGTAGGTGCTAGACAAAACAAATGATTACAAAAGTATGAATATAAAAGTCTGGAAATGCTGCTTGCAACAACTTTAGCTTTATTTTATTTCTTATGGGGCCGGTTTCAAGAGATTTTGAATAACTTTCTCTAATTTTATCACATTGACTAAATTTATCAGTGAGACATTGCTTAACTTTTGAAGAAGATGAATGTCCTCTTATAAGGATGTTGTATATGTTTTAACAAACAATCTTTCATGCTGTAAAAAAAAGCATACATTAACATAGTATAGCTGATAGTGCACATGAATTCACACCTAAAGACTAACAAATAGGTATTTCTTTGATGTTCATTTGTATTGGAGATTGTTGTGCAATAATTTCTGCATAGTACAGTATTATGTAATGCTGCTTTTTATTTACAAGTAGAGCAAGCACATGTTTGATATGTGTCAATTTTTTTTCTTAAAGTTTTTCATAAACTGCTAGCAAAAAGAGTTCCAAATTTTGCAGTAATAAAAGTAAAATTTAGAATTAATGGCTAACCATTTTTCTTTAATTGATTCTAATAACTATGCAGACTGTTTAAAAATAATAAGATCATATGTGGAAGTTCATCTAGTCTATAACATGAATAAAATGGTCCATTGCTTCAAAAGCACTAAATGTTGGAGTTTTTCGACTCGCCAAAAAGCTTGACAATGATAGTTCCATTTCTATAAGTCAAGTCAATATCTAAATAATGCTTACATGTGATTATATTAAGAATGAGATTTAGTATGTAATCTATAGTCAAAAGTTAAATCAAAAAGTAAATCTTAGTTGACAAGATCTAAAAGAATTTGGACTCAACTTTGTTTTTTGTTTGCAAGTGTTACATATAAAAAAGATGGATTAATTTTTTATACATTGATAGTATAGTGATTTTTTTACATTAGCCGTTATGGATGAATGCCACATCTGCATGGTTTGGATTTTAAATTTGAATTCAGATTATGTGACATGATCTAAACCTGCTAATATAAAAAAAATTATATATTGACAGGTATAAAAAAACTTATTCAAAAAGATCTCTACGTGAGATTGTTGTGGAACGTAAATGTTTTTGGTAAACCATATACTAGTATCTTTGTAGATTATAATCGAAATTGAAATTTACTTTTACCCATGTAGTCAAAAAGTAAAAGACGAATCCATTTATTTAGCAGGTTAAGTGATTCCAAAATAGATTATTTAATATAATAATTTAAAATCTAAGTAACCTTTGGCTTATCGAGATGTATGGGATTCAAGTAATTTTTTGATTTGTCTGAAATATGATTGAATCTATTATAAACTCTTTTACCAACAATATCTTCATGTTTTCAAATGTATTTAAATTGTAATGACATGTTCTATAAACTCTACAATATCTACAAGTTCTACAACTTTTTTGGCATTTCTCATCGCTCTATAGAAAAATTAAGAGAAGATGTAATAAATGTATTTAAATTGTCATGATGTGGTGAACAGGAAGTTAATGCCATCTAAAGAATTAGAAAAACTAGATTTTCATATCTTTAGCTCCTTGTGCAAAAGGATCAAAAAGTATAGTTGAATCAAATCAAGTACTTAAGTACAACTCTTAACGTGAAAATCGAAGAGTTAAAGTAGAAAACATATAAAATGATTGCATATAATATTGGAATAGTCAAAGCGTATAATATAAAGGCAATATGCCTACCACTATAATTGCTAAATTTCAATATTCTTCCAATAATTATAGGATGGTTATTCATAACAGTAATGATTTTGGATCCCTCATTTTCAATAAAGCCATTCCACAATGATAGTATTATTATTTGAAAGTTAATATGGCAGCAATACTTTGTAATATATAATTTGTATAAGCGGTATAAGTTATGGATGAGTTCTATTTGAGCATAAGAAACAAGTAAATAAATTTTTATTTGTACACACCAAATTTTTGCTCATTTAGAGTTGATTCTATTTGTTTATTTCATTGCATAATTATTTTTATTTTTATTTTATTTCATTCTAATATCATTTTTCTTATTTTGTAGGTTTTATAATGACAAACAAATAAAAAACTAAAGGAAAAGCAAAAATTGAAAAAGAAAGAAAGAAAAAATAAAAGGAAAAATTTTAGGAAAATAAAAACCCATTTTCTTCAAACCCCAAAGCTCAATCCCAAAACCAAAAGAAAAGAAAAAAAAATAAAACCCAACAAAAAAGGAAAGAAAAGCTCACCACACTTTGATCTCATTTGGCTGATTTTTTCCATTGGTAAGACAAGTTTTCATGTGGCGGACTCTGATTGACTCCTTACATTTGCCAAACGGGCTTCTTCTTCCTCTTCTTTTTTTTTTGGTTATGAAAAGATGAGTTACACAAATAAATTGGTTAACATTATATAAGACTAAAATAGATATCAGTATGTTAATTTTTATGCATCTAACAGACAATCCAATAGTTGTATCTCAAGATATAGCCAAAAAACCAAATAGTGTCAAAACTGTCTTAACTTGCATTTCATCCTTTGCACATATTGCACTTCATATCTTCTTTAAATCACTTCAAATCATCAACAATCATCCAAATATCTTTTCAATTCATTCCATTTGATGATTGAATCATTAAACCTACAAAAACATGAAGTTTTCACCATTAAAATGCATAGAAATGCAATTTTGATACTTAAATCACAAAATGCAAATCTCACTAGAACTTAGTTAATTAGCTATAAAAGTGAATAAAATATACCAAAACTAAATAAGAAAACACACAAAATATGCACTTATCAAAATTCAGGTTCCTGTGGTTATTTTACGGCTGATTAGATGTGTAGTTATGTATTTGCTTTTCAAATTCTTTATGAAAAAATTGAAAATTAAATTAGTGATATCCATTCCTAATAAATCTTAGAAGACTAGGTGATTACTGGCACTCATAGTTTCCTTGTAGACAAGGGAGTAATGTCAATTATATATGAATTAAGGTGCCATTTGTTCTTTAGATTGATTGATTGCTAGAAGTTGGGAAAATATAATTATAAGACTCAAAATATTTTTAGCATGATAAATTGTTCATCTTATTTCATTCGATTAGTTCAATATGACTGTGGTAGTATGTAATACAATAAACATGCTAATTTAGAATACTGAATGACTTCAACTTTCTATTCTAGCAAACTTTGGGACCAAGTTGTAAACTATTGTACTAATTGATGTATAATACCTACCCATGAAAAATGCTATCTCATAAAAATTTAAATGAGAAAGAATTACTATGGTGTATTGTGCATGTGTACATATGAACTGTCATAACACTCCCAAATTATCAATCTTTCCCTCTGTTCCTCTTGTTTATTTTTCAATATCCTCAAGAAATAGGCAAACATAACAAAAGTTGGGCCTTCCAATTCCACTTTAGACCATCATATTCATCTAAATATTGGTGTATGAATTGAAAATTTCATGTATGGCTGCCTGTTGGTCTTCGCTCTCCATTTTTCATCTTTGGTTCCTTTGTGATATAGGCACCTGTGTTCGAAAACTCTTAATGTTTGATTTGGTCAAGTGTTGGAAAATGGATTTTGCAGTTTTTCTTTGAAACCTAAAACCTAGTTATCTTGAAATTGTGAAAACTGATTTTCAATATTTAGTTTGTTGTGTCAGTGGCTGCATGGGGCAGGCTTTTATTTGTCCCTAGCCATAAATCTTACCATGATTAATTTTTTGATGTTGGCTATCTAGTGATGCATACTCTTAAGAGTGTGGTTTGTCTGGTCTCTTCTTGGCACCTAGTTATTTACTAGATCTACTTTTTAGGCTTACGTTAGGGAGGTTTTGCTGCATTTTCATCTTAGAGGCTATCTACAATTATTGTCCCCCTGGTTAGTTGTCTTTATTTCTTTTCATTTAGATGATTGAATAGTTATATATTATTATAAGGTTTACCAATGCTCTATAATTGTTTTCTTCATATCTTATTGGCCTGCATTTGCATTTCAATCTGTCTTCTTTTGAATATTTGCATTATATGTATTTTGAATTTCTTGAGTTGTTTAACTAATATTTATGCTGGTTTGAGTTTCAATTTTGCTTGATACAATAACTAATATTTCCCTGAATTTAATTCTTGGATTTTTTTTTGTTCTAAACTACTAACTCTGATATGCTAGTTTTCTTCTTAACTATTCTTGGTTCTACTTTTTTTTCAATTTAATAGGAATCAATCTCTATTACTTTGGTGTTACTACAACTATGAGTACCCTTTGTTCATGGGTCAGAGGTGCAAGGACATGTTCACTTGTTGGTGTTAAGTGGCCACCAATTAATTGGATATTCCCTACTCTAGAAATTGGATTTGAAACGAAATCTAAACAAAAATTTGCCCCTTATACAATAAGTTGGCATGCCCCGATACATATATATACATGACAAGCTTGTAAGTAGAGGATACAGATCAGGAATAGGTCCAATTAACGAGCAATGTAGGTGCTTGCTATAATATTTGGTTAGGTACAATATGATTTGAGAACACCAAAACGTTCTTCACAATCATGCCTCCTACTTTCCTCTAATTCGCCATCTTGTTCTAATTTTTCTACTACAAATCATACAATTGCTTCCATTATATGTCCATAAGAAAGCTCAATGGCTTATTTTAACAATTCAATGCCCTATTGTATTTTCACCAGTCACAAAATGTAGAGAAGAAATTGTATAAAGAGTAAATATCCAGTTTAATTAAAAAAAGGTTTCATCATCCACATAACTATAGTTCAGCTGTATGACATGAATATGATTAAAACTAATCCAATATTGACAAATTATTCGATGGCTTATTCCCATCAATTGGAAGGATTAATAAATTAGCATATTGGAGTAGAGTTAGATGGCTATGGGGAAGAGTGTGCCTATGCACTTTTTTCCCCTTTACAAATTATGTTTGCTTTTACATAGACCAATGGAATGATTTTGCAAATTTCCCTTGAGATATCTGGCAATCTCACTAAGCTTTGTTGACGTATTAAATATTATACTAATCTCTCTTGACCCACTAAAACACATTAAAGTTTCCTTAATTATTGATTCATATTAGAGTATACAATTAAAGGGAATTCAGAAACAGAAAAGGTAAAATGGAATACAAAACCAAACTACCTAATTTTTTTTCTTTTTTTATGTAGATTCTTTGATGATGTAGGTGTTGATAGCATACGCGATCAATGTTCTATTTTTTTTCTAACCAAAACATATTTTTATTGATAAAGTATGAAAACAGACACATTAGTTCGTGCCCAAGATTACTATCATGTAGGTAATCAAGTTCCAGTATATAAAAATGGCTATACTAAACAAACAAACAAAAAAAAACCAACCTAGGCTAGACAAGCCACATACTCATAAGAAGATGCTCTGATCAAATGTTCCAAGCCAGACTAAGCTTTCAGCTCTCTTTACTCCTTAGAACATGTATTCAACTCACCATAGTTGCTTGAACATCTACTATTCTTCCAATAATTTACTCACCATCTCGTTGATAATGGGTAATTTCTCAGAATATACCAAAAAAAAAAGTCCGTCAAATGTATGTCTGACAGATCCATTGTACAAAACTATAGCTACCTTGCCCAATCAGCACAGCAGCAAATATTTTTTTAATCGCTGCAGGCTATCGTGCTGACTGTAAACCGCAGCCTGCGGCCATTTTTTTTTTTTTTTAAATCGAGCCTACTACCGTGCACAGTCAGCACGGTAGCAGGCAGCATTTTTTTAAAAAAAAAAGTCGCTCCAGCCGTGGAAAACAGCGACTGAAATTTGTTTTTAGTGCTTGTCCACTATCGTGCTGTGACAGCCCTACCGTCCCTTAGGGCGTACCCCAAAAGTTAGCCGACTGCCTGCTCAACTTTCACCAAGACTATTAAGCCAAAATTCACATTTACCATACTAAAACGCTATTTAATTTCGATTAATCAATCCATAAATATACAATGGAGTCCGTAACGATTCAACTTAAATTACAAGTCAGAGTATCCAACCCTATACAAATACATGCGAAGTTGCTAATACAGAGGAGCTTAAACAAAAAAACAAGCTCAACTAGCTCAACTCTTTTCGAAAAATTCACGTTCCCAAAATTAGCCCCCCGTAAGGAAAACAAAGGCAACAGGGTGAGCTTTCGCCCAATGAGGTACCAAAAGGTCACGCAGTCAAGAATCACACAATTACAACTTTAATCGATCTAATATAAGTATCAAATAAAGATATACATAAACACCACAGTTTAAATAGAGTAACTCAAGTAAAAGGATACGGATGGCTCTCAAGAACCAATTTCCCCTTTTGCATTACTTGATCCAAATCCGTTGATCCTCCATCAACGTTTAAAGAAACAACCATGACCGTAGATCCCCACTTTACACCAATTTTCGTCCGCCAAACATACCCCTTACCAGACCCGAACACCAAGCAAAAACAGTGGTGGTAATACTCGAGTATACCAAATATCAGAAGGTTTCAGTATTCAGTGAATCAGTAACAGTTTCCTCATGGTTCGTCAATCTACCTCGACCAAGCCCTTGCTGGCTCGATTCAATTAACTATCAATGAGGTTTGAGTTCAAATTTCATAGTAAGGTCGTTGGATACTAGTCTCTAAACGACATCAACTCATGCACAAGTAACATATCCAAATTTGCACAGTAAACTAGTCAAATAGTCAAGAGAAACGAGTGTGATAAAGTACACCCTTGTCTTGTCCAGCATAAATGAAAGTCACAATCATTCAAATCATAAATTTCAAGCACAAGTAAATCAGTTAAGCAACAAGTCATACAAGTGGTGCACTCACTAGTTCAAGCAAAAATATCGTCAAAAGTTTCCTTCCGGATTATACCCTTGATCACCGACAAACCCTAAGAATAACCAAAAGAAAATATTATGGTTCCACCATCCAAAGTTTAGGTGAACCAAAGAAAATCCAAGTGACTACTAGTGCAAAGATGCAAATGTGATTTTGGAGTGAAAAGAAAACATTGGCATCCAAAAACACAAATAACCAAAGAGTTCTTCATTTCGATTCATGGTTGGAAATTTCCAGCAACAAAACAATGAAAAGAAACAAGGTAATGCATCTCTTTAGGTTAGGATATTCACTCCACCTCAATATACAATTGTTACTCAAGGTTTTAGCAAGTGAAGTCACGAGATTGTGTCCAAAAGACTTCCAAAGTAAAGACTTTGAGGCTAAAAGGTAGCAAGGTGCAAAACTACCCTCCAAACCAGAATTTTTCGCAGCCATGAAACAAGTACAATCATGAGGTTTTTCACCTCCCAATCTACATAGTTTTCACTCAAATTCACGCACAAAAAGCTTAACCAATGTTTGGAACAAGTTTTGGCCAAAACCAATTATGAAAAGGTTAGAAAACAACAAGGTAATAGACTTCGCTATCACTTGGCCAACAAATGAAATTTCAGCTAGCAAATTGGGAAAAATACCAATGAAAATCGTTCCATTTCAACCCAAATTCAACACATAAGTAAAGCTTATAGGTTTACCAAACATCTTAAGCAAGTTTATCACAAAATCAACCCAAACTTGAAGGAAACAAGCTGCCCCAAAATTTGGACAGCACCTCCCCTTATTTTCTTTACTTTTCCATCCAAACTCAACACCAAATTCCATCTCAAATCAACCTCAACCACAACCACAAGTCATAAGCTATAACATACACTTGATTAAGGTCACAAAACCATCCAAATATAGCAAATTTATAGCTCAAAACCAACCATAATCAAGCTAATTTTGGAAATCCTAAGCTGAAATTTTCACATACAAGCTGGAATTTTCCTTAAGCAAGCTAAACTAACATATAAAAGCTAGATATTTCACATGGCAAAGGTATCAAATCATGACCAACCTTAAGCATCATATAAGGGCTGAAATTTCACCATAAAAGCTGAAAATTTCCAAATCACCACTTCCAACCATGAAATTTCTCATAAAACTACCAAAATTCAACTCTAAACCACTAGTATGCAAGTATTAGAAATAAAGAGAAGTTTCTTGCCATAAATACCTTAGAACCCTATGCAAAGAGGCTGCCAAGACCTTACTCCTCCCAAATCACTCCACCAAAACCCTTAATCTTTCTTAAAGATCAACTTTTGTGGAGTAGTTTGCAAGATCAATAGTTGAAATTCAAGATTCAAGCAAGTTTTTGAGGTTGAAGATGAAGTTCCTCATTTTTTTCCTCTCTAAGTTTCAGCCAAAACAAGAAGCAAACAGAAGGAATTTTGGGTCAAATTTTGGTTTTAGTAAAGTTAAGAAAGTCTAGAGTCAAAGTCCAACTTCCAAAGGTTTCGCGACACTTGGCATCCCTAAGGTTTATTCTCATCTCTTTGTCTTCCAAAAACTAACTATCTAGCTAACCTCTAATTATCACCTAACACCTTATAAAGTAATATCCCTTTATGCAAAATCCACCTAGTCTTCAAAAATTTATCGTACTTACCGCATTAGTGGGTCCCACTTCCATAATGCGCGACGAACTTAACATGAACTAACTTATACAAGAAAAATAATTTAAAAACTTGACTCACTTATAAAAATATATAGGAAATTAAGGTAATAAGTAAAGTAAAGAAAATGTATTTGAAAAACCACAGGTCTTATCCCGCTGACCTTTTTATATTTACAGGTTTTAGTTCATGACAGAATAACCACAGATAAGTATTTGGTGTATACGTCTTTGTCTCGAGTCTCTTCGAAACTCAGACAAAGAGGGGCAAGCTGTAGACATCAAAATTTCATTAATTCAATTTTGAACTTTATTAATTTAGTTTTAGCTTTATTTGTTTATTTAATTCAATTTTAGTTTTTTTCCTTTTATTTTTATTTTATTTTATTTTATTATTTATTCTTGTTTTCATATTCATTATTTTATTTTAACTGATTTAAGATTGCAAATAGTAATTCATGTTTCTTTTTTATTTTTATTTTATCTTTTCTCTCAAATTTTTTACACTAAACTTCAGAAAAAAAAATTCTTAATAAAGATCCAATTTTTTATCTTTTTATTCAAACTCAGTTTTTATATATAAAATTAGCATTGAAAAGAAAAATACAAAATACAAAATAACATATGGCACAATGCAATAGGGCCAAGTGGCACACATGCAATAGAGCAAATGGGGCACATGCAATAGGGACAAGTGTCCCTTTATTTCTTGGACAACACAACACCTAGGAGGTGAAGTGTTAAGACACATGGGGGCCTAAGGAAATTTGGGGGAGGAAAAAAAAAGAAAGAAAAACAAGGAAAAGGCTAGCTACGGAAAAAGGACAAGAAAAAAGCTAAGAAAAAAGGCAAGGGAGACTTCGGCAAAAGGGGAGGAGAAAAACAAAAAACAAGAAAAAGAAACAAGAGCAAGGGGCGGCGGACGAAAGGAACAAGAAAAAGAGCGACGAAAAAAGGGAGATTGAGAGAAGAGGAGGCGGTGAAGAAAAAGGAGGAGAGCTTGTGGGCTGAAAAAGGTTAGGGAACAAGAGAAAAACAAAAAAAGGAAACAGAGGGCGGTGGCGAAAAAAGACAGAGCGAGAAAAGGGGGAAATCTGGGAAAATTGAGAGGGAGTTTCGAGGGTGGGGCAAAAACAAAAGAGACAACCAGAGAGTAGACGGACGAAGAAAGGAAAGCTACTGGGGGAGAAAGGGATTGAGCAGAAACGAAAACTAAGGGGAAAAGGAATCAAAGACCAGGAAGCTTGGCAAGGAACGGAGGAAGAACTGAAGTCGCCACCACCTCGTCGGAATCCGCCACCATCACCGACGAACCTTCAACTAGAGAGGGAGTACGCTGTAAGCTATCTTTTCCCTTTAAATTTCAGTTTCCCATTCAAGCACAAACGCTGGAAAATCTCAAAGCATGTCTTTTGTGAACTGGTTCGGTGCTATGTTTCCGCGGTTATGCATAATTTTGAACATGCGTGCTTTATGTGTCAATTGGACTGAATTTCCTTTGTTTCTGATAAATTTTTGGGGCTGATTAACTTCAATTGAGTAAAGAATTGGCGAAATTTTCTAATACCCCTAACCTATTCGATGAAATGCCTGATTGAAAATTCTAAGATGAGTTATCTGCATTTTTGCGTGTGAAGAAACCGCATAAGTTAGCAAGTCCATTTCTTTGTGTTTGATAAATTTTGATGTATTGGTGTCTTGCACTTTTTCTGTTTTCGTTTCCTTATGCTCCCCTTGGTATGAATTTGAATCAATGATTGTTAGAGGGGATTTGGGTGAATTTCTTTTTCTTTTGGGAGGGAACAGAGGAGCTTAAGTTGAAATTTTGTTTTTTTTTTTGATGTTTTTTCGTCTGCAAATAAGACCAAATCGCAAATTATGTTCAGCCCGTTTGAAGAAGATGATTGTTTGCCTAGATTTCTAATTCCCAGCCCTCCGTTTTCCTTCTTTGTGATTTAACCCCAAAGTTTTTAGCACTTCATAATTCGACCCCAAAAACCTTTATAGTTCATTCAATTAGGTCCCTATTTTTGTTACATTGGAACCCCTCAATCTTTCCCCTTGTTCTGATATGGCCCGAAAAATTGGAAAAATTGGAACTTATTTCACCCTTTTTAGATTTTAATCATCTTTTAATATTTTTAAGTAGTCTTTTGGGTAGGTTAATTCCGGATTTTAGGTCATAATTGTGCCTAAATAATTTTAGTTGAATCTATCATGTTGAGTTTTAGTGAAATAGGTGATTTGGGTTAAGAGGCTATTTGGTTGGGTTTGTAAAAGTGGGTTTGGTTTTTTTTTTTTTGGTTTTTTTGGCTTGGGCTCAAGGGTCAAGGCCCATCAGTTTTGTTAGCTAAGTTGGAGTCAAAATAATAGATTGGCCTGCTCCTTTTGCCTTGCACTTTCGGTTGGGCTTGGGAAGCTCCGGCCCAAACAAATAAGAAAATGGCCCAGTGGCCTGATCCATTAAGAAACCAGAAAATGAATTTGCAAATCACTCCCTGTACTTCTAAATAATTATGCTAAAGCCCTAAAAACTTTTAATTTCTTTCAATTAGTTCCTTAATTTAATTACAAATAGATCCCTAAACTTTATTTCTCTTTAACTTTGACCTCGGATCTTTGTGATAATTATAATTTAACCCCCAAAACTTTGTTAATTTTTGCAATTAAGTCCTTGATTGTTTTAATTTCTTAAAAGTAGGTTGTTTCCATGATTCAATTGATTCAATTTCATGTTTATTTCCATTTTTTATGGTTATTTCCCTTAACTCGTATTGATGAAAATTTGACTCCACGAGAAATTGAACAAAAGGCTGCTGAATTGGCCTATTTCTTGCGTGTACCAATTGAAGTATTTTGAGAAATGCGTGGAAAAATAGATGCTTTTTCAACAAGAGGGAAAAATGCAAGAATCTTTTTTCCTATAACATAACTTAAGTGTGAAGTTTCATCAGAAGGTTTATTCAAGCTAAAGCGGGCGGAACAACCATAAACGGAAACTATTTTTGTGGTTTTTTATACGTATGCAAATCCACGCAACTAAAATTAAACAAGTAACAAATCGAAATAATTAAAGTGATGTCTTGACCTGTTCATTTGTTTTTGGAGGGTAAATAAGAAATTTTCCACTTCCTTAGGTCGCCAATTCAAGGGAGGTATAATTTATTCTTTATTTGATCCTATGTGCTCCTATGTGACTTTTGTGTGTAATTGCATGCCTATTAAATGTTTTTATTTCATTTATTTATTTAGGCAATTTAATTGTTTTGGTTTTGTATATTTATTTTAAATTATTTGGAAGGCAATTAAATGCCAAAATTGTAATAGTTAGGGATTTATTTGCTTTATTTGCTTTGTGTGCCTTGCATGCTTGTGTGTTACGTGTTACTCGTTTTCCTAGGGTCTTGCATCTAGATATTATGCTTATGTGTTATGTGTTTTATGTGATTTATGTGTTTATTTGCTTTATTATGTTTTACATGATTTATTTGACTATATTAAATGTGTGACGTCACCACACTAGTCCAACACTAGTTGTGGTCCCTTTTCCGATTCTACACTAGTCCAACGCTAGTTGTAACCCGTTGTTCCGATTTCCACTAGTCCAACGCTAGTGAGAACTCATAGATGTGGGTTAGTCCAACGCTAAACCCTTAGGGACCATCCACGCGTTAGAACATGTTTGTGTGACACTCACTACACTTTCATGCATATTTACTACTTTTTAGGGTTTTTATCATCTTTGCATGACATTTCCCTTGTATACACATCTTTTATCCCCATATTTTCCCTATATATATCCCTTATCCCATATTTCCCTCTATATAACTCTATGTGTGAGACATGACATTAGACTTGCATTTCATATAAGATAAATTAGAGATAGGTTAGTACATTTGCTTGATTAGATTAGGAAATACTCCTCGAATATGGGATATGGATGAGTTTGGCTTCTTAACCTTAGCACGCTCGTATTCTCTCTATTAAAGGGAACATTGAAGTCATGAGTATTAGCTCCCCGCGCCCGTTATGATGCATTCCTTTAGATAATGTATATTTGTATATTATTTATATTATTATTTTCTTTTCTTTTCTTTTCTTAGAATCTCATATTTTTGCACATTCGTGACCTCTTCAAATAATTCTTTTTGGGTATCGTAATCAATGCGATTTGCACCAACTAAAATTCGAAGAGACATGTTGACCCTGATACATTAGGTCTAGGGTTTGCATTCATATAGTGACTTTTAAATGTGATAAATTTTTAGGTTAAAATAAGAAAATTTTTTGACTAAATCACGCAACTGGCTCTAGGCTAGGTTGAAAGGGTGTCTTGAATTTTATCCTTACCTTCCTTTCTTCAACCGTGACTCTCGACCCCTTTTATCTGATTTTCGAAGATTTGGAGTCGTTTAAAAAGAATTTTTCTCTACTTTTTTCTTTAAAAATTCATTTTAGGTGACTTGGTACACCTTAACTCAATATCAAGTGGGCGACTCCTATTTTTCATTAAAAATCCTTTTTAAACTATTATTTTTGGGTCAAAACCGTCCCACTTTTAAGTCCCATTTGGACCCATTTTTTATTCATTTTTCTAAAAAATCAAAAACTCATTTTCCAATTAAAATTCAACCAAAATCCATTTTTCTAAACTCGTTATTTTTTTACGTTTATTTCTTTTTAAAAAAAATGGGGCGAGACATGTGGCATTGTGGAAGGGTAGCAAAATCTCTTCGGTTGTCGTCTCTGACGCTCACTAGGCTTGTCAACGGGTCGGGTCCGGGTCGAAATTAATAAATTTGGATTCGAATCCGTCATACTGTATTAGTTCCGGATCCAGCCCAAATACCCAATGGGTCTCCTAATCTTTCTCCCGGTCCCGGATCCGGGTCGGGCCTACCCGGAAAAAGGCCCGTCAAAAGCCTGTTTTTGCTACAACTTCAGCACCTGAAAATGCAGTCTGATTTTTATAACATTTTGTACACATTCAGGGAGGACTTGGTGGCGCGCAAGCCATTGCGAAATCAGGGAAGTTAGTTAATTTGCTGAAGAAGCAGAATCAAACTTTTCTTGCCGAGAATTACAAATGGAAGATGTTTTGCAGTAAATTACAAAGTTATTCAAAGCCAATCACAAATTTAAATCTCAAATTACAAATCTAAATCACAAACCACTCACAATAGCCATTCTAAAGCCAACCACAAATCAATCTACAAACTACAAAGTCATATATTAGCAACAAAGCCAATATGACATCCAACAAATTACAATTTCTAAAAAGTCCAATCAAACATTAAATATCAAATACATCAACCAACAAATTAAGTCCTACTGCCTTGTAGATTACAATAGTCTTCATGGCTCTCAAGTTTCACAATTTTCTGCAACAAAAACAAGGATAAAATATATTTGTAAACTAATTACTAACTAATACAAAAAAAAAACCAAATACATCACCCTAACTTGAGAACTTTAGAAGAATCACCCAAATCTTCTCCAAATAACTTTAAGAAAACAAAGAGAAAGAAAGTAGATTAGTCTTACTAGAGTAACTCAACCAAACAAACTTGTAATATGGATTTAAAAAGAAAAAACAACAAAAGAAACATAAACATGAATGACTTGCTTCTTTTTTTTTCAAAGGTAACCAATCTCCAGTTGTTATCAAAGCTTCGACCACATCAGGAACAAAGAAGCACGAGTCTCATCAATTACCCTTCTGCCAACGCTACATGCTGATTCTAATGCCACAGTAGTAGCTGGAATTGCAAGAATATCACGAGTCATCTTGCTAAGAATAGGAAATTTTGGACTGTTTGCCTTCCACCAATCTAGTATGTCAAAATCATCTTTTCTTGGAAATACAGGCTCGTCCAAGTATGATTGCAATTCAGATTTTTGGCTAGTAAGAATAGTAGAAGAACATGATTGCTGATACCATTTGTCAAAATCAGACAACTTATCATCATCATCTTGTCCATCTATATTTTTGTTACTAAAATTAGAAGTCTCTTCTCCTATATTATCTCCAACATAACTCAAAAAAGGAGTAAGGTCATCTCCATATTCAACAAACAAATCAGCAATAGCATTACGAACTCTATCCACAAATCTTTCACCACCTTCTCCATAAAGAGCATTGTAATAATACTCTACTAAAGCCAACTTAAATCTAAGATCAAGCACCACAGCAATAGCCAACACCAATGAACATTCTACCCAATATTTCTCAAATTTTGATTTCATTGGCATAGCCATTTCTCGAATAAAATCATGCTCACTAACTTCCCATTATCTCATCTTAAGACGAAGATTACATATATCAGAAAAGAAAACATTTGCTGTGGGAAAATTAGAACCACTAAAATGACATGTAGCTTGATAAAATTTTTTCAAACAACCATGAACAACACTAGCCACTTTCCAATCATTTTCTGAAGGATTGAGCTTGGAATTTCTGGCCATTTGTTCTAAAAGACAAAAAGCATCCTTCAAAGGCAAAGTAGTCTAAGTATCAAGAATGTAGAATTCCATCTATTTTGAACATCCATACCCACTCTTTTTTTATTTTTCAACTTGCATTAATTAATTGCATTATCAAACTTTGACAAGAAGAAGAAGACTTTTTCAAGTACTTTAAGGTCTCTCGAATCTTATGAAGCAATTTTTCAACAATAGCTAACCCATCTTGCACAATCAAATTAAGAATATGTGCACTATATCGAACTTGAAAAAGATCACCTCCTAAATTGAACAACGACTTGTCCAATAGCCATGATTTCAAATATTTAACCATTGAATCATTTGAAAATGCATTGTCAACAACAACAGAGGTCAGCTTCTTATCAATGTTCCATTCCAAGATGATATCAAAAATAAATCTAAATAATGTTTCACCATCATGAGGATATGGAACAGATTTAAAAGTAAGAATTTTCTTTTTCAATTCCCAATGTTCATTGACATAATGAGCTGTCAAACAGGCATAGGCAAAATTTTGGTAATCTGATATCCAAATATCAGTAGTGAGACTTATCTTACCATCAAAATCATCCAAATAATTATACAATTTTTCCTTTTCTTCTTTATAAATACTAATCACATCTGCCCTGGCTGTATTTCGAGAAACCAGCTTAAAATTTGGCTCCAAATTATTCAGAAAAATCTCAAGGTACTCATGCTCAACTATGTTAAAAGGATAGTTGTATTTTATTATAGCTCTATCCAAATCCATTCTTCTTCTCTCTTGATCAAACTTGAAAGTTGCAACTTTAACTTTATCATCCAAAGCATTTTTAGCCAGTTGAAGTACTTGCTGCCCTCCACTCCTATGTTTTCTAGCAATGCAATTATTTATGTGTTTTTTCAAGTGGCTTGTCCCACATGAGCTATCCCCTGCCATTTTTTTTTATGCAATGCTTACATATGGCAACAATACCAGTAGCAGTCCTAACTCTATCCATATCAAACCATACTTTAGATGTTAATATCTTTTCCCTAAGTTTCTTACATGAATCATCTTCCTTCACATCCTCCTCTTCCGAATCCAAAATGGTAACCTCATTCTCATTAGCTGTGCTACTAGGTCCTGTTGGATTACTTGACAAAGATGACATCCCGCAATTAGTGAATAACAGAATTTATTAGATAAACATGGTACAAGTTTAAAGGCTTTTTCAGAATTTACCAAATACTGTTGTGGACATGTGGTGCCTCTCAAGTTGAGAGTCTCAACAGTCCAACTAATACATGGAGTTTATTTGAACACCTCATGTGGCTGAAGCCCAATTAAGTTGGTTTTTTTTCCTTTTGAAAACAAATTAAGTTGGTTAAAAGCATAATTAGTATAGATCAAACATTCGTTGTCGACCAGACCTGTTTATCTTATTTGATTTTGCAAAAATGAGTCGATAATTTGGATTAAAAGTTTATGATCAAATCCAAAAATACTAATAATAATAACAGGAAGAAAGACGTAGAATTATTTTAAAAATTTTCAATTAGCCTACGAGTCAAGTGTCCTGATTAATGCAAAAAGTTCACCACATCCAAACTGTGACTAAAAAAAAAATTGTACCCCACAAGATCGTTTTGGCCATTTTCTCCCAATGAAAATGGAATTAAAAAAAAGAAAAATTAAGTAAATCCTACAGTCTGGAACCAAGATACCAAATATTTTCCACTTATAAGAATAATAACTAATCACAGACACCAAATTGTCTTGAAATTTTCCCTCAATTCATCCATTTGTTCCCACGAATTTCATGAATTGTGAAGGAGAATCAAAACCCATCACTGAAGTTTCAATATTTAGCTCAATTTAGTAGACACAAATAACAAATTTCTACTCACATTCACGGTCCTTAAATTGCAAAGTAGCTACCGTCTTTGACCAAACTTATGAACAAACTTTTTGACCGTCTTTGACAAAGACAAAATACCAGAATGGAGGCTTCACCTCACCATGATTTTTACAAACTCTTACGGTATTGAAAAATTAAAAAAAAATACTTGTGACTGTGAGAAAGAGAGCTGGGCTGCTAGAAGCCTGGAAGAGCTGGACTTCTTTGGAGCTGCAACCGTCAGGCGTCAGAGATGGAGAGAGCATCGCCGGTTTCACGGTGGACTGACGGAGGCAGAGCAAAAGAGAAAAGAGAGTGAGAGGGAATAAAGGATGTACGGCGGCGGGGTATTAGGGTTGGAAAAATTTGGGAATGAAAGAAGTAGTAATGTAGTATTGATATGATAGATTGGTATATATTTTTTAATTATTAATTAATTAAAACGTGTTCGTGTCGGAATGGTATATCCTGTATCTGACTCGCTTTTTTGCTAGATAAAATGGGTCCGGGTCCAGATCGCAGATCTATATACCTACCCGTACCCAGAAAATGTTGGCTGATCCGGTCCGGATTCGGGTCGGGTTCCTGCCCGTTGACAGCCCTAACGCTCGCCAAGGATGACGCCAGGAAGATTCGGACAATCACGGAGGGAGGGGCGAATCATCCCTAGAAGCACTATCAGGGTCAACGTCGTCCCTTGAAGATGAATTGGTAGTATCGCTGCTTCCATAATCGTTTGTGGAATGAAATGTTACAAAATCTCTTGTTGATACATGACCGGATGCATAATTTGGTTGTTCGGTAGATGGAAAGACCGATGGCTGTTCGAGACTGTAATAATCAGGAAGTTCTAACAAAGAAGAAGTACCTCCCGTTCCACTAAGAAGACTAAGTATGGGGTGTAATGCCTCATAGGAAGAAGAGTCTGATGTCATGAAAGCATAGTCATATGGACGTAACTGTGATGAAGATGGAAATCGTATATCAAATCCATGAATGTCTGGTGCTGGCATGGATGGTGCGGCAAGCGGAGGAATTTGTAGTGACGGTGTTCCTTGTGCACCAATGGTCAGCGAGGCCGGCGGTGGCATAGACATGTCTCCAGATGCATGAAACTGTGTAGCTATCCCTGCATTCACACTCAGCACTGGTGAAGATCCGAATGGAGTGAATTGATGAATTGGAGGCGTGTGCGAATGCTGGGTATCCATCATCGTGGTTTGAACACTAGGTTCGTTAACTGTTTCATCATACAAACCATGCCTATTATGTCTTCCACGACTAGACGATGGGCCTGCTTGAGATGGAACATGTCACACTGGTGTCTGAAATGGAACATTTGATGTCGAAGGTTGACCAAAATCGAATGGATCGGACTCTCCTACAACCATACGATCAAAACAACCTATTGCATTGATCCATATGCCTCATCCATGATAGTCAATAGACGCGGATATGCTTGGTTCCCGATGTCATCAAGATTCATGGTGTCCTATGTCTGCTGATCAATGCGCTGCATAGCACTCATCTGTAATAACAAAAAAGTCGACAAAATATGAAAAATAGTTATATAGTTATTTAACACATAGGAAGAAGATGTCGACAATGATAGCAGCTACAAGTAAATGCATACCAAATACTCGAATTGCCCAAAAACTCCATGAAACATTTGTCTGGACTGCGGATTCTGGTAAATAGAGTTTGAAATGTATAGAACAGTGTGCTTGTGGTACCATTGGAGATAATTATTTGATGGCCTGAATGTATTAGCAAGTTGACCTATGACCTCTGCATTTGCACGAGCATTTCAATATTCTATCAATCTCCTATGAAATTGGGCCCAATTCCTTTTAGGATAACCAGACAGATCGAGCTGATGAACCCCGTTCAGATTATTATCAATTGGTTTAGGAACCTTTTGAATCAGACCAAACTGACGCATGACACGATCTGGACAGTGAAACTCAATTATATGCCAAAATATGAGGGGAACTTTGGCTCTCCAAATGCACTTGCCGTGTCTGCAATATGGCGGGAGTGCGGCTAGTCTTTTATTACTGTACGACATCTATACGAACTATCATAAGGAAAAATTAATTACTTATTTTCACAACCAATAATATATTAACTAATTATAACCGGTACTATATCATATAAAATACCTCATCCATACATAACAATGCAATCTACTCCCGATAGTAACTGCTAAACTGACTAGGCGGGTCCACGCCTGTACGTTCGGCTGTCTATCTCCTTTCTATTGGGAATTCACCGTTCTCTTGCGCAGGAAACATCTCTGGACGAATACTGGATATCCATTCCCATGCCCATATTTGGAGCAATAGGTATGGGCCATCTGTGGTAATAATAGAAGCATGCGAAACATGACACGTGCGTAAGTATAAACATGCTAGTGTCGCTGACCCCCAACTGTACTCCCCCATCGTATCCAAATCTCGAACATAATCCAATCAATTGAGACTAACAAGATTCCCGCATGAATCTGTAAATAGTATCACACCCAATAAAATCAGTATGTACATGCGAGCATACTGACGAACTAACTCATCAGAAGCATCTGGCGGCAGTGGCACACTTAAACGTGTGTACATAGATGACATCTTTAGGAGCCCATGATTTAGCATCATATCTTCAGGCCAAAATCCTAAAATGTCGTGTATCAACTGTTTGCGCTGCTGTAGACTTCGTCTAATGTGAATCAATGTAACGGGCAGTCCATCCCCACGTAGACCCCATAGAACCTCGACATCTTGCAAAGTTATCGTCGACTCGCCCATAACAGGAAGATGGAAGGTATGCATCTCCTGTCTCCAACGCTCAACAAGCGCTGTAATGAGTCTATGATTTACAGTGAGATATCCAGTCATTCGAACTCCATGAAATCCAGCATGATCAATATAATGTGCCACAGGTGAATTCAAATCGCGTAGGGGCTGAAAATTTTTTTTGTCATATCTTCTAACATCAAGGTCTGCATCTATGCTATTGAAAACTGCAGCTGACCTATGCTGAGACTGTAGATATAATATACTATCGTCAATCGGTCTCTGATATACGGGTGCTGAGGAACCGATATTCCAACTCTCCATTAGCCTGTTGTAAAAAAAGATAAAGTGGTTCATAAAATAGATGTATGCTCAACAGTCTTATTTAAATAGAACAAGTAACGTATATTGTGCCATTCGCCACTATTGCATGCTTAGTATAATTTAGGTATAAAACCATAACTAACACCCAAGATATAATTTATTGTTAAAACACGAATGCCATCAATAACTATTACTTAATCACAAGAACAGAAAGTAATTATTGAATCGATCACACTGTCGATTATAGTTGCTACAAACATTATTTATAAAAATAACCAGCGAATGGACAATTAGGATCAGTGTGACCGGGTTGTAAACAATTGCTACAACAATGCGGTGCATCAGGACATCTCCGATCCATCTCATTCCTGATTCTGCTAGTTTTCAATGGTCCGGGAGTTTTCTGCTTTAGGCGATCAGCTAACAGACTCAATCTCAACTCTGCTACGGACCAATATTTCGGATCTCTCAACGAGTTGAAAGAACTCTTAAATGTAACTTGATACGCTTCAAATGTATACTCCTGTGCGACAAATGACATTGGATTAGTGCCACACCTAAAACATGCAGCAATTGCATGTGAACATGAAAATCGTAGTTCTCTCCATTTTTCACATGTACACGTTCGATTCTCAATATCCACGGTTTGAGTATTACCACCTACATGAGTTTAGCGATATGCAGTAGTTATGCAATAAATTTCACGCCTATGATCAAACACTTGTATCGAATGTGCTCTGCCCTTTCGCTCATTTTCTACATATTTATCCCACCCGTATAGTGACAAATGGTATACTTGATCCCATGCCATCTTGTGATTTTTCACAAATAAATCAACAGTTTGGTTGAAGGTGTATCGGATCAATGTAGTGATAGGGAGGAAGCGACTTTTTCTCAACAAATTATTGAAGCACTCAACCATATTAGTTGTTGCATGACCCCAACGATACCCACCATTCTTACACAATGCCCACTACTCCGGTCTAACGGATCCACCAGTTAGTCATGCGTATGCCTCGGGATTTAAGCTAAAAATGACACTCATGAATTTCTCGTCCTTGCGAGTCTGGTTTGTCTTTCCAGCACCCCACATGATACTCTTTAACCTACAATACGTATATTATTATTAAATGATCGGATCAGACAAAATGACATTATGATTTAAATAAACTGTTACTGTTATGTAGACTGCATATTTGACTCAAATGAAAATTACCTTTCATTTCTAAATTTTTGAGTGAAATTACTTCGAACGTGAACCAGATAAAATCGATGGACCCCTAATGGCTTTTTCCACTCCTTTAGCTACCGCATGGCATGGATGGTCCCGTGGTGTCGGTCTGACATCATGCATACATTTTGTACATCTCCACATAAGTGTATGCGCAATAATCTCATGAACCAACTCCAATTTCGATTGTTCTCCTCGTCAACTAATGCAAATGCCAGAGGGAACATATGATTACAGGCATCATACCCAACAGCTATTAGTAATTTTTTCCGATATGGCCCCTTTAAAAATGTACCGTCCACACAAATGACTGGTTTTAGGTGACGGAATGCTTGGATAACAGGAGCAAATGCCCAAAATACATAGTCAAAGATCGTCTGCAAAGCCGTACTTAATGGATGATGATCCCAAATAACAACTGTCCCAAGGTTGGACAACTGGAGTTCCTGTACATATGTGGAGAGTTGTGATATAGATGTCGGCCAATCACCATAAATAATGCCAATTGCCTGACGTCTGGCGTACCAAGGTTTTTGTATGAGACATCAACATGAAACTCCTTTTTCACAGAAATCTGAATTTTCTTGATTTTGTATAGCGGACCATTAATAATGTGGGGAATAATGTGTTGGCCAATTAAATCTGCACTCAATCTCAGATGGTCATTGGTATTAGACACATAGATACATGTGTGTTTGTCCACAAGTGTAACAATCATCCATATTTTGTGAGAGGCGCGTAGAGTTGCACGAAGTTGCCAATTGCATAGAGGTATGGAGTTTCAGGCTCTACAGCGTACGTAACAAGTCGTAGGTGTGCTAGTCCGAATTTTAAACTCCCTATTCTCTTTTATGGATTATAATTTAACTACTCGCTTTATATGCTATTTTGTCTTGAACAGTTGGCCCAACTTCAAATCCTTCATGTGCTCATTCTAGAACTTTAACTTTTCGGCCACTTTAGTATCGAGAGGGTCAAATTGTAATACAACATCAACTCTGGCTTCATAACATAAAGTGGGACCCCCACTTCCTAACTAGGGTTCCGTAAATGTCGTTGGATGCTATATTTGGGTGGAATGAATCGGATATGCATCATCTTGGTTGTCGTCACTACCAGAATTGTCATCATCCGGTTCTGGTTCAGAATCAACTTCGACATCAACCAAATCAATATCGGTATGGGGAAGAGGGTCTAACATTGAGGAAGTGGGGATGTCCGCAGCATGTGTCTTAATAGTTGATTTATGCATACTTGGCCGACTACTAGTACCTGGACGGTCAATGTCTCTGCTGTGAGGACTCGAAAATTTTCTCATTTTAATCTCATATTACTGGCTTATTTAAATATTTATTCACCCGTTTTTCCCGAATAATTATTTCAACCATTTTAAATTCATTTTATGGAACCATGTCTTATTTATACTTTTAAAACGTATCGTTAACAAATTTAAATTTTCGAAGGCTCATTTATTAAGGAATAACAAATACATATCTTCGAGATGATATTCGATCTAAGAGTACAGTGACCTTGGAGAGTTGAGAACTCACGCGTTAGTCTTAAAATAGTTATTTTTATGATTAATTACCCTAATGTTAGTTATTTACATTATCGTTACAAGAATTCCTTTTAGGTTTCGTGTTATCGCGCGCGAATTGGAAGTTCGCGTATACCGAACCGGAGCGGTTAATTGGAGATTTAAGAAAATTATTCTAGACTACTAAAAGTGAATAATTATAATGTTAAAGGAAGTACATTAGAGGTTTAGTGTACACGTGAAACAAACCCGAGAGAAAACTGACACAAAACACGCGCGTGCGCGCACTATTAAGAGTTGACTTTTGAAGGAATTTTAACCACAAATTCTTAGGCTTCTCCAAGAAGCTTCAATGATCAGCCTTCTCTCTCTCTCCTCCCTCTCATAGCTTGGCCGAAACACTCCCAAAGGAAGAAGAGCAAAGTTCATCCCATTTCACTTCCAATTTTGCAACCTTTTCACTTCAAAATCCTTCACACAACACCTAAACAACTTGGGGAGCAACTCAATCTTAGTGGAGGACATCTTTCTCACGATTTTTCTTGGGTCTTGGAGGTGCAAAATTTCTGATTTCACTCAAAGGAGTAGGAGGTAATCATCCAACCATCTAACCTTGGCTTTAGTGGGTTGATCTTTGCTAGGAAGCTTGTAGCTTCATTGTTATTGTTGTTGTTTGGATTTAAATGGTTGGAGTGGCCTTTATGAAATCCCACCTTGATGGTATAGGACTGATATGATTATGGTGAGTGCTGTTTGTGTTAGTTATGTGATAAACAAGATGAGATTTGTTGGAAAAGTGAAAGGAAAACCGAAGGAAATTGCATAGGAAACTTGGCCGAAATCTGCCCTATTTTTCTCAAAGCTTTGGTTCGAATTTTTGATGCTCAAATGACCTTGAAACTGATGTAGATATGTTATATAGTGTGTGTAGAAAGTTTTTACCAAAAATTAGTTGAATTGATTGGATAAAAATTGAATTTTGGCAAGAACAAATCTGGAAATTCGTGTAACAGTGGTCCTCTGGCAGTGTTCTTTGCACGAACATATCTCTCTGTACGGACGTTGGAATTGAGTGTTGTCAGCGGCATTCAAAGCTAGACGTCCATAGTTTTCTAACGGTGTATAATGCACCTTCTAATTCGAATTGAGTCATCTGTAGTGATTGATCAAAGTCGGCTGCCCTGTTCTGCTAGGCCAACCGAGAGGAAGTTAGAAGCTGCAACTTGTAGCTCTAATTTCTCTCATTTTCGAACTGAATTTCAGAACGATTTCTTCTAAGGAAATGTAGACTTGTGAATCTAGTTTCCAACGCCACTAACCATGCTCAATTTTAAGTTTTATTGAGTGAGATATAGCCCAATTCCCGAACTGTACCAAAGCTGGAAAACCCTAATTTCTGCTAGCCGAATGGCCTAGTTTGACTTGGGACATGTTGTTTCGAAAATTTTGGTGTCAAACACCTACCAAATATATATTAGATGTTTCCTGGACCTTAGTGTCACCAATGTACCAAATTGGAGTTGATTTCATTGGGTAAAATGTTTGAAAAAGGAGAAGGAAGCAAGGAGACAGATTTGTCTTGGAAATTCCTTAAACTTTGGTAGTTTTGTTAACTACCTTCCCGTGAGAATTTTCAAATGAAATTTGATAGAGGAGTAGTCCTCATATGGAAGTTGAATTGTACCAATTTTTATGTCATTCTAAGACCATTTCGATATACAAATGATGTCCCAAAGTTGCTTTTCAAATCTGGAAAACTTTTCCTTTTCTCTTGGCCGAATGGTCAAATCTGATTTGGGAAGTTATATTTCGAAAACCTTGATGTCAATTACCTCTAAATTGCGTATTGGATGTTTCTGGAACATTGGTTGACATTTGAATTAATTGAGCTTGATTGTGTGGAACAAAGCTTTTAAAAAGGAAGGAAATGTGAGAAGGCAGATTAGCCTTGGAACATTTCTTGAACTTTAGTTGTTTTAATGACTGCCTTTCCGTGGGAGTTTTTGCATGAAACTTGGTAGAAATGTTGTTCACACATGGAAGATTTAACTTACCGAATTTGGTGTATTTCCAATGCCAAATCGATGGCCAAACAATGTTTTGAAAATCGGACCGGACCGGCCGGTTCGACCGGTTGAACCGCGAACCAGCCATGGCACCGGTCCGGTTCTATGGCAAAGTTGACTTTGCCAGAAAACCGGTCAAAAACCGGTCGAACCGCAAAAACCGCCGAACCGGATTGAACCGGCGGTTTCCGGTTTTCAACTTTTCCTTTTTTTTTTATTTTACTTTTTGCAAAATGTAGCTATCAAAATTCAAACCCAAGGCCTTTGTAATAGAAGACCAATGTATTAACTATTGTACTATCACATCTTATTAGTTTTTTTGATAACTTATTTATATAAAATAAATACTCATATTTCTTTTTTCCATTTTTCTTACAAAATCTCATTCTCTCATGACTTTTCTTTTCAATCAAAAACTCTCTCTCTCTCTCTCTCCTCTTTTCTTTTATCACTCCCTTTTTAATCAAACCTCTTTATTTTTAATTTATTGATGTTTTCTTCCATCTTTTAATTTTGTTTTTGTCCATTAAATTGAAAAAAGTTAAAAAAGAATTATTTTTCTTTAACCCAAATTATTTAATGCCACAACCACTCACATTTATCTCATTTTTTGTTTCTTATCAAGTTTACATTTCTATTTTCAATTCTCTTGACTTCCTTCAAACTCCAAATTTTCTTTTTTAAATTGCAATCTGTAAATTCCAAAACGTAAATTAAAATTTAAGTTCACAATATCTAAATTCTCATAGACGTGAATTTTGTATAATTTCAAAATGTTGTGATATTTTTAAATTGGATTTAGATATAATTGAAATTGAGATGAAATTTATTTGTTTTAACTTATAATTTAAAAAATTTATTTTTAAAAATCCAAGTTATTAAAAAATAGTAAACTTTTCATCATATAAAGTATTAAATTAGTCCATTACATGTCTTATTTTGTACATATATATATTTATATAAATTATTTTTAAAAAAATTCATTGAACCGGGGTTGAACCGGTCCGACCGATTGAAGCTCGACCCTTTCACTTCACCGGTTCAATTAACGGTCCGGTTTTTAAAACATTGTGGCCAAATGATACTTCAAAGATAGCCTTTCAAACCTGGAAAATGACAGAATAGTTTATAAAATGCGACCAACTTTGAACTGATGTATCTCGACACCCAAAACTCCGATTTTAGTTCCGTTTGTTGTGTTTGGAACCTTGATCAGAATTCTTATTGAGTTATCAATTTCAGAGACTAGTTCACATTTTGTGAATTTTGCCGAATTTCCAAAGTTTACCGAAAACTAAGACTGAAACTGTCTTGTAAGTATAAGTCAGCCACTTTAAGCTGAAATTTGAATGTCTTCCATTTAGAATCTTGAAAAAGTGTCTTCTAGGAACTTTTAGTATTTTGAACCAAGATTCCAACGGTATAAAGTTTTCCAATTTTACACCTACCGAGTGCAAGATATGATTTTTCAAAATTGACACTTAAAACTGAAATTTTCCGATTCAATGGGAAATGAGTTTTTGGAAACTCTTCTCTATTTTTTGATATTGATTGACCGTTTTAAACTTGATTTCATGAAGAAAATCAGTTTTTCCTTGTGTTATTAAACCCCACTTTTGAGTCTCGATTTACGAGCAGTTAAGGCTCTCTTTCATGATAATTTTCTTAGTATTGTACAAGTGTACAATCTTCCTGGTTAATAAGGAGTTTATAAGTGATAGTGAGTGATAGTAAATTATATTTTGCTCAGGCACTCAAGGGGACCTTCAAGAGGATCTCACAGCGGACGCCTAAACACTTGAATGAGCACTTACCCCCTACTTTGACTTGGTGAGTGTCAAGTGTGTGAAAAATTATTACGTGCTTAATTGTTATTAGTGATTGAGTATACTAAAAATGCTGAGTCGAGTGTGTACTTTATCGCACTCGTTCTCATTTAAGTGAAGTGTACTTGAATTACTTGAAGTGAATATTTAAGTGAAGTGTTTCAATGGTTAATTATGATGTGGTTGCATATGTCGATTGGGGTGAATCTCCTTGACTCTTAGTGGTAATAGTGGGAGACGTCCAAATCTCATTGGGCGACCTTGGACTCGAGCCGGCATGGACTTGGTCGGGAACCTTGGTGAGTCATGGGAAAAAAATATAAAAGCTTGATCCACTGGAGAGATCTCGCTTGGCATACTCGAGTAGTATCGCCTTATATAAAAGAAATACAGGTCCGGAGCAGGGGGAGTAATGGTGAACGGGGAACGCGTAAGTGAAGTTCTACGGATTATAACCTACCCGATTAACGGAGTGTCAACTCGTGGAGGTTTTGAATCGAGCAAGTGGAAAATAGCTCCTGAGAGCTCCTGTATCCTTATCAAGTGTGTTTTATTGTTAATTGTGAATTACTTGAATGTTACAGCTTTCATTCTTGTTCAAGTGTTATTGTTATTTGAACTACATGTTTTGCATGTTTTCTTGGCCTCACGAACATCCCCTCACCCCGTTAGATTTGTTTTCCTTAACAGGAGTTGAACTGGAAGGGTCTATGGAGAAGCCTACTTGATGGCTCTTTTGACTAGGATTTTGGAATGTATTTGTTTAGACATCCTTTTGGAAAATTGTATATTTTGGGAAAGTGAATGTATTTTGAACTTGTGATGTAAGATTGAATACTTATTTATGGGAAATGACTTCGTACCTTTATTCCGACCTTCAGTGTTAGTGTTGTACCTTAAGTTTGAATTGGAATTGTATTGAGTCTTGGCGAGAGTTGGGCAGACGTCCCGTCGATACCCTTTGGTTCGCCTTAGGGAGAAGTGGGGGCGTCACATCTGCAGCGGATATTGCATGTTCGTCGCTCTGTTCGGGACGGGAGATCATCGATTATCTCTAATTGGGTAAGCTGACTTTGAAGGAGGTTCGAAGTGTCAAATAAATGAAAAGGTGGGTCGATCCCAATATTACGTGGAACAGCAATCCCACTTCTAAGATCAAATGTCTGACTATCATCACCACCATAATCCAATACGTCATCCACTTCAACATAAATTTCAGTGGCATGTCCACTACCAGATTTTAGGTAGTACATACCAGCAACTCCATTATCATTAACCAAAGGCATCGCACCAAAAACCCCATTTTGGAGGCAATTTCGAAATATCAAATTTATCCTTTGCCTATTCCGATATAAACCTATTATGTTGTATACTCTGCCTAACAATTCATCATATCCCACCAGTTTTGTCAGGAAGAGAACTTTTTTTGGCATAGGTGGGTCGTAAAAAATTGAGCCTCCAGCATATATAATTTTTCCTTCCCAATATAGTTGAAGTACCAAACAGTTATTGCTCGACATATTATCCCTAATTTAGGTATAATGGACAAGATGTTATAAATTGTTTAATCATCATAATATATTTACATGCTTGCTTACAGCATGTTATGCATGCTCAAATTAACAATACGCATTAAATACTGCTTGATTATAAACAAATTTAATAAATCTGGATAAACACGAGCCAAATAACGTAAATCAATACCATACAAAACACCCGTGAAATTTTCGTACGAAACTCTTAAACATTACTAATTACAGTAATTAAACATAATTACTTTTTAACTGTATTTAGGATTATTTATATTGCCTGTATAATTGGTTATCATTTTCACAAGTAACAAGTAAATTGATTACATCTTAATTCATTTAAGTATAATCTTAAAAATAATCCATTTTATTATATTTTTAAATAATCTGAGTAAACTAAAATTTAACCATAATCCTAAATATATTCCATTACATTAGTTTTTAAATTAATCTTAGTAAACTAAATTTTAACCATAATCCGAAATATATTCCATTACATTAGTTTTTAAAATAATCTGAGTAAACTAACATCATTATTCATTGATTTACTTATTTTGTATTGTATTCATGCCATGATTTTTGAATTACAGTTTGTTATATTATTAATCCATTATTAAATGCATAACTTCAAGTTAATTACGGTTGATAGTTGTTACTTTAAAAAGGATTCATGCATTCCGATAAGCACGAATTAATTATTATAGTATTTCTATATGTTTCATATAATTTTATTTAATTATTTCTTGACAACACTATATACACTAGTTAAAAACGCGTTAATTATTAACTACATTAACTAATCATATCTAATCCATTTAAGCACTACCTAACAGGATTCATTAATAAATTATTCTAACTAATCACACAACAAATATCATAAAACTCTTTTTTAGCACCTCAATATCATAAAATTATAAATAAAATTTTCATAAATAAAAGTATAAATAAATCATTATACAATAATCTATTAATATAGCATAACAACAACACACTATTGCAGAAAACATGTCTAATTAATATAATTTTAAAACAATATAATATACAATTCACTTACATAGATAATATACATGTTTAACTAATATAATATAAGTAATGTAATTAATAACTAATGCAATAATGTAATGACTATAATTACGTAAATAATAACTTAAATTACTAACCTCTACCAAGATGGCCGTACTATAACAAAGTGACGCCTTTATCAGCACCGCAATTGATCAGCACGGCGGTCTTACGTAACACGGTGATACCAACAGTTGCTCACTGATGTGGCATCAACTTTGACTTCAACGGTAAATCAGCTGTTCTGTTCCAATTTAGAATATTATCCATAAATCAACCCCGATTTTTTAGAACCAACTAATAAAATTTTAATTATAACCACCATAATTAATTTACATTATCATGCATCAACAAATTTGATCTCGTAATGCCTACCCAACAATTTTTCAAGCTGCCTAACAAAGTTTCGGAAGGCTGAGTATGAGAGAAATACAGCTGCTAAGTTTCGGAAGCTGCCTAACAAAGTTTCGAAAGCTACCTAACAATTTTTCAAGCTACTACGGAAGATTGTGTTCACTTCTTCCAACTCTCAACACAGATGAAATACAACTAGAGGAAAGCTGAGAATGAGAGAAAGCAGAGGGCAACCAAGCTTTCTGGAAGGCTGAGAGCGAGAGAAAGCAAAGAGCTAGAGTAAAGAGAGAAATGAGAAATGAGAGGGGCGGACGTTTCTCTTGTTTTGGGCCATTTTATGGTCACAAACTGACTTTTCAACCAAATCTAGCCGTTCATCTGAATGGCTAACTATTTTTTAAAAAAAAAAAAACTACCGTATCCAATCAACACGGTAGGGGGTGCTCAGGAATCACATGGTTCTGTCAAAGGCTGTCTTGATGACAGCCTTTGACAAAACATGTGAGATTCCTGAGTTTCCTGTCACTTTTTTTTTTGACCGACTGCCTTCTACCGTGCTGATTGTGCACGGTAGCAGGCTCGATTTTAAAATAAATAAATAAATTTGGCCGCAGGTTGCCGTGCTGACTGATTAAAAAAAATATTTGCTGCCATGCTGACTAGGCACGACAGCTATAGTTTTACATTTGACGGATTTTTTTTGGGTATATTCTGAGAAATTAGCCTTGAAATTGTTTAATTCATGGCCCACCAAATATATACACACTAGAAGCCAAGGATAACATCAAGAATTGTCCTTTAAATGAGATACTAGTGCAATACAAACAATGCCAACTCATCTCACTAGACCAAGGATAAGAACATTGTAAGACCCAAAACAACGTAAGAGAGGGGGTGAATTAGGTTGTTCAAGAAGCAAGCAAATAATGGCCAATATTCATCTAACTTTAACTAATAGATTAAGTGATCATACACTCAAGCGTACAAAATGGCAATAAAGATAAAACAATTTAACCACACAATAGAATAAAACAAAAGAGATGCAAACCAAACAAACTCCCAATCTTCTTCCAAACTTGTAGTTGATTCTTCCACTAGTAGTTTCTTCAATTGATGATGTAGCAAACCACCTTATACATAAGGAGACTCACTCTTTGCTTACCCGAAACACCCTTTAGTTGAGTCTAGGGGTGGCAATAGGGCGGGGATGGGGCGGGGGACACCTCCCCCAACCCCCGCCCCCGCCCCTGCCCCTCCCCGCTTCCCCCGCGGGGGCACCCATGGGGTTAAAAAAAATTTACTATATAATTTCATTATAATTAAATTTGAGTAAATAATCAAGTACTAAAATATCAACACATCACCAAATTATTATTCATTGTAACTTTACAATTGAAACTCATAAAAATAAATAAACAAAGGTTATTTGAATACAATCTAACATGATAAAACAAATATAACTAAAATAATCAAGTTTTCACTTTTGATACAAATGCAATCACTAAATTATTATTGTGTTTTTTTTAGAAAAAAGTGTTATTGTATTAAGTGTAGTTAGGAATTTAACATAAATGTATTAATAAATTTAGTATAAATAATTAATAATTTTTATTAATATACATGTATAATTAGTAGTATAATTGATAATGTCATTATATATATATAATTATGTACATATATATATTTTTTCAAACGGGTGGCGGGGCGGGGGAGTATACCCCCGCCCCCCGCCCCATTTCTAAACGGGGGAAAAATTCCCCCCCGCCCCCGTTGCCATCCCTAGTTGAGTCAAAGTTTTACAACTTCACTCAAGGTAACCCTCGCTATGCTATAATTGAATGCCCCTACCAATTAAGAACTACTACTTACTTTTCAACCTCACAAGAATACAACATACACAAAAAGTATGGTTTCTCAAAAATTCCTCTTACCAAACTTGTATTTATTGTAGGTAAAAGTCTCTCATATTTTCAAACTTGGGGTATTTTTAGATAATGAAAATTTGCTCTAAAAGTTTCTCCAACAGTTAAAAAACTAGTTATTGAAAAACTAACAGTTAGAGTTATTGGATGTTCAATCCTATATCCGACATCGTGTTGAACGTCTAATTCTGCATCTGATAGTGTGTTCGAAGGTGTTTTGAGTGAATCTTTACCAGGAGTTTTGGATCTCCGATACAATGTCCGAAAGATATGTCTGACAGAAATAAAGAGTTTCAAAGTTTTTTTTTAATCTGTCAGACATCCAATAGTCCAACTATGTGTCTGATCCATTATCCGATCATTAGGGTCAATTTTCACTTTGCCCTTTGGATGTTCAATCATCTTGGTGTACGTCCGAAAATACGTCTGATGTTCAATGACAGACTTTGTTCCTTCTTGTTTTGCGTCCTTTCCTTTGCCAATTGTTTGAGCACCTATACTAATGAAAAACTCAATTGAAATATTAGTCCAAATCATCATTTTTATTTTGTTAATCATCAAAACCAATGATTGATCAATCTAAGTCTTTCAACCTTGGAGCATCAAAATTTAATTTCTAAATTTGTATACATATTTTGTAAGTCATAAGACAAGTCAAAAAGAGATCTTCACAAGTCTCAACATCATTGCAGCAAAACACACACACATCATTAGATACCAAATCATATTGTTTTAATAGTTTCTTGTATTAATTCCACCTCTACACAACAACTACACCAATAAAGCAAATCTACGCACAAATGGTTTCTGTGAGACTAATTTACATCATACTACTTACCTTCATTGCCTCTTTAACTATGATTGACATGGCAACATTTGGAAGGAAATAAGAGGGAATGGCCTCTGGTACAGCAAGAACCTCCTTATTGCTTTCTCCTGCTAGATGGTCAAGATCACTTACCACCTTGGATAATAGTTGCAACTTTAGCCAAATTATGATTTTTAAAATTTGAAATAATTGATGAAAGAAAATGGTTTGAAAAACTCCACTAGGGATGTGTGCATATGTAGTGAATTTTTTTAAACTTTTAAACTTAGATTTATCTATGTATTTATTTAGTGAATTTATTTTAGTATTTTAGCATATAATGGTTTGACAAATTTTGGATTAGCATATTTTTTAAATATGTATATGCATATAACATCAATAATTTGACAAAATTGTAGGGGATCAAGTATCTCATACAAAAACTACAAATTTTTGACCTAAATAGCCAAACACAAAAAATCATAGTAAATAGTTCCATAATTTTCAAATATATTGTAAGTATTTTCATAATTTTTTCATGTGTAATTTTAACAAACTTGTATTTTTCAATTGAACTTTTAATCCTACTTAAAAAAGTTGGTATAATACCCTATATTACTAATTATAAAAAGGATTAAATGCATTAAACCCTTACGAGCTTTGTCACCAATTACATTTTACCTCCAACAGTTTATTTAGAGGCACTTTATCCCTTGCTTGATATTTAGGACAAAAATGTGCTTTCACATTACTTATTTTTCTTATTTTTATTTCTCTCATGTGACTAGCTACTTTCTTCTTTTTGCTAGTGTTATTTTTATATTATTCTTAATATACTTAAACTAAAATTTTTTGTACATCTTTTTTTATGTTTACTAACAGATAAATGTTATCTATGCAAGGTATATTTCCTATAGTGTTTAGATTAATTAAATACATCTAAACACATGAAAACTATTACTTAATTAATTATTAATAGTAAAAGTGACAAAAATAAGATCAAAACAAAAATAATGAAAATATGAATGGCACTCCCTTATTTGTTAATGTCGTTCTTCATGAAATTTTTTACTCATTTGTGAGGATAAAAATGTTGTACTTTTCATTTTAATTACTATTTCACAAAAATAATTTATTCAAAAGTCAATGAAGAGTAGAGGAGTTTTTGTTTAATTTGCATGGTCAAAAGATCTACAAGAACTCTATTACCAAAAGTGAGAGTTCCATTAACATGTTCCAACTATACACATAGTTTAAAAAAAAGAGTGAACAAAAATACTAGATGTTTTGCTCATTTGGTATTTACTTTTAAATATTAAGTATTCATATAGTCTAGTTTGTTTATATTTGTTTAGGTAATTAAGTTGCGAGGATATATATCCTTTTAGTTGCGATAAGAATACAACATTTTCTTATGCCATGTAACTTGTCAAGTATTATAAATACACAATCAAACAAATTACAACAAGAATAATTTATAAGCAGAAGAAGATAAAACATTATAAGTATACAATTAGTAATAATAATAGGAAAGGAAAGAAAATAGTGGCATGATAGAAGGAGAAAAAAAGATGAAACAAGAAAAATAGAAAAAAAGTAGTAGGAAAAAAAAAAGAGAAAAGAAAAAAAAATGGAAAGAGCACTTTTCTCCAAAAACTAAAAAAGTAGAGTTGAGTGTCTATTTAGGAAGTTTAGACGGTCAACTGCAATTGGGCATAGAGTTGAGTTCATATGAGTTTTAGTGCATTTAACCCTCACGATAATGATTGCTATATTTGTAAGTTAAGACTTAGACTTTAAGGCGTGCTTGGATTAGGGTGTTTTTCATAGATAAATTTTTCAAATACAATACTACACTAACATATTCTAAAAACATCTAATTGATAAAATTTAAAATACAACTTACAAAAATACAAACAAAAATAAAAAAAACAAATCATATCAACTTTTCTTCTTTCATCTACCACGTATCACCCACCACAACACACCTTCATCACCACCCCTCTCCCCCCTCCCTCCTCCGATACCATCACTACTACTGTCCCTCCTCTCTCTCCTCTTCTCTTCTCATTCTCCCCCTGCTCTCTCCTTCCTTCCCTTTTTCTCTTCTTCTGCTCCCCTACTTCTTCCTTCTTTCCCCTTCCCATCCCTTCTCCCTTTCCCTACCAGACTCCCCCTTCCCCTTTCTAGTCATGACCAGATTTGCCTAGATCTTCCCCTTTCCCTTACTAGAGCATACATATTTTCCTCCTTCCCCTCCCTTTCCCAGGGGAAGGGAGGGGGAGGCGGGTCTAGCAGAGTAGAGGAAAGGGAAAGGAAGGGGGTGGTGGGGGAAGAGAGGCAATAGGAAGGAGGAGGAGAAAAGAGGGGAGGAGAGAAAGAGAAAGCGAAAGAGGAAGAGGGACGAAAAAGGAAGGAGGAAGGAAGGGGAGATAGAAAGAGAGAGAGAAGAGGAGAAGGATGGTGGATGGTAACGTGTGGTGAAGTTTTTTTTTCAAATTTTAAAAAATATCTCAATAAAATTTTAAATTTAAAAAACACCCCAAAATACAGGAAAATTTTTTGTAATGCAATGCTATAGTATAGTATTTAAAAACACCCAAAAAACACCTTTTATATATCCATACTCCATTATTTTCAAATTCAAAATTTGGGCCAAAGCTGATCTTTAAATCTTAGACCTTGTTTGGACAGCAAATTTTCAAAGAAAATTTGTTACATTTTTCGTGAACATATTTTTCAATCACCTTTTATCTTACATATATCAAATCGTTACAGTAATTTTTTGACAAAAAAATCCAGAAAAATGCAATCCAAACAATCCCTTAATTTTCTTGAAACCAAAATTGCCCTTCACCAATTCAGATCAATGGACGTTAAAGTCCTTGACAACAATCACAACTTAACAAATGTAGCTGGACATTTTGGGCATTAAAGTCCTCAACAAACAGTTACGACTTAAACGACAGCAGTAGGCGCCGTTTGTAATTTGTCTCACTTACCCCAAAAGGCGACTCCACCAGGCGGGAAAATAAAAATATTTAAATACTTCCGCAAATCATTTCCCCTTCCCGCCAGTGTCGAAACCCTAACGCTCCAGCCTAACCAATCGGTTTCTCCGACTCTTTGGTCGGACAGGCATAATCATGGAGAGAATTCATGTATCCGTGAGGGCAAGACCGTTATCTCCAGAGGATGCCAAGATCAGCCCATGGCGAATTTCGGGAAATTCGATATTTTTGCCTAATCAGACTTCCTGCAAGTTCGAATTTGGTAGTCTCCTTTCTCATGTTTGTCTGCAATTGAGTTATTTGGAAGTCTTCTTTTATTTGGAGTTTGAGATTTTCTTGGTTTTGGGTTTAGATCGAGTTTTTGAGGAGAAATGCAAAACTGCGGAGGTTTATCTCGCTCGAACTAAGGACTTGGTCGCTGCTGCAGTTCGTGGGTTAATGGTAATTTGATTGTATCAAGGAAATGTGTCAATTCTTGCTTTTACGACATTTACTCAATTCTGATTTAAGTGTGTGAAGGAATTAGAATTTTGGTTTCCATACTTTTTCCGTGGCTCAAGCTTAGGAATATGTTTCAAATTGTCCTGTTTAGGGACTGTTTTTGCATATGGACAAACAAGTAGTGGTAAAACCCATACGATGCGCGGGTCAGCTTCCGAGCCTGGAGTCATTCCTCTTGCTGTGTATGATTTGTTCAAAACTATACATGAGGTAGCTGTCATTTCTTCCAGCTATGTATGAAGTCTTAATTTCTTCTGCTCATTTTGCCTCCTATTACTATCACAACAACTGATAGTGTGCTGTAACCCAAGCTATTTGAACCTTGCACTGTGCTGTAGTGGAGATTTTTGACTTGGTTTTCTTTTTAATCTACATTTATGCTTAGGGCATTGTTATATTGAACGTTATAGTGATTTTATTACATGGTTGCTTTACATACAGGAATTACAACATGCTATGAATTCAGATTGTGTATGCACCATTAACTACAACCTAGAGTGCATATCCCTATGTGCTGTAGCCTCAGGGGAACCCATGGGCAACTAACAACTATTATTGCTACAAAATTAGACAGCATAAATGCTGATTGGAAAATGACAGTTTTGATTCCTTATATGTACAGCTAGTTACCCTTAAGTTCCTCATCTATTCTTGTGAACACATTTAGTCTTTATCTTCATACTCTAATTCAACTTTAGTCAGTTGTATATTTCAGGGGACATTTTTGGTCCCTTAGTAAATATGTATCAAGGCATTTTAAAAGGCTTTAGTAAATTAGCTGTCACACTTGTAGACTCCTATTTTAAGCAAAATTAAGATAAAAAAGATTAAGATTGCTCCGATTCTGTTATAAATCCACTAAAATCAAAATAGATTTAGGTCAAGATATTACATACTAGTTGAAATCTTCGAATGAAATTGTTTCATAGCTATCTGCCATAATTTCCGCTAAGTTTCTTTCTTTGCTTTAGAGTGCCTGGATAAGTTTTTATGAGGGCACTTTGAAGAGTTCCTAAGGTGTCAATTATTACAGGCATATGGTTAGTTGTCCTTTGGGACGAATTGAAGAGGATACAGCACTAAATTTTTTTACTGGAAGATAAGGGACCAAAGTTGCAAGTAGGTACACGAAGATAAGAGGCCAAAATATGTCCACTGGAAGATTAAGGGACTAAGGTTACAATTGGGTATGAAGATAAGGGATCAAATCTGTCTAATGAAATAAATAAGGGACTAAAGTGCAACCTGATACAAGGATAATGGACCTAAGCTGTCATTTTCTCTTTGTTAATACTACAAAAGCTTAGTCTAACAGGCAAACATTTAATATAACGAGTTCCTGAGAATCTTTTTTTTTTTTTTTCCTGAAGAGTGTGAGAAGTTCCTCTCTGGCATAGAAATCTCTAGCAGTTCTTACTTTGTTATCTCCTGATAGAATATACCAAAATGTGCATAGCTTTGACTCAATTTTGCAGTTCATTGTCAGCTAGGCGTAGCAATCTGATGCATAATGGGATGGAGGAGCAAGATTTACTTCTTAGCTTTGAAATTTTACTTTTGTACATAACTAGCTGAGTTTTATGAGATTGTGAAGACTGTGCCCTGGAATTCAATTTATGCAAATATAGGTATAGGCTATGAGTACATCAATAATAAGTCACAAACTTTGGTCACTTCTTAGCAGAATTATGTAAATATATCATGTGTTATGTAAATTATTTGAAAATCAACCAAGGAAGTGCCTACAAAGTAACAATTCTACCTATCTACAATAAGAGCCCCGTTTCGCAAGTGAGTTTTTTGGGTGTTTGTCTAAAACTTTACTGTAGCTTACTGTAGAAGTTGTAGAAAATTTTTTTGAAGTGTGTAAATTTTTGGATATTTTGAGGTGTATAGTTTAAAAATTTTGAGAAGTTTTTTGAGGTTACTGTAGCTAAAGTTGTTAAAAAACTTGTAGCAGACAAGTTTGGCCAAAAACTTGCTTGCCAAACAAGGCCCTGCACCATCTCAAGAAAAGAGTTACAACCTGAGATCTTTGATGAAATGAAGACTTAGGTTGTGAATTGGGATTCCCTGGGTTTGATGTTCTAAAGTTCCTTTGCAATTACTGTAGTAAGGCTACATGTTTTAGGGCTGTGCTCTCAGATGAAATTTATGTCTACGTTTAGCAAATCTCAGATTTGGATGATAATGTTTGATTGCTATATAAGCATCATGTATTGTCATTACGTGAACAATGAATGCTCACTGCATTTTTAGCATGGCCTTAAACCTATATCCAGTTTGAAAAAGTTATCATGCCACCTTTGATTGCTATATAAGCATATTCGGATGACAATGTGTGATTGCTATATAAGCATCACGTATTGTCACTAAGTATGCAAATAACGTTCTTTGTGCTCACTGCATTTTAGCACGGCTTTAAATCTATATCCAGTTTGAAAAGTTATCATTCCAACCTACAATTGTCCTTTTTCCTTCTTGAAGCATGGTGGACCTATGGAGGGGGTTTAACCGCTGAAGCAGTTTTTGCAACCATAGATTGTAAATCATTGTTAATAAGGCAGCAAATAAGTGTTTACAACATATAATAAGATGTTGATAGCGGGACATGGGTATAAACTTGTTTGATCTTTTCGACCATTCAAAGTCAGAAACACTTCAAGTGTTTGACCGTGATGGAGCTTGATCTATTGTTAAGCTTCAACAACTTATTAGCTTACATGGACCAAGCAAGACTATGTGAGGTTTAGTTAATTTTTTTTTCAATCAAATAGTTTGAGAATGAGCTTTATAGCTTTAGTTATGCAATCATGCAGCTGGCTTTCAAATTAAGCATGTGCATGACACCCATGTTTCATGGATTTTAAACTGTTGAGGGATTATATTAAAGATTTGAAAGCACTTAATTTGATAATGGAAAATTTTCTTCTTTAAGTCTTTTATTCCCATATAATACAATGTGTTGAAAAATATTTAGCGACATCAAATTCTTGCAAATTAATAAATCACCACTGCTATTGTGACTTTATGGTTCAGACAACTCACCATAGCATAATCATTTGTTATTTGGTTCAGCTAGTATATTGTTTTCTTCAACATGCTTATTAATGTACAATCTACTAGATCTGCAAGATGAATAGTAAGGTCCTGGTTTTACATATTGAGAAACCTCGGATATTTTGTCTAAAATTTTACTTCCAGGAAGTGGATCGAGAATTTCTTTTACGGATGTCATATATGGAGATCTACAATGAGGAAATTAATGATCTCTTAGCTCCTGAGCACCGAAAACTGCAAATACATGAAAGCATTGAGGTACTCAATTATGTCTGATGACCATTTACCTTATATGTGATCCCTATAAACTACTCACTCATCTCTCAAATCAAGAGGGGAATATTTGTTGCTGGTTTAAGAGAAGAAATTGTGGGCCTCCACTGAGCAAGTTTTGGGGCTTATGGAGTTTGGAGAATGTAAGTTCCAAATTTACTCGATGTAATTGCCCTTCGTTTCTCACCACAACATTTCTTGTATTCTTTCATTTTCTTCCTTTGAGTAATTAGAAGTTGACTTTTGGGCACCGAACTAAAAAAGAAGAAAAAGAAACCATTTCTGATATATAGCTATATCTGTTTTCTATGTGGCATAAATATGTATTCTTTTCAAAATGTTGCTTCATGTAGTGTGAAAAGTTCCAACACTGAAAAGAATTTCATCAAGGGTTCAATTTTAAGATGTGCATACAAATTTTTTATGCAGTTCAGAAGCTGTTGCATTGCAATTAGTTATTGTCACTTGGTTATTCTTTCTTTTCCTCTTTGTAAGAGGAAGGAGAAGGGCTGGGAGCCCTAGGAGAGGGGGGGAGGGAGGAAGAAATAGTCTGTCTTGTTATTGAAATAGTCAATCTGCAGCCAACAATTTGTTTGTTGTTCCCTCTTTTACAGCTCATCGTCACATTGGAGAGACAAATATGAATGTGTACAGCAGTAGATCACATACAATATTCCGCATGGTGGGCCTACTTCTCATTTAAATCTTTTGCTACTTGAGTATTTCCATTGATTTTTACTAAGTTGCTGCTGCTTTAGATAATCGAGAGTAGGGAGAAAAATGAAGATGCAGATTCAGACAATACATGCGATGCTGTCCGTGTATCTGTTCTGGTATTTCTATTCTCTTTTGCGCATGGAAGAATTAATATTGTTTTTGCTATTACAATTCTGCCAATCTAAACTACATATAAAAATTTTCTGCAAACTTTCTTAGTTCTCTTTTTAACTATACTTTTTCCATGTGAGAGTTCCTTTTAGAACTTGGTGGACTTGGCTGGTTCAGAACGTGCTGCAAAGACTGGAGCGGAAGGAGTTCGTCTTAAAGAGGGCTCTCACATCAACAAAAGCCTGATGACATTAGGAACTGTGATAAAGAAACTGAGTGAAGGTGTTGAGAGCCAAGGGTAGGCTTGGAACTGTTCTAAAGTTATCGTTTATAAATTCCCCAGAGTTTGTGATGCATATCTTGAATTGCAGTGGCCATGTTCCCTATCGAGATAGCAAGCTCACACGTATTCTACAGCCTGCACTGGGTGGAAATGCCAATACTGCCATCATATGCAATATTACAATTGCACAGGTGGTGACTTTGGCATGACTACTGCAAATTGTTTATAATGTCCCAATAGGCCAATGATATCAGTGGTTTATTTACATTATTCTGGAAATCTCAATATTCATTAGACAACTTGTCCATCGTTTTTATTACAAAATTCTCGTCTCTCTCTCTCTCTCTCGCTTCATAGTGTTGTGGGTAGCATGGCTTTTTTTTTTTTGTATCTAATTATGAATCCCTACGGCTCTGTTTGTCGCATAATCATTTGAATCATTCCTTGTTATTCAACTCTTAGGTCCTAAGTTTCTTGGTGGCAGTGACATGTTTGATGCACATGCTTTTTGTACTCCTAATCGTTTAGTTGTGGTCAAGCCTTGAAGAATTCTTTTTTTGGGAGAAGACTTTATTGTTCAAGTAGCTATTATGAAAAAAGGCCTCCTACAGGGATTTTGCTGGCGAAAGCTACACATACTTCAACAATCCTAGTGAGAAATTGATTTGTTGTATTATTACTTATTAGGTGGCAGGTATAATACTGGCTGCAAGAATAACTTGTTTGACTAAAAATTATGATTTGAAATGATGGAAGTTCTTGATTTTGACTGTAGGATTCCAGTTAAAGGTTTACTATTAGGACTTAACATTCTTAACTACAGACAACTTAGTTAACTGTCCCCTGTGTATGCCTCAAATGTCTTGTTAATTAAATTACTACTTTCCTAAAGTAAATGATATAACCGTCTTATTCAATTAAAAGAACAGGTACCCATATCATTAAGATATAGAGTTACAATATATATGCTTCCTTCATCATCTAATCTGAAATATGATTGCTGATGACTATTATAGTACACTGGTCGTCTGATTGTATCTGGATTATCACTACAGTATTAATACACTGCAAAGAGTATTTTATCCATTCTCATACAAATCTGGTGATCTGTCGACAAATTTCTTAGTGTGAAATTCTCATCATGATTTCCACTAACTTAAACTACTTCTGAAGTAAACACAAACAGATTTTGCTATTTATTCCTTAGAAAAATCATCTTATAGTTACTACATTTTGAAAATTTGATGTATGGTATAACAGATTTATTTTCTACTTTGATTTTGATCTCTTATTAATTAAATCCTTCTTGTGCATATCAAAATCTTAAGTGATGAGTTAATTCTGCTGTTTAGATTAATTTTACACCCAGTTTGTGGTGGCAAAAATCCAATCTATTTTTGGTAGCTGTTGCATGGTGTGCTTATCACATTCTTGTACTCAGCAAAATGTTCTTTCCGTCCATAACTGCTCTTTGTTGGATTGCAGACTCACGCTGATGAGACTAAAAGTAGTCTTCAATTCGCTAGTAGAGCATTACGTGTAACAAACTGTGTTCATGTGAATGAGGTCTGTTTTTGGTTTCCTTGTGATTTTAGTATTACATCCTTTGTGTACCTCTCGTTATTATCTTATGAGTGTCCCTTGAATTGCTTTAATTTGTTTCTCTGTTTTCCCTTCACTGATTAATTTTGATGCACGTGTTAACCTATTTCACATATTGATTGATAGATACTGACTGATGCTGCTTTGCTAAAACGTCAAAAGAAGGAGATAGAAGAGCTTCGGGCCAAATTGCTGGTGCATATTTTTACATTAGGACATAATAAAGTCCATGACTTCATGTTGACAATACTTTGAAAGTTTTTATTAATTTCTAAATTTATCTATGCTCAAGGATTCCCATTCAGAGCATCTTGAAGAGGAGATTCTCAGTCTACGCAATGCTTTATTGAAGGTTTTTCCATAATTTATTGCACCATCTATCACCTTAAACAAATATTTCATAGTTGTTAATCTGAGTTTTCTATGTAGGCTGAGCTTGAGAGGGAAAGAATGGCTCTAGAGTTGGAGGAGGAAAAGAAAGCTCAGGCTGAGCGTGAGAGAAGATTGCAGGAACAAGCCAAGAAAATTGAGAATTTGAGTTCTATGGTTTTGTGCTCTAATAAGAATGAGAATCATGACATCTACAAGAAGGTTTTTGATTCAGTTGGCATTTCCTTTTTTCCATGTCAAATTTTCACAGTAGTATGTATTTTGAAAGCTAAAACGATATGAAGTGCTTGACTCTATTTTCCTAAATTTAATTCTATTGAATCTAGTCTTTGTAATTTTTTCTGTATATCCTTAAAATTAAAGGGGAGAATTTTGTACATCAGAATTGCTCTTGTGAATTGATTTATAAAAAACTTTCATGTTCTTCTTCCTTTTCTCGTGAAACACTGCAGAGAATAGTTACATGTATAAAGAAACATCTTACGATACTTCTTTGGTGTATATAACTACTAAAATTTGTTTAAACTTCTCAGCAAGACATGAAGGGCTTCATCTGTTTCATAACATATAGTGTTTATTCTACTTTTTTTTTTATAACATAGGTTGTAGACATGGGATGAGGCTATGAATTTGTTCAAGCAGATATACTTTAAAGTAGTATGCTGGTGATATACTTTGAAAGTAGTAAATGATGCGGCATGTAGGTATCGGGTCTGTTTTTCTGTGCTACTGCTCAATGCATTAATAATTAGATTAAAAAGACAATTTATTTCAGTAGGAAATTTATTACTAAAGTTTTAGCTGCTGGACATGAAGGTAAAGGTAGTGCAACAAAGCAATCAGCTGGATATTGGTCAGAAATTTTCTTTTAATCATGTTCCCAGGGGTGTAAATATTGGTCAGAAATTTTCTTTTAATCATGTTCCCAGGGGTATAATCTGTTGGCAGACTTCTTAGCAAATGAAGGTTGTAAGTAAGGTTTTTTAATATGATTTGTTGTCTTTGCCTAGACTAGCTTAAGTTTTGCTTAGTTAGATAGAATAAGATGTCTAAATAGCCTGGCTTTATTATGTATTTATCATTCAGCTGTTGATGGCTCAAACTTGTTAGGGTCCTTTACTCCTTTACCAAAACCCTCGTCATTTCAAGGTGGCTTTCTCTAAAAAGAAATTTGTAAGAATAAGATGCCCTTCCTGGTTTTCAGAAAAATGGTACATGAATAAAAGAATCAGCATTTTGAAAGAGAGAGAAAATACATGCTTGAGATTTTTTCTTATGTATATATCCTTCTAAAACATGACAATTGAATGTTAAAAGTTTTTAAAAATGAGATCCAAATTAAAGGCTGTTGCTAAGTTAAGAGTTTATTTAGTACTATGGTATTCTTAGGTAGTTCAGAGAAGTTGGTAACCATTCTTATTTCTTCTTAATAAACTTACAGGTTAAGAAACCAGAACAGATAAAACTCTTACACTTAATAGGTGTGTCATTTGAGCTTGTGTTGTTTCCATGTCAGTTTAGGGGTACAATGCCTGTTACCTTTTCATACTCCTGTTTCTGGGTATTGATTTGAGTATTGATTATTGTTAATTCCATTTGCTGTAAAAAACATACAGAAAATGATAATAGGAATGAGTTAGATTTTGATCCTAATTGTGAAGTCTATATAAATCTTCACTTTACTTTCAAATATGAGAAAGAAACAAAAAAAATTAAGTTGGTTTATACATATGAGGATACTGGACATATCTGTGTAACCATGTCCAAGTCTTTAGAGGTGTTTCTGTGTCTTAGTTTTTGAAAATTAATGAATCTGACACCTAGACAGGTATCCATATCTGGCACCCAAACCCGGGTCTGAGTAACATAGCTGAGCCTTTAGATGATATGGTGTATTAGAGTTGTCACTTACTTGAGTTTTAACTCCCCAGTCCTATGATAATCAATGTTAGAAACTCTTTAATGTATTCTTTTTGCTGGTTTTATACCTTAAGAATATATCAAAGTGGAGGGTTCATTCTTTTATGTTGTTATAGAAATCAGATTAAATTTATTTTGAGATTAGACTGTTTGCTGTGATACTTTAAGATTTGTTATTCAAAATGATCTTTTTTGGCCTAAGGCTACAGCTAGGTATAAAAGCTTTTTTTCTTTTTTTAAAAAAAAACTCTATTATCATATTTCCAAGATTGGCTTTAGGTTGGGCTTGACTTCAGCTTATAGATCAGTTTTAGATTCCATTTGAGCTGCTCTCCAACTAAAGAAGTGGAAACCATTTTCCTTTTTCTAATATTTATTAATGTTATCCTTCTGTTTGTGTTTGAATTTGATTCATGGTTATGTCCTATCATGCAGGAGAAACGGCGTGAGACTTGGTGCCCTGGGAAACTCTCTAGGGAGACTACCTATGAGGTAATAGTTTTATTTACGATCCAGTTAAAGGTCTCGCTGGGTAATCTTGTTTTTGTAAAATGTTGTGCAAAATGTGTAATATACCTGTTATAGGTACCCAGTATCCTACAGGTAGCTTCATGTTGAGACCTTTCATGATCTCAGTTTTTGACACAAATGGAGTGACTTTATTTATGAAAAGAACCTGTAGTTTCAATGATATTGAGATGTCTTAATTGTATATTGATTCTGATAGAAATGAAAACTTGGCGTTATTATAGGATCATGAACTGTGGGAATTGCTAAAATAAGTTGATATGGGCGCCAAAACTTTTGGGTTCGTGTCATTGTATAACCTATGGTGCTCAATCTGCCCACACCTAGGTTTTCCAAATTACTTCTTAGCCTTTATTCTAAACCAAACTGTGACCTAGAGTGGTAAAATTCATACTGATTTTAAATTGTTGTGTCAGCAAATTAAAGCAGCCATACATCAACTTATTGGTGCAATGCACATGCCCAACAAGCAGAATATACTCTACATAGTTTTTAGTTACTGCATAAGTCGCTAGTCTAAGGCTTTTTCTACAATTTGCACATACAATTGCTTTTGGCTTTCCAACATTTATACCAAATTAATCACAAACATATAAAATCTCCCAAATTCATTCCATTTAGTTAATTATGTATACTAACCAAGAAAAAGTAATAAATATTGCAACAATGAATATTACTAGTTTCTCTTTGTAATGCTATATGTTATCTATGTTCTTGGTATGTGTGTGTTTTCAAAATACAACTTAGTGATGCGTTAAGGCTCTTACTCTTGACTGATGCTTACTTTTATGCACTGACTTTGACTGTTCCCTGACATGTAAGAACTCTGCAATCTTTTGCATGAAAAAAATCTCTGTTTATCATTGGATATTAGGAGGTAGCGGTGGTTACCAGCTAAATTTACAGTGTCATGCTTGGGTTTGAGCAAGGGTGCTTTTGTAGACTGGAAAACAAACTTAACATAGCATCTCAGAATAGTTTGGCTCTCTTAGATTTGCGATAATGTTATATGAGGAGTGACATCTAGACCAAGCATGAAATTTAAGGATATAATGTGGTCAATGGTCATGTTGATATGGAACCATGTCCAAATTACATTTGTTTTCACTATTCTATCCTTGCAATTTTCCAATGTGTGATGTAAAAGATAAATCGCTTTAGAGTTGAAGTGAAACATGTACTTTAGTACTGCTTTTTGCATTTTGGCTGTGGTGACTGCTAAGTAACCTGCTCTTTGATGATTTAGCTGAACTCTAAAGATGAAGAGAAGTCTTTGGTGAAACCTGGAAGAGTAGAATGTTTCTTGGGACCGCTGCTACCTTTTGAAGAACTAGATGAAGCTGGCACAGTTGAATCTTGCAAGGAAGAAGAACACGACAAAAATGATTTGCAGGAAGACTTTATATTTCCTAATCCACTCGCTTTATTGCACGTCACCAGCAGGAGGAAATTACCAACCAGAAAGAAGAGCTTGCCAATAGTTGTTACCTTTTACATGTTTTTACACTGTGTTGGTTCTTTGCCATAAGCTTTTGTAGTGATTAGTTTTAGTTCCAATTTTTGCTATTATCTATTTTGCTACAGGAGAACAGTGAACTGGAAGAAATTCAAGCAGAATATGAGGATTTGCTTGTAAAATTTGAAACTGAGGTTTGATTTTCTGTTTACCATCGATTTTTCTATAAAGTTATCATGATGATTTCTTGCTAATTACTATTATCTTTTCCTCTTTCCAGAGAATCATGAGTGAGATACAGCTAGATTACTTGAGAAGAAGGCTTGTTGAGGCTGATCTCTTTCAGGAGGAGAAATTTAAGGAGAGTTTTGCTAAGAACAAGACATGCAAAGCTCATGGATGTGCTAGCGATAAGTTGAGTGAGTCGGAAGCCATTCTTGTAATCAAACAACTTCAAGAAAAGGTTTTCGTCTTTTTGGTTTTTCATTTCTTTTCCTTTCTCTTCTGCACATGTGCAGTTTTGGATTTGCTCCTTGCAAAATTGAACATGGACTTTCTACTTTTTTCTGTTAATTTATTTCTTTCTGCAGATCACAATGTTAGAGATGGAGAAATCATCAAGCCAACAAAATTTGGATTGTGTTATTGAGTTAGCAACTGAGCAGACAGTATCCGCCGTGGAGAAATATGATGAGGTACCAAGTTTCAATGTCCTGTGCTTTGAACTCTATTTGCCTTAAAATACTAATGGTGTTTAGTTATTCATGAACTACTGTACAAGCTTTCCTGCAAAAGAAATTGAAGTGGTTCTATAGTTGCTCTATTCTCACTTTCATTTGATGAAATAATCTATTAGCATTTGACTGCTAGCTTGCCTACCTAACCAATTAGTAGTAATTTGATGGCAAAATCCTCCCCTTCCTTAACTAAGTATTTAATGTGTTTTAACTACTATATACATCAAGTTTATTATTTTCTTTTTTGGATATATAAAATCTATGACCAAATGAAAAAGTACATGTCATTATATGATTCCTCATACTTAATTTGATAGAGATGGCTTATCCATTCTATATTTAGTGATCTTCTTATTCAATGTGGTTCTATAATTTGCACTTTAAATATACACTCAATATATTTAGTCATAATATTTTTAGATTGTAAATTAAGTTAGTTCCATTCTAAGAATCTTTTATTGATTTTATAGAAAGTTGTAATATGTATTTAGTTTGAAGATTATTTTAGCATCAATTTTCAGAGATCAATTGTTTGTTCTAAACTTTGATGAAGATTTTTAAATAAAATATTTTGCTTCCAAGTTTTACTTTTAAGTGTAATAAAACAAAAACGTAGTCATTGAGAAGAATTCAGTTACACCCTTTAAAGTGTTAAGTATACTCTTACCTTCAATTTCTCTTTCCTTTTTTCCCGAAAAAAATAATCTTTCAAATCTTTTGAATAAATTGAATTTTCAAAAATTTGAACTCCTTGATATTTGCTGTTGCTTGGCCAATTCAGCTTCTTCCCTTCACTTGGCAATTAATGTGCATGCACTTCAATTATGAGTTTGCTCACAATGCATATAATTATATCCGTGGAGTGTAGATTCAAATTGCTACATATGGCATGCTGTGCATCACAGTGCCCCTCCTCAACAAAATCTTATTTGAGAATGTTGTTGGATTTTCTTTATTAGCTTTATGCAGAACTCCTGGATGCTCAAAAGGAGGTGAAGTTAGCCAATGAGCAACTCAATTTAATGCCATCAACAAGAGTGAGTAAAGTACCTTTTTCCTTTTCTGTTAAGCAGAGAGGGCTTATATAAGTGAGCGACATGTTTCATCTGGCATAATATCATCTGGTAATGATATTTCTCAACCAGTTTGCTTTTAGATGCTACCATTAATGCTATCACTCTTTCATATGGGCCTCCAGATTCATACTCCATTTCTTTTAGGTGGACAGCTTTGATTCCTTTACAAAACTATTGATTGATATCCAAGAATTGGTGTTGGAAATTGAGAACTCAAGAGACAATGTTCAATTTGTCTCTTCAGATTTTGATGCTGCTTTCAAATATTTGTCTGCTGTCACAGACCTCTTAGCAGTGAGTGTTGCAAACACCTGGAAGCCATGTGCAAACATGGATTTGATGTTGATCTTTTTCAATGTTTTCAGGGAAAAATCTTTTGGTGTTATAAATGATATAATGTAACACAGGATAATGTGCTTATTTTATTCCATGAATCTTTCAGGATCTTAGGACTTTAGCTCTCCAGACTTCGCTTGACATGAAAACAATATTCAGAGATTATAAGAAGTTAAAATCTTACTTGGAGATCAAGGTCGATAGGCTTGAGATTGAGAAGGTGTTCTTCTTTCCTATACACACATCTAGAAGTTACATAACTGTAGGCATTGCTTAAGGTTCTCAGTACTACTGGCTGCCATAGATTACTCTGTCGAACCAGTCTTTGGATCTCCAAAATCAGATAGCAGAATTGAACTCTAATGCTCAGAATTCTGCCATTGCATTATTGGTCAGTTACTATACTATCATAGTTTGCTTTCTTCTCTATCATATGCTCTTTATGATTAAACCAAGTACCATTTCCCAGGAGATCTCCGAACAAAATGAAGCCGAAAAGTCTGAACTTCTTTCTCAAATCCAAGTTCTGCAGAAGGAGATATCTTGCTTATCATCTTCCTCCTTGACTAGGGAAAAAGAAAGCATAAGAAAAGATTTGGTGAAAACAAATGCCAAGTTGAGAGACACAGAATCCAAGTTAAAGAATGCCATCCAGGAAAAGACAAAACTTGAGGTTTTATATGATCCATCTTCTGTTTTGGTTACTTATTGTTTTTGTCTACAAAATGAACATTTCCTTTTGGGCAGGGTGAAAAAGCATGTGCAGAAAGGGAAAACAAACTATTGCGTGGTCAGAAGGCAATTCTTGAGCGCGATATCAGCAAACATGATTCAGTTGTTGGCAAAAAGCGTGATTCAATCATTGACCGGAGCTCCAATTTGTTCGATCCAAAGAGAGGAAGGGGCCTTGCAATAGCTGTTGAGCAGGTAATCCTCTATTAACTATCAAACCACTAAGCATAGGCTGAATAGTGGAGAATTTTTTGCAAAGAATTGTTTCAATCTAAAACCATGCCTCCTTTCGGGTTGCTTTAGTGACACTACATAGTTGAAACACTCCACAACTTGCCATTGGAGACAAGAAAGAACAATAGAGCCAACAACAAGTACCTGTAACCAAAGAAGAAACTACTATATAACCTGAAATTTCAAAGTTTTTATTGCGCCTGATTAACTTCCATTTGTTGTTGTTGTTCATTATTTTGTCTGACTCTTTGTTAAGAATCTGTCTTATCTCTTGATATTTATAATTTTAGACAAGGAGTCATCAATACAAGTATTTCGCTAGCCCAGCAACTTTTGGACCAAAACCATTGGCCTAAAATGCTCACGTCTAGTCATTAATAGCACTCAACCGAAAAGCTTACATATCCAGGATGGACAGACCTTTGATTCGTGTAATTTTAGTTGCAGTGGTGAAGTGATTTTGGACAAAACTCCTAGACCTCCCTTAGAATCTCTATTTTCTTTTCTTTTGTCAGGAGGAGTATAAGAGGCTAGAAGTGCTTGCATTTGAGATGGAAACGACCATTGCTTCTCTGGAGGAGGAATTACAGGTCACACGTGGAGAAAAAGAAGAGGCTATTTTGAAAGCTGAAAGTTTGGCTGCCGAGTTACATGCCTTATCAGAAGAGTTAAACATGACAAATGTGGAACTGGCTGCATTGAAGGAAGAAGTTACATGCCTTGTGAGCTTCTCTTGGTCCTCCAGAAATCATTTTGTTCTGAATTCAGAAAAATTAGCATGGTTTTGTAGATTTCTTATACATGCCTTTTGTACTTCCCAGGAATCAAGTCTGGAGGAATACAAGTCTCAAAATCAGAATTTGAAAGTATCTGTTGATATGATGATTCAGGAAAAGGAAGAGTTGACAATGGTAAAGTTTTGGAATACATGATGTACAAAAACATTTGTTGGTATTTTATTTATTTCTGTATATATCATCAGAATGATTGTTCATGTCTTTTTTAACTGCAGCAACTCACTGATGCCCTTTTGCTAACTGAGGAGGGGAAGGCAATATGGTCTGCAAAAGAAAAGGCTTCAATTGTAGCCATTGAAGAAAAGTCAAGATTGTATAATGCTGAGATTGCCTTGTTACTAAATGAAATGTCAGCGGTAAACTTCAAAACCTTTATGCTAAATAGTTGTGACTAGTTTCTGCCTTTTTGTTTTTTGGGGGGGGGGGGGGGGCCGAAATGACGTTTCATTCCAAATTCTTTTGTTCTAGTTAAGTATGAAAATTTTCTTTGGAGTCTCACAATTGTATAACAAATTTGTTGACTTGTTGGATGGCTTTCAGTTCTTCTGCCACAAGTTATCCTTTTTAGGAAATAGTTTTATCTAATAAGGTGTATTTTTTTTTTGTTTTTATTCGTTACTGGCTCCACTTGTTTGCTATCAGTAATAGAAGTTATGTGAAAATATAGCAAACATAGTTGGGGATTTTAGAAGCTATGGCAACGAATCTTGTCATTTTGTTATTTGGATTCACATGGAGATGGTATTGAAATGACATTAAGAACTTGATTGCAAGCCATATTTCTGTACTTTGCTACTGTACTGCAATTGAGAAGTTGAAATTAGAAGTGCCAACTGTGATCTGAAATCTTTTCTCCATGCATCCTACTGGTGTCTGTTTTTTGATAGTACAGGTAGTGGATTAGGCACTTGCTGATAGTGCCTCATGTTTTTTTCATTTCTTTAGCCAAGAGGACATAAGATATTTTTGTTTTGTTCTCCTTAATGGTGAATTGAAAAACATCCATAAGCAGCAGGGGTGGATGCTATGGCAAGCTCTACCTGATGCTTGTGTGCCTAAATGTGGTTAAAATTCATCTCTTTAGCTGCTTAATGAATGGTCTTTGGTACCTTATGGTGTTGTCGATGGTGCTGGATTGGATACTAATAGCATACACTGCAGGACCCCAGGATACATTCTTGATGCAGCATTTGTTGTATAGTATGAACTTAATGCAGTTTAGAATCTCAGCTATGCTATTTTTTTTGCAAAAGAAAACCACATTTAACAAAGAGGATATCATGGTTATGGGTGGCTGTGTTTCTCAAATACTGCATGTCATTTGATATAGTGTTTGTTCAGTATCATATTCAGCCATTTGAGTTTTCAGCAACTTATTCACAAAGTTGACCTGATTACCTGTAATAAGTAGAACTCAGTTCACATTTAAGGACATAGGATATTGGGGTCTGCATCCTGTACATTTTAATATTTTGTTAAAAAATGTTTAAGGAATGTTCCCTTCTCTTCTTCAACTAGTTTCCCAAAGTCTAAAGCATTACTCAGATATTCAACCAAACCCTGAGTTCAGGATTCAGTGTATTCACCTGTTCAATAAATATGATATTTTGGATTGAGTGGATTCTTCTGAGTATGAATTTAGTCTTTTGTTTGTTTATTTCTATATCCTCCTTGGATCAAACTGCATTTTCAATCTAAATGCTTGTTCAGTTGAAGCATTGGGTAAAACATCCACTTAGAAATCCAGAAAATGTTGCCAATTCTAAGTTGATGTTCCTTGTCTCGATAACAATCTTAAACTGTCAGGTTAAAAAGGAGCTGGACTTTTCTAGTAAGCAATGCAAGTTCATTGAGGACAGATTGACGCTTTCAGAGAAAGATTTAGAGTTGGAGAAGAAATACAGGTTTTTTTTTAATCATTTTTTGTTCGAGTTGTGTTCTATGTTCAAGCCCTTTGGCTCTGCCTATTTTTCTAGGCTCACATGACATCAGTAATATACTAACAAAGTCAAAACATCTTCTAGTGAGTCTTCTTGAGGACATTAAAGCTTTTTAACCTTGGTACAGTGCAGAGAAATCATTGGAGATTGATAAGCTCAGAGAAGATTTACTGGCTTCTGATGATCAAAGTAAAAGGACTCAGGAGGTATTTTTGTGGGTTTTAATGGCAATTGCTTAGCCACAATCATTGTCAATGTTTTTACTGCTTGTGAATCTAATTAGTTTTTCTGCCAGACTCTAAGTTTACAACTGGAAAAGCTTCAAATGGAGTTAGTTAAGCTCAGGAAACAAAAAGAAGACCTGTTAGCTCAGTTGGGCGAGTTTGATGCTAGGTCACTTCCTTCGAAAGAACTTCAGGTTTCCATCTAATTCTTCAGCTCTTAGAAGTGAAAAGCCTTTCAAGATTGAGAAATTAAAAGTGATATTCCAATTGCAGTTAGGATGTACCAGTAGATTTAACAAGGGAATATAATACTAGGAAACACAGGCTTTCTGATGTTTCTTTTATATTTTCATTTAGGGCAAAAAATCTCAACGGCCATTAAGCTATTGTTTCACATCGACTTTTGACCATCAAATAATTTTTCGTCATAAATTGGCCATTAAACTAACTAATCAGCACAAACGTGGCAATTTCGTGGATTTTGGCTCTTAATCTACAAAATAATCAGAACACCTGTGGGTGTTTTGTCCACCACTAACTCGATCCTATTCCCTTGCTCCATTAAGTTCCATCAAAACATCTCCTTTTAATTTTCTTGATAGCAACAGCTACACCCATCCTCTTTCCAGATAAACAGTACTATATGTATTTTCACTAACTCTAGAATTCATCCAATATTATTAACACTTAATGGTGGACGAAAATACTCCTAGGCGTTCTGATTATTTTGTAGATTAAGAGCCAAAATTCACGAAATGGCCACTGGTGTGTTGATTAGTTAGTTTAGTGGTCAATTTGTGATGAAAAATTGTTTGATGGTCAAAAGTTGGTTTGAGTGATAGTTTGATGGCAGCCGAAGTTTTCTGTCCTTTCATTTATTTTCTTAGATGATAATTTGGTTATTTCTTACACATTTATTGAGCACTAAACCCCAGGTGGAGGAATTGAGCGGGAGATTGTCTAGTCTGGAAGCCAAAATAAACAAGGTAAAGTTCATGCAACTGAGATTTTCAAGTATTTAGTTCAGCAGCAATTTCAGGAATTTGTTGAGTGTATTTGAGTTATACTTTTCTCTTTTCTTCTTGGAAGTGTGGATGAACAATTAAACATCATTTATGTGCATTTGGTAAGTCTAGAAGTTGGCTAACTCTTTAAGCTTGAAGTCTTACTATTTTCTGGGACAATTGAAAAAAAATAAATTGCAAGATGGGCAAGTGATAATATGGATGAGTAAAGTTTAGAGAAACTGTCTGCTAAAACTGTTCTTTCTAACTGCTCATGTGGTTGAATTTATTCCCCCATTTGTTGAGAGAACTTGCCAACGGAAATGGTGCATGCAACTGCTGCATATTGAATGCCAAGAATGAAATGGAAAGTCCAAAGACTTGTTTTTCAATTATAATAGAGAGTTTAAATTACTTTATCAGTTTAAGATTACCAGTTTCTTACCATTCCTTCGGGCTCATGGTTGTTATTGATTGGCATGAAAAGTCCGGACAAGTGCTTCTTCTGCCCTTATTCCTATCAAATTGCTGTAGATTTGAGCCACTAACTTAAATACTATATGTGACTGAAGTTCTTAGGGGTCAAAAAACCCAGATCCACATTTTAGGAGCAAGATATACCTATATCTTTGTTAAATGACTGAAATTCTTTTGTTGCAGCCTGACTGTAGGGAAATCATTTAATGTCGTAAACATACTAAATTTAATGATTCTGACATTCACCAAAAACCAGTGATGTGGTTTAATGGTAGGAAAATCATTTAATCTCACAAATATACTCATTCTAATCATTTAGACATTCCACAATCCAGTGGCAATTTCATCATTTCATGAGAACATGGAATAAATGTGACACATTGGGATCCAGTGTACGATAGATGCCAATGAGTTATGACAAAAACTAGGAAGCCAACAATATTTAGAAGGAAGCCAAGAAAATTTACCTAGCATGAGACTTTCTGGAAAGAACTGATTGAACTTGTATAGTATTCCTGTTTGACATAAATCCTGAGCTTGGTCATCCAATTGGAGATGATAGGTCCACAACTGCCACATATACTATTTAGTTTTCTTATCCAAGCAAAGATATATGCAGCAGATTATGTTGATAATGGAAACTCTACATCAATTATCATATTAAGGTTTCTCATGTGTGCTGTAAGTTTCTTAATGAGCTTACAAAGGGCTTTGTTGCCTGTGTTATGACGGCATGTAATGACTTTAGCTTTAATTAGATGAATTAAAAGATTTTGACTAGATTTTTGCAGGGAAAAAAATGGTTTACAGCCTAAACATGAACTTTCCTGGCTTTTTGTTAGAACTGTCACATGGATCCTAGGTAGGTTTGGCTGGGGTTATGATTGGGTGATGAGGATGCTTTGGTGAATGCATTTATACCTCTTTAATTGATGGGTCAAAATGGGTGCAGGTAGCCAAATTACCAATTTTAATCACTTAAATATTTTACTTGCCTTTCTCCCACATTTGCTCTGTTTATATACAGATGATTATAATTTTTTTGGATTGCGAAGCAGCTTATGTGTGAAGGTAGCATTTCCTAATTACTGATCTACTTTTGAAGTAAACAGAGAAACGTTAGGTGAATAAACTATCATTTGACAGGTAGTGTAATATATCAACTAAGAGTGTCTAATAAATAGTTTTGAGTTTTGGTTCTATTAAGCTTCTGCTCATCTGATCGGATTTCTTGTGAACCATTTATTCAACTAGATTTGACTGCTCATTACTATTTTGTTGCGCTTAAATAGGATGAAGTCATTAACAAGAAGGAAAAAGCAAAGCTCAGGATGAGACTTCGGTATACACAACTTAAACTGGATGTGTGTCGAACTAGACACAAGGAGGCCTTGGATAAGTTGGATCTTATGAACAAGAAGTACGAAGCAGCATCAACAAAATTGAAGAATCAATTAGCTTCTTACGGGATTGAAGTCCTGAACCTGAAGAAACAGCTTGCTGCTGTGAAGGAAGACTGAATGATTCAGCTGTTCTGTTCTGTAGGATGTTTGAGATTGCTAAAACATTGCTAGAAGTTGACAGTTTGAATCAGATTAGCTTTTTGTGTAGTGTGTAGGAAAATATTTTGATTTATCAGATCAGGATCATAAGTTGTGCATCTTTCACAACCTTAGAACTTCCTGCCCATGTGTTAAGAGTATTGGTTAAAATATCATCACCTTCTGTTATGAACTTCTACCTTTTTGATTTGGTCTCCCCTTCATCATTTGGCTGGGCCCTTCTTTCATCTGCTTGACAGTCGTGAGTACTGATAGAAGTAAAACTTATTGTTCTACAGCAGATTATGATCTGATCAAAGACATGTGCACGATCTTACGTGTGAGATTACTTAAATCTTTAAGTTAGTGACATGGGCATGACACAGATTATCAACCGAGGCAGATTCTTATGCGTTACTAAATCGTCCGCCATTGGAAACATCACTTCCTGTCCGACTTGCATGTGTTAAGTATGCTAACAGCACTCATTTTGACCCAAGATCAAACTCTCCATGAGATTCGTAGTTGCATTACTCGTAGCTTTCTTGTTCGTAGGTATCATATGATGTAAGATATTAGTATTGATACAAATATCAAGATTCTATCCATTTGAAAAAAATATAACTTAATCCATTCAACAGTAGTTTGTATTGATATAAGAGTTAATCTTGTATACACTATCAATGCATATACTAGTGGTGATAGATACATGACACATAAAAATTAAAATTAAAATTCAATTTGGAATTAGGTGACATGCATTCATACCTATTAATAAGATAATAAAAGATTAAAAAAATTTGGTAACTCTCAATATGTAATGGTACATCCTAAGAAATATAAAGGTGAGAATGGAGTTAGGAACAGTAGATTTCGTCTCCTATTGACACCTTCCTTGGGTGGGCATTTGTGGAATTGCACAGCAACATTTGGTCATGGTAAGCTGGTGATGGACGATTGCATGACTGCAATTTACTGACTGATAAGTTTGTTTTTGACCATAGTATCCCTGGTTTTCATTTCTACCCATCAATGAAAAATGGTCATACCATAAGAAGCATTGGCTTCTTCGTCATTTCATCACAAAATGACCATTCTATCTGTGTATATCTACGATTAAAAAATATACATACATTCATGGTGCGGTGCGGTGCGGTGGTGCTCCAGCTTTTGTTGATCATCGCTTGGATTCCTACATGCTATAAAAGTAAGCGGTGGTGCTGTGTTGTCAGGCTGGTTCAGTTCCTCTTGATCATGGCTCGAATCCCACATTCTACATTCCATTCCACCGATAATGCTGCTATAAAAGAAAAGCTTCAATAAGACCCAAAGTGAGAAAGAAGACAACATTTTCATAAACAATGTTTGGGCAACCTTGCGCGAAGCGCGAGACACACATCAACCAGTTATTAGTAAGGTTCTCATGAACCAATGCGCCTTTACTCTGGAATCTCCCCCTTTGTTTCTGTTCTTTTTCTTTGACTTTAGTTTTGAATTTTATAGAGTCAAAGTAACAATCTTTAGGAGCAGGGAGGATTCAATTCTCAAACTTGCACAAAAAACTTTTTCTACAAGTATCAAATTTGTCTTTATGTTTTTAAAAGTACACGTTGTACAGGAAATTTTCAAGTGTTTAGCACACTTTCATACATTTTATTTAAGCATGTATGGGAATATGCGTATGTTTTATTCTAGCATGTAGGCAAATGACAATCCTCAATAATAGCTAATTGAAGGTTAGTATTGGTCTTGGTGGGAGCAACTTTTTGGAGGAATTGGGTCTGTTTTACAGCTGTTAACAGCCCTTATTGGCATATTTGTAGTTAGAAGCCTCGTTAAAAATGAAGTTTTAATGGAAAAGAAAAATTTTTCTGAAGAATATTAGTTTCTTGTGTTTGGGTTTTATGAAAATGAGCAAACAATAAATGAACTAAAAGAAAAAACAACTGTAATATTTAATTTTATCTTTTTATATTTTCATGCTTTAATTAAAATTTGGCGCCTCGTATCTGCACAATTAAATGACTCCAATAGTCACTAAAACCAATGTTCATATCTAGTCCCTCAACTTTTTAAATTGTCTATTAAGTCCTTAAACTTCTGATTTTGGTTTTAAATTGTCCCAATGGCCAATTAGAAATAGGATAAGTTTCATTTTGCTTCTCTTAAAGTGTCATTCAATGTCAGTTTGCCTCCTCCCAAATTTAAAAGTTAGGGCGATTTACGCACTACGGTGGTTTTGGATAAATATGAAATTCTTGACTAGTTTAAACAAAAATAAATAATAATAATAAAGCATTGTTTAGCAAATTTTCTCTGAGAGTACATTTTGTGCAAATTTACAACTACTAAGAATTGTATCCTTGTATTATGGGTTAATAGAACAAGTTGGATTCAAATAACAAATTTAGTATACAGGAGTAGCTATGTAAAATATATGTACTTAAAAGTGAGCAAACATAAACTAAATATGGGAACAATAATTCATATCTATGTTTTTGTGATTTTTAATTGTCATGATTTATCATTTTTTAAATAATGTTGACTATAAAAAATTATTGAATTAACAGAAGCAAAAAATATATATTGTTTTATTTATCTATCTTATTACTCTTGTTGGATATAATCTTTGTTTTGTTTCCTTTGGATTACACTTTAAATCGATGAATAACAATAGTAATGACAAAATAAATAATACATAAAATTAGTAAATTTTGTAAACATAAATCCATACCAAACTTTTCATTTGTCAAAGAATGCTTTAATCATTTTTTAGTTTATGTATTTTGTTAGAAGTGTAGTGTTGTCACTTTTAGGTTAGTCAAATTAATCAATGATTAAGTATTTAAATAAAACTATTAAAAAGGGCTAATAAGCATCATTTTTTAACTTAGAAGGTGAAAATAAACTTAAATCAAATCTTTGGTGGAAGTGTAAAAGTAGCATCCTTTAGTTGGAATGCAGAGACTACATAGGGCTAAATATATAAGTTTAAAAACCTAATATTTACTTTTAAAAGTTGAGGGACTAAAGATAAATGTAGGTGCAAGTTGAGAGAGCAAAGAGAAAGGTAGGCAAAAGTTATATATCTTATCTTACTATAAGATAAACAAAAGGGCATAGTTACTGTAGCAGTTCCTTTTGATGACACGTGGTACTTTGTGTGAATTTTGAGCTTTCTTTTTTGCTTTCTTTATGGACTTGGCATTGCTTTAAATTTGCTCAATGACCCAAATTAGACTGCATTTACCATTTCTTTATAAGGTTGAATTATTTTTAGTAGACTTTTCAATCTCTAAATTTAGAACAGATATAATTCAATTAGAATTTATATTTATTTCTATTTACATTAACATTTCAACTTATATTTGACAAATTAACTTAAGATTTAATTATTTCTATTCGAGTTTTCAACCTTATCATTTAAATTTATATTTGTCAAAATAAGTTATCATTTAAAGTTAATGTAAGGTAAAAGATTATTTAAAATTTATTCTATGCTATAATAAAGAACAAGATTATTATTTCTGCTCAATGCAATGTACATTTCTCTGTGTCAATTTTAATTTGATTTGTCATGTTCAAATATTTAGTAACATTTGACTTTATGTTTATTCATATTTTTATTGTCTAAATTTTGAGCTTTCCCTTTTGCTTTCTCTATGGACTTGCATTGCTTTAAATGTGCTCAATGACCCAAATTCTATTGCATTTACCATTTCTTTATAAGGTTGAATTATTTTGAGTAGACTTTTCAATCTCTATATTTTGAACATATATAATTCAATTAGAATTTATATTTATTACTATTTACATTAACATTTCAACTTATATTTGACAAATTAACTTAAGATTTAATTATTTCTATTCGAGTTTTCAACCTTATCATTTAAAATTATATTTGTCAAAATAAGTTATCATTTAAAGTTAATGTAAAGCAAAAGATTAGTTAAAATTTATTGTATCCTATTATAAAGAACAAGATTATTATTTTTGCTTAATGCAATGTACATTTTTCTGTGTCAATTTTATTTTGATTTGTTCATGTTTAAATATTTAGTAACATTTGACTTTATGTTTATTCATGTTTTTATTGTCATTTAAAGTTATATAGTTGAACTAACATCGCCACTTAATATATTCCAAGGAAAGAGACTCCTGTGCTTTTGTTAAGAATGCAACTCCAAAAGAGAAAGCAATCAAAGGAACAGCTTTTACCATTGTCACAAGCTATGAAGTTGAACAAGTCCCAACAACAAGTCCCAACAATTTAAGCCTGCAGACTTAAATGAACCTTCACAATGATTATGCATAAATTAGTTTCCAACAATATAATGCTTATGCGCTTCATAACTGAACTACTTATGTTTTAATTTAATTATCTTGTATCTATTTATTGTTTGTGTTAATGTACTTCGACTTAGTTGCTTTGACTTGCTACGCTACCTACGTATGTTTTAATTCTGTTATCTTGTATTTGCCTATCCTTTATGTTAATGTACTTCAATTTAATCTCTTTTGCCTTGAAAAGCAAATTTACTGATAAGCTATAAATCCAATTCATATATAGATGTCCCTGTGTCAAACACAAAAAACTTCTGCAAAAATGCTAACCATTATTAATCCTACCGTTTTTCAATTTCTCTGTGTATATTTGCTGATCAAATTATACAAATAATTTTAAAACAAAAAAGTAAATAAGTATATTATTAATTTGTACATTGAATTAAATTTGTTAAATGAAAAATGTAGACAATTATAAATCCAGTGACAATGACAAAAAAATGTATATTTGAAAGCTATCATTAAAAGAGGAAAAAAAAAGCATCTTAATGAAATGTAATAAAGACATATATATTTTTCTCATCAAATTTGCATGCTATACTTGGTGGTAATTTCAGTTAGCATTAATGACTCATATTTTAACTAAATATTAATGTATTAGTGACTCAAAAGAAAATTGACAAAAAAATGACAAAGTTCATTTGTTCAAATTTAAACACTGATAATCCAATTTCTCTCCATTTCAGTAATATACATACTTTACGTGTACTTTCACACATGACACTCTACTGACAAACATTCCATCAAATTTTGCTAACCTTAAACGCCTCAAGGCGGGTACACACAGCCAACCCTTACTAGTATGTCTGTATGTATATATGTATATATATATATATATATATATATATATATATATATATTCCTATTTAGTATTTTAGAAGGAAAGATATGTCCTGCCAAATGTCATGCCTCGTGTCCGTAACATAATAACATCTTGCCTCATGATACAACCATATAGAAACACAAGGCTGCTAATTATTAAAACAGCTGACATCATTATTTCATAACAAATCAATATCATTTATAATATAAAAACAAACCACGAATAATAATTATAACCATTAACAATTCCAAGGATTCATCTAGATTCAAATACAATTACACCATACTCTTATACAAACTAAAACTGTCTTGAGAGCCAAAACAAAAGATTGAAAATATATACAATAATTGAAAACTCATCCAGATTGCTCCACAACAACTACCAATCCCAAGCGTGATAAAAATTTCGAGAAAAACTCATCACCAAGAGTAGAATGCTAATAATGGAGTGAGCAAAAACTTTGTTTAGTAAGTAGCGTATATACTTTTTTACCAGCCAAAATATACTAAAGTATCATAAAACATTAATCAAAATCATAGCACAGTTACATTTCAAATATGCAGTCACATAAGAATATCACATAGTCAAATTCACAATTCAAACATTAGGTCACTTCTTTTTGCTTCAATCGACCTTGGATATCTGGTCGCAACTGTTTATCCCATGAGATAGGTCACATAATTGTACATATATTCATAACTATTCATCCAGCGAGGTCGATCATATAGCACATATAAAGGTTTGGAAATTTTCCCATCAATGTTCACGGGCAATCAAGAACTAATCACATTCAAGACATTTCAAATTAATCACATTTTATTTCGCATAGAAAATAGAAACATAATCATACTCATGACGAGGTTTATAAACTCAAAATAACATATTCAAAAGCATTACATTCATTTACAAAACATAAGGAGTACATAAACCACTTACCTCAAATATCAAGAGCTAACTGCTAGCTCAACTGTAAAGTATCCCAATAGAAATTATTTATTTCACCTGACATTAAAACATGATAATGTATCACAATTATGCCCCCAAACATTAACCATAAACAATAACTATAAGTAAATGTCATTTTCTATGAGTGTAGTTTCAAATGCAACAAATGGTTATTAATAAGAGAATGACACTAGAAGTGAGACAGAAAATCTATTGCTGGACACACCAAAGATGTGTTCTTAACATCCAAGACACCATAAATAAGCAACTAATTAGTTCAATTACAAAGATTCAACCCAAAGTTTAAAGAATCTCTAAAACTTTCAAAGTTTAGCTTTCCTTAATTGTCACATTCAACAAATCAAATGAATTCATAAGATACTAGAGTGGAAAAAGTATGTAAAATATCTTACTTGAATAAAGAATAATCACGTGATTACCTTGTTTCATGTGTTTAGATGTGAGAACCCGAAAATTTATTCATATATTTCGCATTTTATCAAAAATAATGCATATACTATATCATTGATTGATTTATGTGTTTAATTGTCTCCTTATAGTTTAAGTGCATAGGGATACTTTAGATTATTGTATGAATAATTTTATAGAAATTATACCATTTAGAACAAATTAATGGGGCAATAGTGTGACTACTAAAATTATTTTGGCCACAATGGAATAATGTTTGGGAACAAGAATACACAAATGACAAATGTCTAGTTCTTTTTGCCAAATGTCGAAAACTTTGTTAAATGACTAAATGGCCATGGAATGCTTCAAAAATGACCATGCAACCAACTCCATTCCATTTGTCTTGACCAAGGGGAACAAAAGAAAGAGAAGGGGAAAACCAAACCATTTTCTTCTACATCCCAAAATCCACACAAGAGAGAGTGAGAGTATTTCTAGTTCCTTTTTGCTTCCAGCTGAAGCCGAGAGAGTGTGAGGTAGAGAGAGAGGGATATCTTCATCCCATTCCCACGCACAAAAGAGAGTTGAGTGAGAGGGGGAAGCTGCAACCCCTTGGTGTCTATACCAGCCGAATTGGGGAAAGAAAGAAGAGGAGCTTGGTGCAATTTTCTTGAGGAGCCAGGAAGTAGGCTGTCCGTATTTTTCCAGCTTAGATTTTTGTAGAAAGGGAGGTAAAACTTGTAAAAAACCCCTCAACTTCCAATACTCTTAATTATGTATGTTGCATGTTGATTTTTAGATAAGAATGGTGAGTCTTGCTGAAGAAAACCTGTTTAATAACCGCTCATTTGTTGGAAAACTGTGTTATAGCCGAGGGAATGAGAGCTGGACTTGCAGCTTGTTATCTGAAAATTCTCTTTGGAGAATTATGCTAGGAATGCATGAAATATGTTCATCTCTGGTTCTATAGGATATTTATCTGTGAAACTAGTAAAAACATTGGTAATCTTGGTTGAAATTGTCAAAGAAAGCTGCTAAAACCTGTTGGGATGGCCGAGAGAGAGAAAGAGAGAATTTTCTAGTTTTCCACTCCAAATCTTGGCTTCAAATTTCACACTGTGGTTCAATATACTTCATAACACAATAATCATCGTATGCATGTTGAGTTGGAGTGAAAAATAAAGAATTTTGTTGGGGGAAAAGTTCGTTTTTTCAAACTGCCAATTGCTAGAATTTTTCCACCGAGAGAAAGAAATGGTGAAAATTTCCAGTTTTCCATGAATTTTGGCTGTAAAACTTCATTGTTGTTATTGTTCACACCTTATAATACATCAATATTGAGATGCATGTGAATTTTATGGTGTAAATTTGATTGTTTATGGCTGGAATTTTGATTGGAATCTGCATGACTATTTTACTATTTTCCAGCTTAGCCGATGGAAATTTCTTGGAGTTTGAATGAATATTTTGGTATAAAATTGGCTGGAAAATGCTTGATTCGTACTTATTTGTGTGTTTTGAGTTTGTTGATGTGTGATTTGTGGCTAGAAATAAAATTTAAAATGGTTAAAATTGAAGGGGAAGGTTTCTGTAGCTTATTTGAGTGGATCTTTAACTATTACCTAGTTATTTGGCTTTATATGAATTGCACACACACCTTAATGTAATAATCTAGTTATGCATGTGGTTTTTGACCAATAAAAGATGGAATTATGGGAAAAGAAAGTGCATTAAAATTAGCTACTTTTGAACTTGAATGATTAGAAAAGGGGAATGGGAGTTAAATTGATCCCTCACATCTAAATAGAACCAATTCAAGAAAATTAAATGTTAAGATTTTAGGTATCTAAAACTAGAGATGTATGAATTAGTTAGACCCTTTTGAGCCAATTGGAATGATTGAGGATTTCAAACTAATTTCTAAACTTTCTCCGGAAATTTTGACCAAACTTTGAATTAAGAACAACCTATTAGATATAATAGTAAAATACAGGTCGGATTTTAGGAGATTTGCACAATGGAAATAGTGAACTTTGGACCAAAAACATGAAGTATGTCTTGCTAAATCTGTTTTGAACAATCCTAACTTAGATTCTATCTTTTAACTTTGAATTTCTAAGGTAGGAACGAATCAAAACTGATCAAAACTTCTCTAAGTTACCTTATCAAAGTTTTACCTATAAAACTCATCCAAAAATCTAGGGTAAAATCAAGCAACTTCATAAGATCCCTAAACTATCAAATCCTAGAGAACTTACTTAATTTACACCTCGATTCTAAATGATCCTTAGAACCTAAATCCCAACTTTTATTGACATATAATTACCTTAAAACTCCTTCTAAATATATATACATTTAAACATCTTGGATTATATATATACACTTTAGTCAAAATAATCATGTGAGCCCTAACTTCACCATTTGGGAAAATTAATAAGTTTATAAATATCTCAGGAGTCGAGGGAGATTCAGCGGAGGCCAAATACTGAGGTGTGAACTCAAAATACTTTAGAAGAGTGTTTCCGGATTTGTGTGTCTAAATTGCTTATATTTTACTTAAGTAAAGTTATGTGATAAATGTGCTTATTATAGAATATTGCTAGCGATTCATTGTAAAGTGTATCTCAATTGTCCCTCGCCTTCTAAGTCAGCGGTGTACTTTATCATACTCGCCTTAGTTGAGTTTGAAGGTTGATAATTGACCAAATGTTATTGTAAGTGTGCATGAATGTAAGCCGTATGTGTATTTTACCACATTGGCTGAACTGGGCCCCAAAACTCTCTGTTCAACGGACTATTCGAGTCAGCAAAGGGTTTGGTTGAATAGGACGGTACTTTTGGGTAAGTGTTTCGGTATACTCGAGTATTACCCTGAAGTTTGGAGATTATTGAACTGATTAATGAATATAGGGAATTGTTTATTGTTTTGGAGGATATAAGGGGGTGATTGTTGCGAAGTGTGCAATGATATTGAAATGACTCTTAGAAGGAGCTTGTATCCTTTCATATTGAATGAGTTATTATATTGTGAAATGTACAGTGTTAAGTGGCTCCTAATGAGCACCGTATCCTTTGGAAAGTAATGATACAATGAAGTATTCTTTACTTGCTTAATTTTACTGGTTTAAGTGTTTATTGAATGTTGCTTGTTCGGAAAACCTCACTGGGCTTTATTCAACCTCTTAGTTTTGTTTTCCTTATAGGAGTTGAAATTGGAAGAAACGTCGAGTAAAGTTAGAGTGTTTTGGGAGGTCCAATGTTATATATTGATGTTTAGACTTGCATTTTGTATCTCTTAATGGACAGATTTATGTTTTACACTAGTTGGTGATGTACTTAAGAATAAATGTTCAGATGTTTAAGGGAAATGTTATCTCTGAAGTTAATGTGAGTGAGTGAGTCCTGACGAGAGTCAGGCAAGTAGTCCGCTAAGCCCTAGGGTCCGATCGGGTCATCACATTAGATCTTTTTTTTTTTTTTTAAATTGCATAATAATTTGATAAAAGTGGATTATTTCATTCTCCATCATCAACATATTATTTAGGTTTTAAAAAGTTGTTGAAGCAAAAATGATTCAACAGTGTCTTCACAAATTTTTTATATAAACATTCTTTGCACCCTCTGCATAAGTGCATAGATGGCCTAGTGATAAGAGTTTTGGCTATTTTTCAAAAGGTTATGGGGTTGAGGCGGTGAATTTCTGTAAATAATGTTAATATGATAAAAAATCGAAGAAGTAGTGTTGTCCCGGGATTTGTGCTAATATAAGGGTCGCTGCATTTCAAAAAGGCGGTGACCAAAATTTTTTTTTCTTTTTCTGTTTCCGGTCCACAAGGAATGACTGAATTTTTTTTTAAAAGATGCTTCATCGCACATTGTAGTGCATGTAGCGAAGCTTTGTTTTTTAATCGCCGCATCCACTTGGTTGCAGTGATGACCTTTTTTTTAAAATTTTTAATTAAACCCTAAACTTTAATTATCAACCATAAATCCTAAACCCTAATTTATAAACCTTAAACCCTAATTTATAAACCCTAAACCCTAATTTATCAGCGCTAAACCCAAAAATTATCTTAGAATATATTATGTTTTAAAGCAAAAATTACATTAAAAAATGCTATTTTGTTTTCGCCATTAATCGGTGATCAACTATCGATGAATGGGTAAAAGTGAGGTTTAGATTCCAAATTCAAATAAAAACATTAATTTAAATTTATGACACTGCATTCTAATTATGAAAGTTTTTTGCTTTTACGAATAATTTAAGGTACCATAAATAATGTAGCATCAGCCGTAAATGTCTAATATAGCAAAGTAAAAAGTATTGTTATTGTTTAAAGCTACAAATCACCCATGAAAGCTACTAATCTGAATTACCCATCAACGAGCTTTGCCCCTATTGTGCAGGGTAATAGAGCAACTGTATCTCCAATACACTCTCCGGTGTAACAGATCTTGCTGCAACTGTAGTCGTTTGGACCTCCTAAGTAGTGCTTCAGGTATTTGTTTGTTGTCATCATCATCGAAGGAGTCCACCATAGGAGTTTGACCGTATCTCGAACAGGAAAGATCTGTAGATGTAGTGGAAGGACCTTGATGAGGAACAATGTCTGCGTCTGTTTGCAAAACTGGTGAAAAACCCATCGAGGACCCTAATTACCAATTACTATTTACTTTTATTATTTACCATTTGTCCTTTTTTTATATTCATTGACAAACTATTTATTATTAACTTTTTACTATTCACTATCACTATTTCCTTGTACTATTCACTATCTACCTACGTTTACTGTATACTATTACTATATTCTTTTATTATTACTATTTATTTTTACTATTACTATTTACTATTACTATTTTTTACTATTTACTAAATAGCACTTGTACTATCGTTTTATGGTGGTACTATTTCTGGTATGACATTCAATCAATCCTAAATAGGAAGATATTAAATATGATTAATAGTAACTACTTGTACTAAATAGTAATAATAAGATGTAAATACTTGTAAATCCTAAGTAGGAAGGTGTAAATACGTGTACTAAATAGTACTTGTACTGAATAGGGAGATGTAATACAATTAATACTAATAACACTATTAATTAATAAACTATTACTAATTAAAATAATTCAAATACTAATCAAATGTAATAAATTAACGCTAATTAAATATAATAAACTACTGATGTAATAGTAATCATTTAAATCAAATATAATCAACTAACAAACTAATACTAATTAAATATAATAAACCAAATCATATTCAAATGACACATGAGGTTTGTCTGCAATACCTGTTGGTTCGCTGGAGATTTTGGCCGACCACCACCAATTTTAGATCTCAGAAATCTACTTGTTTTTTTATGCTCGACAAAGGAAACCAACGTACACCAATGAGCGACAATATACGTGAACTAACTGGTTGCACAATGGTGGAAACACAATCTGGGCAAGAGTTCTTCGAGATTTTCTTTATAATGGAAGGAAGAAATTAGGGAGACGATGAGTGGAAGGATACAAATGGGGTTGTGCGAGTCAAATTGACAAATTCAATGATAAATTTATAACCAAACGCATGCTGCATTGATTGTATTGACATGATCCAGCCGTTCATCTAGAATTAATCAACGGCTTAAAAAAAATAAAACTTTTAGTGGAGTGTATGTACCATTGATCATAATTGATCAATGGCCCATAGACTTTCGCCGCATCTGTTAATGGATGCGGCTATATCAGATGTTGCATGCGGTGTCTGGATTTTTTTTTAAAAAAAAATACTTCGCAATGTTGACCAACTATTGATCAATGGTGCTGGAACTACACTGCATCTAAAAGTGGATTCACCTAAACAATCACTGCAATGCGGCGTCTTCAATTTTTTTAGAAGAAGATTCGCACCGTTGATCACAAGTTGATCAACAATGCACAAGTTTAGCCACATTCAGTTTTGGATGTGGCTAAGCTAGTCTCTGCTTTTTAAAAAAATTATTATTTGTTTAAATTGCTATGCGACTTAAAAAAGACCTGAAATAAATTCAATTTCCCTCAATGCCACTTTTCTCATTTGCGGCGACCCTTACTGTAGCACTAATTTGTTCAAAACACAAAATTTGATATGATTTCTTATTTCGGCATTATTTACAGAAATTTGTTGGGTTGAGGCCCCATGGGAGACATTTTGCCCCATAATTTTATAAAGTACGACTTGTTATGCTTATGTCAGCTGCCATGGCATTAACTGGCTCCCACTTAGTTGGCTATTAAAATGATATGTGATAATGAGATCGAATTGATATGGCACTAGTAGGTCCTGCACTGAGTGATTGGGTAGTTGGAAAATTAGTCATTTAATAAAATATCTATTGTATTTATATTAAAGTGAATAGTACTCAATTTCCCATTTGTGAATTATGTTTTGAATTTCCAAACTCATGTTTTTGTATATATCCCAAAATTTCCCAACTTTTTAAGTAGCGTGAAGATGAATAGAGGCAGTCTTAGATATTAAGTGGACAGTTGGTATACAAAAATTTTAAGTAAATATCAAAATTTTAAGTAGATACTAGGTATACTAAAGATTATGGAATCAAAATTTACCTTTGTCGTTACAAATGTTGTCTTCGTACATCATGAATTGGGGAAAATGTTATATTCCCTCATCCCAATTATTTTGTCATGTTTTGAGAATCTAACTTTTAAAAAATAGTGGTTTGATTGTGATGTTTATATTTCTCTTTCCAATCTTACTTGTACAAATTAACAATTTGAATTTGAATAATAAGATGCATATGATTAAAGGGGAGGACTATATTGGGATGAGAGACTGAAAAGTGCTTTGATTCTCAATATGACAAACATTTTGGAACATCTCAAAATGAAAATTATGACACTTTCAATGGAATGGAGGGAATACCTTGCTAAAAATTCTTTACCTTTGTAAGTTTTTATGAGAGCATATATATTGGCTTTTAAGTCATCAATTGTGGAAGGCAAAAACTTGTGTAGACTCAGTCTATGATCCTACCTATGGACTAGGTTATACACAATTTACTACGTTATTACATTTTTTTTTATAAAAGTAGAAATCGCTCGCTAACTGTTCTTCTAACTCACCAGCTACCAGCTCACACATGGCTGCCCTAACCGAACCCTCATTCCACCATTGCCAGCACTTCATTGGGATTGACTCCCGACCAATTCTCATATTCTTCTACAATTAACATTCTTCCATTATTCTACTAGATGAAATCCTAACAGCACTTTAACCCTACCTCTCCTCCCTTCAACCACCACCATTGTCCCGCACCTTTCTTTTATTCTCCATCACCACCATCGTTTTGTTCTTATGGAACTAATGATCAACTGGATCTCTACAATAGTCACCACCGCCTTCATTCTCCTCCATGTCTTCCTCCCTATTTTCTTGTTTTTTTTCCCCTTTTCTCTTACAAAACCCAAATCTGGGGTTTAAATTTTTTGTGAAGGTACTGAAGTTTTGCAAACCGAAATGTATTTCCGAATTTATAGAAGAAATGTAGCTAGAAATTAAAAGAAAAATTAAGGTTTGAAGTGATGCTTGGATTTCTTTTCCATTCTCTTTGGATTATATATCTTACCAGAAGGGTGAAATCAAATTTGGGGAGGAAAGCCAAAGAAACCTTAATTTGGAAAAATCATGTGGCTATTCAGATCTTGATTCATACTTCTACGAGTTTCTACTCATCCCTGTACTAATCGAATGAATTAAGTTGTAGACATGAAAGCATAAGAACTTAGCAGGATTCATTTCTTTCTTTGCCAGATTCGAAGGGGGAGGACCCATTGAGTTCTTAAGAATCATACTTTCTTGTCATCTAAATGACAGATTTCCCTTTTTGCTATTTCAAAAAAATTCATTTCTTGTTGCTGATGATGTTTTTAAAAAATGAACTTCATTAAGTGATTCAAAACACTCACCCCTTGATAGTATCTATCGTACTTTCATTTCAAAGTTAGAAGAAAGAAGGAATCATTCAATTTCTTGGATGATAGAATATATATTTTTGTAGATTAGATATTGTGCAAATACTTTCTATACTAATAGAACTTTATTCTATTTATTTTAATATCTCAACCGATTTGAAAATGTTTATAAAAATTTATATTTAATCAATAAAACCCCTTTTGTTTTTTTATTTGTCCCCCACTCCTTATATTTGTATTATTTTATTCCATAAGAAATTGAAAAATGCTCTGATACATCTAGAAAAATTGAAAGTAAGACTAGAAATCTTTGAAAACAGGATCAAGAATCGTTACTCTTTTGATACAAAAAGGGTTTAGAAAAACCCCTTCTTGTGTCAAAAACTAGGAAGATGAATAATCTCTTTTAGAAGAGATTGTTTGTTTCCAATAAATCCCTTCTATTACTTGATTACTTCTATCAAGTATCTAATCAAATTGGATTTTATTTAGCATCTAAAACTATTGATCCACCTTATAATAATTGAAATCAGGCAATAGTAACACAGCCCCATCGCTCCAATTTGGCTAAAAAAAATAAAGAAAAAGGGTGAAAGTCAAATAGGATTCTTCAAAATCTACATACTATGACTAGAAATGCGGTAGAAGAAATTCCCAACATCTTGTAGAAAAACTATAAACAAGCAACCACAGGCCTAGAAATTCATTTTGGCCAATTGAACCTTCTTGAACTGTTTCTTTTTAAGAACCAAAATGATTTGGGCCAAAATAACAAATGCCAAGAAGAACAAAAGGCCTTGGACATGTAATAGATCTTGAAGTACTATTTTTGCATCTCCATGTCCAAATCCGCCCACATTGGGGTTACTCATTAATAGTTGATCCAATTTGATGTATTCACCCTCTGAAATAGAAGAAGTAGGTGGTGTTGATTCTGGCTATGGTAATGGGGTTGAAGTGTAGAGAAAAGTCAGAAAGGGACAGTGATGGTGAAGAAAAAAACGGGAGTTGTATTAAAAATTTATCATGATGACATGATAATTTATAGATGCCCACCTGCTTTAGACCAGCTCTACACAAGTTTTTGCCATTGTGAATAACGTTATAGCTTGCTAATCGAGACAAAATTAAATATTTAATTAAATCATACCTACAAGCAGATGAAGCAGTCAATTAAACTAATTAGATACTACATAACATATGTTAACATCCACGCCAAACCCAAGTTGGTTGATCACAAACCAACTTGGAAAAACCTTGGAAGCTTCTTGGATTTCTAGGATATATAAATAGCTCATGAACTAGCGCAATATGTCATCTTAATTTCAAATGAAGTTTTATGGGATTTCTCACCCCCTTTTGTATTATCTGCTCTTTATGCAGATATTTCAATCAATTGATACATAAATCATCCCTTTTTGTTTTAAAAAAAAGAAGAAAAAAATTTCAATTCATGTTTTTCTTACTCTGCAAATTCTGCTTTGCCTCGTCAACCTTTTTTTCCTCATTTTGCTTACCACCAATTTCCAATCATAGAAATTAATGAAGTAATATCATATAGTCAGCCAGTCCATTAGGAAAACATTCATTACCATATACTTACCACTTATCAGAAAGAAGAAAGAAAATAATTCATACCCAAATCTCATCAAGTTTAGAAATTTAGTCAAAGGGTGCCCCAAAACTTCTTGCATATTTCAATTGAAAAATTAGGTACAAATTGAAAAATTAATAGAAAAGATAAAGATATGCTTTATTAATTTTCTTGTTCATATTTACCCAAATTAGAATTTAAGGTTACATAACATGGGTTGTGTCATATGAATCAATCAGAATCTTTGATTTGACCTTACTACCCTTGTAACGTTCATAATGTGTGAATACTGTGATGGTTTCAAGAGAAAATGTAATCCGAATTGTAGTTTGGCACCGGTTTGGTGCATTTAGCTTTTGTGAGGGACATAAATGCATTAATTCAGAAAAGTCAAAAGAACCAAATATGTGAGGACTTGGAAATTCACCTATATTTTTCTTATAATTCTCTTATTTTGATTAATTAAATTATCAATTCCTTTTACTACCAATTTACTCTCTCAATAGGTGTAATATATACTAGAATCGAGAGTTTACCTTTACGTTTATAGTTAGCATAAATTAGGGTTTTTGCCTATTTTGGCCGTGTGATCACTTGGTGAGGTGTGTGTACTAAATTTGGTAGTTAAGAGTGAGTTTTAGATAAGAGGAAGTGTATGATTAGAAGTGCTATTAATAAGTTAGTGAATCATAAGTTAAAATACAAGTACGCAAGAGTTAAGGAAAATAGGCTTGAACTGACGTGTACCGTTTGTTACCGATTGAGTACACCACTTGATCACTACTTTCTTACCCTAATCTTCTTGTTTTTATTTCACCTAATCCTCCCTAAATTACCCCTTAATCCAGCCATCTTTGTTGACTAAGGAAAAGGAAAGAAAAGAAAAAAAGAGAGAGAAAACTTGGCTTTGACAAGTGTCAAAGATCCAAGGGTTGGTTGACCAAATGAGTTTTCTTTCTTCTTATCTTTCTTCTTTGTTCATTTTTCTTCATTCTCTTCTTGTGTTGGCCGAAAATTGGGAGAGAAAAACAAAAGAGAAAACCTCCAACTCCAATCTTGAATCTTGCCTTGTTTGAGTTGAAACCACAAAACTAAACCGATTAAACTAGCACCAAGGAGCTAAGGAAGCTTGTTGTGGAGTTGTTTGGAGAGAAATAGCTTGGTTCTTCACTTTCTTTAAGTGTTTTGGAAGGTATAAGTTTAAAACTTCCTTTTTCTTTCTTGTTTTAGCAAAATATGGGATAGATGCCTTGAATCTTGAATTATGTTGGATGATACTTTAGTTTTGGTGAAAATTAGCGAATTTCAACTAGGGTTTGTGATTTTTCAGCTTTGATTTATGATGTTTATCTCTAATATATTGGTATTGAGCTTGAAAATGAAATTTGTGAGATGATTAGTGGCTTGATTGTGATATTTAGCCTTAAAAGATGAAATTTCAGCTTTGTCAAGCAATTTTCAGCTTTGATGAGTAGTTTTAGGGTTGATATGCAAAATTCCAACATTTGGTGGTGAATTTCAGTTCTGCCCTGTTTTTGGACTCAACTTGGGCTACGAATTTCTCCATATTTTAGACTGAATTAGCCTTTGGACAAAACATGAAAGTTATAGGGATTTGAGTTAAATTTCTACCTGCAAAATTTCAGATCAATTGGATCATTTTAGCTTATGATTTGGCCAGAGCACTCCTAACTGCGCAAATACTCTAATTTTCTTGACCTGTTTTTCATGTGCTTCTGACCGTCCATTTTTTACCTTGAAAATGCGAGAACTGGGTGTCGATGTCTCATAGAAAATATAGGTCTATGTCTTAGTTTCAAAACACCATAAAATTTACCTCGATCCGATATACCTAACTACAGTTATGACCAAAACACCGAAGGATGACAAATCTGCCACTTATAATTTCTTCTTTAAACTAGTTTCCAGTTTTGATATCCATGGTGATAAGTTTATTATTTGGTTTGTTTGGTCGGTTTTGAGGCCTGAATAGATGTATGTTGTTGGTTATCACTTGTGGTTGGATTGGAGGTTTGTTGGCTTGTGAATCCAAGTTGTACTTGGATGGGAAAAGTAAGAAAATAGGGGAAATGCTGCCTAAATTTCTATTACTTACTCTTATGAATATTAGTGAGATATAAGGTTTGATTTTGGGTTAGTTGGATCTTAAGTTACATATGTATCCTTGAATGCACTTCAATAGTAGTATATGAGTTGTTTTTGACCAAGATTTGGTATCAACTAAGATGAAAAGTGTTAGTTTTATCTCGAAAACTTTGAATTACATTTGCTCACTTCAATTTGGGATTGGTTGTTCTTTCAACTACTGATTCCTGGAATTTTCTTTTGTTATGTTTGAATTTGAGAAATGACTCAAGATTTTTCATGACTTGGAAGTTCAAATGTTATTATTCACTCTAAAACTGTATTTTCATATTTGCACTAGTAATTTCTGGATTTTTTATGGTTCATCTAGATTTTGATTAGTTGAACCATAATACCTTATTTTGACTGATCTAGATTTCTTTGGTGATCCGGAGTACAACCTGGAAGGAAACTTTTGATATATCTCTTGCTCATATTGGTGAGGGTTCCAACTGCATGTTACCTGCTCATTTTTGCTAGAAATTTACTAAATACCTGATTTGATATTTCATAGGCGAGTATGTACTTTATCGCACTTGACCTAACTCAACTAAACACTTGATATCTCATTCATGCTTGTACAAGTAACTTGATTTGCATTGACCTGTACTTGTATTTGTACTTATGCTTGACTTGTAAGTGCTGAGCGGCAGCATGTACTACACTCAATCCGAGTGGGAGGTGCCTCTCATTCCTGTCTCCATACTTTTTTTCTTGATTAAGTTGATTGGTTATCGACTATGCTGACTACTTGGGAACCCAAATCCCACTGACTAGTTAATCGAGTCGAGCCGCCAAGGGCTTGGTCGATTAGATAACGAACCATGGGTCTCTTGTTTTGTTGAGTGGAGTGTTATCTCCTCGACTAATCGGTATGCTCGAATATTACCACACGTGTTTATCTTGACGTTCAGGCCCGGTAAGGGGGTTGATTGGTGGATGGAAATTAGTGTAAAGTGGAGATCTACGGTTATGATTTGCTTCTTCAAACGTTGACGGAGTGTCAATGAGTTCGGATCAAATAATGCAGCGGGAATTTGGCTCTCGAGAGCCATCTGTATTTTTATACTTTGAAATGATTGTTACTTGTAGTGTTATTGTTTCTTTTTAAAAAACTTTACACTCACTCATTTTGAGATTTGCTACTCGAAGTGTTATTCTCACTTTTACAAACTTTTATACTCGCTCCTTTGATATTGCAAGTTTTACATAATGACCAACTTGCTATTTGGGTCTGCATGATGTTTTGGAACCTCATTGAGTTTTGACTCACTCTATTAGTTTCTTTTGTTTTCCTTACAGGGGGTATGAGCATAGGCGTGAAACTGGAAAGGCTAGTTTTGTCTAGATTCTTAATGTTTGTAATGCTACTAGCGCAAGTGCTCGATTAGGGTTAGAAGTGCAACTAGAACTTGAAACTCTTGTTATATTTGGATATGTATAAATGGTTAAGATAGAAATGAATGTACATGTACTTTCTAATCTTGGGAACTGTTGTTTCTTTTTCTTTTGAAGTTGCAACTTATTTTCTTAACGCGAGTGAGTGAGTTCTGGTGAGAATTGGGCAGGTGGTCCGCTAAACCCTGGGGTACGCCCTAGAGGGAGGTATGGTCGTCACAAAATGTGAGGACATTTTATGCATATTTCTCTAAGAATAAAGGTTAGATTAGTAATTATGTGGTTACTCTTTTTTTTTCAAAATGGCATTGTATTATATCCTTCAACTTGATAATACAAGTTTTAGTTACCAAAAGGAACAACTGTCCTATAGTCTTTTTGTGCGAGATCTTTGATCCACACTGGGAAGCTAGTCTCCCATTTGACATCATTAACTAGCTTAATTGTAAATTTCACTAGCCTATGACAAACATCATTTCCTGTTCTATGAACAAAAAAGAAAAAGCATTGATCAAACACCTCTCTCAACTCTAGGATATCTTCCAGGATTGTCTCAATACTGCTGTCCTTACTCGTACCGAATTTGATTCTGTCAATTTAGCCTTTGCTGTCAAACTGAACTTCAATTCTTCTCCATCCAGCTTCCTTCCCCATTAGCAAAGCTTCACGTATTGCTAATGCCTCTTCAATGAGGGGTTCACCTCTTTTTTATTCCTGTCTTACCCAGACCTGCACCAATTCTCCTTTGGAGTCTCTTGCTACTATTCCCCTTCCTACTTTGTTCAATTGGAGAGCAATCACAACATTTGTATTGATTCTGACTATCCCTTGTGCCGGGGGGTTGAGTTGTTTCAAGAATGCCTTCTCCTTGGTTTTCTTCATCAGCTTCCTTGAACTCCCACCATTCCTGATGGGCTTTGTGGACACAACATAGTTCATCCTTTGCTTGTTGTCCATGCATCACTCTATTTCTATCTTTCCACATTTGCCAAAGGATGTTGATTGTCAGATCAATGTGGTCTTGGCCATCTGTTCTTTCCTTTGCCCGTAATAATCCCTCCCACCATCTCCAGAAATTGGGCTGAAGATCCATCAGGCCATCCCAGTTAACTGGAGCTATTCACAAATTTTGTAATTCAGTCGATTAGGGGAATATTTTTCTTTGCTAATTTTGTAATTCTAGGGATAATTTTGTAAGTTAGTTGATTAGGGGAATATTTTTTTTTGCTCGTGAAAGGTGACAAATATGTAGCATAACCCAGATTTTGAATTGATTTATGAGAAATAAAAAACTTGAAAAGATAAAAGCTTGAGGTATTTTGTTACTCCGAGCAACAAGTTAAAGGGGTATTCTTGACTTTTTATACTACGTGTTTGGAACTTATAACTTAACTAGTATACTAGTAGGGGTTGGCTACTTTGTCCATAGTATAGTGTGATTCAAAAAAATAAATCATTGCATATTTAAATCATTGTATGGTTCAATAGTATTTTATTGAAAAAAATACACAAGTTACCAATCAATAAATACACCCTAAAAAATTAACGAGTTATCTGTCATGCTTATTCAATGATAAAATTATCACAGACCATATAAATTTGCATTTTCATATCAAAACCTTACTTAGATATATGTAATGACATCTACTTCATAGTGTTTTTCATAATACAATTGAATGACATCTATTTTGGCATAAAAAAAATTCAGACAAAGTAGTAGTGCTAATGAATTCACACGTATTCACTAGCAGAACCACATTGCGTATAAGATGGCTAATTGCACGCCCTTAACTTTGTAAAATTGAAAGAGGAGTTTTGAAAAATTTACAGATTTTTATGTTTTTATCATAATTGCAGCCTTTCAATTTTAGAAAATATCCTTTTGCCTTTATATTGCCCCCTATATTATGAGAAATTCCCATTCTTTTTATATTACCTTCTTAGATAATCAATTTTTTTATGAGTCCATCTCTTCTACCATACAAAATTTTTGAAAGCTACTAAAACACAAAACTAATTACTAAATTGAACCTCACCCTTAGGACCTTATTGTGTTTGTAAAATCTTTTGGCCTAAGCAGACAACATGATATAAGAAGTTATAGTCATGTACATGATGACTATGTTTTATAAGGTTTTTCTACACCACATAACAGTTCGTAGGTGATCTCATGGTCTTAATTGGTATACTTCAGCGGCGCTTTCATTGTCCTTGGCATATTTGCAGAGAGGTAAGGCAAATATGGCAATTGGTTGCGGATTCTTCTAGATTCTCACATTGTTTTAAAGAAACTAACAAAGTTGCTGACATATTATCCAACATGGGCGCTTCTCATCCCCAAGACCATATCAGGATTTATGATCATCTACACATGCTTCCACAGTGCTCAAGGGGAATTCCGACTGGATAGCTCAGAAATGCCTTCTGTTAGAAAGTTTAAGGTCTCTTAAGATGTATTGCTTATTTACAAACTTGAGGTAAGGTCTAGTCCCCCTCTTGTAACTTTATGTTTTATGAATAAAATTTGGGGTGGCGTCCGTCCCTACGCACGGGGTTAGCCAATAAGAAAAAATCTATACATGTACCATATATGCATTACATTGCATGATAGCATTATCTATTTATTAGTCTAATTAAATAACATTTATTTCAGCAGGCAAGTTAAGGAAAGATTAATGTAATTTTAGGAAGAAAGAAGAAAAAAATCATCAGCTTAAATAAAAAAGATACTTCTGGCTATGAGGTATATAACAATACAGTAGTGTAGTTAATACAGACAAAATGTAAGTAGATACAAACTATAGTATTTATGTAGGCATCAGAGCTCAAGAATTAGCAATTTTGAGCTATGCAACAAAACATCATTGTACTTAATACAACCTTCATATGAGTAGCAAAATTTAGATAACTATAGGGATATCAGTGATTTATCAGATTACAAAACAAGATTTTGTTTATAAGCTTAATGCTGAGCAGTATTTTTTGGATTCTATTAAGGGTGTTGAATAGGTGCGAGTTCTTCTTCATTGTAGTTTGTAATTATAACATGATCGGTGCCTTTGATTGTTCTTTCATAGGGGCTTGATTTTTTGATGTAACAAAGTAGTGTTCTGCCTTGGATAACTTGAGTAATCTGATGTAGTAGATTCATGTCCTATTCATGGAAAATAGTAAGTGTTATGTATCTAAAAATATTAGTATTGAATGTGCCTTTAGATAAATATTGTACTTTATTGTCAATTTGTTGCAAGTGATTAGCATTGATACACATAAGTGTTTCAGCTACTTCTCCCAATGAAACATGTATCTTAGTAGTCGAATCAGCTATGATGAGGGAAATGCAGGCTCTATATGATCAAGTTGTTGTGTTAATTATGAAAGTGATAAATATTGTATGTTCATAAGATGTATGGAATTATCAAGTGTATTAGTGTGGTAAATGCATTTGCTACTTGCCTGGGAATGGGGTTAATTTCTATGTCACATGATTGGCCTTTCATTCGCCATGTGTCTGCAAAATCATTAGGCTGAAAATAGAGAGGGCAAGCTAAATACCAAAATGGTCCTTCTATGCAGTTAATTTGAACTCTACCCTTAATCCAGGTTGTTGGTTTCTATTGTTACTAATATAAGAAATGCTTAGGTGATTGTGGTGTAACAATTGTAAGTGTTTAATGGACATTTTGGGCTATTAAAGGCTTACTAATCTTGTTGGATGAGAACTGTCTAGATTTGTGTGATTTCATTGTCATGCACTGGAGGAAGAAGAGCTTTTGGACTTTCACAGATGTTGGTTGTGTTGCCAATGAGAGAGCTAGTTAAAGTATAAGAGAAAGAGGACAATTTCAGTGTGAAGTTAAAGGATGCATGTAAAATTTGGATATTAAAATCCTTACAATTTTCGGTCGTCACTTTAAGCCTCAATGCTAAGACGACAGTTGGCTCTTCTCGCTATGATAGAAGCACTCTCATTAGTTTGAAAATCGCTATAAAGTGTCATGAGTAGTGGTTTTCTTCTAAAAATGAGAAAATGTTGTGGTTACTAGATGATTATTATGGTTCAAGTCAAACTTCAGCTGTTTTCATAGTGAATGATGTTTTACTCTAGGTTGATGATAACATAATCTCTGGCTAGAATTGGCTGTCTCTGAACTCGAACCTCTCTTACTGGTAAAGCATGGATGACTATGCCAAATATATCTAAAGTAATTTTTTGTCAGATGTGTAAACTGAATATAAGGAAAATCACTGAATAGAAAAGATGCATGAAAGGTTAGAATACTTACATATCTATCAGTGTGTGCATGGGCATGAATGTTTAGGATGTTGTCCAAAGGCAAGTATGATGGGATAGTTGGAGTTTCAAGTTCGTTAATTGGTTGTATGAGAGTCGTAGATGTCAGGATCCAGTAAAATGGATATTCTTCTATTGAGCATGGTTGCTGATTGAACCGAACTGTTGCATTTGATATATAGTATTTTCTGAATGGAAGTAGTAGGCCATTAACAAGTGGAATGTCATTGTCAATTATGATCGCTTGAACTTTGATTCTCTAAAGAATTTGAAGATATGGTCTATGTAAATGATGTAAAGTTTAAAGGCATGCTATGTAATATCATATATGTACCTGTGAATTTGAGAGTAAGAATTGATAGTATCCTCTAACTATTGGGAATCTGTTAGTGGTGCGCGGGTTGCTTCAATTACTTGTATGATTGTAGTCCAATTGATAGAAGAAGGATTGATTTTAGTTAAGTTGCAAGTTGCCATTGCCATTGTTTCCTGCTAAGATATCAGCATCAATGTAGTGTAGTTATAAAATTGTAGAAAAAGAATAGAAGGAAAAATACATGTATAGCTTAAGAGTGAATGCAGACTTGGTTGTTTCTTTCATAGATTGAGTGTGAATATTTGTGAATCATAAGTGCTCATTTGTACATGGGAAAGTCTTAGGTATTTATAAAGAGAAATATAGATGGCAGCAGGTTAGTGTATCAGGAAAAAAACTGAATGAATGATATGCTATACTAACCTTGCAAGTCACATAAAAAGATTTAAGGGTTTACTTGCTAGTCATACGATCATGTCACTAAATTTACTATGGTATAAGTTATATCTTCTATTGTATCGCAGAGTCAATGAATGGTAGTATGTTTGTAATGATTCTTTGGAAGTATAATTGTCCTTCAAAGATCTTTTATTCAATTTTTAGAGTGTAAGTTGACATGTATACAGTAAGGTTAAGTAGACTTGAATAATGACTTGTTTGATTTCTTTCAATTTGATCAGAAAAATGAGTTTGCCTTTTCCATAAGTTTACAGAATCTACAGGTTTGTTAGAAAATGTTCATCTATTTAACTTTGTACTTTAATACGAGAAGGAATTGTTTGAATATTTAGTGTTGCTTGTATTACAAAAATAATTTGTTTTACCATTTTGTTTTAAGGGTAAATTTTGTTTTGTTTTCTTCATCCATGTTTATCTATGTAGTTTAAATGTTTAGCTTTATTTGTTGAATATTAGATTTGACTATGTAAGATAGGAAAATTATACAGTTTATATTGAAAACTATACTTAATATGTTAGCATTTGCATAATTGATGAATAGATAACTGTAAAACAGTTTTCAAGTTTTATAGGTTCAGATAGTTTCACATCGCTACTCTATAGTGTCCTTTTTTCAAAGGATTCAAAAGATATATTATGATTCATTAAGTTTGGCAAGCAAAGACAATGGATCATAATATGTCAACAAAAGTAAGAGTTAGACAATGCGACATAAGAAGAAGCTAACAAAAGATTGTTTCTGGTTTGGACATGGTGACTACTCAGATTCAACAATGTTCTTCAGTTTCTTTAATGGACTTGGTTCTACATTTTTCTCTGAAGAGCTGCTTTCTGGTATCAATATGGAAGAATGCACCTGAGGATGAGTTTCTGGGAGCTTTGCTGAGGCTTCATGTGTAGAAGGAGTTAAAGTGGCTATGATTTCTTGCTCAAAGGAGAGGTTTCTTTTTGTTGGAGCCTTCGAGCTTGACTTATCATGTGCAGCAGAAGTGGGTGCAGCAATTTCTTCAAGTACTGATTTGGTTGTTGGAAAAAGCATTTGTTCCTTTGGTTTATGTTTTTGTTCCAGGATTACAGGTATAAGAAGATTGGTTTGGATTTCTGAGAGCTTCTCATTATTCACACCTAACAATATTTGAGACAATTCTTCAACAGTGTAGGCTTTCATAATGGTGTTCTTTTTTTGTGGTTGACCATGATATTCTATTCTACATCATAGGAGCTAACAAACACGCAATTATGTGCTTGCTATAGATTCTGCAAGTTCCAAATCCAAAGGCACTCTCTGTATAATTTATTCAGCATAGAAATTGTATTAGATTTTTTGTATTTGTTTGACTATTATACTATATATACAGTCTAAAGTTTCATCAAATTATTCAAGATAGTTGACCATTTAGAACATTTACAACTTAGCAGGAAAACGAAAATGACATTTTAAATATTAAACTTAGAACAGAAGAGTAGACATGAAGAAGTACATGCAGCTAAGAGCGGAAAAAAATTCTGTTTGGCTATAAGGGAAAGAGTAGCAATGACTTGGTTAATTTTTATGTGATGTAGCTTTGAATTTAGTAGTTAGAATGAACAGAAGCAATAGACATCCAATAGGTAATTTTCGAAGAAAATCATTTGAACAAAGTGTATGCTGTAGAAAGAAACAAATGAATGACTACAACATTTGATTTTTTTTTGGATTTTATGAAAAAGAAATTATGCCAATTGAACCAGCAAATGCATTCATTACAACTATAGAAATGAACTTCAAAATTTTCATTTCATTTTCTTGGTTTGAATTAAAACAAAGGCAGTTATTGCACAGAATAAATTAGTCATGTAATCTATTTAGTTTTACAATTGAAGTTCTTCTAAATTTACACTTTGGTATGCATCTTGGAGCTAAATAGTAGTATAAGGAATCAGCTTTTCAGCATCAAGAGTGTAGATAATGCAGTTCATGCTTTCAGTTTGATCAGTGAGCTTAATTCCAATATGGCACCTGAAGTATTCTGCAGTTAGTCTAATAGCAAGGCTTGAAAATCTAATATATAACATAATCTACTATATTGTAATTTGTATTGACATCAGGCGACCTTAGTTCCGTGTAGGGTTGCAAATGAATGAAGTCGCTTGCGAGCAATTCGAATCCGAGCCGATCAACATCGAGATCGACCTGACCAAGTCAAACTCGAGTTCAAAAATATTCAGCTTGTTAACTTGCGAGTCGACTTGATTATATATATATATATATTATTTTTTGTTGTAATAGTAAAATTATATATATATCCCTAATATTTTATTATTTGTTAAGAAAAATTATTATTTTATTCATTTTTAAAAAATAAAATAATTATATTTTTATTATTTAAGATCGAGCTCGAGTTTGAACTCAACTCAAATTTGAGTCGAGTTCGAGCTCGAGATTGAGTTCGAAGTTCATAAAAACTAAGTTAAGGATTGGCTCGATTAGGTCAAATCTCGACTTGACTCGTTTGCACCCTGAGTTCCGCGAGTGGATTCATTGCACGATGGATATGTTATAATCCATTCTGTTAGAGCATTGACAATCTTGTGACAATTCCTGCAAGCTGTGAACCAACACTTTACTTGTCTAGAAATATAACTTGTAGCAGCTCGTATCCAAGCAATCCTTTGCTGTGAAAAAATATTAAGTGTCATAAATTTTGAAGGATTTTAGGAAAATTAGCAGCATCAGTCTAACTAACAATAGTAATTAAAGTAGTTCTTTTCTAATTATAATTGAAGCAGTAAACCAGAAAATAGAAAATTTTAAGAGAAAATTAGTTTTGATAAATGCTTAAATGAGACATGAAAGGATACATCCTATGAATACAAAGAAGGATATTAGATTGATAGTTTATACGACAAAATATCTGTGCAAGTTATGCATATTAATTTGAAGAGCAAACAATTCGCAAGATAATTATGAATTAAGACTCTAAAAAGTTAAGAACATTCGGTAAGTTTGCACAATTCCTAAAAAGCAAAAAAATTCAAAGATTGAACTAATGATGTCAATCAAAATTTTATATAGAAAAATACTGACTAATGCTATCAATAATAGTCTTTAACAAAAATGACTGAACATGGAAGTATTAGTTATTCTTATGGAATGATTATATTAATATAGTGCAAGAATACCAGAAGCTTCATACATTAATGTTAGAACTGAAGAATGTGTATGTGTGTGTGTTTGTGTGAATGAAACTTACAGTATCAAACAAAGCTAGTACATTGCATATTTCTCTTATGTCTTTCTCTTTTGGAGGAGGAAGCAAGATGGACGAATCTTTGTATGTTTTTGCTTCAAGCAATTCTTTCAGTTCTTGTCTGTGATCAAGAAACCTGAGCAGGAAAAAGCAAGATATGCAGAACTATATGATAGTAGTCAAGACTTGAATTGTTTTTTTTTTTCCATGAGATAAAAAACTGACTTAATAAGTTGTGATGCTATGTGAATTTGAAATGACTTCTGTATATAAGAAAAATTTGTTTACCATTGATTAAGCTGCATTTTTTGAGGCGGGGAGCAATGTAAAGGAAACAAAAGGATAACTGAGAAGTTAAAGAAAGAGTTGAAGAAAAAACATAGAATTTAAAGGTAATATATCTATGAAAATAATATCTAAATAGTAATCATCTATGAAAAATATATGTTTACAGTTAAATGTTGTCACTTTAACCTTTATTGCTATGTTCAGTGGTACTGAACCAATGTTGTTGACAATCTTTGTGTCATCATCTTTTTCAAATTCATTCCAAAGGGTAAGTAGCATTAGCTTTTTCCTTAAAAAAAGGAAATTAAGTTATAGTATTTATCAATTTTCTGAAATTATATTTGAGCATGTAATAGCAGCAGTTTACTCCTCATTGACAATCACAAAATCTCTTGTTGTGTTGTTGTTCTGTTGTCTCTAAGGAAAAGCATGTATGACAACTACCTTCATATTTGAATTTACCAAAAAATAAATAAATTGACAATACTTTTGTTGAACATACAAGCAGTGTTAATATAACTGATAAGATAAGAATTTTGAACTTAAAATCATAACTTACTTTGTACATTTTATGTGTCTTCATATTTATGCAGATCATGAAACTTAGTGAGTTCAAATCGACATGGCAATGTTGTTGGAACTGGTTCTTCATAAGGGCCAATCAAAGTATCATTGTTAATAGACCAAGACAACAGATAACCATCAATTCTGAAATTCACAGAAGTGTCCATTAGTGATGCATTTAAAATGTAATATTGCCTAAATGGTCAAAGCATGTGGTAGAATTACCTTATGCAGCTATCGTAAAGAACAACAAATACTCTTGTCCCCTATTTTATGATATACAACATGTATTGTTATCTAGTAATTAAGCTAACAAAAAATATGTAGATATTAGATATTATGTTATACTTGAGAGTCAGTCAGCAAGAAGTGACAAAACTTTTGTAAGGTGCAGTGCATCCCACATGTATGTTTCCTCTTTCAACTATCTGAATAAGAGCAGTTCATGGTCCAGTTTATTTATTGACATCCAATATCTGAAATAAATGTCTGCTCATCTTGTCCTGAAGTAATAATAATATAAAGAAATCAGTGCATGTATGAATCTTTATTTCAAATTTATAGGTTTTATAACAGAGAAAATGCAACAAGTAAAAATGGATATTTACTTTGAGATAAATAACAAGATTGGTCCAATATTTCTCTATAAATATATTTTTGTGTGATCGATATCATAAGAGTTAAAATATTCTGGTTTAATCAAAACTCGCAAAGCATTGGATGTTTTTGCACGGGATAAAGCAACATACAATTGTTTGTGTGAAAATACTGGTTCTCTCAAGTACACACCAATAAAATCAAGTGTTTGTCCTTGAGATTTGTTGATAGTCATAACAAAATATAATCGAATAGGAAATTGAATCCTTTTATAGGGAACAGGGTATTGCTCATCATTTGAACGCTGTAAAGGAATCTTGTGTATGAAGACCTTTTTGCTAGAAAAGTGACCAATTGCTATTTGTGGATGAATGACATTTGTAGTCAAAGATTTGCATATTAGTCTTGTTTCATTACATAGCCCCTTTGTTGGATCAATATTTCATAATAAAATTATAGGTGCATTTGGCTTAAGTACAAGCCTGTGAGGTGGTAAACCACTCGGACTTAATGTATTAAGGAAATCAACATATTCAACCTGATGATTTGGATCAATTGTTTGATCAAAACTGGTGCATACTATACTTTCTCCTAGAAACTTTTTAATCATTAGATCATTGATTTCATCAACAAAATGATTTTTTATTGTGAGCATTGCTTTGTTCAAAGATAAAGCTGCATTTTCTGATACACTATTAATATCAGGATAGACAACATCTTTTAGTCTTTGAAGTGCATCAATTTCACTGGTATACTTGATCAAAATGGAAGATGATATAACAACTGAATCAACACAATCTGCTTGTTCTAAACCATCTCATATTTTCAATAGAAATTGAGTAAACAATGGATCTAATTTTGCTCTCATATTTTCAGTTAATTGTAACTTTTGCAACTGTGGCAACAAGGGAGAATTAATCAAGCAAGCATTAACAGTTTCAACTTTAGTTCCACTGCAAACAATTGGTAGCATTTGCCTGAAATCTCCTTCAAGAACCACTACCTTTTCACCAAAAATTTCACTTGAATTCATGATGTTTTTAAGCAAATCATCCAATCCTTCAATAGCTACTTGTTTAGACATCGGAGTTTCATCCCAAATGATCACTTTGATTCTCTTATCAAAGTTGCTAAAGAGTTTTGCTCACTCACACGACGAGTTGATCCATCAGAAATATCTATTGAAATTTTGAATCGTGAATGAGCTATTCTTCCTCCAAGAAGAATTGAAGCTGCTATGCCGGATGTAGCAATGGGAAGTGCAATATAACCTTTTGACCTAATATCTACCAGTAATGCATGATATAAAAGGTTTTTTTAATATCTTCCGAACCATCAATGAAAAAAGCACCACTTTTATTGCTGTAAACTCTCTCAGAAATGAGATTAAATGCTTCTTTTTGCTTTTGATTCAAGAAAGCACATGCATCTAGATCAGATGATGTAAAAACTATGTTTCTTTCTGCATTTAACGCTCTTTTTTGACTTTCCATATCATCTATTGAAAAATCATGGGGACACAAATTGAATAAAGAAATGTTTTTCCCCATAGATTGTAAGAAACCATTTATTTGGTCAAGTACTTTTGTCCTAACTTGACTACCTGTTAATGTTTTATATCTAAGAAATTCTTAGACATAACATTTTCAAATTTAGTCCACAATGCTATCGGATTGTTGGGGCATGAATAAACTAGCAGAGTTGCAAATAATCTGCTCATTTCATATGGCATATGAAAGTGAGAAGCTTCTTGCAAATAAAGTTCCTGGCTATCATCATGCTCCAATAATCCCCTAGCAGTGCTGCTTCATGGAAAGTCTGTACTTGAATTCCATTAAAAGTTCTCAAGTCAGCAAATGTGGTTGGACATTTAACTTTTGCCAACAAGAGTCTCAAATAGTATTTTTCATCTTCACCAGGATGTGCAGCAACTATTCTATCTATAGAATCTCTTTGTTCACCAATTTTCCACATTCCTTTGCTTGGTTTCCAAACAAAATATTCTGAAAATTGCACATAGGTGCAATTTAGATCCTAAGCTCCCTTCGTTGTTCTACTCATGTAAAAATTTTAGTTAACATTGTTCTTCTCAATTGATTATTATATAGAATATTACACAAATCAGTATTCTTCTTGAAGTTCATTGGTTGTTGGTTTTCAGATGCAATTGCAAGTGGATAACGGCTGGTTTTATTTCGTTAGTTGAAAATCTATAGATTCTCCAAGTAGCCTCTGGAGGAGATATCCATCTTGGTGATACATACTGTTTGATTTCATTAATTTCACAATCAGGACTGTCAGCAATAACTTGAAAACTGATTCTATCATGTCCCTTAAAAATGTACTTGTAAATATATTTGATTGCCTTCACTGTTGAGCATATCTGAACATTGATTTGGCAGTCAATTTTTGCAAGTAGATATTGGTTGTAAGGGACAATCCAACGCTTATCGAGCCATGCATTTCTCACTTTAATCTTAATGCCGTTATCTCTTCGTCTATATTTTGGATATGCATCAATTGTTTGAATAGTTGCCTCGCAGAACTCTTTTGGATAAGAGTTTTTACAGATTCCATTTTCCTTCATGCAAGCATTTTGTGGATTTGCTGAACCACAAGGACCATGGAACATATGCTTGAGCACCATTTTTTATATGTGTGAAAATTTTTGCTTGTCAAGTATCTCAACACAAACTGTTTTGTCATATTCATTTGGAGTATATAGTTTGTGCTTAGATTTTAAAATCAAAAGGAAATGCGCATGAGGCATACCTATTCAAAAGCAACAATCTCACCAAAAATATGTTTTTTTTTTAAAGTTCACCTTTCAACTTTTCTAACTTAGCATGAAAGACGCTAGAAATTAAATCTAGTCGATTTTGTGTTTCATCTGTGGGAATCAGATGCACCTTTATTTTTGGCCAATTAGGATTACCGGTCATTGTCAAAAAAAGATCAGGCATTGTGAATTTTTGAACCACAGCCATCGCATCCATGTATCTGCAATGCATATTTCTAGGACCTCCTATGAAACTTGGTGGCAATATAATTCGCTGGCCAATATTTGACCCTCAAGTTTCTCTAGTAGCCACTGCATCAATTGTGCCATTGAAAAATTCTCTCCTAATTTCTTCTTGTTGTGACCTGAAAAAGTCAAGTCTCTGTTTCTCGATCTTCAAATAACCATCAACTACATATTGCTAAAATAATTGAGAAAAATGCAGAAGAAGAGATACATCTGAATCTCTGATCTAAAGTTTGTACGCGTAATATTCCCTCATTGAAACAAACGCTGAATCCTCTTCCAATCTATGCAATGCTGTAAAGTGGCAGCATATCATTTTTTAGAATAACTATAAATTGTGTACTCCTAATACTACATAAACTAAAATTTTGTTTCTAACTGACTAATTTCTTCATTGTGAAGCAATTCATCAGCACTTAATGCATTCGTTGGTGCAATCATTTCAGCTGATTCTTTTTTCCTTCTTTCTTTTGTGTTTCTTCCTTTTATTCCTTCTTTGGAATTCCTTGATGCCAACCAAGCTCTCCAAATGGAAATATTAAAGGGTACTGTAATGGATTATAACAGCTGTAATAATACTCAATATTGTGTGGATGCCCACCATGAGTATATACTTGTATGTTACGACAGCTATTCTCACCATTTTCTTCTTCTTCTACCCATAATGCGCAACCTATGATTTTGTTGAGTTGTTATATACTCTCTGGTCTACACCAGGAAGTGTACGCAACATTGTTTTGTAGCTAAGTTAGGAACGTGAGATAGGCTCCTAAAGAATCGAGCATATAGATTATGCTTGAGAATAGTCATATTTTCTATGTTACACTTTTAGACAATCTAAGATAGGCAGCAAGACTATTAGATGCCTGATTCTAAATATCATGAAAATATAGTTGCATGTTTGTGTCTGAACCATTACTTGGTATCAAGTCATTTAAAATATGATACACTTGTCCTTGAATCCTAAACATATAAACTCCATTGTTTTGTCTACTTATCACATTTAACACCAAAAGATGTAAACCCAAATTGATTGTTGTAAGTCCTAATGAGCTCCCTGAATGCTTTTGCTTCTTCTAAAGATAGAGTCAATAGCCCTCTTAGAATATCAGGAAGTCTGTTCTATGCAAATACAATATCACCATTAGAACAACAAAAGTTTGCTGTTTCAGAGAAAATTTTTTTAGCACCACAGTGTAGACAATCTTTCTGCTTTGGCAAAATGTCAGGAGTATCAGCTATTAAATCCAATAATTCTTTTTCTTTCCTAGCAATCCTTCCTAAGAGAAAACAGAAAATAATAGCTGAAACAACCAAAAATTTATATGCTTATTAATAGTATAGAATTTAAACCAATAAAAAAGACCAAACCTAACCTAAACATTTTCTTTTATTTTGGCTAGAAATTCTTTGATTAGCTGATTCACCAACAGGTTCATTACTAACTACTAAAAGTCAAATGTAGAAGTTCAGATATAATTATCATAAGAATCTATGGAAACTAAAGAACAATTTCCTTGAAAGTAGAAGACACTACCTAAGTGTTCATCCATAAGCACAGAAGTACTACTAATGGAAGTAGATGGTTGGGTTATAAGTGTATCTCTACTCAAATTTGTAGTAGAGTCACATTGAGTAGATTTTGTGTGTAAAAGATTGTGGTCTCTAGTAATTGTACCACTTAGCAGAGCAGATTGTCTACTTTTTTGTGATGAAGAACGGATTAATGTTGTTTTTTTTTTTGCTTCTCACACTGAGTATTATATGAGCGAAATTTTTTTGATTTCCACCTCAAATAAGCTTTCCACCTATAGGTTTTTTTGTCCAGATAAAAACACACATGTTCATCAGGCAATGAAGTTAGTTGTTCTGGTTTGGAAACAGAACTATCATTCTTCATGTCTATAGGAGGGTGCTGATGATCGCTAAAAAAGCTATCATCAATTGCTCTTATTGAATAACTGCATGAATGGGGTTAAATGACCTTAAAGATTTCATCCATCAATTTTGGAACTGAAGAATCAAGAGCAGAAGATATTGGCTGATGATAAATGAACTCATCAGATATAGTAGTTTTATAGATTGGTTTTCTGTTTCCTTTTATGTTGAAAGTTCAGCCAACAACAGGTTACGTGAAGATAATCAATGGATATATATAACAGAAAAAATGTACAAAATGACTAACTATCTTCAATAAACAAATAGAAATGCAAGCAACAAGAGGAAAAGATAAGCTAATAATAAAGGAAAATAATGAAAATATAGCTTAAACAGTCTCACAAGTTGTCTCACAACTTGACTGTAAAAGCACAAAAGCAGCAGTGTATGAAATAGATACAATGATACATGTTAAACTGTTTACATGGTTTTCAATTATACTTAAGATGTTCACCATTTACACTACCAGATTACATCTCATTAATATCACATGTTGAGAAGAAGCAACTGAAAGCTTTTTGTGCTTTGTTTCACTAGAATGAGCAGTAATCAGAGCATAATGAGAAGAAACAAAGCCAAGCAAAGCTTTTAAACTTTAATGTTGTCTGTCAAATCTAGCCATATTGTTTAATATTGTAAAAGTAATCGTTAATGGTAAGTAAACCACTCCATAGATTTTCACTCAAATCTAATGGTCAATGCATGAAAAAAAGTACAAAACATAGTTGATCAAATGGCTGAAATATTTACAAAGGACAACCTAATTTTGTAGGAAGTAGTGAGCATCTATTCATAGCAAGTAGCTAGATGGAGTAAAATAGTCACCTATGATTTGTAGACATTGTCTGTACACAAAAAGAAGACCAGAAATGTTATGTTTCAAAACAACAGCCAAATACTCTCTGTGAGGACTTAGAAATTTTGGCAATTTAGCTAGTTTTTCTACCTTGCATTTTATTCATTTAATTATCTATTTGTTTATTTATCGATTTGATGATGATTTTGCCTTAATACTTTTATTAAATTTTACATATGAAAGTTAATGTGTGGGGTAAAATGAAATTTTTCTTGTAGTGGCGTGTAAAAAGGAACTTTTGGAAAAAAAAGGGAGGACTTTAGTGCAATAAGAGAGAGAATTGGGACACTTGGAGCTAGAGACCTCTAGAAGATGACAAGTGTTGGGACATTTGGAACTAAAGAACTCTAGAAGATGACAAATGTCACTATAGGAACCAAGAGAGACCTTTGACCAAGTTTTCTTATCATCTAATCTTTCCTTTCTTGTTTTAAAAAATAAATAAATAAAACAACCAAAATCAAGAGGAAAGAAGAGAGAGAGGACCGAGAGCTAGGAAAAAAAAGAGAAGAAAAGCTCAATTTTTTTCCTTTATTTTTGCTTCAAATCTTCCCCAACTTTGGATGATTTTTGGAATTTTACTTGAACTTGGAAGAAAGTCTTGCTCGGGGGCAACTCTTGGAGGAAATTTGGACTTACTGCTTGATTGAAATTGCAAAGAGAAGTATTGGCTTGAAACCCTCTTTTTCCTTCAAGTTTCTAGTAGATTTGTAGCTAGAAAAATTGAATCTTTGATGGGTTTCCTTGAAACCTTGATTTAGGTAGATGACTTGAGGAAAATTCCTTATATTTCATGGCAAGCTAGGTAGATGACTTGAGATTCATTCTTGTACTTTTATGATGAATGTTTATGGTAGATTTTGATGTTTTAAAGATTGATGTTGTGGCTTGTGTGTATATTTCTTGGAAAGCTTGAATCTTGGTTGGATTTTGTTGCAAATTTTGGTGGAAAAATTCTGTTTTGAAAGCTTCTTGATGGCTGAAACTTTTGAGTGCTATTAGCCCTTATTTTCAAGAAATTTTAGGGAAAATCTTGCTCCACAAACTATGTTGGACATTAAACTTTGATTGTGAGTTGGATTTGAACCAAAATCATGAGTTTAAGTGGAAAGGTTGAGTCCAGGGTTGCTAAAAATTTTGTTCCGCAGGAGACTCTGAGCAGCCTTGAAAAATCTATTGTATCTTGGTGTAGAAAAATCCATATTGAGTTCTGCTTGTTGCGTTTGAAACTAGATTCAGAATACTTTATATCGTGAAAATTTCAGAATTTTTTTGAATTCCTATGAATATCTGTGATTTTCCAAAATTGACTAAATTTTCACACTTGTTCTGTCTTTCTACTGGATAAAGTAGCAACTTCAAGTTGGAATTTGACTGACTTGTGGGTAGAATCTTACAAATGTGTCTTCTGTGAAATTGTAACCCTTTGAGTCTATTTTCTAATGGTATAAAGTTTATAAATTTTGGACTTAAGAAACTTGAGGTATGATTTTCCAAATAGCGTCGCGCAAAACTGGAAAATTCTATTTTCTTAAAACTGTTCTTGCCTTCATTTCCAACTTCAAGTTGGAATTGTTGAACCATTTTGAGCTTGGTTTAGTGTTTGGAATGGAGATAACTTGGATGATTTCGGGTGATTTTCTTTTGAGTAATGTGACTTGGCGTAGTGGATCTCATGACACTTTATAAATATAATTTTAGAACGTGGAAGTGAGGTTGGAAGTGCACACGAGGCGAACACTTGAACTTGTGTCGTGGTGAGTGTTCTAATTGCATGTAAAGTGCTTACGTGCAATGTCTCTTACTTGAATGGCATGTTCGCTTACTTGAATACTTGCTTTTATTGCTATTGAACTGTTAATTTTGGGATGAGGATGTACTTTATCATATCCGCTCCTTTGTGGCTTGATATTGATATGAGATGAATTGCTTTGCTCGTACTTGACTTGCTAGTCGCTTGGGTGTTCATCCTATCGACTTTCTTGTGTGCTTGGGGCCCCAACCCCCATTGGTTAGTTGGTCGAGTCGAGCCAGCAAGGGTTTGGTCGAGACGATCAATGAATCAGGGGTCTTGTCACTTGAACTTGAACGTGAATGTGCACTTGAGCTCTTGAACTTGAACTGATATACTCGAATATTACCCCTTCCTGATTTTGGCGTGCGGGCCCGGTAGGGGGTTGTACGGTGGATGGAAAAAGACGTGAAGTGGTGATATACTTGATAGTATCTTGGACTATATTGACAGAGTGTCAACGGCATCTTGAATCTTGATCAAGCTACTGGAATAAACTCATGAGAGTTCCGTATCCTTTTAATTGAATACGTGAAACCATACTTGAACTATACTTGCTCCTTGTTGTAATGAATTATGATTTTTTGTGGCTTAAGTTTGATATCATTGCTTGCATGGTTTTCTTGGAACCTCATGGAGCGAAAGCTCACCCCTTTTAGTTTTGTTTTCCTTACAGGGGGTGAACGTTTGGGATAGTGACTAGGAGAGGCCGAGTTAGGTCGAAATCTTTTATTTTGTACAGTTGTATCAACTTTTAGATTGTTTTGTATGTTGGGAACTCGACCGTTGTAAATAGACCTAGTAAGGTATTTTGAAGTTTGTATTATCTATAAACTCATGCTTGGCTAAGGATTGTTTTATATTGTCATTGGAGATGTGGTTCTTGTTTTAAAAGATTGTTAATAAGTTGTGCATGAATCTTGACGAGAGTTGGGCAGACGGCCCACCAACCCTTTTGGTTCGCCTTAGGAGGAGGTGGGGTCGTCACACTCTCAACTACACTCAATTTGAACAAAGTGAGTTAGTGGATTGTTTCACCATTGAACTATCAAACGGTTACCAAAAAGAGAGCAATTAAACATTACACATCCAATGGTTCAAAGTTGACTCAAAATATCACAATTATTTAAAAAAAAAGCAAAAATGCCAAATGAATAGAAACCTTAAAATTTCTTTTCTGATTAATTATGATTTAATCTGAAATGATATTTCTTAGACTAAGCATTTCATTTTAATTGTGTAAAATACATTATATAGATCTTTCTTACCACCATACTTCTACAAAAGTATAAATTTTGTATTTTATTTTCATTGAAAGCTGAAATAATTTCCAAAATCTATACAAAATAAATAAGATTGGATTTTGAATATTCAACCTTATATTTATACTTAAATCTGTTAAGCTAACACATTTATCTAAAGTAATGATTCATAAATTTATTACTCGCATAATATATATTGGTATCAAATACTTCTCAATTAATTATATATTTTTCAGCAAAGAAATAATAAACAATAAAGAAAAATGTTATTCATTTTGAATTATAATGTTATGATAATCAATAATTTATTTGATTTTACTGTCGGTGTTAATTTTTTTAAGGTAGCCAAAACAAACTTTTACATTGTTTGCTAGCATTATATATATATATATATATATATATGATAGCAGAGAATTATCTTCAATACAGGATCACTATGGTAAACCCCAAACAAACAAGTGCACTCGCCTTTCCCAAATCATACTACATATCATAATGCTATTTCATGGGCCAAAATTTGCAACCCATTTCGCTTCTTGTAATAGTATTGCAAGTCAATGCTGCAGACCAAATGCAAGGCACAAGCTTCTCCTTGCAGCTGCCATGTGGCAAAATAACAAGTAAGTATAGCAAGAACCAACTTGTTCTTATAACATAGTAAGAAAAGGAAGATGATCTTTTCATAAAAAATTATGCAATTTAAGGGAAAGATGATTGTAGATATTGCAACTGGTCGAACATATACCCCAACTGCAAACTTTTTTTTTTTAAGACTTTCGAATTAATACTGAGAATCAAACATAAGACAAAGCATTTCAATTGTTACACGTCATACATTTGTGGTCTTACTTACTCATCCAAAATTTAATATATGGACTAATAGTTTTTTTCAGAAAAAATGGTATAGCCATTCTTTTGTCTTCATTAGCTGACAATGTTTGAAAGTTAACACTAATCATTTAATACGATTTTAATGTTCCAAAGTAATTGTATTGTGTAGATAAATTTTTATAAAATTAAGGTAAAAAAAAAACAAAATTGAATAGACGTTATGTGATATTGCGCATTACAGTTACTATAGAGAATTTTTTATTGAATTGCATAGAAAATATTCAGACCAAAGATTAATTTCAAAAGTGAATCTTAAATGTCCTATCGCTATTTGTTTGGATAAGAGTTTATTTGGATGATTTATTTGAGATAATTACTGTAGAACTTTTTGTGATGTGATATATGTGAGATAAAAAGGTGATTGGGATTTGTAAAGTAAATTATTTTGTTTCAAATTATCTCAATCCAAACACACTTGATTGAGATAATTTGAAACAAAATAATTTACTTCACAAATCCCAATCACCTTTTTATCTCATATATATTACATCACAAAAAGTGCTACAGTATTTATCTCAAATAGTTCTTACAAATTTCCTTTTATTTTTAAAGGCACTTACAAGTTTACTTAATCTCAATACTAAATATCGAAGTACTAATAATTGTGTGGTGGAGAATCGTAGAAAATTCAAATACATTAGAGAATTTTCCTCACTGCCCTCCGTAACTCTTTTGGCTTGTGATATTGTAAGAGCAAAAATTAGCTGGCGGAGCAATTTTTTCGAACTCAAGGACAACTTTTCCCTTACATTGTTAAAGTCAACTTAACTCTCATAACATCATTTGGCCCGATGGTAGTTGTTTGTTACTTCTCCTTTCTTTCCCTCCCTCTCCGCCACAGTTAGGGGTGTAAATGGAACCAATTAAACCAAATACCCTAGTATTTTAGCTTCTTTGATTATGTTAAGGGATTTAAAATTTTTTTCAAGTTTAATTTATTTATTTGCCAGAATTAAAGTTTGAATGAGTTTTTGTCTAGCCAAACTCGAGTAACTTAAAATTTTTACATATAAAAATTCAATCTTATACTAATTGAATCAAGCTTTTAAAATTTTTACATATAAAATTTAATTTTGTACTAATTGTATCAAAACGCTCTCCAAGCTCGCAAGTGTTCTTACCAAGGCACGCTCTATTCAAGTTGTAGCAGCAGCTTGGTTTTATTTACCAGTTGTGTTCCTCTCCCTTAGCAAATTCCCAGACTTAAACTGTGGAGCTTCGCATCCCAGAATTTCTGCCTTCATATCTTCAACTATTAAAATTGCAAGAGTCCATATGCCCACCCAAAAATACTTCACTAAGAATCCAGTCGCTTACCCTCTTCCTTTTCTGATTTTGGTCGGATACAGTTTTTGCTTTGCTTGGCAATTGCACTGATAAAACTACTGATTGGGCTAGAAATTTCAGTGCTTCAGGCGAACAACAGCTCGGAAATAGGACAATTTCTTCCCATGGCCTCTGGAATTGAACCAAGGACACTTTTCACAGCGGAGTAGCAAGACAAATCAGCCAAGGACAGGGCCTTAACCCCATCCATCACATCCTGATTATCGACTGTGTTGTTGGTCGCCGCCTCCTAGACGGAAAGGACATAAAGACGGAAAGGACTTTTGGTTAAATTAAAGACATTAACTCACCGGGGAAAATTGTCCTTTTAACTACAGATTGCTCTGGCAATATCGCCAGTCCTCTGTTCCCCTCATCACTGAAACACGCGAGAGAATTTGAGTTCCCCCCAAATTCCCTCTTTCTTTCTCCTATCTTGCCGGCTTATTCTACAACAATTGGTAGAACCTCTTCATCTGCTCAACCAAAGTTCAGGTACTTTCCAATACTAAGTCCCTATTACTTTCTTAGCTGAATTTACTTGTTAGCGCCGAGCTTTTGCTTTCGCCTTTTCAACATGCAATGGGATGCTTTCGCTAGTTTGATTCTCTTAGCCTAGCTTAGAGCTCTTGAAATTTTGCAAGTTTTCTGGGCCTTTCTGAAAACCACTTTTCATGGTTAACAAATTTAAGTAGCTATGCATTGGTCCTTGTGCTCTATTGGAATTAATGCTGTCATGGGTTTGCTTGAATTCTGTGTCAAATTTGCTTCTAGGTTTTGATTTTCAAATTAATATTCGTTAAATTGAAGCTTTTGGGGTTGCTAATTAACTTGGGTTATTGGGGTTATCGCTTTCCAGTTGGTTGTGAAGACTAGGAGTTTTAGGTCTTGTGGTTGTAGTGCTAATATTTCTTGCATACTGATCCTAGTAGCAGCAGCAGTTTGCGCATGATTGTGTGGGTTGGAAGGATTTGGGTTTCATAATTGAACTGAATAAAGATTGATTTTACTAAACTGACTAGGTTAGCATTTTTGAGGTTTGCACTTTATTCAAAGATGTCCTTTAGTTATTGAAATTGTATTGACCTTGGTGCATTTTAACGATAGCTTAAGTTTCTGATATGCCAGTTGGCTCATTTTCCAGTAATGAAGTTGGACGCTGGAGTCAAAGGAGGCAAAAGCTTCAAGAAACCTGTTTTAGGAACTCCTCTGCTTCAACATAATGGAGAAAATGAAGATGCTTCTCGCTTAGTCGGTGGCATTATTGAGAAGGGCAGTTTTTCAGTCTCATCAGATACCCCTGCCCCTTCCTGCATACCTCCTCCTCGCCCCACTGCCCTTCCTTTTCCAGTGGCCCGTCACCGCTCCCATGGCCCTGTAAGTCCTGTTCCCTCGTACTACTTCCCCCCCCCCTTCTCTTTTCAGTCAAGAGGTTTAATATGTGTTTTGGTTAATCTGTTGTCTTTAGCATTGGACTCCAGTTGGTGGTGGCAGTTTCAGCGGTGATGATAGGGATATGGATGATACTGAAGAAGGGGAAGAGAAGGGTTTTAGTGGGTTTGACTCTCTTGCTGCTTTTGCCAAACCAGTTCCAAGAAGGAAGAGGAAAGGTTTGGATTTATCTCGGTGGCGGGACATAATGGGTGGTGAGCGTGATTCTTCTGGAGAGCGTAAGCACGTTGTTGTTGAAAAGTCCACAGCTGTCAGCCCTCTGGCTGAAATTTCAGATGATAGTTTAGAAAAGAGTGCTGTTGCTTTGGCCATGGACTTGGATACGGAAGGCAAGAATTCTGTTGATTTTCGAGAGATGAAAGAGCAACTATCAGATTTGCCAACTGATCTCGCCCAACAAAAGAACACAGCAGATGTTCATGTTGCTCAACAGTTTTTGCAGATGGGAGGAACATCAAGACATAGGATTGCAGAAACGGAGGAAGATATTATATCAGAGAGAGGGCTGGGACTTCCAGAAATTTTGGGCAACGAAATGGAAGTTGACAGGCAGTCTGCAGATGAATCTGAGGCGTTGAATCTTGAGAGTCAAATTGATGCTGAGAATCGCACTCGATTAGGGAGAATGTCATCTAAAGAGATCGCAGAAGCACAGGCTGAGATAATGGCAAAGATGAGTCCTGCATTGATAGAGGCATTGAAAAAGCGGGGACAAGACAAGTTGAAAAAGAAAAACAGCCCTCGTTCAGATAAGGATAAGGCAACAACTGCTGTAGTGGGCACTCTGCAAGATGAGAACATTTTGTTCAATGCACATGGACTTCCCCATAGTGATAGCTCTGACAGGGTTATCGAAACAGGTTCAAAAGAGACATGGATGAAGCAAGGGAATGAAGTTGGTCCTGGACCCAGCCCAAAGAACAGCAGTTTGTGGGATTCTTGGAGCAAAAGAGTAGAGACTGTCAGAGAAATAAGATTTTCCCTGGATGGCAGCATGATAAAATTTAATGTTCTCCAGGCGACAAATACAGGTAAGGCTGAGGTGGTTCCTTGTGTTTGGTAGGCAAAAGGAGAGGAGTATGGTGAACAGAGAGGAGGGGGGCACTATGTAGTTCCTGGGTCAAACAAATATTTTTGCTGCTAATTCTTTTGGTGTTCAAATCCCCTTTGGTCAATAACTGCTAACTAAAGTAGAGTAAGTATTCTTAGTAACTTGAGCACATATGCAGTGTATCCTGAATTACAATTCAAACTTCTGTTTAGGACACCTAAGTTGCTCTATTGAATTTCTTAAACTACATGTTATTGCACACTCTTTAGATGAATAATGGCCATCTATGATGGATATATTGATCCAATTGAAAATTCATCTAATAAATGATTTTTAATAAATATGTCAATTTATTCCTTTTTGTTTATTTCGCAGATTGAGTCAAGATGCAGTCTGTTAGTTTATATGCAGTTTATAAAGGAAGTAGATACTGCTTTCTCAAATAATCTTTCGCTCCCCCTTTTTTTCCTTTCTTTGAGTTTGTGTGTGTTGTTCTTGCTTTCCCATGTTAGATCCTATATGCATCTTTATCTAATGAGACCTTACAAATTGTTATATTGGTTTTCTTCTAATATATCTGTGGCACAAACTTTTGAGTAAATAAAGCGAGTTATCTGCTTGTACTTATGCCTCATGATGAATTATAATGATTCCCCAAGATCCACTTACCCCTATCTTATTAGGTAGTACGTCTGCCGGAAGTCAATATACTGTAAATAATGTTGCTGAACGAGACTTGCTTAGAACTGAAGGTGACCCTGGTGCTGTTGGATACACCATCAAGGAAGCAGTGGCTCTAACTAGAAGTGTAGTAAGTTTAGATGTTTTGCCTGTGACACTCTTTGGTCCCTTGGTCTTGTTGACTTGTAATGAAGGTCTGGTGGCATTATTAGCCTCATTCTGAACTGCATTATTCAGGTTCCGGGTCAAAGAGCTCTTGCACTACATCTTGTTGCAGCCATACTTAATAGGGCAATACATGGCATCTGCAAGAAGAAAGTTGGATACAGCTTGAAATACCCTGAAACAGATGGAGATTGGGAGGCTATCTGGGCTTTTGCTCTTGGCCCAGAACCTGAGCTTGCTTTATCACTGAGGTATGTCCATAGATATTGCGGTCAGAATTCCTTCACCTCTTTTTGTTTCTTTGGATATGACTCTGATTTTATATTCCTCTTTCCAAGTATGTTGCATGTTAGTTCATCACTGTCATTTTGGACAAATCTGGATGAATCAGTAGTTCTTATTGAATTGCGCCCGTCTTTGTCATGTTTCATCTCTGTATTACATGTCTGAAAAACTTATCAAAAGTGATATGTATGTTTTGTCTGCTCTTAAAAGTTCATTTTTTGCTTTTTCGTGAAAAAATTTTCCTGCTTTTGTTGTTGTTCTGTGTTTTAAATGCTGCCAGTAAGGGCTGATGGTCATTGGCACTTTTGATTGAACAATTAGATGATGCATTGAGTGGAATAGTTCAAGTTTGATTTTTTGGATAAGCATGTAAAATGACCCATAAATGTCATTGAACTGTTGTTGGTCCATATCGTTTAGGCTTAATTGTCTGGTCCTGATGTTAATTGGATTCTTCATATCAATTTCCACTTTCTTGTCCATCGCTGGCTCCATGAACTATTTCATCTATCATTTTGGTATCTTGGTATGCCCTTTCTCCACCACCTTTCTTGAACGTCTGGGTAGAAAAGAATCTTTGCACTTTTATTTTCGACTACAAACCCCTTAGTTATATCAGCCCTAAAATTGGTTACACCATGACTCTTCCTCCCTGATAGGTTGATGCATGTCTCCTTATCCTGCTGTTTCTTGCTTGTAGGATTTGTCTTGACGATAACCACAATTCTGTGGTTCTATCTTGTGCCAAAGCTATTCAGTCCATGCTGAGCTTTGATCTGAATGAGAGTCTCTTTGATACCTCAGAGGTACGGTTGCATTAGTCAAATTATATTCTTGTCTTTTGCTTCTCGATGGCTGAAAACAAAGCTATTTTGGATAAAGTAGTGTATTTTTATGTGTCTATTTTGTCATAGATTCACTTCGTGTGATGCTTCCTTTTTCAGAAGGCTCCATCCACTCAGGATGACATTCCTACTGCTGCTGTATTTAGAAGTAAACCAGAGATCGATGTTGGTTTTCTTCATGGTAGCTTTTGGAAGTACAGTACTAAACCATCTAATATTCTTCCCTTACCTAAGGTTAATGATGACAATCCTGAAGGTGAGCATACAATTCAGGATGATGTAGTTGTTTCTGGTCAAGATGTAGCTGCAGGTTTGGTTAGAATGGGAATCCTCCCAAGGATACGCTATTTGTTGGAGGTACTAATAAATTGGCAAATATGGTGTTTGTCCTTCCATTTGGCTGAATAACTGCATTACACTTTGTTAGTAACCATTCTGAGCGATCTTTTATCTGCTGCCAGACGCAGTCTTCAGCCTCTTTGGAGGAGTGCTTGCTTTCTATACTTGTTGCAGTTGCAAGGCATTCCCCAACTTCTGCAACTGCGATCATGACGTGCCATAGGCTGGTTCAGACAGCCATTAACAGATTCTTGGCTGAGGAACAAATAGAAATCAATCCTTCAAAGATAAAATGTGTCATCCTCTTGAAAGTAAGAACATCCTGTGCAGTCTTTGTAAACTTGCTTTTTTCATTGATGTATTAATAATGCTGTAGGGCAGATGTTCTTTGCACTCATCAGATTGTTGTTGGTTACTTTTCTTACTATGTGAAAGGTGCTAGCTAGGACTGACAAGAAGAATTGCTTAGAATTTATCAACAGTGGGATTTTCCGGAAGGTTACTTGGCATTTAGTTCGATATATGTCTCTTGACCAGTGGATCAATTCTGGAAAGGAGGTCTGTAAACTTTCGTCAAATCTCTTGGTTGAACAATTAAGATTATGGAAGGTCTGCATAACTTATGGTTATTGTGTATCTTACTTTGCGGATCTGTTTCCTGCCTTGAGCATTTGGTTAAATGTGCCTACTTTTCAAAAGCTACTTGACCGTGACGTCCTTGGTGAGTTTGTTGCAGTCTCCAGGGAAGTTTATCTTGTTCTGGAGGCCTTGACTAAAAGACTTCCAAATTTTTATTCATCTAGCCACAAGACAACAGATGGAAATGCCGAAGAGATGGAGAGTTGGTGTTGGAGTTACGTTGGTCCACTGATAGATTTAGCTCTTGACTGGACAGTGTTAAAAAATATTACACCTCTATCCAGATTCATTGACTGGCAAAATCAAGAAAATGAGGATAACATGTTGCAAGATTCAGTTATTAATTCATTATTGTGGGTGATTTCCTCTGCTATGCACACAATTTGTAGTGTACTGGAGGCTGTGATACCAGCTGATACTTCAGAATTTAGTGGGGGGTGTCTGCCATGGCTGCCTGAGTTTGTTCCCAAGGTTGGACTTAAACTTATCAAGAGTGGGTACTTTCACTTCTCAGGAGCAGATGTCTGTGATTTCAATGTTGCGGAAGGGGGTTCTTTTGTCAAGTTTCTATGTCATCTGAGGTATAAATGTGGACTAGAAACATCTATAGCTTCTTCTTCTTGCCTCCAAGGGTTAATCCAAATCATTTCTATTGTGGACAAGTTAATCAGGTTAGCTAACCCTGAGATTGATAATCTGTCATCTGAATTCCTGTGTGTGCCAAGAGAAGATAAGATTCTGGCTGATGGGATACTTAAGTCCTCTGTGGCTGAATTAAAAGCTTTGCTGGCAAGTTATATGAAGTTTACTTTTAAGCGCCCGAATATGCAGTCAATTGAGATGTTTGGCAGAGGTGGGCCTGCTCCAGGAACGGGTGTGGGTTGGGGAGCCTCAGGTGGAGGGTTTTGGTCCAAAACTGTGTTGCTGGCTCAAGTAGATGCAAGATTAATCTCTTGCTTGCTGGAAATTTTTCAGAATTTCTGTGTAAATGATCAGTTAACAGTTGACAATTTGCCCAGCTTTCTGCGATGGATTAATACTGCTATGGAAGTTTGTTTAACAGCGGGACCTAGGGATAGATCCATGGTGGATAAAATATTTGATCTGCTGTTCCAAGTTCCTGTCTTGAGGTGCCTTGAGTTTGTTATATACGATTTTCTTCATGTTAATAAGACGCTGAAAGTTTTCGAGTGGAAGTATGAAGAAGATGATTACCTTCTCTTTTGTGGTGTGTTGGCCGCTCACTTCAAAAGCAGATGGCTGTCTGTGAAAAAGAAATCTAGATCTATTGAAGAAAATCGGGATGCTAGACAAAACATGCTGAAGAAAGGCAATTTTCCACTTGAAACAATTGATGAGGAGATGAGTGCATCATATTTGGACAATACTGGTGTGACTACTTTGACCAATGAGTGGGCTTACCAGAGGCTGCCTCTTCCCGCTTATTGGTTTCTTAGTCCAATGTCAAATATGCGTTGCAGTACAGATGCTAACGTTCACAAAGCTTATACTACCCAAAGTGTTGAGCAGGAGCAAGCTGGTCTTCTCAGAGTTGCTCAGGCTGGACTTTTCTTCCTTTTAGGTCTTGAAGCAACGTCTGCCTTCCTTAGCACTGAGTCCTACCCTTCTGTTCATAATGTTTCAGTTACTTGGAAATTGCATGCTTTGTCTGTGATATTGATTGATGGGGCAGGTGTTCTTGAAGATGAGAAGAGTAGGGATGTTTATCAAACTTTGCAGAGTGTCTATGGGCAAACTGTTGATAAGCGAAGATTGTCTGAAACAGGAGATAAAATAAATGGTGGTTTGTTGCAATTTCAGTTAGAGATAAATGAGAGCTACTCTACATTCATTGAAATGCTTGTGGAGCAATTTGCTGCTGTATCCTATGGTGACTTGGTTTTTGGGCGGCAAATTGCTGTTTATCTTCATCGATGGGTTGAAGCTTCTGTTAGACTTGCTACCTGGAATGCACTATCTAATGCTCATGCTCTTGAACTTTTGCCACCTCTGGAGCAGTGTTTTGCTGAAGCTGATGGATATCTTGAACCTGTTGAGGTACTAGATAGAACTCTTAAAGTTCTTGCTGATTAAATTATTTTAATCTGTCCCACCGTGCTGTTTGTTCCTATTTGGTCGAGAGCTACTATGATGTAATTTTATTTGACAAATTGTCTGTCATTGAAATGTAAATACCAAGTCTTTGGTTGAAGCTGCCCTCTAAATAGATCTATTGCATATTTTTGAGTAGTGCATGATAGGGTTAGATTTCAGCATTTTTTAATACCTCCCATGCCTCACACACCTGCAATGAGACACAGACCAAACAACATTCTATTCTTGATGCTTTTGTTTTTGGGAGCGGGAGATAGTGATTCATGAATTGGTCAATATATCTGTTTTTGTGTCTTACTGCTTGATTTTTCCCAGTTTTACAGAATTCATTTCTTCTGACACAGAGCAAGTGTTTGGTTTTGATTTTTCTTTTTTCTTTGGTTTTTTGAACTGTTTTATCTATTTTTTTGTATTTTGCATATGCAGGATGATGAGAAGCTCTTAGAAGCCTATGTAAAATCATGGGTTTCTGGTGTTCTTGACAAAGCAGCAACTAGAAGATCATCCTCGTACATCTTGGTCTTGCACCACCTTGCGTCTTTTATTTTTGGCAATTGCATTGGTGATAAGCTATCGCTCCGAAATCAGCTTGTAAAATCTCTCTTGCGTGACTTCTCTCGTAAAGTAAACCATCAGGTGGGCTAGTTACTTTTCAGTTGGCTGCTAATGAAGTTGGATTGCAATTTCTCCTCTCTTTTAACTTTAGTGCTCCCTGATTTTATCAAACTGACAATGTTCCATTTTCTTCAAGTCTTCCTTTCTTCATATATTTTTTTCCCCCGGGGGGGGGGGGGGTGGTGGTGGTGGGTTGGATAGGGGGGCAGGTTCTGGGGTTTGTGACAGGGACTACAATTATTGTTCAAATATCTACTCAAGTTGTATTCGTTGACCCAGATTCCATTCGGTTAAACAAGTATTTTACCTGGTTTTCATTTTTCCTTGTCAAATCCAAACTGTTTTTTCGATGACAGGGCATGATGATGAATCTGCTGCAATATGAGAAGCCAACCACTGGCTCAAAGCGTGGACTTGTTGAAGCATGGCAGGTAGAGAAGAGATTAGTCGTATTGAGAGATGCTTGTGGAGGGAACTCTTTGTTGCTGAATCAAGTGGAAAAGCTCGATCAAGCAGTGAAGAAGGAAGAGTCAGCACATAGTGTATCATAAACTAATACTCTTGTCTAGGTCCATGTGTGTATATATACTTGTGCTTGGTTATGGACAGCAGGCATGCAGCACCAAAGCGTATAGCATGAATTTTCTAACTAGGGGGAAATCTTAGAAGACCATAGTCATGTACCTAGTTTTGATTGGGGTAACTTATCTTGAGGTCCTGTGGAGGTTAGTTTAGGTGATTTTTCCTCCTTTGAAAGTCAAATCTTCAAGGGTCTATTTTTCCTTAATTTTTGGCTCTCTAGCTAATTAAAATGTATAATTTTAGTCCTTCTGTTAACTTGACTCGTTAAGTCAGATAAAAACATCTATTGATAAAGAATTCAAGATGTGTCCAACCAACTTATTGTTTGACAAATCAAGAAAGCCCAAATGTAGGTTTGGAGGAATTTCACTAAAGAATTTGATTATTTGAGAGATATAGAAAATTCAAACTTGGAACGATACCAAGACTTGTTAAAATATTCCCAAAAAATGAATTATATGCGAGGTTTATGTCAACAAAAAGGGATAATTTTAGAAACCTCAGGGAGGTTTCTGACTATTGTAGGAAGCTCCCTTCTAGTTTAAAAAATTAGACCTACCTCCGCTATGATTAGCATTTTAGTAACAATGTAGACCTAATATGCTAATTTTGTTCAAAAAAAAAAATCCTAAAATACCCCTTTGTTACTTAGAAGAGGAAAAGCTCACTAATAAATTTCTTTCACATTGCAACTATTATAAACGACATAATCACCACCTTAACGAACTCAATAAACCACTTCATCTTAATTCCCATATTCTCACAATTTTGATAGCCTACCATTGCCACCCCCAAAGCTTCCCATGCAAATCAATTGTGACAATTAAAGTTTGCATTCAACCTAATCTTTAGCCTCATTTTTTTTGTTTGCCTAAATTCAATGTTTGAATTAACCAATGTCACTATCCAAACTCAATCCAAATGGGTGCAACCTGTTGATGCTAAAATAATCTAACCCACCAAGAATACCAACACGAAGTAACTAAAAGCAACACTAGAGACCACATCCCATGTCTCTAGGCAAATCTAATTGTAATTTTTATATTCCAAAATTCTTTTACACAATTGGCATAATACTATAACCTTCATCAATCCATGTTCCCTTTTCGGCTATCACTTTTATTTTCTTTTATGTACTTTGTATCATTGTTATCTTTTTCACCTTCATTTAGTTTGACAACAAATATGATCCAGCAACTTGTCATTTTGCAATTTCAATTCAATAATACTTATAAAAAAAGGAAAAAAAAGAGAGGATCTATTTGCAGAAAATAGTGGATTATGAGATGCAGGAGAAGGAAGGTAAGAGAGAGAGTCAGAGAGATAGAATAAGAGTTTATTTTGTGTGACAACCGTTGCTTTAAAATGAAAGACTAGTTGTAATTGGAGGGTTTTTTTTTTTGTTTGTAGGATTATTTATAAATAAAGGATATTATAGTCAATTTACTACATGAATGGAGGTTAGTATAAGTATTCAAACCTGAAGGGAGGTGAGTGAAATTGTCATCCTTAAAAAAAAGCACATGAACCCAATGAATCTAGAACAATATCGAAAAATGAGTTAAATTCCAAATGAAGACAACTCAATTTCTTCAAGTTACTTGTTCTTGCTGAAATTTCTCTGTTCAGGGTTTTGAGTTTTCAATTGATTTTGGTCAATTTCAACAATTGTAGATTTGATAAATTAGTTTATGAGTCAAATTGGGGTAAAATAAATTTACCTTAGCATATATTCTATGAAGACGGAAGCGCCCCTTGGTTATGTCCCTATCGTGCATGTGGTAATGTTTCTGTTTATCATAACGACTCAAGTTGACGGAAAAATTACACAATAGATCTTCTGTCCCAAATCTATCTCACTTCCTATCCCACTCCTTATTGTGCCAAGTTTCTTTTAATAAACCAATCATAAAACCATTCGGACCACATTAAGTTAACCGAATAGGCAACCAAAGAACTAAGTAGAGAAACAAAATCTGTTTAACCAGAGCCCATTAAAATAAAAAATCCACCAAAAATCACCATTAAAGGGCAGAAAAACTTTCACAAAATCACGATTAAGAGGGAAAAAAAAACCTAACAACCTCTGCCTGTTGTCTCCTACATCTCGTATCTCCATTGCATAAGTTTTGGCGCAAGGTATATTAATGATTAATTTACAAGTTTAGGCTATGTTAATTCTCTTACCTCTCGTCAACGGTTCTACTAGTATAAGTTTGTCTGAAGACGAGAAAAACCTTAGGTGAACTATTAGTTGCCTGCCGTTTCCTATCTATACTAATGTTTCTTGATATTACAGATTTTCAAGTTAATTTTTTTTGTTTTTTTGTTTTTTTAACACTTTAGATCCCAACATCCACAAAGGTTATGATGTGATGCCTTGAGTTCAATAACACATCAACATGCATCAACCAACTTTTTGTCCTTAGTAAGAAAAAAACTTCATTACTTAATTAATTTTTATTGGTTCTACAAGTCACAATTATGAAATAATGCATTTTTAACGATGTATAGGATTTGTGTTTGTAGGCACAAAATGATGAGGATATTGACCAACCAGCCGTTAAAAAATGAAATTTAAAAGAAAGATGAATGAAGGCATTAGAGAACAAGAACAAAATGTTAGTTGGCACAAGGTAGTTTAGACGAAAGGTCATGTACCTCGATATGCTTTTATACTCTGGTTGGCATGTAGAAAAAGGTTGAGTACAGTAGACAGATTGAAGAGATGGGGCGTATCAGTTTCAATGGAGGAGTGTGCTTTTTGTATGGAAACAGAGGAAAGCATGGCTTGCTTGCTTGCTCTTCAATTGCAGGATTACTAAAATGGTTTGGCAGAAAGTACAGGGGCTGTGTGGGGTATATGGAGGTAAGTATTCTCCAGAGCAAGAGCTGAGTTGGTTAGTGCACTTACAATCAAACTCCTTTAGTCACAATCTTAACCAGCTGGCTTTTGTTGTGACAGTTCTATAACATTTGGCAGGCAAGGAATGCTTGGAGATTGCACGCACGAAGGAAAGGCGCAGTGGGGATTCTGGAAATTATTTGTTAGTAGTGTTCAGTATGTGGTGACTTCATGGGGTAAAGTACCAAGGAATCAAGAGGATTGGAGCTTAGTAGTTGAGTGGGGAATTCCTAATACTTGTTTGTGTCAACTGTGTATAGACCTTGTTAGGGATAGCTATTGAGATGTATTTATGTACTTGAGGAACTCTTGTGTATTACCTCATTGCTGATCTTAAAAAAAGTTTACACTTTGCTCAAAAAAAAAAAAAAAAGAAAGAAAGAAAGAAAGAAAGAAAGAAGATGATTTTGAAGAAATGGACAATGAGATTGTGATCTTGGATTAATGCTTTTGAAGAAATGGACAATGAGGTTATGGTCATAGTGTTATGCCTGTTAGTGGAACTTGGCATGAGATTATCACTTTGTGCTTTTCAGTGGATTTGTTACACTTCAGCTCACTTTGATCTTTTTGATTAAATTTCTGTTAAGATTTGGAACCTTTCATCTCATCGTACCTTTTTTTCTCTTTTCATGTACAGAAATGTGAGTATTCTGTGTGTTCCAACATTGAGATTATTCTGATGAAGAACTATATTTTTGTATTGAAATGAAGCAAATTCTAGCCAGTTTGATGATCTTTTGTCATACAAGTTATAAATTAAGCACTACAAAGGGGAAAAGGATAAATATTCTCATCATTCTAGTTGCAAAAATTCAATTGAAAGCAGTTTTCCAATTTATGAAGCTAGGGCAGCATCTATAACCCGCACAACTTCACTGGAAAATCTTGAAAGTGCTATTCAAGTGACAACAGGTAAAAATTGTCAAGTTACATTCGGCCCGTGAAACTCTTTAGAAGCTAGATATATCACGCCCCGTACCCGGAACATAACACCGCCATGCCCTAGACAAAACTAAAAGCATAAGGCAACAAATTTCCAAAACAATTACATTCCCCTTTATATAAGTTTTCTAAATCCGCAAATACAAGATCATCCATAATAGCAATTCTTCATCTTCCAAAATAAAAGCAAAATTAAACTTTCTATAATATATACAATATTCAAATCCTATCATAAAGTATCTTATATAGAAGTACAAAAGTCATTCTCTAACCAAAAGTCATCTCCATCTCTATTACCACCCCCACGAACTATCAAAGTCCACTTCAATGAACTCATCATTAACTGCATAATAACAACAAAGGGTGAGCGAAATCTCACTCTATAAGTAGTGCATGTATCTCATTATTGGGTTGAACAAGTTACATACATAGTACATTTCAAATATCATTGACTTATATATATAACTTTATAAGAACATGGCCATTATGAACATTTCAATGGCATATCATACATCACAAACATAAAGGAGCTCGAACTATAAGACAACAATTGATCCCGGATATCTAGTTGTTAAATTAACTGGTTAACATGATTTATAGTGCTAACTACAGCACAGGCCCGTTTCGTATTGCTAACTACAATGCGGTTAGTCCGTTTCATATACCAACTACATGTGAGGAACTAGTCCCGTCAAAAGTTGCTTATACGAGAACTCAACAAGTATAGCATTTCATCTCACAACTGACCATGGCAAGAGTAATAACAAATATCACAATGGATACATGTTCATGCCACTTTAGCAATTAAACAAGTAGCTGCCTTCAAAAGATATAGGATACATGTGCCACTTACCTCGGTCTAATGGATACCCATGCTAGTTCAAGTAATCGGAATAATAGCTAACTTCCTTACCTAGACATAATAAAATCATAACCTTAAAGATACCAAGCAACTCCAAATTATCATAAAAGGAGCCTAATACTACCTGTGATGCCCCCACTTCTTCCAAGGGCGAACCCAAGGGTATCCGCGGGACGCCTGCCCAACTCTTGCCAGGACTCGAGACAATTCCATTCAAACTTAAAGATACATACCAAATAATACAAGTCTAAATGAAGAAAAGGCGCTTCCTCAACTGAACATCCAAATCTTACATCATGTTCTCAAAAGATACATCAAATCCCAAAAATACAACCATTAAAAGTCGACTAAACATTTACAACCAAGATTCCAATCAAAAGTATAACCTAGTCGGCTTTCTCGAAAAAAATCTCCCAATCCAACATGTTAAGGAAAACAAACTAATGGGATGAGTCAATACTCAATGAGGCCAAGGAAAAAAAACAAAACATGCACATGCGAACACATAGTTCAAGTAACAAGTAACAATAACATATGTACAAGAATTAAAGTCAGAAAGTTCAAGTAATTCACAATTTATAATATAACACACTTGTTAAGGATACGGGAGTTCTCAGGAGTTAGGTTCCACTTGCTTTGCCGAGTCACGATCATATACCTCCGCGTGATGACACTCCGTCATCCGGGTAGGTATTTTTAGTCCGTAGAACACCACTTTACTTCACAAATCCCATTCACCATTACACCCCCTGTTCCGGGCCCGCTCATCATTTAAAAGGCGATACTACTCGAGTATGCCAAGCGAGATCTCTCAAATAGATCAAGCTTTACGAATAATCTCATGGTTCACCAAGCTTCTCGACCAAGCTCATGCCGGCTCGAGTTACAAGGTTAGCCTATGAGTTTGGGCGTCCCCCGAATACGAATATGAATACGAATACGAATATAAGTCGACGAGCAGCGCTCTCTTCGACGATTCCAAATACGAATCACGAATACGAATCATAACCATACGAATATGAGTCAATGAGACAACGCTCCAATCGACGGTTTCAAGTATAATGCACATAGCCAAATTCAAATATAATTTTCATTTGAAAGAGAACGAGTGCGATAAAGTACACACTCGACTCAAAAATTCCAAATTCACATAATTGATGCGAAACAATTCACGTACTTAACCACATAACATGCACTTGACACTCACAAAATCAAAATAAGTGAGCGAAGAGTCTTCAATGATTCGCTTTGGGATTCTCTTCGAGATCCTCTTGAATGCCTGGAAATATAACAAGTACTTTCATTCATAATCGCGTATTAATTAAGAAAGAAGGCACACTGATTTAGATTGGTCAATGCCTCAAACAAAGGACCTTAATCACTCAAAGTAGAGGTTCAAAAGTGAGGATTTATCAACACAAGAAAACTGATTTTCTCCATGAAATCGAGTTTAAAATGATCAATCATTATCAAAGGGTAGAGAAAAGTTTCCAAAACTCATTTTTCATCAAGTTGGAAAAATTTCAGTTTTGCACGTCAACTTAGGAAAATCAGAACTTACACTCAATAGGTCCAAAATTGGAAAACTTTATACCGTTGGAATCTTGGTTCAAAGTACTAAAAGTTCCCAGAAGACACTTTTCTAAGATTCTAAACGAAAAACATTCAAATTTCAGCTCAAAGTGGCTGACTTGAGCATACAAGACAGTTTCGATCATGTTTTTCGGCAAACTTTGAAAATTCGGAAAAATTCACAGAAAGTGAACTAGCCTCTGAAATTCGGAAAATATTAGAGTTCCAATCAAGGTTTTAAACACAATAAACGGAACCAAATTCGGAGTTTTGAGCATTGAGAGATAGCAGCTCAAAGTCGGCTGAAAATTACTCACTGATCAAGAATTTCCAGATTTGAAAGGCAAACTTTGGTACTTCAGTTGGGTGTCGAAATGGTCTTAGAATAACACCAAATTTGGTACACACAATCCTCCATATGAGGACTACTCCTTTATCAAATTTCACATAAAAATTCGTGCGGGAAGGTAGTTAACAAAACTACCAAAGTTCAAGAAATTTCCAAGACAAATCTGTCTTCTTGCTTTCTTTTCCTTTTCAAACATTTTGCACCACGAAATCAGTCCCATTTTGGTTCATTTGTGAAACCAAGGTCCAAGAAACATTTCATAAGTAGTTCATAGTTGGTTGACATCAAAATTTTCAAAGCAAAGCATCTCACAAACAACCAAATCAGTTGGCCAGCAAAAAGTAGGGTTTTCCAGCTCTGCTGCAGTTTACAAATTGCACCATATCTCACTCAATACAACTTGGAATTGAGAATGGTCGGTGGTGTTAAAAACTAGATTCAAAAGGTTACATTTCATCAGAAGAAGTGGTTCTGAAAATCAGTTCATAGGTAGTTCGAATTCAAGTGACAAGTTACAGCTTTTCACTGCTATTCGAACAGAACAGCAGAACAGAACAGACAACTTTGGTGAACCACTACGGATCACTCAGTTCGAACTAGATGGTGAGTTTTATACCGTTGGAAAGCTACAAATGTCTAGTTTCAAATGCCACAAACAGAACTCGATTTAGACTTTTTTACATAGAGATATGTTCAATTAAAGAGACACTGTTTATCAGCCCAGAACACGTTTTCCAGGTTTCTATAAATTTCGAAAATTCAATTTTTGCTCAACCAATTCAAATGATTTTTGGTAGAAACTTTCTACACACCATATACAACATATACACATCAGTTTCACAGTCATTTGAGCCCCAAAAATTCGAAATACAGGTACGGGCAAAAACAGGACAGATTTGTCTAGCATTCCTGCGAAATTTTTCCTTCGATTCCTCTTTTCCTTTTGAAATCTTAACACTCATCTACATACTAACACACATATTATCATCATAACAGCCCATACAACCAAGGTGGGAATTCATAGAGCCCATTTCAACCAATCCAATCCAAATAACAACAACAATAATGAAGCTACAAGCTTCAAAACCAAGAATAAACCCATTAAAGCCAAGAATAAAAGATTGGATGGTGTTGGATGATTACCTCCTAACCTTGAGAGAAACCAGAAATTTTTGCACCACTAAAGCTCCAAGAAACCGCAAGGATGATGCCTTTCTTCTAGCTTAAGTGAATCTCCAAGTAATTTATGAGTTGGATGCAAAGTTTGAGATGAAATGGAGGAAGATTTGAAGTAAAATGGAGTGAGCTTCTTCCTTTCTTTTTTTCTTGCTGTTCGGCCGGCACTAATGGAGTGAGGAGAAGGGTTTTGATGTTATGTGAAGCTTCCTTGAGAAGCTTAAAGTTTTGGGCAAAATTCTAACAAAGTCAACTCGTAATAGTGCTCGTGCGCGCGGGTTTCGTATCCAATTTCTCTCGGGTTTGTTTCAATTGTGCACTAAACCTCTATTGTAATTCCTTTAATACTATAATTATTCACTCTTAGTAGTCTAGTATTAGTTTCTTAAATCTCCACTTAGCCGTTCCGGCTCGATTTACGCGAACTTTCAATTCGCGCCCGTTAAAGCGAAATTGAAAAGAAATTCTTATAACGATAATCTAATTAACTAATACTAGGGTAAATAATTATAAAAATAACTATTTTTAAAAAGAAAATATGAGTCCTCACATAATCTATTATGAATCATTCTTAATTTTCCAAGATTATTGCACTCTCGGACCGAATATTGTCTCGAAAAACGTATACTCATTATTCCTTACTAAACGAGTTTTCGAAAATTAAATTTACTAACGGGACGTTTTTAAAATACAAGTAAAACCTTTTTCCATGTAAATGAATTTAAAATGGTTGATAAGTCCTTTTTCCACTAATTCCTAACAAAAGATAATTTTCTCATCTTTCCTAATATTGATAAGTCCTTGACAAAGATTCTAAAATTTTCCAATAGTCGGTTACCAACTATTCTACTTATCTAATATAACAATATGGCTACTATGATGTTCTATTGCCTAATTTACTAAATAATAAGAGATTATCCTACATAAAATCATCATCCAAGATTCAAAATGGTATACACAAACTTAATAGGTAAATATACTACCCACAAGTACATTTACTTCATGTATAGTCAAAATAACTAAACTAAATTCGAAATAACATTAAAAGCCTAGCAAAGTCTCCATTAACCTCTCCAATTCCATTTCCGTTATAGCCCAACAAATCCAAGTGAAACTAATGATGAATACCAATGTTTAGTAGTTTTAAGAAACTAAAAAAACCTCCAATAAACTAAATTTAGGCAAATATAATCAAAGCCCTGAAATTCCAAGAAAACAGAAAAGTTTGACTAATTTTAAAAAATTTATCTTACATCCAAAAATCATTAAAATGTTACTGAAGATAGCCCATAAGAATTCGAACAAAGTGATATTTTTACTTTTCCAAATTCTAAATATTTTGGAAGAAAAGTTGAAAATATTAAACTGCAGTGAATAGTAACTGCCAGAGCTTTGACCGGCGATTGCCCGCAACTCTGATGACCAAATCCCATTAAATTCGATGAGGAGGTGATTGAAGTCATGGGCAATCAGATGATGGGGTGCATCCACAGTGTCGATTCTCCGGTGATGGTAAATTAAACCTCTAAATTTTGGCATTTTTGGCAATAGAAGGAAGAGAGAGATATAAAAGGGATAAATAAAATGAAGAAGAAGGTATGTTTGTGGGTATGGCTGATTAATAAATGATGTGGGAAGATATTTTATTTATTTACTTCATAAGTCCCTCAGTTTCTAACTTATCACATAATGGCCCCAACTAATAAATCAACCTATCAAATTGCACTAAAGTATTGGAGTTGGTTATTACTTTCTACCCTCCTTAAAAGAAAGTTTCATCCTCGAAATTTACCTGACAAGATCCTCAAGATCATAATGCCATCCTCCAAGTTTAATAAAATATAAAACTCTAAATGCACAATTAGCAATTGCGTATTATTTACTCCAAATTATTCTTTATATGTTTTATCATCTTTTCTCCAATGCCATAAAAATATCAAGTACTTATTTCCCATTACATTTCCCTATTCCAACATGAACTACAAACTTCCAAAGTATTTTCAATCAATTAACTCTATGTTTAATTAGCTTATATATATTCTATGATATCAATTGTGATTTCTGTGACGCCCCCACTTTTCCCTAAGGCGAACCAAAGGGTATCCGCGGGACGTCTGACCAACTCTCGCCAGGACTCAAGACAATTCGATTCAAGCTTAATGATAATAACCGTTAATACAAGTCTAATAAAGAAAAGTCGCTTCCATAACCAAATATCTAATCTTCACCACGAGTACAAAATACATCAATTTTTTTAAAAGACATACAACTGCCCAAAAGATGTCCATTAGATTACAATCAAATCCCTATTGCAAAAGTTCATCCCAATGATTCCTCCGAGTTTCACCTCAATTCCATTCCTGTTAAGGAAAACAAATCTACGGGGTGAGCAATTGCTCGTGAGGCCAAGAAACACACATGCAAGCACGTTATCCAAGTAACAATCCCATTTAACAAATAACACAGTAATATTCAAGTAAGTAACAATTCGAGTAAGAAAAGTAAACAGAAACAATTCAAGGATATAAGAGCTCTCAGGAGCTAAGTTCCACTTGCTTTGCCATTACTCGATCGATTACCTTCCCGCGATGACACTCCGTCAACCGGGTCGGTAATTTTTCTTTAAGTTCGTAGATCTCCACTTTTCTTCACAGTTCCTTCCACCATACAACCCCCCACCGGGCCCGAACTGCTATAAAGGCGCTACTGCACGAGTAGGCCAAGCAAGATCTTTCCAATAGATCATGCTTATACAGGTTGTCTCATGGCTCACCAAGGTTCCCGACCAAGCCCTTGTCGGCTCGAGTCGCAAGGTCGGCCGATGAGTTTGGGCGTCCCCCAGTTCAGTTGTGTATCGAGGAAAATCTAATGAAAATGAGCCTTAGTTGCTCAAAATTCAAGATTTGAAAGTAGTGTTTAACAACAACACAAGGAAGAACTAATTTCCTTCGTGAAAAGAAGTCCAAAATGGTCAGTTAGTATTGAAGGATAGGGAAGAGTCTCGAAAACTTAATTCTCGTCAAGTTTGAAAATTTCCGATTTGAGGTACATTCTTGGAAAAATCATAACTCACTTTCTGTAGGTCCAAAATTGGAAAACTTGGTACCGTTGGAAACTACTTCCAAAGTACTAAAAGTTCTTAGAAGGCATTTTTCCATGATTCAAAACGGAAGACACTCAAATTTTGGCTTCAAGTTGCTGTTTTGGGCTCCTAAGAAAGGTTCGAGGTTGGTTTTTGGCGAACTTTGGAAATTCGAAAAAATTCACAGAATGCGAACTAGCCTCTCAAATTTGAAACTCAATTAGAGTTACAATCAAAGTTTAAAACACAACAAACAGAACAAGAGTTAGAGTTTTGAACGCCAAGATATAGCAGCTCAAAGTTGGTACAAAATGAAGGCCACTGGGCAAATTTCCAGATTTGAGTCACAAACTTTAGGATTCTAGTTGGGCACCGAAATAGATTTGGAATAGCACCAAATTTGGTATGATTACACTACCATATAAGGGATACTCCTCTGTCAAATTTCATGCAAAAATTCGTACGGGAAGTCAGTTAACAAGACCACTAAAGTTCCAAGAATTTCCAAGGCAATTCTGCCTTAAGCTTTCATTTTCCTTTTTCAAACCTTTGGCCAATGAAATCATCCCAAACATGGTTCATTTATGAATCACAGGTCCAACAAACATTCAAGATACATTTGGTAGGTGATTAACACCAAGAGTTTCAAAATAACAAGTCCCAATTCGAAATAAGTCATTGACTAGCCCGAAACTAGGGTTTTCTATCACTGATGCAGGTCTGAAATTAGGCCATAACTCACTCAATTCAACTTAGAATTAAGCATGGTTGGTGGCGTTGGAAACTACTCTCATAGGGCTACATTTTCTCAGAAGAAATCGTTTTAAAATTTTGTCCATAGCTAGTTCAAATTTAAGCCACAAGTTCCAGCATCTCATTGACTCTTTGGCAGAGCAACGAAACAGGACAGATGACTCAGGTCGAATCAGGGGGTGCATTTTATACCGTTAGAAAACTGAAAGTGTCTAGTTTCAAATTCCACAAACGGCACTCAATTTCAACGTCGGAGTAAAGAGTTATGGTCATTTAAAATTCACTGCCAGAGCACCTCTGGACACGTTTTCCAGATTTGAACATATTTCGAAAATGCAACTTTTACCCAACCAAATCAAGTGATTTTTGGTAGAAACTTTCTACACAACCTATACAACATATTTACATCAAAATCAAGGCAATTTAACCACAAAAGTTTCGAATTAAAGCCTCTGCACAAACAGGGTAGATTCGGCCCTTTCTCTTTCAAAATTTCCTTTGATTTTCTTTCCACTTTCTCAACTTAGATCCACTAGTTTAGCACTAAATCAACACAAATAACATCCAAAATCATCATATCATCCCATCAAGTCCAATGTGGGATTTCATAGAGCCCACTCACATGATTTACAACCAACCAAAGTTACCCACATGAAGCTACAAGCTTCCAAGCCCAATCTAACTCATAAATAACAAGTTTCAAAGGTTAGATGATTTGATACCTTCTTAGATGCTAAAGGTCAGATTTTTGGCCACTAGAAAGCTCCAAGAAACCGTGGAAATGAAGCTCTTCTCCTTGCCCAAGTGAAGCTCCAAGTGGTTTTGAGTTTAAGTAGCAAGTTTGAGGTGAAATGGTTGGATGAAATGAGTAAGATGATGAAGAAAGTTTTGTTCTTCTTGCCTTGAGGATTTTCGGCTGTCTTGGAGAGGAAAGAGAGTGAAATGGCTGGTGCAAAAGCTTCTTGGAGAAGCTTGGTAGGTAGAGGTTCAAGTGCAAAAGTCAACTCTCCAATAGTGCGCGTACGCGCACGTTTCGTGCCCGTTTCCTCTCGGGAATATTTCACTTATGCACTAAACTTCTAATGCACCTCCTTAAACATTATAATTATTCACTCTTAGTAGCCTAGATTAAGTTTCTTAAATCTCCACTTAGCCGCTCCGGCTAGATTTACGTGAATTTCTGATTCACGCGCGATAAGGTGAAACTTAAAAGGAATTCTTGTAACGATAATATAAGTAACTACTACTAGGGTAATTAATCATAAAAAAAAATAGTTATTTTAGAAATAAAACTATGAGTACACACATATTGATTCCTCAAGCCTCAAATTTGTCGCGCGGTGCGATTTTCGAGAACTTTCGACGCGAACACGGTATAAGCTTAATTAGAACTCATATCTAATCTCTCAATTAACTTTTCTTAGTCTACTATTGATCATTCTTAATTCTCCAAAATTATTGCACTCTCGAATCAAATTTTGCCTCGAAAAACATGTACTCGTTATTTCTCACTAAATGAGTCTTCGAAAATAAATTTTCTAACGAAACGTTTTAAAACATAAGGAAGACGTTGTTCCATACAAATGGACTTAAAATGGTTGAAATAAATTATTTGGAGAAAACAGGTGAATAAATAATTAAATAAGCCAGTAAATTACAATTAAAATAAGAGAATTTTCGGGTCCTCACAATTTCTACATTGACCTTACATCTCAAAGGTAATTTGTACTATATATTAACCCAATGCATCTAAGTACATTTCAGCAAGAAGTCCTAATAATATCCTCAATCAACCATCCCTTTCAATAGAATCATCAGGTCATGCCTTCAACATTAGTTTGTCCTCACTTCCAAACTTCAATTTGACTGGATTAGGGTGACTTATGAGACAATCAATAGATCAAACTTACTAAGTCCTTGCTGTCAATAGATCAAATATTATGTCACACTATTGTGCTCCATGCTATCAATAATTGTTATGTCAAAGTCCTTGTAAAACATCTTATGGTTGGGATTTCCTTAAACCTATAAAACTGCAATAGTTCACTATAATATCACTGCCGAAATAATCATGCCCTACTCCACAAATTACATCTTTCTGATTTTCAGTACAAAATACTTGCTCTTCTTACTCTCATCCTTCAAAGTCTCACCTTAATAGTTAAAGCACCATTTACCTGAGTCGTGTCTTAATAACTACAACACAAGTTTGAGTCTTGTCTTAATTTCATCCATCTTATTATTTGATGCACTATTTCCAATATCTAGGTATCATTAACCTTCAAACTAGTTCCTTATAAAATTTTAGAATATTTCATTGCAGTGCCCAACGACTTGCTATGATATCAGAAACTAAAAACTTGAATCCGCAGTACAATAACTTCCAAAAGTCAATAACAATCCTATAGAGAAATCAATACTTAATGATAAATTCAATCTGACATCATCAACCAAACTATTATATCCTGAAAGACTTGCACAAGTTCTACGTAACAAAATCAATTTTTTTTTAAATTCTAAGAAAATGCCATAAAAAATCATCTAAATAAGTCTAACAAGAAGAAATTCTTAGATTCTAAGTTACTTTTAAAACCAAACTTTTAATCAACTTTAAAGATCAATAGCTAGGATGCTGAAGAAATAAAATATTTGATTGAAAACTTTTTGAGTCACATCTTTGAGTCAAACTTCACACATAACAAACAAAACTTGATTATGATGCTTAAACAAGAAGTACCAAGTATACTCCAAAAGTCAAGTAAAACTGGCTCCATTAATGAAAAATATGTTATAGTTCTTCCAATAAGTGATAGCTTATACCAAATATTATAAGAAAATATCTTACATTCCTTTCAATCACGGATCCTTAAGTCTTAACCACTAAACATAATATAAAAATCCTTCACTACCCACAAATTAAATAGCTTATAACTATTAAACTATCATGATCTACATCTATACACGATTATAATCAAGTCTAGATTTAGCACAAAATCAACATCCACTAATACACTTCATGTATAACAAAGAGAAAGTTAGCCATCAATCTTACATCAAGTTACTCCAATAACTTCAAGAGATATTCAACACTATTAATCATCGTGTCCTCTCTATATAACTAATATTACATACATTAAAATATTTATAAAATAAATCTCTTCCATTGATAAAAGTCCATTTCATACTAACTATCGTGCATGATCATTCCAATATAGTCAAGGTGACAATCTCTTCAAATGCATTTTCTAATTCAAATAGTGAAGCGCAACAAGTAGTGATGGATCATGCAGAAATTGCTGGTATGTTTCTCCCCTTATCCCCACTTTCCCCTAAATCTTGTCTTTGTGGCCGAAAAAGGAAACAAGAAAGCATGGGAAAAGACTCTGCAATAGCCGTATAGCTGTGGTGCACAGCCTTTTGTAGTTGTAGGACAATAATTCACTTAGATAATTGCACCTTTGTGGCCTTTTGTTCTCTGTTCGTTTTTTGTTTGGTTTTGGTAAAAGTAAAAAATGAAGAGGTGAATTATTGGCTTCCCAGTTGCTGTTTATGATTTTGACCGGTACATATCCCAGTCGAATCCGAGAATTTGGCCGTTATCTTGCTACACGGTTCTAACTCAGACGATATTGACTGATTCGGAGCGATTCAAATCAGATATGGTATAATCGGCGTTTCGGGTATCGGTATCGAAACGGCACCTGCCGTTCTGGTTACAACTTGGCCGAGTCCGAGACGACTCGGCCGAGTTGGCGAACTTTGCACCAACCTAAATTCCACTTGGAAGGCCTGGATTTGATCTCTGAAAGTGTTGATCATGTCCTGGTCTGGTGGCTCCCTATAAAAGGAAGCAGCAAATTTTCAGTCCTCAAATTAATTCTCAAGCTTCATGAATAGCAGTTCCACCTCCTCAAGGACACGAGAAAAGCGATCAGTTGCAGAGCTGCTGTCGCGCCCCATTTTTTTAAAAATAAAATAAAATTATGTGTTTTCAAGAAAATGGATTTTTGATATTATTTTTTTTTGAGTAAAAATGTGAGTTAAATGATTTGTAAAGAATAAATAAAGAAAATGATGGGCCTAAATAGGACTTAAAGTGCGACGATTTGACCCAAAATAATAGTTTAAAAAGGGTTTTTAAATGAAAAATCGGAGTCGCCACTTGGTATTGAGTTAAGGTGTACCAAGTCACCTAAAATGAATTTTTTAAAGAAAAAGAAAAAAGACCCTTTTTTAAACGACTCCAAGTCTTCGAAAATCAGAGAAAAAGTGTTCGGGAGTCACATTTGAAGAAAGGGAAGGCAAGGATAAAATCCAAGGTACCCTTTCTATCTAGCCAACGCTAGTTGCGTGATTTAGTCAAAGATTTTCTTATTTTAACCTAAGAATTTATTACATCTGGATGTACTATATGAATGCAAACCCTAAACCTAATGTATCGGGGTCAACATGTCTCTTCGAATTGGTGCAAATCGTATTAATTACGATGCCCAAAAGTAATTATTTGAAGAGGTCACGAATGTGCAAAAAAATGAGACTCTAAGAAAAGAAAAGAAAATAACGGGTGAATTATACAAATATACATGACCTAGAGGAATGCATCATAACGGGTGCGGGGAACTATGATACGTGGCTTCAATTTTCCCTTTTATAGAGGGAATACGAGCGTGCTAAGGCTATAAAAGTCACACTCGCCCATATCCCATTTTCAAGGGGTTTTTTCCTAGCTAAACAAGCAAATGATCTACCCTAGTTCTAATTCTTAAATGAAATGCAAGTCTAATGTCATGTATCGCATATAGGGATAAGGGTTATATATAGGGGAAATAGGGGATAAGGGATATACATATAAGGAGGGAACATGGGATAAGGGATATATGTATAAGGAGGGATGTCATGCAAAAATGATAAAAGACCCTAGAAAGTAAAAAATATGCATGAAAATGTAGTGTAGTCACACAAACATGATCTAGCGTGTGAATGGTTTTTAAGGGTTTAGCGTTGGACTAACCCACATCTATGAATTCCCACTAGCGTTGGACTAGTGTGGTGACGTCACACATTGATTATGTGACGCCCCCGCTTCTCCCTAAGGCGAACCAAAGGGTATCCGCGGGACGCCTGCCCAACTCTCGCCAGGACTCACTACAATCCATAATTCAAAAGTTCGAAATACTTCAATATATAATTAAAGTACTCCAAAATACTTCGTACTTACAATTTGTTAACTTTCAAGCTTAATACAATCCAAAAGAGTATGTACTACAATCATCCACTATATTACAACTTAAGATTTTCAAAAGAAAACAATCTAGTACTACTCACGAGCACCCTTGGTCTCGAACCCTGTTAAGGAAAACAAAAAAGTGGAATGAGCTACACAGCCCAGTGAGGTTCCAAGACACTCTAGCAGTTCTAATAAATTAGGTAATTTGAGCATACCACATATATGGTTCCAGGTTGCATATTGGGCACATTAGCATGAGACGGTGTTCATTGTACGATTAATTTGAACATAACACAGGTATAGCTCGAGATTGCACATTGGTACATTAGCAAGGAACAGTTATCATTACGCAAAATAAACACATATTGAAGGATACGGTGTTCCAGTGGAACCATTTCGGTCAACTTCACCTTATGACCCAGTGATCCCCTCGGTTGTCTGGCCATCACCTTATCCCTCCAGTGGTAGTACTCGAGTATACCGAAACGGTGTCCCAAGGTTCCAACCTACCCGGCCGAGTCCAGTCCTGGCTCGAGTAGGTTAGTAACCAAGGGCAGGGCCCAGTTCAGTTTAGAGCTTACAACATGCACAAGTAATCAAGTAAATCGGTAAACAGTAAAAATTTATCATTTTAGTAGGTCGAGTGAGATAAAGTACACACTCGCCTTAAAACATTGGCAATTTCACAAGAGCAATTATAGGTAACACTTAACATCCAAACACGTAAGGAATATGCCATAATTTCATATGAATACGGAATTCATGGTAATCAAGTAGTCAAGTAAATCGGTAAACAGTAAGTAATCAAATAGATCGGTAAACAGTAAATAATCAAATAAATCGGTAAATGGTAAGTAATCACGGTTAACGGTAAACGGTTAACGGTAAGTAGTTACGGTTAATTGATAGACATTATTCATCTTAGTAGGCCGCCTATTGGCCATCTATTTTTACCACTTAAGAGTCGAGGAGATTTACTCCAATCGACTTATGCAGCCATAGCATAGTCAATCATTGAAACGTTTCATGTAAATATGCATTTCAAGAATTTCATATCGAGTAATTCAAGTACGTTTGACTTAAAATAAAATGAGTGCGGTAACACTTGACATGTAATAACCATGGAGTAAACATATCATAGACTATTCAAATCACGTACTCCTATATGGAACACTCACCTAGTCAATACAAGAGAGTAAGTGCTCAAACAAGTGTTTAGGCGTCCACTTCGAGTTCCTCTTGAAGGTCCCCTTGGGCGCCTGAGCAAATAACCATTAACTATTACACAATATCACTTAGAACCCCTACTTATCGAAGAAGGTTGTACTAGTATACAATCTAAGGAGAATTCATGAATTGAACCTTAATTACTCGTAAATCGAGACTCAAAGGTGGGGTTTTAAAATACAAAAGAAATCTGGTTTTCATCTTTGAAATCAAGTGTAAAACGATCGAGTGATATCGAAGGAAAAAGATGAGTTCTAAAAACTCAATTTCCTTTAAGTTTGGAAGTTTCGGGTTTGTCACACAATCTTGGAAAAATTGTATCTCACTCTGTACAAGTCCAAAATTGGAAAACTTGGTACCGTTAAAAACTTCTTTCAAATTAATAAAAGTTCCTCGAAGACACTTTTCCATGATTCCAAACGGAAGATATTCAAAAATTGGCTCAAAGTTATTGTTTTGGGCTATCGAGGCAGTTGCGGGGTTGGTTTTTGGCCAACTTTGGAAATTTGGAAAAATTCACAGAATTTGAACTAGCCTCTCAAATTTGAAAATCAATTAGAGTTACAATCAAAGTTTAAAACAAAACAAGTGGAACAAGAATCGAAGTTTTGAACACCAAGATATGGCGGCTCAAAGTTAGCTAAAAATAAGGGCAGATTGAACATTTTCCAGATTTGAAACATGAACTTTGGGACTTCAGTTGGACATTGAAATAGACTTGGAATGGTACCAAATTTGGTAGTATTATCCTACCATATAAGGGTTATTCCTCTGTCAAATTTCATATCAAAATTCGTTCGGGAAGTCAGTTAACAAAGCCACTAAAGTTCCAAGAATTTCTAAGGCAAATCTGCCTTGTACTTCAATTTTCCTTTTTAAAACTTTGCTCCACACAATCAACTTCAATTAATTCAAATATTGAAACTAATGTTCCATAAACATCCAATAAGTAATTTATAAGTAGTTGACATCAAGGTTTTCGAAATATAACTTCCCAAATCAGATTTGACCATTCGGCCAAGAGAAAAGGAAAAGTTTTCCAGATTCGAAGAGCAACTTTGGGACATCATTTGTATATCGAAATGGTCTTAGATTGACACCAAAATTGGTACAATTCAACTTCCATATGAGGACTACTCCTCTACCAAATTTCATTTGAAAATTCACACGGGAAGGTAGTGAACTAAACTACCAAATTTCAAGAAAATCCCAAGACCAATCTGTCTTTTACTTTCTTCTTCCTTTTCAAACATTTTGCCCAATGAAAACGATTCAAATCTGGTCCATTTATGAAACAAAAGTCTGAGAGACATCTAATATAAATTTGGTAGGTATTTGACACCAAAATTTTCAAAATAACAAGTCCCAAACAAGATAGGCCATTGATCAGTCCAAAATGAGCGTTTTCAAGCAATGACGCAGGTCTGTAATTTGGCCATATTTCACTCAATTCAACTTGGAATTGAGCGTAGTTGGTGGAGTTGGAAAATAAATTCACAAGGCTACAATTTCTCAGAAGAAATCGTTTTAAAATTTTGTCCATAACTGGCTCATTTTTGAGCATCAATTCGCAGCTCAAAACAGAGCTTCCAGTACAGACGAAAACAGGACAGGCAACTTTACAAGGTTGTTACGGATCACTCAGCTGGAATCAGGATGTGAATTTTATACCATTGGAAATCTGGGAATGTCTGGTTTCCAGTGCCACAAACGGCACTCGATCTCGACATCGGAGCAAAAAAGTTATGACCGAAACAAAAACACTGCCAGAGTACACTGGACACCCGTTTCCAGTTTTGATGAATTTTTGAAATCACAACATTTAACCATCCAAATCACGTAATTTTTTGTGGAAACCTTCCACACAACCCACACAACATATATACATCATAAACAAGTGATTAGAACCACAAAAAATTGCTCTAAGGGCCACGGCATGTATAGGGGCAGAAATGGAAAAATTCCCTCATCACTTCCTTTGAGTTTTCCTTCAATAATATCACTAATTTCTACTAATTTAAGCACTAATCCAACATTATTAACATCAAAACTCACAAAATCAGTCCATCAAGCCATAGTGGGAGTTCATAGAGCCCACACACCAAATTTCCAACATAAATAAGCTACCCACATGATTATATGAACTTATAAGTGCAATAGAACTTCCATAAATCAAGATTTGAAGGTTTGATCGTCACTTACTTTGCTAGATGTTCAAGGCAGAATTTTCGGTCCTCCTTAGCCCAAGAAAAATCGTGGAAAGCAAGCTCTTTTGTAGCTTAAGATGATCACCAAGTGCTTAGCAAAGTGTGGTTGAATTTTGGTGTGATTTGGTGAAGATTTGATGAAGAAATGAAGAAGAAAATTGAAGAACTTGGGCTTGTTTTCCTCCTCCTTTGGCCGGCTGGAGTGAGAGCAAGAGAGAGAGTGTTTTGATCACAATGAAGCTTCCAAGAGAAGCTAAAATGTGTGGCCCAAAATTGTGCGAAAGTCAACTCTCTTCCCCGCGCGTTCCGTGCTCGATTCCCCTCGGGTTTGTTTCACTTATGCACTAAACCTCTAGTGCACTTCTATTTATACTATTATTATTCACTCTTAATGGTCTAAAATAAGGGTCTAAAGTCCCTCAATTAATCGCGCGTGCGAAAACGCGTACTTCCGAATTTGTGCTCGATAAAGTGGAATTTTCAAGAAATTCTTATAACAATAGTATCACTAACTAATAATTGAACGTTTAAACATAAAAATACCTATTTCAAGACTAATGTACAAGTCTCCAATTTTCCAAGTTTATTGTATTCTCGAACTGATTATTGCCTCCAAACGTAAATTCACTATTCTCGCTAAACGAGCTTCCCAAAATTTAATTTTTGTAACAAGTCATTTTAAAATACATGTAAGCCATAGTTTCATGTAATTGGGTCTAAAAAAGGTTGGAATAAAATATTCAGAGCAAACGGCCAATTAAATATTTAAATAAACTAGTAATAGGGGTTTAAAATATGTAAATTTGTGGGTCCTCACAGATTACAACTAAACTAATCATATAAAACCTAATAAAGCAAGTAAACACGTAATATCACATAAGCACGTAGCACATAAACATGATATCTAGATGCAAGGCCCGAAGAAAGCGAGTAACACGTAACACCTAAGCATGCAAAACACACAAAGCAAATAAAGCCCTAACTATTACACTTAGGGGGCCCTTATTACAATTTAAAAGGGAATGAATAAAATAAATAATAAAATAAATACCTAACTATTACATAGTCTATCTAAATACATGTCTTGAACCCCCTAACTATTACAATTTGGCATTTAAATGCCTTTCAAATAATCAAAATTGAACTAAAATAATTATACAAAATTAAAACAAATAAAGCGAATAAATAAATAAATAAAATGAAAACATTCAAAAGGCATTCAATTAAGCACAAAAAGTCACATAGGGGCACATAGGGTCGAGTAAAATCAAATTAAAGCGATAGAGTGTACCTCCCTTCAATTGGTACCCTAATGAAATGAAATTTTCTTATTTACCCTCCAAAAACAAAGAAAAGGTCAAGATATCACTTTAATTAACAAATAATCACATGAAATGGAAATAAACAGGAAATTGAATCACTCAAAGCATTCAAATAAACTAAACAACCCATATTCATCAAATTGAAACAAACAAGAACCCATTTGAAAGAATTAATGAAGTTCGAGGGATCAATTTATTATTATTACAAATATTAAGGGTCCAAAAGGAAATAAATTAAGATTAAGGGCTTAAGGTGAAACCTACCAATCAAATGATAAAATTCACAAAAAATAAATGAAAAACCATTTGTTACAATTAAACAACAAAAATACCCCAGAATTTCACTAAAAATCCGAATTAAAACCATAAATCTCTCAAAAACTATTAAACCTCCAATTTCATCCTAAAATTCACTAAAACTTTATCCAAAAATCACATTAAATCATATCAAAGAAAAATAACATTTAAAAGGGACAACATTGATTAAATTTTCCAATTATCTGGGCCATAGTAGAGTAAGGGGGGAACTAGAGGGGTTAAAGTGTAATTTTCTCAAACATTCATGCAAGCCATCGAGAAGCTCTCTGAAGCTACGGAAGTCCATCTACCAGCAAACATTTGAGCCTGATTTATGTATCTTTGGACCGAAAACATGCAACCTCAACATGAATCATCCAATGTCTTCTTTCAAACACAAGATTAAGTAGCCAATCAAGCGACAAAACCCATCTAGTGGGCTGCCGCGGGAAGAAACAAAAACAGCAAAACATAAGAATGAATGCAGCTTTCTTCCAACTTCATGGGTTTTCAGTGCAAGCGTGCAAGTTTCTCTTTGCTAAACACAACTAGAATCTCAATCCAAACATCAAGTTTTGATTTCGAGCAGCAAAACACAGAAATTCAACATCCCAACACGTAAATCTTCTACAAAAATTTCTCTGCAATCTCTGGGTTTTTATCGGCCAAGAATGCTATCAACTATTATCAACAATTTGGACCAAACAAGATTATTCAGCCTAAAATCTAACCAAAACTTATCACTTAAACATCATTTTAGTCACATGTAACGTGACAGAAATCCTAAGCCAACCATTGATAAGCAACCCAGCAAAAGAAAAGGATATTGCAGGGAACCAAAATAACAGGAAAAAGCTGTTACCTTCGCACGGGCCAGCTCCCTGTCCAGAGTTTTTCTCTCTTCATTCATCTTTTGAACTTTTCGCTGGTAATCCCGCATAACGTTAGCAGCTGCCTCACTAGCCAGAACCACTTCCTCAAGTTCACGCACAGTCTGAGTTAGTTTTTCAGCCTCGTCAACTTTCTTTGACGGCGTAATTTATCCAAAATTTTATCTTCCTCCTGGCCAATTCCTATCTGTTTCATCAACTCCTGCCTGGCCTTTATTTTGGAGATCATCCACCATAGATGCCTTCGGGGCCCTTGTATCCTTGGCTTGCATACTTATCACATACGTATCTACATATGGCTCTAGATTCAAAAAGATTGATGCTTTCATCTTGAAAAGCTGGCACTTGACCAAAGGGCTGGATTTTGAGGTCGTCCGGACTCTTGTGCTCGCCTTTGGCCATGTTAACAGGAATGAGTTGAAAGGGGCATCTTTCTCAAGGAGACAAGCAAGAACTCTGGAGACAGCAGTGGACAAAGGAGGACCGTAAACTTTGATCGGGGTAGTGGCCGCGATTGGAGTAGCTCCGGCCATTGTCATTTTTGCTTTATCTTTTCATTCTCCCTTTCTCTCTTCTATTCTTTCTGATCTCCCTCTCTGATCTTCCCAGACTTCCCCAGGTTCCCTTTTCCTTTCTTTTTGCCCCTGAAACCCTCTTGCTCTCTCGCAACCTTCAGCCACCACCCACAATCTCTTCCTTCTCAGCCGCAAAAACCCCCCACTAGCTTTTTCTGCTCCCTCGGTTTCTTCCTCACTTCATCCTCAGCCGTAGCCTTTCTTTTTTTTTCTCTCTACTCCGCCCCCGTAGCTCCCCCTCTCTTGGTCTTTTTTCTTTCTTTTAGCCTCTTTTTTCGCCCGTCCTTCCTTGCTAGGTTCTTTTTCTCTCTTTCAGTTTTTCCCAGCCGCCACCCCTTTTACTCTCTTCCTATTGTTCTCCGTTAGAGCTCCCTTTTTCATCCATTTATATGGCACTTACTTTCCCAAACCCTCCTCTCAAGGGTTAGGATGATAGCTGGATTTTTGCTCAAGATTTTGGTGCCCTTAGATGATTCTTTCTTCAGGAATCTTCCTTGTTATATATTGGGGTGAGGTGCCTGTAGTTTGGGGAAAAAGAAAACATCAAAAAGAGGTGAAATGGATTTATCTGGCCAGCTGCAAAAATCTGGTTCGTGGCCTCGTACGAAAGAGATGATGAATAGTGCCAGTATTTGCACGCGCGCGAGGATCTGTTCTTTTTGTTTTTGATGTTTGGTTTTTTTGTTTTTTTTTTCAAAATTAATTTAAGTAAACAAAGACAGTTAATTCCTAAAAGAAGTTACATTGCAAAATTCTCATTCATTTTTAAAGAAATTGAATTTATGATGATTCAAACATATTTTTGTGAAAATTTTCCTTTTTTTCAAAATTTAATGAAATAATGAACCTAATTTATAAAAATAATTAAAAACCATAAATATTATTTAATCAATAAAATAAAACAAACGAGAATAACAAAGCTAACAAAGAAATCGAAAATCGAATTAAATAAGAAATAAAGCTAAAAAAATCAAATAAATGAAATTTTGGTATCTACAGCTTGCCCCTCTTTGTCTGAGTTTCGAAGAGATTCGAGACAAAGATGTAGATACCAAATACTTATCTTTCGTTATTCTGCCGTGAAACACGTAAACATAAAACGGTCAGCGGGATAAAACCCGATCCTACAGAGGTTGGTGGGATAAAACCCGATTCCAACGCGATATAAACGGTCAGCGGGATAAAATCCGGTGCTACTAAGGTTGGTGGGATAAAACCCGATCCTAACGCGATATAAACAGTCAACGGGATAAAATCCAGTCCTGTCGAGGTTGGCGGGATAAAATCCGTCCCAACGATATGAACCGTTAGCTGGATAAAATCCGGTCCTACCAAGGTTGGCGGGATAAAACCCGGTCCCAACGTGATATGAACGGTCAGCGGGATAAAACCTAGTCCTGCCGAGGTTGGCGGGATAAAACCTGGTCTCAACGATGATATGAACGGTTAGCGGGATAAAACCCGGTCCTACTAAAATTGGTGGGATTAAACCCGATCCCAACGCGATATAAACGGTCAGCGGGATAAAATCCGGTCCTGCTGAGGTTGGTGGGATAAAATCCGATCCCAACACGATATAAAAAGCACGTTAGTGGGTTAGACTCGATGCTAACGGATACAAAAACAAAACACACGTTAGTGAGATAAACTCGATGCTAACGGTGATAGAAGCCACGTTAGTGGGTTGGACCCGATGCTAACGGTGAAAGAAAAAACACGTTAGTGGGTTGGACCTGATGTTAACGGATACAAAAGACAAAACACATGTTAGTGAGATAAACTCGATACTAACGATGATAGAAAAATAAAACACACGTTAGTGAGATAAACTCGATACTAACGGTGGTAGAAAAACAAAACACACGTTAGTAAGATAAAGTCGATGCTAACGGTGATAAAAGAAACACGTTAGTGAGATAAACTCGATACTAACGGTGATAGAAAAAACAAAACACACGTTAGTGAGATAAACTCGATGCTAACGGTGATAGAAAAATAAAACACACGTTAGTGAGATAAGCTCGATGTTAACGGTGATAAAAGAAACACGTTAGTGAGATAAACTCGATGCTAACGGTGATAGAAAAACAAAACATACGTTAGTGAGATAAACTCGAAACTAACGGTGATAGAAAAAACAAAACACACGTTAGTGAGATAAACTCGATGTTAACGGTGATAGAAAAATAAAACACATGTTAGTGAGATAAACTCAATTCTAACGGTAATAGAAAAATAAAACACACGTTAGTGAGATAAACTCGATGCTAACGGTGATAAAAGAAACACGTTATTGCATGAAAAAATTCTTGAATATTTACCTAAAAATTTTTTTTTTCAAAAAATTGCCCCAGTTTGAATCAATTTTTGTACAGCCAATCATTTGCTTTGCATTGTGGCATGGGTGCTCCTCCTTAAGACCTTGATTCACATTTCTTCTTTTATTTGAACCCTGAATGTTTAATTGTTGGGCGACATTCCATGACTTTATTACAAAAATAATTTTTCCCAGTTTTGCTATGTGAAACAATCAAAATAAGGCCATCACCATTCGATCCATCCGGCTTTCAAGAAACATGTAAACATGAGTATTTTGATGTTTTTCCCTCAATGCTGCAAAACCCGATCTTGCACTGCAAATTGCATCCCGGTTGTCTTAACTTCCAATGCTAACTTAATATGAAAACTTATACATATGCACCTTTCGATAAATCGAGAAAATTGTCATTTGATAAAATCCAATGAGATAAATGAAACTATGCAACACCCAAAGAATTTTTATACGAAAATATCAAAAACCAAAGTAATGCAAAAAATAACCATCGACTTGCATTGAAAGAAAAAGATGATTTTAGAGAAATGAATCACAAATCTAGCAATCTATGTTGATGACCAAAATACTTTGGCCTCTAACAAAATGCCCCGTTTGACCCTTTAGATATCGTCCATTCGAAATTCAATGCCAACAGAAAAATCACAATGTGAAAAGGAATTCCAATGAACTGAGTCACCTTTATTTTCTCTCTGCAACCCTATCTTATCGTCATTTCGGATTTTCACCAAGATTACCCTCCATCCTTTTGTTTTTTCCTTTTTCTCCTCTTTTTTTCTCCTATTTTCATTCTTGATTTTCTTTTTTTCTTTCTCCTTTTCTCTTTTAAAGGCGTCCTTGCGGGTTTTCACATGATGAGCAGCGTCAACCTCACACCTAATCAATTCAGAAATACATCTAAAACATTTTCTGACATCAATATATGAACATCATTTGCCAATTAATTAGAAAATTTCTTGACAAAGATATTGCAAAGAACAGAAGTCAGGACTTTCAACTTTTGTAATGGGGTCAGGTGGGGTGCTTAGAAAAGTTAAGATTTGAAAGCGGATTTCAAAAGTGGTTTAAATGATCTGAGATCGCATTATTGCATCAACCCTATATCAGGGTTAAATCAAAACTTGCCCCAATTTATTCTTAACTGAGGTTCTCTTTTCTTTCATTTCCTTTTTTTTTCTTCTGTCATTTCATTCATCTTTTGAAATGTTCACAATTTGCCCCAATTTATTTTTAACTAAGGTTTTCTTTTGCTCATTTCCTTTTCTTTTAGCTTTCCTTCAAAAATTGAATTTGCCCCAGTGCGGGGTTTACGATCCTCAGGGGTTGCCAAACGAAATGATTTATTCTGAAGGTTCAAAAGGGATAATTAGGGATAGAGTGTTTGATTGGAAAAGAAGAGGGTCTGACTTTTATTCCGTTCCTTACATTAACTCTGAAAGGAAACTTCGATTAGTGCGAAATTTTTTGCATATATCTGAACTAATTGACTGAGGAAGATTTCTGTTCATCCATATCGGTGAAACATAAGTGATCCGCCGGACAATACCCTTCCTTTTTCTCTTTTCTTCTTTTTTCCCTTTTTTTTTCTTCTTCTTCTTTTTTCCTTTTTTTTGACAACAAACCTTTCCAATCTTGCACCGACAACAGTTGCCTCAACATTTTGTCTCTCTTCCGAGTAGTCACGATTTGACCCTTTTATTGTAAGCACAGGTCGCTCCTTTTGACTGCATTTGATTGCTTCTCATCAAATAAAGATTATTATTCTTGACACTGCTTTTCATCAGCCCTCTTTTTGCTTTTTATTCAAGTGACAACTAATTTTATTTCCTTCATCTTGATCCCCATTCGGTCTGAGTTCCTTCTTCGAATCTATCTAGAGTATGTTCGGATACCTTCTCGCTATTTCTAGATTCATGCGGCATCGAAATTACAGCCATCAAATTCTGGAATGGTAATATCCAAAGGGTCAGGGAGTTTTATTCTGGGCCATCTAAAAAGAATGTATAAGTCGCAGTACATATAAAACTGTACATTTTATTGCATTTCAAGAAAAAAAAACCAAACTTAATATCATGTTACTTGCTAAACGAAACGTGTCTTCAAAAGCCACTTGATTGAAAACTATTTACAAAAAATATAGTTAAATAAAAAATACACGCATGAACGATTTTTCATTAGCTTTAACCAAAACAATTCCCCAAATTTATCAAAACTTCCCTTCAAGAGGGAGGAATCTCACTAATTCAACCCCTTCCAGGATTTTCAAATTTCTTCATTAGGGGAAAATACCTCAAAGGTGGTGTGATGAGGTACTTGAGAGTCTGGGCAATTCTGACGCATTTGAATGCTGGCCGGGTTGATTTGGATGTTATGGGGGTGAGTATATGGAGAACTGGAAGTAGGGTAGGTGAAAGTCTCCTTGGGTATGTTTGCAAAGGACGGTGCAAAGGTAACTTGGGTATGGGATAAAGGAGATGGTTGATTTGCAGTGTCTGCTGGAGGTGCCGTGGTGGACCTGTCAGATGATTCCGGACATGCACTCATGTTTACACGTTTCTAAAAGCTCGGCTGCGAGATCGTGTGATGATGGGATTTCTTCTTGTAACTAAATTTAAAAAACACCTGACATTTTAGAAAATCCTATTTAAATTCCTCTCTTGACCAGCTGTTGACAATGTAAGAAAAGAAAGAAAAAGAAAAAGACACGAGTTAGTATATATTGAGGTAATTCGGATGCATGTCCTATTGGGGGACCCTTTTTACGCAAAGGGTTGGCCTAACATGAAAATGCAATCCTTCAGGGTAGGCACTATACAATACCTAATGGATCCGATCCACTTATTGCCATTCGATTGGAAGGTGATTTGAAAATTTTGGCCAATTGAATGATGGGAGATTTCTAGCCTGATAGAACAAGGGTAAAGTCCGAATGGATTGATTGTTTTGATTGATACGAGAATTTGTAAAAACACATCGATTTGACCTTGAAGAACTTTCTATTGGAGAGATTGAAATTTGTTAACAAATTTTCTCAGTGAAACTGGATCGAAACCCCAGCCGATCAAATGGCTGGATGCGACGAATGGTTTTCTCAAAATCGACTAGGTTTCCCAATTTGAAATTTGACATTGAAACCCTAATTGGTCAAATGGGTTGATGATTTGCTAAAAATAGACTGGCTCACCTAATCGATAAAAATCCTAATTTGACACTCTTGTTGCCAACGCATGAGCCTTCTACAATCAAGATTTTGGCTTTGATTCATTTATTGTCTCAATAATGAGGAGTCATTCATGAATTTATTCAATTTAAGGTCCTTTATGCAAGGGATTTTACCAATTTGATACAATGGGCAAAAAAAAAAAAGAGTATTAGAGGCTCATATTCTAATGTACAAAAGATCGCTCTATGAAAATGATCGGATCCTACCTTACCTTGTGCACTACCCCTCTGGATGTTACAAAAATGTAAACGTGCAAGTCTCATTGGATTACATATCCGAGACACAAGGTGGCTTATTCCTAACGTGAGATTCCCTATGCGGCATTCCCTTCTAAGGTTGATGCATGATGCCAATTTATCAAAGTAATTAAATATGCAAATTAAAATGAAAACATGACCTAAAGGGACCTTTCATATGCCAGGGTGGGCCTGAAATGATATGCAATTATTAATCTACAAATGCAATATGTCGAAATTTTAAAAGTGCAATAGCCTATCTAAGAGGGTATGTTCTAAAAGAAGATCGTGCTAGACCTCTTATTTTCTAGCGTTTGTGAATGCAAAAGACGAGAAAACAAGGAAATGTTAGTTCAACACATAACACGTTGTGGCAATCAAATAATATAAAAAACAGAAAGCAAAATAAGAAAAGAGGGGTGTAATCCCTCCCCTCGTGCTTAGTGTTCCTAGTCGGGTAAAGTTGACTCAATCCTAGGGTATTTCTAATATGGATGCATGAGGTTGAGCTCACTAATGCATCTAAACTCGATAAAGTTTCAGGTCCCCAAGCCTTCAGACAAAAAGGCGAAGGGTCATCAATCCCACTCGGTCGGTGGCTTGAGTGATCCCTTAGGTATCGCTATGGGCGCAGAGCACACCATCCGCCTATCTAAGGAAATCGATCCTAATCCTACAAGAAAGTGTGGGAAACGCCCACGAAAAAAGAAAAAATAGGGTAAAAAATAAGGTATGCACGTATGAGGTGCTTTTCTTTTGAGGGGAGGAATTATAATATCATCAAAGACGGGTGAAGGTTCTAGGGTGACTATTCCCCCCACCCAAAATGCAAGCGCGATACAAGTAAAAGCAAATAAATAAACAATCCATTCATCACATACATGGTGTACGAGGAGTGGTAGATGCAAAAAGCCCTAAAAAAGGAAAAAAATGCAACCTAAAACTTCCAAATGTGATATATAAGAAGGTTAGGAAAAGAAAAAGATTGACTAAATCAAATGCTCGGACTCTCTAAGTCCCCAGTGGAGTCGCCAAGCTGTCGCGCCCCATTTTTTTAAAATAAAATAAAATTACGTGTTTTCAAGAAAATTGATTTTTGATATTATGTTTTTTGAGTAAAAATGTGAGTTAAATGATTTGTAAAGAATAAATAAAGAAAATGATAGGCCTAAATGGGACTTGGAGTGCGACGATTTGACCCAAAATAATAGTTTAAAAAGGGTTTTTAAATGAAAAATCGAAGTCGCCACTTGGTATTGAGTTAAGGTGTACCAAATCACCTAAAATGAATTTTTTAAAGAAAAAGTAAAAAACCCTTTTTTAAACGACTCCAAATCTTCGAAAATCAGAGAAAAAGTATTCGGGAGTCACATTTGAAGAAAGGGAAGGTAAGGATAAAATCCAAGGCACCCTTTCCACCTAACCAAGGTTAGTTGCGTGATTTAGTCAAAGATTTTCTTATTTCAACCTAAGAATTTATCACATCTGGATGTACTATATGAATGCAAACCCTAAACCTAATGTATCGGAGTCAACATGTCTCCTCGAATTTGAGTTGGTGCAAATCGTATTAATTACGATGCCTAAAAGTAATTATTTGAAGAGGTCATAAATGTGCAAAAATATGAGACTCTAAGAAAAGAAAAGAAACTAATATTTATACAAATATACATGACCTAGAGGAATGCATCAAAACGGGTGCGGGGAACTATGATTCGTGACTTCAATTTTCCCTTTTATAGAGGGAATACGAGCGTGCTAAGATTATAAAAGCCACACTCGTCCATATCCCATTTTCAAGGGGTTTTTCCTATCTAAACAAGCAAATGATCTACCTTAGTTCTAATTCTTAAATGAAATGCAAGTCTAATGTCATGTATCGCATATGGGGATAAGGGTTATAGATAGGGGAAATAGGAGATAAGGGATATACATATAAGGAGGGAACATGGGATAAGGGATATACGTATAAGGAGGCATGTCATGCAAAAATGATAAAAGACCCTAAAAAGTAAAAAATATGCATGAAAATGTAGTGTAGTCACACAAACATGATCTAGTGAGTGAATGGTTCCTAAGGGTCTAGCGTTGGACTAACCCACATCTATGAATTCCCACTAGCGTTGGACTAGCGGAAAATCGAGGGAAAAGGCCACAACTTGCGTTAGACTAGTGTGGTGACATCGCACATTGATTACAACTAAACTAATCATATAAAACCTAATAAAGCAAGTAAACACGTAATATCACATAAGCACGTAGCACGTAAGTATGATATCTAGATGCAAGGCCCTAAGAAAGCGAGTAACACGTAACACCTAAGCATGCAAAACACACAAAGCAAAATAAAACAAATAAACCCCTAACTATTACACTTGGGGGAACCCTAACTACAATCTAAAAGGGAATGAATAAAATAAATAATAAAATAAAATACTTAACTATTACATATTCTATCTAAATACATGTCTTGAACCCCCTAACTATTACAATTTGGCATTTAAATGCCTTTCAAATAATCAAAATTGAACTAAAATAAATATACAAAAATTAAAACAAATAAAGCGAATAAATAAATAAATAAAATGAAAACATTCAAAAGGCATTCAATTAAGCACAAAAAGTCACATAGGGACACATAGGGTCGAGTAAAATCAAATTAAAGCGATAGAGTGTACCTCCCTTCAATTGGTACCCTAATGAAATGAAATTTTCTTATTTACCCTCCAAAAACAAAGAAAAGGTCAAGATATCACTTTAATTAACAAATAATCACATGAAATGGAAATAAACAGGAAATTGAATCACTCAAAGCATTCAAATAAACTAAACAACCCATATTCATCAAATTGAAACAAACAAGAACCCATTTGAAAGAATTAATGAAGTTCGAGGGATCAATTTATTATTACAACAAATATTAAGGGTCCAAAAGGAAATAAATTAAGATTAAGGGCTTAAGGTGAAACCTACCAATCAAATGATAAAATTCACAAAAAATAAATGAAAAACCATTTGTTACAATTAAACAACAAAAATACCCCAGAATTTCACTAAAAATCCGAATTAAAACCATAAATCTCTCAAAAACTATTAAACCTCCAATTTCATCCTAAAATTCACTAAACATTTATCCAAAAATCACATTAAATCATATCAAAGAAAAATAACATTTAAAAGGGACAACATTGATTAAATTTTCCAATTATCTGGGCCATAGTAGAGTAAGGGGGGAACTAGAGGGGTTAAAGTGTAATTTTCTCAAACATTCATGCAAGCCATCGAGAAGCTCTCTGAAGCTACGGAAGTCCATCTACCAGCAAACATTTGAGCCTGATTTATGTATCTTTGGACCGAAAACATGCAACCTCAACATGAATCATCCAATGTCTTCTTTCAAACACAAGATTAAGTAGCCAATCAAGCGACAAAACCCATCTAGTGGGCTGCCACGGGAAGAAACAAAAACAGCAAAACATAAGAATGAATGCAGCTTTCTTCCAACTTCATGGGTTTTCAGTGCAAGTGTGCAAGTTTCTCTTTGCTAAACACAACTAGAATCTCAATCCAAACATCAAGTTTTGATTTCGAGCAGCAAAACACAGAAATTCAACATCCCAACACGTAAATCTTCTACAAAAATTTCTCTGCAATCTCTGGGTTTTCATCGGCCAAGAATGCTATCAACTATTATCAACAATTTGGAGCAAACAAGATTATTCAGCCTAAAATCTAACCAAAACTTATCACTTAAACATCATTTTAGTCACATGTAACGTGACAGAAATCCTAAGCCAACCATTGATAAGCAACCCAGCAAAAGAAAAGGAAATTGCTGGGAACCAAAATAACTGAAAAAAGCTGTTACCTTCGAACGGGCCAGCTCCCTGTCCAGAGTTTTTCTCTCTTCATTCATCTTTTGAACATTTCGCAGGTAATCCCGCACAACGTTAGTAGCTGCCTCACCAGCCAGAACCGCTTCCTCAGGTTCACACACAGTCTGAGTTAGTTTTTCAGCCTCGGCAACTTTCTTTGACGGCGTAATTTATCCAAAATTTTATCTTCCTCCTGGCCAATTTCTATCTGTTTCATCAACTCCTGCTTGGTCTTTATTTTGGAGATCATCCACCATAGATGCCTTCGGGGCCCTTGTATCCTTGACTTGCATACTTATCACATTAGTATCTACATATGGCTCTAGATTAAAAAAGATTGATGCTTTCATCTTGAAAAGCTGGCACTTGGCCAAAGGGCTGGATTTTGAGGTCGTCCGGACTCTTGTGCTCGCCTTTGGCCATGTTAACAGGAATGAGTTGAAAGGGGCATCTTTCTCAAGGAGACAAGAAAGAACTCTGGAGACAACAGTGGACAAAGGAGGGCCGTAAACTTTGATCGGGGTAGTGGCCGCCATTGGAGTAGCTCCGGCCATTGTCGTTTTTGCTTTATCTTTTCATTCTCCCTTTCTCTCTTCTATTCTTTCTGATCTCCCTCTCTGATCTTCCCAGACTTCCCCAGGTTCCCTTTTCCTTTCTTTTTGCCCCTGAAACCGTCTTGCTCTCTTGCTCTCTCGTAACCTTCAGCCACCACCCACAATCTCTTCCTTCTCAGCCACAAAAACCCCCCACTAGCTTTTTCTGCTCCCTCGGTTTCTTTCTCACTTCATCCTCAGCCGTAGCCTTTCTTTTTTTTTCTCTCTACTCAGCCCCCGTAGCTCCCCCTCTCTCGGTTTTTTTTCTTTCTTTTAGCCTCTTTTTTCGCCCGTTCTTCTCTTGCTAGGTTCTTTTTCTCTCTTTCAGTTTTTCCTAACCGCCACCCCTTTTACTCTCCCCCTATTGTTCTCCGTTAGAGCTCCCTTTTTCATCCATTTATATGGCACTTACTTTCCCAAACCCTCCTCTCAAGGGTTAGGATGATAGCTAGATTTTTGCTCAAGATTTTGGAGCCCTTAGATGATTCTTTCTTCAGGAATCTTCCTTGTTATATATTGGGGTGAGGTGGCCTGTAGTTTGGGGAAAAAGAAAACAACAAAAAGAGGTGAAATAGATTTATCTGGCCAGCTGCAAAAATCTGGTTCGTGGCCTCGTATGAAAGAGATGATGAATAGTGCCAGTATTTGCACGCGTGCGAGGATCTGTTCTTTTTGTTTTTGTTGTTTGTTTTTTTTTTCAAAATTAATTTAAGTAAACAAAGACAGTTAATTCCTAAAAGAAGTTACATTGCAAAATTCTGATTCATTTTAAAGAAATTGAATTTATGATGATTAAAACATATTTTTGTGAAAATTTTTCTTTTTTTCAAAATTTAATGAAATAATGAACCTAATTTATAAAAATAATTAAAAACCCTAAATATTATTTAATCAATAAAATAAAATAAACGAGAATAATAAAGCTAACAAATAAATCTAAAATCGAATTAAATAAGAAATAAAGCTAAAAAAAATCAAATAAATGAAATTTGGTGTCTGCAGCTGCTAGATGAAGAAGCAGGCTGATCCATCCCGTTCACTCACTTACTGAGATATTATTAGTGAATAGTGATTGACTGAGGCAGAATTATGTATGATGAAGAAAAAGATAGAACAATGACAATGGAATTGGGACAAGTGTGGGGTATCTTTTCATTGTTTTCTCTCTTGACTGGGAGTGATCACCTATTTTTCCTTTTCCACTTCTTATCTTTACTTCTCCAGTGTCTACATATCCCTGTAAAGTTCTTTACATTAGCAGATCTCAAACATTGAAAAGTACCGATCATAAGGTCCACACCCCACTTTATCTCATTATTCTGGAACCACTATTATGAACTATCCTGTTTAGGGACCCTAGGGAACCCAGAGCAAGCTTTTTCTTCAATTTAGCTTTTTGCCTCATTTTCTTTTAACCACCGCCTTGCTCCTCTGCAATTGATCTCCATGATTGGAACAATAGTGAATTCAGGAATTGAAGAAAAAAACTAGTACAGGAAACCAGTGGGAGCTCCTAAACCTACACCAATCTCAACTAATCATAATTCAAAAAGCTGATTAAGTTTAGAATGAACTACTCTGACAAAACCACTGATTTCAGGAATAGCACGCACAATAAGAACTGAGGTAACTCTAGGAATGAATTTTCTTCCCCATATTTTCCAAATCAAAAGGATTCCTACGTCAGAAGAGACCCTCTTGGAAGCATAGTTCTAAAGCCTTCTGAATTAAGATTAAGGGTATGATTCTAATCCAAAATGTTGCATCTCGAGTAACGCTATAATGAAGGTTCATTGCAATATGTCCACAGAAACTATCTTTCATTAGCTTTTTGTTCCTTAATTATCAATTTGCGTCACTTTGAAACCTTTTAACTAATGATTAGTAGCACATTGTTAGAACAAGTTGAAAATCAACATAAGATGACAATTTTACACAAATAAACTCATTCAAGCCACTTTACTTCCCATTATTAAACACCCTTCCCCACTCTAACCATATGTTGAAACAACATAATTACTCCCATAAATACAAAAGAAACAAGCTATAGAAAGCAGATCCTAACATACACCAAGGAAGCTAGAACACCATAGACCCCTAATAAAGGGCAGCAGTGAGAGCACATTTTACAAACATAGTGAATCCATCATAGCCAGTTAATGGCAGCTTAGAAAGCCAAAGAAGGCAACAACAAAAAACAACAATTAATATAATCTAAAACTACAATTTCTGTGAAATGTCAATATGTTATATGAAATATCTTACACTGAGTGACATATGACATGGCAGACACAAACTAAAACACTGCCCACCTCCTGATATTTAAGAGTTTTCATATTTGTGTCTAGGCATATCGTGTTTTTAGGATCATTTCCTATGGGTGAACTCTTATGCAAATTAGTATGCAAATTTATACCCTAGCCACACACTAGCAATAACAAGACGAAGCTTTTCAAATTTAAATTTACGAATTAGTACTGTGGCCCTCAAAATATTTTGAACAAATAAGTGACAAATAATGCATAACAAAAACAAGATTCTCACAACAAATAAGGAAAAAATGAAAGACTTCCCGAGAGCTAGAAAACGAAAACAGAGGAAAGAAGAAATGAGAGGAAACTTGGAGGATGTTATTAACAATCTGATTATCTCTGTTTCTTACATAAAGCACCGAGTATAAGGTCTTATATAAACCAAACCAACCGGCAATTCCAAATCAACAATGGAAAAAATTAAACCAATACTAATCGGACTCCTCTACTAGTTTCCTGAACAAAACAAACTAAATAACAATAAGACTTCGTATAAAATCTTACATTACCTCCCTTAAACCAATATTTTCAAACCACATTATACCAAGCATCTTCTTTAACTTCGGAAACAACTCCACTTTCAATAGTTTCATAAAAATGTCTTCAACTTCAAAAACAACTCCACTTTTAATAGTTTCGTGAAAATGTCTGCCATTTAATCTTCAATCTAGCAATAATCAATGGCAATCTCCTAATCTTGAATTGGTCTTGAGCAAGTTCACAAATAAAGTGAAACTTGATATCAATGTGCTTGCTTTGCCTATGAAATACTTGATTCTTTGACAACTCAGTGCCAGACTAGCTATCACAATAAATCTTGCTAGGACGAACTTGTTCATAATATACAAAATCAATCATTCTTCTCAACCATAATACTTGAGCAGCACTATATGCAATTGCCATATACTTCGTGTGACGACCCCACCTCCCCCTTAAGACGTACCCTAGGGTTTAGTGAGTCGTCTGCCCAAGTCTCGCCAGGACTCACTCACTCGTACCTCGAGAAATTAACTTACATCCATAGAACAATAAATAATATCACAATTCAAACTTATAATATACATTGATACTCAACTCAAAATACAAAGCTCCTTCACACTAAATTAACAATTCAAGTACAAATCACCCTAGTCGAGTGATAGCACGAGTACAATTCAAAATTCAAAACATCTAGACTACGCTAGTCTGTACACGTTTCACGCCTCGCTCGTACCCCCTGTAAGGAAAACAAAACTAATGGAGTGAGCTAAAGCTCAGTGATGTTCCAAATATCAAATTGACCATCAAATAACGTAGAAGTAGCACAATAATGAAATAGCGAGCAAAACAAGTCAAGAAATGAGTAATAATACTTCAGATAGCCAAACGATAAATATTCCACATTTCACATATAAGGATACAGTTGCTCATATATCAGCTCCACCATAGCTTGATCGATTGGTAGTTGACACTCCGTCAACTTTCAAGTAAGGTAACTAGTCCAGTAGAATACCACTTAACTCCAATCTCCGTCCATCGACCAAACCCCTTACCGGGCCTGAACTCCACATTGAGCACTGGTGGTAATACTCGAGTACACCGATTAGTCGAGGAGATAACACTCCACTCGACATCACTAACTACCCAGGGTTTGTTATCTAATCGACCAGGCCCTTACCGGCTCGACTCGATTAACTAGCCACAGGGTTTCTGGAATTCCAGACAAGATACAATTCATATGCATGTATATCAATTCAACTAAAATCAATGACCAAGAACGAATCACATTAGGGCAAGTGCGATAAAGTAAACGCTTGCCCTATCAATCCACTCATATATCATGTATGTGAGGACTCGCAATTTTCTTATTTTAAACTCCTAATTCTAGCTTACCAATTGTCCCGAATATTATTTTCTAACCTTTTTAGACCTAATTATATGGATCTATAGCTTAGTTATAATTTTAAAGTGATTTGTTTCAAAATTTAATTTTGGAAGCTCGTTAAGTGTGAATAGTGAATGCGCGTTTGGAAATAATAATCGATTCGAGAATACAATAAGCTTGAAAAATTGGAGACTTGTACATTAGTCCTAAAATGGTTATTTTTAAGTTTAAACACTCAAGTGATAGTTAGTTATACTATCATTATAAGAATTTCTTAGAGATTTCGCGTTTTCGCGCATAAGTCGGAAGTTCGCGTTTTCACGCGCGCGACTAATTGGAGGATTTTAGAAATTATTTCTAGACTATTAAGAGTGAATAATATTAGTATTAAAGTAAGTGCATTAGAGGTATAATGCACAAGTGAAACAAACTCGAGAGGAATCGAGCACGAAACGCGCGCGTGCGCGCACACGCGAGAGTTGACTTTTGGCACTTTTTTGGCCAACCACTTAAGCTTCCTCAAGAAGCTTCCTTATCAGCAAAAACACTCTTTCTTTTCTCCTCCAAAAACAGCCGTGCATCACTAGGAGCAAGAAGGATCAAAAGCTCTCCAATTTCTTGCTTTATTTCTTCACAAAATCACTCCAAACTTTCAACCCATCTTGCAAATAACTTGAAGATTCACTTGAGCTAGGAGAGGGCTTCATTCTCACGGTTTTTCTTGGAGTTCAAAGGGCCAAAATTTCTGACTTAGCAATCCAAAGAGGTAACACACGATCCATCGCTTGAATCTTCGATTATATACGCTAGATTGCACTTATACGGTTGTAGATTCATGTGGGTAGCTTTATTTATGGTGAATATTGTTGTGTGGGCTCTATGAATTCCCACTATGACTTGTTGGGCTGATTTGATGAGTTTTAATGTTGTTAATGTTGGTTTAGTGCTTAAATTGGTAGAATTAAGTGAGTTTATGAAGGATAGTTCAAAGGAGGTTGAAGGAAGAAATTTTCCGATTCTGCCCTTGTATTGTCCGTGGCCTTTAGGGCGAATTTTTGTGGTTCCTATGGCTTATTTATGATGCTTATATGTTGTATGAGATGTGTAGAAAGTTTCATCAAAAAATTCCATGAATTGGTTGGCCAAATGTTGAATTTGCGTAAGACAGCAAATCTGGAATATTTCCCGTCACTGCCCTGGCAGTATTTTTGTTTCAGCTATATCATTTTGCTCTGATGTCTAAATCGAGTTCCGTTTGTGGCACTGGAAACTAGACATTCCCAGGTTTCTAACGGTATAAAATGCATGTTCTGATTCCACCTGAGTGATCCGTACCAACCATTTGAACCTGACTATCCTGTTTCACGTTTTCACAGAGAGCCCTGTTGTGAGCAGCAATTTGATGCTCCAATATGAGCTAGTTGTAGATAGATTTTGAAAATAATTTTTTCTACGAAATTGTAGCTTTATGAATTTAGTTTTCAATGCCACTGACCACGCTCAATTCCGAGTTGAATTGAGTAAGTTGTGGCCGAAATCCGAAACTGACTCAGAGGTTGAAAACCCTCTTTTTGGCTAGTTGACGCCTTCACTTTGTTTGGGACTTGTTATTTCAAATTTCTTGGTGTTAATCACCTACCAAATTGCACCTTGGATGTTTCCTAGACCTTGTCTTCATAAATGAATGATGTTTGAGAAATTTCATTGGCCAAATGTTTGGAAAAGAGAAAAACACAAGTACAAGGCAGATTGCCTTAGGAATTTTGGAAACTTTAGTGGCTTTGTTCACTAGCTTCCCGAATGAATTTTTCCATGCAATTTGATAGAGGGATAACCCTCATATGGTAGTATAATACTGCTAAATTTGGTGTCATTCTGAGTCCGTTTCAATGCTCAACTAGAGTCACAAAGTTCCAGCTTTAAATCTAGAAATTTGTCCAGTGAGTTTCGTTTTTGCACCAACTTTGAGCTGCTATATCTTGGTTCTCAAAACTCCGAATCTTGTTCCGTTTGTTGGATTTTAAACCTTGTTTGCAACTCTAATTGAGTTCCAAATTTCAAAGGCTATATCGAATTCTGTGATGTTTGCCGAATTTTCAAAGTTAGCGAAAAACCAACCTCAAAACTGTCTCGCAAGCTTAAAACAGAAACTTGGAGCAAATTTTTGAATATCTTCCATTTGGAATCATGGAACAGTGTCTTCTAGGAACTTTTAGTACTTTGAGTCTAGTTTCCAACGGTATAAAGTTTCCAATTTTTGGACTTATGGAGCTCGAGATATGATTTTTCCAAGTAGTGTCGCACCAAGCGCGAAATTTTCTGGTTTTAAACAAAGCACTCTCTTAAGCACTTTAACCTTCCTTTGGGATGGTTGATCCATTCTAGGACTAATTTCATGGTTAGATACAAGGTTCCTTAGAACTTTAAACCTTTGTTTTAAATCTTGATTTCTAAATGATTAAACCCCTCTTGAAGTGTTTTCTTGGTTGTTTAACTTCCTTGGTTAATGGCACCTTATTTTATACTTGAGAGATGGACTTCAACCTCTATTTTTATGCCCTTGATTTCCATGAGTTTAAGCTTTAAAAATGGAACATTTTCACTTGAGTGATTCTTGGAGAATTTCACTAGTTTTCTACTCAAAACTTGGAACCTGTAACTTTGACATTTACAATGAAATTAAGGAAGTTTTGAATGAGTTTTGACTACATTAGTTTGAAAATGTGAACGCTCTTTATATTTCTAAATTCGGATGTGAGATTAGAAGTTTTAAAGAATGAAAACCATCTACCTTTTCTCGATTTTCGTGATGAAAATAAAATTGGTACTTTCTTTTAGAATTGAGATTATTTACCAAGACTTAACTCGAAAGCGACTTGTGAGCTCGCTTTAAGCGTTATTTCGATAATTTAATGAGAAAGACTCCTTTAACTTGACTTGAACTATGATTTTGAGAGTGGGGAGCGAGAAAATGTTTTCTTATTAACCTTGGTCGAGTACTTAGGTAATCATGAATGTGCATGTCTCAGGCGGTCACGAGAACGCTGAAGAGCTCGTCTGACTTCTTGCTTTGCTCCTCTTTGCTTTGACTTTCGATGAGTGTCAAGTGCATGAATTGTTGATAAATGCTTTAATTGTTAATTGAGTATTATGGAATTGTTGAGACGAGTGTGTATTTTACCACACTCGCTCTCCCTTAAGTGATGCTATAAGTAAATTTGTGCTATGTGAATTGCTATGTGAATTAAATGAAGTATTGCTATTGTAAATCATATTTGTGTTGTGATGTCGAGTGGAGTGACCCTCCTCGATTTATCTATATTCTCATGGGGACGCCCTCGTCCTCTCTTTTTTTAATTATGCGATACTTGTCACTTGAATACACACGATTGGTAATTGTTCATAAACCTGTCTAACTCGTAAGCCTTGAGCGGGTGCAAGTACCACACCAATCTGGGTGGGAGGTGCCTCTCATACCGTCTCAGTGCCATAATCGGTTCATTGAGCGATAGTAAGTACCACACCGTTTCGGGTGGGAGGTACCTCTCATGTCGACTCAAAACCCTAAACAATTAATCGGTTCTCTGAGCGATAGTAAGTACCACACCGATTCGGGTGGGAGGTACCTCTCATGTCGTTTCAGAACCACAAATCATTCTAAGTCGATTGGAGCGATGCCTCATCGACCACTGAGCGATAGTAAGTACCACAGCCGTTTCGGGTGGGAGGTACCTCTCATGTCGACTCAGATCCATAAATCAAGCATAAGTCGATTGGAAGGATGTCTCATCGACCACTGAGCGATAGTAAGTACCACACCGTTTCGGGGTGGGAGGTACCTCTCATGTCGACTCAGAACCATAAACATATAACCGCTTTCCTGGACGATGGCATGTACCACACCGATTCGGGTGGGAGGTACCTCTCATGTCGATTCAGAATCATAAATGGAATAAGTAAAGTTCTACGGACTTAATTACCCACTCGGGTGACGGAGTGTCATCACGAGGAGGTATTAGATTGAAATTTGGCAAAGCAAGTGGAAATAAACTGTTTCGGAAATTTTCACGAATTACTTAAATGTTATAGCTTTATTTCTCGCACAAGTCTTATTGCCACTTGAATTACGTGCATGCATGATTTTCTTGGCCTCACTGAGCGTCAGCTCACCCATTAGTTTTGTTTGCCTTAACAGGAGTCGAAATGGAAGGAATTATGGAGAGTACGACTTGATGGCCCTTTTGACTAGAATATTAATGTAATTGATTAGACAACTTTTTGGAGACTGTATTTTGGAGAAAGTGATGTACTTTTGAGAACTTGAGTTGTAACACTTGGAAGTTTGTTTATAGAAGTGACTTTTCTTACTTCGACTGTCATTCCTTAGTTTGTTTATCGTAAGTTTGAATTGAGATTGTATCGAGTCCTAGCGAGAGTTGGGCAGGCGTTCCGCGGATACCCTTGGGTTCGCCCTTGGGAGAAGTGGGGGCGTCACAATGTACACACATTGTTCAAGTATTAAGCACAAGTATCAAGTGCAATCAGGTATTTGGAGCACTCACCAAAAAAATGTAGTGCTTTAGTGATCACATCCAGGTAGTACTCCTGGCTTGGAGTTCAAATCTGCAATAAAATATCGTTTAAGAGCTTTGAAAATCGACTAAAGTTCGACACGTAGACGTCTCGTTTAACAAGAATCAAGAAACTGAAATTCATTTGGAGAATATGCGTAAAACTCTTGCTCGCTATGCAAACTGTGAAACTTGGTAGCAATTATACTTTGAAATACCATTTGAGTCGAAGAAACGAAGAAAACGTATTTCTATTAGTTGTAAATTTCATTTTTTTCCAAGGGTACAAGTTTCGGCCGAATTCCAACTTATAAACCTCTATTAAAGAAGACTTGAATAACTTAGATGATTCAAGTTAGTTTCATCCTCAAACCCTTACTCGAGTCGCAAGTACATCTACCTAGCTCTTGAGTGCAAATTTGGGCAGCACGCCGTTTGTATTTACCTATTTTTTAGCCATTTATGGCTTCGTTATTTTCCTCAATTAGCCCCAAAGTCACACACAGATAATCTCATTACAATAGCCGTTCAATAGGCTCAATGTCATACAATTACAAAAACCAAGCTAGAAAAGTGACCGGAAATAAGGTTTAAGACATAGAACAAAAAGACAGGTTCGACGTCTCTTAGTGTATTGACCACAACCGAAGCTATGCTTATTAGATTGGGGTAAAATTTATACCATTTTGAAGCTAAGCCAAAGGGCTACATCTTTGATGAAGACAACCCAACCCAGTTCATAGTGTATCTAGGTCAAATTTACAAATTACAGAACCAGAATTTCACCATCAAGCTGGTTAACAGCACTGTGTTCAAATGACAATAACTCAGGCTAAAAAAGTCCGATTGAGACGTTTTCAGATGCGTTGAAAATCTAAAACATAGCACTACAACTTTCGTGTTCTCACCAAATGCTAGTTTCATACGGATCAAGGTGAAAAATGAGGTCAGAATGATGAAATGTCAAAACTGTCCACAGAACTCTACCTATGGCAGTCAAGGGTACTTTCATCATTTCACGTGATACAATGCTCTTATTGAGCTGAAATTTTACAGAAAACTATAAAACATCATTTCCTACAACTTTCATGTTTTGAGCTAAGCCCAACTCGGCCTCCATCATGGCCGAATGGAACTGGTCAGAACCAGGCAGTGTAAGAACTCAAATCTGGAATTTAATGAATTCAAGGTGTAAACTTCACATTTCTAGCTTGAACCACTACTTCAACCTCCTATACAAGATTATAGACACCATATGCCATCTAAACAACAAGATATACGATTGAGAAATTCAAAACCCTAACTCACAAATCCACCATAAGCATCAAAACCATTGAAATAACTATCATGAGCCAAAAATTTAAGTTGCTTTACAACTAAACAAGCTTAAGGGAAAGTAAATGGAAAAGAAACCAGCCTTAGTACCTTGCTCAAGATGCTTTCAAGAGAACCCTAAACCTTTCCTTCCAAACTTTGAGTACACCAAGCTTCCCAAGCTCTCAACTGGAAGATTAATCGGTTTAGTTTGTTGATTTTCACTCAAAACAAGCTAAGCCCCAAGATGCTCATGAAGTTTCTTCTCTCTCTTTTTTCCCTTCAAGGTTTGGCCACCATAGCTGGAAAATGAAGAAGAATGAAGTCCCACAATGGTTAAGAAGGTTGGTCTTGGTTTGGTCAAAAATGGTTGGATTCCCTCCACTTGTCACCCTAAGATTTCATCTTGAATTTTTTTCTTTTCCCTTCTTTTTCTAGTCAAAACTTTCGGCTGGCTCACTAGGATAATTAGGCTGGATATTTTGGCACTAATGACAAAGAGATTAAGGTAATGAAGTGGTGGTCAAGTGGTGTGTTCAATCGGTAGTGAACGGTACACGCCGTTTTTCCTTAACTCGCGCGTACTAGGGTTTTCACTTATAATTCACTAACTTATTATTATTACTTCTAATCACACATTTAATATCATCTAAAAATTACTCTTAATCACCAAATTTAGTACACAATCTGAACCGATTACTCATACTACGAAAAGACGTAAAACCCTAGTTTCTCGTAACGGTGAAAAGTTAAAGGGTAACCCTTGGTTCTATGATTATTTGTAGCTAGTGGAGAAGTGAATGAGTAGCACAGCCATTGTAAAGTAATAATTTCCAATTTAAAGGGAATTTTAAGAAAAATATAAGGGATGTTACACGTCCTCACACTTCGCCTCAGTTGTAGATAACACCACCACTTGTTGCATGTTAGAATACCATGAAAACACACTATTAGTGGGATAAAAGACATGACATGCTTCTCCATTGAATCATATCACTAACCTAATAATTGTCTATAAAGCCAATAAAACTAGAATTGTCAGCACATGAAATAAAACTACTATCAGATTGTGTATCTTTATTATATCTTAAGATCCTATTGGCCACTTACTAATGTGATGACGTGGAGGCTCCATAAACCTGCTAATCAACCCAACACCCAAAGAGATGTTAGAGCTTGTCGAAGTTAAGTATCTAAAACTTCCAACCAATCTCTTCCAACTGGAGTCAATATAGGTTTGGAAGTATCTACCATAAATCTCTTCAATATGTCACTTGCATAATTCTTCTATGTAATAAATATGCTACCAACTATTTGAGAAACCTCAATGCCAAGAAAATATGACATTAATTTCAAATCAATCATCTCAAAATGACTAATTATAGCCTTCCTGAACTCTGAAATCACGTTATTATTGAAAGTAAAAATTAGATCATTCACATATAAGCATACAACAAGAATATTACCACCAGGATTAAATTTGATATACAAAGTATGCTCATATAGACATCGAAGAAATTTATTCTCAACAAAGTAAGAATCACAATGGGAATACAATGCTGAAGGGGCTTGCTTCAAACCATTGTTTGATTCTAGTGATCATTTCTGGCAGCTTCCTCAAAAGTAATTGAATCACAATTTGCAAATAAAGCAAAGTTTATAATATTTTTATCAAACAAATTATTATTATCACTAACAACATAATCATTCAAGCAAGCTGGCATGCAATATTCTCATTGTAGACGACTAGATAATTGTATAGGACTTAACTGCACCCCAAAAGATGAAGGATTACTACTATGTTGTTTGGATTGCTTTACTAGTTGATTAGAAGAATTCTCTTCACCCAAATATGATGGCATTGGTGGATGCTTTGGTGTAAAATATGACACTTTATTAAACCAATCTCAAGTTCCTTGCTCATCAAACATGACATCTCTACTAATAATCACCTTCCCTATGTTTGGATTGAACAACCTGTGTCCTTTGATCTCATGACTATAGCTAAGAAAAATGCACTTTTCTGCTTTGTCAACTTACTTTTTTTTTACATCATCTAGGACATGGAAATAGACAAGATAACCAAATATTTTCAAATGAGAAATATTTAATTTTTTACCAGCCCATAACTCTGTTGTGTCTTCCCAATTGCATAGGAGACCTATTAGAAACATAAGCAGCACAGGAAACAGCTACCACCAAAAACCTTTAGGCATATTCTTAGCATTACATCATTGACCTCACCATATCTATCAAAGTGCGATTCTTTCTCTCTGCTACTCCATTCTGCTGAGGAGTATATTTGGCTGTCAGCTAATATTTAATCCCATGTTTCTCCAAAAAATCATTACAAACAACAAATTCAGTGCCTCTATTTGTTTTCAAAATTTTAATAAAATGGTCACTCTACTTCTCTACATATACTTTAAAACTCTTAATAATAGCACAGGCATTAGATTTATTCTTTAAAAAATATACCCAAGCTTTTCTGCTAAAATCATGAATGAATATAATAAAATAATTACTACCACCATTCGAAGGTACTTCAACTGAACACAAATCAGAATGTATCAACTCCAAGGGTTGACTAACCCTCAAAACCTTGTCTTTGGGAAAAGGATCTCTGTGTTTCTTTCCCAAAGTACAAGACTTGCAATGCTTAGTAGAAAAATCAATGGAAGGCAATCCATACACCATATTTTTCTTAGCAAGAAAACTCAAACTCCTAAAATTCAAGTGACTAAAGCATTTATGCTACAAGCAAAAGTAAGGCAAATCATGGCAATTAAGAGTGATAGGCCATTACAATTAGTATTCATATATGCCTTTGCCCTTAGTACCAGATGATCATCAGTAATAATACCAATGCCATTTTTAAATAGCAAATCATATCCCTTTTCAGAAAGTTACCCAAAACTCAGCAAATTATGATAAAAGTTCGGCACATAGAAAACATTAGAGATAAAATTAGATTTACCATTTTTCATAGTAATACCAAATTTTCCTTTTTCAACCACAGGAATCCTTTCATTGTTGTCAAATTTAACAAAAGATTTGAAAGACTGTGACGACCCCACCTCCCCCTAGGGCATACCCTAAGATTTAGCGGGCCGCCTGCCCAACTCTCGCTAGGACTCGCTCACGCACCTCAAGAGAATAACTTACAACCATAGAAAGGAAATGAAACAACAAATCCCAAGCTTAGAATATACATTAACGCTTAAATTCAGCTCCAAAGCTTGTACATGCCCAAATATGTCAAAATATAAAAAAAAATCCAAGTACATTCAACTCTAGTCGAATATTAGCGCGAGTACAATCGTAAAATTCAAAAACTAGACTATGCTAGTCTGTACCAGTCTCACGCCCTCGCTCGTACCCCCTGTAAGGAAAACAAATTTAACGGAATAGGGTGAGCTAAAGCTCAGTGAGGTTCAAAATAGTAAGTTGACCAGTATTTAAAAGTGCAAGTATCAAAGTAGCGAGTATAACAAATCCAGACCCAAGTAGCAAGTTGGCCATATGTAAAACTTGAACTTTTAAAATGAGCGAGTGTAAAAGTTCATATAAGAAACAATGACATGGCAAGTAATACTTATTTCAAAGTATAAGGATACAGATGACTCTCGAGAGCCAAATTCCCGTTGCTTCACCATAGCTTGATCAAGTAGTAGTTGACACTCCGTCAACTTTCCAATAAGCTAACTAGTCCAGTAGTGCCCCAATTAATGCCAATCTCTGTCTACCATTCAACCCTCTTATCGGGCCCGAACGCCAAAATAAACACGTGTGATAATACTCGAGCATACCGATTAGTTAAGGAGGTATCACTCCACTCGACAAAACAAGATACCCATGGTTCGTTATCTAATCGACCAAGCCCTTGCCGACTTGACTCGATTAACTAGCCAGTGGGGTTTGGGTCCCCAAGAAGTAAGTATAGTCGATGAGATAACGTCTCCAATTGACTTAATCACGAGAAAAGTACGGAGCGGGAATGAGAGGCACCTCCCACTCGGATTGAGTGTGGTACATGCGGCCGCTCAGCACTTACAAGCACAAGTATATCAAGTCAATTGCAACAAATGAACAAGTATATATCATATTAGGGCAAGTGCGATAAAGTACACCCTTACCCGACCAAACCAAGCAAATATTATCCGATCACGTTGGTAAAGAATTTAAATCAAATATCAAGTTCAATCATATATTTGGAAGCACTCACCAAAAATCTAGGGCTTTTCAAGGTCACGCTCAGGTGCAACTCCTTGGATGGAGTCCAAATCTGCGGTAAAATATTATGCAAGAGTTTAAAATCAACTAGGGTTTGTAACATAGGAGTTTCGCTTCAAGAAAATCAAATAAATGAAATTCGTTTAAGTAGTATGCAAGTTACTTATCAAACTCTAGAAATTCATGCTCTCTCGTTTAGTTTTGATAAAAAAAAGTGGTTTATACTTTTGAAGTCGCACTTAGTATAAAAGATCGAGAAAATCGTATTTTCAAGGGTCACTACTTTCAATTTTTCAAGGGCACGAGTTCGGACAAAATTTCAGCTTATATACCTCTCCTAAAGAAAACTCGAATACCATAGATGATCCAAGTTCAATGCGGCCTCAAATCTTCGCTCAAGTCGTGAGTACATACGCCTAACCCTCAAGTGAAAATTTGGGCAGTATGCCCTTTGTATTTAGCTATTTTCCAGCCACTTATGGCTTCATTTTTTCCTCAACTTAGCCCGATTCAACACATAAGCAAGATTAACAAAATACCTCTTCAACTAGGCTCAATGTCATCCAAATACAAGTCAATTCTAGCAATGCAATCATCAAAATCAAAGCTGGAAACCAGTTTTAAAGAAGAATGTCTAAGTGGCAGATTTTTCATCCTTCGCTGTTTTGGTCATAACTGTAGCTAAGTATATCGGATCGAGGTAAATTTTATGGCGTTTCGAACCTAAGACATAGACCTACATTTCCCATGAAGACATCGACACCCATTTCTCGCATTTTCAGGGTCAAAAATTGAAATCTCAGAGAAAATAGAAAACTGTCGGTTAAACAGGCATTTGGGCAGTCAGGGGTATTTTAGTCATTTCACAAGCTACAGTGCTACGATTGTGCTGAAATTTTCTGGGTAGAAAGCTAACTCAAATCCCTACAACTTTCATGTTTTACGCAAGAACTTCTTTGGCCTTTATCATGGACGAATATGCAGGTCAGTTTGGTTCCAAAAACAGGGCAGAATCACTACAAATGCTGGAAATTCAACTTTTACTCTAAAAAGTCACAACCAAACCATTAATCCCTTCACCAAATCCATATCCTAACTCAATAACATCACTTACTAGGTAAACAACAATAACCAAAGCTGAAAAATGCAAACCCTAGCTAAACATGCCACTACACCATCAAAACTAAACAATCAACCATAGCAAGCCAAGATTAAAAGCTTCTATACCAACTTAGCAAGATTAAGCAAGAGGAAAGGAAGTGTAAGCCTTATACCTTCCAAAAGTCTCTTGAAAGTGAAGAACCAACCACTATCTTCCAAAAATTTCACCACACCAAGCTTTCCAATCACCAAGAGGTAAGTTTAATCGGTTTGGTTTTGTTGATTTCACTCAAACAAGGCTTGATTCAAGGTTGGAGTTGCAAACTTTCTTCCTCTCTTTTCTCTCTTAAACTCACAGCCACCAAGCAAGAAGAACGAAGGAAATTTAGCTCAAATGAAAGATAAGAAGATAGGAAAATAGCTTGGTCAAACACCTCTTGGATGGTTGCCACTTGTCACTCAAGATTTCCTTCTTATTTTTTTTTCTTTTCTCACTTTTCTTTAGTCAACAAAGATGGCTGGATTAAGGGGTAATTTAGGGAGGATAAGGTGAAATAAAAACAAGAAGATTAGGGTAATAAAGTAGTGTTCAAGTGGTGTACTCAATCGGTAGCAAACGGTGCACGGCAGTTCAAGCCGATTTTCCTTAACTCGCACGTACTTGTGTTTTTACTTATAGTTCACTAACTTATTATTAGCACTTCTAATCACACACTTTCTCTTATCTAAAACTCACTCTTAACCACAAAATTTAGCACACACACCTCACCAAGTGATCACACGGCCAAAGTGCACAAAAACCCTAATTTACGCTAACTATAAACGTAAAGGTAAACTCTCGATTCTAGTATATATTACACCTATTGAGAGAGTAAATTGGTAGTAAAAGGAATTTATAAATTAACTTATTCAAAATAAGGGAATTATAAGGAAAATATAGGTGAATTTCCAAGTTCTCACAGACTCATCAAATTAGCAAACATATTTTTATCATTACACATATGGTTACTGTGATCAAAATCTAAAAACCAATTCTTCTTCTTATTTTCTTCCACCATTGAGTTAGAAAATAAAATGGTCTCATCTTTTCCATCATTATCCTCTACCATATTAGCATGCTTACCTTTATTGAGAGGATTGCATCAACACTCATTTTTATACTGACCAATTTTTTACAATTATGGCACTAAATATTATGTCTGCGAGAATTATTACTATTTTCTTGCTCACTATTAGGATAAATATTGTTACCACTCTACTGCTAAAAATTACCTCTGGCATGACCTCTAAAATTGTCTTTTCCATGGCCTCATCCTCTTCTTCTTAAATTTAGATTCCACTAATTCGAAGCATGACCCTTCTTCTTGGGTTTATCTATCTGCACTTACAATGCCTTCTCCATTGTTTCTTTTTCTGCACCATCTTCCACCTTCCTATTAATTCTCTGTTCATGAAGAATTAATGAAGCTTGCAATTCTTCAATAGTCATGATTAAGATATCTTTTGTTTCTTGAATCACAACTACCATATGATCATATTTCATGGGTAAAGTATTGAGATCTTTTACTACTAGCATCTCATCACTGTGATCATGACCATTAGTTCTATCTAATTTTTTATGTTGATCAACCTGAAAAAATACGATTCAATGGTTTCTGATTTTTCATGGTGCTCTTCAATATTAATAGATTACTTTTTCTGAACTCTGTCAATTGCTTTGTATGTCTTCACCAAAATATCACATGCCTATTTTACAACCTTGGTGTTAGCAATTTTTTCAAAAATTGAAGCATCAAATTGCCTAGTGAATTTGAGACAATGCGATACTTCCTTACCTCTTGATGCTTGCATTAGCATTTGTAGCAATTTCTTGCTGAACAAATTGAAGCAAATATATGCCTCAAGATGAGTTCCATTTGAGTTCTCCAAAAACTATAATCTTTTTTCCCTATGAGTTTTGGTACTACACATAAAATATTGGTTGGCATAGTTGATGTAGTTGGCACAAATATATCTTCGAATAAACCTGGGCCCTCAAAATATTATAAACAAATAAGTCACAAATAATGTATAATAAAAACAAGCTGCAAGACTTCTCACAACATACAAGGAAAAGACAAAAGACTTCCTAAGAGCTAGAAAACAAAAACAGAAGAGCGAAGAAATGGGAGGAAACTTGGAAGCTATTATTAACAATCTAATTATCTTTGTTTCTTAGATAAATCTTGGGGTATAAGGTCATATATAGACCATACTAATCAGTAGTTCCAAATCAACGGGGGGAAAGATTAAATCAATACTAATCAAACTCATCTACTAGTTTCCTAAACAAAACAAACAAAATAATAATAAGACTTGGTTTAAAATCCTACAAATACAACTTCAACATATCTTACAAACTTGCAATACCGATGAGAATGTTATGAATCTAACGTATTTGTAGGATAGAGAAGTAGTAGTAGAAAGAATCATGGCATGAAGCATTTCAAATCAACATCAAAGTAAGAACTTGATAGTCACTTTGGGACCAAACTAATCAGGAGTTGAGCCTGGTTGGACCCCAAATTGGGAGGCAAGCTCTCCACATCTGTCTTTCCATGCACAAGACTTAGAACTTGAAATCTTGCTTAAGGTGTGACAGCCCCACCTCTCCTCAGTGCGAACCCAAATGATTAGAGAACTGCCTGCCCAACTCTCGCCGGGACTCAGTTAACCAATGAACTAGCAATCCAAGAGAACTAAAGAAATATCTTCAAAGTAAAGGGTACAAACCATAATGAAAATATAATCGCCACTCCAACTACCCAAACTTAGAATATAGAGCTTAACGTCAAACTTATAACTCCAAACTTAATTTACATAATATGCGGCAAACTTACAAATTCAACCTTACAAGAGTCAAAGGTAATGTGTTCTAAACAAAAGGATTACAACCCAAAGTACAAGTTCAAGATAAAAGTTAGGGCTATGCCAGCTCTTGAATACAGTCCCATCCCAGATCTGTTAAGGAAAACAAAGGAGTGGGATGAGTTAAAACTCAGTGAGGTCCCAAATAAATATGTAGGCACCTACCCAATTAAGGCATAATATAAAAAAGTAAACACTGTATAGTACTGGAACGATTTAATCACAATTCAATTCAAGGATACGGGTGGCTTCCAAAAGCCAAATCCACTTAAGCTTGATCATATTGAGAATCCGTTGACCCTCCATCAACGTTTGCAATTAAATAATATCATATCCGTAGAACACCATTTTCTCCAAATCCCGTTAACCAATCAACCCCTTTACCGGGCCCGAATACCTCAAACAGTATGATTAGGTAATACTCGAATATACCAGTTTCCAGATTTCAGTAAACAGTCCTCAGGGTTCATCGACTTTCTCGACCAAGCGCTTGCTGGCTCGATACTACCGACTCACCTATGAGATTGGGTACCCAAACAGTCACAGTAGTTGATGGGATATCACCCAAACAATACACATATAGTCAAATATAGAGAAATCACATCTTATAATATCAGTATACAGAGCCTCAGTGGAATCGAAAGAGGTCGAGTGTGATAAAGTACACGCTCACCTCGAATTTGTCAAATCAAATGTTTAGATCAAACAATCATAGATCAAGTATTCAGATATCTCACATAGACAGGTAACAAGCAGTGGAACACTCACCTGTTAAGAAATGCAGAGCTTATCCGTCAAGTTCCGTGGTTACCCTCACCTCCGTTTCCCAGTCCTAGGGCAACGAGTGAAAGTCGTTAACATTCTAGATTCATTTTCCAACCCAAGCGTAAGTTCATTAGGTGACCAAGTGGGTTGTTAATTGACTCAATTTACCATGCAAGTTAGACTAAAAATGTAGGAAAAGGTCATAAGAAAATGAGTTTGACAAGTGCAAGAAAATTGAGTAAAAGAAAAATCTCATTCAAGTTCAAAAGAGTTTTCGTGGGTAAAACAGTCGTGCACACGTAGTCTCGAGAAAACGGCCATATCTCGCTGTAGAAAAGTCAGAATCACGTGCCGTTGGCAGCGTGTTGGAAACTAGACTCGAAGGGCTTTCCAACGGTATAAAATGCAAACTCTATTTTCTCTCCTATCAATACCAGAAGTTCGGGGAAGTTGACTGATTTTCTTGTTCTGCTCAGCTCAATACATTGACAAAAATTACCCTATTCCTCCTTTCTAACCTCATTCATTTTGACTCAAATTCATCCAATTCAATCTCTAAAGTTCATCCAAACAAATCACCTGGGATAGATGGTATGTCTCCTCTCTTTTTCCAAAAATACTGGCACATTGTTAGGGTAGATGTGGTTAATGCAGTGGCTAGTTTATTTCATACTGGAAATATGCTGAAGGCTGTCAATGAAACTTTGATCGCTCTGATTCCTAAGGTGGAAAATCCTATTAACCTGACCCAATACAGACCTATTAGCTTGTGCAACACTTTGTATAAAATCATCTCAAAAGTGCTAACTAATAGAATTAAAGTTGTTTTGAACAAGTGCATTAGTGAGACCCAGTCTGCTTTTGTTCCGGATAGACAAATTGGGGATAATGTTCTCATTTCTCACGAAGTGATGTATTTTTTGAAAAATAAAAGAAAAGGAAAGGTTGGTTTCATGGCTATTAAGCTTGACATGTCGAAAGCCTATGACAGGGTTGAATGGAAATTCATAGGAAGAATGATGATGCATATGGGCTTCTGTCCTATCTTTGTTAGGTGGATTATGTCTTGTTTATCCTCAGTCTCTTATTCTTTTAATCTTAATGGAGCTAAGGTGGGATACATTAAATCTAGTAGAGGCTTAAGACAAGGAGATCCCCTCTCTCCGTATCTTTTTCTTATATGTGCGGAAGGGCTGTCCCACCTGATAAACACAAAGGTTGAAAGAAAGATGATCACAGGAATCAAGGTGAGCAAGAATAGTCCACAAATATCACATTTATTTTTTTGTAGACGATTCTTTGATTTGCTGCAAAGCTACAGTTCAAGAGGCTAAACAGATTCAAGAGCTTCTAAAGAGCTACTCAGTGGCTGGACAGTTAGTGAACTATGAGAAATCAGCAGTGTACTATAGCAGGAACATCCCAATGTCAAGTAGAGCAGCCATTTGTGAAGAGTTGGGGAACTTAAAGAAGGCAACAAGTGGAAGATATCTGGGGCTACCAATGGCGATAGGAAGGACAAAGAACCAAGTGTTTGGATATATAAAAAGTGCAGTCCACCAAAAAGCTCAAAGGCTGGACAAACAAAATGCTGAGCATGGCTGGAAAAGAAGTGCTTATAAAGTCAGTAATATTAGCAATGCCAAACTATGCTATGGCATGTTTCAAACTGCCAAAAGGACTGTGTGTGGACATTTGTAAGAGTATAGCCAACTTCTGGTGGGGAAGTAAGGAGCAGGAAAAGAAACTTCACTGGATTAGCTGGAAGAAGCTAGCCGAAGTCAAAGGAAGAGGGGGGCTGGGTTTCAGGGATTTGGAAGCTTTTAATAAAGCTTTACTTGCTAAGCAACTTTGGAGAATCATTTACTCACCAAATTTGCTAATCAGTAAAGTGATAAGAGGCAAATACTTAAAAGATCATAAATCCCTGGAAAAGCACCCTCCAAACTCAGCTTCTTGGGCTTGGAAAAGCATACACAGTGCATGGGGATTGTTGGAAGAAGGACTATGGAAGAGAGTAGGGGATGGTACTCAAGTTAACATATGGGAGGACAGATGGGTGATAGGATCAGAGACAGGTCGAATTTCATCTACATGCCCCTCAGATTGCCAATTACAAACAGTCAGCCAGCTCATAAGAGAAGAAAGGTGGAATGAGGACCTACTGCAGCAAGTTTTCAACCGAGAAGACAGGGAGCAAATAGCTAGCATGCCTCTTAGTGTGTTTAAAAGACAAGATAGGTTCTTTTGGAAGTTCACAAAATCTGGAATCTATACAGTTAAGCCAGGTTATGCAAAAGCTGTGCAGGCTTGTAGTAAAGTAAGAAGAAGACAGAAGATGGAAGAGGAAACAAGCTGGGAAATAAGGAAGTATAGTGTTTGGAAACAACTTTGGAACTTTAACCTAAAGCACAAAATCAAAAACTTCATCTGGAAGTGTCTGCAGAATGGACTAGCTGTGAAAGAAACTATCTATAAAAGAACTGGAATAGGGGATACGATCTGCACAATTTGTGGAGAAGATGTAGAAACAGTTGAACACATGCTTTTCACATGTCCAAGAGCCCAAATAGTGTGGAAACTAGCACCGGTCAGATGGGAGGAGCTGAGAGACTTACAGTGTAGTTTGTGGAGATGGTGGGAGGCGGTTGCACAGACAAGATCAAAGGAACATGGGATGGAACATATAATTTTGACAGCAAACATATTATGGCAGATTTGGAAAGCAAGGAATAAGGTGGTTTTTGAATAGCAAAGGAGTGAAGCCAAAGAAATAGTCCGGAGAGCTCAACAAGAATGGCTCGAGTATGATGCGGTAGTGCAACAGGAAGTGGTGTCCAAAAAGAATGAAAGGGATGAGAGTCACAAGGAACAGGTGAAGGTTCCATTGGTAGAAGGAGTCATCTGAATCAGTACAGATGCTGCACTTAACGCAAGGCTGATCAGAACAGGAGAAGGTATTGTGGCACGGCACTGGACAGGCAAGATTATAAGAGCTAAGGGTGTAGTAGAACAAAAGAAGGGGGAAGCTCTAATGGAGGAAACACTAACCATTAGATTGGCTCTCCAAATGGCACGTGAAGCAGGCTGGCGGAAGATAGATATCTTTTCAGATTGCAAGACGGCCACAGACAACATTAGATGCAACAATGTACAAGATGGGTCCCTAGCAAACATCTTGGAAGACATTGCGGATCTAACACTAGTTTTTGACCATTGCACAATATCTTGAGTACCTAGAACATCAAATATAGCAAGTCATAGGCTAGCACTTTTTTGCATCTTAATGACATAGATTAGGAAAGTGACTTCCCAAGTTGGTTGATAGAAGCTAATAGATTAGATGAAAGGGTTGTTGCCCCTTTTGTAAGTAATCCTTGTATTATCAAGTGTTAATATTTATAAAGATATTATCGTTTGTTGAAAAAAAAAATCTCTAAAGTTCATAATACAGGGGTCAAGTTATATAGCACCATTTAAGCTTAAATTTGACACACAACATGATAAAATGAATCAAAGTGGTCCAGCCAACAAGGAGAATCAAACAGTCCGCTACCTTGCCAAAACAACCACTTTACTTGCTCCATTTCACCTCAACTCACACATAAGTTTAAACCAATGTTTAGCCAAGTTTCTCAAGCTTAACTAAGGTTCAATAAGTCATAAAGATCAAGGGGAAACCTCCACTCCATGGCTGGACAGCAAGGAGAAAAGAAAACAGTCCCTAAGTTCACATTCAACACCAACCTCCATCCTTTCATTATTTTTAACTTAAAACAACGTGTCAAGAGTTATTTCTAACTTTAAGAGGGTTCATAACATGTTAATACATCAAGGAAAATCATAAACAAAGCTTTGGCAAAGAATCAAACACATGGCATGCCATACATCCAACCCTACTTCCACTTACTTAGTTCAAGGAGTTTAACCACAAACAACATCAACTCAACTTTTAGTTTGTCATCAATACCTTGAACACTTGATATTACACAATAAAGCTAAGATTTAAGGATCATTCACCTTTCTTAAGTGAAACTTGAATCACCCAAAAGTCCACCAAAATAAGAGCTCCAAACTTGAATCACACCACAAGCCTTGAAGATAGTTTACTCAACTAACTAAGGTTCCTTCTCTTTTGGTTTTTGCTCAAAGTTCAAGCTAGGGTTTCAAGCAAGAAAAATGGAGTTTTTTCTTCTCGCTTTGGAGCTTGAGAGAGTCGGCCAACACAAGGAAAAAAAATGGAGCCAAAAGGTTTAAATTTTGCTAATTTTCTTGGTCAAATGAGTTGAGTGGTTAGGGCATTGCCCACTTGTCTCAATTTTGCCTATTTCTTCCTTTAAACTTTGCCAAATAATGTTTCTTCACTCCAAGTATTTCAAATGTCTAATTAGCACCCTTAAACTCTCACATAAGGTCTCAAATACAATTAAAAAGGTATTTGGTCCTAATGCATATAGTGAAATAAAATGATACCACTTCAAGGAGATGTTACAATTCATGTAGAAGGCAATACAATGCAATGCAAGGGAATGTTATAATTTATTTAATTTTAGGGCAATGCAAGTGATTTAGGAGAATTTATATTTTTAAGTGAGGGTTCTCACATAAGGGACTAAGCTCCTTGCCATAAAACGAACTTGGAAATTATTAAACTGAAACTAGACTATAAACTAGGATAACTATTGAGGATCTTGACTACATAATGATTAACCTTTCAAAAGGAGTGAAGACTTAGGCTGATTAATCCTTAGTTTTGATGATGACATAACACAATAATGATTTGGACTAATGTTTTTATATGAGAAATGATTAGGGATAGATATCTTGCAAAATGGAAAAAGAAGAAAAATAAATCAAGAAGGATTAAAAAGCAATATTGTTTGTTGGATGTAAGGATCAGACGCTCAGCATAATATCGAATGTCTGACAATCAGCGAGTATATATCGAACTGTGACAGCCCCACCTACCCCTAAGGCGAACCAAAGGGTTTGGCGGACCGCCTGCCCAGCTCTCGCCAGGACTGCGGAAACAAATCACACAAAACCTAGAGTTCGCGCGAGAATTTTTCTTTTCCTTGCTCAAACGCCACGCTCGTCCAATCATCCAATGGTTTCATGAAACGGTCACCAAAGCCATAGAAGCGTAGCATCTGAAATGAATACACTTAATAGGCAAGGTTAAACGCTTATACACATATTTTTACATCGAAGTCTTAAATAAATTAACTGAAGTACAAGCCAAAGTATCCATACTATTCAAAATACAATTAGGGTTTCGGTTGCAGAAGAGCTTAACAAAATACATATACAATCGCTCGCCCCTTTTCTTCAAAAATCATGATTTCAAAATTTGTCTCCTGTAAGGAAAACAAAGATAACGGGAAAGGGGTGAGCTTGCGCTCAATGAGGTACCAAGAATACGAATAGTCACGAAGCATGGCATTTCACTTTTAAGGCACATATGCACATATAAGGAAATAAACAATTATCTCAACTGGAAAGGATACAGGTAGCTCTCAGGAGCCAAAGTGCCCAATTGCGGTACTTGATCCAAACCCGTTGACTCTCCGTCAACGTATATAGAACAAACATGTCCGTAGACCCCACTTTACACCGAGTCCGTCCACCAAACATACCCCTACCGGGCCCGAACACCTCAACAGTAACAGAGGGTGGTAATACTCGAGTATACCAGAAATCCAGAGTCTCATTACCCAAAGATTTCTTAAAACAGACTACCGTGGTTCGTTATCTAATCGACCAGGCCCTGGCCGGCTCGACTCGAGTAACTAGCCACAGGATTTGAGCTCAGGGGTAACAGAAAAGTCGTTGGATGCAATGTCCAAATGGCAGTAGATTGAGCACAGATAACAGATTCAAATTTTTCCACAGTAAATGAGCATATTGATAAGAGAACGAGGGTGATAAAGTACACCCTTGTCTCAACAGAATAAACAGATAGTACAGTCATTCAAATTACAGATTTCATGAACAAAAACCCAGTTAAGGAACAAATAAGGGGGAGTGGTACACTCACCAGTTCAAGCGCAGATACTTCAAAAGTTTTCCCCAAAATGACTTTAATCGTCCAGAAACCCTAAAATAACCAAAGTAGACCATTGAAGTTTTCACGTCCAAATTCTAGTAAATGAAGTGCACAAGTGAGGCTCGACTACAAGTCGTATGCCTATCCAAATGAGCTACTAATGCAAGGCTGCAAAGCGTGATTTCGGAACGAAAAGGTAACGGGAGGACCTAGGGGCTTGAATGACCTAAAAGCCGTTCATCTACTAAGAATCAACTCAAACTTGAAGGAACTACGCGGCCTAGAAAATTGGGCAGCATGCCCTTTGTTTTTACCAAATTTCCAGCCATATATGGCTTCCTTATTTTCCTTAATCAGCCCCCACAATCACATACAAATATTATCATTACAATAGCCGTTCAATAGGCTCCAAAACCATCCAAGAATAACACAAGTGCAAAAGTACAAGCAAATATCAATTTTGAAGACAAAAGCTAAATGGCAGATTTGACATCTCGTAGCATTTTAGTCATACCCGGAGCTATGGTTATCGAATCGGGGTGAACCTTATACCATATCGAAGCTAAGACAGAGGGGAACAACTTTTATGAAGGCCACTTAACCTAATTTAGAGTTTATCTAAGTCAAATGTCCCAATCACAGATCCAAAAGTTCAAGATCAGTCTAGTTATCAGCACTGACTTTAACCGACAATAACTCAGGCTACACAATTCCGTTTTGGGTGTTTTTAGAGGCGTTGGAAAGCTAACACATAGGGATACAATTCTTATGAAGATACCTCAACCCAGTTTTCAACCTAACCTAGTCAAATTTACCCAAACAGCCCTAGATTTTCCAGTTTGAAACTCACTGTGAAAGTCAACTAGCATTCCTGATTTATTCAATCATATCTCAGTACACACAACTCCAATTTAGTTGATTCCAAAGCCATTCAAAAGCTAGAATACAAGGATACAATTCTTAAGAAGGCATCAAAAAGCTAATTCATTCATCTTCCCAGCCAAACGAGCCAATTACAGAGGCTGATTATCATTTCCGGACAGAAACAGGGAAGCAGGGGTAAATTAGTCATTTCACAGGCTACAGTGCTCCGATTGAGCTGAAATTTTACAGACATAATCTACACTCAATTCTCTACAACTTTCATGTTTTGAGCTAAGTCCAATTCGGCCTCCATCATGGCCGAATAACACTGGGCAGAACAGGCAGAAATATTCACTATAAACTGAAAATTACCACTAAACTACTTCAAACCACCAAATATACTCATAAAACTACCACAACTACAACTTTAAGCCACAAATTGGGAATTATTAAGAACAAAGAGGGATTTCCTTAGCAAGTTACCTTGGATCCTCAAGAAAAATGATGACTTAGGCTTCTTCCTCCCAAAATTACTCCACAACCACCTTAGAAACTCCTTTGACTAGCACTTTTATGGAGTGATTTGCAAAAGCTATGGTTGGAACTCAAGAATTGGACAAGAAATTGAAGAGCAAGATGAAGGTTTTCTCTCCTCTCTCCTCTCCTTATTTTCAGCCAAGAAGGGTAAGAAAGTAAGGATATTTTGGGTCAAAATCTGATTTTAGTAAAGGTGAAAAGCTTAGTCAAGTCCAACCTCCAATCGGAACGCGACACGTGGCGTCCTTTAGGTTTTAAGTTTATCTTCTTTCCTCCAATGGTTAATCTGTCTAGCTAACCTCTAATTGTCTCCTAGCACCTTGTAAAATAATATCACTTAATACTTCATCACCTAATCGGCAAAATTATATCGCACTAGCGGGTCCCACGTCCTTAATACACTTCCAAACTAACCCGAACTAACTTATACTAGAAAAATGTTTTAGAAAACTATATTCACTTATAAAATGTCTAGAAAATTAAGGTAGTAGAATAAAATAAAGAAAATGCATATAAAGAAATAGAATTAAATGATATGAAATAGGAAAATTTTACGGGTCCTCACACTCTCTCCCCCTTAAAGAAATTTCGTCCTCGAAATTTTCTTATTAACGAGATCTATCAAAATCTAAGGTAACCAACGGATCATACCTTCTACGTCCTCAGACGAGTCAGGGACCTGATGTGGCTCTAGGCAATACACCTGAGCCGGTACTTTCATTTCAGTCCTTCCCCTCTCTGACTGTCCAGGGTTGGTCTTGTTTGGTTGCTGGGTCTCTTTCCCTTTGCGCAGTCGTGCGGGGCAGTTAGCAATCCGATGATCGGCGCTTCCACAGCGCAGGCATTTTCCCTCTTTCTTCCAACAATTTGTCTCCGTGTGATTTGGCCCTCCGCAATATCCACAGGAACCACGAGTAGCAAAGACCGATTCCCCCGGTGAGACGCCTCTGGACACCTCCGGTAGTCGTACTCCCCCGTTTCCCCTTCCAATCTTAGGAGGTGTACTCTTATCCTCTTGTTCCGAGCTGCTCCCAGGAAGTCCTCTTTCTTTGCTTGGAAGTTTCTAACCTGTAGCCTCGCATTTTCAACTCGCTGGGCTTTCTCCACCGCGTCACTAAAGGTACTGAGTTGAGCTACAGCTAGGTCTTTTTGAATCTCAACGTTTAATCCTTGGACAAAACGCCTTATCCGTCTTTGTTCAGTTACGATCAATTCAGGCGCAAACTTAGACAACCGAGTAAACTGACTCTCATACTCGGCTACGGTTTGAGTTCCTTGGCGAAGCCGAATGAATTCGTCTTCTTTCTTTTCTTGAATTAGAGGAGGGAAAAACTTGGTATTGAATTCCCTCATGAAGTTCGCCCATGTTCTTGAGGTTTGTTCTCTTTCCCATTTCAGTCTTATAATATTCCACCAAGATCGGGCTGCTCCCTCTAGTTGGAAAACAGCGAAGGTCACTTGTCTTTCCTCGGTATAATGTAGCGCGGCAAAAATATCTATCATCTTCTCCAACCACCTTTCGGCCACGTCAGGGTCTGGCCCTCCAAGGAATTTTGGTGGGGAAAATTTTTGAAATCTTTCAAGGGCTCTATCCTCGCCCACTACCGGGTTACCAGGGTTTCCAGGTTGAGGGTTAGGGTTGTGACCCTGGTGTTCTACTACGTGGGCTAGCAGATCGGTCATACGCTGGATAGCAGCTGCTACTTGAGCATTTGGGTCGACCCTAGGTTCAGGATTTGGTCCAGGCCTTGGTTCCCGGTTACCCCTTTCATTCGAGGGTTGCTTACGTCCGCGCCCACGACCTCTTCCACTACGAGTACTCTCCATCGGTCTAACCAATGTAGGGTCGAAACGTGAATATAACAGTAAAGGTAGTTATATACATAAGCAAGTAAGAAGAAGTACACACAGATCAAAAGTATGTATTCATACACAACGGTACCGAACAAGTCACACAATAGCAGTCAGTTAAATACAAACAAAAGAGGTCCCTGAAAGTGACGGGGTCATCCAAAAGTACTATAGACAAACGAGGCCAAAAATACAAAAGCAATGAATGAAAACTTTTCCCCTATAGGCTCGGTCCACAATCTACAAGAATAACACAATTTATACCTTAGAAAGAATTAATCATCCTCAGTGATACCCTAATACATCACAGGAAATTCCGTGGAATCCAATTTCTAGTTCGCCCAAGTCATTTTCTAACCTAGGCTCGCTTCCATTTAGTAGCCGGGAACAAGAATTCCGAATAAGATAATTCACACTCGAGCCGGCCGGTCCCAAGAGTAAATCATCCATATTAAAGATTCCTACCCGACCTACGTACCTATCTTTCTCAAGTCCCATAATAAAGATCCTTACACTTATAAAATGCACGGTTCATGGCTTACGCCCAAGATGGGCACTTAATCCTTTAAACACATTCACAAGATCAGGGCCATAACACCACTCGGCCCAAGCTTACTTCGCGCAGAGACCACGCGACGTGGCTCTGATACCAACTGTGACAGCCCCACCTACCCCTAAGGCGAACCAAAGGGTTTGGCGGACCGCCTGCCCAGCTCTCGCCAGGACTGCGGAAACAAATCACACAAAACCTAGAGTTCGCGCGAGAATTTTTCTTTTCCTTGCTCAAACGCCACGCTCGTCCAATCATCCAATGGTTTCATGAAACGGTCACCAAAGCCATAGAAGCGTAGCATCTGAAATGAATACACTTAATAGGCAAGGTTAAACGCTTATACACATATTTTTACATCGAAGTCTTAAATAAATTAACTGAAGTACAAGCCAAAGTATCCATACTATTCAAAATACAATTAGGGTTTCGGTTGCAGAAGAGCTTAACAAAATACATATACAATCGCTCGCCCCTTTTCTTCAAAAATCATGATTTCAAAATTTGTCTCCTGTAAGGAAAACAAAGATAACGGGAAAGGGGTGAGCTTGCGCTCAATGAGGTACCAAGAATACGAATAGTCACGAAGCATGGCATTTCACTTTTAAGGCACATATGCACATATAAGGAAATAAACAATTATCTCAACTGGAAAGGATACAGGTAGCTCTCAGGAGCCAAAGTGCCCAATTGCGGTACTTGATCCAAACCCGTTGACTCTCCGTCAACGTATATAGAACAAACATGTCCGTAGACCCCACTTTACACCGAGTCCGTCCACCAAACATACCCCTACCGGGCCCGAACACCTCAACAGTAACAGAGGGTGGTAATACTCGAGTATACCAGAAATCCAGAGTCTCATTACCCAAAGATTTCTTAAAACAGACTACCGTGGTTCGTTATCTAATCGACCAGGCCCTGGCCGGCTCGACTCGAGTAACTAGCCACAGGATTTGAGCTCAGGGGTAACAGAAAGTCGTTGGATGCAATGTCCAAATGGCAGTAGATTGAGCACAGATAACAGATTCAAATTTTTCCACAGTAAATGAGCATATTGATAAGAGAACGAGGGTGATAAAGTACACCCTTGTCTCAACAGAATAAACAGATAGTACAGTCATTCAAATTACAGATTTCATGAACAAAAACCCAGTTAAGGAACAAATAAGGGGGAGTGGTACACTCACCAGTTCAAGCGCAGATACTTCAAAAGTTTTCCCCAAAATGACTTTAATCGTCCAGAAACCCTAAAATAACCAAAGTAGACCATTGAAGTTTTCACGTCCAAATTCTAGTAAATGAAGTGCACAAGTGAGGCTCGACTACAAGTCGTATGCCTATCCAAATGAGCTACTAATGCAAGGCTGCAAAGCGTGATTTCGGAACGAAAAGGTAACGGGAGGACTTAGGGGCTTGAATGACCTAAAAGCCGTTCATCTACTAAGAATCAACTCAAACTTGAAGGAACTACGCGGCCTAGAAAATTGGGCAGCATGCCCTTTGTTTTTACCAAATTTCCAGCCATATATGGCTTCCTTATTTTCGTTAATCAGCCCCCACAATCACATACAAATATTATCATTACAATAGCCGTTCAATAGGCTCCAAAACCATCCAAGAATAACACAAGTGCAAAAGTACAAGCAAATATCAATTTTGAAGACAAAAGCTAAATGGCAGATTTGACATCTCGTAGCATTTTAGTCATACCCGGAGCTATGGTTATCGAATCGGGGTGAACCTTATACCATATCGAAGCTAAGACAGAGGGGAACAACTTTTATGAAGGCCACTTAACCTAATTTAGAGTTTATCTAAGTCAAATGTCCCAATCACAGATCCAAAAGTTCAAGATCAGTCTAGTTATCAGCACTGACTTTAACCGACAATAACTCAGGCTACACAATTCCGTTTTGGGTGTTTTTAGAGGCGTTGGAAAGCTAACACATAGGGATACAATTCTTATGAAGATACCTCAACCCAGTTTTCAACCTAACCTAGTCAAATTTACCCAAACAGCCCTAGATTTTCCAGTTTGAAACTCACTGTGAAAGTCAACTAGCATTCCTGATTTATTCAATCATATCTCAGTACACACAACTCCAATTTAGTTGATTCCAAAGCCATTCAAAAGCTAGAATACAAGGATACAATTCTTAAGAAGGCATAAAAAGCTAATTCATTCATCTTCCCAGCCAAACGAGCCAATTACAGAGGCTGATTATCATTTCCGGACAGAAACAGGGAAGCAGGGGTAAATTAGTCATTTCACAGGCTACAGTGCTCCGATTGAGCTGAAATTTTACCGACATAATCTACACTCAATTCGTTACAACTTTCATGTTTTGAGCTAAGTCCAATTCGGCCTCCATCATGGCCGAATAACACTGGGCAGAACAGGCAGAAATATTCACTATAAACTGAAAATTACCACTAAACTACTTCAAACCACCAAATATACTCATAAAACTACCACAACTACAACTTTAAGCCACAAATTGGGAATTATTAAGAACAAAGAGGGATTTCCTTAGCAAGTTACCTTGGATCCTCAAGAAAAATGATGACTTAGGCTTCTTCCTCCCAAAATTACTCCACAACCACCTTAGAAACTCCTTTGACTAGCACTTTTATGGAGTGATTTGCAAAAGCTATGGTTGGAACTCAAGAATTGGACAAGAAATTGAAGAGCAAGATGAAGGTTTTCTCTCCTCTCTCCTCTCCTTATTTTCAGCCAAGAAGGGTAAGAAAGTAAGGATATTTTGGGTCAAAATCTGATTTTAGTAAAGGTGAAAAGCTTAGTCAAGTCCAACCTCCAATCGGAACGCGACACGTGGCGTCCTTTAGGTTTTAAGTTTATCTTCTTTCCTCCAATGGTTAATCTGTCTAGCTAACCTCTAATTGTCTCCTAGCACCTTGTAAAATAATATCACTTAATACTTCATCACCTAATCGGCAAAATTATATCGCACTAGCGGGTCCCACGTCCTTAATACACTTCCAAACTAACCCGAACTAACTTATACTAGAAAAATGTTTTAGAAAACTATATTCACTTATAAAATGTCTAGAAAATTAAGGTAGTAGAATAAAATAAAGAAAATGCATATAAAGAAATAGAATTAAATGATATGAAATAGGAAAATTTTACGGGTCCTCACACGAACACTTCAATCGGACACTCATCCCTCCTATCGGATGTTCGACACAAAAAGGGTTGAAACTTGAGCCTTCTGTTTACTATTGGACTCAAGGCTATTGGACGCAGAGCAATTGGACCAGACGTTTGAGAAGGGTATCGGACGCCCAACAGGTAGAATCGAGCATCCGACAGCTCCAACAGCTAGATTCTCAACAGCTAATTTTTTGACCGTTGGAGAAACTTTTGGAACAAAATTTCACCACCAATGAATACCCTCAAGTATGAGAAGAAGAGAGACTTTTGCCTACACAAAATACAAGCTTTTTAGAGCAATTTTTAGATAGAAAAATATTTTGATTGTTGTATAGGTGTGGAAAAAGTTAGATTTATGAGATTTCTCAAGAAGAGAACCAAAATCTTGTGAAGGTGAGCCTCACTTGTATAATAGTTCTTAGTTGGCTGGTTAGTTGGTGACAGGTGTCGGGTCTGTACAATAATAAAATCCTACTTACGACAAGATATAAATGAATATAATGGCAAGTAGGGTCGTTTCAAGAGGGATTATGGGGAAAATTTGTCTACTTTCCAAGTAAAAACTAACTGAGGGTTTTGGAAAATTAAAATTAAAATAAAATACTTAAAGGAAATAAAAATAATTAAATGGAAGCAAATTAAATTTAAATCAAGATTTAACAAACTCTAACCAAGGATATAACTCCGGAAGTTATTCATATAACTGTTCAATGATGTAATAATTATTTCATCTACTCGTTAATAAATAGGTTATAGTTGTCAAACACTCAATGACAACCAACTTTTCCTTACTGTCTCGATAGTTAAGATACGCCCGTTAACTACTTCCCTAATCAAGAAACAACCCTAGGTATGCCCATAGAATTTAATTTCTTGAGTGCATTAGATACTAAAATAACTCTATTCTAATCAATAAACACACTCTCAGGATTTTTTTAAATTAGATCATATATTTTTCTAACATGAAACCAATCACATTAGTCGCCACTAATATAAGATAATTAAATAATTATGGATTTAACTATCCTAACTGGCATTAGATTGTTAAGTTGAATTAAATATCGGGTGCCTATGTTATTCAAACAACAAAACAACCATGAGAAATTAAATCAGAAAACATACGAATACTAAAGAATAAAAGAAATAGATAAAGCAATTAGATCTCACAGATGTAGATGAACCAAATCTTTTGTTATTTCTCGACTAGAAAAGAGAATTAATTACTCTCCATTAAGAATAACCCAATCAATTCCATTGATGAAAGTTGCATGAATCTCCACAATAGAAAAATAAACAAAAGAAAAGGCGAAGAGAAAGCTCCCCACTTTTGCTTGACGGGAGACTAGTCACAATGCTCCAATTGAATTTTGGAGGTACTAATTATCCCTAGAGCTAGCCGACAAATTCTCCTATTTTGTAGCTTTCGAAAATAAAGCAAACTCCCAATTGGAAAAGGAAACACTCTAAAGAGTTAATACTTAATTTTTTTCTAATTAAATGAAATATCTAAAAGAAAAGAGAAAGTCTCTTCATATTCAGCCAACTGCCTTGCTCGAAATCCAACTCGGATTAGGAAACTTTTACGCGCAAATCCCGCATTTTTGGACTTGACAGCAACTCTTGGAAAATTACCTCTTTTATCACTTTTTGCTCCACTCCCTGCAATTAGCACCGAATAAGTAGAATCCATTCAATAATACAATATTTGGTGAATAAATTGAGCGAAAATATTCATAAAATTAACAGTAATTATGCACCCTATCAATTTTTCCCACACCTAAGCTATGTTTGTCCTCAAGCATGAGAACAACAATCAAGCAATACTAAATAATTGAATTCAAATAATGGCTATTATTCAAATTGTCTATTGGTCGGGTACAATTAAAACACATGGCAAACATTAATAGCTAGACTCCAGGAAATATCTCTCCGGTTAGTTTTTAAAGCCAAGGACTTTTCCAATTCCTGACTAACTAATCTAAGAATATAAAATATTCATCCAACAATCAATTGGCAAACGGTTCGACTATTAAGCAAAATCTCAACATTAAAACTCATGAATCAGCAGGCTAATGTAACCATCCACGTATTTTCACTTTCATACATGTGAGGACCCAAAAATTTACTTATTTTAATCTTATATTACTGGCTTATTTAAATATTTATACACCCATTTTCCCTGAATAATTTATTTCAACCATTTTAAAACCATTTACATGGAACAATGACTTGCATATATTTTTAAAACGTCCCGTTAGTAAATTTAATTTTCGAAAGCTCGTTTAGTGAGGTTTAGCAAATACGCGTTTGGAGGCAATATTCGATCTGAGAGTACAGAAACCTTGGAGATTTGAGGATTCATGCGTTAGTCTTAAAATAGTTATTTTTATGATTAATTACCCTAGTATTGGTTAGTTACATTATTGTTACAAGAATTCCTTAGAAATTGCGCTTTACCGCGCGCGAGTCGGAAGTTCACGTTTTCACGCGCGCGACTAATTGAAGGACTTTAGAAATTTATTTTAGACTACTAAGAGTGAATAATTATAGTATTAAAGGAATTACATTTGGAGGTTTAGTGCACAAGTGAAACGAACCCGAGAGAAAACGGACACGAAACGCGCGTGTGCGCACACTATTCAAAGTTGACTTTTGCTCAAATTTGAGCCACCAACCACCAAGCTTCTCCAAGAAGCTTTAGAAATCAGAACACTCTCTCTCTCCTCTCATTTTTGTTCGGCCAAAGCTTCCAAGGGAAGAAGGAGAAGAGCCTCACTTCATTTCACCTCATTTGAGCTTCCATTTTCACTCAAATTTCTCACACAAACTCACAAACACTTGGAGATTCACTTAACCTTGGTGGAGGACCTCATTCTTGCCAGTTTTTCTTAGGAGTTTTGGGACAAAAATATCTGATTTTACACCAAGGAGTAGAAGGTAATCATCCGGTCACTTAATCTTAGTTCTAGTTGGTTAAATTTTGCTAGGAAGCTTGTAGCTTCATGGTTATTGTTGTGGTTTGAGTTTAAATGTTGGAGTGGGCTCTATGAAATCCCACAATGGATATATTGGACTGATATGGTGATTATGAGTGTTTTTGGTGTTAATTATGTGTTAAACAAGTGGATATAAGTTAGAAGAGTGAAAAGAAAACCGAAGGAAAGTTGCGTAGGAAGTGGCCGAATTCTGCCCTGTTAGTTCCGTGCACTTGGTTCGAATTTTTGATGCTCAAATGACCTTGAATCTGATGTAGATATGTTTTTTAGGGTGTGTGGGAAGTTTCCACCGAAAATCATTTGATTTGGTTGGGTAAAAGTTGAAATTTCGAAAAGTTTCAAATCTGGAAAACGGTGTCCAGGTGTTCTGGACAGGGCATCTTTGAATGATCATAACTCTCTGTCCAGATGTCGGAATTGAGTTCTGTCAGTGGCATTCAAAACTAGACATCCGTAGTTTTCTAACGGTGTATAATTCACCTTCTAATTCGAACTGAGCCATCTGTAGTGATTGATCAAAGTCGGCTGCCCTGTTCTGTTAGACCAACTGAGAGGAAGTTAGGAGCTGCAACTTGTAGCTCTAATTTCTCTCATTTACGAACTGAATTTCAAAAATATTTCTTCTGATGAAATGTAGGCTTGTGAATCTTGTTTCCAACGCCACCAACCACACTCAATTTCAAGTTGTAGTGAGTGAGATATAGCCCAATTCCCGAACTGTACTAAAGCTGGAAAACCCTAATTTATGCTAGCCGAATGGCCTAGCTTGACTTGGGACATGTTGTTTCGAAATTTTGGTGTCAAACACCTACCAAATTTATTTAAGTGTTTCCTGGACCTTAGTGTCACCAATGAACCAAAATGGAGTTGATTTCATTGGACAAAATGTTTAAAAAGGGCAAAGGAAACAAGAAGACAGACTTGTCTTCGAAATTTCTTGAAGTTTGGTAGTTTTGTTAACTACCTTCCCATGCGAATTTTCAAATGAAATTTGATAGAAGAGTAGTCCTCATATGGAAGTTGAATTTTACCAATTTTGGAGTCAATCTAAGACTGTTTTGATATACAAATGATAGGCCAAAGTTGTTCTTCAAAATCTGGAAAAATTACCAACAGTCTTCATTTTGGGGCCAACTTTGAGCTGCTATATCTTGGCACTCAAAACTCTGAATTTAGTTCCATTTGTTGTATTTAAAACCTTGACTGTAACTCTAGCAGTGTTGCGAATTTCAGTGGCTAGTTCACATTCGGTGAATTTTGCCAAATTTCCAAAGTTTGCCAAAAAACAAGACTAAAACTGTCTTGTGTGCTTATAGCAGCCACTTTGGGGTGAAAATTGAATGTCTTCCGTTTAGAATCTTGGAAAGGTGTCTTCTAGGAACTTTTAGTATTTTGAACTAAGATTCCAACGGTATAAAGTTTTCCAATTTTGGACCTACTGAGTGCAAGATATGATTTTTCCAAATTGACACTTAAAACTGAATTTTCCCAACTTGTTGGGAAATGAGATTTAGAAACTCTTCACTGCCCTTCGATATTGAGTGACCATTTTAAACTTGGTTTCATGAAGAAAATCAATTTTCCTTGTGTTATTAAACCCCACTCTTGAGTCTCGATTTACGAGTAATTAAGGCTCTCTTTCATGATAATTTTCTTAGGTTGTACAAGTGTACAATCTTCCTTGTTAATAAGGGGTTTATAAGTGATAGTGTGTGATAGTAAATTATATTTTGCTCAGGCACTTAAGGGGACCTTCAAGAGGATCTCACAGCGGACGCCTAAACACTTAATTGAGCACTACTCCCTTATTTTTTATTGGTGAGTGTCAAGTGTGTGTAAAATTGCTACGTGCTTAAGGGTTATTATTGATGTAATATTTTGAAAATGCTGAGTCGAGTGTGTACTTTATCGCACTCGTTCTCGTTTAAATGAAGTGAAATTGAATTATTTGAAGTGAATTACTTGAAGTGAATATTTAAGTGAAGTGTTTCAATGGTTAATTATGCTATGGTTGCATATGTCGATTGGAGTGAATCTCCTCGACTCTTAGTGGTAATAGTGGGGGACGCCCAAATCTCATTGGCCGACCTTGGACTCGAGCCGGCATGGGCTTGGTTGGGAACCTTGGCGAGCCATGGGAATAATGTAAAAGCTTGATCTACTGGAGAGATCTCGCTTGGCATACTTGAGTAGTATCGCCTTATATAAAAGAAGAGCGGACCCGGAGCAGGGGGAGCAACGGTGAACGGGGAAGAATAAGTGAAGTTTTACAGACATATAACCTACCCGATTGACGGAGTGTCAATTCGAGGAGGTTTTGGATCGTGCCAGTGGAATATAGCTCTTGAGAGCTTCTGTATCCTTGAATTGTTTCTATTTACCTTTTTCACTCGAATTGTTAATTACTTGAATACTATTGTTTTATTTCCTAAATGTGATTGCTACTTGGACTACGTGCTTGCATGTGTGTTTCTTGGCCTCACGAGCATCCGCTCACCCCGTAGATTTGTTTTCCTTAACAGGAACCGATATGGAGTGACACTCGGAGAAGCCTTTGGATGAACTTTTGAGTAGGGATTTGAATGTATTTGACTAGGCAATTTGGAAGTTGTATATTTTGAAAAGGGGATGTATCTTGAACTTGTGATGCAAGATTAAATGTTTATGTATGGAAATGACTTCGTACCTTTATTCCAACTTTCATTGTTAGCATTAGACTGTAAGTTTGGACTGGAATTGTACCGAATCCTGGCGAGAGTTGGGCAGGCGTCCCGCCGATACCCTTTGGTTCGCCTTAGGGAGAAGTGAGGGCGTCACAATACACACTTTTCATTTTTTACTATTAGCACAACCTTTTTCTAAGAAACTCCCCACACTTGAGTTTTTTTTCGTAATTAATTTTTTTCAGGGGAAATGTTTAGTTCTTAGCCATTCAAATCTTTTGACGTGAACTCTGACATCTACCAAATAAAAGAACTCAGTTGCTGAGCTCTTATTGTTTTGGGACCACATGCTCATAGCTATCGGCACTGCTTGACACAAAAGGCGACACTTTTGGTGAAGACCCCCGGTTACTAGGCAGCGATAACTAACGGAGTATAGCGAAACATGATTTACAATTAAGCACAAAATACAATTAAAAACCACACCAATCTACTTCATTTTCCAAACATGAAGAACTAAGATTAATAGTTGAACCACTTTATATGAAAAATGTTAGAAAAATATTTACAATATTTAGAAAAGTTAACCAAAAATTGCAAAAGTCACAAAATTTTCAATATTCACCAAAAAGATAGCCTTAGACCCAACCATGTCATACTTGACCTTTTAGACTATAAAACCTTAGCAATGAAAAAAATTTGAGATATTTAGCAATTCTTGATCGCAGATAGCCACCAAACATGCATAAAAATGACAAAACTAAAAGGACCTTCAAAAATTTTAACAAAAAGTGCAATACACCTTACATTGTCCCTAATGTAAGAAATAAAAAAAATAAAAGAAGAGGAAGGGGATAACGAACTTCCCTGAAGACGGAGGGGGTACGCAGACAGCTACAGATGAGGGGCAAAGGAATGTGTGAAACTCACATGGTGGAAATATACCACCAAATTCGAAGTCATCTTGGACATGTGGAGCTCAATATTGGCTAACCGGCCATCCATTTGGAGATCTCATGCACTTAGGTGATACAACTCAGCATGAAAAAACTATGGTAGGGGAGGTGCGAATGGGTGACAATCGATGATGGAGACCAGCGTCTTCGTAGTAGTGGGGAGCAACGGAGAAGACTCTAGTCGCGATTTGGGAGCCATCTATCGTTTCACCAGAGAAGGAAAAGGAGGAAAAGAAAGAAAGAGGAGAGAGAAAGAAGAAAGAAAGGAAGAAAGAAAGAAAGAAGAAAGGGAAAAATAAAAAGATTGTTTTTGTCATTTTTTTTTACTTCTCCGTTGTTGGAACAAGACGTGGGAACGTCTTGTTGGTCCATAGTTTTCTAATGGGGGATTTGAAATCAATGCAAGTTTCAGCGTGCTCTCAAGACATGTGCACGTCTTGTCGCCTAATCACTCTCTAGAATTTCTGAAATTGAAGCATGAGCTCTCCAGTCAGTTAGGCATGGACATGCCTTGTCACATCAAAATCTTCTGACCATTAAAACAACAAAATAAAAATTGAACACACAAAATACAAGAAACCTGAGATGAAAATACTAAAAATAATAAAAATGAACTTAAAATTGAATTGGGTTGCTTCCCAATAGACGCCTTTTTTTAACGTCTTTGGTTAGATTTGAAGCATCATTTCTCAATCTGGTTGTAATTCAAACTTTCTTCCAATCAGTGGCATTCCTCGATGATCCAAATCGCCATTGAGTGCAACCATCCTTTTTAACTTTCTACCCACTTTTACATCATAAGTTGCTTTCAACTCATGATGTTTGTTTGCAACAACTTTCAACTTACCCCTGCAATTAAACTCAGAAAATTCTTGCACAGTAGGATTAACAACATGAATAGCAAATATAGAATGAGAGTTAACATGATGTTTCATTTCATCAAAAATATTAAAATGAGTTATTTCTCCATCAAATTTCATCATCAAAATACCTTAATTAGCATCAATTTGTTGTTCGAGCTGTACTCAAAAAGGGTTTCCCTAGTATAACAGGTGATGGATTAGGAGAGCATTCATCATTCATGTCTAGAACATAAAAGTCAGCAGAAAACACTAATTCATTAATCTAGACCAACACATCTTCAACTAACCCATCGGAATATGCATTAGTCCGATTAGCTAATTGAATTATAATACTTGTTTCCTTTAGTGGTCCCAAATTTAAAGAGACATAAATACTAACCCATCTTCAACTAACCCATCAGAATATGCAGTAGTCTGATCGGCTAATTAAATTATAATACTTGTTTCCTTTAGTGGTCCCAAATTTAGAGAGACATAAATACTTTTTGGCAGCACATTAATGGAATCTCCTAAATCTAGCATGACCTTTTTGATCTTAGTATTTCCTATTCAACAGGGAATGGAGAACATACCTGGATCTCCATACTTGGGCCTAATTTTCCTTTGTAGCATTGCTGAAACGTTCTCCCCCATCAAAACTCTCTCATCGCCTCTTAATTTCTTCTTGTTGACGCACAAGTTCTTCAAAAATTTAGCATATTTTGGCACTTCTTTGATTGCGTCCAACAAAGGAATATTGATTGCCACCTTCCGAAACACTTTTAAAATCTCTCTCTCTCTCTCTTGGTCTTGTTTCTTCAATTTCTCTAACCTGCTAGGAAAGGGAGTCAGATTAGATTTAATTTGAATCACAAGACTGGGAGTTACCTCAGAAGTTGCTTTGATGAATCCCTCTTCTTCCATCTCCTTTTCAATTTGATCTTTACTCTTATCCTTCGGAATTATGGATTTTGGCCCGTCAATCTCCATCCCACTTATGAGGGTCATGGCACTGACCTTCTTTGGATTCACCTCAGGTTGAGAAGGAAGTCTTCCTTGCTCTTGGGACTCCAAGCAATTTATTGCAGAGGCCATCTAACCCATCTGATTTCGTATATCTTGTATGCTCACCTCCGTCTTTTGTTCGAATTACAAGGTATTCTACTGGAGTTGCTTGGTATTAGGAACTAATATTTTGACCATATCCTCAAGAAATGTTTCCGAATTAGACGAAGAGAATTGAGGTCTTGATGGGTACTGCAATTGAAACCCTTACTGTCTATTAGGAGGAAAGTTTGCTTATCCCCCCCTCCAATAACTAAAATTTGGGTGGTCTCTCCAACTCAGATTATACATGTTGGAGTAAGGGTTATACTGCCTATGAGGCGCGGGCACATCTCCAGCCATGTTTATTTATTTAGCATTATCATCTTGTAGCATCGGATACCCATCAGTGGGATGGCTAACACCCTTGCAAATTTCACATGCCTTCACTTGCCACATGTTCCCCACTGCCATATGCGGAATGATGGAAGTTAGCTCAGCTAATTGTTCTTGTAGGGATGAAATGTTCACCTCGTTCGTGTGACAAGTTGGAATATCCTCTCTTGTGCCAAACTATTGGAAATTTTCAGCCATCCCTTCAATTAATTCCCATGCTTCTCAAGGGATTTTGTTCACTAAAGCGCCTCCACTTACAGTGTCGATGATACTTCTATCCATATAAAGTAGGACTTCATATAAGTATTGGATGAGCAGTTGCTCACTAATCTGGTGTTGAGGGCAACTGATGCACAGATTTTTGAATCTCTCCCAGTATTCGTAGAGAGACTCTCAGGAACTCTGCTTAATACCACAAATTTTCTTCCACAGACTGGTAGCCTGAGATGCAAAGAAGTATTTCTCTAAAAATCCTTTTCTTTATGTCTGTCCATGTTGATACTCCTCACAGGCAATTAGTAGAGCCAGTCTTTGGCAGTCCCTTTTAATGAAAAGGGGAATGCCCACATCTTCATTTGCTCCTCAGTGACATCAGGCGGCTTCATACTTGTGCAGATAACAGTGAACTCTTAGAGGTATTTGTGAGGCTCTTCACCTGTCAAACCATGAAAATTAGATAAGAGATCAATTAATCTTAATTTTAATTTAAATGTTACATTTTCAGCAAAATTAGGAAAAGCAATGCATAAAAGTTGCTAATTTAAATCAGGTGCAGTCAACTCCCTCAAGGTCCAATTATTATTTACCATTATAACTTCTTCCTGTTCAGAATCACTAGAAGGCTCCAACAAATTCACAACCAAATTAAGTCCTGGAAATGCAATAGATGACTGCTCTCCCTTCCACTATTTTGGTTTCTTTTCTTAGCATATTCGTAGTCTTCTCAATCTCGGGATCAAAGATTAAATCACATGTACAAGAAGAACGAAGCGTAAACTAGCAAAATATCAAAAAAAATAAAATAATATAAAACAAAATAAACTCAAAAAATCATATTAATCAACGTCAATTCTCGATAATGGCGCCAAAAATTGACAAGTGCCGGGTCTGTGCAATAATAAAATCTTACTCACGACAAGATATAAATAAATATAACGGTAAGTAGGATCGTCTCCATAAAGATTAGGGGAAAATTTTGTCTCTTTCCAAGTAAAAACTAACTAGGATTTTGAAAATTTAAAATTAAAATAAAATACTTAACGGACATGAAAATAATTAAACGAAAACAAATTAAATTTAAATCAAGGATTAACAAGTTCTAGCCAAGGATATAACTCTAAAAGTGGTTCATGCAATTGCTCATCGATACAATAATTATTTCATCTACTCGTTAATAAACAGATTATAGTTGCCAAACATGCGATAACAACCAACTTTTCCTTACCATCTCGATAGTTAAGTTACACCTATTAACTACTTCTCTAACCAAGAAACAACTCTAGGTACGCCCATAGAATTTAATTTCTTGATTGCATTAGACACTAGAAAAACCATGTTCTAATCAATAAGCACATTACCAAGATTTATTTAAATTAGATCATATGTTTCCCTAACATGAAACCAATCACATTAGTCGCCACTAATTTAAGGCAATTAAATAATTACGGATTAACTATCCTAACTGGCATTAGATTGTTAAGTTGAATTAAATATCGAACGTCTATGATATTCAAACAATAAAACAACCATGAGAAATTAAAACAGAAAATATACGAATACTAATGAATAAAAGAAATAGATAAAAATAATTATATCTCACAGATGTAGATGAACCAAATCTTTAGTTATTTCTTGACTAGAAAAGATAATTAATTACTCTCCATTGAGAATAACCCAAACAATTGCACTGATGAAAGTTGCATGAATCTCCACAATAGAAAATAAACAAAAGAAAAGACAGAGAAAGCTCTTTGCTTCTGCTTGACGCGAGACTACTCACGATACTCCAATTGAATTTTGGAGGTACTAATTATCCCTAGAGTGTGACGACTGGAAAATTCGCTTATATTTTCTAAAAATTCCCTCTTATTTTGATTAACTTACTTTATAACATCTTTACTACTCATTTACTCTCTCAATAGTTGTAATGAATAAGAGATTTAAGAGTTTTACCCTTAGTTTTATAGTTCGGGTAAACTAGGGTTTTTACGTCTTTCGGTAGTATGATTACTGGGTACGGAGTGTGTACTGAATTTGGTGGTTAAGAGTGAGTTTTAGATAAGAAAAAGTGTATGATTAGAAGTAATAATAATAAGTTAGTGAATTATAAGTGGAAACCCTAGTAAGTGCGAGTTAAGGAAAAACGGTGTGAACCGACTTGTACCGTTCGCTACCGATTGAATACACCACTTGAACACTACTTTATTACCTTAATATCCTTGCTTTTATTTCAGCTAATTAACCCTAAAATATCTCTTAAACCAGCTGTGACAGCCCCACCTCCCCCTAAGGCGAACCAAAGGGTTCGGCGGACCACCTGCCCAACTCTCGCCAGGACTACGGATCTGAAACATACATAAACCCTACAAACGCACAAAATACTGTTCTTCCTCGTTCAAGTTCCGCGCTCACTCGATTTCCCCAATGGATACAAGAAACGTTCACCAGAGCCATAAAAACGTATCATCTCAACAAATACACTTAATATACATGATTAAGCACTTAAATACATATATACATCGGAGCTTCAACAAAATAACTTGAAATACAAGCCATAGTATTCATTCTTCATACATATACAAAAATACGACTAGGGTTTTGTTACAAAGGAGCTCAACAAAATCATATACATCTACTAGCTCAACTTTCTTTTCCAAAAATCATGATTTCCATAGTAGTATTCCTGTAAAGAAAATGAAGTAACGGGAACGGAGTGAGCTTACGCTCAATGAGGTACCAAATGTACAAGTAGTCATGAATCATGGCAATTCATTTTTCAATCATGCAATTATACACACCAGATAGGGAAATGAATAAACACTTCAAATGGAAAGGATACAGCTGGCTCTCAGGAGCCAAAATTCTCATTGCTTCAGAATATAACTTAGCCCTAAGTCAAGAAACACTTCAAATGGAAAGGATACAGCTGGCTCTCAGGAGCCAAAATTCTCATTGCTTCAGAATATAACTTAGCCCTAAGTTGAGAATATCGTCCCTGGCGGTGCTGGACAACACAACAGGCTAGCACAACGGCTATACCTCACCAGAGGGTCTCGATTCAGGATTTCATCCCTGGCGGTGCTGGACAACACGACAGGCTAGCACAACGGCTATACCCCACTAGAAGGTCTCGATTCAAATGCACATAAACATGCAAGTCCGCATACAGGAACAACTAATTCAAGTTCATACAATAACCCAGTCACACAGGGCAAAGAACGAGTAACAGATTCAAGTAACAGGTGCAAGCACATACAGTGATTTGACAATAAGCAAGGGAGACGAGTGTGATAAAGTACACTCTCGTCTCGTCCAGAATTAAGCAGGTATTACAGTCAAGCAAGTCACATTTTGCAGGTATAGGTAAACCAGTTCAACAACAAGTCATGCGAGTGGTACACTCACCAGTTCAAACAAGGATAACTTCAAACGTTTCCTCCCCAAAGAATGCCTTTGAACACCAACACGTCCTAGGAGTAACTAGGGTAAACAATTATAGTTCTCACATTCATAAACCCAGTAAATGGAATGCACAAGTGAGGCTCGACCACGAGTCGTATACTTCTCTAAATTGATTACTAGTACAAAAGAATAAAATGCCTCTTTTGAGCAAAAAGATAACAGTTGGTCCTAGGGATACGAATCAACCTCAAAACCCTTCACTTCTACCAAAAACCATACCTACAATGATTTACTAACTCCAAACTTAAGGTGTAAAATGAAGGTAAGAATAATTCTAGGAAAACAGGATTTTCCAGATTTGCGCACCATCATTTGAAAAATCATATCTCACGATTCTTAAGTCCAAAATTGATAAAATTTATACCTTCGGAAAATAGACTCAAAGGGGTACAATTTCTCAGAAGACACATTTATAAGATTCAGATCAAAAGTCAGTCAAATTCGAGCCTCAAGTCGCTGCTTCATCCAGTAAAAGACAGAACAGGTATGTAATTTTAGTCAACTTTGGAAAATCACCATAAATTACACAGACCGAACTAGGGTCTGAACTTTTCACGGTTTATAGGTCTATGAATCTATTTTAAAACACAACAAACGGAACTTAATTCCGATATTTTTACAACAAGATATATCAAATTTCCCAAAACTGCTCAAGGGTTCCTGCGAAAATTTCAGCAGCACTTCCCTTGTTTTTCCTTTACTTTTCCATTCAAAACTCAACACCCAAATTCCTCCTATTTCAACCTCAGTTACAATCACAAATCATAGGCCATCTATACATTTATTTAAGGCCACAATACCATCCAAATATAACACATGTATAGCTCAAACACCAACTTTCCTAAAGCTGAAAATTGAAACCCTAAACTGGATTTTGTGCACATGAGCTGGAAATTTCTTTAGGCAAAGTAAACTAACACATACACACTAGATTTTGCACATACCCAAGCTAGGAAATCATGGCCAACCTTTAATCATCATATGAGGGCAGAAAAATCACTAATAAATCTGAAATCTACTATAACCCTGCCTCAAACCATGAAATCTTCCACAAAACAACACATTCAACAACCACAAGCCAATAATTTGACATTAGTAAGAATAAAGAGAGATTTTTTAGCAAGATACCTTGAAACTTCAAGAAAGATAGTAGCTTAGGCTTCTTATCTTGACGAGCACTTTTATGGAGTGATTTACAAAACTAATGGTTAGACTTCAAGATTTGAGCAAGAAATTGAAAGACAACGTGAAGGCTCTCTCTTGTTTTCCTCCGTAAGAGGGCCGGCCAAGGGGAGCTAAAATGGAAGAAAAATTGGGTCAAAATTGGAGTTGAGGAAAGTTAAATAAGCTTGGTCAAAGTGCACCTCCAATCGGGTCGCGACACTTGGCACCTTTTAGGGTTTAAGCTTATCTTCATTCTCCCAATGGTTAATCTATCTAGCTAGCCTCTAATTATCTCCTAGCACCTTGTAAAATAATATCACTTAACACAAAACTCCAACTAGTGGTCAAAATTTATCGCACTTACCGCACTAGCGGGTCCCACGTCCATAATACATTCCAAACGCGACATGTACTAATTTATACGAGGAAAATAATTTAAACACTATACTCACTTATAAAAATCTTTGAAACAGTAATATAATAACATGAAATAAAGAAAATACATGTGAAGAATATAAACTAAATATAACCTAGTTTTTCCGGGTTCTCACACCAGCCACAATATTTGACCAAAGAAAAGAGGGAAAACAAGAAAAAAATTGAGAGTTAATCCTACAGCGACACTTGGCGGCCATCTACCTAACTTTGACCAAACCAATTTCCTTCATTGTTATCACCAAATTCACTTCATTTCCTCTTCATTCCTGCACATTCTGGCCGAGCTTCAAGAGAGAGAAACACTGTGACAGCCCCACCTTACCCTAAGGCGAACCAAAGGGTTCGGCGGACCGCCTGCCCAGCTCTCGCCAGGACTCGTTCACTCACATCAAAGAAAGTAAGATAAAGCCTCGAGAATAAGCGGAAACGAAACCCAGCTTTGAACCATAAAATTTCATTCACCTCAAGCTCAACCAAATATACAGTCCCAAATGTATACATAAGCATTAAAGTCTTAGTACATTCCAACCCTAATCAAGCACTAGAACGAGATCAAAAGCTAAAACAATACAAAAGGCTAAACTATACTATACAGGTCTCTCGCCCTTGCTCGCAACCCCTGTTAAGGAAAACAAAAGACGTGGGATGAGCTAAAAGCCCAGCGAGGTTCTATATACTCAACTAAGCAATTAAACAAGGCATTTAACACGTAACAACAAGTAATCCAGATAACATTTACAATATAAAGCGAAAGTAACACATTCATTAAAAGGATACATGCTCACGAGGAGCCATTCGTTCATTCGTTCGTTCATCGACCCTCCATTCCTTCAATCGTTTAGAAAATTTCATTTGACTTTGAAAACCCCTCCGTCATTCTTGCCTTTCATTCGTTCATTGGATTCTCCCCATTCTGGCCAGCGCACTGTCCAGTCCGCACCAAACCACGTGGTAATACTCGAGTATACCAAACATTCATTCACCCAGGGTCACTAATCGCCCGACCGAGTCCGCTTCTGGCTCGAGTCGACCAATAACCAAGGGCAAGGGCCCAGTGCAGCCCGAAGGCTTACATTCATGCGCAAGTAACATTTAATCATTCAATCATTGAAAATTTCTTGTTCATTTAGGTCGAGTGCGATAAAGTACACACTCGCCTAGAAAAGTCGTTTTGAGCATTCATTGAAACATTTAAGAGTTTAAACAATTATAACAAGCCACGTAGTCAATGGAAATATAGCGTACCTCAATCACATAACAAAGCAACAATCCAAATAGTCACAACAATTCACATAGTCATTAGAAACAAATCGTATATAGAACACTCACCTAATTAAGCAAAATTACGTCCAAAGTATCCCTCCGGATATCAACTTTGGTCACCAAGAAACCCTAATAACAATCATGAGAAAATATTATGGCTCAACCATCAAAGTGTCTAGTGCATCAAAGAAAATGCGAATAAAACGAGTACAAGGGGGAAGTATGATTTTAAAAGTAAAAGAGTACATTTTTGATCAAAAGAATTGAGTAACTAAAAGTTTTCCCAAACCAAACATAGAATTAACCTCAAAAGAGTTTTAGAAAATTTCATCGGAAAATTGGGAACAGTGCCACGTCAGAATCCGGCCAGAACTTGGCCGGATATCCGGCCGGATTGTCGGCCGGATTCAAGGCAGTGAGCAACTGCAAATTTTTTCTTCTTCCCCTAACAATCCGGCCAGCAATCCGGCCAAGAGTTGGCCGGATATGCGGCCGGATAGTGAACAGTAACTTTCTCTCTTTTTTCGTAAAACGTGTATTTGGCTCAAAACGAACACATTTGCAAAGAAGTAATGTATAACAAGTATTTTGGTTAAAAATCATATGGAAAAGGTAGCCAAATACCTTGAATTCACACAAAATCTCACTTGTTAAAAATTAGGTTTTCGTGGCCGGGAAACCCTAGGCCACTCCTTTTGTTTCGAAACGAAAATGAACACGTATTTGAAATTCGAAACTCGACAATTGGAACCAAACATTATGGTACAAATGGAAACGTACAAATGCAAGTAAAATAGCTCACATAACCCTACTCAAGTGCACTAAGCTACTCTAAGCAAAGCAAAACCAATGCATCCCAAAATCACATTCCAATCTCATTTCCATTTACTCAAATCCAAGAAAGTAAACGGACAGCATTTCCCCTTGTTTTTCCTTACTTTTCCATCCTACAACCAACCACAAATCATATCATTCAACCACAATTGCCAGTACCAACTATAAGCTATCAAACACCCTTAAAAATGTAACCAATTAAAGCTTTACAACCATCCAAAACCAGGCCCAAATATTCCATCATAACTCAGCACACACAACTCCAATTCAGTTGATTCCAAAGCCATATGAAAGCTAAGATACAAGGCTACAATTCTTAAGAAGGCATCAAAAGTTAATTCAGTAATCGTCCCAGCCAAAAGAGCCAAATACAGGGGCTGATTATCATTTCCGGACAGAAACAGGGCAGCAGGGGTAAAATAGTCATTTCACAGGTTACCGTGCTCTGATTGAGTTGAAATTTTACAGGCATGATCTACACTCAATTCTCTACAACTTTCATGTTTTGAGCTAAGTCTAATTCGGCCTCCATCATGACCGAACAACACTGGTCAGATTAGGGCAGAAACATTCACACTAAATCAGAAATCTAACCAACTCTCCACTAATCCACAAAATCATCCATTAATCATGTTAGCAAGCCACCAAAGGCCACTAATTAGCATCTATTGGAACCAAAAGGATGTTCTTAGCAATCTTACCTTGAAACCTCAAAGAAAGTTGGTAGCTTAGACTTCCTCCTCCCAAAACAACTCCACCAAAACCCTTAGCCTTCCTTAGCAAGCACTTGTATGGTGTAGTTTTCAATTTGGTTGGTTAAATCACAAGATTTGGCCAAGATTAGAAGCTAGAAATGGAAGAGGTTTTCCCTTGTTTTTCTCTCCATGAAATTCGGCCAAGGCAAGGAAAATGAGAGGAAAATTGGTCAAAAAATTTGGTTTGAAGAAAGTTAATCTTCTTGGTCAAAGTCCAACCTCCAATCCAAACATGACATGTGGCCTCTTGAAGTTTCTAAGCTTATCTCCTCCCTTCCAATGATTCAAGTAGCTAACTAACCTCTAATTATCTTCTAGCACCATGTAGAATAATATCACTTAGTATTTCGTCACCTAATCGGCAAAATTATATCGCACTAGCGGGCCCCACATCGAACAAATGCACTTCAAGTTACGTACACTAACTTATACTAGGAAAATGATTTAAAAATCGTACTTTCTTGAAAAATGTACAAAACATTTAATATTTTCAAAGGACAGTATAAAATATGGCCAAGGAAATAAAATAATACGTGAAAATGTGAAAATTTTCGGGTTCTCACACTCTCTCCCCCTTAAGAAATTTCGTCCTCGAAATTTTACCTTCCGTTTCCTCATGTGGTCCCGGAGCTTGTTGCGGTTCTATGGCATATACCTGAGCTGGTGTTGTTGTCCGATTCCCTCGTTTGCTAGTCGGTTTCGGTTTGGCTCCACTTACTTGTTGAGTACTAGCCTCTCGTGGTTGCTTTCTTGGACAATTACTCAGCTGATGCTCACCACTCCCACAGATCAAACACTTTCGCCCTTTCCTCCAGCAGTCATTCTCAGTGTGGTTTGCCTTTCCGCAATAGCCACAGGCCAAGCGAGGAATTACGGTTTGGCTTTCGCGAGAAGTCTTCGCAGGTACGATCTGACTTCCTTTGGTAGATCCCTCATATAGTGCTCCAAATGTCCAGGGTGGATGAGGGAAATGGTTCACTTTTGACACTTTGGAGGGCGTTGTCTTTTCCCCAGATTCTTCCGGTATGCTACTAGGTGCGCCCCTTTTCCGCATTTGAAAAGCTTTTACTTGTGCTTTTGCATCCTCAATTCTTTGTGCTTTCTCAAGAGCTTCCGTAAAGGTGTTAATTTGAACCGCCGCTAAAGCTTCTTGAATTTCCAAATTCAAACCTTGGATGAACCGCCTTATCCTTCTTCGCTCAGTAACCACTAATTCAGAGGCGAACTTGGATAGTTTAGTGAATTTCGTTTCGTACTCGGCCACACTCAGGGTTCCCTGACGCAATCCAATAAATTCGTCCTCCCTCCTTTCTTGGACCAGAGGTGGGAGGTATTTCTCGTAAAATTCCCGTGTAAAGTTTACCCATGTCCAGGCAGTCTGTTCTCTTTCCCATTTGGTTCTAATAACATTCCACCATGCTCTGGCTGGTCCTTCCAATTGAAATACAGCAAAGTTCACTTGTCTTTGCTCCGTGTAGTTTAGGGCTGCAAAAATGTTGATCATTACCTCCAACCACTGCTCAGCCACATCTGGATCAGGTCCTCCAAGGAATTTGGGAGGATTAAACTTTTGAAACCTTTCCAAAGCCTTATCCTCTCCTATTTCTCTTATCTCAGGGTTCTGGGGTTGATTTACTGGCAATTGGCCTTGTTGATCTACCAATCGCGCGAGGATACTAGTCATTTGTTGTATCGCCGTTGCCACTTGATCTCCGGCCTCAACCCTCGGCCCACGCTCTTGCTCAGTTACTGTTGCTCTTTCTTTACTGGGTTCTCGAGCTTGCCTAGCCCCACGGCCACGACCAGCTCCACGTCCGCGTCCACGACTACGTCTCCCGTCCATTCCTTTTTTTCTCTCTCTCTCTTTTTTTTTTTTCAAAAGGCGTTTTAGTATGCAAATAAAGTAATTGACTAAAATGGCAAGATATAACACACCCAATATGCAAGAAAACATATCAAGTTAAACAAATTAAGCCAAATTAAAAAGTCACAAGTTAAATACACACAGTAGTAACCAAATATATACAGTTAGCAGCACAGGGCAAAACAGGAAGAAAACACAGCGTGCCGTTCCACACTCAACTAAAACACTCCCCAACCGATCTCTCACTTCCCTTACTAACCGAGCTATACATCCGTTAACACTTTACACTTACTTTCACTAAACATTAGCTCATTCCTACTTCCCACGAAAGATCGCAAATCCTTAGTACTACCCGCGTACTCGGGTACAAGAATCCGAGATAATTCACCACTCGAGCTGGCCAGTCCCAAGTGTAAATTATCTACAATCGAGATTCCTACCGGACGTACATTTCTATGGTCCTCAAGTACCATGAAAAGGGTTTACACTTATAACAAGCACGATTCATAGCTTATGCTCAAAAGAGCACTTAGTCCTTCACACTTATTCACGGAATCAGGACCATACACCACTCGGCCCAAGCTCACTCCGCGCAGAGACCACGCGAAGCTGCTCTGATACCACCTGTGACAGCCCCACCTTACCCTAAGGCGAACCAAAGGGTTCGGCGGACCGCCTGCCCAGCTCTCGCCAGGACTCGTTCACTCACATCAAAGAAAGTAAGATAAAGCCTCGAGAATAAGCGGAAACGAAACCCAGCTTTGAACCATAAAATTTCATTCACCTCAAGCTCAACCAAATATACAGTCCCAAATGTATACATAAGCATTAAAGTCTTAGTACATTCCAACCCTAATCAAGCACTAGAACGAGATCAAAAGCTAAAACAATACAAAAGGCTAAACTATACTATACAGGTCTCTCGCCCTTGCTCGCAACCCCTGTTAAGGAAAACAAAAGACGTGGGATGAGCTAAAAGCCCAGCGAGGTTCTATATACTCAACTAAGCAATTAAACAAGGCATTTAACACGTAACAACAAGTAATCCAGATAACATTTACAATATAAAGCGAAAGTAACACATTCATTAAAAGGATACATGCTCACGAGGAGCCATTCGTTCATTCGTTCGTTCATCGACCCTCCATTCCTTCAATCGTTTAGAAAATTTCATTTGACTTTGAAAACCCCTCCGTCATTCTTGCCTTTCATTCGTTCATTGGATTCTCCCCATTCTGGCCAGCGCACTGTCCAGTCCGCACCAAACCACGTGGTAATACTCGAGTATACCAAACATTCATTCACCCAGGGTCACTAATCGCCCGACCGAGTCCGCTTCTGGCTCGAGTCGACCAATAACCAAGGGCAAGGGCCCAGTGCAGCCCGAAGGCTTACATTCATGCGCAAGTAACATTTAATCATTCAATCATTGAAAATTTCTTGTTCATTTAGGTCGAGTGCGATAAAGTACACACTCGCCTAGAAAAGTCGTTTTGAGCATTCATTGAAACATTTAAGAGTTTAAACAATTATAACAAGCCACGTAGTCAATGGAAATATAGCGTACCTCAATCACATAACAAAGCAACAATCCAAATAGTCACAACAATTCACATAGTCATTAGAAACAAATCGTATATAGAACACTCACCTAATTAAGCAAAATTACGTCCAAAGTATCCCTCCGGATATCAACTTTGGTCACCAAGAAACCCTAATAACAATCATGAGAAAATATTATGGCTCAACCATCAAAGTGTCTAGTGCATCAAAGAAAATGCGAATAAAACGAGTACAAGGGGGAAGTATGATTTTAAAAGTAAAAGAGTACATTTTTTATCAAAAGAATTGAGTAACTAAAAGTTTTCCCAAACCAAACATAGAATTAACCTCAAAAGAGTTTTAGAAAATTTCATCGGAAAATTGGGAACAGTGCCACGTCAGAATCCGGCCAGAACTTGGCCGGATATCCGGCCGGATTGTCGGCCGGATTCAAGGCAGTGAGCAACTGCAAATTTTTTCTTCTTCCCCTAACAATCCGGCCAGCAATCCGGCCAAGAGTTGGCCGGATATGCAGCCGGATAGTGAACAGTAACTTTCTCTCTTTTTTCGTAAAACGTGTATTTGGCTCAAAACGAACACATTTGCAAAGAAGTAATGTATAACAAGTATTTTGGTTAAAAATCATATGGAAAAGGTAGCCAAATACCTTGAATTCACACAAAATCTCACTTGTTAAAAATTAGGTTTTCGTGGCCGGGAAACCCTAGGCCACTCCTTTTGTTTCGAAACGAAAATGAACACGTATTTGAAATTCGAAACTCGACAATTGGAACCAAACATTATGGTACAAATGGAAACGTACAAATGCAAGTAAAATAGCTCACATAACCCTACTCAAGTGCACTAAGCTACTCTAAGCAAAGCAAAACCAATGCATCCCAAAATCACATTCCAATCTCATTTCCATTTACTCAAATCCAAGAAAGTAAACGGACAGCATTTCCCCTTGTTTTTCCTTACTTTTCCATCCTACAACCAACCACAAATCATATCATTCAACCACAATTGCCAGTACCAACTATAAGCTATCAAACACCCTTAAAAATGTAACCAATTAAAGCTTTACAACCATCCAAAACCAGGCCCAAATATTCCATCATAACTCAGCACACACAACTCCAATTCAGTTGATTCCAAAGCCATATGAAAGCTAAGATACAAGGCTACAATTCTTAAGAAGGCATCAAAAGTTAATTCAGTAATCGTCCCAGCCAAAAGAGCCAAATACAGGGGCTGATTATCATTTCCGGACAGAAACAGGGCAGCAGGGGTAAAATAGTCATTTCACAGGTTACCGTGCTCTGATTGAGTTGAAATTTTACAGGCATGATCTACACTCAATTCTCTACAACTTTCATGTTTTGAGCTAAGTCTAATTCGGCCTCCATCATGACCGAACAACACTGGTCAGATTAGGGCAGAAACATTCACACTAAATCAGAAATCTAACCAACTCTCCACTAATCCACAAAATCATCCATTAATCATGTTAGCAAGCCACCAAAGGCCACTAATTAGCATCTATTGGAACCAAAAGGATGTTCTTAGCAATCTTACCTTGAAACCTCAAAGAAAGTTGGTAGCTTAGACTTCCTCCTCCCAAAACAACTCCACCAAAACCCTTAGCCTTCCTTAGCAAGCACTTGTATGGTGTAGTTTTCAATTTGGTTGGTTAAATCACAAGATTTGGCCAAGATTAGAAGCTAGAAATGGAAGAGGTTTTCCCTTGTTTTTCTCTCCATGAAATTCGGCCAAGGCAAGGAAAATGAGAGGAAAATTGGTCAAAAAATTTGGTTTGAAGAAAGTTAATCTTCTTGGTCAAAGTCCAACCTCCAATCCAAACATGACATGTGGCCTCTTGAAGTTTCTAAGCTTATCTCCTCCCTTCCAATGATTCAAGTAGCTAACTAACCTCTAATTATCTTCTAGCACCATGTAGAATAATATCACTTAGTATTTCGTCACCTAATCGGCAAAATTATATCGCACTAGCGGGCCCCACATCGAACAAATGCACTTCAAGTTACGTACACTAACTTATACTAGGAAAATGATTTAAAAATCGTACTTTCTTGAAAAATGTACAAAACATTTAATATTTTCAAAGGACAGTATAAAATATGGCCAAGGAAATAAAATAATACGTGAAAATGTGAAAATTTTCGGGTTCTCACAAACACAAGAGAGAAACTAGCAACTTTCACCTTGAATCCATCCTTGTTTGAGTGCAAGCAACCGAACTCAACCGATTAACCTTTCCTTTTGTGCTTGGAAGACTTGGGGTGCTGAAAATTTGGGAAGAAAGTGGTGTGTTTCTCACTTACAAGGGACTTTTGGAAGGTATCATGGTTGCCTTTCCTTTTTCTCTTCCTTAATCTTGTTTAAGTTTGGATAGAATCTTATATTCTTGGCTTGAGATGGTTAATTTGTTAGTTTGGCATGATATGTTAGATTGTTGAGCTAGGGTTTGAGATTTTCAGTGTGTTTATTGTTTTTACACAGTATATGATGTGGAGGAGCTTGGATAGGGACTTGGGTAGTGATTCAAGACATGAATGTGATTAGTAAGCATTGAATCATTAAATTTCCAGCTTTAGAGAGGAACCTGTCCTGTTTCTGACCTGTTTAATTCGTCCATGTTAGAGGCCGAATCAGGCCTAGGTCAAAACATAAAAGTTGTATGGAATGGAGTTATATAGCTTCCTGTAAACTTTCGGCTCAATCATAACACTGTAACATGTGAAATGACAAAATTACCCCTGACTGCCAAAATGCACTGTTTCGCGGACAGTTTTCTGTTTTCTCTGAGATTGCACATTTTTGACCTTGAAAATTAACGAATTTTCTGTCGATGTCTTCATAGGACTTGTAGTTCTCTGTCTTAGTTTCAAAACGGTATATAGTGTACCCCAAACTGATAGGCGTAGCTTCAGTTGTGACCGAAACGCCAAGAGACGTCAAACCTGCTGTTTTGTTGTTTGTCCTTAAACTTGGTTTCCGGTCGCATTACTAGTATTGTTTTGTAATTGAATGACATTGAGCCTAGTTGAAGGGTTATTGTGGTAACATTGCTTGTGTGAGACTTTGGGGCGGAATTGAGGAAAATAATAAAGCCATAAATGGCTGGAAAATAGCTAAATACAAAGGGCATGCCGCCCAAATTTTCACTCGAGAACTAGGCGTGTGTACTTGTGATTCGAGCGAAGAGTTGAGATTGATTTGAACTTGAATTGTCTAGGTTATTCGAGTCCTCTTTCATAGAGGTATATAAGCTGGAATTCGGTCGAAACTTGTACCCTTGGAAAAATGAAAGTAACGACTAATAGAAATACGTTTTCCTCGTCTCTTCGACTCAAATGGGGATTTCAAAGTTTAATCGCTTCAAAGTTTCAAAGTTTTAAGAGCGAGCATGAGTTCAATTACTTGATTTTCGTTAAACGAAACGTTTAAGTGTCGAAACTTAGTTGATTTTCAAAGCTCTTAAACGATGTTTTATCGCAGATTTGGACTCCCAACAAGGAGTAATACCTGAACGTGATCCGTAGAAGCACTACATCTTTGGTGAGTGCTTCCAAATACCTGATTGAACTTGACACTTGTTTTCCATACTTGACCAATGTGATTAAATGATATATGATTGGTTTGATCAGGCAAGAGTGTACTTTATCGCACTTGCCCTAATGTGATATATTCTTGTTCATTGATTGCAATTGAATCGATATACATGCATATGATTCGTACCTTGTCTGGAATTCCAGAAACCCTGTGGCTAGTTACTCAAGTCGAGCCGGCAAGGGCTTGGTCGATTGAGTAACGAACTTGGGGTCTCTTGTTTTGTCGAGTGGAGTGATACCTCCTCGACTAATCGGTATACTCGAGTATTACCACCAGTGTTTATTGAGGATTTTGGGCCCAATAGGGGGTTTGGATGGTGGACGGAGATTGTAGCTAAGTGGTGTTCTACTGAACTGGTTACTTTACTTGAAAGTTGACGGAGTGTCAACTACTACTTGATCAAGCTCTGGTAAAGCAATGGGAACATGGCTCTTGAGAGTATCCTTATACTTTGATTGTTATTCGTAGTGTTATTGTTTCTTTTAGAAAAGAATTTACATTCGCTCATTTTGAGATTTGCTACTTGAAGTGTTATTGCTCATTTTCTTGACTTGTTATGCTCGCTATTTTCCTATTCTGATACTTTCACTTTTAAATAATGGTCAACTTGCTATTTGGAATCTCACTGGGTTTTTAGCTAATTCCACGCCATTTGTTTTCCTTATAGGGGGTACGAGCGAGGCGTGAGACTTGTACAGACTAGCGTAGTCTAGTTTTTTTTTAATTTTGTAATTCTACTCACACTAGTCGCTCGATTAGGGTTGAATGTATTTAGAACTCCAATCTTTTGATGTATTTGGGGTTGTATGGATGTTTGAAACAGAAATGAATGTAATTGTACTTGCCAAACTTGGTAACTGTATTTCCTTTACGTTCGAGGTTGTGAGAATATTATCTGAAATAAGTGAATGAGTCCTGGTGAGAGTTGGGCAGGCGGTTCGCTAAACCCTGGGGTACGCCCTAGGGGAAGGTGGGGTCGTTACATAGAGCTAGCTGACAAATTCTCCTATTTTGTAGCTTTCGAAAATAAAGCAAACTCCCAATTGAAAAAGGAAACACTCTAAAGAGATAATACTTAATTGCTTTCTAATTAAATGAAATATCTAAAAGAAAAGATAAAGTCTCTTAATCTTCAGCCAACTGTCTTGCTCGGAATCCAACTCGAATTAGGAAATTTTTACATGCAAATCCCACATTTTCGAACTTGACAGCAACTCTTGAAAAATCACCTCTTTTATCATTTTTTACTCCACCTTCCTACAATCAACACCAAATACCAAATAAGTAGAATCCAGTGAATAATATAATATTTGGCAAATATCAAGGGAAAATATTCACAAAATTAATAGCAGTTATGCACCCTATTAGTTGGCAATCAATTGTAGCAAAGTGAACATTAACTAGGAGAGTTGTAAAACTCTTTGACTCAACTAAAGAGTGTTTAGGGTGAGCAAAGATTGATCATTCTTTTGTACAAGATGGTTTGCAATAACATCAATTGAAGAGGCTGTTGGATTGGAGTTGACTTCAAGTTTGGAAGAAACTTGAAAGTTTTGGTTTGAATTTCTATCTCTTTCTTTTCATTTTTGTTACTTAATTGTGTAATCTTTATTGCTCTACATTTGTTTTATAAATGTGAATTTGTGCAATTAGTTAGAGTGCTTTTATTAGGTGAAAACTTATTTTATTTGCTTGATTTGTGTGGTCGACCTAATTCACCCCTTCTTACGGTTGTCTTTGAGTCTTACAATTGGTATCAGAGTTTGGTCTCATAAAGATTAACCTTAATAGATTTAGCAGTAAAGATGACAACTAATAATTCTTTATTTTTAGAGGGACAATCCATTATTAGATCACCTATGTTCAATGGCTCACATTTTAGTAGTTGAAAACAAAGAATTGAAGTTTTCTTACAATCAATTCACATTGAGCTTTGATATATTGTTAGTGATAGTCCTTATGAAGCTACAATAATTGATGCTACAATAAATTTGAATAGATTAAAAATTAGACAAGAATTAAATAAGAAAAAAAGATAAAATATATCTTTCCTTGAATGCTAAGGTCATGAATGTGTTATATAATGGTTCAGATGCTTATGAATCTAGTAGAATTAAAGGTTGTAAATCAGCTAAGAAAATTTGGGATAAATTGTGTAAAATACATGAAGGTAACAAAGATGTTAGAGAGCAAAAGAAATCTTTACTTGTTACTAAATATAAATTTTTTAAAATGGAACCTCATGAGAATGTTGATAAAATGTATAGTAGATTTAGTAGCATTATTAAAGATCTTGAATTGTTTAGTAAAGAATATTTTTGAGTGAGAAAAATAGAAAAATCTTGAATAATTTGCCTAAGCAACGGGAAACCAAAGTTTCAGCTATAGAGGAAGCAAAAAATTTGAATTCTATGGCTATTGATTCTCTTGTCAACTCACTAATCTCTTATGAGTTGAAAATAAAATCCAAAGTGCAACATGAAAAAGAAGTTAGAGTCAAGAGGGGTATTATACTTAAGGTTTCTCAACAAGAAGAGAATCTACTATCACTTGATAGTGAAAATATGAAATTTGAAGAAAGTGATAGAGTTGTTATGGCCAAAACCATCATGAAACTCTTCAAGAATAAGAAAGAACCTTGAAGAGGTGGATCAAACAACAACAAATTCTCAAATTCCACCAAAGCAAGAGACGAAAGAAAACAAAACTTCAACAACTTCCAAATCACATGGAATAATTGCAATTCAGATGGTGAAATTGAAAAAGAATATCACAGGGATCAAATGGCATTTTATGGCTATTGAAAATAATGTGGCATTTTTTAATTTTTCTCTAGTGATGAAAGTGATAATAGTGATGATGATGATGATGTTGAGGGATTCATGATTAAATTGTATGGTAGTTTGAAAAAATCCAATGCTAAGAATAAAAGATTGATAATCAAAATAAATTCTTTATTGAGTGAAAATTTCAAACTCTTTCAAGTAAATAAGAGATTAAGAAAAGAAAATGACGATTTCAAGAAAAATGGAGTTGATTTTGTATGCAAAAAGATGATTGAAAAGGAAATTGGATGAGAAAATAAAGTTTTATGGAAAGATTAAAGAAAAACAAGCTTTGTTGAGAAAAAGTATGAATGATCTTAGTAATTTTCTTTAAAAAAATGAAACAAGGAGTTTTAGAAAAAAACAAGATTAGGAACAGTTTGGTTAACAAAAATTTTATTACCCATAGAAAAAATTGATTATACTTTATTAGATCCTCTCATGTAAGAAATACTCATATTTTATGAGATTATTGTTGTCAATATGGGCATATGAAAAGAGTGTGTTATTTGAAGAGAAATGTGAATTTAGGAATAAAAGCCATTTGGGTATTGAAGGTTACAACTAACCCCCATGGATCCAAGAATAAATGGGTACAAAAAATGAGTTCTCTTGTATAGGTATCCAAGAAAAAATTGATCCAAATGTGTGACGGCCCCACCTCCTCCTAAGGCGAACCAAAGGGTCGGCGGACCGCCCTGCCCAACTCTCGCCAGGACTACGGATCAAATCATTCATAAACCTTACCAAACAGTCCAAAGAAAATCGGGAAAATGAATCATCGGGAAAGCGCAAAAGACGGCGGCCACGTCAGAATCCGACCAAATTTTTCTTCCTCGTTCAAGCTTCACACTCGCTCGATTTCCCCAATGGATACAAGAAAGTTCACATAACGCTAGAAACGTACAATCTCAAACGAATACGTTTGAAACACTTGATTACACACTTATATACATATATACATCAGAGTCTTCAACAAGTTAACTTGAAATACAAGCTATAGTAACCATACGTATACAAAATACAATTAGGGTTTCGGTTACAGAGGAGCATGATCAAAAGAATGTCTACACTAGCTCGACTCTTTCTTCAAAAATCATAGCTTTCAAAATATTGAACCCTGTAACGAAAACAAAGATAACCGGAACGGGGTGAGCTTACGCTCAATGAGGTACCACAAGTACAAGTAGTCAAGAATCATGGCATTTCACTTTTAAGGCACATATACACATCATATAAGGAAATGAACAAACACTTCAGATAGAAAGGATACAGGTGGCTCTCAAGAGCCAAATTCCCGTTGCAATACTTGATCCCAACTCGTTGACGCTCCGTCAACGTTCGAGGAAACAAACATGATCGTAGACCCCACTTGACATCAAATTCCGTCCACCGAACATACCCCTTGTCGGGCTCGAACACCACACACAGAACAGAGGTGGTAATACTCGAGTATACCGGAAATCCAGAGTCTCCAATACCCAAAGATTTCCCAGAAACAGACTTCCGTGACTCGTTATCTAATCGACCAGGCCCTTGCCAGCTCGACTCGAGTAACTAGCCACAGGATTTGAGCTCAGAGGTCACAGAACAAACGACGTCAGAACAGACACAGATAACAGATTCAAATTCGCATAGTAAACGATCACACAGGCAAGAGAACGAGTGTGATAAAGTATACCCTCGTCTCATTCAGAATAAACAGAGTTCATAGTCATTCATGTCATAGATTTCAAGTACAAATAAACCAATTAAGCAACAAATCAGGGAAGTGGTACACTCACCAGTTCAAGCAAAAATAACTTCAAACGTTTCCTCCCAAAGGATGGCTTTGGTCACCGTCACGTCCTAATAACAACCAAGGTAAAACAATTATGGTTTCCCCATCCACAAACCCAAGAAACGGAATGCACAAATGAGACTCGACTACAAGTCGTAGGCCGAGTCAAGTTAACTACTAGGGCAAAGAAATAACAATGTGGCTTTGGAGTAAAAAGGTAGCGGTTGGTCTTAAAATATGAACAACCTTAGACCCCTTCATTTCTAGTCAAAATCAACCCAACCTCAAAGGAGTCAAGTAGCCCTAAAATTTTAGACAGCATGCCCCTTGTATTTCGCTATTTTCCAGCCATTTATGGCTTCATTATTTTTCTCAATTCAGCCCCAAAATCACACACAAATAATCTTACCACAATAGCCTTTCATTAGGCTCAATGTCATTCAATTACAAAGTAATGCTAGCAATGCGACCGGAACTAATGTTCAAGACAAATAACAAAATAACAGGTTTGACATCTCTTGGCGTTTTGGTCATAACCAAAGCTATGCTTATCGGATTGGGGTAAACTTTATACCGTTTCGAATATAAGATAGATAAATACATTTCCTATGAAGACATCAACACCCAATTCGTTCATTTTCAAGGTCAAAATATGCAATTTCAGAGAAAAAGAACACTGTCCACAAAACAGTACATTTGGCAGTCAAGGGTATTTTTTGTCATTTCACATGTTACCGTGCTTCGATTGAGCTGAAATTTTGCAGGAAGCTATTTAACACCATTTCCTACGACTTTCATGTTTTGACTTAAGCCTGATTCGGCCTCTAACATGGACTAATTAAACAGGTTAGAACAGGGCAGTTTCAACCTTAAAGTTGGAAATTTTCTTTAGGCAAGTCCATCTAGCACATAATACACTAATTTATCACATAACAAAACTATCAAACCATGGCCAATCATTAATCATCACATGAGGGCAGAAAATTCACCATAAAAACTGAAATTTATCATAACACTACTTCAACCCATTAAATTTCTCACAAAACTACATATTTAACAACTCTAATCCACCAATTTACAATTATTAAGAGGAAAGAGGGATTTCTAGACAAGTTACCTTGGAACCTTAAGAAAGATGGTAGCTTAGGGTTTCCTCTTCCAAAATCACTCCACCAAAAGCTCTAAACCTTCTTAGTGAAGTAACTTTTATGGAGTAGTTTGCAATTTTAACGGTTGGAACTCAAGATTTGAGGAAGAAATTGAAGATGAAAGATGAATTTTCTCTCTTTTTCCTCTCCCTATTTTCAGCCAAGAAGACAACAAAGTGAAGGAAATTTTGGTCAAATTTTGAGTTCTAGTAAAGGTAAGAAACTTGGGTCAAAGTTGGGTAGATTTCCGACAAGTGTCGCCGTAGGATCAAAGCTCAATTTTTTTCTTTCTTTTTTTTTCCTTTTTCTTTGTCAAACATTGTGGCTGGTTTAAGAGATATTTTAGGGTTAATTAGCTGAAATAAAAGCAAGGATATTAAGGTAATAAAGTAGTGTTCAAGTGGTATACTCACTCGATAAACAAACGGTATACGTCGATTCACACCGTTTTTCCTTATCTCGCGCGTACTAGGGTTTTCACTTATAATTCACTAACTTATTATTCTTAATTCTAATCACATACTTTTTCTTATCTAAAACTCACTCTTAACACCAAATTTAGTACACACACCTCCACAATTAATCACACTACCAAAATACGCGAAAACCCTAATTTACCCGAACTATAAAACTAAGGGTAAAACTGTTATTCATTACAACTATTGAGGGAGTAAATGAGAAGTAAAACTATCATAAGGTAATTGAGTCAAAATAAAATGGAATTTTAGTCAAATTTTTGTATTTAGTAGAAGTAAGAAAGTCTTGGTCAAAATCCACCATCCATTGATTTCGCGACAAATGGCGCACTAGGGTTTATTCTCATCCTTTTGGCTACCAATGGTTAATTTACCAAGCTAACCTCTAATTATCCCCGAGCACCTTGAAAAAAAATAATATTCCCTAATACAACGTCACCTAGTCGTCAAAATTTTATCGCACTAGCGGGTCCCACGTCCAATATACACTACTAACGTCACATAGACTAACTTGTACCGGAAAAAATGTCTTAACAACTTAATTCCCTTATAAAATCGCTCAAAAATTAATATAACAAAGAAAGATATAGTAATTGTATGCAAGAAAATAACATAATGACTAGAAAATAAAGAAATTTTCGGGTTCTCACAAAATGAAACTTGGAAGATGATATAATATATCACTTGAAGTCAAAAGAACAAAGAACTTGAAAGTTTCAGAGAAGGGTGAAGAAATGAAAGGTGAACAGGGAATACTATAGAGGTAACAAGGTTTCCAAATAGATACAAAATTATGTCTATGATGAGATACGTTCCCAAAGGTGAATTATGATACTCACCTCAAAATCTTGAGTGTTACAAATTGGTGATATTTATAAGTTAAGTTATATCATATATACCAATTTACACTTTTCTTTGAATAAAATATTTTTTTGCTAGTTTCTTTGAATAGAACATCTCCCAAATTTTTTCTCAAATATGTTAATGATTTACAAAAGAAAGAGGGAGAAAATCTTTTATGTCTACTTGTTATGATATTTATATGTAGATTATGCTAGTTAGCTAAATTTGACATAGTTCAACCACTAGGTATAATGCATCTCCTTGTTTAATTGCGAGATCATTCTACCATAATTTAGTTAAATTTAGCATATTATTTTATGTAAGTGAAAAGATTGTGATGTTATTTGCCAACTTTGAACTTAAACGGAACATTCTTAATCTCACAATAAATGAGGTAGTTACATCACAATTGTTTAATTGTTGATCAAGTATTATTTTGATGATGCTATTCTATGATTCTTGATTTTTATTGATGCATTTTTTTTAAAATTAGGAGAAACTATTGTAAGAATGAACAAAAATTATTTTGAAATAATCCCTTACATGATTCCCTTGTGTACTTGTTAATATGCTTTTGAAGAGAAATAACTCTTTGAATGTGATTTATCTCTTTGTACTTACTTAAGTTACATTGTTATTTTAAAGAGGAGATATTTGATGAAGATGACGGGAGTTTCTTGCAATTTTTTCTCTATGTATAATGTCCATTTATGATTACTTATTTTTTGATGATGTCAAAAGGGGGAAAAGAATTAATGTTATTTCTTTGAATGTTGGCTTGTACTAAGCGGTAGTTTATTTTATCAAACAAAAAAAATCATCAATTTTTTGTCATCATCAAAAAGGGAGAGGTTTTGATGATAACATAACAAAATGTTAATCCCTTACATGATGTCAAAAAGGCTGATTAATTCTTAGTTTTGATGATAACATAACAAAATGATGATTGGAACTAATATTTTTATATAAAAAAATGATTAGGGACAGATATCTTGCAAAATTGAAAAAGAAGGAAAATAAATCAAGAAGGATTAAAAAACAATATTGCCTATCAGACATAAGGATCAAATGCTCAGCATAGTATCTAACATCCGACAATCATCGAGTATACATCGGACATTTTGATCAGACACTTATCCCTCCTATCGAACGCTCGACACAAAAAGGGTTCAAACTTGAACCTTCTGTTTACTATCGGATGCAAGGCTATCCGACGTAGAACAATTGGACCGGAAGTTCGGCACGTAGAATCGAGCATCCAACTGGTCCAGTAGCTAGGTTTTTTACCGGTGTAGAAGCTTTAGGGACAAAATTTCACCACCCATAAATACTCTGAAGCAGTAGAAGAAAGAGGACTTTTGCCTACACAAAAATACAAGTTTCTAGAGTGATTTTTGGATAGAAAATTATTTTGCTTATTGTATAGGTGTGGGGAAAGTTGGGTTTGTGAGATTTCCCAAGAAAAGAACTAAAATTTTGTAAAGGTGAGTCTCACTTGTATAATAGTTTTTAGTTGGTTGGTTAGTTGGCAATCAATTGTAGTATAGTGAGGATTAATTAGGAGAGTTGTACAACTCTTTGGCTCAACTAAAGAGTGTTTAGGGTGAGCAAATAGTAATCCTTCTAATGTACAAAGTGGTTTGCAACATCATCAATTGAAGAGACTATTGGATTGGAGTTGATTTCAAGTTTGGAAGAAACTTGGAAGTTTTGGTTTGGATTTCTATCTCTTTCGTTTCATTCTTGTTACTTAATTGTGCAATCTTTATTTCTCTGTAAAAACTTATTTGTGCAATTAGTTGGAGTGCTTTTATTAGATGAAAAACTTATTTATTTGCTTAGTTTGTGTGATCAACCTAATTCACCCCCTCTTAAGTTGTCTTTGGCCCTTACAGGAAGAGTGTTAAGTTGGGTGTTAAAGTGGGAGGAATTGTCCACTTGTAAAAAAAAAAGGATTAACCTTCAAAAATTTTCAGAATTGAATTAAAGAAACGTTTGAGCATCAAAGAAGCAGAAATAAACATGCCAACCTATGACTGCTAATTTAGCGCAAGAAAAATGGTCAAGCTTAGACTTTGGAAGTTATTTATGATATAAAATTTGGGAATGTTCCCTTCTGTCCCTTCTTTGTGTTAGACTTCTTTTTGGAACCAAAAGCGCTGAAGCCTTCAAGTTTGATTCCTAGCTAACGCCTTTCTAAAGAGGATCAAAATTTGACGTTCTCTGTTATCGACGAGCTCCAAAGAGCCTTTAGATTTTTTTGATTGTTCACTTTGGGCCTTCACATATTTCAAGTTTCAAATTAGTCCCTTACCATCAAAATGTGTCACATTTTAATTCTTCAACCCATTTTCACCCTTGAATTCATCAAAATTTGCCCCTTAGATCTATAGCTTTAATGGAGGAGATGGACTGAAGGATGAAAATTTGACGTTCTTTACTGTTGAGGAAATAATTTGATACTTAACATAGAGAGAAACCGAAAGTTGACAATTGAAACAATTAAGAGCTTTCTATATAGTTTACCCTTCACAAAACTATTTTAAGCTTGAAGGTGATTGATTGCCATTCAAGTTCCTCGACGTTAGTGTCGAATTCAACAATTTGTATGTGTTTAAAAAGATTAAATTGAGTCACCATAGGGCTTATTTATGACTTCCATATGGCTATTAGAATCTTTGATAAATAAATTCCTTTCATCCCATTTTATATATTAGGGTCAATTGAATGTAAACAAAAGAGAGTGACAAGTGGAGTTTGCCTAACTATTCAATTAGTGTTCCTTGAATTTATTAGCTTAACAGGTTATCAAACAACTTTAGCTAATTTAAGTTTAAAGTTCTAGTGTGACAGCCCCACCTCTCCCTAGGGCGAACCCTAGGGTATCAGCGGACTGCCTACCCAGCTCTCGCCAGGACTACTAATCGATCACACACGACAAACCAAGTGCAAAAGACCCCTCATTAGGGCTAAAACATTCATTTCCAACATATAATATCATATACACCAGAACCACCAGGTACATATACATGTTGCCACAATATACAACCCAAAAGGAACATTCAAGTGAAATACAATTAGGGTCTCTAACACCCGAGGAGCATAACAAAACAAAACTAGTAGCTAGCTCAACTAGCTTTACAAAACTCATGATTTTTCCCCCCCTAAGCATCCCTGTAAGGAAAACAAAGGTAACGGGGGTGAGCTTTCGCCCAATGAGGTACTAACAATAATGCAGCCCCAAATTCACAAGTAATCAAGCTCAGATATACAAAACCATCAATCATAGAATGAGAGTACCATAACCAGTTCAAATAAAAGGATACAGGTGGCTCTCAGGAGCCAGTTTCCCCATTGCAGTTCTTGATCGCACCTCGTTGACACTCCGTCAACGTTTAAGGAAAGTAACATGACCGTAGACCCCACTTTACTCCCAGTACCTTCCACCGTACATTCCCCTTACCGGGCCGAACACCTCAACAGTAACAGTGGTTGGTAATACTCGAGTATACCATAGGGCGAGGAGATACACTCCACTCGTCAAACAGTGACCCTATGGTCGTTACCTCATCGACCGGCCCTTGCTGGCTCGACTCGAGTAACTTCCACTAGGGTTTTGAGCTCAGTGATCACAGTACAGTGGTAGGGCTCATGCCCCATGATTCAAGTCAAACACAGTGCAGTTTCACAGTTTCAAGTCAAACACAGTGCAGTACAGATTCACAAGTATATCGGAAAACAGTTATACAGTAAGAGAACGAGAGCGGTAAAGTACACTCTCGCCTCATTCACACAGTTCACAGTTGGTCACATCACAGTTTCAAAGACAAGTAGTCACTTAGGCATTCAAATCATGCAATAGTACACTCACCACTTCAAAAGGTAAGTTCACCGATTTCTGTCCGGCGGACGCCTTGGATCACCCACACGTCCTATAACAATTAAGAAAATGCAATTGAAACTCAAACACGAGTCGAGTACCTTTTAAACAGTTCACTAAAGCAAAATTCAATTATAGCCTCAACTATAGCTCAAAATGGAAAACACATCGAATTTAGGGTTAAAAGTTCAAGAAAACCCTAAAGCATTTCACATTCACTCATTCTTGACCTAGATTCACAAAGCCCCAGTTTCTCGAAAATCGGACAGCATTTCCCCTTAAATTTCAGCATTTCCATCCTACAAACAAGTACTCAAATTCACCCAATCCAATCACAATTTCATATATCAACCATAGACTAGTAACTACACTCCATTAGGGTCACAATACCCTTCAATCATAGCCAATTACAAGCTCAATAGGCAATCATAAGAAAGCCCCAATTTCACAAACCCTAAAGCTGAAATTTCCATAGAAAGCTGAAATTTACCGCACAAAGCTGAAATTTTCCGCAATTCGCTACAAATAACGTATACTAGCTCCAAATCACACCATCTTAAACCATCAATTCAAGCCAACTATCATTATCATATGAAATCAGAAAAATTCCCAAGAAAATAATAAATTCACTAAACTTCACTTTAATTCACAAAATCATCCGTAAAACAAGTTCCTTAGCCATTATAAGCCACTAATTTGCAATTATTATGGACAAAAGTTGAGTTCCAAGAAAAAATACCTTAACCTCAAGAAAGATAGCAACTTAGGGCTTTCCTTTGCAAAATCACTCCACAAACACCTTCAATCTCACTTAATAAGTGATTTCTACGGAGAAATTCGGAATTTAATCGGTTGATTTTCAAGATTTGGACAAGAAATGGAAGGAAAAGTTGAAGCTTTCTTCCCTATTTTCTCTCTAGGATTTTCGGCCAAGAAGATGCTTAATTGAAGAGGTTTTTGGTCAATTTTTGCTTTTGGTAAAGTTGTAAGAAAGTTAGGTAAAACTTGGCCCAATAAGAATGCGACACGTGTCACCTTTTTTGATCTTTTCCTTATCCTTTAGCTCACTAATGACCAAGCATCTAACCAACCTCTAGTTATCTCTTAGCACTCAATAATTTAATGGCTTACTGCACAACTTAATCTAATTGGCCGAATTTCTCTCACTTAACGCACTAGCGGGTCCCACATCCGCTATTCGCTCCAATTTTCTCGTGAACTCACTTATACTAGAAAAATGACTTAAAAACTATATTTACTTATAAAATATATGAAAAATGAATATAACAAAGAAAATATAGAAATTGTGTGCACGCAAATCAATAAAACCCTAAAACCGGATTTTCTTCCTCGAGTTCTCACACTCTCTCCCCCTTGAAGAATTTCGTCCTCGAAATTGCTTACCTGGGTTACTAAACAGCTCAGGGTATCTCTTTTGCATCTCTTCCTCCACTTCCCAAGTTGCCTCTTCTACTTCATGGTTCCTCCATAAGACCTTTACTAGAGGGATTTGTTTGTTTCTCAGCTCTTTAACCTTTCGGTCAAGCAGTTGCATAGGTTTCTCCTCGTAGGTAAGGGCTTCATCTATTTCGAGTTCCTCCGGTTGTAAGACGTGGGTTGGATCAGGATGGTATTTCTTGAGCATCGAGACATGGAAAACGTCATGGATCCTAGATAGGCTTGATGGTAACTCCAGTCGATACGCTACCTTTCCAATTCTTTGGAGAATTTTGAAGGGTCCTACAAAGCGAGGTTGAAGTTTCTTTCCTCTACCCGTCGTGACACTTCGTAATGGAGTAATCTTCAGGAAACACGGTCTCCAACTTCGAACTCCAAATCTTTCCTTCGGTTGTCGGCGTAGCTCTTTTGTCGGCTTTGAGCTGTCTGGAGTCTTTGACGTATCAGCTTAACCTTTTCTTGTGCATCCTCCATCCACGGAATAATTGTTGGATCTAGAGCTTTTCTTCCTCCCACTTCATCCCAATTAATTGGTGAACGACACCTTCGTCCATAGAGCGCTTCATACGGAGCCATTTGAATTGACGAATGGTAGCTATTGTTGTAGGCGAACTCTACTAGGGTCAAGTGTTGTCCCCAACTACCCCCAAAATCCAAGATACAAGTCCTTAACATATCCTCGAGGGTTTGAATTGTCCTTTCAGATTGTCCATCTGTCTGGGGGTGATAAGTGGTGCTAAAGTGGAGTTTAGTTCCCAAGGTCTCTTGAAATCTCTGCCAAAACCTAGACACGAAGCGCGGATCTCGATCCGAAACTATACTTACAGGAACTCCATGTAATCTCACAATTTCATCTCTATATAGCCTAGCCAACTTCTCCATAGAGTACTTCATGTTCACAGGCAGGAAATGAGCTGATTTGGTTAACCGATCTACAATTACCCAAACGGCATCGTGTCCTTTTTGTGTCCTGGGCAACCCAGAAACAAAGTCCATTGTGATATTTTCCCACTTCCACTCAGGTATTTCAAGAGATTGTAACAATCCGGAAGGTTTTTGGTGCTCAGCCTTAACTTGGCTGGCAGATGAGACAGGTCTGCACGTACTGGGCAATCTCTTTCTTCATATTATCCCACCAATATGTTCCTTTTAAATCTTGGTACATCTTGCTACTGCCTGGGTGGATTGTATACTTTGACCGATGAGCTTCTTCCAAAATTTCTTTCTTTAGTGATTCATTCTTAGGCACCACCAACCGATTCCGATATTTTAAAATTCCTTCAGGACTCACATTGAAATCAGGTGTTTCCCCTTTTTCCACCATTTTCTCTCCACTTTTGTACCATCGGATCCTCCTCTTGGGCCTCTTTAACTCGAGTTAGTATAGCAGAGGTTACTCGAACATTTCCAAGAATTACCCTTTGATGTTTCAAGCTAGGGTTCCATTCACTAACTGCTCCTAACATCTCCCATTCCTTAACCATTAACCCAGCTATTTGAGCTTTCGACTTAAGGCATCAGCTACTACATTTGCTTTCCCCGGATGGTAGTTGATTGAGCAGTCATAGTCCTCTAAGAATTCTATCCACCGTCGTTGTCTCATATTCAGTTCCTTTTGAGAGAATAGGTACTTAAGACTCTGGTGGTCGGTATAAACCTCAAAAGTTACCCGTACAGGTAGTGTCTCCACTTTTTCAGGGCAAATACAACTGCGGCTAGCTCTAAGTCATGAGTGGGGTAGTTTTGCTCGTGAGGTTTAGTTTCCTAGAGGCAAAGGAAATCACGCTCTTATTCTGCATTAGTACACACCCCAAACCTTCCTCTCGAAGCATCCGTATATACAGTGAAATTATCCGGACCGTTAGGCAAAACTAGAATAGGAGCCCTAGTTAATCGTCGCTTCAATTCTTGGAAACTATCTTCACACCTAGCATCCCACATAAAACGATCATTTTTCTTTGTCAAGTCGGTCAAAGGACCGGCAAGTTTTGAAAAATCCTTAAGAAATCGCCGATAGTACCCAGCTAACCCTAGAAAGCTTCGAACCTCAGTGGGATTTTCCGGCCTCTTCCACTCAGTTACTGCTTCTACTTTCGCCGGATCGACTATGATGCCCTCTCGAGATATTACGTGCCCTAAGAAAGAGACTTTCTCCAGCCAAAATTCACACTTACTAAACTTGGCGTACAATTGGTGCTCTCTTAGGGTTTGTAAAACGAGTTTTAGGTGTTGCTCATGCTCCTCTCGTGACTTTGAGTAAACCAAGATGTCATCAATGAAAACAACCACAAATCTATCCAAATAAGGTTTGAAAACCCGATGCATCATATCCATGAAGGCAGCAGGGGCATTGGTCAGTCCGAAAGGCATAACTGCGAACTCAAAGTGCCCATATCTTGAATTAAACACAGTTTTAGGTACATCCTCCTTCCTAATCAACAATTGGTAGTACCCCTGGCGGAGATCTAACTTCGAGAAGACCACTGTCCTTGCAACTGGTCAAACAATTCATCAATATGGGGCAGTGGATATTTATTCTTAACCGTCACATTATTTAACCCTCGGTAATCTATACACAACCGCAAACTCCCGTCTTTCTTCTTAACAAACAGCACAGGAGCTCCCCATGGAGATCCACTCTCTCGAATAAACCCTCGCTCTAATAAGTCTTGCAGTTGCAACTTTAACTCCTTAAGTTCAGTAGGGGCCCATTCGATAAGGGGTTTTAGAGATAGGTGAAGTGCCTGGTAACAAGTCAATTTTGAATTCTATCTCTCTTTCCGGCGGTAGGGTTGCTAAGTCATCGGGGAACACATCCGAATATTCCCTCACTATTGGTACATCTTCTACCTTCAACTTATCAGTGGGAGTGTTTATAAGAAAAGCTAAAAACCCTTGTGCTCCTTTACTTAAGAGTTTTCTAGCCCTAATACCCGAAAGCAATGCAGATGAGGCTAATTTCCCCTTACATCTAACCTTAAAGTTGACTCTCCAGGTATATGAAGTTCTACCACCTTCCTTTTGCAGTCAAGTTGAGCATTATACTTTAGCTAACCAGTCCATACCCAGAATAATATCATACCCTTAAGAGTTAAACTGATAAGATCCCCAAAGAGTTTTCTCTCTCCTACCCAAATTTCACAATTGACATACATCGCACTAGTAAGCAAACATTGGGTTCCCCGTAGGAGTGCTAACTTCCAAATCAATAGGGTAGGCTAACAGGTGTTATATCAATTCCACACATAAATTCAGGGTTGACAAAGGAATGGGTAGCACCAGGGTCGATTAAAATCTTAGCTAAACGGTGGAAAATTGGATTGTACCTTCTACGACCCCAGAGGAGTCAGGGACTTGATGTTGCTCAAGGGATACACTCGAGCCGCGTTACCTTTGATCTCGTCCCTTCCCCTTAAACTGGTCCAGGGTTGGCTTTCGATGATTGCGGGGTCCCTCTCGCCTCTCGCGGTAAGGTTGGACAGTTGGCGATTTGGTGCTCCGCACTTCCACAGCGTAAGCACTTCCTTCCTTTCCTCCAACAGTTATCTTTCAGTGTGATTCGATTTTCCGCAATACCCGCAGGAACCACGGAATGTAGGAAACTGGACCCCATTGGGAACTTCCCTCTTTGTTGGCCTCGACCAACCTGACCACTTCTCGACGGGGTTCCCTTCGACATCCCGGCAGTCTACCCTTCTCCAGTTCCCCTTCCAAAACTTGGGAGGGGTACCTTTATCTCCATACCCAGAGCTACCCCCAATGAATCCCCGTTTCCTAGCCTGGAAAGTTTCGCACTTGCAACCGAGCATCCTCGATTCGTTGAGCCTTCTCCACCGCGTCACTGAAGGCGTCAATTCGGGCTACAGCTAAGTCCTTTTGGATCTCCAACATTCAAGCCCTGGATTAAAACGCCTTTAATTCGCCTCTGCTCAGTCATTGATTAGTTCGGGGGCAAACTTAGACAACCGTAGTAAATTGGCTTTCGTACTCGGCACAGTCTGGGTTCCTTTGGCGAAGGCGTATAAACTCTTTCCTCCTTTTTTTCTTGTACTAAAGGAGGGAAAAACTTAGCGTTGAACTCCCTTATGAAGTTTCACCCACGTCCTTGGGGTCAACTCTCGTTCCCACTTCTGCCTTATAACATTCCACCACGAACGGGCGGCCCCTTCCAGTTGAAAAATAGCAAAAGTTACTTGCCGCTCCTCAGTATAGTGCAACGCGGCAAAAATGTTCACCATTTTCTCCAACCACCTCTCGGCCACATCAGGATCTGGCCCTCCTATAAACTTTGGTGGGGCGAACTTCTGAATCGTTCGAGAGCTCTATCCTCGCTCTCCACAGGGTTTCCAGGGTTTTCAGGGTGAGAACTAGGGTTTTGGCCCTGATGCTCCACTACGTGGGCCAGTAGCTCAGTCATTCGTTCTATAGCAGTAGCCACTTGGGCATTAGAATCATTCTAGACTCAGGATTAGGTTCAGGCACAGGCACTCGAGTACCCTCCTCAGTAGGGGTTTGCCTAGTCCCACGACCACGGCCTCGTCCACTACGAGTACCCTCCATTGATTCACCCACTATAGGGTTGAAAATACACAATATCAAAGCAAAGCAATATGTACACATAAAACAATAAACACTAGTAATCAGAGACACCAAATACAAGCAACTGTACATATATTTCACAAATATAGCAAACCAGTCATACAGTAACAGTCAGTCAAATATTTACAAAACAGGCCAGTAAAAGCAGTGAGGTCACTCAAAAGTACAATGCACAACCTAGGCCCAAAAGTACAAAAGAGCTCACTAAGAGCTTTTCCTAGGTAGTCCTCACATAAGGTCAAAACGTGGCTCAAAGAACTCTAGCCTAGTTCTCTACTGAGCCAATCGACTCCTCCTCGGAGCCAGAGCTAGAGCTAGGGGCGCCTCCTCTCTGGAGCTCCCCCTGGCGCGTTAGCGCCAATCACCTCCTGAATCAGGGCACCACACTCATTAATAATGCCCCCGGATCGGTCCCTAACCTCTCGCACCACTCGAGTAAGGCGGTCGTTAACCACCTGTAGCTGGTCACGAAGAGCGTTCGTCCGCTCCTGCTCCATGGCTACATCCCCCTGGAGCTCCCCAATCCGATCGGCCTGCATCCTAGCAACGCCTCTCAGTCGCCGCAACTCAGTGTGATCGCGGGCGGCGGCACGCCTAAGTCGCCTCCGCTCACCTAGAACGGCTACCACCACGTGGTCTGCGTAACAGTAGTGCTGGCACCTAGCACAACGCCTAGTACGACTGGCCGTGCTCCAGCGCATAACCGGTCCTCCAGGTGTCTCCTGGTAGTCAATAACTCGAACAGGCCTCCGAGACGGCCCACCTCCACTCCCACTAGCTCCGTCCATATCCTATAAGAATATACATGGATTATAACTTAGAGGTAATAATCACGCTTAAACATAGCCTAATATAATCCCAAAAGTTCTAAGAATCAGGTTCGCCCAGGTTATTTGTAACCTAAGCTCTGATACCAACTGTGACAGCCCCACCTCTCCCTAGGGCGAACCCTAGGGTATCAGCGGACTGCCTGCCCAACTCTCGCCAGGACTGCGGATCACTCACACACACACAAAACTAAATGCAAGAGACTCCCCATCAGGGCTAAAACATTCATTTCCACATGTAATATCATTTATACAAAACCACCAGGTACATATACATGTTACCCCAATATACAGTCCAAAAGCATTCAAGTAAAGTACATTCAGGTTTTCCAGTGCTCAAGGAGCTATCAAGAAACAAAACTATTTTACTAGCTCCATTGGTTTCTCAAACTCATAATATTCCCAAAGGTATGCCTGTAAGGAAAACAAAGGTAACGGGGGTAAGCTTTCGCCCAATGAGGTACTTAACAGTCATGCAGCCCCAAATTCATAGGTAATCAAGCTCAGTTAAACAAACCATAAATCACAGAATGCAAATACCACAACTAGTTTAAATGAAAGGATACGGGTGGCTCTCAGGAGCCAATTCCCCATTGTAGTTCTTGATCGCACCTCGTTGACCCTCCGTCAACGTATAAAGAAAGTACCATGACCGTAGACCCCACTTTACTCCCAGTTCCTTCCACCGTACATTCCCCTTACCGGGCCCGAACACCTCAATAGTAACAGTGGTTGGTAAAACTCGAGTATACCGGAAGGTCGAGGAGATACACTCCACTCGACAAACAGTGACCCGAGGGTCGTTACCTCGTCTACCAGCCCTTGCTGGCTCGACTCGAGTAACTTCCACTAGGGCTTTGAGCTCAGTGATTACAGTACAGTGGTGGGACTCATGTCCATGATTCAAGTCAAACACAGTGCAGTACAGTAGTAAACAGTTATACAGTAAGAGGACGAGAGCGGTAAAGTACACTCTCGCCTCATTCACACAGTTCACAGTGGTCACATTACAGTTTCAAAGACAAGTAGTCACTTAGGCATTCAAATCATGCAATAGTACACTCACCACTTTAGATGAGCAAATTCAAGGATTTCCGTCCAACGGATGCTTTGGATCACCCAAACGTCCTATAACAATCAAGAAAATGCAATTGAAGTTCAATTACGGGTCGAGTACCTCTTAAACGGATCATTAAAGCAAAATTCAAATATAGCCTCAATTATGGCTCAAAATGGACAATATATCAAATTTAGGGTTAAAAGTTCAAGAAAACCCTAAGGCATTTCACATTCGCTCATTCTTAACCTAGATTTACCAAGCCCTAAAGTTCGCGGCAATCGGACAGCATTTCCCCTAAATTTCAGCATTTCCATCCTACAAACAAGTACCCAAATTCATCCAATCCAATCACAATTTATCATATCCATCATAGACTAGCAAATACACCTCATTAGGGTCACAATACCCTTCAATCATGGCTAATTACAAGTTCAATAGACAACCATAAGAAAGCCCCAAATTCATAAACCCTAATGCTGAAATTTCCATAGAAAGCTGAAATTTTCCGCAATTCACCGCGATTAACGTATACTAGCACCCAATTACACCATATTAAGCCACTAATTCAAGTCATATATAATAATCATATGAAATCAGAAAAATTCCCAAGAAAATGAAAAATTCACCAAACTTCACTTTCATTCACAAAATCATCCATAAACTAAGGTCTATATCCGATATAAGTCACTAATTTGAAATTTTTATGGACAAAATTGAAGATTCAAGCCATATACCTCAATCACCAAGAAAGGTAGCAACTTAGGCCTTCCCTTTGCAAATTCACTCCACAAACACCTTTGATCTTCCTTAGTAAGCAATTTCTACGGAGTAAATCGGATTTCTATCGGTTGATTTGCAAGATTTGGGCAAGAATTTGGAAGAAAATTGAAGCTTTCTATGGAAATTTTTCCCTCAAGGTGGTTCGGCCAAGAAGATGCTTGAATGGAGATGTTTTTGGTCAATTTTCAACCTTAGTAAAGTTGTAAGAAAGTTAGGTGCAACTTGGTCCAATGAAATCGCGCCACGTGTCGCCTTTTTTTTTCTTTTCCTTATCCATTAGCTTCCAAAAGACTAAATATCTAACCAACCTCCAGTTATCTCTTAACACTCAGTAATTTAATGCCTTACTGTACAATTGAGCCGAATTGGCCGAATTCCTCTCACTTAATGCGCTAGCGGGTCCCACCACCGCTATTCACTCCAATTTTCTCGTGAACTCACATATACTAGAAAAATGCCTTAAAAACTATATTTACCTATAAAATGCGTGTAAAACAATTATAATAAAGAAAATATAGAAAATATAAGCACGCAAATCGAGAAACCCTAAAATCTTTTTTTTTTTTTCGAGTTCTCACATCTAGGGCTTGCTTTCTATCTGATTGTATGTTGAGCATAGATAATTTGATTGTGGTATAGGCGAAAACTCTTGGGATTTGGATTATATAAGGTACACTATTATGGATTGCTCATATGTAAATGGTTCTTGTTCTTCTTCAAATTTATAAATGTTCATTCTCAACTTGTATTTTTGTCAAATTCGTAAGTTTAGTACAAAAATCTAATTTTAGCATGCCCTATTTGATTGTTTCGAACTATTTGTGTGAAATGTTTGCAATGACACCCTTAGTTCATATTATTGGTTTTGACTCTTGATTAAATTTGGTAATATCAGTGGAGACTAGTTTCTATTTGTTACAGGAGAGTGCCTAGAACAAGCTTTGAATCTGGCCAGGGTGAGTATTTGCAAAACTCTAGATTTGCCAAGAGAGAATATCTAAAACCTTATGAACCCTTTAATAACTGGGGCAAAGAAGGCCGGATATCCTAAAATATTGCCATTGACTTGTGATAACTTGAACCATACAAATAATAGTTCTAGTTTTGTATTTCTCTTGGTATTAAATTGACGTGTTTTGATTGACATCTATTTACATATGTAATTTTGCCAATCATTTGGAAGATTTAATCTGGAATATTTATTTGTATACGTGTGTATGATATGTGTTGGAAAATTTTATATTATATCTAACCTGCTCAAATTTATGCTATATTGTTTGCTCACCCCACATCACTCTTTTATTTTGAGAATAGATAGACTAGTGATTTGAGTATGAAAATGGATCTAGCCATTGGGATTAGTAGTTGATTTTTCTTTACAATTAATTTGTGGCAATAGATTATGTAGTACGATGGGTTATTACATTGGAGTGGAAATTTTACTAGTATCTATTTTGATGATTTATGGAAAAGCAAAATCTTGCTTCTTCTTGCACAATTGAGCCTTGATGAACTTATCCAAAACAAAAGACCTATAAAGGCGAGGCTATCTCTCTAGGAATACACTCTGATGCTTAAATTAGAGAAATTTTTTAGTAAAAAAGGAAGTATTTTTTTTGAGAGAAGTTTTTTGGGATAGTCCATTACCTTCTTCTTTAGTTGTCCCCTATTTTTATTTATCTTTGACACAACTTTTCATGTGCTCATTGTTACACATCATGCTGAGACCTCGAGATCGAAATCGTATTATGACGTGTCAAGTTGAAACCTATCCAACCTTTGAGTGGACTAATGACTCATCAATCTTGGAAGTGACCTGTCTTGGTATAACAAATGTCATTGCCACTTGTCAAGACACAAGTCATTCTGCATGATCATTACATGCCCCATTTCTCTTCTACTAGCCACCTCAGGTTGGGTTTCGACCTATGAAGACTACTCTAGAGATCTATTTGTGCCATTTTCAGTTTCAAAATGCACGTATTTTGATATCTGTGCCCATATTTACTGCGCCATCCAAATCAATCTACTATTCTAGGGCTCTTGTTATTCAATGCATCGAGTGTCATATCCATGGCCGAAAACGGTTATTCTTCCATCTTTTGATCTTATCTTTATTTTATTTATAAGCAGCTCTGTTCTTCTTGTGGTATCAAGTAAGTTTTCTTCCCTTTTTCTCGTAATTTCTTGCTTTATTTTTTTTCTTTATTTTCCTACGGCTGAATTTGGTTTAAGTTTTGATCGGTCAATGACTCACTTAATGCTATCATATTCCCCAAAATGTTAAATACCAAGCAACTAGGCTGCATTCTAGCCTCCCAAAGGATACATGAGAATTTATGAAAAGCACCTTTGGTATGGGTTTAGAATCCCTCCTTTTAATTTCCAATATAATCTCCTCAAACATTACAAGATGGAAATTAATTAGCTTTCCCCCAACTCTGTGTGTTTTATTGTAGGATTTGAGCTCTATTGCCAATTGTCTGGAGCTAGATGTGAAGTCAGTGAAGTCAGTGAATTTAGATGGTTCTTTCAAAGTAGCATCCACTAGACCATCTACTCTTGGTAACGGATAGCAATCCTTCGGACAAGCCTTGTTGAGATCTATGAAATCTATGCACATTCTCCGAGTATGGTCTAGCTTTCATACAAGAAGTGGATTAGTTAACCAAGTTGGATACATAACCTCCTCGATTATGTCTACATCCAGAAGCTTATCGACCTGTTGATTGATGGCTTCATTCCTTTTCGGTCCAAAGCTTCTTTTTTTTTGCTTGACCGGTTTAATATTTTGTCCACATTTAATTGATGGACAATAATTTTCGGTGGGATCCCTTTCATGTCCTACACAGATCAAGCAAACACATCTTTGTACTCAAATAATAATTTACAAAGAGAGCTTTTTACCTTGTTTGGCAAATTTTTACCAATCACAAGAACACAGGTGTTGTCTTCGGACAAAAGGATTTTTTCTTCTAACTCATCATCAAAGTTGACTTTGGGAGGTTCATCATGTGTTGGCTCCAGCTCTTCAATATTAAGAACCTCTGCAGTTTCTAACCCCTTTCTTTTCAATATTGCTGCATAACACTCTTATGTTGTACTGACATTTTCATGAACTACAGTTGTTCTAAAGGCTGTTGGAAATTTCAAGCATAAGTGATAACTTGAAATCACCGCACGTAATGCATTCGGAGTTGGTCTACCTAGGATGGCATTGTAAGCAACAAGTGTGTCCATCACCACAACAGTGGCTGAAACTGTTGACTTTTGTGGTGCCTGACCTTTGTGGTGCTTGACCTATTGTCACCTGTGTAATGATAGCTCCTTGAGCTTGAACTGGCTCTCTATTAAATCCTATTAATAGTGTTCAAACTGGAACCAACCGATCTTCTTGAAATCCAAGCTCTCGAAAAGCTTTCTCAAAAAGCACATCTATTGAACTATTAATCTATTAACACCTTATTTACCCTATAGTTATTGTTAACATGTTGATAACTAGGGATTCATGATGAGTTGAAAGGATTGGGATTGGGTCTTCTAGCCCAAAGATAATCTCTTCGTAGATTGCTGATTCCTATCTGCTACATGAGAAGGGTCCCCCATTCCCACATCTTTTTGTTGGTGTATTCGGGTACAACTACAACATCATGCTCCCCACGACATTCTGTGGAATATTTGGCAAGTTTGGTCTTTTCTCATTATGTTCAGTCAGGCATATGTTATATTTCAATTCAGAAATGATGTTTTGCCTTCGATTCCCACAGATGGTTCCAATTGAAAAAGCAAAATCTTGCTCTGCTTGTGTAATTGAGCCTTGATGAACTTATCCAAAGAAAAAGACATGTAAATGCGGGGCTATCTCCCTTAAAATACATTCCGATGCTTAAGTTAGAGAAATTTATTAGTAAGAAAGGAAGTAATTTTTTTGAGAGAAGTTTTTTGGGATAGTCCATTACCTTCTTCCTTAGCGGTTCCATAATTTTTTTTATCTTTGGCATACCTTTTCATGCACTCACCATTACACCTCATACTGAGACCTCAAGGTCAAGGTCGTATTATGACGTATCAAGTTGAGATCTGCCCAACCTTTTGTTAGTGGGTTAATGACTCATTAACCTTAGAAGTGACCTATCCTCTTGACATGATGAATGTCATGCCACTTGTCAAGACATAAATCATTCTTACATGATTGCCACGTGCCCTATTTCTCTTCCAATTTATAGTATAGTTTTTTTGATAATTTATAGCTGTGTATGACTGAGCCTTGCATATTGGTATAAAACCCAATATCTAGCCTATTGTAATCACGAATTTGGAGTGTGATAAAACTTGTAAGTTAAATGAGAAGATTAGAAATCTAACTTATTAGTAGGAAAGAAACATAGTAATGGGAAGAATCAGGGCTTGAAGCATCTCATATCCTTTTGCTTCAACATTAAATTAAGAACTTAATAGCCACTTTTGTGTCTGATTGGTCAAGGTGACTAGCCTAGAGTTAAGCGAGTTAGACCTTATAAGATGGACAAGCTCTCTAAAGAGGATATTACACGTGATATGATAGCTATCAATCAAGAAAAGTGTCAAGTCCATACATTGACGCATCAGCACTAAGTGTATAATACAATTTTAAGTGTTGGAGGTGCCTGCATGAGACTTCTCCTTCCCTGCATTCAAGCTATAGTTAAGCAAAGTGTATGTGACACTATTCACTTTACATGTGTACACTATTAAGCATTAAAGAATAAGTAATATAAATAGCTCAATGCATGCAAAGGTAATGCACTTTTGATATTCTCTCTTTGCATACATAATGGTGCATTTGTTTGGTGATATGTTGAAAGCCTTTTCGTGTAAGTTATGGTAGCAAGCAAGGGCGAGAAACAAGGGTTACCAAATATGAAATATGAGATAAGCCCGAAGCCGAGGCTTGCCGACGTTGAACCTACGTCACCCTTTCTCAAAGGGCATCTATAATGGATTACACTCTAAAGAATGTAATTTATATGTCACATCATCATTTTATTATCCCCTTTTTTATTACATTATCACTCACTACAAATTACACTCTACGCAATTTAATAATTTAGACCCACAATCAAATCACATATTTATTTTAATAATTTACAATACATATTGCATAAATAAATTTATTTATTTTCTAACAAATATTTTCATTATTCTTGGGTAAATTTGGGAAAAGTTTGATGGATGATTGGAATTGAGTAAATTTGGGGGATATGCATAATTTTGCATATTTGTAGGAATTCCAGAATGGAAATTTTTGGGTAATTTTAAAAATTTTGATAATCTTGATTTTGTAAAGAGGAAGAATTTTCCATATTTGGAGCATTAAATATATTTCTAAAACTATTAAAATTCTCATCCATAATGAGAAAATATTGGAACTTTAGAAAATTGGATAAGAGATTGAAGAAAATGAATGATAGAGTAGGAGAAATGAAGGAGTAAGAGAATGAGAAATTGAAAATTTGTTAACAATATTTATAGACAAACTTTTGAGGATTGAAAGTGAAAAAAATTACTATGCAAACTGGTGAAATTGAAATAATGTTGTCATTATTTTACCATTACAAACATGTTGAAAATTGGATTTAAGGGACCGTAGAAAAGTTTTGAATAATTGGACAAAATGGGACCGTTGTCAAGCTTTGGATAATTGGACAAACAAAACACGCTCTTTCAACTTTTGTGTTTCAATTATGCGAGTAGGCATTATACTCTCACTAACTTAGGCATCATAAACTATGTTAGGGGGAAAGAGTCCTGCCTCTCATTCGCAGCTAATTTACCAAATCCTAACTTTAGTTGGCAAAATTCTTGGTACATGTCACTAGTGTTTGGATCCTTGCTGCCAGACATTTTCAGCACTTGTCTCTCAATTCATAAGACTCAAATCCTAAACCTTGTTTGAGGAGCCAAGCTCCATGCCAAAAAAGGACCCAAAAATCATTAAGTTGGAATAGACCAGGGGTGTAAATTAACCACACTATTCAACTCAAGCTCACGAGTAACTCGGAGAGAGGTTCGACTCAAACTTGATGTTGATCGAGTTCAAGTTGAGTTTGAACTATTTGATAAGATAATTGAGTCAAGTTCGAATAGAAAAAACCAAAACTCAAGTATTCCTCGAGTCTTATCAAGAGTCTTATCAACTAATGTATTGATAATATAATTCTTAATTATTTATTAAAAATCAAGTTTAAAAACTCGATTGAATTCAATTGCCCTCGATTTGGTCGAACTCAAGCTCGAGATTGAGTAAGGTAAAGTAAACTCGAATTTGAGTTGAGATTCAAGCATTTTTTGTCAATTTTTACAATTACTATTGCTAACCTATAAGGAAAGTAACAAGTTCAACTGGATCATTAAGTACTGAGAGAGAATAAATCATCACCAGACTAAATATTAAAAAGGATATTCAAATCTAAAGAAACAATATTGTTTGAAGCCAGGAACTGATATGAAAAAAAAAATATTTATTTCTTACCCCTTAGGAATCTATTGTTTTAATAAATAAAAAGGGTAAATAGAAAGTGAGACATGTGGAGATCATGCAAAGGAGACACGTCTTGACAAGCATCAAGACATTCATAATAATAAGAGGACAGATCACATAAGAGGCTGATGAGTCATCAACCCATTGTAAGTAAGATTGAGTAGATCATAACTTGATACATAATCGGCCTTGACCTCAAGGTCTCAATATGATGTGGAATGGTAATTATATAGAAAATTGTATGAAGATAAATAAAAACAAGGGACTCTCAGAAGAAAGAGGTAATTCATTTTGAAATAGCTATTTTCATCTACTTTCTTTGATTGACTCTTCTAATTTAAGCATCAGAGCCTATTCTAGGGGAGATAGCCCCGCCTTTTACAAATATTCCATCTCTAATAGAGTAAAGGTATCAGAGTATACAAGCAAGTACAAGATTTTGCTTTTCTTATTGGCGTCGTATGTGGGAAATAAAGACAAAGTATTTCTTTCGAATTGAAAAATAATCATAAGCAAGCCACAACATAGTGGAGAAAGACCAACCTTGCCAAGTATTCCATGAAATATTGACATGGAATATGGCGTTGCAAGTGCACTATAAAATCACCAAGAAGAAGAGCTGAGGATGGCAGACCCATCTCACATAATTGGTAGAAATCAATAGCCTGCTCAACAAGAAGATATGGCTCAATTCATCACTCAATATTTTCCAATAATTCAGTAGTTTGTATGGCAACAACAACAGCCACAACAACAATCACATCAACAATTACCAAAGGTGCCACGAAATAAGAAGAATGGCAAGAGATTTATGGTGCAAGAAATGCCATAGGTTGAATCACCCCCAAGAACTCAGATGAAGAATCTATCCCTGAGGATAGGTTGTGGAAAAGATATAAAGCCAAAATTGATGCTCTGAAATGCAGGTTTTCGCGAAGCATGTCAACCACACGAAATCAATCACCAAAGTTGGATATCATCCTACTTCAAGCTCCACAGGAAGAGGAAGGGTTTGCAAGTGCTGGAAGTCCATCATGCTTGAACAAAAATCTATTCACTAGAAAAATTGAAGATTGCCCCCTCCCTTCTAGTTTTAAGTTACCACATTTAGAGACCTAAAATGCAACTACGGATCTAGAAGATTGCATGAGTAGTTTTGGAGCTTGAATGAGCCTTCAGAACTCCTCTGACACCATTATGTGCAAAGCTTTTTCCAATAACCTTAATGAGCAATGCCAAGTTGTAGTTCCAAGGCCTTGCTGTCCGATGCATAAGGAACTTTAGAGAGCTTGTGCAAAAGTTTGTCACAACTTTCATTTCATGTAAGTCGTTTGTCAAGAACTCTACTCAACTTCTGAATGTTAAGTAGAAACTTGGAGAGACTCTACTAGCTTATCTCATGTGCTTCACCATCGAGAGCATTCAGGTTGTGGATAGAGATGAAAAGATAATAATTGCTGCCTTGACCAATGGTTTATAGCTAGGAGAACTACACAAAGAGTTGGCCAAGAGACCTCCAAATATCATGAAGGAAATGTTGGACTAGGTGCATGATTTTGCTAAAGGAGATGAAGGAAGCAAGTTGAAGAAAGAATTACAGAGGCCGAATGACGATAAATGAAGAAAGGACCAACAAAAAGGAAAAGGAGAAACTAGTGGAAAAAGGAAGAATGTGTTCAATTGTTATGAAAAGGGAAAAAGTTTTTGTGGGACAACGATTTGACTCCCTTGAACACCACTCGATCTCAAATACTAGCTCATGTTGAGAACAATGGTCTACTTCGAAGGCCAAAGCAACTAACTACGCTTATGGAAAAGCATAGCAAAAGTTTGTATTGCATTTTTCATAAAGATGTAGGCTACCTTACTGATGATTATAATGATCTAAATAGGGAGATTGAATACCAAATCAAACAAGGAAACCTCAAACAATTTGTACAACAAGCTCGAGATGCATGAAATCAAAGAGATTATCATCCAGATTGTGGTGGAAAAGACTAGTTCAGGGAGGTCAGAGATTCAGCCTAGGACCTTAAAGGGAACCAATAAATCAAATTAATTAGGTCAAAAATGAAGTTAATTTGGCTCGAGTTATAAATGCGATCCCAGGAGGACCTACTGGAAGAAACAATGCATTAGTTAGGAAAGCCTCATTATGCAGTACAATGGCCCAACAATCTAACGAAGGGATAAGACTCAAAATGCATGAAGAAATTATTTTTGGGCCAGAAGATCGGATCCCGGTGCTTTCAACTCGCCATGAAACCCTGGTTATCCATGTGTTAACAAATAACTACAGGGTAAATAAGGTATTGATAGACTGTGGGAGCTCGGTAGATGTACTCTTCGGGAAAGCATTTCAAGATCACAAATTTCGGGAAAATCAACTAATCCCAGTTCAAACACCACTGATAGGGTTTAATGGGAAGCCGGTCAAAGCTATGGGAACACTAATTACATAGGTGACGATAGGCCAAGCACCACGAAAGTTAACAATCCCGATTACCTTTTGTAGTGGTTGATATGCCAGTTGCTTATAACATAATTTTGAGGAGATCAGCTTTCAATGTGTTACGTGCTGCGATTTCAATTTATCATTTATGTTTGAAATTTCCAACAGCTTTTGGGATAGCTGTAGTTTATGGAAATGTTAGCATGGCTCATGAGTGCTATGTGGCAATGGTCAAGGTAAAGGGACTAGAAGTTACGGAGGTCGAGGTCGTTACTACAGAGGAACTAGAACCGATATATAATGAATCCCGAACAGTCAGTTTCGACTATGAGCTAGAAGGGAAGATCCCTTGGCTAGAAAATATGAGCTAGATGATCCAGGGGAGAATTGAGATGCGGCCAAAAGGGAATTCATGAACTGGGGTTGTTTCAGTTTATCATGATTTTTTGTGGCTTGGTTATTTCAATTTTATTTTCAAGTGCTTTCTGGATAAGTATAATCTCAAGTGGAGAAATTTTAGTGGATGGATTACTTGGTATTGATATTGAAGTTCTAGATTTATTATGTTCAATATGAACATTTTTCAAAAATTGTTTTGCATGCTATGTGTTTTGATGATATGATAAGGAATTAGAGCAGTTTTGATTTTGCTAAAACATTATTGTATTTGGAACCCATAGTTTTGTTTTCTTTGCATTGAAATCATTTTCAAACTTGTAATAAGAACTTAGAGACTAAGATGGAAAAATTAAAGTTTATGTTGGCACGTAAATGGTTATGATCATGGGGTTCTAATGAAATATAGAGTCTTCTGGAAAAATTTGTTGTCTGTTCCACCTTCACATTAAATTTCCTGCTTTGCTTTAATAATCTCACTACATACATACATAGATAGAAGTATATAGAAACACACGCACACATATATATATATATGGGATAATTTTAGAAACCGCTCCTGAGGTTTCATGAAATATCATCTAGCTCCCCTAAAATTTTCAAAATTTTCAAAAGAACCCTTGAAGTGATAGTAGATCATATACTAATATCAAAGGTGAAAAATTGTCAATAATACCCTAATATCAAAGTTTTAGCACATAGAATTTCCTCACAAACCATGTCTTCAATTGAAGCCCCTTCTCCGTATGAAGCTGACCTAAAGTTCGTTCTCTATTTGAGAACTAGATTTGAAGTCGAATCCAAAGCCCCTTCTCGTCAACTAGGAGGTAATGACCAACCAATAGAAATAAATGATTGGATGAATTGTTCTCTAGAAGAAAAGCTATCAAGCTATTCATCAATCCCTAATCAAGCAATACATTGCAAAATAATTATTGAAATTGCCTCTTACAAATTTCTTCCTAAAATTATTCTACTAGAAAAAAAGGGTTGGAGAAATTGATATTGTTTCACTTTTATTTTGTGTTTACAGAAACATATGAAAACCCATCAATCTCTGCCTTGCCTATACTCTTCAGAAGCCAAGCTTTTGCAGTGGGAAGAAAGACCAACTATAGTCAAAATCACTCCATTATTGTACTCAAATTCTACCCATTCTCTACAAAACACTCAATCCTCAATCCATTTTTGCTTTTTCTTTTTCTTTTTTCCATTTTCCTTTTAAGTGAATAATTAAAAATAAATTTGTACCTACAAGAAAAAAAACTATCAACTTGGCTCTCATCATTTTCTCTACTCGACTCTTTCAAATGAAATTCTGACTCTGATGATAGCAATAGGGACGGTGACGACCAAGACAATAAACCCTCAACAACCAGCCACTCTCTTGCACCCCCCTCACCTAATTCCACCTCTCCCTCTACCTCAGGCATCAACCAAGACCTTTCTGCCCTTTCTCAGGCCTTCTCCTACCATCTTCATAGAGTTGCCGCCTTTTTGGCCCCCTACCGGCTTCTCGACAACAAAATATTGGTGATGTCAATAGTAATTACTCTTCTATGACCACTGGTGATGGTTACGCAATGGCGCCATCTCTTTCAAAATATAAAACAATCATCGGAAAAAAAAAGGACTTGGAGGAAATTGAGGTAGCTTTAATTCTCTTCTTCTTCTAACAAAGCCATTTAGGGGATTTCAAAGCTTGCTTTTGGTCTTCTGTAGTTCGAAGATGATGTCCTTGATGAAGGAGAAGGAGAAGGGGAGGACAAAATTGAAGGATTTTTGTCCAAAAAAACGGTGACTGTTTTTCGATGGAACGAGTTCTGGGAGAATCAGTAAAGTTATTCCGCTGAAAATGTGCTTGATATGTTGCAGCACTTAATCCAAATCTTTTGGACTATTTTATCCCCAAAACCCTACACTTGCAAGTCATGTTAGTGTGTTTCCAACTGGATTAGCCAATAACCTTGTCAGAATCATCCATATGGCTCCTTTTAAATAGATAAGTGATCATTTTGGCTTAAAAAAAAGATTAGTGAGCAATCAGTGCAATGTTAAAATGTTTAGTGACCTTTTTGGCCTTTTTTTTCTATTTCACAACTATATTTAACTATTTATTTATTTATTCCTATCCATGTAGAGCATGAGAGAAATGAAGTAGCTGAAACTTGTGTTTTTTCAAATTCTGACTTTTTTCTTTTTACAATAAAATTTTCATTTTTTTGCACCCATCGAAAAGTTAGTTTATTTCGAGTAAATTCACTATATGATATTGAAGTTGAATTTCATCTATTGCTGAGTTTTTTTGCTCAAGTGTATGAGTTTTATATGCTAGTTGCCTTTAACAAAATGGAAGGTTTTTTTGTACAAATGGTTTAAATAATAATATTTGCTTTCACTATCTCTGTCTATTATAGAAGTGACAGTTGGTTACAACATAAGTCTTTATCAGTTTTCATTCCCTCACTTTTAAAATGGTTCAAATTTAGTACTTTCTTTTTCCTTGGTTTGGAAAATGTTTAATTTTTTGATAGCCTAAGAGTATTAAGGGCACTAAAATAGTCTCTCCTCTCTAACTTGAATTTTCTAACATTACTTTTGGTTAGAAGGGTTGACAATATTATCAAAATGTCAATTCAAGGGATGCTAAGCGAGATTTTGAAAATTTGAAAGAACCTAGGTGATATTTCATGAAACCTTAGGGGAGCTTTCTGAAATTATCCCAAGGTTAAATTTTGCATAGGGGACTGAAACAGAAAAATAATAGATTGACTAAAAAGTTGCATAATTGTTAAGAAACGTGTTGCCAAAAAAAAATCCACAAATAGCAAAATGAGGGTTACACTTTGTTGAGTTTATTAAAAAGTTGGAAGTGATGGTGATGGCTCCCTCTTCAGCAGATTTGGGGCAGGGACGGTCATCAGGCGGACCGTCCCTGAGCAGCAACAGGCGACGTATAACGGAGGCAACATCAAAGGAAAACGACGTTGTTTTAGTAAGTGAGTAGGGAAAAAAATAAAAAAAACATTTAAGAGGCTAACGGGCTCCGTTAAAATGCCTCAGCTGTCCGTTCCAAAAATTCCCGCTCAAATTAATGAGGCATGACTCTTCATCTGAAATCTTCAAATGAAATAGAATTTTGGTCTCCCTCCAAAAACATATCTTGTGAACATTCATTCACAATTTCAAAGTATCAGCAAAATAATATCCCTACCCCAAATTGGAAAGTTTCAGATGAGAGGTTTTTGGAGAAAGTGTTGCAGAAATATAGTGTCATCAATCAGTATACTGAGGGAACACATGAAGTAACTGTTGCGAGACAAAAATTTTTCATAAAGGCTGCAAAAAGGCAGAAGTTGGTGAGATCTGAATCAGAAATAGACTCAATCGAATTGGACTAAACCCCAAAGGTAAGAATATTGCAAACTCATTGCACTATTTGGCTTGTTTTGCGACAGAAGGGGGATGAATTTACTTGCATGATTTTGTTCGTACAACTTGTTTAAGACAGTGTGACATGAATAATGAAATTAAAACTCTGGCGAAAACTCCTAAACAAGGAAATCATATGGGTAGCACAAATTAGATACATTGAGAGCCAACTTAAAGAACGTATGCACAAGGAACTTATGCATGCCAAGTGTTTGTAAATTTGACTCAATAGACGAATTAAATGACTTAGGATGTTTATAGATATATAAAATAACAGGGAGAGTGTGAAGGTAATTGTTACTTGCTTTTTTTTTATTCTTATTGCAGGATAGCAGTGACACCGTATAGTTTAAACTGTATTACCGACTGTGCATGGGCGCTTACATCACAGTAGATTGACACATACAAAGATAAAAGATAAGTAAAGAGAATTATTGTAAATTACACGAATGAAATAGGGAATACAACACTGCAATGCCTGACTCACAATATGTACATTTATGACTATAAACTGTAACTGTCATCTAACAACATGTATATTATCGGAAACCTATTGTGCACAACTGTGACACTATGCGACCATTACTCACATATATGATTTTGTCATAGGTTTTAGCATCCGGAAAGTCTACCTAAACAAGGATTAGGATGGCTTGACAACATCAAGAAGGTACACTTATTGCAAGGTATCCCATAACATGATTACAATGATATTTGCCTACTCATAATTGCTTTTAAAGTATGGTGTAACTTGTTGTAAGGTATAAATTTTACTACTTGTAATTGCTTTTAAAGTATGGCGTAACTTTGGATAACTTGTAAGATTTTGCCTAGATAAGGTATGTGATGTACACCGTATTTATTGGAACATATAGCATGTTAGTCATTAATAACATTTATATCAGATGTTTTTACTAGATGGTTATTTGTTCCAATCGTCTATGAAATTGACCATTAGTGCTTATGAGAGTGCTTTAAATTAGATAGATAGTTTACTTCAATGAATGGCAAGTACATACATACTTAGTGAATGTACAATCTGATTGAAATAATGTACACCATGTAACCGACCAAATATAAAGTGTACAAATTATTGAATATGCGGTTAGTTGTCCACATGCATATTGCAATTAGCCGTTGCAGCCACAACTTGTACTGATTTTTAGTAATTTTTTTACTTGTATGAGTAGTACTGACTTGTCTGTAAACACCTTATACAGTGTGATGTATAAATACAATTAGTTTACGAAAATGTACATCATTTTAGGTATTAGTTACTTGAATGTGTATATCTATAAAAGAATACAACACTTTCATACCCAGTTTCAAAATGCATACAACACTCTCAGTGCACTATTTGCTTTCTTCCTTATTCACGCAAGATCATACCCCAACTCTCTCCACCCAGTTCTCTGTCAATTGCTCCCTTCAACAAGACGCCTACTCTCCTTTCAGTTTTGTTTTGTGCGGCTAATTCAAATTTTCAACTTGATTTTCAAAATTGAAACTCCTCCGTTTGGTCCGTCATCATCCCATTTGGGATGCACATTTTTTTTTGGAACAGCGTAGTTTTTGGCCTGATGACTGCTCCTGAACGGCCTCCTCACAAGACCCAAACGTGAGGCGAGAAATAGTCCACGTCAGGAAGCCTTCAATAGGCCCCAAAAACTATGCCGTTCCAAAAAAAAATGTTTAGCCCAAACGGGATGATGACGGACCAAACGGAGGAATTTCAATTTTGAAAATCAAGTTGAAAATTTGAATTAGCCGCACAAAACAAAACTGAGGGGAGAGTTGGCGTCTTGCTGAAGGGAGCACTTGACAGAGAACTGGGTGGAGAGAGTTGGGGTATGATCTTGCGTGAATAAGGAAGAAAGCAAACAGTGCAGTGAGAGTGTTGTATGCATTTTGAAGTTGGGTATGAGAGTGTTGTATACATTTTGACTGCGTGCAAGGCAGGTGGCAAGGTAGAAGCAAACACAGAAAATTCATCATCTGACGAAGCCAGAATTTGTCGTTCAACTTAACAGCAGAAGCAACTGCGCTCTCCGAGTTCGGCAAAACATAAAGCGTATTAGCAGAGCAAGGTAACGTGACTAAATCAATTTCGCAACTGTGGCCGTGTGTGAGCATTCAGCTTTTGAGTGATGGAGTATAATGGGATAGTAGTTATCCGAAGACCTAGGGGTATGTATTCAAGTAAAGCGTCGAGCGGAATTAGGGAAAGATGAGAGAATCAAAGTCACATTTAACAAGTAAATAAATGTACATCCTGTTATAAATAAGTTACAGGTTATAGCCAACGTATTACAATTGATATGAATCATTGTGCATCCAGTAGTTGGTCCATGCTCATCACGCAATCTTAGTTTGCCCCTCTCCTGACCATGCAGTGTGTATAAAATGGAGGTGTAGAGTTGAATGAGGTGAAGCAGAGGAAAAGACATATATGTGAATAATAAAAGGGTGTACCTGGTGTTGTAAGTTAATTACATGATGCAAGAAATATATTACAATGAGTAGAAAATGCGGAGTTGGTTTAGGCGGTTGTCATTAACGAATGACATAAGGTCCAGTGAGCTAAAGAACCTAGAACCTATATATAATCAGCAGAATGGATGTACATACAGTTAAAATAGACTTATATCGTGTGACCAATACATTACAGTCCGTATAATTTAGTGTACATGGAGTTCTATTAGTACATAGATAATGCCGTTGTTTTAGAGTAAAAGTAAGGTGATGTGATTCATTAATTGTATTGATAATCGTAATAATAGGATTTGGTAACGAGTAATGTGTGATTTATAACACATTATGAATGGTAATATACATTTATCTTGTCGTTTTTGTTCATACAATTCATGAAGTGTTGCAAATTATGGTGTTTGATGCATAATTGGTAGGAGCAGAAGTAATGGATTGCAGCAAATTGGCAGAAAATAGGACCCCTGAGTTAGGAATGGAGTTCAACAGTGAAGAGGATGCCTTTAAAATGGGTTTTAGTATACACAAAGACTATCTGAATAAAGACAAAGACGGCGTGACCACGTCTAAGAGATATAGTTGCTCCAAGGAAGGTGTGAAGCGCAAGTACGAAGGTGATGTGATACCAAAGAGGACACAAGTGCCGACGAAAATAGGGTGTGGAGCTAAAATGGTTATCGTGTTGCTTAGAGGGACATAAAGACAATTCCTCCTGAATACGTTGTCGTGTTTATCGTGGGCATAAAGACAATTCCTCCTGAATACGTTAAGAGGCAATGGACAAAAAGAACTCGGGTTGGAGACTGTTTTGATCGGCGAGAAGTGAAAATTGTTGAAGATCCAAAAGCAATCATTTCAACTTGTTATCGGGAGCTCGCTCCAGTCATGATTAAAGTTGCTACTTGAGCAGCAATATCGGAGGACACTAGCAAAGTAGTAATCACCATCATATCCGATTTGGCAAAGAGATTTGAGCTCCTCCTCTCAGAAGACGAAGAGCAACCTGAACAAAACCCTAAAAATCTGAATGTGGAGGAACGTGATAAGATTCAATTTGTAAATGAAATGGGAGAGGCAGTAGTCGCAAGAGACATTAAAAAACGTGCCGGTGGGAAGAGAAGTAAAATGATGCGAAGTTGGGTTGATAAATTTGACAGATTAAAAAGAAAATCTAGATTGTCAAGGACTACACAGACTACAGTAAGGATCCAATAACTATGATGGTAAATATTTATTCTACAATAATGTTATCATTGTACGGTTAACTAATCCATATGTACCATTCACTTAAAATAACATTATTGTCGTGTCAATAATACAGGTCTCAGAATCGGAGCCGACATCGATTTCATTTGATAAACACATGTTTATGGGATGACGTTCATCAACTGACTCAGTTTCGGTTAGTATAAAATGGGCATAGTTTTAACTTTTATTTGGATGTTTCTAACAGCACAATTAGTTATGATGATGTTACATTGTGTGATGATATTGTTATGGCTGACATCCTTCCTAATATACCTTTTTTGTCTATCTTATACAATTATTTGTGCCCATACAAAACTCGCAGACGCATTCAATAAGCCAGTCAGTGAATGGCCCTCCAAACGCTGTTGCTCCCGAAATCGAGGAAAGTCCAACGGTATGCATACATTTAGTAGATAAAATAAAGTCCTTTTTTCGTATTGTAGAGCTACTTTTTCTTTAATTGTAATGGTGGGCACCCGAACGCTGTCGAAGCATGTATATTTTGTAGTTAACATATAATGCTTTAATGACATATTGTTTTGTATTATCCGAAAGTCCACCGATTGGCTAATCAAGGGCCTCATGGAAGTGTTCCTACAGAATGGATGCACCCCAAATTTTCTATATTTTCCAAGCATAACTCCGTCAGGGATATCTTAATGGTCTGAAATATCGGTTTTGTTATAATGTCTAGTCCAATTTAGCTATGTAACTGAGCAATATAGGCATTCCTAATGAGTTGTTGACAGTTGAATAGTTATATTGTACAATGTAGGCGGAGCGTGCGGCAATTTCAACACATTGTGATAAGAATGCATATCATGTATTTTCACCCCAAGTGACAAGCTTTTATCATTACATCACATATTTATGGTGTCTTGTTAATTGGATACTTCGACAGCATATATCATTAACCGTATGTTCCATTAACTGTATTGGCCGATTTGCCATCGTTACGCATTTTAGGAAATAAATAACACTCAGGGATTGCGACTAACTGTTGACGTCAACTCCCCTCAGTTGCAGGTTGATGAATGATGTGTACCCACAATTTTTATGAATACAAAACAATTGGTTGTTCCAAACAATTGAGTTCCGAATATCCGTCCCCCAAGTTCACCTCATTTACTGATGTTCGTACTTGTCCAGAGAAGATATTGCTCAGTTTCGATCGGTTCCGTATTGTAAGCTTGTTTTAATATACAATCTCTCAATGAATTAGTGCTTGTTGACTGTAACTCTAAAATTACTTCAGACATTAGGTGTCTAGCACTAGATTTTTCAGACATGAAGGTGTCTAGAACCAGATTTGCGGTGTTTCTGGACGAACATTTACTAAATGCAGCTATGTCGTCCCTACCAGGGAATGCCGCATATGTATGTTACAAGAAGTTAATAAGCTGTTACAACTTATTGATGTGCTTGTATAGGCACCTTGTCATGTTCGTCTATGTTAAAACTTAGACATGTGGTTTACAATTGTATTAACGATGAGTATTACAGATAGTATTATAGGCACTTCAATAGGTATTACTCCTTTAGTACGGAAATGAAGTTACAATTGGCGTCTCGAATTCGTTCCACACGACCACATGCCAAGTAACAATTTCGCAGAAGAACATGATATTTCGTTGGGAAAACTAATTTGAAAGTGGGGTAACTAATATTTAAAATGCAACAAATAGTCAAAAGACTCATAACGAGATGTACAGATTGAGTTACAACCAATTAGGTGTATAACAATGTTGGTGTTGTAACTTTATATGTGCTTTATGTAACACACTTTGAACTACGAAATCTATTCTTGGGTCCAAACGTGACGTTGCCTTTTCCATAACAACTCTTGGCCACAAATATACTCATTATAACCCGATTATTGGTATGGACTTACGCTTTGTTGTTAAAAAATATCATACGAGAATTGAAGTTAAGAGCAAGTCGATTTAAATGGTGTCATTGGTCCAAACCCTCTAATATTTGGAAGTAGCAAGGTGATTATGTTACAATGCTCCGATGTTACAATAGGTTTCATCAAAAAGTAAGTCATATTTACTAATTTATGCATTCCCTATGGTTGGGAAAAATGGTAACCCCAAAATTCTCAGAGAAGCATGCATTCAATTGGTGAGTGATGATGTGTGGTGTTGGCTGAAACACAGTTAACCAATGGTAACCTTCGGAACAATTTATGAGGAGACATGTATGAACCCCATACTGTGATGTGTTCGTCATCCAAATTTAACAACAGGTACACTTATGTACATATGAAGACTGTCAATTTAAACATTCCATTAACATACAATAAAGTTAACGTAGTCCTTCTCATCGGACCTGATTCTAGTCTACACCAATCCAAAAGCTACAAGGTACACATAACAATGTACAAATGGGAGAAGATCCAATTTTGTCAAACTACAGTCACATCTCACTTAATGAAGCATTACCAACATTCTATCGCGCCCCTTGCATAGCTGTTCGGAAACTTAGAGTTCTCCGCTGAGGTACACAATCGAGCTGTGTGCAGCACTCGATACTTGCCAACATTTTCCTATCCAATTTAAAAGTAATATTAATTTCCATGTTCATGGTAACAACTATTTTCCACAATTCCAGATGTAAACTAGAAAAAAAACATAGGCAAATTATAATACCTCTGTAAGCCGAACAGCCAACCTTCCGCTCCAATGCTCTAGGAATGTCATGATGAAAACACCACTATCACAACTGTTCATGTTGACTTCACATTAGGGAGGTTGGAGTTTATATGTTGTAATAAAATATTTGCAGCTCTAACAATTAAACATGTGAGAAGTAAAACTATTTACACTTTATTTGGTGAGTGATGAGAGACATCGGCAAGTGCAAACGAGAACTAGAGAAGTCAATTTCCTTGCCAAACTTTGTCACCATGACCAACCCCAAGGCACGTTTCTATAGCACCAAAGATTATGTCAAACAGATTAAAAACACTACAATATAGTCCTATTCTCTTGTAATGCATTTGGGTGACAGTCCAACATATCAGTCGATTAAGTATACTTATGTCTTTGCTCTTTGCTTGATCGCTATTAGGGTCTAGTAGGTGCACTTGTCTCTATGAGACATCAAAGCTATAGATAAACCAATACCCCTCTGTGCATACCGGGACAAGTATCTGAAATGAATGAGGTATAAAAATAGTAACACAGAAAAGGTATGTAACCTGATTCTATATTTTTGGATATTCAACATCTAATAAAAAAGCCTTGGGTTAAAGGTGCTAATTGCATACCCACTCACAATTCGCAGGATCAACCACTGTATTGTTATTGCGAATCTTGAATAGCTTTTTCAGCTTTGCAGATAAGCTGGCATCAGACAGCTTGTCGAATTTTCCCATTTTTAAAATTCCTTCCTACAACCAATAACATGGGCGAGTGGAAGGAGTGTAGAAGACATCAATAATAGTGTACTGGCTCGTAATACCAATTTAGATATGATGTTGAAAAAATTTAACACATTATAAGATGCAGTCCAAATTTCATACTCACAACTGCGATGGGTTCAACGATGTAGCGTTCAAGTAACTAACACCTAACATATATACATAGTCAAGTAACGATGCGTTCAACGATCTAATCTCTCTTTTACATATATACATAGTCAAGTAACTAACACCTAACATGATGTACATTTTTGTAAATTGATTTTATCTCATAGATCATCTTGTGTAAGATACTTACAGACAAACAAAGACTGCTCATACAAGCAAAATTACACATCTACTATAGGGAGATGCACAAATTGATCAAAGGGCTAAATAACTATTCCAAATTTATGTGTACAATTGCACTACTAGTTGCCAGATATACGCAGTCAAATAACTAATATCTAACATAATGTACATTTGTGTAAACTGATTGTACCTCATAGATCACCCCGTGTAAGGTGCTTATAGACAAATTAATATTATTCATATAGATAAAATTACACATCCACTGCAGCTTGCAAGGAGATGCACAAGTGGGTCAAAACATCAATAACCATTCCAAATATATGCATACCATTGCACCATGCATATTGCAAACTATGCATATTGCTGTGATGACTAATTGCAATATGCATGTGAGCAAATAACTGCATGTTTAACAATTTCTATGCATCGTATTGATGAATAACATATTGTACATTCTGATAAATATGGTGTACATCACACACCTTATCTAGGCCAATAACCATTTCAAAGTTATACATACCATTGCAGTACCTTTCACAGATATACACAGTCAAGTAACTAATACTTAACATGATGTACATTTTTATAACTGATTGTACCTCATAAATCACCCCGTATAAGGTGTTTATAGGCAAATTAGTATTACTCATACAAGTAATATTACACATCTACTGCAGCTTGTAAGGAGATGCCCAAGTTGGTCAAGACACCAATAACCTTTCCAAAGGTATGCATACCATTGCACTATCTTTTATAGATATACACATTCAAGTAACTAATACCTAAAATGATGTATATTTTCGTAAACTAATTATATTTATACATCACACTGTATAAGGTGTTTACAGACAAGTCAGTACTACTCATACAAGTAAAAAACATTTACTAAAAATCAGTACAAGTTGTGGCTGCAACGACTAATTGCAATGTGCATGTGGACAACTAACCGCATATTCAATAATTTGTACACATTATATTTGGTCGGTTACATGGTGTACATTATTTCAATCAGATTGTACATTCACTAAGTATGTATGTACTTGCCATTCATTGAAGTAAACTATCTATCTAATTTAATGCACTCTCATAAGCACTAATGGTCAATTTCATAGACGATTGGAACAAATAACCATCTAGTAAAAACATCTGATATAAATGTTATTAATGACTAACATGCTATATGTTCCAATAAATACGGTGTACATCACATACCTTGTCTAGGCAAAATCTTACAAGTTATCCAAAGTTACGCCATACTTTAACAGCAATTACAAGTAGTAAAATTTATACCTTACAACAAGTTACACCATACTTTAAAAGCAATTATGAGTAGGCAAATATCACTGTAATCATGTTATGGGATACCTTGCAATAAGTGTACCTTCTTGATGTTGTCAAGCCATCCTAATCCTTGTTTAGGTAGACTTTCCGGATGCTAAAACCTATGACAAAATCATAAATGTGAGTAATGGTCGCATAGTGTCACAGTTGTGCACAATAGGTTTCCGATAATATACATGTTGTTAGATGACAGTTACGGTTTATAGTCATAAATGTGCACATTGTGAGTCAGGCATTGCAGTGTTGTACTCCCTATTTCATTCGTGTAATTTACAATAACTCACTTTACTTATCTTTTATCTTTGTATGTGTCAATCTACTGTGATGTAAGCGCCCATGCACAGTCGGTAATACAATTTAAACTATATGGTGTCACTGCTATCCTGCAACAAGAATAAAAAAAAAACAAGTAACAATTACCTTCACACTCTCCCTGTTATTTTATATATCTATAAACATCCTAAGTCATTTAATTCGTCTATTGAGTCAAATTTACAAACACTTGGCATGCATAAGTTCCCTGTGCATACGTTCTTTAAGTTGGCTCTTAATGTATCTAATTTGTGCTACCCATATGATTTCCTTGTTTAGGAGTTTTCGCCAGAGTTTCAATTTCATTATTCATGTCACACTGTCTTAAACAAGTTGTACGAACAAAACATGCAAGTAAATTCATCCCCCTTCTGTCGCAAAACAAGCCAAATAGTGCAATGAGTTTGCAATATTCTTACCTTTGGGGTTTAGTCCAATTTGATTGAGTCTATTTCTGATTCAGATCTCACCAACTTCTGCCTTTTTGCAGCCTTTATGAAAAATTTTTGTCTCGCAACAGTTACTTCTTGTGTTCCCTCAGTATACTGATTGATGACACTATATTTTTGCAACACTTTCTCCAAAAACCTCTCATCTGAAACTTCCCAATTTGGGGTAGGGATATTATTTTGCTGATACTCTGAAATTGTGAATGAATGTTCACAAGATATGTTTTTGGAGGGAGACCAAAATTCTATTTCATTTGAAGATTTCAGATGAAGAGTCGTGCCTCATTAATTTGAGCGGGAATTTTTGGAACGGACAGCTGAGGCATTTTAACGGAGCCCGTTAGCCCCTCAAATGTTTTTTTTATTTTTTTCACTTACTAAAACAACGTCGTTTTCCTTTGCTGTTGCCTCCATTATACGTGGCCTATTGCCGTCCTCTCATTTCCTTTTGTGAGAGGACTGCTTAGGGACGGTCTGTCTGATGACCGTCCCTGCCCCAAATCCCTCTTCAGCTCCTCATTGCCACTCTTCTACTTTTGTTGCTCCTAGTATTATAATCCCCACAAAACCCTCAACTCTGTCCAAAGCCCTCTTCTCAAAGCTAGATGGTACCCCTTTTCCCTGTCTTTGCCGTTTCCCAATTCTTTCTCATCTACTACTACTTCTTCCGATTGCAGCTACGGGGGCCGCCTTGTATCTGCTATGGGAATGGGCGGTGGTGGTACTAGTAGTAGTACTAAAAAAGAGCAGTAGCAGCAGAAGAAAGCGGAAGCAGAGGAGGAGGAGGAAGTGGAGGAGGAGTTGCCCTGGATACAGGAGAAGGCATTGGACTTGGTCGAGTTCACGGCTCTGTTACCCAAGCCCTGCCCAGGCCTCGAGTTGGGCAGTGCTCCTTGCCATGGGTTTTGGCTGTTCCCTTGGCTTTTTTGGGGATTACCTTTGTCTTTGCTTTCGTTAGAACTGTTCGGAAGTTCAATTCCACCAGAGGAAAACGTCGTCAATTGGTTAGTATTTCTACCTGCATTGCAGCTTTTTTTTTTGTTCAGTTCTTTTTAGTTTTAAAAATGTATGCTTGATGCCTTTATCCTGGAATTGTATGTTAATTATTTAAATTCCATGTTTCTTCGAGCATTTATATGTATGTGGTTCGAGAAATGGAAGTATAGTATTTATGACGTATAGGATTGAGTAATGCAGTAGTGCAGTCTTTTAGGAGACTAATAGCCTCATTGCGCCTTAGATAGGGGATGATTGTTGCACAAAAAGTAGTTGAGCAAGTATGTGATCAAGAATTTAAAATGATAAAAAAGCAATGAACTTGTTGATTTCCTTATGGCACGAGACATTTGTATATCTATTTGTCTAGGTTTGGAATCTGGAGCATGGAATACTTGTGTAGGTAAATGAAGAGTCATGATTCGGGAATCGACATGATTATAGCCATGCCACATGTGAGGCTCATTATATTAGCAGAATTAAGTTGTGGCTGTTGTGATCTCTATGAGATTGTGGAATTCTTTCATATGCCGGTGCCAGTGCATTCACATCTCACAGGAGTTTGAGGATGAAAGTACATCTCCTGCTTAACTCATTGTAGCATGAAAACATGTACTCAGTTATTGTACAAGATAGGTTATTCTAACATTAGCAGACTAACTGTGTCCTCAACTTCACAGCCATAAAAGATTATCTTGTCTTTCTCAGTGTTCCTCATCGGTCATCTCATGATTTTCGACAGCTGGAACAATCATTTAGGTGGTTTCTGATTGATATACTTTTGTAAATTTATGACTATCCCTTCCTTTTGCACTACAATGCATTTTGATGCGATTGGGTTTATCTGAAGAGCGTAACCTAATGTAAGGGTTATCCCTCCTCTATGTGGTTTAATTTGACAACCCTTGCGGGGTTGAATTAGTGTTTTCTCATATAGTTAACCTCCTTAAAATTAAATTTTCAGGTAAATAACAATGCTGCACTATGCAAGTCAATAAATGAGCTATTTGATAAGGGAAAAAATCAAGTCGAGCAATAAGCTTTGAAGGGTCTGATGCAGAAGGCAAGGTTCTCTCAGTTGCATATGTTCCAAGAGATTCTTATATCTCTGATTTACATGTAATGCTTGGAAAGTAAGAAGCCTCTTGAATACTAGTATTAGCTGCCATCTAATAATTGTTTACATGTATGTTTAGTATCTACGCTTGTATCATTTACAAAAGTTTCATGTTACATGCTCAGTGATTTGTGTTTAAGCCTTTCTTTAAAGATAATGCCTATGGAATTCTCAATGTCTCACTCATCCCTAGTCCTCTCCACTTTCTTCTCTTGCTCTATTGTGCCTGTTCCATTCTCCTTTTTGAGCATCTTCTCTTCCCTACTGGCTTCTCTCTTCCTTTTGCCCAGATTGGATTCATTCCTTTCACCATGTTTCTCTCAGCTCTCCCAATTATTTGGGTTATATTAGCATGTGTTGCTATTTCTATTTCTTTTATTTAATTAAACCTTCAAATTTGGGCCAGCACATGCAGCGGACCATCAACACCACTGGCACATCTTAGTTGGCTACTTTCTTTTAGCCGTACCCACCGCAAAAAAACCGAAAACCCAAATCTCAACCCCAAAAGCATGAAAAGGAAAAACAACCAATTTTTCCTAATTCAAATAGATAAGAGCCCCCTCTAATACTTTTTTTTGGAGAAGTGCAGTTTTACCATTACAAGGACGTCCCACTAGTTTTTCTGAATTACATTGTTTTTCCTCATCATTCTTATAGACACACACACACACCAAGATGTTGTAATAACTTATGAAAGTCTGAAAAGAATTTAACCCTAAACTCCAATGCAGAGGTGCACTCATGGGTATTGATTAGTTAAAACACTTTTTCTACATTGTGCTTGACCTCTACCTCTATAAGTATCATCCTGTTCCTAAGTTTTGGCAATGCTTTGTTATTTTCACTCTTCTTGCACTTGTAACCTTAAATTTTGCATTTGATGAGATGGATTATCTTACTAAAAAATGATCTACAATATGTGCTTTTTTTTACTGTTTATTCAGTTTCTTTCTTTTTTCTTTTTTTTTCCTGCATACTTGTCAGAGAGTTATATTTCTTTGACAGCATAAATAATGTTTTCACAGACAGGTTTTGACATGGAGAAAATTCTGTGAAAATATATTCGTTATGTGTTGAATATGATGCCATTCAACCCAGATTTGGTAGCAAATTTGATTCAACTGAGGAAAGCATTTGGATTGGATGATGCTCAAGTAGCTCGAATTCGCAATGAGATCTCAAGACAGATCGTAAAAGAGAAAGGTAAGAAACTAGTATTGTTGTAGTTGCACTTCTATTCTTTCCTATCCTCTTGTAATCTTTGAAATGAACTTAGGACTGGAGAAGAATGTCTTGAATTATAAGATCTCTTCATTTTAGATAACTAAATTCAAACTGCTAATGGCAAAGTTTAACTATCTGTAACATGTAAAATCAATAGAATTTTTAGCAACCACACATGAATTGCATAGTGGGCTTTTTTGAATATGATAGAAATCGCATTACTTTTTCTTCCTCTGCAGATCCATGTGCTCTCACAAAGTTTTGTTTTTTGGTAAAGGATCTCAATCAGTGGAAAGTGGAAGGAGGAAACAGAGCTGATTAACAATTTCATTTTGTCCAATTAATGGTGTCATCTATGCGGTTTCCACAGTCTCTAGGACCCTTATTGTTTCTTCCAGTAATCATTTTGTGCACGCTGGCTGAAGAAGCAGCCAACAGTTTGGATCAGCAAGCAATTTTGCCTTACAAATTGATGTAGTTAGCCATAAAGAACAGTAGAGGAAGACGTTGCAAGGGCTTTAAGTCTTTGTGAAGCATAAAGTTAGAATGTAAAATAAAAAAGTTTGACAAAATTGATGCAACAGAGCTCGTATTAAGCAATAATATGTGCATTGTCTGCTAAGGAAAAAGGCCTACTGCACAGCTCTATCTCTTGCACCTGATGCATTTTAAAGCTTAGGAAGAAATATTAAGTCATAAGCATGTTCTTTTATGAAAAAGTCTTGTGGTTCAGATGTCTGTGTGCAATTGTGCTGGATAATCATTGCATTTACTGACATAGCTCATCGTTTCTATTTTTGATGGCAAATGAGCCAAAAATGAGCGTTCTTTGATCTGCTTTTTCTACTTTCTCTTACTTATGATCTGTGTAGAAATTAACTCAAAAAGGTAGATATGCTTACTGCTGGACGGATGTTAATAGATGTTATCTGCATTCATGCTCATGCAGCATCCTAGACTCTGTGTAGCTAGGACCCTGCTCTTTTGCTATTTCTTGTGTCATTTTTTACCCCAAACTTTCCCTACCTCATATATGTACGTGTATTTTGGGCCAAACTTGTGGAGTTTCAGGGTTTTCCTATAACTTTGAAGTATTGACGAATATGGCATCATGTGATGAAGTTTGACCCACAAAGAATAAGCCTAATAACATGAAAATATGCAATTATGCTTTCAATATAAGTTCACGATTTTTTTCCCACTTTTCCTTTTTGTTTTCACTCTTATTTTTCTTTTAGTGCGCTATTTGCTTGTGGCACGAGGATTTATTTGAAGAACGCAAATTCTAGGCACCAATCTGAACAGGCTCATGCGTACTGTGAGCCAAAACACTAGTATAAACGATAAGTCTTACCAATAAGATTATCAATCAATTAATTACCTAAGTTACAATCAATTATAATTATCAAGTCATATCTTACATCTCTTTAGTAAATACGAGTAATGAAGCATATGCTTTGCACATGAACATGATGCTTTAAGGTTTTTTTTCCTTTAAAATTTTTAAAATATCAATTATTTTGAAGGAATAAATGTAATTGAGACCAAAAAAATGTAATATTTAATATTTATATTATTTATATATTTTTTCTGAACTTAGTTTGCCCTAATCAATACAAATGCAAAACTAATAAATCATTCTTTGTTCCACGAGCACTTTTATTTTGTAACAGTATTTTGTTTTTTGGTTAAATTTAGATGACCTAAATGTTCTTTTCTATTCCATTTGAGTTTAAATTTTTAAATTTGAGTTTAATCATTCTATGAATTGTTTATTAGTTTTAGTGAGATTTTCTAATTATTATTATTTTTTGCTAACAATGGATTGTACAATGATCTATAATACTATTGTAATTATAAGAGTATCTAAATATATTGAAATTCCATTGTTCGAATTTGAATAGCTAAACTTTCAAGAAAATTGTTTTGATTTGATGAAACTTATTTGTATTTCTCACTGATAACATGCTTTATGATTATAGAGTTTATGTGATTAAAATTTATAAGACATTAAGATTATTTACTATGTAATAGTCAAATTGAACTTGGATATATTTTTATTCACCTTTGAAGTACTCCTTGAAGTTGATATTTTATGAAAAAAAATATTTTTTTTGGCTTAATTCACCATAACTCAAAGGGATGTTTCACCTTTGTAATTATTATTATAATTGCCATTGATGAATATAATATTCATTAATTGTAGTTTAATACTGTTAGTTGTGACAAGAATATGATTGATAAAGTTCATTAAATTTAATCTTTATTGCAATTTAAATAAATAAATTCCCAACATAAAACTCTTTGCCTACCTTGGTACTCTATTTCCTATTATATTTTGTATTAAAGTTGTTTTACTCAATACTAATATACGCATATTAAAAAGGTGCTCTTAAGATTTAATTTACTTGTATCCAAAAAATAAATAGACTCATGGTGCTTTTTAAGAGACTCATAGTACCGATTTATTATGTTTTGTTTCATGTTCGAAGTACTTTCTAAACTTGGATTTTGTAAATAAAATTTGTTATTTTTTCTTTTGGTAAATAAAAAGTAAGAAATCTTTCATTTTTGTAACTAATAGCATGTTTGATATTATTTATTAATGATGAAATGTAACACAATTTATCCATTTATTAGAGAGGAGTGTAATTTTGGCATCGTAAAAACTAATACTATCATTTTTTGTTACACTATTAGCCACTAAGATTCACCATATTTTTTTTAATTTATAAATAAAATTTGTTCTTCTTTTTTGATTTAATTCACTATAACTCAAGGGAATGTTTTTCATTATTGTAATTGTTGGCATAATTGATAGTAATTATTGATGAAATGTAATGAATTGGTTGTTCTTTTTTTTTTTGGTTTAATTTATCAAAATCACCACAATTCAAGAAATATTTCTTTGTAACTGATAGCATAATTCTCATTCATTAGTAAGAAATGCAATGTAATCGGTCCTTTTATTAGTATCAAGGACAATATTGATATCACAAAAACTAAGATAATTTTTTGTTTACACTCATATTAAAGACTCATTATGCTTTTTATATAATAATAAATAAATATGTTAGTAGAGATATGAGCCTCTGTTCTACATTATACAAGTCCAAATAAGAAAAGAGTAAAAAGTATATCTTGACCACTTATTGATCCAACCTTATGACGTTAGTAAAATCGCATTTGTTTTGTCACATTAATTCTTTGGATTGGGAAAATCATGCAAATAATTCTTCACATTAGTTTTGTACCTTTTCCGTCTTTCACATATGAAATGATTATTCTTCATCCCCTTTTAAGTCTTTCACATGTTAGTTTTGTACCTTTTATGTCCCTCATATATGAAATAATGATTTTTCATCTCTCATGAATGAAAAATGCACATTTTTAATCCACTCAACTCATTTCTACTCATATTTTATTGAAAAGAAAAAAATCATGTGCAAAATCGAAAGAAAATATGCTCATCCTTTTCTTTTTTCTACATATTATTTTTCTAGTCAAGAATATGGCAGTAGTCGTGATGGTGTCGTGTTGTCGATTGCCACTACTTTTGGTTGCAAAATTTCACAAAAATTCAATTCCCTATGCAGTTTTTGGCGTTGAATCTAATTTTACTATCAATTTTACAACAAATCAACAAAAATGGGTGAAAATTAAAAAAGAATATAATGATAGGTATAATCTGGTACCGTTAATATCGAAAAAAACAAAGCCAGTGTATTTTCTATTAGCTGTATGATTTTAAAAACAATACAAAACTAATGTATAAATCAGATTCTGTCTGCTAGTACCACAAGAAAATTGGTCATTAGTGACCAAAGCTTCTTGTTAAAGAAAATGAAAAAGTTACCACAAATGACTTTTATTGACGACTTTGGTATCATCTTAGAGTCGTCATTGAATGTCCGTTAGTAAAAGTATACAGTGACGACTTTGTCGTCAATGAATTGTAGTATTTAGTGACAGCGAGCACAACACAATTTTAGTGAGAACTTGACATCTTATCATAGATATTTGGATCCGAAACCTTTATGGTGGGAACCCCTTTGACCGTTCCTACCGTAGGAAGCTCCTCAGTGATTGACATGTGTATTTGGCTAATAAGGACCAAACGGACCGTTATGTTGCAGTTAGAACGCGTGTGGAGAAGGAAGCGGACAACAGCGTGGGATTACGCTGTTGGCATACGCTCGCTATTGGCATGTACGCAGTGGGCTCCACACAGTAGTGCTGGGTTTCCCGCCATATTCCACCCCTGATTAATGTCTATGTTTTCCTCCGCTAATTGTGGATAATCCCTCTTTTTGGGAATTTACTCATTTCCCTCGCACATATAATAATAACGTAAGCACCGTGCTACGCACCGTGCTTATGTTATTGAAATAAATTAAAAGATTATACGAACATAATTTGAAAAAAGGTAAAAAAGTATATACCAATATAATTAAAATATAACATTTGTCTAAAAATAGTTCAAAGTATGACAAAATTTGTAGATCATTTAAGAATTGCGTTTCTGCGGAAGATGGATCTTAAAATAATAATAAAAATTTATATTACAAAATGAATGATATATGGATAGGAATATGGCTTTTGTGTGCAGTTGATACTATAAAAAATTGTGCAGTGATACCTGTATTTTTTAGAAGTGAACTTGCTGAACCTTTTTAAAATATTTCAATGGAATCACCATAATGTAAAATTCGTTTTGCGATCAGTTATTTTTTCCTTTGTAATCTTGTAGGTTTGGATTTAAGATGGCATTGAAATCAATGATGGAACCAATAGGGGCTAATGGGGGCCATAGCTCCCCCCTCCCCCAAGTTTTAAAAATTTTAATTCATATTGTGCAAAAATTTGTGTAAAACGAAGTTAGCCCTCCTAATTTTTATGATTTTAGTTTATAGTATAAGAATATATATATATATATGCATATATGTGCGTGTGTGTGTGTGAATTAACTACTTTTGAATTAATTTTTTCTTAAAAAGTTATTTATTTTTAACATCTCTTTATAATTAAAATTAATATTTGATTTTTTAAATGTCATATATTTAAATAGATGAAAATTATTTTGAACATAACACATAAAAATAATTTCGTGATACTACAAAAAAGTATTCAATGAGACCTGTATTTCTTAGAGGTGAACTTGTTGAACCTTCTTAAAATATTTGAGTGGGATTACCATAGTATAAAATTCGTTTTGTGATTAGTTGTTTTCTCCTTTGTAATCGTGAAGATTTGGAATTAAGACGCCATTGAAATCAATGATGGAACCAATAGGGACTAAAGGGGCCATAGCTCCTCTCTCCCCCAAGTTTTAAAAATTTTATTTCATATTGTGTAAATATTTGTATAAAACGAAGTTAGCCTTCCTAAGTTTTTACAATTTTAGTTTATATTATGAGAAATATATATGTATATATGTGTGTGTGTGTGTGTGAATTAACCACCTTTGAATTAATTTTTGATTAAAAAAGTTATTTACTTTTTACATCCCTTTATAATTAAAATTAATATTTGATATTTGTAGATGTCATATATTTAAATAGATGAAAATTATTTCAAACATAACACAGGAAAATAATTATGTTAGCAAAAATTTTAGCACAATTTGGCCGGTTGACCACTTTTCATTCCTCAAACTTTGGCCGATTGACCAATTTCGTCCTCAAAGTTTCACCCCAAGCACATTTCATCCTCAAAGTTCCGTAAGTTTAGCCAATTAAGGACAATTGGCGGGAAATGGCAAATTGATCATTAGAACCAACAGTTTTACTCAAAAAAAATTGGGTAAACCCGAATGGAGCCATTTTAAACGGAACAATTGCAACGGACGAAAAGCTCCATTCTTCTCCTTTTTCCCTTTGCCTTTCTGCAACCCCAAAATTTTGTAGCCAATCTCTGGAGCTTTAAACATGTCATCGTTAGAGTATCTGCCAGTGGTTCTGAAGTCTCATTTTTGCCTAATGAGAAGCAGAAGTTTCCCTTTCGTAAAAATATGAGTGTAATACTTTTTGAATTTTACTTACAACCATTTGTATATTTAATATAAATTAAATGATTCAGAGTAAAATGCTCATAAATGGCTATTACTTTGTTCGTGTAATAGAGGAAACCCATAAATAGCTGATATGTTATGGAAAATTTGGTTTTTTTATATTTTCACGTATTTAATTTATGTTATATACAAAACCCACTAGTTTTCCTTTCGTAAAAATATTAGTATATCACTTTTTAAATTTTACTTACAAACATTTATGTATTTAACATAAATTATATGATTCAGAGTAAAATGCCTATAAGTAGCTACTACTTTATTCATATAATAGAACAAACCCGTAAAGAGCTAGTAAAAAGTGGGTAGTTTCTTTTTTTACTTTCACGTATTTAATTTATGTTAAATACAAAACATACTAGTTTCCCTTTTGTAACAATAGTAGTGTAACACTTTTTGAATTTCACTTTAAAACACATTCCTTGGATGCGTTTTTCACCCTTTTGGGAAGAGACTCAAAAATGGACGCCCTCCTTTGGGAAGTTACTTTGAAAAGGCCAGAGATTTTGGGAATTTACTCCGACGGAAAGAGGTGTACAATGAATGGAGGGACATGTGTAGAATAATTGGAGGGAAAAAATATGCACAGTGAATGGCGCGAAACGGAGCAGTAATGCGTACGGCCCACTTCGCATATGACAAAAAGCATTTGATTGGGGACCTCTTTGACTTGAAGAAGAAAAATGCACAGCAAAGTAAGAAAAAGTTGGGTGAGCAGGGGAGGCCTTGCAGGGGGCAGTGCATTTACACCATTATCTTCACTTAATCACCGAATCTGTGGGAATTCTACCGCAGATTTGTGCTGCCGCTCCAACTGGACATGTGCGACTCACTGGTATATTGGCCTTTGCAATGATGTAAGTATTGAAATATTTTGAAGGAGAGTTAATGCCTGGGGTTGATGAACCAATTTTTTTGGGAATATGCTGTGCTTACTGTGACAGCCCCACCTTCCCCTAAGGCGAACCAAAGGGGTTGGCGGACCGCCTGTCCAACTCTCGCCAGGACTACGAAGTCGATTCTCTCAAACCCTAGATTACGCGCGATCGAACCCAAAGAAAACCAACAATTGAAGATTTCCAAACCAAGAACACAAGGCATGCATTCATCATCAAATACACGAAGAAGACATGGCTAATTACTTATATACAAACGTTGGAACTTTCGAGTCAAAAGGAAATACATGCTCAAAGTACAATTAGGGTTTCTTATACAGAGGAGCAAAATCAAAAGGGATGTATATCACTAGCTCTACTCTTTTCTTCAAAATCATGATTTCCAAGAAGTTAAACCCTGTAAGGAAAACAAAAGTAACGGAATGGGGTGAGCTTACGCTCAATGAGGTACCCAAAATACATGCTATCATGAACCATGAAGATTTCTTTCATTTACTCAAGTAGACATGACAATTAAGAAATGAATAAACATCTTAGACAGGAAGGATACAGGTGGCTCTCGGGAGCCAAGTTCCCATTGCAGTACTTGATCCAAACTCGTTGACCCTCCGTCAACGTTTAATGAAACAAATAGGTCCGTAGATCCCTCTTAGAACGCCAAATCCCGATCACCAAACATACCCCTTACCGGGCCCGAACACCTCAACAGTAACAGTGGTTGGTAATACTCGAGTATACCGGAAATCCAGAGTCTCCAATACCCATAGATTCCCCAGGAACAGGCACCCATGGTTCGTTACTTTCCTCGACCGAGCCCTTGCTGGCTCGAATCAAGTAACTACCCATGAGGTTGAGCTCAGACTTAACAGGCACAGGAAGGTCGTTGGATACGCGTCCAAACGACATCATGTCAAGTATAAGTGACAGATTCAAGTGTGCAGGATTCATATGAGACACAGGTAAAAGATTCAAGTAGATACAGGAAACAAGTCACACAGGCCAGAGAACGAGTGTGATAAAGTACACCCTCGTCTCATACTGAATAAACAAATGATATAGTCATTCAAGTCACAATTTGCAAGCATATATGCCAAGTTAGACAAAAATCGAGGGGAGTGGTACACTCACCAATTCAAGTAAAGATACGTCAAAAGTCTTCACCCAAAGTAGGGCTTTAATCACTGAGAAATCCTAGAATAACCAAGACAAGAGAATTAGGGTTTTCACATTCACAAACCCAGTAAACGGAGTGCACAAGTGAGGCTCGACTACCCGTCGAATGCCTATTCAAATGGACTACAAATGCAAGGAGGAAAAATGTAAATTTTGAGTAAAACGGGTAATAATTGGTCTTAGGGCAAGAACGACCCCAAAACCCTTCATTTCTTCCAAAACCATACCTACAGTGATTTACTAACTCCAAACTTAAGGTGCAAAATGAACGTAAGAATAATTGTACAAAAACAGGATTTTCCAGATTTGCGTACCATCATTGGAAAAATCATATCTCACTATTCTTAAGTCCAAAATTGATAAAATTTATACCGTCGGAAAATAGACAAAAAGGGGTACAATTACTTAGAAGACATATTTATAAGATTCAGATCACAAGTCAGTCAAATTCGAGCCTCAAATTTCTGTTTTATCCAGTAGAAGACAGAACAGGTATGCAATTTCAGTCAACTTTGGAAAATCACCATAAATCACACAGATAGAATCAGGATCTGAAATTTTTACGGTTTATAGCCCCATGAATCTAGTTTAAAACGCAACAAACAGAACTTAATTCCAATATTTTTACATCAAGTTATAGCGAATTTCCCAAAACTGCTCAAGGGTTCCTGCGAAAATTTTGACAGCACCTCCCTTGTTTTTCCTTTACTTTTCCATCCTACAAACCACATCAAACTCAATCCAATTCAGCCACAATTTCACATATAAATCACAAGCTATTAAACACACCTAATTAGGGTTCAATACCCCTCATATATAGCCAATTATAAGCTCATTAACCATCCATAAGAAAGCCCCAAATTGAAACCCTAAAACTGAAATTTTCCATGTAAAGCTGAAATTTTCCGCAATTCACCGCAATTAACGTATACTAGCACCCAATTACACCATACTAAACCATCAATTCAAGCCAACTATGATAATCATGTGAAATCAGAAAAATTCCCAAGAAAATGATAAATTCACCAAACTTCACTTTAATTCACAAAATCATCCATAAACTAAGCTCCTTAACCTATATAAGCCACTAATTTGCAATTATTATGGACAAAATTGAAGTTCTAAGCAATATACCTCAATCACCAAAAAAGGTAGCAACTTAGGGCTTCTCTTTGCAAAATCACCCCACAAACACCCTTGATCTTCCTTAATAAGCAATTTCTACGGGGCAATTCGGATTTTTATCGGTTGATTTGCAAGATTTTGACAAGAATTTGAAGCAAAAGTTGAAACTCACTCTCTCTTTTCTCTCCCTTGAGGTTCGGCCAAGATGCTTGAAGAAATGAAGATGATTTGGTCAATTTTTAGCTTTAGTAAAGTTGTAAGAAAGTTAGGCAAGTGTTGGCCCAATCCCGTCGCGCCACGTGTCACCTTTTTGATTTTTTTCTTATCTTTTGGCTTGCTAATGATTAAATGTCTAACCAACCTCCAGTTATCTCTTAGTGCTCAGAAATTAAATGCCTTTCTGCACAACTTAACCTGATTGGCCGAATTTCTCTCACTTAACGCACTAGCGGGTCCCACATCCGTTATTCGCTCCAAATCTCTCGTGAACTAACTTATACTAGAAAAGTGTTTTAGAAAACTATATTCACTTATAAAATGTCTAGAAAATTAAGATAGTACGATAAAATAAAGAAAATGTATGAAAAGAAATAGAAATAAATGATATGAAATAAAGGAATTTACGGGTCCTCACACTTACCGTTGTGAATGTTGAAAACCATAATAGCGGGGAATTTACTATGTGAACTGTACTGTGTCGTTGAGAACAATAATGACATGCATTGAACTTGCAGGTTAAACTATTTACTGCTCTTTAGTTTGTTAGTTTGTGTCTGCTGAGAAACAGACATGCTAAATTTTAATAGGGTGGAAAGTTGGGAGGTAGACATTTTGTAGTTTGTTGGTAACACAGGCCCAATCCTGGCCCACCCAGCAATTGTAAATTGTTATTGGGCCAGTAGGTATCAAAAAACAACATTTTAATTTTGCAGACATTCCACGCCAACCTGAGGCTGCAGGTGTATATATATATATATATATATATGGGTGGAAACGAATAGTTGGAGTGTTAGACCATAAAGGGATCCGAAGTTTGCCTTACAGGGTTAAGTCCACATCACTTACTCGCCAGACATACCATAGATGGATGTTAGTGGGTAGGGTTCATGTATTGGGGGTTGCTGTATAGATTTGTGAAATGCTTGTGCATCTAGAAGCGCTATGGGCATTGCATCATATTTTTCCAATTGCTGCTTGCATCTCATGGATGTTGTCCGTCGGTGCATTTGTTATACGCAGGGACGGCGAAGATGGAAGTATGGACTGGAAGCTGTTGTTATCCCTCCGCTCCAGTTCATCCACAGCCGTAGTTCCAAACACAGAAGGGGAGACAGTAGTAGGGAATGTCGAAGGTGACGGTGCGGGGACAACAGATCTTACGTACTTGTTGAGATGTAGTCCGATGCCAGGAATATCTAAGCAGCATAACAGTCTATGTTCACAACCCGAAGGTAGTTCATCATTTTTACTGCAGGTATGTAGTTTAGGTTTAAAGCCATCAGTGTACGAATAGCAATTACACTTTTCAAAGCAACCATTCCTCCACCACATTGCAAAATTTAACTTCCCCCAACTATGGTGGAGTGCAGGGGTGTAGGTTCACCAGTCCAACAAATTTGATGAATCTGAAGGAAATCATAGATTCGCTAACAATGGACCAGAGAGAGGTTGTAAGCGGGAGTGGATTCAGTGGGATTCTTACACTGGTGCCTTTCAAGTTGGACCCAGAAATGTTATCATGGCTTGTTAGCAGTTTCAACACCGAAACCGCGTGTGTCACTGTGAGTGGCCAGTGTGTGCCAGTCACCACAGCAAATGTTGTGGCATGTTTTGGAGTTCCCCAGGGCGGCAGGGACATATCCAATTGCTTACTGTGCACGCACATTAGTTCAACACTTGAAGATGAGCTCAACATCCCTTTCAAAGACGGATCTATTTTGTACAACGAAGTGCAGCGAAGCCTTCAAAATCTGCAAACTTCAGGGACAGAATTTAGGGTTAAATTCATGTTACTTTTGATGTACAACCTGCTGTGCTTTGGGGAAAGTGACGGTTTTTATAGGGAGGTTGTGTCCTTTGTTGCGCGGGCAGGGCCTTTGGCAGAGTACGATTGGAGCAAACTTATATTGGATAAGCTTGTGTTCGGGATAAAGGCAGCACAAGCCTTAGCAGTTAGAGAGGTGTCTAGTTGTGTGGCGCTTCTTCTGGTGAGCTCGATGTCCCTTATATCGCCCTACTTAACTACACTGCACCACAAGTTGGACTCAAGTAATGATTACAGCTGATGGCTTGATTGTTTGTAGGTCATGTACTTTGAGCGGTTTGGTTTTGGAGATGATTTGTTGCAGTTCAAAGGGATGCCTGAAATCCCATGGATTGGCCAGTGAAGGCAGGACGATATAGATTTGGGCATGGCGAGGTTGAAGTCTGCCAGTGTCTTTGGCGGACACATGAATTGCCCTGTAAGCATAGCCTATGTATCATTGGGTTTTGTTATTACTTTGTAAAGTGCAGCTTTAGTAGTTCGCTAACCTTTTTATGTAAAGTTAGTGTTGCTTGATTAATTCCTTCCACGGCAGGTGAAAGTTACCCTGAAGACATGTTCACCTCCCCTTCAACCTCCCCCGTCGGTTGAGTGTAGGCTTAGTGTTTTGGAGAACAGCAACTAGGAGATGAAACAACACCTAATAGTTGTAAGGGAAACAATGACCTCTATGGCTCAGACGTTGGAGTTGGTCAGGGAAGCATTGACCAACAGAGGGGATGAAAGGGCTTCTGCAGCTGAGGGGGACACTATAAATAGGTCCCGACGCAGAGATGATGGCCGCCTCCCTCCTTCACCCCAAGGTTGGCGATGCCAGTCGCAGCTGTGCCAACCGTGCTGCCAACATGGCGAAGCTGAATGCCAGTTCCGTTGTTCAGCTTTCGTCGTCCGGTGGTGGTTACCAGCCTCAATATGCGGATGTGCAGGAGTCTGGATATAAGCTGAACCCTTTGAATGTTCGTGACTCTGACAGCGGCCAATCAAATGATATAACATCTCCTGTGAAGGATATTATAACAACATCAACAACGGTACGAAACCAGGGTGCCTGAGAGTACTCTGGCCCTCACCTCCTGCCCCAACTAATACAAATCACGTTCTTCCCATTTCATCTAGAGAGAACTTGCAAATGTCGTCAACTGGGTCCAAGAATCTTCGACCCATTGGAATCAAGAAGGCTAAAGTTTTGAAAAGTTCTGCAACTTCTAAGCTAAAAGGCAAGCTACAGACTTCATCGCCGCATCGTCATAAGGTTATTGTCACTTTGTCTGTGTTTGTGCTTGATGTGGTGTATACAATTTCCAAAACCCCTATGCCCGTCGGTGTAAGCATTAACGATGATGTTCATGCACTTGTGTGAGTTACACCTGCTGTAACTTCTGGTAACGTTAAGTAATTTGTAGGCTAAATTTCGTGGAGTGACTCCACCATCGCTCCAACAAGCATCAGAGCTGAACAATATTTTCAAGGCTGGAGTAAGCATTACTAACTCAAATTTGTATCCTTCTCTATAGGATAAATGGCTGACGCTAACCTGTTTGTGATTTTATATCCCAAATGTCATCTTATGCCGCTCCAATTGTAGGAAAACAACGGATTCGACTGTGGATACTTACCACTGCACACATTTGCCCAAGTTGTCGACTTCATCTTCCACAACCGCCATATGCAAAAGTACTCATGTCAATCTATGTACCGCTGTTTGGATATTTACACATACTGACCTGTTGATTTTGAAACATGTAGTGAAACTCTGCTCCTCATGTTGGGTCAGATCGCATGTCGGGAGCATCTAATGACTCTTTGTCCTGGAATTTGGATTAGTTCTGAGGTATAATGCGTTAGTAGTATAATTTAACGTTTATGGACACTCAAAATATTTTTTGAGTACAGTTACATTCATATGAATAAATTCATTTCTGGTTTGCGGCAGGTCATCAACTGTTTTGCAGCATGGCTAACCTCTACATTTAGGCGACTGAACCCATTTGCCACGGCAGCCACATGGTTTCTCCCTGCAGTTGTTCAGGTACGCAATCCATTTTTTTGGGTTCTATTTGCACAATATATGCTATACATATTGTGTTCATATGAATATCGAATTGAAGCTCCAACAGGAGTTGAGCATGTAACAATTAATTATTCTCCATAGCTGATAACATAACTGGTTCTGGATGCTATTCTCCTATAACATTTTGTTCTCAATTGAAATGAATGATGCAAAATATGTACATTACCGTGGTTATTGTTGGATTTTGACTGAATATGAAAGGATTTACATTAGTAAGTGTGAAAATTCCAAGTTCCAAAATATCCGTTGCACCTGGTCAACAGTTGTATGTCGGTGATAGTATATTATGCAGTTTAACACAAGTTTCATGACAAAGCTGGTTGTGGGTAGTATGTGAAAACTTGTCCCCAATGATTTGTCGTCTGCAGGTGACCAAAATGCTGTCTTTATTTTAATTTGTCTGAAAAAGATAACACTTCTGTATACTTGGCCCATCGTACTGAAAAGTTTCTATAACACTGAACATAATCATACGTTTAAGAGCAAAAAGGTGATAAAATTCACAATAAACGTGAGATTAATTTACTTTTGCTATTTAAGTATGTGTATAAGTATGATTATGATATAGATTTCCATTTTCTTTAGGTTTAGCTTCAAGTAGAGGATGTCCTAATTTGGATAAACCAATCCAACCTGTAATACATGATAACAAAGATGATAAATTACAGTTTTACCATTTGTATGATTTATTACTTTTTCACATAATGTTTCTATACTTTCAAAAACTATATATAACTCTATCATGATTTAGAATAAAGTGTCAATTGTTTTACCTATGCGTGCACATGTTTTGGAGGTTGGTACATTGTAGTTCAAGGTCATGTTGAAGTTGTCAGAGTTAATGTTTGTGTACTCAGCACGTGTCACCGTCATTTGCACATTCAAGCAAAAGGCATTACTCAACCGATTAAGTTCGGCCACAACATCAATGTCTAGCAAAATTTTTATATGGCTTTGGTGTCCGTAGAAAATCAGACAAGAATTAGACGTCTATTTCATTTGTACTGTTGATTCACAAACAATTTTGTTCTTATAAATAGCACCTCGTGTTATCCACCAATGTGGCTGCTAAGACCTTGTATACTGACTACCTCACTGAGGCATCTTTTGGAGGCCTTGTCTATATGCCTGCAGCAAGGTATGCAGTACAAATTTGCACCCATTTCTTCTGTTTGTGTTGGATGGTAGCATGATTGTAGCTTGGTTATGGGTGGGTATTTGTTTGCTGGTGCTGGGGTTACGATAACACATTTTATTTATTGCCTTGTATGCATGCAAATTTGTGTCCCGATGAACCATCGTTGTGAGTACTGGTTCCTGTTTGTCATAGACTTCACTAAGGAGAAAGTAGTTATCTATGATAGCTTGCCCGATGACCAACAGAATGTTGGCCGTGAGGCAATAACAATATTGGTGGTGAGTTGTTGACCACAACTTCAGTGCATTGTTGCAAAATAGTATAGTTTCCCATTAAAATGTGGTTGTTTACTTATAAAGCTAGGCTATCTGGATAACTTGCTACTGTCTGACATCATCACAACTACCATTTAACACTTTGTCCCCTGTCACCCAAACTAATTTTGTGTGTTTTTCTGTTCACTTATAAGGCAGTACAAGGTCTTACATAATCGCTTGTGCTTGCATTACTCCATGCAGCTGCGTAGAATTCACACGGCTCTGTTGTTCGGTATTGGAGTAGGGTACAAGCACGACATATGCAAATTTCCAATCGAAAGGTCATCATGGTGCCCGCGCCAGCCGAATACGTTAGCTCTCTAACCTTATATTTCATATGGTCGCGGGGGCCAACCTGCCTAACCCATAATTACCTTCGTTCCAGGTTTGATTGCGGACTTTACGTGATGAAGTTCATGGAGCACATCAATGAGTTTCGCCCTGGATTGAATCTTGAGGTTCGGTACAACAACAACCGCACCTAATTTAACTTTCACCTCACCAGCATTAACATACATTAAGTGGCTATTCTATATGACTGCAGTTGATGTCCACCCTCGAGTGGCTCAAGATTGCTGTTAACTTGTTCCTGTCCGAATGCAACACAGCAATGAGGGTTGCGGTGCTGCACGGCGTGCCAGGTTTTGATCATCTTCTTCGTGTGGGAATTCCTGAGCCACCAAAATGAAAACCTACGTTTTGCTCAACTTTTAGAGTAACGTAGGGGAAGGAAGGGACATTTATGTATATGGTTTGCATGCAACAGTTTGAGTGTGTATGGGTGAACAATATTTTATAATGGAGGATTGTTACGGCTTGTTTTGGCAGTAGTGTAAGTAGGCCAGTGACGGTTTTTAGTGTTATTGCAAATGTATTCGGCTGGCCTCTTTTGTTGGGATGACTTATAGTCTTATGTTGCGAACAAATGTGAAGTGTCATTGCGGGCTGAATTACTTCATGCCTATAGTCATATGCAGTTATCGCGATTATGTCAATTTTATAGTAAGCGCACTTCTGGGTAGGAGGTCTAAATACTGGGGGTGCTTGTTTCACAGATTGGAATCAGAAATGGAAATGGAATCATAGACTCTGGTTTTGGAATTAAACTTTTCATTCCAATATCTATCTTGATTCACACATTGGAATTAGCATCATTCCAATTCCTGATGCTTGGTTTGATGACTGTTTTAGAAATAAATGCAATTAAATTTCAAATTTACCCCTGATATAACAATTCTTATAAAACAAAAGACTTACACATACGACAAATTAATATCTCCATAATTGTAACTACAATAGTTATTAACTTTTAGATAAAACAGAAGTAAATCATAAACTATAAAAAAAATTAATACCAGAAAATAAATATAGTGGCTATATTAACAAGGAATAAATTCCCAAAAAGAGGAAGTTTTTAAACTAACTTCCCAAAGGGTGGCGTTTTTTGAGTCTCTTCCCAAAGGGTGAAAAACGCATCCAAGAAATGCGTTCTTCCAAATGAAAATGCAACTTTCAAATACGTTATTTTAATTTTCATAAATTTGTTTAAATATGAAAAATTGATTAAATAGCGCATAACATACCAACTCTTTATGGAAAACTGGCAGGTTTTGTAGTATGTTTTGTACCAGCTCTTTATGGGAAACATACCAGCTGTTTATGGGAAAAATTGGTTAAATGGCGCCCAAACGAAAACTAGTATGTTTTGTATTTAACATAAATTAAATATGTGAAAGTTAAAAAGAAAAAAAATTGCCCATAACATACCATCTCTTTATGGGAAATTGGCAGGTTTTGTATTTAATGCGATACTTTAACCAATTTTCATATTTAAACAAATTTGGTCCAGTGAGTAGCATTTTGGTCCAGTTAGTGTTATTGTGTCAAAGAGGAAAATTGGGAGGAATATAATTGTAAATGGGTGCACATGGGTATAAATGGGTTACCCAATAATACCCAATTGGTATAAATGGGTATCATTGGGTAACCCATTTATACCCATATGCACCCATTTACAATTGTCTTCCCCCCAATTTTCCTCTCTTCCCCAATTTATTCGTTTTTTAGAATTTTCTTGTTATTATGATGTGAACTACTTTTGTAGTACTTATTGTTATTATTTTTTTGGTTTTATCTTGTCAATTTATTTTCTCTTAGTTTGTTGAGTTGCTCATTTTTCAGCATTATCAATTTATGATAACTTTTAGCCAGTTTTCGTACCTTTCCAAAAGAAAATTTTAAATTTACACAAAACAAAATGCTAGCGATTGAAATTTGTTGGATTAAGTTATTATGTTAACCTTTATAGTACTTAGATCAAAATTTTATATTTTTATTATTCAATTATTTAACAGCATGTAATTTTGCGACATAGAGTACGGATACGAAAAAAATTGGTAATTACACTTATTCAACATTATAAGTCAACATTTAAAACTAATGATGGGTGCAAAGGTTGTATAAATTCATAATGTAGTTTGCAAAAAATGAATTTAAACGAGTTTACAAAAAGTTAAAATAAATGCGTTATAAATGGGTGATTGGGTTAACCTATGTATCATTTTTTGCGTTACCCATTTATACCCATCTAATGTTTTGGATATAAATGGGTTGACTCACTTATACCCATTAAGTGTTTACCCAACCCAAACCCACCGAAAGTCACCCATTTTGACACCTCTAATGTCAAACCAACCCCATAAAGTGCAATGGTATTTTGTGTGTGCATTATCTTTCAAAAATAATTTGCAGCTTCTTATGGGCATGATGTAACAACAATGGTCATTTGTTACACCTACCTTCATAATTACAATTTGTTTCCGATTGCTGCTTTGTTATCCGTAAAAAAAAAACAAGGTAAAAATTTAGTTTTGCTTTCCAATCATTGACGTAGGACCATTTTTAATCCCTAAACTATGGGCGAACTCATAATCTGGTACCCAAATTATGGGTTTCAATGCATTTAGTACTATTACGGGGTTTTCCCAATTTGTGATACTATGAACAGTCACGCGATAGTCACATTTTCAGGAACTATTAGTAAACAAATACCACAAAATATAAAATTGAGTCTTCACAACATGCCTTTTTTCTTGTAAATTTGATATGTACTGCTGATTCACAAGGATATTTTAATTTATACAACCCTTTTAGTTGTTAACAATTTATGACATTTTTGTAGACAATAGTTTAAGGACATATGAGTATTACGTTGCCTTTTTAAGGGTAAACTGGAAAAAATCTGTATCACAAAGTAAATGTTGTCAATAATTGAAAATTTGGGTAGTAGATCTGCTGTTTCCAGAATTTGGAATTCAAACCGTGGATGTGTAAAAATTTCGGTACAAAAACTGCATTGTATTCTACATAAAAAATGGCTTTTATTATTGCACTTCCAATAGGCTCATGGCCAAGACCGGCCTTGCTTTCGTCAGTAAACAGTTTACTGCCGATACATCATCAGGCCATCCCACCTCCGCCACTCTTCTAAATTGGGGTTAGGGCTACAGTTGTAAATATCAAATAGCAAATTTGTTTTAGTCAACCCAAAATCATTCTCCACGACAGCTATCCAAGGCCCATGGCGACATCTCTAGATGCAAGTGGGAACTCCATTGCGACGTCGAAGCTTCGATGTCATTGCGGATTGATGGCTCAGATACAAACTTCTTTCACGCATGGCAACCCAGGGCGCAGATTCGCGGCATGCAGCAATTACCCTGTTTGTCGCTATCCTCAAACACAAATGCTTAAATTGACTTATAAACGGCAATAAATTGGAGGGGCCACAAAGGCCCTTTCAACTCAGCCACACTGCTACTTATTTTTCAGGTGGGTGGATGTTCATAGCTGCCGCGATAGAGGCAGATCAGTTGCAAAGTTAGTTGCTGAGAAGATAGCTACACTAAAGCAAAGCAATTCGCATTTACAGGCGACAAACACGCAGCTGATGGAGTCCAATGAGCGTTTGACAAAGAGGGTCGCGAAATTGGAGATGAAAATTCAAAGTCTTCGGAACATAGATGACGAAGGCCGACACAAGCAGCTGTTGCTGCAGCGGAAGGTGCGATGCTACAACAACTGCGTCTTGCTAGTAACTGTTGGTGTTGTGGTTGTGGGCTACTGTCTGGCGAACAGATGGAATTATGGGCATTTGAGCAGGGTTCGAAAGTTGCAGTTTCTCATGCCATGACACAGTCAACTTAACAATCTACTATTCTGTTTGCGGATTGTTAGGGCACATGAATATTGGGTGCAAATTTTGTGTGTTTTCCTCCTTTTTAAATATTGCATTCCATTATTCCTTGTAACCTTCCGAAACACATGCCTCTGTGCTTACAAACCCTGAAAGTTTTTAGTGTTACCATCACAATAGTTGACCCTAAGTGTAACCGGTCATACTTAGATTTGTCAAGTTTACTATACTTCATATATGCAGTGTGTTCTTGTGTTTGTATGGCATGGACAGAGTTCGGCTTGACTATTTCAATTGAGATCCACCAGCACAAAAGAATAAGGAGCACAAAAAATTGCATCTTTATATCGAAATAAATAAAAAATAATACAAGTACGAGTACGTAATCGAAATAATAATCAAACTTTAAGTATAGGGAGAAACAAAATTTTATAAGAAACGAAAAGGAAGAAAGAAGTGACAATTGAATACCTGAAAATTGAGGTGGAGAGGAGACCTCCTCAGCAAAAAACCAAATTGCAATTGGGAGGAAAAGGAATTAGGGGACTGTGAGTGTTCAATCATAGGGATCATTTCAAGAAAACGAATAATTAAATTTTAATCATACATAATTAGGGCAGTAAAAGCATTCGTTAATTGGGATATATGATATACACTTCTGCAACATAAAGGCCTTCTTACCAAACAACTCATAACATGTTTGGATTTTTCAAAATTTGTGAGTGCCAAGTACAATTGTTAGAAACCTCCGGGCAGGTTCATCAAATTATCGTAAAAAAAAATTTAGAATGAATAAGTTGCTTTTGGGCTACTGTTCTAAAGATTGCTTGAGACTTTATAAATTAGCTGTCTTGAGTTTGCAAAAACAATTTCTTGCATATCTATAGCTAGTGGAAAGGGATTTTAAAGTTGCTATGGGTTAGTTTCTTGTTTTCCATTGTATGCTAAAGGGTAATTTGCCATTCAACCCAAATGTATTCTGATTTTATCCAACTAATAAATTAGTTTTCATTGGAAAAATGGGATAATGGATCATTTATGGAGGAAAGCCATAAAGAGCTGGCGTTTTATTGGAGAACGTGTTTATCTTTATTTTATCCGACAAATAAATTTGTTAATGGAAAAATGGGTACTCTGTTGTTATAATGGAGGAAAACCATAAATAGATGGTGTTTGATTGGAAAACAGGATATTTTTTATTTTATCCGATAAACAAATTTGTTTGCGGGAAAATGGGTACTCTGTTCTTATAATAGACGAAAGTCATAAACAGCTGGTGTTTTATTGGAAAACACCATAATTTTTATTTCATCCGATAAATAAATTTCTTTATGGGGAAATGGGTACTCTGTTCTTACAATGGAGGAAAGTTATAAAGAGCTGGTGTTTTATTGGAAAATGGGCTAATTTTTTTTATCCGCTAAATAAATTTGTTTTTGTGATTCTGGGTACTCTGTTCTTATAATGGAGGAAAGTCATAAAGAGCTGGTGTTTGACTACAGAAAATGGGAGAATTTATTTTTTTCGATAAATACATTTGTTTATGGGAACATGGGTACTCTGTTCTTATAATGGAAGAAAGCCATAAAAAGCTGGCCTTTTATGCCACAGTGATACCTTACAGAAAGTGACCGCGATTTGGTTTATGAAATTATCCCGAAAACACAATTTAGAATGAATTTGTTTGTTTTGAAAGTTGTATAACGGTCGTTAAACTTCGAATAGCCCTTCCTTAAACTTCAAATTCATCTCCACAGAATCACACACTCCAAACCCCTTCGTCTCTTTGCAACACTTCCCCATGAAATACCAGCTCTTTATGGGTTTCCTGTATCGGTGAAAACGTACCAGCTTTTTATGGCCATGCTTTTGAATAAATTAAACCATTATCACATTTTCAAATATCCTTTCACTACCGAATCTGCCGTGACAAAGATTGAAAATGACAATATGTGAGGACCCGCAATTTTCCCTATTTTATTTTATTTTACTGGCTTAATTAATTATTTACTCACTCATTTTCTCTAAATATTTTATTCCGACCTTTTTAGACCCAATTACATGGAACTATGGCTTGCACGTATTCTTAAAATGACTTGTTACGAAAATTAATTTTTGAAGGTTAGATAAGTGAGAATAGTGAATGCGAGTTTGGAAATAATGATCGATTCGAGAATACAATAAGTTTGGAAAATTGGAGACTTGTACATTAGTCTTAAAATAAGTATTTTTATGATTAAATACTCAAGTGATAGTTAGTTATATTATCGTTATAAGAATTTCTTAGAGATTTCGCTTTATCGCGCACAAGTCGGAAATACACGTTTTCGCGCGCGCGACTAATTGGAGGATTTTAGAAATTACCTCTAGACTATTAAGAGTAAATAATATTAGTATGAATATAAGTGCATTAGAGGTTTAGTGCACAAGTGAATCGAACTCGAGAGGAATCGAGTACGAAACGCGCGCGTACGCACACCATTCTTAGTTGACTTTTGGAGCATTCCTAGCCAATCATTTTAGCTTCTCATGGAAGCATCACACCAGATCAAAACCCTTCTTTTCTCACCTCAAGTGCACGGCTGAAACTTTCATTTCCTCACCTCAAGACAGCCGGCCAAGAAGGAGGAAGAAACACTCCAAAATTCTTCAATTTTCTTCACCAAAATCTTCACCAAATCACACCAAAATTTACCTCCACTTAGCTAACTACTTGGTGAACAACTTAAGCTAGAAGAGAGGCTTCATTCTCACGGTTTCTTGGAGATCAAAGGGGCCAAAAATTTCTGGTCTTACCATCTAAGGAGGTATATGATCATCCACTCTTCAAATCTTAGTTTATACAAGTTATATTGCACTTGGAAGCTTATAGATGCATGTGGGTAGCTTGGATTATGGTGAAATTTGTTGTGTGGGCTCTATGAATTCCCACTTTGAGTTGTTGGACTGATTTGATGAGTTTTATTGTTGTTAATGCTGGATTAGAGGTTAAACTAGTGGATATAAGTAGCATTATTGAAGGAAAGCTCAACGGTAGTGAAAGACGAAATTTTTCCGGTTCTGCCCTTGTATTGTCCGTGGCCTTTAGGGCAAATTTTTGTGGATCTAATGGCTTAGTTATGATTTTTATATGTTGTATGAGATGTGTAGAAAGTTTTGTTGACAAATTCCATGAATTGGTTGGCCAAATGTTGAATTTTCGTATGACAGCAAATCTGGAAAATTTTCACGTCAATACCCTGGCAGTGTTCTTGTTTCTGCCATATCGTTTTGCTCCGATGTCGAAATTGAGTGCCGTTTGCGGAACTGGAAACTAGACATCCCAGCTTTCCAACGGTATAAAATTCAGGTTCTAATTCGATCCGTGTGATCTGTACCAAGCTTGTAAAGTCGACTGCTCTGTTCCACGTTTTCACAGGGAACTCTGTTCTGTGCAGCGACTTAGTGTCCAAAAACGACCTAGTTGTGGACTGATTTTGAAAATGATTTCTTCTACGAAATTGTAGATTTATGAATCTAGTTTCCAACACCACTGACCACGCTCAATTCCGAGTTGAATTGAGTGATTTGTGACCACAGTTTGAAACTGACTCAGAGGTGGAAAACCCTCTTTTGGCTAGTTAATGCCTTAGCTTTGATTGGGACTTGTTAATTCGAATTTCTTGGTGTTAATCACCTACCAAATTACACCTTGGATGTTCCTTAGACCTTGTCTTCATAAATGGATGATGTTTGAGAAATTTTATTGGCCAAATGTTTGGAAAAGGGAAAAACACCAATGCAAGGCAGATTGCCTTAGAAATTTTGCAAACTTTCTTGACTTGGTTCAATAGCTTCCCAAATGAATTTTCCCATGAAATTTGGTAGAGGGATAGAACTCATATGGTAGTATAATACTGCCAAATTTGGTGTCATTCTGAGTTCATTTCGATGCTCAAACAAGGTCCCAAATTGCATGACTTCAACCTGGAAAATTGTCTAAGTGTCTCAATTTTTCAGCAACTTTGAGCTACTATATCTTGGTGCTCAAAACTCCAATTCTTGTTCCGTTTGTTGTATTTTAAACCTTTCTTGCAACTCTAATTGAGTTCCAAAATTCAAAGGCTAGATCGAATTCTGTGATTTTTGCCGATTTTTCAAAGTTAGCCGAAAACCAACCCCGCAACTGTCTTAATGGTCCAAACACAGCCACTTTGAGCCAAATTTTGAATATCTTCCATTAGGAATCATAGAAAAGTGTCTTCTAGGAACTTTTAGTACTTTGGAAAAAGTTTCCAACGGTACCAAGTTTTCCAATTTTGGACTTACAGAGAGTGAGATACGATTTTTCAAAGAATGCACCCCAAATCTGAAATTTCTAAACTTAAAGGAAATTGAGTTTTTAGAACTCTCCATTTTCCTTCGATATTGCTTGACCGTTTTACACTTGATTTCAAAGATGAAAGTCAATTTTCCTTGTATTATTAAACTACACTTTTGAGTCTCGATTTACGAGTAAATTAGGCTCTCTTTCATGATAATTTTCTTAGATTGTACAAGTGTGCAATCTTCCTTGATAACTAGGGGTTTAAGATGATAGTGTGTGATCGCAATTATTATTTGCTCAGGCGCTCAAGGGGACCTTCAAGAGGAACTCGAAACGGACGCCTAAACACCTGTTTGAGCACTTACTTACTTGTTTTGATCTGGTGAGTGTTCCATATAGGAGTACGTGATTTGAATAGCCTATGATATATTCAATCCATGGTCATTATGTGTTATGTGTTTCCGTACTCGTTCTCATTTAAGTAAAATGTACTTGAATTATTCGACATGAAATATTTGAAATGCATATTTACATGAAGTGTTTCAATGATTAACTATACTATGGCTGCATAAGTCGATTGGAGTGAATCTCTTCGACTCTTAAGTGGTAAAAATAGATGGCTAATAGGCGGTCTATTAATATGATAAATGTCTACCGACTAACCATGAATTACCACCGTTCACCGACTACCATTACCGTTAACCGTTAACCGTTAACCGTTACCGTTTACCGATTTACTTGACTATTTGATTACTTGATTATCTGTCTACTTGGCTACATGACTATTTGATTATTTGATTATGGTGAATTATATGTTCATATGAAATTACCGCATATTGCTTATGTGTTTAAGTGTAAATGTTGCATATAATTGCCCTTATGAAATTACCACCGTTTTAAGGCGAGTGTGTACTTTATCTCATTCGACCTACTAAAATGACAAATTATTACCGTTTATCAATTTGCTTGATTATTTGTGCATGTTGTAAGCTCTAAGCTGAATTGGGCCCTGCCCTTGGTTACTAACCTATTCGAGCCAGGACTGGGCTCGGTCGGGTAGGTTGGAACCCTGGGACACCGTTTCGGTATACTCGAGTACTACCACTGGAGGGATAAGGTGATGGCCAGACAACCGAGGGGTTCACTGGAGTCATAAGGTGAAGTTGACCGAAATGGTTCTACTGGAACACCGTATCCTTCAATGTGTGTTTATTTTTGTATATTGATAACTGTATCATGCTAATGTGCCAAGATGCAATCTTGAACCATGCTTGTATTATGCTCAAATGACTCGTACAATGATAACTATTCCATGTTAATGTGTCAATATGCAACCTGGAACTATACATGTGGTATGTTCAATTTACTTGATTTATTAGAACTGTTAGAGTGTCTTGGAACCTCATTGGGGTGTGTAGCTCATTCCACGTTTTTGTTTTCCTTAACAGGGTTTGAGACCAAAAGTGTTCGTGAATAGTACTAGAATGTTCTCTTTTTGAAGATTTTAAGTTGTATTATAACGGATGGTTGTAGTACATACTCTTTTGGATTGTATTAAGTTTGAAAGCTAAGTAATTGTAAGCGTAAAATATTTTGGAGTACGTTAATTATATATCGAAATTATTTGAAATATTTCGAGTTTTGAATTGTGGATTGTAGTGAGTCCTGGCGAGAGTTGGGCAGGCGTCCTGCGGATACCCTTTGGTTCGCCTTAGGGAGAAGTGGGGGCGTCACACAATATCTCAGATTTGGCATAGTTTAATCCGCGATGATAAGAAGAAAATCAAACCTGTAGAGAAAAAGAAGTATGACATCTAGACCAAGAAAGAGAAAATGCTTATCAGGCCTGATGGGACAAAAAATTTATATGTTCGTTTGATGGGAAAAGACTATGATGCTTTGGACGTGGCAAACAAGATATGAATAATCTGAATGTTGTCATTGTTTTGTTCTAATTAAACCATACAGTGACTAACAGAAATAATTAGGTGCATTGTTCACAAAATTCTACATCAAATTAAATGGAAAAACATACCAACTCCAATACCACTATCAGTGCTGCTTTACAACATTTATCAACTATACTCTGAACAGTTATCTCTACAAATTACATCTTTTCACCATTTTTTACTTATACAAGTGGGAGGAATCATACAATACAGCCTCCAACTTCAAGATTTCTAAACCATTCATAAATAAACTCAGCGATTAACCTATGTAAACAAAGCAGAACTAAGGCACACGATAGTACCAAACTTTGAACATGAGTTCCAGCACCAAATGTCTGACTAAACCACACCAGGTCAAAGATGCCTCTCCCTTCACTTGGAAGCTTCTCTGCTTCCAAGGGTACACTGAAGCTTCCTCAGAATGATAGGTCCACATCATGATCTTCCTATTGCTTTCACATTTTTCTTTTTGGCTTGCTCTGTGCATAACACAAGTGCAATTTTAAATTATACATAGTATGCTCTAGCTTTATCAACATATTCGTAAACATGTCACCAATCTATACCTCAGGAGTATATCTCTTTGGGGCTTCCCGTTTTCGCTTCAATTCCTATGGTGGCATATTTCCTTCATCCATATCCGACAATTTACTCTGCTCAACTCCTGGAGACCTAAGGTTATACACTTCAAATTGACATGCATTTTGAGGTTGAGAATCCCCCACCGGCTGGTCATGTAGGCTAGCAGAAGAAGGATGCCGCATCTGTACATCCGCAGCGGCCTGAATAGAAGCACTCATTAGTGTACTGCAAAAAGTAGCAGCTTGTATGTGGAAAATGGTACTAACTTACTGTAAAACAACTACAACAGTAGGTGGATGACGCAATCATTAGTTCATAACAAGTCAACATGAATCGGAGTCTCAATTTAAGAAAATAATAATAACAAAACAATAAATTTAAGTTCATTAATGCGGGTGTTAATGAGTAGTAGACTAGTAGTAGCAAATAATTACAGTTGGCTTCAGCAATCCAAACTTGCGAACAACATTACTGTAAAACTTCCAATCGTCACTGCCTTCTATTATGAATGATTGGCCAAAAGGGTTTTGTTTGATGAATTCTTGTACATTACCAGCATCGGCCAATGTCTTCAAGTATTGTACAAAAGTTCCTTCAGGATCTGCAAATATTTGTTTTCAGGCTTATTCAACAAATTCAGGTTAGTATTATAATAATACAAATTACAAAGCCAAGAAAGCTTCAATTCTGACCCAAATAAATGTCTTGTACATTGAAGATGTATAACAGGTGGGGAAGATGGCATTGTATGGCTAAACAATTAAAGAATGGAAAAAGTTAGAGCATCATCTACACGGGAAAACAAGAATATATAATACAAGTACTGATGTAAGTTGGTACACTTACAGAATTAAGGAATGATTTATACGGAGAATCATCAACTAATAATGTGTTAGAGCTATTATATGACTTATAATCTCCCCAAACATCTTTCAGTTGTTTAAACATCACTTTTTTCTGCGGATTTTCCCTAAGATTCGTTTCTGTCACAATGCAACATCTTTCAGTTTGTTCCAATTCATTTCTGTACTTGCTGTGGCAAATATGGAAGGTGCAGCATGAATGCAATTTGAAGGGGAAGGCAAAACATCTAGTTACTTGTAATTTTTGGTCAACTGGGCTACCCCTCATCTGCTCCCTACCGCTTGTATTTTTGGTCAAGCAGTACTACTACTACTACTCTTATTTTTGTGTACCATGCAGTAATACTAGTTATACTCTTTAATTTATACAGTATCTTTTTTTAATACATAATTTTCCTATCCCAACAATCTTGGAGGGCAGAGTGGAAAGTCAGCTTTCCAGTTTGGTTGCTGGAGGCAGCTGAAGCAGACCTAGAAGAGCAGTTGCTCTTGTTTTACCATTTCTCTCATCAAATAACTTCTTGATGTTTTGACAAAAAAGGGGGTTTAGGCATTGTAAAATGGCACTGCATAACAAGAAGGATGCAGTGGAACAGAGGAATAAACTGTTGTTTTGCATTACAAGTCAACAAGTAGTTTTGGTACCAATAAGGGAATTTAAAAATGAATTTTAAATGACATTTAAAATTAACATTCGCCAGTATAAATTAGAAAGCTGAGATATAATGTACCTAGCCCTGCCTCCACATGCTCCACATCTTTGCTAGCATCATCCTGCAAATCTTCTCTGGCATCAACCTCCTTTGCCTGTTTATTTTCTTTTAGAAAAGCCGCATAATGGAAGGGGTCTGCCAATTTCCCCAACGCAATCTCCCAAGCAATAAAATTTCTAGCAATGACAACATGAAGCTGTACGTACACATAGTAGGAGTTAGATGCAAGCAAGTGAGGCTGCTAGACGGAAAACATTCATCTGTGCACTTACTGGTTTCGGTCGACGTCCCATTGCCCAACATTGCATAAACTTCAAGGTGAAAACTCCGCAACTTGCCGCATCTTTCTGTTTTAGTTTGTGATTTACAACGAAAAATGTCCACGGGCGATCCTTAACAAATTCCATCAAAATCCATTCCTAAAAAAGAAAGAAAGACAATGCAATGGTCATCATACATTTTTTAATATTATGATAGGCAGTACAATATTGCTTGTACGCACCACAGATTGCATTAGACCCTGATAGAATGTGTATTCATTGTCCATAGAATCAACTATGTACACTTTTTTCCTTCATGTGTGCAATTATCAGAAACCAATGTTTGGAATAAATTATGGGAAAAAAAATCTGCAATATCACACAATAAACAATATCCAATAGGTAAAAAACTATGCAATAAGTACACAGATATGTACTCAAGTAATAGCTGAGCTCCTAATGTTATAGATGACAAAGCAATGATAATTATTAAAATGCGCATACCTTTTCAGGATTTTTCATGGATTCCTGGTTGGTTTCATCAACAAAAGTCTTATTGGTTCTGGGAGATATGCATGGATAATCTAACACGCATTTCAGCTGCAATGAAGTGAATAACAAGCAAGATTGAGCTATAAATTTTGCAAGCCACAATAATACAAATATAAATATTACAATGTACCCAAAACATAGTGTAAGGATCGAAGACAACCTAAGAGGGGGGTGAATTAGGTTATTTAAAAACTAATCAAGTTATAAGACTCTTTTTCCTCAATTTGAAACTTACCCTCTTTTCTAGATGACCACACAATGTAGCAATAAATGAGAGATCGAGATTGCTTGTGAGTAGAAGAGAAAGACAGTTTGTATTTGCAATATAGTAAGCAGTAAAGAAAGGATAGCAAACCAGAATCACTTCCAAACTCCTCTTGAATTTGGATACGCTTTATAGAACAAACTTTTTCAAATTGATCAATTACAACCAATTTTTGTGTACAAAAGAAGGATCACATCCTCCTTGCCCAAGTCACACTTGGTTAAGGTAGGAAATTTTACTATCACTCGGATAACCCTCACAAAACTACACTATTGAAGTAATTTTTTCACACAAGAAAAGTTTCTATGAAATTTACACAACTAAGAGTGCAAATCTTTTTTGAAGAGTATTTTTCCACTAAAATCACCCTTGATATAATGTAATCTCAATGTACAAAGTTTTCTTGAAGTGGTTGACTTTGTTCTATTTATATGAGACCAAAAAGTTCTTCAATTAATGCTTCCAACGGATAGAAGACAACTTAAGAGTCAACTAGCCGTTGGTAGTATCGGACGTCCCGTGGACCTATTTCTTGCGTCCGAAGGCAGGCAGTGACCTCAAGAAAATTTCTTGAATTATTTCGAACGTCCGGTACCTTTAATGTATGCGTCCGAAGGTAGGGAGCGAAACTGAGAATTCTTCTTCAATTTTTTTCGGACGTCTAGTGCCTCTAAAGTTTTGCGTCCGAAGTGTCGCAATGTTTGTCGGACGTCCGGTGCTCTGATGATGTGCGTCCGATCAAAGTTAGTGAGTTTAGAAGGAATAACTTAATATCTTCGGACGTCCGAGAGTGGAGTTTTTCATGCGTCCGAAGTTGCGCAATGATTGTTGGACGTCCGATACAGTCTTTTTGTGCGTCCGACAGCCGCTTCAGTATTCTTTGTGCTTACTTTTTGAACCTGTTTTGCTCCATTTCTGAAAGGGTCTATTAAGAAAATATTAGTAACATCCATTTGTTTTGTAATCATCAAAAGCTACGGACTGAGATAAACAATCTCCCCCTTTTTGATGATGACAAAACAATAGATGGAGGCAAAAAATAATTGAGGAAAAAACTCCCCCTCAGAATAATTTCCTCTCACGTATAGATCATTGGACACTCCCCCTCAGAATGACTTTCCTTCACGTATAAATTACACGTATCACCAGATTGCATATCCATTTTGCCCCCTTTTTGTCATCATTAGATCAACCAGAAATTAGTATCCAACAACTAGAAATCCAACATCATCAATATTATCAGCAATTATCAACGTCAGCAGTCAAGATCATCAACATTATGAATATCATCAATATTGGCAGTCAATGTCAGAAATCAGAGACCAAACTGAATTAAGAGTTAACCAAATTAAAGATAATCCACAAAAGCAACATCATTCAGAATATAAAGATAACCAAATAGTTTTACAAACCAGCAGAGGAAAGGAAATAGAATCCTTAGTACAGAACACATGAAATGTTTAAAATGCAAAAGATGAAAAAGTCTATTATGAACTACCATCCTAATCATGAAGTGCAATTTGCCTAGAAGTGCCTAAATGGTGATTTTAGACGATCCAGGCCTCCTCCTTGCTAGGCGAAACTGAGTAGGATCCACTTCTTCCTCTTCAGTTCCTCATCATCATCCTCTTCAATTTTCTCTTCAGTCGCTGGAGCCTTTCCCTTGTCTTGTGGCTGAGAATTGGAAGCACGCAACTCTGGAGTGGGCTCAGTTCTAGGTTCTTTTTGGTGTACATTCTCATTGTCTTAAGGAACAGGAGGCACAAGCAAATTCCTTTTGTCAATGAAGGTGGATTGTTGGTCGGGTGACATGGTCATCATCAGATCATCTTCAAGGAGTAGGATATGTTGTTTGAGGTCCTCAAGCAAAGAAATGACCTCAAAGTTAGATGAGGAGGGTTTAGTGGCTGACCTTCTAGGATGGATGGTAAATGGTGAGACAAACATGGACTGATCTCGAGGAGTCTTAGGGGAGACAAGTGTTTCATGAAGATTCTTTCTCCTATACTCCAAAACAGTTTTCTTGTAGCACCATTTACCATAAAAAAACTTCAGGTTTTTTCTTTCAAAATAGGCTTTTGAAAAGACAGTGGATGTACTTTCTTTTGGTGATTTGCCAGTGAAGGAAATTTTGAAATGAGCAAAAATTGGGGTCAGAAATTTTCCATAGGAAAGTTTTCTACGACTATCAGTGTTGATTTTGAGTAAGAATTTGCACATGACAAAATCGAAATCAATTCGAATTTTTTCAAGAAAATAGTAAAACAGGTAAAGCTCCATCTTGTTGGCATCGGTCCTATGACCATCAATAGGAATCAACAGATTTGAAATTATAGAGAAGATGATTAAATTTTGAGAACTGAGATCCTCCAATCTTGCCTCAGTAGGAGTATTAAAATGAGTTTGAAAATAGGTCATCGGTTTTGCAACATGGAAATGATGATAGGCAGAAGAAAATTCTTCATATGAGAAAATATTTGCAATTTTTCCTTTAAAACCATCTTTAATTTTGGTTTCCAGAACAGTGTTGACAATGTCAGGATTTAACTTTATATCAACAGAATTGACATGTGAAACTAGATCAATGTGTGATCTACCCTTCCTAAGATTGACAAAGAATTGATAAAGCATGTCAGGGTAATAAGTGTTGGGAATAGACAGAATATGAGTCCATTTTTGAAAAGCAAAAAGTTCAAGAACAGGCTCAAGGTCAAGCTTACAGAATTCAGAAGGGAGAATGATTCTTTGAGTGATGAAGCCCTTCTGTGAAATCCATTCGAACCTCTCCCTGGCATCATCATCAATGAACTTTGGTAGTGGGGTAGGTTCCTCTGCAATTTGAGTCTCAGGTTGCTTCCTGGCAGTTCGTTTCCTCTTTCCACTTCGTGGAGTATCATGTACATCGGTCTGTCCACCAGACCTTGTTCTTGGTGACTTTCTGGTGGAAGTCTCAGTGGCTTGCTGATTCTTAGCATTTTGGTCAGCAGTCTGCTGTTTCTCAATTTGCTCAACAGAAGGATCAGCAGTTTGCCTTTCTTTAGTTTGAGCAATCCCCTTCTTTTTAGCAAACCATTTCCCCTTTTTACTATGAGGTTCAGTCCCTTTTTTGGGTGATTTCGTGATTGATGCGTAAACATTAGTAGGTTGCTCCAGTTCCTCTTCACTATCACTGACAGGAGGCAATGCAGTTTGCTCAGTGGAAGTAGTTTGCCGTTCTTCTGAATGTTTCTTTTGGTTCGAACCTTTCCCTTTTCCACCATGTTTTTTTGTTCCTCTCTTTGGAGATTTGGTGGTGGATGGCTCAACAATCTCAATGTCTTCATCCCTCAACTTGAACCTTGTGGTGCGTTCGGCACTGACAGACCCTCCTCTAACTCTTACCATGATGAGATGTAGGATATCTATGCTGCAGAGTACTATGCAAATATGTATGAGAGAAACTTAAAGTGCGAATGGACTACAACAAATGCTTGACTCGTCCAAAGAGAGCAAATTTTGAGTGGTTAAGGTTACGGGTGAGAATTGAGATTTATAGAATAGTTGGCAGCTAGAGGAAGTTATGAGGGATAATGAATGGGTAAAAGAAATGTAATGGTGTTGGACAAAATAATTTCTCGAAACTTGTTCAGAAAAGAGATAAATTTTGAATTTGAAATTGGGAGAAGATGAAGAGTTGTGTCCGAGACAACGATAGGAAAAATGAACTGATTGAAAGAAGGGACTGTCTTATAAGACGCAATTTTTGAGTGTCGGACGGCCGAACGAAGTGAAGCGTCAGACACAACCGTCCGAAACTGAACTTTCTGGAAAAGTGATCAAGAACACTGTCGGATGTCCGTTCTAATGCATCAGACGTCCGATAAAGAGTGATCAGAGAATTTTTAGAATGTTTTTTCTGAAACTCCCAATTTTGTTCTCAAAAACACAAATTGATCCAGTGGTAAGGATTTTGTGAGAATATCAGCAATTTGATCTTTTAAACAGATATATTGAACACGAATTTCACTCTTTTGGATAAGATCGCGAATGAAATGATACTTTATGTCTATATGCTTTGTTCTAGAATGTTGAATGAGATTTTTTGTCAAATTTATTGCACTAGTGTTATCACAATACATAGGCACACAGTCATACATTAATCCAAAATCATTCAATGTGTTTTTCATCCACAATAATTGAGTACAACAAGCTCCGACGGCAATATATTCCTCTTCGGTTGTAAACAAGGAAATAGCATTTTGTTTCTTACTAAACCAAGACACTAAACAATTACTAAGAAAATGACATGTTCCAGTTGTACTTTTTCTATCTATCCTACAACCGCCAAAATCAGCATCTGAAAAACCATATAAAGGGAACTCATGACATTTAGAATACCAAATATCGTAATTCAAGATTCCTTTTAGATATCCAAAAATTCTTTTCACTGCATTTAAGTGAGATTCCTTTAGACAAAATTGAAAACGAGCACACAAGCAAACAACAAATACAATATCAAATCTACTTGCAGTTAAGTAAAGCAAACTACCAATCATACCTCTATACTTCTTTTCATCAACTTTTATACCTTCTTCATCCTTGTCAAGTTTGGTAGATGTGCACATAGGTGTTCCAACTTATTTTGAATCTTCCATTCCAAATCTTTTGAGCAACTCCTTGGTGTATTTAGCTTGATTAATGAATGTTCCTTCTCGGGTTTGAATCACTTGGAGCCCAAGGAAGAAATTTAATTCTCTCATCATACTCATTTCAAACTCTTTTTGCATAATTGTGAAAAAATCCTTGCACAAGCCCTCATTAGTAGCACCAAATATAATATCATCCACATAGATTTGCACAATTAAAAGATCACTTGAACTTTGTTTAGTGAAAAGAGTGGTATTTACAATGCCTCTTTTAAAACCATTTTCAACCAAAAAATCACTTAAACGTTCATACCATGCTCTTGGAGCTTCTGTTAATCCATACAAAACTTTTAAGAGTTTGAACACATGATTTGGATAAATCTCATTTTCAAAATCGGGAGGCTTGATCAATGAAGCCATTTAAGAAAGTACTTTTAACATCCATTTGAAATAGTTTGAAATTCTTGAAACATGCAAAAGCCAAAAGCATTCTAATTGATTCTAGTCTGGCTACGGGTGCAAATGTTTCATCAAAATCTATTCCTTCTTCTTGAGTATACCCCTTCGCTACAAGTCTAGCCTTATTCCTTACTACTTCACCTTTGTCATTCATTTTGTTTCTAAATACCCATTTTGTGCCAATGATTGGATGATCTTGAGGTCTTTCAACTAATGTCCAAATCTTGTTACTTTCAAATTGATTTAGTTCCTCTTCCATAACTAAAATCCAGTTTTCATCTTTCAAGACATCAATAACATTTATGAGTTCAAAATGTGAGACTAATGCAAAATTATCCATCAATTATTTAGAGAAGGAACAAGTTCTGACCTTCCTTCTCGGATGGATCACCAATGATGAGTTCTTTCGGATAGTTTTGAACAAATTTTCAAACTCTTGGAAGATCGTTAGGTGTACCAACATCCCTGTCATTATCTTCCAGTGCTGGACTAACTTGAGAACCATCTTCCTTTGAATCATTTTCTGGTGAAGCACTGTCTTGATGATTAATTGTGAGCTTTTTTAGTTCTTCTTGAACACCTGCATCATCATCTTCACCACAACTTTTGGAATTATTACCATTAGACTCATCAAAAGTGATATGTATAGCTTCCTCTATAACGAGAGTCCTTAGATTATATACTCTAAAATCTCTTTTATTTTCACAATAACCCAAGAAGATTCCTTCATCAGATTTTTTATCAAATTTTTCAAGATGTTCCTTGATGTTTAAAATGAAGCATTTGCAACCAAAAACTTTGAAGTATCCAACAATAGGCTTTTTATCAAACATTAACTCATAACAGGTTTTGTTTAAAATTGGTCTCAAGAGAACTCTATTCATAGTATAGCAAGCTGTATTTATGGCTTCAGCCCAAAAATATTTTGGCAAGTTGCATTCACTTAACATGGTTCTTGCTGCCTCTTGAAGAGTTCTATTTTTTCTTTCAACAACTCCATTTTGTTGAGGAATTCTTGCAATAGAAAATTCATGCGTAATTCCATTGTTATCACAAAATTCTGAAAAGCCACAAAAATGAAATTCTGAGTCATTGTCACTCTGATGTTAATGATTTTCAACCCAATCAGATTCTAAACTTTTGCAAATAAAGAAACAAAGTTTTTAAAGGCATCATCCTTGTGTGCAAGAAACATCACCCAAGTGTATTTAGAATAATCGTCAACAACAACAAAGCAATATCTTTTGCCACCTAAGCTAGCAGTTTGTGTAGGACCAAATAAATCAAGATGTAAAAGTTCCAAAGGTTTTGTTGTAGAAACACATTTCTTGGGTTTAAAAGAAATTTTGACTTGTTTTTCAAATTGACAAACATCACAGATTTTGTCCTTTTCAAACTTATTTTTTGGCAAATCTCTAATAAGTTCCTTTTTGGAAATCTCTTTTAGCAAATCCATGTTGAAATGACAAAACCTTCTATGCCATAACCAAGGGTCTTCATTTGCTACTTTAAGACATTTAAAGTTGGAAGAATCAACATTTTCAAGAACAACTACATAAATGTCATTCACTCTTTTTCCTTTGAAAATAATATTGAACTTTGAGTTAAGAACAAGACATTCATGTTTTTTAAATAGTACAAACAGATTTCTGTCACACAATTGACTAACACTCAACAAATTATAATTCAGATTATCAACAAGAAGAATATTGTGAACAAAAGTTTGACCATTCTTACCGACATCTCCAACTCCAACTGTTTTGGCTTTGTTATCATCTCCAAATGTTACTTTCCACTTGATTTTGACTTGAGTTTGATGAATTGTGATGGATCACCAGTCATGTGCCTTGAACATCCACTATCTATGAACCATTTTGATTGCTTAATGACATTCACCAAGCTCACCTACACAAGAGTTCACAAGATGATATTTGGTACCCAATTACTTTTTGAGTCCTTGAGAGTTAGCATTATGTCTAACTATCCACATACATTTCATGTCATTTATCATATTCTTTCTTACATAACAATTATTATTCATGTGACCATCTTGGCAACAAAAGTTACACATAGTCAGTGAATTGCCTACAAAGACAAGTTTAATAAATCTGACTTGCCTTCTTTTATAGATGTTAAATTAGTTTGCATTAGAGTTTAATCTTTTCTTATGAATGTCAAAGTGAGGTTTTGATTCATTCTTTTGAGAACAGTCTTGTTTCTTGTGTTTAAATAACTTATCTAGACCATCCATTCTTCTTTTCAAGTCACCTTGTTCCTTTTTGAACAACTCACACAACTTTATTTTTCTATCAAGCTCAAAAAGTAGAACATTCTCATCCATTTTCAAGCAGTCATTTTCAGCTTTCAGCATTTTGTTTTGTCGAAAAAGATTTGCATTGTCTTGAATCAAAAAACTAATTTTCTGTTTTAGTTCCTTGTTTCTAGCATATGATTCTTTCAAACTATTATACAATCTCTCAATGAAAGACTCAACATCATCTTCAGATTCATTATCACTAATAGGTTGAGAGTTGCAAGTAGTTATCTCATCATCACCAATAACCATGAAAGTCATTTGGGTAGATTCCTTTTCTTCTTCGACTTCACCTTTTGAATTGCAATCATTTCAGGTAATTTGAAAGTTGTTGAATTTTGGTTTTCGTTCAATCTTTCCTTTCTTCTTTTTCTTCATTGGACACTCACTCATGTAGTGTTCAGATTGGCTGCACTCAAAGCATTTATCATTTTGCTTTTTATTGAACTTTTGATTCTGTTTGTTTCTTGCATTGCTGAACTAATTTGAGAATGAGTTGCTGTTTCCTCCTTCTCTGAACCTTTGTTTGTTGAGATTCTCTTGAAACTTTTTGTGATGAGATTTAGATCACTGTCATCAACTTCCGCATCTTCTCCATCCAGGGAGGCAGAATCATCTTCATCTTGAGATACCTTTATAGCAATACTCCTTCTTACTTTTGTATCCTCTTCCTCTTGCACTTTGGACTTAAGGTTCAGCTTGAACCTTATAAAAGGTTAGAGAATTAATAAGAGATTCAATAGGTAAGGAATTTAGATCTCCAGCTTCTTCAATGGCAGTCAATTTACTCTCCCAATCCTTGGATAAAACATTCAGAATTTTTCTATTTTTCTCACCTAGAGAGTATTCCTTTTCCAGTACCTCTAAATCCTTAATGAGGTCATTGAATCTACAATACATCTGATCAATGTTTTCATGAGATTCCATCTTGAACGATTCATACTTGGTAACCAGAATAGATTTCTTTTGTTCTCTCACATTCTCACTCCCTTTATGGATTTCTCTAAGTTTGTCCCAGATTTCTTTAGCGGACTTACACCCTTTGACCCTAATGGATACATTTGAATCTAAGGTACCATACAATACATTCATAGGTTTAGCATTCAAGGTAAGATGAGTTCTGTCTTCACCAGTCAACTCATTTCTAGTTTTTGGTCTCGGTCTATGAGTGACTTTATCTATTATAGAGGTATCATATGGACCTTCATTGACAATGAACCATAGCTCGATATCAATAGATTGCAAGAAATGATCATTCTTTCCTTCCAACTCACATAATTGGATCCATTAAATATTGGGGGTCTAGTGACGGATTGTCCCTCAAAAAACATGGCATTGTTGGTTGTCATTTTTACTCCAAAACCGATTGAGTTTAATCTCTAGGAGACCAAGCTCTGATACCAATTGTAAGGATCGAAAACAACCTAAGAGGGGGGTAAATTAGGTTATTTAAAAACTAATCAAATTATAAGACTCTTTTTCCTCAATTTGAAACTTACCCTCTTTTCTAGATGACCACACAATGTAGCAATAAATGAGAGATCAAGATTGCTTGTGAGTAGAAGAGAAAGACAGTTTTATATTTGCAATATAGTAAGCAGTAAAGAAAGGATAGCAAACTAGAATCACTTCCAAACTCCTCTTGAACTTGGATACGCTTTATAGAACAAGCTTCTTCAAGTTGATCAATTACAACCAATCTTTGTGTATAAAGAAATGATCACTTCTTCCTTGCCCCAAGCCACACTTGATCAAGTTAGAAAGTTTTACTATCACTTTGATAACCCTCACAAAACTACACTATTGAAGTAATTTTCTCACACAAGAAAAGCTTCTATGAAATTTACACAACTAAGAGTACAAATCTTTCTTGAAGAGTATTTTCTCACTAAAATCACTCTTGATATGATGTAATCTCAATGTGCAAAGTTGTCTTGAAGTGGTTGACTTTGTTCTATTTATATGAAACCAAAAAGTTCTTCAATAAATGTTTCCAACGGATAGAAGGCAGCTGAAAAGTCAACTTGCCGTTGGTAGTGTCGGATGTCCAGTGGACCTATTTCTTGCGTCCGAACACAGGCAGTGAGTTCAAGAAAATTTTTTGAATTATTTCGGACGTCTGGTACCTTTAGTGTATGCGTCCGAAGGTAGGGAGTGAAATTGAGAATTCTTCTTCAATTCTTTTCGGACGTCCGGTGCTCTGATGATGTGCGTTCGATCGAAGTCAGTGAGCTTAGAAGGAATAACTTAATATCTTCGGACGTTCGAGAGTGGAGTTCTTTATGCGTCTGAAGTTGCGCAATGATTGTCGGATGTCTAATCCAGTCTTTTTATGCGTCCGACAGCCGCTTCAGTATTCTTTGTGTTTAGTTTTTGAACCTGTTTTGCTCCATTTCTGAAAGGGTCTATTAAGAAAATATTAGTAACAACCATTTGTTTTGTAATCATCAAAAAGCTACGGATTGAGATTTACACATAGGATTGAAAAAAAAAATTGTTGATACTGTCTCTGGAGTAAATGAAGGTACTGTGTCACAACCTTAAAATAATGGAACAAAATCACAGGTTCAATAAAATGCGAATAAAAGAAAATGAAGAAGGAGCAATTACTGTTGAAAAGAATAAAAAACTTAACTTTGTCATTGAGACATTGCTCATCATGCATCACTTGCTCCAATTCTTCTTTTGTAATATCAAAAAGATGTTGGTTATCTAGTATACTCACACAGCTGTGGACAATGAAATAGAAGATCAGAAAAATCAGATGAAAGTGACATATTTTCATTGATTAAATCAACTAGAGTTCAACATACATTTGAGGAATGATTTCTCTAAGATGAAAGCCTACAGCTTCTTTCAAATCCTTCTCTGCTACTCGAGAACCTTCTGCATGACACTGGTCAATGAAGATATTAGTATGTATACAAATCAGTGAACAAAACATTCTAAAAGTGTCTTACATCTTTTAGAAATGGCAATGTCTCAAATCTGGTCTCTTTGACCTCCAAGGCACCAACCTTCTCTAAAATTTTTTTTAACCTTATTTTGAACTTACGAAGAAAAGAATTAGGTTATGCACTTTGGTTACTTGACAAGCAGAAATATTAACATGAAAAAGAACACATTAACATACACTTCCCCCAACTCTGGTTTCTTCTGAAAGTATAACAACATCATCAAGTTCTTCTTTTTCTCCCATATCATCCAATTCTTCTATTTCTTCATTTTTCTTATTCTCTTCCCCACTCTCTCCAATAACAGCATCACCAGTAGTTTTAAATTTCTTCCACATCCAACCCTGATTTTCAGTTTTGATTACCATTTTCCTGAAGTATGAAACGCCCATTTTTTGACTGTAAAATCCTGTGTCAATATGCTCACCATAAAAAGGAACCTTAAAACGCTTAAAGATCCTGGTAAGAAATATACCAAATGGGAGATAGGTTTTCTTATACTCCCTGCTCTTAACCTTCTTCATCTTGTTGAAGATGGTGGCAATCATCAATTTGTCAATGTTCACTGGTTTTTTCTTCAACAAATGCCACAAAATAATTCTTTCTACTGCACTAACGGAAGTGATACTTCCAGCTTTAGGAACAATGTTATGAGTAATTATCAGATGTAAAAGTCTTGGCAAAACTTTCAAATCAGGCCCATAAAACTTTGGTTTTTTACACATTCGCACAATTGCGTCATAATTTTGCAGAATTTCTCCAAGAAACTCTGTCTCATTATACCCCTCCTGTGAGGACTCATGTTTTATTCTTAAAATAATTATTTTTATAATTGTTTGCCTTAGTATTGGTTAATTATATTATTGTTACATGAATCGTTTTTAAATTTTGCCTTATAGCGCGCGAATCGAAAATTCGCATATTTCGCCTCAAATCGACTAAGTGGAGATTTAAAAAATTTATACTAGACTACTAAGAGTGAATAATTATAGTGTTAAAGGAATTACATTTGAATATTAGTGCACTAACGCAACAAACAAGAGAGAAAAGTGGTAGTGCACTTCACTATTCGCGCACTATTGCGAGTTGACTTTTTGCACTTTAACTTGGCTTCCTTAACACACTTCATCCACCAACCATCAACACACAAAACCCTCTCTTTTCTCTCTCTTGGAGCCGGCCGAAAACATCAAAGGAGGAAGAGGAAGAGAGCTCCACTTCAACTTGCTTCCATTCCACTTGAAATTCATCACCTAATTCCTAAACACGTTGGAGATTAACTTGAGTTTGGAGAAAGACTTCATCTTGGGGAAATTCTTGAAGGTTTTTGTGGGGAAATTCTTGAAGGTTCTTCAAGGGCTAAGGAGGTAACCATCAACTCTTGCAATCTCTCCATTTTTCTTCAAGAATCAAACTTAGATTTCATGGGTTTGGCAACCCTAAGCTTGAGATAGGTAGAGAACTTGAGGAAATCTATTTTATCTTTTTTTAAAACTAGGCTAGCGGACTTGGTGATGCCTTTAGGTAGTTGACTTGAGGTGTAATTAGTTGTGTTATTTGAGATGAATACGGTTAGAAAGTGAAGGAAAAATCAAAGGAAAGTGGTGCACTAGAGTTGGCCGAAAATCTATCCTTCTTGCTCAGTGATTATTTCGAATTTCTGGTGCTTGTTTTGCTGTGAAATTGGTTGATATATGTTGTATATTATGTGTAGAAAGTGTCTACCAAAAATTATTTGATTTGGTTGAGCAAAATTTGAATTTCGAAATTAGAAGAAATCTGGAAATGGGTTCTGGCTGTCCAAACAGTAACTTTTTGATCGAGCATATCTCTTTGTACAAAAATCGAAATCGAGTGCCGTTTGTGGCATTTGAAACTAGACATTTGTAACTTTCTAACGGTATGAAATCACTTTCTAGTTCGAACTGAATGAACCGTAGTGATTCATCAAAGTTTACTGTCCTGTTCTGACTGTCTATCCGAAAGAAAGGTAGAAGCTGCATCTTGGGGCTCTATTTTCTCTCAGTTGTGAACTGATTTTGAAAACAACTTGTTCTGATGAAATGTAGAGTTTTGAATCTAGTTTCCAACGCCACCAACCATTCTCAATTTAAGTTGTATTGAGTGAGATATGGTTCAATTTCCAAACTGTGACAAAGCTGGAAATCTGGAAATCTTTCTCTTCTTGCTAGCCGAATGGTTAGGTTTGGTTTGGGACGTTTTGTTTCGAAAATTTTGGTGTCAATTACCTACCAATTACTTATTATATGTTTATAAGACCTTGGTTTCACAAATGAACTGAATTGAGACTGATTTCATGGTGCAAAATGTTTGAAAAAGGAAAAGAAAGCAAGAGGGCAGATTTACTTTAAGAATTTCCTAAATTTTGGTATTTTTGTTAACTACCTTCCTACGTGATTTTTTGTGTGAAATTTGATAGAAAAGTAGTCCTCATATGGAAGTTTAAGTGTACCAAATTTGATGTTATTCTAAGACCATTTTGATACCCAAATGATGTCCCAAAATTTGCTCTTCAAATCTGGAAAATTTCTGAATAGTGTACAAAAATCAGCCGACTTTAAGCTACTATATCTTTATGCTCAAAACTCTAAATTTAGTTTTATTTTTCCTGTTTGAAACTTTATTAGGAATTTGTATTGTGTTAGAATTTCAAAGGCTAGTTCACTTTCTGTGAATTTTGCCAAATTTCTAAATATTGCCGAAAAACATGACTGAAACTGCATTGCTTGCTCAGATCAGCCATTTTGAGCTAAAAATTGGATTCCTTCCATTTGGAATCGTGGGAAAGTGTCTTCTAGGAACTTTTAGTACTCCGAACTAAGATTCCAACGGTATAACGTTTTCCAATTTTGGACCTATTGAGTGCAAGTTCTGATTTTTGTAAATTTGACGTGCAAAACTGAAATTTTTCCGAATTGATGGGAAATGAGTTTTTGGAAACTTTTCCCTAATCTTTGATATTGATTGATTGGTTTAAACTCTATTTCATGAAGGAAATCAGTTTTTCTTGTGTTATTAAATCCACACTTTTGAATCTCGATTTTTGAGTGATTAAAGTTCTCTTTTGTGGTATTGACTAGCCTAAATAAGTGTACCTTCTTTCTTGGTTAATACGTGAATGTGAGTGAAAGTACTTGTTATTTGTCCAGACGCTCAAGGAGATTTTCAAGAAAATCTCGAAGCGAACGCCTAAAGACTTAATTGCTCGCTCACTCACTTTGATTTTGATTTGGTGAGTGTCAAGTGCATGACTTGTTGCAATTATGTGAATTGCTTCTTATTGATTGAATGATTGATAATTGTTGAGTCGAGTGTGTACGTTATCGCACTCGTTCTCTTTCAACTGATTGTATAACTGAATTGCTCATGACTGAATTGTAATTGATTGATTGGATGTCGTTTGGAGTGAATCTCCTCGACCTATAACTGAACTGGAGGACGCCCAAATCTCAATTGGCCGACTTTGCGATTTGAGCCAGTAAGGACTTGGTCGAGACACTCGGTGAACCATGAGATAACTGTAAACTTGATCTATTAATAGATCTCACTTGACCTACTCGAATAGTAGTGCCTTTTATAGAAGTGCGGGCCCGAGGCGGGTGACATGGTAGACGAAACTGTGAAGAAAGTTGAGTTCTACGGACTTAATGCCGACCCGGTTGACAGAGTGTCATCGCGGGGAGGTATTTGATCGAGTCTTGGCAATGCAAGTGGAACCTAGCTCCTGAGAGCTCCTGTATTCTCATTGAATGTATTTAATTGAAAATTGTGAATTGTTTGAATGTTACAACTTTATTTCTCGCTTAAATGCTATTGCTACTTGAACTATGTGTTTGGATGTTTTCTTGGCCTCATTGAGCATTAGCTCATCCCATTTGATTTGTTTTCCTTAGCAGGGATCGAGATGGAAAGAGTTATGGAAAAGTCGACTTGAGGCACTTTTTATTAGGGTTTGGAATGTATTTGACTAGACATCTTTTGGAAATTGTTTATTTTGGAAAAGTGATTGTATTTTGAAACTTGTGATGTAAGATTGAATTTTCATGCATGGAAATGACTTATTGTCTTTATTTCGACTTTCGTTTTTAGTCGTTATCCCTTAAGTTTGAACTGAAATTGTACAGAGTTCTGGCGAGAGTTGGGCAGGCGTTCCGCCGATATCCTTTGGTTCGCCTTAAGGAGAAGTGGGGGGATCACAGTTAGTATCAGAGTACTAGGTTTAGAAATCTATTTGGAAGATATATTAGAGACTTTACTCTGGAGATTACGAATGAGATAACTTAGTTATACCTTAAGTGATGTTCGAGCGAGTTAGTGACTTTAAGTTTCTAATATAGAAATTGTGGTTGTTTTGCAGGGATGGAGAATGGAAATAGAGAACCTGCTGCTAATGGTATTGGTCATGCTAATGGCCACATGGAGCCTCTTAGGTCTATTTACTATCGAACCCTTGATGGAGGAACTCGTGTGCATTATTCGCCTTCTACTAGGTTTCCTCGATATCCCTGTAGAGTGACTTATGCGTACCCTAATGACCTAGTACTGTCCCTTGACGACGAGCGTCGTCAGTTGGTGAATGCCAACCGATCTTTATTTCAGGAGGTTGAGGAGTTGTGCATTATGGTGAATGTTCAGAGTGCTAGGATTGCCGAGTTAGAGGGGACTGTGGTGGACGAGATGGCAAGGACTGAAACTGCTCGTGATGAGATTCGGAGGGTTAGAGCTCGTCTGACTAGGATAGACAAGGAGATTCGAGATCGGGTTTATGGGATCCTGGCAGATGCCACTATGATGATTGACGAGGTGATGGAGGTTGTACAGAATCCAGTTCAGGAGGGCACTGAGGAGGACCTAGAGTAGGAGGTCCCGCCTGATAGTCCTGCTGAGGAGTAGACTAGGAGTGACAGATTTTTTGACTTGTATAGTTAGGAGTAGTTGGGGTGATGCTAGTGCAAAGGTCATTGTATTTTGCTTGACTGTGTGGCCTACTTTTGAAGCACTTGGCTCCATTTTGGTCGTACATAATTAAAAGTATTCTTGTGGCACCTGTGTGCTATATTTTGTAAATGCCTCATGACTTGCTAATTGTATGAACTTTAAAGTGTTAATATATGTTAATTATTGTTATTTTCAATGTTTTCATGTTGGCTCTTTTTTTAAATATTTTCTTGCGTAATTATTTTATTTCTTGCACTAGACATAACTAAGGTTATGGACGGACGAAAGAGTGATCAAGGTCGCGGGCGAGGGGCTAGGCAAATCCAACCTCAAGGGGATGATCAGGGATCGACAATTGGACCGACTCAGGGACAAGAGAATCTAGAGAGTAACCAAGTGGCTACTGCCATTAATAGGATGACTGATATTCTTGAACGATTAACTGAGAGATAGGGTCCAGGGCCAATTAACCAACCCGGGGCCCAGGATAGAGGTGATGATAGAGTTTTGGAAAGATTTTTGAAGTTTGCTCCGCCTAAATTCACTAGGGAACCTGATCCTGAGCTAGCGAAAAATTGGCTAGAGCGGATGACTAATATTTTCGCTGCTTTAGATTATACTGAAAAGAGAAGGGTGAACTTTGCTGACTTTCACTTTGAGGGCGTTGCACGTGTTTGGTGGGACGTGATAAGGGGAAAGTGGGAGAGAGCTCAAACCCCTTGGATTTGGGAAAACTTCACGAGGGAGTTTAATGAGAAATTTCGTTCGCCTATGATCCAAGAGAAGCGGAAGGATGAATTTATAAAGTTAAGATAAGGAACTATTAGTGTAGCCGAGTATGAAGGGAAGTTCACTAAACTTTCTAAATACGCTCCAGAATTGGTGACTAATGAGCGGAAAAAGATAAGGCGTTTCGTGCAAGGACTCAATGTGGAGATCCAAGAAGGGTTGGCAGCAGCCCAAATCTCTACGTTTACTGAAACTCTAAAGAAGGCGCAGAGAGTTGAGAGCGCAAGACTGTAAATTAGGGATTTCCACACTAAAAAAGGAACATTTCTAGTTATACTTCTGGTCAAGCTAGTAAAAGTGCCCCACCTTCCAAGATGGGAAGAGAAATGGGAGGAGTAAGGACCGCAAGAGTTTCAAAAGGAGTTTTATCCAGAGGAGGTCATAGTGGATAAGGTCAAGTGAGAGGGATACCTTATAGTGGCCCGACTGTAACTCCTCAAGTTAGTTGTGGCTACTGTGGCAAATCAAATCATTCGGAGAATAATTGTTGGAGAAAGTCGGGAAAGTGTTTGTACTGTGGTAGTGTCGAGCACCAACTCGTGAATTGTCCAAATAAGTTGAAAGTAGGAGGTAGCACTCAAAAGTCAGAAAAGTCAACCTCTAAGCAGATTAGTGCTGGAGGGAGTCGACCAAAGGTACCTGTTAGGCTTTACGCATTGAACTATCAGCAGATTCCCAATGCTACTGAAGTGGTCGAAGGTACAATCCTTATTTTTCACCGTTTAGCTAAGATTTTAATTGATCCGAGTGCGATACATTCTTTTGTGAACCCTAACTTTATGAGTGGGATAGATGTGAAACCAATTAAGTTACCTTATGATCTAGAGGTTAGAACACCTACTGGGGATCAAAGTTTAATTGCTAACTTGGTATACAAGAATTGTGAGATCTGGGTTGGGGAACGAAAATTACTGGCCGATGTGATGGGTTTGGCGATTAAGGGGTATGATGTGATCTTAGGAATGGACTGGTTAGCCCGTTACAATGCTCAGTTGAACTGTAAGACGAAAATAGTAGAGTTGTGCATTTCAGGAGAGACAACCCTGAAATTGGATGTAAGGGGTAGATTAGTCTTATCTGCACTTATCTCAGGAATTCGATTTAGGAAAATGTTAAGTAAGGGAGTTCAGGGATATTTGACTTTTGTAATAAATACTCCTAGTGATAAAGTGGGATTGGAGGATATACCTGTAGTGAAAGAGTATCCGGATGTCTTTCCTGAAGAGTTAAAATCTTTACTCCCGGAAAGGAAGATAACTTTTAAGATTGATGTGATTTCAGGAGTAGCACCTATCTCTAACACGCCGTACAGAATGGCTCCAACTGAATTGAAGGAGTTGAAATTGCAATTACAGGATTTGTTAAAGAGAGGCTTTATAAAGGAGAGTGATTCATCGTGGGGAGCCCCGGTCTTGTTTGTTAAAAAGAAAGATGGGAGTTTAAATCCATGTATAGACTATCGAGACTTGAACGATGTTACTATTAAGAATAAGTAACATTTGCCCCACATTGATGAGCTGTTTGACCAATTGCAAGGGGTGGTTGTATTTTCGAAGTTGGATATCAGGCAAGGTTATTATCAATTGAGAATTTTGAAAAAAAATATACCTAAAACTGCTTTTAACTCGAGGTACGGACATTTCCAGTTCGCAGTAATGCCGTTTAGATTGACGAATGCACCTGCGGCTTTTATGGATTTAATGCATCAAATCTTTAAACCTTATCTGGACCAGTTTGTAGTAATGTTCATCGATGATATACTAGTGTACTCTAAAACTGTGGAGGATCACGAGAAGCATTTGAGAATTGTTTTACAAATTTTGAGGGAACATCAGCTGTATGTTAAGTTTAGCAAATGTGAGTTTTGGTTGAAAGAAATGACTTTCTTAGATCATATAATTTCCAAGGATGGGATTAAAGTGGATCCAACCAAAGTTGAAGCAGTCTCTAAATGGAAACAACCGGAAACCCTACTGAAGTTCGAAGTTTTATAGGGTTAGCAGGGTATTACCGGAGATTTATCAATGATTTTTTTAAGATTGCTGGACCCATGACTGAGCTGACTAAGAAAAGTGAGAAATTTATATGGAATCTTAAGTGTGAAGAAAGTTTCCAAAAGTTAAAGAGACGTTTGACGAGAGCACCCGTATTAGCTCTACTGAATGGGAATGATAGTTTTGTAGTCTACATAGATGTTTCAAAGGAAGGTTTGGGATGTGTATTAATGCAAAATAAAAAAGTGATAGCGTATGCCTCTAGGAAATTAAAGCCGCACGAAAGAAATTACCCAACTCATGATTTGGAGTTAGCGGCTGTGGTGTTTGCATTAAAGAAGTTGAGGCATTACCTCTATGGAGTAACATTTGAGGTTTTCACGGACCACAAAAGTCTTAAGTATTTGTTTTCTCAAAAGGAGCTGAATTTGAGACAACGTAGGTGGATGGAATTCTTGGAAGACTGTAATTGCACGATAAAGTACCATCCAGGAAAAGTCAACGTAGTGGCCGATGCTTTAAGTCGTCAAGTGCAAGTGACAGGATTGATGATTAAAGAGTTGCACTTGTTGGAGGAGGTTAGTATATGAAACCCTCGACTCGAACCGAGAAAAGTGATCATTGGGAATATTGTCGTGAAATCCGCTTTGTTGGAACGTATCAAAGAAACTCAGGGAAAGGACCCTAAAGTGCAAAAGTGGTTTGAGAAAGTCAAAAAGGGAGAAATATCGGATTTTAATCTAGGAGTGAATGGTGTATTAACCTTTCAGAATCGTATAGTAGTGCTTAAGGACGAAGGGCTTAATAAGAAAATTTTGGAGGGACCACACCGATCTAAGTATATGGTACATCTTGGAGGGAATAAAATGTACCAAGATTTGAAAAGTTTGTACTAGTGGGAGAACATGAAAAAGAAAATTACTCAATTTGTCCAGACCTGCTTGATTTGCCAATAGGTTAAAACCGAACATCAGAAACCATCAGGTCTTTTGCAATCTTTAGAGATACCCGAGTGGAAATGGAAAAATATCACCAAAAATTTTGTATCTGAATTGCCTAGGACACAAAGGGGTCATAATGCCATTTGGGTAATAGTGGATAGGTTGACCAAATCGGCTCACTTTCTGCCGATTAGTATGAAATACCCGTTGGAGAAGTTAGCTAAATTATACTTGGATGAGATTATAAGGCTACATGGGATACCTGTAAGTATTGTGTCCGATCGAAACCCTAGATTTGTTTCGCGATTCTGGCAGAAGATACAAGAAGTGTTGGGGACTAAATTGAATTTTATCACTACTTACCATCCCCAGACCGATGGACAGTTTGAGAGAACAATTTCAAATTCTTGAGAACATGTTGAGAACCTGTATTTTGGATTTTGGAAAAAGTTGGAGTAAGTATTTGACTTTGGTAAAGTTTGCCTATAATAATAGTTTCCATTCATCCATTTAAATGGCTCCGTACGAAACACTTTATGGTCGAAAGTGTAGATCTCCAATTTGTTGGGATGAAATAGGTGAACGAAAGATTTTAGACCTTACCGCAGTGCCTTGGATTGAGGAGGCGCGAGAAAAAGTTAAGTTAATATGTCAGAGGATTCAAACCGCACAGAGTCGTCAGAAGAGCTATGCGGATAATAGAAGGAAAGATTTAGAGTTTGTGGTTGGAAACCAAGTTTTTCTTAAAATTACTCCTCTGAAAGCGAGTTTGATGGTAGGAAAGGGAAAGAAGCTACAACCGAGATTTGTAGGACCATATAAGATTCTTCAACGTGTAGGAAATGTGGCTTATAAGTTGGAATTGCCACCAAATTTATCTCAGATCCACAATGTTTTTCACGTATTGATACTCAAGAAATATCATCCAGATCCGTCTCATGCTCTACAACTGGAAGATATTGAGATTGATGAGACACTGACTTATGAGGAAAGGCCAGTGAAGCTTCTAAATCGTAAGGTGAAAGAATTGAGGAATAAGCAGATTCCGTTGGTGTAAGTTCTATGGAGGAACCACGGACTAGAGGAAACAACTTGGGAAGTAGAAAAAGAAATTCGACGAAAATATCTAAATCTATTTCCAGAACAAGGTATGGAATTTCGACGACGAAATTTTCCTAAGGGGGAGAGGATGTGAGGACTTATGTTTTATTCTTAAAATAATTATTTTTATAATGATTTGCCTTAGTATTGGTTAATTATATTATCGTTACATGAATCGTTTTCAAATTTCACCTTATCGCGTGCGAATCGAAAGTTCGCGTATTTCGCGTCAAATCAACTAAGTGGAGATTTAAGAAATTTATACTAAACTACTAAGAGTGAATAATTATAGTGTTAAAGGAATTACATTTGAGAATTAGTGCACTAGTGCAACAAACAAGAGAGAAAAGTAGTAGTGCACTTCACTATTCGCGCACTATTGCGAGTTGACTTTTTGCACTTTAACTTGGCTTCCTTAACACACTTCATCCACCAACCATCAACACACAAAACCCTCTCTTTTCTCTCTCTTGGAGCCGGCCAAAAACAGCAAAGGAGGAAGAGAAAGAGAGCTCCACTTCATCTTGCTTCCATTCCACTTGAAATTCATCACCCAATTCCTAAACACGTTGGAGATTAACTTGAGTTTGGAGAAAGGCTTCATCTTGGGGAAATTCTTGGAGGTTTTTGTGGTGAAATTTCTGGTTTCTTCAAGGGCTAAGGAGGTAACCATCAACTATTGCAATCTCTCCATTTTTCTTCAAGAATCAAGCTTAGATTTCATGGGTTTGACAACCCTAAGCTTGAGATAGGTAGAGAACTTGAGGAAATCTATTTTTATCTTTTTTTAACACTAGGCTAGCGGACTTGGTGATGCCTTTAGGTAGCTGGCTTGAGGTGTAATTGGTTGATCGTGGTTATTTATGTGTTATTTGAGGTGAATACGGTTAGAAATTGAAGGAAAAATCGAAGGAAAGTGGTGCACTAGAGTTGGCCGAAAATCTGTCCTTGTTGCTCAGTGATTATTTCAAATTTTTGGTGCTTGTTTTGCTGTGAAATTGGTTGATATATGTTGTATGTTATGTGTAGAAAGTGTCTACCAAAAATCATTTGATTTGGTTGAGCAAAACTTGAATTTTCGAAATTGGAAGAAATCTGGAAATGGGTTCTGGCTGTCCGAACAGTAACTCTTTGATTGAACATATCTTTTTGTACAAAAGTCAAAATCGAGTGCTGTTTGTGGCATTTGAAACTAGACGTTTGTAGCTTTCTAACGGTATGAAAATCACTTTCTAGTTCGAACTGAATGAACCGTAGTGATTCATCAAAGTTTGCTGTCCTGTTCTGACTGTCTATCCGAAAGAAAGGTAGAGGCTGCATCTTGGGGCTCTATTTTCTCTCAGTTGTGAACTAATTTTGGAAACAACTTGTTCTAATGAAATGTAGAGTTTTGAATCTAGTTTCCAACGCCACCAACCATTCTCAATTTAAGTTGTATTGAGTGAGATATGGTTCAATTTCCAAACTGTGACAAAGCTGGAAATCTGGAAATCTTTCTCTTCTTGCTAGCCGAATGGTTAGGTTTGGTTTGGGACGTTTTGTTTCGAACATTTTGGTGTCAATTACCTACCAATTACTTATTATATGTTTATAAGACCTTGGTTTCACAAATGAACTGAATTGGGACTGATTTCATGGTGCAAAATGTTTGAAAAAGGAAAAGAAAGCAAGAGGGCAGATTTACTTTAAGAATTTCCTAAACTTTGGTAGTTTTGTTAACTACCTTCCTACGTGATTTTTTGTGTGAAATTTGATAGAAAAGTAGTCCTCATATGGAAGTTTAAGTGTACCAAATTTGATGTTATTCTAAGACCATTTTGATACCCAAATGATGTCCCAAAGTTTGCTCTTCAAATCTGGAAAATTTCTGAATAGTGTACAAAAATCAGCCGATTTTAAGCTACTATATCTTTACACTCAAAACTCTAAATTTAGTTATGTTTGTCCTATTTGAAACTTTATTAGGAACTCGTATTGTGTTACGAATTTCAAAGGCTAGTTCACTTTCTGTGAATTTTGCCAAATTTCTAAATATTGCCGAAAAACATGACTGAAACTGCCTTGCTTGCTCATATCAGCCATTTTGAGCTAAAAATTGGATTCCTTCCGTTTGGAATCGTGGGAAAGTGTCTTCTAGGAACTTTTAGTACTCCGAACCAAGATTCCAACGGTATAATATTTTCCAATTTTGGACCTATTGAGTGCAAGTTCTGATTTTTCTAATTTTGACGTGCAAAAATGAAATTTTTCCGAATTGATGGGAAATGAGTTTTTGGAAACTTTTCCCTAATCTTTGATATTGATTGATTGGTTTCAACTCTATTTCATGAAGGAAATCAGTTTTTCTTGTGTTATTAAATCCACACTTTTGAATCTCGATTTTTGAGTGATTAAAGTTCTCTTTTGTGGTATTGACTAGTCTAAATAAGTGTACCTTCTTTCCTGGTTAATACGTGAATGTGAGTGAAAGTACTTGTTATTTGTCCAGGCGCTCAAGGAGATCTTCAAGAAAATCTCGAAGCGGACACCTAAAGATTTAATTGCTCGCTCACTCACTTTGGTTTTGACTTGGTGAGTGTCAAGTGCATGGCTTGTTGCAATTATGTGAATTGCTTCTTATGGATTGAATGATTGATAATTGTTGAGTCGAGTGTGTACGTTATCGTACTCGTTCTCTTTCAACTGATTGTATTGTCGCGCCCCATTTTTTAAAATAAAATAAAATTAACGTGTTTATGAAAAATGGATTATGAATTTTTGGTATAATTTTGAGTGAAAATGATGAGTTTTTTATTTTTAGAAAGTATGTAAAGATATTGGGCCTAAAATGGGGTTTAAAATGCGATGATTTTTGGTCCAAGTTATAGTTTAAAAAGGGTTTTTGAGTAAAAAATTGGAGTCGCCACTTGATATTGAGTTAAGGCGTACCAATTCACCTAAAATGAATTTTTAAAGAAAAAAGTAGAAAAACTCTTTTTAAACGACTCCAAATATTCAAAAATCAGAGAAAAGTGTTCGGAAGTCACAGTTGAAGAAAGGGAAGGCAAGAATAAAAATCCAAAACACCCTTTCAACCTAGCCAAGGTTAGTTGCGTGATTTAGTCAAAAATTTTCTTAATTTAACCTTAGAATTTATCACATTTGGATGTACTACATGAATGCAAACCTAAACCTAATTATCGGGGTCAGAATATCTCTTCGAAATTATTTGATGCAAATCGCATTAATTTCGACGCCCAAAAGTAAACTCTCGAAAAAGTCACGAATTGTGCAAAAATATGAGACTCAAAGATAAGTGAAAAGAAAAGAAAAATAATTATATATGAATACATGATCTAAAGGAATGCATCATATCGGGTACGGGGAGACTAATACTCGTGACTCAATTTTTCCCTTTTATAAAGGGGACACGAGCGTGCTAAGGCTAGAAAACCAAACTCGTCCATATCCCATATTCGAGGGGTATTTCTCCTATCTAATCATGCAAATGTACTGCTCTAGTTCTAATTCTTAAATGGAATGCAAGTCTAATGTCGTGTTTTCATACAAAGGGGTAAGGAATATACATATAAGGGAAAATGTGGGATAAGGGACATAAATATAAGGGAATATGGGATAAGGGATGTGCATATATAAGGAAAGTGTCATGCAAAATGGTAAAAACCCTAAAAAGTGAAAAACGTGCATGAGATGAAGTGATTTTATCACACAATCATGATCTAACGCGTAGAATAATTCCTAAGGGTCTAGCGTTGGACTAGTCCACATCTATGAGTCCTCACTAGCATTGGACTAGTGGAAAATCGGAAGAAAAGGCCACAACTAGCGTTGGACTAGTGTGGTGACGTCACACATTGATTATAACTAAATTAGAACATAATAAAGCAAGTAAACATATAAGGTCACATAAACACATAACACATAATCATGATATCTAGATGTAAGACCATAAGAAAGCGAGTAACACATAACACATAGGCATGCAAAACACACAAAACAAATAAAGCAAATAAAGCTCTAACTATTACATTAGGGGGCCCTAACTACAATCTAAGGGGGGGAAGGAATAAAAATAAATAAATAAACCCCTAACTATTACAACTCGACATTTAAATGCCTTTCAAATAATTAAAATTAAAATAAATATACAAAATTAAAACAAATAAAGCAAATAAATAAATGAATAAAATGAAAACATTCAAAAGGCATGCAATTAAGTACATAAAGTCATATAAGGGCACATAGGATCAAATAAAGTCAAAATAAGGGATAGAGTGTACCTCCCTTGAGTTGGAGTCCCTAATGAAATGAAATTACTTATTTACCCTCTAAAACAATAAAAAGGGTCAAGGTATCATTTTAATTAACGAGTAATCACATGATATGGGAATAAACATGAAATTAAATCAATCAAAGGCATTAAAAGGAAAGTAAACATCCCATGTTCAAGAAATTAAAACAAGTAGTGACTTGATTGCAAAAATTAAAGAATTTTGAGGGGTCTATTTATTATCATTATAAAAATCAAGGGTCTAAAAGGAAATAAATTAAAATTAGGGACTTAAGGTGAAACTTACCCATCAAATGATAAAATTCACAAAAAATAAATAAAAACCCATTTTTTACAATTAATCGACAAAAAATTCAAACATTCCACTAAAAATTCAAATAAAAAACTATAAGTTTAGAAAAAGTTATTAAACCTTCAAATTCATCCTAAAACTCATAAAAATTCATCCCAAAATCACATCAAGACATATTAAAGAAAAAAGGCATGTTAGGGGGATGAAATTAATTAAGTTGTTCAATTAGTTGGGCCATAGTAGCATTAGGTAGAAGCTAAGGGGTCAAAGTGAAAATTTTGAAAATATTTCCATACATGCTACAAAGCTTCCTTCTGCAATTCCTAGTTCACCATTGCAACTATCAGATTACACTCTCAAACACATGACTACCACTTCAATCAAACCCAGCTTGAATCAAAACAAGATTTGCCGCATATCCCTCTCACTTTTCAACATAAAATCCTTATGTTTAAGCACCAGAAATTCATACAAAAGATCATGCAAGAATTAAATAACAAAATTCTGCAATTTTTCAGCTACGATTAGCTACACTTGTGGTGTTCATCAGATGTAATTTTTTTCATCGAAGCACGGCCAGCTTCTCAACCAAACAGCAAAGCTATGATCTCAAACATCAAAACCACAGAAATTCGACATTCAAACATGCAAATCTTCGGCAAAAATTTCTGCAACTTATCTTCATTTAGCCGAAACAATATTCAGACAAAATGACTCGAGCAAGTTCCAACTCATTCAAGCATAGAATGCGAGGACTTGAAACAAAGGGGAGAGGAAAGATTCAACAAGCTTTCGGACACAAAATGCGACCAAATGATCCGAACACTTGCTAAACTTCGACTACTCAGATTTCCAAGAAAACAAACAAGACAAAGAAAACTGATGGCCTTTATTCCTATGTTCCCAAACACACACATGGCATCCCATTCAAACGGCAAGCAGATCAAACACTTCAAGCAAGCCAGAACTTCAGCAGACAAAATATCTCATGCAACCTATCCAGTCCCCCGACGCTTCAAGATTCAGCAGTCTTACACAAAAATACACACTACACCAGGGTGAGATGTATAAGGTAGCAAAAAGGAAAGAAAGACACTCCAAAGTTTCACGGTTCCACTCTCCCTTTCTCAACTGGGTTTATGAGGTTTCGGGTTCTAGGTTTACAAGGTTCGGATGAGCTCCAAACCTTCCAACTCTGGCCAACATTGAGGGCAATCATAAAACAAAACCCGACAAAAGAAAGCAAAGCCCATAGATTCAATGAACAATTTTAAGCAAGACTGCATTTTTCTAACACTTTGACTGGACATTTCCTTAACTAAACAACCATAGCCATGGTAGTTCAATCAACAACAAAAAACAGCAAACAAAAGAGAAAAAAGGTAGCCTGGTCGAATGGACAAAGCTGCAAAAAAAAAAGTTTCTGCTGTGACGTTTGCAGCCCAAACCGAACCCATTATTAAGCAAGTTTCTCACTTTGAGGGGAAGGAAACAGGTTCTGGGATCAAAATGGTAAGAAAACAAGAATCACCAAACATTACCGCAAGCAAACAAGAACAAAAAATGCAACCTTTAGTACATCAGATTACATATGTGGGAAAACACTATCTGTTCATGGCTCCTAAACTGAATTCATGGTTTCAGATGCACATTAAATGAACAAAGAGGCCAACACCAAGCCTATCAACAGCACAACAATATCACCAAGCATAACCACAGTCATCGTCATCAGGCATGGGTAACGACCAAAAACTTAGAGAAGGAAGAAAATCATGCATAGGGGACTCAAATCCCTGTGAAGATTGTGTTAAACTAGCATTGAGAAGATTCCATTATACCTGAGAGCACTTAGGCTGCTAAACAGACAGGAGAGACCCAAAGAAATCGAATGGTTCTGGAAATCGAAATCCACGAACTGGGTTGCGGGAGATTCCAGCGCTGACGCAGGCGATATCAACCGAAGATCCCTCCTTTTCCTTTTCTGGTTTCCCTCCTCTCAAAGCCTTTTTCCTCTCAGTTTTCTGGTTCTCTCGGTCTCTCTTTCTTACTCTTCTTTCACTCAGCCACCAAACTCTTTTCTTGCCTTTTTCTCTCAGTTTTCTCCCCTCCAGTCGTCACCTCTTATTCTCCTCTACTCTCTTTTTATAGCTACCCAGATTTCTAAACCTAACATCTAATGGTGCCGCTGAATTGATATCTTCATGATGAATTATAAACCATTGGATGAACTCTTGTCCTATGATTCTCTTAAGTGTAGGGATTAAAGCCAAGTGGCTTGAGATTAAAGTGATCAAACGGAGCAAAAAAATGAGAAAAACGAACGAGAAAAAACTTTAAAAATCGCAGCTGTTAGTTCTGCTGCTTTGCTTCTGCTGGTACGATACAAAGAAGAAGCAGCGCGCGTGCCTGGCACGCGCGCGTGACTTCCTCCCTTTTTTTTTAACTTAATTAACAACAATAATAAAATGATTTTCTTAACAAAAATGGAAATGAAAAAAGATCAACAAAATCAACTACAATGAAATAAAAATGCTAAAAATTTTTGTGCTTGGTTGATGATTTGTCCTTTTATTTTATTTTATTTTTAAAAAATTGATTTTCATTATTTTTTCTTTTTCTTTTCATCAAAATTAATTTAAGCAAATAAATAACGTTAATTCCTAACTGAAGTTACGTTGCAACAAATTTTCATTTATTTTAAATAGATTGAATCTAAAAGGATTAAAACATATTCTTTGTGAAAAATTTTCTTTTCCGGAAATTTAGTGCAATAAATCTTAGAAATAAAAATGAACATAATTTATAAAAATAATTAAAAAACTAAATATCATTTAATCCATAAAATAAAACCAAACGAGAATAACAAACCTAACAAATAAATCTAAAATCGAATTAAATAAGGAATGAAACTAAAAGATCAAATGAGTGGAATTTTGGTGTCTACAGATTGCCCTTCTTTGTCTGAGTTTTGAAGAAACTCGAGACAAAGACGTAGACATCAAATACCTACCTGTAGTTATTCTGCCTTGAGCTGAAACCTGTGAACATAAAAAGGTCAGTGGGATACAACTCAAGCCTGTCGAAGTTGGCGGGATAAAACCTGGTCCCAACGTGATTTAAAATGGTCAACGGGATAAAACCCGGTCTTGCAGAGGTTGGCGAGATAAAACCCGGTCCCAACGTGATATAAAATGGTCAGCGGAATTAAACCCGATCCTGCCGAGGTTGGCGGGATAAAACCCGGTCCCAACGTGATATAAAATGGTCAGCGGGATAAAACCCGATCCTGCCGTAAAATTGAACATTGGTGGAAATTACATTACTAAGAAAGGGGGTAGAAGGGTTCGCGGTGGACGTTGAGACTCACCAAAAGAAAATTAAATTGCCAGCAAGAAAAATTAATTTTGATTTTGATTTTTTTTTATTGGGAGAATCTTTTCAAAAATAATTTGCCCCAGTTTTGACCAATTATTGTGCCACCGATCTTTCGATTTGCATTATGGCATCATTGCTCCTCCTTTAGACTTTGATTTACACCTCTTCCTCGGTCCGAACCCTTCAATTCTTGGGTGACATTCCACAATTATAAAAAGTTTGCCCCAGTTTTATTTTTTGGTATTCGAACCTGCAAAAAAATAGAAATAATTGTAATGATAGATAATACCACCACCATCCGATCAATCTTACTTTCAAGAAATGTGTAAATATGAGTACTTGGGCGTTTTTCCCCGATGTAGCAAAAACTTAACTTTACTCTGCGAACTGTGTCAAGTTTCCTCAACTTCCATACTAGTAAGACCCTTGATATCCAGTCAATCATAGGGGTTGCTATTTGATAAATTCTTGACTCAATTTCGCTCCTCGGATTACATCACATCTTCTTAATTGCTAATGCTAATAAGACACTTGGTATCCAGGTAATTTCAATAAATCATAGGGATTGCTTTTTGATAAACTTGCAGAGACAAATGAAACCATGAAATAAATACAAGAATATTTTATTTACAAAGTAAAAATTTCAGTAACATAAAAAAAATCATTTATTTTTATTGAAAGAAAATTAATTTTGGAGAAATGAACCTGTAAATTCAACAATTTACGCTTGAGAAACCAAAGTACCTTGATTTCAAAATGCCACATTTGACCCTTTGGATATCGTTCCCCCGGAATTCAATGTTGGCAACAGAACCACAATGTGAAGAAAAATTCCAATGAACTGAGTCTCCAGCCATTTCATTCCAAGCTCACCTTTCCTTATAAAACCCTACCTTAGCGCCCCTTCGGGTTTTCACTAAGGCTACCACGCCACCTTTTTTATTTTATTTTCTTTCTTTGCTTTTCTTTTTTCTCTTTTTTCTCTTTTTGTTTTTATTATTTTTTCTTCTTTTCTTTTGAGAATGAACTCTTTTTCCTTTTGGAGATGTCTTTGTGAATCTTCGCCTGATAAGTAGTGTCGACCTCAAATCTAATCAATTCAGAAATACATCTAAGAATTTTCTCTAGCATCAGCGTACGAATATCATGTGCCAGTTAATTTGAAAATTTCTTGACAGAGATATTGCAGAGAACAGAAGTCAGGACTTTTGGCTTTTGTAATGGGGTCTGATAGGGTGCTTAGAAAAGTTAAGACTTGAAAGCGAACTTCAAAAGTGGTTTAAATGATCTGAAATCGCATTATTGCACCAACCCTATTTTAAGGTTAAATCAAAACTTGCCCCAGTTTATTCTCAACTGAGGTTCGCTTTTTCATTTTCTCTTTTCTCTTTCTCTCTTTTTTTTCATTCATCTTTTGAAACTTTCAAAATTTGTCCCAATCTATTTTTAACTGAGCTTTTCTTTTGTTTATTTCCTTTCGTTCTTCTATCATTTTTCACCTCTTGAAACTCTTCTTTCTAATTCAAACTTGCCCCAGTGTGGGGTTTGCGATTCTCAGGGGTTGTCAAACGAAGTAATTTATTCTGAAGACTCAAAAAGGGATAATTAGGGATAAAATGTTTAATTGGAAAGGAAAAAGGCCTGACTTTTATTCCGTTCCTCGCATTAATCCTGAAATGAAACTTCCATTTATCAGATGAAGAATTTCTTACACATATCCGAATTGATCGGCTAAGGGAAACTTGTCCATTTCATTTCTGCAAGAATAAGTGCTCCACTAGACAATATTTCCTTGACGATAAAAGGGCCCTGCCAGTTTGGTGCCAATTTGCTCTTAGCGTCCTCTTTGCACTGGCAGAATCTATTTCAACACTTTATCTTCTTTTTTTTGAATAGTCATGACTTGCCCTTCTTATTGTAACATTTTTTCTGCTTTTCATTCAAATGAATGCTAATTTTTATTTCCTTGACGTTGACCCCAGTGCCAATATTAATGATTTCTGCTTCTTCTAAGTTCGGTTTAGATTTCTCTTCATACTGTTCAAGATTCTTTATCAAAGATTCAGATTCTTCCTCGCTATCGCTCTTGTCTTGAATTTCTAATTTCGAAACTCGTGAGAGATATCGAGCTTGTAGTCATCAAATTTCGAAATGGTGATATCCGAAGGGTCAATGTGTTTTATTTGGCCATCTGAAAAGAATGCGTAAGTAACACAATATATATAAAACTGTACATTTTATTGAATTTTAAATGAAGAACAAAACGTCATAATACGCTATTTAACAGAAGATAAGATTTGTATTGAAAAGACATTTAAGTCAAAATTATTTACAAAACGGAAATGCAAAAGATGAACAATGCGAATGATTTCTTTCATAGTTCACAACCAAACGCAATCCGCTAGATTTACCAAAATTCCCTTTGGGAGGGAATGTGATTTGCAGTCCAGTTTTAAATGACTCCTTCGAGCACAAAAGGTTTCTGGACTATTTCGATTACTTCATTCTCCCCCACAGCATATTTGGCAAGCTGCTCAAACTCCTCATCTGTAGTAATGGCCCCCACAGTATCTTTGTGCGCAAGAAAAGGGTTTTTGCTAACACTTGGTTCTTGTTCTTCTCTTCTTATCAAAATTATGTTTCCAGCCTCAATCATGTTTTGGATTTTATATTTAAGTACCCAACAATTGGCAGTAGAATGTCTAGGAGCTCCAGAATGATAAGCACAAAAAGATTGGAGATCATAATCAGGGGGAACTCCTTTAGTATAGACTTTAGGAGGTATCGTACCAATTTTCCCTGCGGCTTTGAGCTGTTCATATAATTGATCAAGGGGCCGACTTAGATTGGTAAAAGTTCTATATCGTGCTGGATTTCGGGTGTCATTGATTTGTTGATAATTGTAGTTCTGGTTGACCGGTGAAGTGGGTCTTGGGTTATAAGGAGGGCGAGATCTAATCTGAAAAGTAGGTGGGGGAATATGAAAGGGTGTTGTGGGTGTATTTGAATAATTTGGTCGGGGTTGAGGATGGTTAATAGTGGTATGATAAACAGGTTGATGGCGTGGTTGGTATGAGTAATGGGATGGATAAGTGGGGTATTGTTGGTATCTAGGTCGGAAAGAAGGACCTTGATTCCAGACAAATGAAGCCTCCTCTTCTCTCTTCTTGAATGGAGATTTCTTGCTACTGCTGCCTTGATTTTGCATCGCTTCCACTTGCGATTTTAGAGCCGACACATTAACAATCTTTCCTGCTCTCACGAACTTATCATATTCTTCTAATTTATTAACAATTTCTGCGAAGGAACACCTGGTCATACGAAAAATTTCCTCAAAGTAGGGCGGGTCATGAGCTTTGATGAACGTACGAACAATTTTTTCTTCAGTCATGGGAGGTTCCACCTTGGCAGCCAATTTCCTCCATCTCTTCGCATACATCTTATGATCCTCAGATGGTCTCCTTTTAGTTCCTTCCAGTGTGGTCCTCGTAGGAGCAAGCTCGCAATTATACTCGTATTGTCTCACAAATGCAGTTGACAGGTCCATCCAGGTCCTCATCTCGTCAGGCTTCAAATTAGAGTACCAATCGAGTGCATCGCCCTCTAAGCTTTCGGGAAATAGGCGCACAGGTAAATTCTCATCATCTATCGGCTTTCCTAGTTTATTTGCAAGCATTCGAAGTTGTGTCTTAGGATTGTCCGTTCCGTCATACTTGCTAAATTTAGGTGCCTTGAAACCCATCGGCAGTTGCATATCGGGAAACAGGCATAACTCGTTATAATCCAAACCTCCTAACTTACTCAAACCTTGGCTCTTCCTTATAAATTCTTCAAACCGATCCAATCTTTTAAACAGATTCTTATCAACTGGCGTGGAGGACTCCCCGGCTTCAACTTTTCCTTGTGCAACGGTGTCTAGTGTGAACGGTTCTGCAGTGGGATGGTAATGTGGTCCTTGAGGTTCAAATGGCATGTTCATACTAACCGGCGGATAATTTTGGGGAATTTGGGTACACGAAGGGTTGGTTTGAATGTTAGGTGCGTAGGTAGGTGGTGGGCCATGGGTGGGATAGGTGAAAGCTTCCTCAGGTGGTGGTGGAGCAAAAAGGGTTTGAGTGTGGGATACGGACAGTGGTTGAGGTTCGGGTTGAGTGGCAGGTAAAGGCTCATGTTGAGTACCGCTGCCACTTCCAGCAACTAACTGATCGATTACGTGCCGTTGAGCCGTCATTTCCATGCTTAACTCATTAAATTTACTCAAAACTTCGCTCAGTTAAGCTCCCAGATGTACCAAATCAGTTGATGACGTCGTTACAGGCCTATCAGACGATTCCAGATGCGTACTCATGTTTATAATATTTCTCGAAACTCGGCTACGTGATCGTGTAATGATGGGGCTTCTTTGTGTAGCTACGTTTACAATTACCTGAAAATTTAGAAAAACCCCTATTTAGATTCCCTTCTTTATTAACTGTTGTCAAAAAGAAAGAAAAAGAAAAAGACACGAGTTAGTAACAATTAAAATAATTCGGATGCATGTCCTATTGGGGAGCCCATTTTGTGCCAAGGGTAGGCCTAGAATGAGAATGCAATCCTCTAGGGTAGGCACTATACTATACCTGATGAATCCGATCAACTTATTGATATTTGGTTGGAAAGCAATTTGAAGATTTTGGGCCAATCAGAATGAGGATAAATCCGAATGAATGAATGGTTTTGGTTAGCACAGGAATTCGTACAAATCGATTTAGCTTTCACGAACTTGATGTTGGAGAGATTATAAAGGCTCATGTTGAGTACCGCTACCACTTCCAGCAACTAACTGATCGATTACGTGCCGTTGGGCCGTCATTCCATGCTTAACTCATTAAATTTACTCAAAACTTCGCTCAGTTAAACTCCCAGATGTACCAAATCAGTTGATGACGTCGTTACAGGCCTATCAGACGATTCCAGATGCGTACTCATGTTTATAATATTTCTCGAAACTCGGCTACGTGATCGTGTAATGATGGGGCTTCTTTGTGTAGCTATGTTTACAATTACCTGAAAATTTAGAAAAACCCCTATTTAGATTCCCTTCTTTATTAACTGTTGTCAAAAAGAAAGAAAAAGAAAAAGACACGAGTTAGTAACAATTAAAATAATTCGGATGCATGTCCTATTGGGGAGCCCATTTTGTGCCAAGGGTAGGCCTAGAATGAGAATGCAATCCTCTAGGGTAGGCACTATACTATACCTGATGAATCCGATCAACTTATTGATATTTGGTTGGAAAGCAATTTGAAGATTTTGGGCCAATCAGAATGAGGATAAATCCGAATGAATGAATGGTTTTGGTTAGCATAGGAATTCGTACAAATCGATTTAACTTTCACGAACTTGCTGTTGGAGAGATTATAATTTCTTACCATGGATCGAAACCCTAATCTATCCCAATGGAATGAACGCAATGGGTGATTTTCTCAAAAACAACTAGCCATTCCAGTTCTAAAGTTGACACTAAAACCCTAAGTTGTCAAATGGATCGGATGAAATTGATGATTTAATTGGTCCAATGGATTGAATGAAATTGATGGTTTATTCAAAAATCGATTGAATTGTCTTCCCATTGGTAGTTTTTTTTAATTATTTATTGCGATGCATTAGTTTATGAGCTTCTAAAATCAAGATTTTGCCTCGGTTATATTCATCATCTCAAAAATGTGGAATTATTTGTGAATTTCTTCAAATTAATGTCCTTTACGCAAGGGATTTTTACCAATTCTGATAAATGGCCAAAAAATGATTGTTAGATGCTCATATTCTAATGTGCAAAAGTTGTTTTGTTATCATGGGAAAGATCGGATCCTACCTTATCTCGTGCACTGCCCCTTTGGACGGTACAAGAAATATAGACGTACAAGTCTCATTGGATTACATATCCGAAACACAAGGTGGCTTATTCCTAACATGGGATTCCCTGTGCGGCATTCCCTTCTAAGGTTTATGCATTATGTCAATTTATCAAAATAATTAAATATACGATTTGAAATGAAACATGACCTAAGGAACCCTTTGTACGTCAGGGTGGACCTAAAATGATGTGCACCTATAAACCTATAAATGCAATACATTGAAATTAAAACGTGCAATAGCCGATCTAAAAGGGTAAGTTCTAGAAGAGTATCACACCAGAACTCTTATTTCCTAGTGTTTGTGGATGCAAAAGGCAAGAAAATAAGGAAATGTTAGTTTAACACATAACACGTTGTACCAATTAAATGATACAAAAAGCAATAGGAAAAATAAGGAAAGAGGGGTGGAATCCCTCCCCTCGTGTCTAATGTTCCTAGTTGGGTAAGATTGACTCTAACCTAGGTAATTTCTATCATGGATGCATGAGGTTTGGCTTACTAATGCATCTAGAGTCGATCAGGCTTCAGGCTCCCAAGCCTTTAGACCAAAAGGTGAAGGGTCATCAATCCCAGGGCCTTCGGTCGGTGGCTCGAGTGATCCCTTAGGTATCGCTATGGGCGCAGAGCACACCATCCGCCTACGTAAGGCAATCGATCCTAATCCTACAGGGAGATGTGGGATGGCGCCCACGAAAAAGAAAAAAATTGGGTAAAAAGTAATGCATGCACGTATGAAGTGCTTTTCTTTTGAGGGGAGAGATTATGATACCATCAAATGCGGTCGACGGTTCTAGGGTAGCTACCCCCCCAAGATGCAAGCGCGATACAAGTAAAAAGCAAATAAATAAATAAACCATCCATTCAACACATACGCGGTGTGCGAGGGGTGATTACGCGCACATGCAAATGCAAAAACCATAAAAAAAAGGAAAAAGGGAAAGGAAAAAGAAAAATAAAAGAAGAATGCAACCTAAAAACCTCGAAATGTGATATATAAGAAGGTTAAAAAAAGAAAATGATTGACTAAATCGGATGCTCGGACTCTCTAAGTCCCCAGTGGAGTCGCCAACTGTCGCGCCCCATTTTTTAAAATAAAATAAAATTAACGTGTTTATGAAAATGGATTATAAATTTTTGGTATAATTTTGAGTGAAAATGATGAGTTTTTTATTTTTAGAAAGTATGTAAAGATATTGGGCCTAAAATGGGGTTTAAAATGCGACGATTTTTGGTCCAAGTTATAGTTTAAAAAGGGTTTTTGAGTAAAAAATTGGAATCGCCACTTGATATTGAGTTAAGGCGTACCAATTCACCTAAAATGAATTTTTAAAGAAAAAAGTAGAAAACCCCTTTTTAAAAGACTCCAAGTATTCAAAAATCAGAGAAAAGTGTTCGGAAGTCACATTTGAAGAAAGGGAAGGCAAGAATAAAAATCCAAAGCACCCTTTCAACCTACCCAAGGCTAGTTGCGTGATTTAGTCAAAAATTTTCTTAATTTAACCTTAGAATTTATCATATTTGGATGTACTACATGAATGCAAACCTAGACCTAATTATCAGGGTCAGAATATCTTTTCGAAGTTATTTGATGCAAATCGCATTAATTACGACGCCCAAAAGTAAACTCTCGAAGAAGTCACAAATTGTGCAAAATATGAGACTCAAAGAGAAGTGAAAAGAAAAGAAAAAGAAAAAGAAAAATAATTATATATGAATACATGATCTAAAGGAATGCATCATATCGGGTACGGGGAGTCTAATACTCGTGACTTAATTTTTCCCTTTTATAGAGGGGACACGAGCGTGTTAAGGCTAGAAAGCCAAACTCGTCTATATTCCATATTCGAGGGGTATTTCTCCTATCTAATCATGCAAATGTACTACCCTAGTTCTAATTCTTAAATGGAATGCAAGTCTAATGTCGTGTTTTCATACAAAGGGGTAAGGAATATACATATAAGGGAAAATATGGGATAAGGGACATAAATATAAGGGAATATGGGATAAGGGATGTACATATATAAGGAAAGTGTCATGCAAAATGGTAAAAACCCTAAAAAGTGAAAAACGTGCATGAGATGAAGTGATTTTATCACACAATCATGATCTAACGCGTAGAATGATTCCTAAAGGTCTAGCGTTGGACTAGCCCATATCTATGAGTTCTCACTAGCGTTGGACTAGTGGGAAATCGGAACAAAGGGCCACAACTAGCGTTGGACTAGTGTGGAATCGGGAAATGAGTCACAACTAGTGTTGGACTAGTGTGGTGACGTCACACATTGATTATAACTAAATTAGAACATAATAAAGCAAGTAAACATATAAGGTCACATAAACACATAACACATAATCATGATATCTAGATGCAAGGCCATAAGAAAGCGAGTAACACATAACACATAGGCATGCAAAACACACAAAACAAATAAAGCAAATAAAACCCTAACTATTACATTAGGGGACCCTAACTACAATCTAAGGGGGGGGAAGGAATAAAAATAAATAAATAAATAAATAAACCCCTAACTATTACAACTCGGCATTTAAATGCCTTTCAAATAATTAAAATTAAAATAAATATACAAAATTAAAACAAATAAAGCGAATAAATAAATGAATAAAATGAAAACATTCAAAAGGCATGCAATTAAGCACATAAAGTCACATAAGGGTACATAGGATCAAATAAAGTCAAAATGAGGGATAGAGTGTACCTCCCTTGAGTTTGAGTCCCTAATGAAACGAAATTACTTATTTACCCTCCAAAACAATAAAAAGAGTCAAGGTATCATTTTAATTAACGAGTAATCACATGATATGGGAATAAACATGAAATTAAATCAATCAAAGGCATTAAAAGGAAAGTAAACATCCCATGTTCAAGAAATTAAAACAAGTAGTGACTTGATTGCAAAAATTAAAGAATTTTGAGGGGTCTATTTATTATCATTACAAAAATCATGGGTCTAAAAGGAAATAAATTAAAATTAGGGACTTAAGGTGAAACTTACCCATCAAATGATAAAATTCACAAAAAATAAATAAAAACCCATTTTTTACAATTAAACGACAAAAAATTCAAACATTCCACTAAAAATTCAAATAAAAAACTATAAGTTTAGAAAAAGTTATTAAACCTTCAAATTCATCCTAAAACTCATAAAAATTGATCCCAAAATCACATCAAGACATATTAAAGAAAAAAGGCATGTTAGGGGGATGAAATTAATTAAGTTGTTCAATTAGTTGGGCCATAGTAGCATTAGGTAGAAGCTAAGGGGTCAAAGTGAAAATTTTGAAAATATTTCCATGTATGCTACGAAGCTTCCTTCTGCAATTCCTAGTTCACCATTGCAGCTATCAGATTACATTCTCAAACACATGACTACCACTTCAATCAAACCCAGCTTGAATCAAAACAAGATTTGCCGCATATCCCTCTCAATTTTCAACATAAAATCCTTATGTTTAAGCACCAGAAATTCATACAAAAGATCATGCAAGCATTAAATAACAAAATTCTGCAATTTTTCAGCTACGATTAGCTACACTTGTGGTGTTCATCAGATGTAATTTTTTTCATCCAAGCACGGCCAGCTTCTCAACCAAACAGCAAAGCTATGATCTCAAACATCAAAACCACAGAAATTCGACATTCAAACATGCAAATCTTTGGCAAAAATTTCTGCAACTTATCTTCATTTAGCCGAAACAATATTCAGACAAAATGACTCGAGCAAGTCCCAACTCATTCAAGCATAGAATGCGAGGACTTGAAACAAAGGGGAGAGGAAAGATTCAACAAGCTTTCGGACACAAAATGCGACCAAATGATCTGAACACTTGCTAAACTTCGACTACTCAGATTTCCAAGAAAACAAACAAGACAAAGAAAACTGATGGCCTTTATTCCTATGTTCCCAAACATGCACATGGCATCCCATTCAAACGGCAAACAGATCAAACACTTCAAGCAAGCCAGAACTTCAGCAGACAAAATATCTCATGCAACCTACCCAGCCCCCGACGCTTCAAGATTCAGCAATCTTACACAAAATACACACTACACCAGGGTGAGATGTATAAGGCAGCAAAAAGGAAAGAAAGACACTCCAAAGTTTCACGGTTCCACTCTCCCTTTCTCAACTGGGTTTATGAGGTTTCGGGTTCTAGGTTTACAAGGTTCGGATAAGCTCCAAACCTTCCAACTCCGGCCAACATTGAGGGCAATCATAAAATAAAACCCGACAAGAGAAAGCAAAGCCCACAGATTCAATGAACAAGTTTAAGCAAGACTTCATTTTTCTAACACTTTGACTGGACATTTCCTTAACTAAACAACCATAGCCATGGTAGTTCAATCAACAACAAAAAATAGCAAACAAAAGAGAAAAAAGGCAACTTGGTCGAATGGACAAAGCTGCAAAAAAAAAGTTTCTGCTATGTACTTTGCAGCCCAAACTGAACCCATTATTAAGCAAGTTTCTCACTTTTAGGGGAAGGAAACAGGTTTTGGGATCAAAATGGTAAGAAAACAAGAATCACCAAACACTACCGGAAGCAAACAAGAACAAAAAATGCAACCTTTAGTACATCAGATTACATATGTGGGAAAACACTATCTGTTCATGGCTCCTAAACTGAATTCATGGTTTCAGATGCACATTAAATGAACAAAGAGGCCAACACCAAGCCTATCAACAGCACAACAATATCACCAAGCATAACCACAGTCATCGTCATCAGGCATGGGTAACGACCAAAAACTTAGAAAAGGAAGAAAATCATGCATAGGGGACTCAAATCCCTGTGAAGATTGTGTTAAACTAACATTGAGAAGATTCCATTATACCTAAGAGCACTTAGGCTGCTAAACGGACAGGAGAGACCCAAAGAAATCGAATGGTTCTGGAAATCGAAATCCACGAACTAGGTTGCGGGAGATTCCAGCGCTGACGCAGGCGATACCAACCGAAGATCCCTCCTTTTCCTTTTCTGGTTTCCCTCCTCTCAAAGCCTTTTTCCTCTCAGTTTTCTGGTTCTCTCGGTCTCTCTTTCTTACTCTTCTTTCACTCAGCCGCCAAACTCTTTTCTTGCCTTTTTCTCTCAGTTTTCTCCCCTCCAGTCGTCACCTCTTATTCTCCTCTACTCTCTTTTTATAGCTACCCAGATTTCTAAACCTAACATCTAATGGTGCCGCTGAATTGATATCTTCATGATGAATTATAAACCATTGGATGAACTCTTGTCCTATGATTCTCTTAAGTGTAGGGATTAAAGCCAAGTGGCTTGAGATTAAAGTGATCAAACGGAGCAAAAAAATGAGAAAAACGAACGAGAAAAAACTGGAAAAATAGCGGCTGTTAGTTCTGCTGCTTTGCTTCTATTGGTACGATGCAAAGAAGAAGCAGCGCGCGTGCCACTTCCTCCCCTTTTTTTTAAAACTTAATTAACAACAATAATAAAATGATTTTCTTAACAAAAATGGAAATGAAACAAGATCAACAAAATCAACTACAATGAAATAAAAATGCTAAAAATTTTTGTGCTTGGTTGATGATTTTTCCTTTATTTTATTTTATTTTAAAAAAACTGATTTTCATTATTCTCTCTTTTTCTTTTCATCAAAATCAATTTAAGCGAATAAATAACGTTAATTCCTAACTGATGTTACGTTGCAACAAATTTTCATTTATTTTAAATAGATTGAATCTAAAAGGATTAAAACATATTTTTTTGTGAAAAATTTTCTTTTCCGGAAATTTAATGCAAAAAATCGTAGAAATAAAAATGAACCTAATTTATAAAAATAATTAAAAAACTAAATATCATTTAATCCATAAAATAAAACCAAACGAGAATAACAAAGCTAACAAATAAATCTAAAATCGAATTAAATAAGGAATGAAACTAAAAGATCAAATGAGTGGAATTTTGGTGTCTACATGTATAACTGAATTGTTCATGACTGAATTGTAATTGATTGATTGGATGTCGTTTCGAGTGAATCTTCTCGACCTATAACTGAACTGGGGGACGCCCAAATCTCAATTGGCCGACCTTGCGGTTCGAACCAGCAAGGGTTTGGTCGAGAAACTCGGTGAACCATGAGATAACTGTAAGGTTAATCTATTAAGAGATCTCGTTTGGCCTACTCGAGTAGTAGTCCCTTTTATAGAAGTGCGGGCCCGGGGCGGGTGAAATGGTGGACAGAACTGTGAAAAAAGTGGAGTTCTACGGACTTAATGCCGACCCGATTGACGGAGTGTCATTGCGGGGAGGTATTTGATCGAGTCTTGGCAAAGCAAGTGGAACCTAGCTCCTGAGAGCTCTTGTATCCTCATTGAATGTGTTTAATTGAAAATTGTGAATTGCTTGAATGTTATAGCTTTATTTCTCGCTTAAATGCTATTACTACTTGAACTATGTGTTTGCATGTTTTCTTGGCCTCACTGAGCGTTAGCTCATCCCATTAGATTTGTTTTCCTTAGCAGGGATCAAGATGGAAAGAGTTATGGAGAAGCCGACTTGAGGCACTTTTGATTAGGGTTTGGAATGTATTTGACTAGACATCTTTTGGAAGTTGTTTATTTTGGAAAAGTGGTTGTATTTTGAAACTTGTGATGTAAGATTGAATTTTCATGTATAGAATTGACTTCTTGTCTTTATTTCAACTTTCGTTTTTAGTCGTTATCCCTTAAGTTTGAACTGGAATTGTACTGAGTTCTGGCGAGAGGTAGGCAGGCGTCCCGCCGATACCCTTTGGTTCGCCTTAAGGAGAAGTGGGGGCATCACAGTTGGTATCAGAGCACTAGATTTAGAGATCTATTTGGGAGATATATTAGAGACTTTACTCTGGAGATTACGAATGAGATAACTTAGTTATACCTTAAGTTAGGGGTGGCAATTTCCGACACGACTCGAAAACACGACACGAACCTAACACGAAATTAATGGGTTTGGGTTGAGGTTTTGGGGATTCGGGTCAGAATCGGGTCGAACCCGATGAACCCGAAAAGAAAACAGGTCAATTTCGGGTTAACCCGTGGGTGACCTGATATGACCCGATATGACCCGTTTATAAATTAAAAATAATTTAATAAACATAAAAATTATTTTATCTAACTAAACTAAGTTATTCTTTTTTTTCGAAGGCATTAATTACTTAATTCTAAATGAATTTATTTAACTTGTGTGAAGTTGAAATTATTATATTTGGATAGATGATGTATTACATTATTTTTACTCTTTTGATGTCTTAATTTAGTTTGGAATTGATTCTATTAAAAATTATAGCCGGTTAATCAGTAAATGGGAATTAAATTTCAGGTTGTTTCGGGTCAACCCGCTTTACCCGCCAACCTGAAACTTTCGGGTTCGGGTCAGCATATCTGACCCGTCACGGGTTGACGGGTCGGGTTCGGGTCAACAAATTTTTTGGCGGGTCGGGTCAGGACCCGACCCGCCAACCTGAATTGGACCTGATTGCCAACCCTACCTTAAGTGATGTTCGAGCGAGTTAGTGACTTTAAGTTTCTAACCTGAAAATTGTGGTTGTTTTGCAGGGATGGAGAATGGAAATGGAGGACCTGCTGCTAATGGTAATGGTCATACTAATGGCCACGTGGAGCCTCTTAGACCTATTTACTATCGAGCCCTTGATGGAGGAGCTCGTATGCGTTACTCGCCTTTTACTAGGTTTCCTCGATGTCCCTGTAGGGTGACTTATGCGTACCCTAATGACCTAGTACTGTCCCTTGACGACGAGCGTCGTCAGTTGATGAATACCAACCGATCTTTATTTCAGGAAGTTGAGGAGCTGAGCATTATGGTGAATGCTCTGAGTGTTAGGATTGCTGAATTAAAGGGGACTGTGGTGGACGAGATGGCTAGAGTTGAGGCTACTCGTGATGAGGTTCGGAGGGTTAGAAGTTGTCTGACTAGGATAGGTGAGGAGGTCTGAAATCGGGTTTCTAGAATCCTGGCAGATGCGACTATGATGATCGATGAAGTGATAGAGGTGGTACAGAGTCCAGTTCAGGAGGGCACTGAGGAGGACCCGGAGGGGGACCCAGAGGCGGAGGTCCCGCCTGATAGTCCTGCTGAGGATTAGACTAGGGGTGACAGATCTTTTGACTTGTATAACTAGGAGTAGCTGGGGTGATACTAGTGCAAAGACCATTGTATTTTGCTTGACTGTGTGGCCTACTTTTGAGGCACTTGGCTCTACTTTGGTCGTACATGACTAAAAGTATTTTTGTGGCACCTGTGTGCTATATTTTGTGAACGCCCCATGACTTGCTAATTGTATGAACTTTAAAGTGTTAATATATGTTAATTATTGTTATTTTCAACGTTTTCATGTTGGCTCTTATTTTAAGTATTTTCTTGCGTAATTATTTTATTTCTTGCACTAAGCATAACTAGGATTATGGACGGACGAAAGAGTGGTCGAGGTCGCGGGTGAGAGACTAGGCAAACCCAACCTCAAGGGGATGATCAAGGATCGGCAACTGGACCGACCTAGGGACAAGAGAATCTAGAAGGTAACCAAGTGGTTACTGCCATTAATAGGATGACTGATATTCTTGAACGATTAGTTGAGAGACAAGGTCCAGGGTCAATTAACCAACCCGGGGCCCAAGATAGAGGTGATGACAGGGCTTTTGTGAGAATCCAAAAATTTACTTATTTTTATCTTATTTTACTGGCTTATTTAAATATTTATTCACCCGTTTTCTCCGAATAATTTATTTCAACCATTTTAAATTCATTTACACAACACAATGTCTCACTTACATTTTTAAAACGTCCTGTTAGCAAATTTAATTTTCGAAGGTTCGTTTAGTAAGGAATAACAAGTATGCGTTCTTCGAGGCAATATTCGATTTGAGAGTGCAATGATCTTGGAGATTTGAGGACTCATGTTTTACTTCTAAAATAGTTATTTTTATGATTAATTACCTTAGTATTAGTTAGTTATATTATCGTTACAAGAATTTCTTAGAAATTCCGCTTTATCGCGCGCGAGTCGGAAGTTTGCGTTTTCACGCGCGTGACTAATTGAAGGACTTTAGAAATTTATTTTAGACTACTAAGAGTGAATAATAATAGTGTTAAAGAAAGTACATTAGAGGTTTAGTACACAAGTGAAACAAATCCGAGAGAGAACGGACACAAAACGCGCGCACGGGAAACACTATTCAAAGTTGACTTTTGCTCAAAATTGAACCACCTACCACCAAGCTTCTTCAAGAAGCCTCTTTGATCAGCCATTTCTCTCTCTTTCTTCACTCCATAGTCGGCCAAGCTACCAAGGGAAGGAGAAGAAGATCCTCTCTTCATTTCACCTCATTTGAGCTTCCATTTCACTTCAAATTTCTCACACAAACTCACAAACACTTGGAGATTCACTTGGACTAGGAAGGAAGCATCTTTCTCACGGTTTCTTGGAGCTTTTAGAAGTGCAAAATTTCTGATTTATCATCAAAGCAAGGAGGTAATCATCCAAACCATCCAATCTTCCATCTTTAGCTTTAGTGGGTTTGATATTGGCCATGAAGTTTGTAGCTTCATTGTGGGTGTTGTTATTTGGTTGTAAATGTTGGAGTGGGCTCTATGAAATCCCACAATGGATATATTGGACTGATATGATGATATAATGGTTGATTTGAGTTGTTTTAGTGTTGTTTAAGTTAATTATGGGTAGAGAATTGAAGGAAACCGAATGAAATTTTGCTTGGGCTGTTGACCGAATTCTGCCCTGTTATTTCCGTGCATTTGATTCGAATTTTTGGTGACCAAATGACCTTGAATCTGATATAGATATGTTGTATAGGATGTGTGGAAAGTTTTCACCAAAAATCACTTGATTTGGTTGAGAAAAAGTTGAGTTTTGGGCAAGAACAAAACTGGAAAATCGTATAACAGGGGCCCTCTGGCAGTAAACTTTGAACGATCATAACTCTTTGGTTGGACGTTGAAATCAAGTGTCGTTTGTGGCATTTGAAACTAAACATCCGTATTTTTCTAACGGTGTATCATGAACCTTTTAATTCTAAGTGAGTCATCTATAGTGACTAATCAAAGTCGACTGCTCTGTTCTGCCAGTGCAACCGAGAAATTGTAGAAGTTGCAACTTGTGGCTCCATTTTCTCTTATTTACAAACTGAGTTTCAAAATGACTCCTTCTGATGAAATGTAACCGTTTGGATGTATTTTCCAATGCCACCAACCATGTCCAATTCCAAGTTGAATTGAGTGAGATATAGTCCAACTCCCAAGCTGTATCAAATCTGGAAAACTCTAATTTTGCTAGCCGAATGGCCTAGCTTGACTTGGGACTTCATGTTTTGAAAATTCTGATGTCAATCACCTACCAAATGTATATTAGGTGTTTCTTAGACCCTTTTTTCACAAACAAGCCAGAATTGAGTCGATTTTATTGGGCAAAATGTTCGAAAAAGGAAAAGAAAGCAAAAGACAGATTGGTCTTGGGATTTTCTTGAACTTTGATAGTTTCGTTCACAACCTTCCCGTGTGAATTTTCAAATGAAATTTGGTAGAGGAATAGTCCTCATATGGAAGTTGAATTGTACCAATTTTGGTGTCATTCTAAGACTGTTTTGAGATATAAATGATAGGCCAAAGTTGTCTTCAAAATCTGGAAAATTTACCAATAGTCTTCATCTTTGGGTCAACTTTGAGCTTCTATATTTTGGCACTCAAAACTCCGAATTTGGTTTTGTTTGCTGTATTTGAAACTTTGTTTAGAACTCTCATTGTAGTATGAATTTTAGAGGCTATTTCACATTCTGTGAATTTTGCCGAATTTCCAAAGTTTACCGAAAAACAAGACTAAAACTGTCTTGTGAGCCTATAGCAGCCACTTTGGGCTGAAATTTGAGTGTCTTCCATTTTGAATCTTCGAAAAGTGTCTTCTAGGAACTTTTAGTACTTCGAAACTAGTTTCCAACGGTGCCAATTTTTCCAATTTTGGACCTATAGAGTGTAAGATATGATTTTTCAAATATTGCCCCTTAAAACTGAAATTTTTGAACTTGAAGGGAATTGAGTTTTTAGATACTCTTCACTACCCTTCGATATTGAATGACCGTTTTAGACTTGATCTCTTGAGGGAAAACAGTTTTACCTTGCATGATTAAACCCCATTTTTGAGCCTCGATTTACGAGTAATTTAGGCTCTTTTCACGATATTTTCTTAAGAACTGTACAAGGGTACAATCTTCCCCGATAGTTAGGAGTTTTTAACTGGTAGCGTGTGATCGCCGATTATTTTTGCTCAAGCACTCAAGGGGATCTTCAAAGAGGACCTCACAGCGGACGCTTAAATACTTGATTGTGCACCACTCTCTTATTTTGACTAGGTGAGTGTCAAGTGCATGAATTGTTGATAAATGGTTTAATTGTTAATTGAGTATTATGGAATTGTTGAGACGAGTGTGTACTTTACCGCACTCGTTCTCCCTTAAGTGATGCTATAATTAAATTGTGCGATGTGAATTGATATTCGAATTGTGTGAAATGAATTGTTATATGAATTAAGTGAAGTATTGCTATTGCAAACCATATTTGTGTTGTGATGTCGAGTGGAGTGAACCTCCTCGACTTATGTGTAAACTCGTGGGGACGTCCTCGTCCTCTCTTTCTTTTAATTATGCGATACTTGTTACTTGAATACATATAATCAGTAATTGTTCATAAACATGTTTAACTCATAAGCCCTGAGCGGATGCATGTACCACACCAATTTGGGTGGGAGGTGTCTCTCATACCGTCTCAGTGCTACAATCGGTTCCTTGAGCGATAGCATGTACCACACCGATTCGGGTGGGAGGTACCTCTCATATCGACTCAAAACCCTAAACAAATAATCGGTTTTCTGAGCGATAGCATGTACCACAACAATTCGGGTGGGAGGTACCTCTCATGTCGACTCAGAACCACAACCATAAACATATAAACAATTGTAATTGGTTTCCTGAGCAATAGTAAGTACCACACCAATTTGGGTGGGAGGTATCTCTCATGTCGACTCAGAATCACAAACAAAGTATAAGTCGATTGGAGCGATGTCTCATCGACCATTGAGCGATAGTAAGTACCACACCGATTCGGGTGGGAAGTACCTCTCATGTCGACTCAGAATCATAAATAGAATAAGTAAAGTTCTACGGATTTAATTACCCACTCGGGTGACGGAGTGTCATCACGAGGAGGTATGAGATTGAACTTTGACAAAGCAAGTGGAAATGAACTGTTTTGTGAATATTCACGAATTATTTAAATGTTATAGCTTTATCTTTCGTACAAGTTTTATTGCTACTTGAATTACGTGCTTGCATGATTTTCTTGGTTTCACTGAGCGTCAGCTCATCCCATTAGTTTTGTTTTCCTTAACAGGAGCCGAAATGGAAGGAATTATGGAGAGGTCGACTTGATGGCTCTTTTGATTAGAATATTAATGTAATTGATTAGATGACTTTTGGGAGACTGTATTTTGGGAAAAGTGATGTGCTTTTGAGAACTTGAGTTGTAACACTTGAAAGTTTGTTTAAGGAAGTGACTTTTCTTACTTCGACTGTCATTTCTTAGTTGTTTATCTTAAGTTTGAATTGAAATTGTATCGAGTCCTGGCGAGAGTTGGGCAGGCGTTCTGCGGATATCCTTGGGTTCGCCCTTGGGAGAAGTGGAGGCGTCACAGCTTTGGAGAGGTTTTTGAAGTTTGCCCCGCCTAAATTCACTGAGGAACCTGATCCTGAGTTAGCGGTAAATTGGCTAGAGCGGATGACTAATATTTTCGCCGCTTTAGATTATACTGAAGAGAGAAGGGTGAACTTTCCTGCCTTTCAGTTTGAGGGCGTTGCACGTGCTTGGTGGGACATGATAAGGGGAAAGTAGGAGAGAGCCCAAACCCTTTGGACTTGGGAAAACTTCACGAGGGAGTTTAATGAGAAGTTTCTTCCGCTTCTGATCCAAGAGAAGCAGGAGAACGAATTTATAAAGTTAAGACAAGGAATTCTTAGTGTAGCCAAGTATGAAGGGAAGTTCACTAAACTTTCTAAGTACGTTCCAGAATTTGTGACTAATGAGCGGAAAAGGATAAGACACTTCGTGCAAGAAGTCAATGTGGAAATCCAGAAATGGCTGGCAGCAGCCCAAATCTCTACGTTTACTAAAGCTCTGGAGAAGGCGCAGAGAGTTGAGAGCGCAAGGCTGCAAGTTAGGGATTTTCACACTAAGAAAAGGAACATTTCTAGTTATACTTCTGGTCAGGCCAGTAAAAGTGCCCCACCTTCTAAGATGGGAAGAGGAATGGGAGGAGTAAGGACCGCATGAGTTTCAAGAGGAGTTTTATCTAGAGGAGGTCGTAGTGGGTAAGGTCAAGTGAGAGAGATACCTTCTAGTGGCCCGACCGTAACTCCTCAGATTAGTTGTGGCTACTGTGGCAAATCAAATCACTCGGAAAATGATTGTTGGAGAAAGTCGGGAAAGGGTTCGTACTGTGATAGTGCCGAGCACCGACTCACGAATTGTCCAAGTAAACTGAAGGTAGGAGGTAGCACTCAAAGGATAGAAAAGTCAACCTCTAAACAGACTAGTGCTGGAGGGAGTCGACCAAAGGTACCTACTAGGGTTTACACATTGGACTATCAGTAGATTCTCGATGCTACTGAGGTGGTCGAAGGTACGATCCCTATTTTTCACCATTTAGCTAAGGTTTTAATTGATCTGGGTGCGACATATTCTTTTGTGAACCCTAACTTTATGAGTGGGATAGATGTGAAACCAATTAAGTTATCTTATGATCTGGAGGTTAGAACACGTATTGGGGATCAAAGTTTAATCGCTAATTTGGTATACAAGAATTGTGAGATCTGGGTTGGGGAACGGAAATTACTGACCGATTTGATGGGATTGGCGATTAAGGGATATGATGTGATCCTAGGAATGGACTGGTTAGCCCGTTACAATGCTCAGTTGAACTGTAAGACGAAAACGGTAGAGTTGTGCATTCCAGGAGAGGCAACCCTGAAATTGGATGTAAGGGGTAGATTAGTCTCATCTGCACTTATCTCAGGAATTTGAGCTAGAAAAATGTTAAGTAAGGGAGCTCATGGATATTTGGCTTTTCTTATAAATACTCCTAGTGATAAAGTGGGATTGGAGGATATGCCTGTAGTGAAAGAGTATCCGGATGTCTTTCCTGAAAAGTTAGAATTTTTACCCCCGGAAAGGGAGATAACTTTTAAGATTGATGTGACTCTGGGAGTAGCACCTATCTCTAAGACGCTATACAGAATGGCTCCAACTGAATTGAAGGAGTTGAAATTGCAATTACAGGATTTGTTAGAGAAGGGCTTTATAAAGGAGAGTGATTCACCGTGGGGAGTCCCGGTCTTGTTTGTTAAAAAGAAAAATGGGAGTTTAAGGCCATGTATAGACTATCGAGGCTTGAACGATATTACTATTAAGAATAAGTACCCTTTGCCCCACATTGATGAGCTGTTTGACCAATTGCAAGGGACGGTTGTATTTTCGAAATTGGATCTCAGGCAGGGTTATTATCAATTGCGAATTTTGGAAAAAAATATACCTAAAATTGCTTTTAACTCGAGGGACAAACATTTCGAGTTCGCAGTAATGTCGTTTGGATTAACGAATGTACCTGCGGCTTTTATGGATTTAATGCATCTAGTCTTTAAGCCTTATCTGGACCAGTTTGTAGTGGTGTTCATCGATGATATACTAGTGTACTCTAAAACTGTGGAGGATCACGAGAAACATTTGAGAATTATTTTACAAATTTTGAGGGAACATCAGCTGTATGCTAAGTTTAGTAAATGTGAGTTTTGGTTGAAAGAAGTGACTTTCTTAGGTCATATAATTTTCAAGGACGGAATTAAAGTGGATCCAACCAAAATTGAAGCAGTCTCTAAATGGAAACAACCGAAAAATTCTACTGAAATTCGAAGTTTTATAGGGTTAGCAGGGTATTACTGGAGATTTATCAAGGATTTTTCTAAGATTCCTGGACCCATGACTGAACTGACTAAGAAAAGTGGAAAATTTATATGGAGTCCTAAGTGTGAAAAAAGTTTTCAAGAGTTAAAGAGACATTTGACGAGAGCACCCGTATTAGCTCTATCAAATGGGAAGGATAGTTTTGTGGTCTACACAGATGCTTCAAAGGAAGGTTTGGGATGTGTATTAATGCAAAATAAGAAAGTGATAGCGTATGCCTCTAGGAAATTAAAATCGTACGAAAGAAATTACCCAACTCATGACTTGGAATTAGCGGCTGTGGTGTTTGCATTAAAGAAGTGGAGGCATTACCTCTATGGGATAACATTTGAGGTTTTCACGGACCACAAGAGTATTAAGTATTTGTTTTCTCAAAAGGAGCTGAACTTGAGACAACGTAGGTGGATGGAATTTTTGGAAGACTATGATTGCACGATAAAGTACCATCCAGGAAAAGCCAACATAGTGGCTGATACTTTAAGTCATCAAGTGCAAGTGGCAGGATTGATGATTAAAGAGTTGCACTTGTTGGAGGAGGTTAGTAGATGGAACCCTCGACTCGAACCCAGAAAAGTGATCATTGGAAATATTGTCGTGAAATCCACTTTGTTGGAACGTATTAAGGAAACTCAAGGAAAGGACCATGAAGTGCAAAAGTGGTTCGAGAAAGTCAAAAAGGGAGAAAAGTCGGATTTTAATCTGGGAGTGAATGGGGTATTAAGATTTCGGAATCGTATAGTAGTGCCTAAGGACGAAGGGCTTAAGAAGGAAATTTTGGAGGAAACACACCGATCTAAGTATACGATACATCCTGGAGGGAATAAAATGTACAAGTACTTGAAGAGTTTGTACTGGTGGGAGAACATGAAAAAGAAAATTGCTAAATTTGTCCAGACTTGCTCGATTTGCCAACAGGTTAAAATCGAACATTAGAAACCATCGGGTCTTTTACAACCTTTAGAGATACCCGAGTGGAAATGGAAAAATATTACTATGGATTTTGTATCTGGATTGCCTAGGACACAAAGGGGTCATGATGCCATTTGGGTAATAGTGGATAGGTTGACCAAATCGGCTCACTTCCTGCCGATTAGTATGAATTACCCGTTGGAGAAGTTAGCTAAATTATACTTGGATGAGATTATAAGCCTACACGGGATACCTGTAAGTATTGTGTCCGATCGAGACCCTAAATTTGTTTTACGATTCTGGCAGAAGATACAAGAAGTGTTGGGGACTAAATTGAATTTTAGCACTACTTACCATCCCCAGACCGATGGACAGTCTGAGAGGACGATTCAAACTCTTGAGAACATGTTGAGAACCTGTATTTTGGATTTTGGGGAAAGTTGGAGTAAGTATTTGACTTTGGTAGAGTTTGCCTATAATAATAGTTTCCATTCATCCGTTCAAATGGTTCCGTACGAAACTCTTTATGGTCGAAAGTGTAGATCTCTAATTTGTTGGGATGAAATAGGTGAATGAAAGATTTTAGACCCCACTGCAGTGTCTTGGATTGAGGAGGCACGAGAAAAAGTGAAATTAATACGTCAGAAGATTCAAACCGCACAGAGTCCTCAGAAGAGCTATGCAGATAATAGAAAGAAGGATTTAGAGTTTGTGGTTGGAAACCAAGTTTTTCTTAAAATTACTCCTCTGAAAGTGAGTTTGATGGCAAGAAAGGGAAAGAAGTTACAATCGAGATTTGTAAGACCATATAAGATTCTTCAACGTATAGGAAATGTGGCTTATAAGTTGGAATTGCCACCAAATTTATCTCGGATCCACAATGTTTTTCACGTATCAATACTCAAGAAATATCATCCAGATCCATCTCATGTTCTACAACCGGAAAATATTGAGACTGATGAGATGCTGACTTATAAGGAAAGGCCAGTGAAGCTTCTAGATCGTAAGGTGAAAGAATTGAGGAATAAACGGATTCCGTTGGTGAAAGCTCTATGAAGGAACCATGGACTAGAGGAAGCAACTTGGGAAGTAGAAAAAGAAATTCGAGAAAAATATCCAGATCTATTTCCAGATCAAGGTATGGAATTTCGAGAACGAAATTTTCCTAAAGGGGAGAGGATGTGAGGACTCATGTTTTATTCTTAAAATAATTATTTTCATAATTATTTGCTTTAGTATTGGTTAATTATATTATCGTTACATTAATCGGTTTCAAATTTCGCCTTATCGCACGCGAATCGAAAGTTCGTGTATTTTGCGTCAAATCGACTAAGTGGAGATTTAAGAAATTTATACTAGACTACTAAGAGTGAATAATTATAGTGTTAAAGGAATTACATTTGAGAATTAGTGCACTACTGCAACAAACAAGAGAGAAAAGTGGTAGTGCACTTCACTATTCGCGCACTATTGCGAGTTGACTTTTTGCACTTTAACTTGGCTTCCTTAACACACTTCATCCACCAACCATCAACACACAAAACCCTCTCTTTTCTCTCTCTTGGAGCCGGCCGAAAACAGCAAAGGAGGAAGAGGAAGAGAGCTCCACTTCATCTTGCTTCCATTCCACTTGAAATTCATCACCCAATTCCTAAACACGTTGGAGATTAACTTGAGCTGGGAGAAAGGCTTCATCTTGGGGAAATTCTTGGAGGTTTTTGTGGTGAAATTTCTGGTTTCTTCAAGGGCTAAGGAGGTAACCATCAACACTTGCAATCTCTCCATTTTTCTTCAAGAATCAAGCTTAGATTTCATGGGTTTGACAACCCTAAGCTTGAGATAGATAGAGAACTTGAGGAAATCTATTTTATCTTTTTTTAACACTAGGCTAGCAGACTTGGTGATGCCTTTAGATAGCTGGCTTGAGGTGTAATTAGTTGATCGTAGTTTTTTATGTGTTATTTGAGGTGAATACGGTTAGAAAGTGAAGGAAAAATCGAAGGAAAGTGGTGCACTAGAGCTGGTCGAAAATCTGTCCTTGTTGCTCAGTGATTATTTTTTAGTGCTTTTTTTGCTTTGAAATTGGTTGATATATGTTGTATGCTATGTGTAGAAAGTGTCTACCAAAAATCATTTGATTTTGTTGAGCAAAACTTGAATTTTCGAAATTGGAAGAAATCTAGAAATGGGTTCTGGCTGTCCGAACAGTAACTCTTTGATTGAACATATCTCTTTGTACAAAAGTCGAAATCGAGTGCCATTTGCTGAATTTGAAACTAGACATTTGTAGATTTCTAACGGTATGAAAATCACTTTCTAGTTCGAACTGAGTGAACCGTAGTGATTCATCAAAGTTTGTTGTCCTGTTCTGACTGTCTATCCGAAAGAAAGGTAGAAGCTGCATCTTGTGGCTCTATTTTCTCTCAGTTGTGAACTGATTTTGAAAATAACTTGTTCTGATGAAATGTAGATTTTTTAATCTAGTTTCCAACTCCATCAACCATTCTCAATTTCAAGTTGTATTGAGTGAGATATGGTTCAATTTCCAAACTGTAACAAAGCTGGAAATCTGGAAATCTTTCTCTTCTTGCTAGCCGAATGGTTAGGTTTGGTTTGGGACGTTTTGTTTCGAATATTTTGGTGTCAATTTCCTACCAATTACTTATTATATGTTTATAAGACCTTGATTTCACAAATGAACTGAATTGGGACTGATTTCATAGTGCAAAATGTTTGAAAAAGGAAAAGAAAGCAAGAGGGCAGATTTACTTTAAGAATTTTCTAAACTTTGGTAGTTTTGTTAACTACCTTCCCACGTGATGTTTTGCGTGAAATTTGATACAAAAGTAGTCCTCATATGGAAATTTAATTGTACCGAATTTGGTGTTATTCTAAGACCATTTTGATACCCAAATGATGTCCCAAAGTTTGCTCTTCAAATTTGGAAAATTTTTGAATAGTGTACAAAAGTCAGCCGACTTTAAGCTGCTATATCTTTACGCTCAAAACTCCGAATTTAGTTCCGTTTGTCCTGTTTGAAACTTTGTTAGGAACTCGTATTGTGTTATGAATTTCAAAGGCTAGTTCAGTTTTTGTGAATTTTACCAAATTTCTAAAGATTGCTGAAAAACATGACTGAAACTGCCTTGCTTGCTCAGATCAGCCACTTTGAGCTAAAAATTGGATGCCTTCCGTTTGAAATCGTGGGAAAGTATCTTCTAGGAACTTTTAGTACTCCGAACCAAGATTCGAATGGTATAAAGTTTTTCAATTTTTGACCTACTGAGTGCAAGTTCTGTTTTTTCTAAATTTGACGTGCAAAACTGAAATTTTTCCGATTTGATGGGAAATGAGTTTTTGGAAACTTTTCCCTAATCTTTGATATTGATTAATTGTTTAAACTCTATTTCATGAAGGAAATCAGTTTCTCTTGTGTTATTAAATCCACACTTTTGAATCTCGATTTTTGAGTGATTAAAGTTCTCTTTTGAGGTATTGACTAGCCTAAATAAGTGTACCTTCTTTCCTGGTTAATACGTGAATGTGAGTGAAAGTATTTGTTATTTGTCCAGGCGCTCAAGGAGATCTTCAAGAGAATCTCGAAGCGGACGCCTAAAAACTTAATTGCTCGCTCACTCACTTTTGTTTTGACTTGGTGAGTGTCAAGTGCATGACTTGTTGCAATTATGTGAATTGCTTCTTATGGATTGAATGATTGATAATTGTTGAGTCAAGTATGTACGTTATCGCACTCGTTCTCTTTCAACTGATTGTATAACTGAATTGCTCATGACTGAATTGTAATTGATTGATTGGATGTCGTTTGGAGTGAATCTCCTCGACCTATAACTGAACTGGGGGACGCCCAAATCTCAATTGACTGACCTTGCGACTCGAGCCAGCAAGGGCTTGGTTGAGAAGCTCGGTGAAGCATGAGATAACTGTAAGCTTGATCTATTAAGAGATCTCGTTTGGCCTACTCGAGCAGTAGTGCCTTTTATAGAAGTGCGGGCCCGGGACGGGTGAAATGGTGGACAGAACTGTGAAGAAAGTGGAGTTCTACGGACTTAATGCCGACCCGGTTGACTGAGTGTCATCGCGGGGAGGTATTTGATCGAGCCTTGATAAAGCAAGTGGAACCTACCTCCTGAGAGCTCCTGTATCCTCATTGAATGTGTATAATTGAAAATTGTGAATTGCTTGAATGTTATAGCTTTATTTCTTGCTTAAATGCTATTACTACTTGAACTATGTGTTTGCATGTTTTCTTGGCCTCACTGAACGTTAGCTCATCCCATTAGATTTGTTTTCCTTAGCAGTGACCGAAATGGAAAGAGTTATGGAGAAGCCGACTTGAGGCACTTTTGATTAGGGTTTGGAATGTATTTGACTAGACATCTTTTGGAAGTTGTTTATTTTGGGAAAGTGGTTATATTTTGAAACTTGTGATGTAAGATTGAATATTCATGTATGGAAATGACTTCTTGTCTTTATTTCGGCTTTCGTTTTTGGTCGTTATCCCTTAAGTTTGAACTGGAATTGTACTGAGTCCTGGTGAGAGTTGGGCAGGCATCCCGCCAATACCCTTTGGTTCGCCTTAGGGAGAAGTGGGGGCGTCAAACCTCCACAGCAAGCTTATCAACATTCTTGGCACTAATCTTTTTATAATCAACAGAATATCCATTGTCAACCAAGCCAAACTCATCCCTTAGAACCTCAGTAGACAGCTCCATTAGTATATTCCTAACCTGTGAACGCACTACAGACTTGTCCTTATTTCCACTACAATTAGCATAGAATTCTCTAACAAGCCCATCATAACACTTAGTGAGACGGTCTCTTAGCCCACTACAATACCTCCGGACCGGTCTCTAACCTCCCGAACCACCCTAGTGAGACGGTCGTTAGCTACGTGTAACTGGTCTCTAAGAGCGTTCGTCCGCTCTTGCTCCATGGCTAGGTCCCCCTGGAGCTCCCGAATCCGATCCGCTTGCATCCTCATGATACCCCTCACACGCTGCAACTCGGTGTGATCTCTGGCGGCCGCACGCCTGAGCCTTCCCCGCTCACCTAAGACGGCCACGACCGCATGGTCAGCATAGGAGTAATGCTGGCAACGACTACAGTGTCTAGTCCGATTGGCCATACTCCAACGCCGAATCGGTCCTCCAGGTCTCTCCTCGTAATCAACGACACGAAAACGCCTTCGAGGCGGCTCACCTCCGCTCCCACTAGCTCCGTCCATGACCTATAAGGATATCCACAGTTTACAACTTAGATATAGTAATAACACTTAAACACACCTTAACACAATCCCCAAAGTTCTAAGAATCAGGTTTCAGGTTCGCCCAGGTTATTTCTAACCTAGGCTCTGATACCAACTATGACAGCCCCACCTCCCCCTAGGGCATATCCTAAGGGTTAGCGAACTGTCTGCCCAACTCTCGCCAGGACTACTAAAACGGTCACACCCACAAACCAAAACGTTCCGGAAGATGTTATAACGATTAAGGGTAACCACGACCACGCAAAACGAAAAAACGAAAACGAAACTGAAATGAATAGTGACTGCCACGTCACAAACCGGCCAAGTACAAGTAAACTTTGTATAGTACTAGAAAAGGTACATTCCCAAGTGATTATATCATTTATACATGCGGAAACTTTTATACATACACATTATAAGGAGTTTACAAATCAAAAGGGAATATCTAATTGAGGTACATTTAGGGTTTTCAACGGTCGAGGAGCTAAACAAAGGAACAAAAGAATGTCTAACTAGCTCAACTCGCTTCTCAAAATCATGATTTCCAAAAGTGGTTCCTGTAAGGAAAACAAAGATAACGAGAGTGAGCTTTCGCCCAATGAGGTACTAGCAAGTCACACAACCAAGGTTCACGAATGCAACCAAGCTCAGTTATACACGGCCATCAAACATAGAAATAAAAGCACCACAACGAGTTCAAAATAAAAGGATACAGGTGGCTCTCAGGAGCCAGTTTCCCCATTGCAATTCTTGATCTCATCCCGTTGACCCTCCGTCAACGTTCGAAGAAAGGAACATGACCGTAGATCACACTTTACATCCAGTACCTTCCACCATGCATTCCCCTTATTGGGCCCGAACACCTCACAGTAACCAAAGAGGTAATACTCGAGTATACCACAGGGTCGAGGAGATAACACTCCATTCGACAAACAGTAATCTCATGGTTCGTTACCTAATCGACCGGCCCTTGCCGGCTCGACTCGATTAACGACCACTGAGGTTTGAGCTCAGAGATCACAGTAAAGTCGTAGGGCTCATGCCCCAAACGACATTAAACCAGGCACAAGTCAAATTCACAGATATTCAGTAATCAGTTATACAAGTAAGAGAACGAGAGCGATAAAGTACACTCTCGTCTCATGCACAGAGTTCACAGTCATTCAGTCCAAGGATTCAAGTACAACAACCATTTAAGTATAAAATCATGCAAAAGTACACTCCCACTTCAAATAAGCAAATTCACAAGTTTCCGTCGACGGATGCCTTGGATCACCGACACGTCCTATAACAATTAAGAAAACACAATGAGACTCGAATTACGAGTCGAATACCTCTTAAATAAACTACTAAGGCAAAACCAAATATAACTCGGAATGGAAAATACATAACATTTAAATCTAAATGTACAAGCAAGTCCAAAACCTTTCATTTCTACTTAACCTAAGCCCAAACTCAAGAAACCCCAATATCCTTAACATTTGGACAGCATTTCCCCTAAAATTTCAGATTTCCATCCTACAACCAACCATATAAATTCATCCAATACAACCACAATTACTCATACAATTCATAGGCTAGTCAACACACCTCATTAGGGTTATAATACCTTCACTATTTAGTCAAAAAGAGCCATATAATCATCTATAATAAAGCCTAATTAGAACCCTAAATCTGAAATTTTCCACGAAAACTGAAAATTTTCCGCAATTAACCATAATTAATGTATACTAGTTTCATTCTACACCAATTCAAGCCATCATTCCAAGGCTAACTATAAATCATCATATAAAACAGAAAAAATACCTAATAAAATTAAGAAATTTAGCTAACTCCACTTTAATTCATGAAAATCATTCATAAAATAAGCTATATAACCACCACAAGTCACTAATTTACCATTTTTGCAAACAAAAATGAGTTTCCAAGCAAGGTACCTTGACAACCTCAAGAAAGGTAGTAGCTTAAGGGTTTCACCACCAAAATAACTCCACCAATACCTTCAAACTTCCTTAGTAAGTCATTTTGGGACAAATTCAAGATTTAATCGGTTGGATTTCAAGATATAAGCAAGAAATGGAAGATAAAAAGTTGAAGCTCTCTTTCTTCTTTTCTCTCAAGGGTTCGGCCAAAGGGGAGCAAAAATGAAGATGATTTGCGGTCAAAACTTGGTCTTTTAGTAAAGGTAAAGAAAGTTAGGCAAGTCCAACTCGAATAGGAACGCGACAACGTGGCACCTTTTATGTTTAAGTTTATCATTTTTGCCTCCAAGGTTAATCCATCTAGGTAACCTCTAATCATCTCCTAACACTAGTAATTTAATCCCTTTACGCAAAACTTAACCTAATTGGCCGAATTTATCTCCACTTAACGCACTAGCGGTCCCACGTCCACTATTCACTCCTAAAATCTCATGAACTAACTTATACTAGAAAATGATTTAAAAACCCTATTACTCATAAAATATCTAGATAATTTTATAGAATAAAGAAAACATAGAAAACGGGTGCAAAGAAATAAAATGGTGCCTAGAAATAAAGAAAATTTACGGGCTCTCACAACTCTCTCCCTTTTAAAGAATTTCGTCCCCGAAATTGCTCACCTGGGTTACTAAACAGCTCAGGGTATTTCTTTTGCATCTCTTCCTGCCACCTCCCAAGTTGCCTCTTCTACCCCGTGATTCTTCCACAGTATTCTTCACCAATGGATTTTGTTTATTTCTCTGCTCCTTATTTTTCGGTCGAGTAATTGCACAGGTTTCTCCTCATAGGTAAAGGCCTTCATCTATCTGAATCTCCTCCGTTGTAAAGATGTGGGTTGGATCAGGATAGTACTTTTGAGTATCGAAACATGGGAAAACGTCGTGGATTTTAGATAAACTTGATGGCAGCTCGAGTCGATATGCTACCTTTCCAATTCTTTGGAGAACTCTGAAGGGTCCTACAAATCTAGGTTGAAATTTCTTCCTCTACTCGCCGTGACATTTCGTAATGGTGTAACCTTAAGGAAAACATGGTCCCCAACTTCGAACTCCAAGTCTTTCCTTCGGTTGTCCGCGTAAGCTCTTTTGTGGTTTTGAGCTGTCTGGAGTCTTTGACGTATCAATTTAACCTTTTCTTGTGCATCCTCCATCCATGGAATCATTGTTGGATCTAGAACCTTCTTTTTCGCCTACTTCATCCCAATAAAACCGGTGAGCGACACTTTCGGCCATAGGAGAGCTTTTATACGGTGCTATTTGGATCGACGAGTGGTAACTATTATTATAGGCGAACTCCACTAAAGTCATGTGTTGGCCCCAACTACCCTCAAAGTCTAAGATAAAGGTTCGTAACATGTCCTCAAGGGTTTGAATGGTTCGCTCAGACTGTCCATCTGTCTGGGGTGATATGTAGTACTAAGGTTGAGTTTGGTTCCCAAGGTTTCCTGAAATTTCTGCCAAAACCTAGATACAAAACGAGGATCTCTGTCCGAAACTATACTCACTGGAATCCCGTGCAGTCTCACGATTTCATTCATATACAGTTGATCCAACTTTCCAGAGAATATTTCATGTTCACAGGTAAGAAATGGGCCGATTTCGTTAATCGATCGACGATCACCCATACGGCATCATGTCCCTTTTGTGTTCTCGGCAATCCGGAGACAAAAGGTCCATCGTGATGTTTCCACTTCCATTCAGGTAAATCAAGAGGTTGCAACAAACCGGAGGGTTTTTATATCAGCCTTCACTTGGTGGCAGTTGAGGCAGATGTACATAATTGGCGATTTCCTTTCTTCATGTCATTCCACCAATATAACTTCCATAGGTTCTGATACATCTTATACTAGTCGGATGGATCGTATATTTCGATCGAGAGCTTCCTCAAAATCTTCCCTTTTTAAGGTTCATCCTTAGGTACCACTATCGTTCCGATACTTCAAAATCCCTTCAGAACTCAAATTGAAATCAGGCAATTCCTCCTTCTCCACCTTTTCCCTCCATTTTTGGACCATCGGATCCTCCTTCTGGGGCCTCTTGACTCGATCCAGTTATAGCAGGGTTACCGAATATTCCCAAAGATTACCTTTTGAGGCTCCGGAACTAGGGTTCCACTCACTAACTGCTCCTAACATCTCCCACTCCTTAACATTAACCCACTATCTGAGCCTTTCGGACTGTAGGCGCATCGGCTACTACATTCGCCTTCCCCGAATGGTAGTTGATCGAGCAATCATAATCTTCTAACAATTCCATCCACCGTCGCTGCCTCATGTTTAGTTCTTTTTGGGAAAATAGGTGCTTAAGGGTCTTATGGTCAGAATAAACCTCAAAAGTTACCCCGTACAGGTAGTGTCTCTACTTTTTCAGGACAAAGACAACTGCAGCTAGCTCTAGGTCATGAGTTGGGTAGTTTTGCTCGTGAGTTTCAATTTCCTAGAGGCAAAGGAAATCACATTCTTATTCTGCAATCAACACGCACCCTAATCGTTCCCTTGACGCATCAGTATAAACGGAGAACTATTATTTCCATTAGGCAGGGATAGAATAGGGGTCATAGTTAGCTTTCGTTTCAATTCTTGAAAACTATCTTCACACCTAATATCCCATAGAAAACGACCATTCTTTTTCGTCAAATTGGTTAGGGGACTGGCAAGTTTCGAAAAATCCTTAATAAATCGCCGGATAATATCCAACCAACCCTAGAAAACTACGAATTTCGGTGGGAGTTTCCGGTCGTTTCCACTCAGTCACCCGCCTCTACCTTCGTCGGGTCTACCGTGATACCCTCCTTCAAAATCACATTGCCCTAAGAACGAAAATTTTCTCCAACCAAAATTCCACACATAACTAAATTGACATATAACTGATGATCTCTTAGGGTTGTAAAAACTAGTTTCAAATGCTGCTCATACTCCTCTCGGATTTTAGAATAGACTAGGGATATCATCGATAAACACAACGACAAAATCGGTCCAGGAAGGGTTTGAAGACTTGGATGCTCAAGGTCCATAAAGGCAGCAGGGGCATTGGTTAAACCAAAGGGATAACAGCAAAACTCGAAATGCCCATACCTTGAATTGAAAGCAGTTTCGGTACATCCTCTTCCTAATCGACAACTGATAGTACCCTGCCGAGTCTAGCTCGAAAAATATTACTGCTCCCATAGTTGGTCAAACAAATTCATCGATATGGGCAGTGGGTATTTATTCTTAATGTTACATTGTTTAACCCCCGATATCTATACATAACTCAAGTCCCGTCATTTTCTTAACAAATAGCACAGGGGCTCCCCATGGAGATCCACTCTCTCGGATAAACTCTCGCTCCAACAAATCTTGCAACTGTAACTTCAACTCCTTAAGCTCAGCAGGTGCCATCCGATAGGGGTCTAGAGATAGGTGACGTTCCAGGTATCAAATCAATCTTGAACTCTATCTCTCTCTCCGGAGGTAAAGTCCCCTAATTCATCAGGGAACACCTCCGATATTCACTCACTACCGATACATCTTCTACCCGCAACTTATCAGTGGGAGGTTTTATAAGAAAAGTTAGGAACCCTTGCACCCCTCTACTAGTAGTTTCCTAACTCGAATACCCGAAATTAATGCAAGAATGAGGCTAGGCTACCCCTTACATCTAGCCTTATGGTTGCCTCCCCAAAGTATACGAAATTCTACTACTTTTCTCTTACAGTCAAGTTGGGTATCGTACTTAGCTAACCAGTCAATACCTAATATGACGTCTACCCCTTAATAGCTAAGCCTACAAGATTCCCCAGTAATTTCCTTCTCCTACCCAAATTTCACAATTGGCATACATCATGCTAGTAATCAAATGTTGGTTCCCCCGTAGGAGTACTAACTTCCAAGTGATAGGGCAAACTAATAGTTTTATATCATGCCACACATTAAAATTGGGTTAACAAAGGAATGAGTAGCACCAGAGTCTATCAAAATCCTATGCTAGACAGTGGGAAGACAGGGATCGTACGTTCCACGACCCCAGATGAGTCAGGGACTTGATGTTGCTCAAGAAAGTACACCCGAGCTGGCACTTTAGGTTTCGTCCCTTCCACTTTAGATTGGCTTGAGCTGGCCCTTGAAGATTGTGGAGTTACTCTCGCCTCTCGAGATAATACCGGACAGCTAGTTATTTGATGCTCCGCACTCCTACAGCGTAAGCATTTCCTCGTGGCACCTTTATGTTTTAAACTTATCTTTTTGGGGTTAACAAAGGAATGAGTAGCACCAGAGTCTATCAAAATCCTAGCTAGACGGTGGAAGACAGGATCGTACGTTCCACGACCCCAGATGAGTCAGGGACTTGATGTTGCTCAAGGAAGTACACCCGAGCTGGCACTTTAGGTTTCGTCCCTTCCACTTTAGATTGGCTTGAGCTGGCCCTTGAAGATTGTGGAGTTACTCTCGCCTCTCGAGATAATACCGGACAGCTAGTTATTTGATGCTCCGCACTCCTACAGCGTAAGCATTTCCTCGTGGCACCTTTTATGTTTTAAACTTACCTTTTAGGCAAATCCAACTTCGAATAGGAACGCGACACGTGGCACCTTTTATGTTTTAAACTTATCTTTTTGCTCTCCAAGGTTAATCCATGTAGGTAACCTCTAATCATCTCCTAACACCTAGTAATTTAATCCCTTTATGCAAAACTTAACCTAATTGGCCAAATTTATCTCACTTAACGTACTAGCGGGTCCCACGTCCACTATTCACTCCTAAAATCGCATGAACTAACTTATACTAGAAAAATAATTTAAAAACCCTATTTATTCATAAAAATATCTAGATAAATTATAGAATAAAGAAAACATAGAAAACGGGTGCAAAGAAATAAAATAGTGCTTAGAAATAAAGAAAATTTATGGGATCTCACACCTAATATCAATACACTCATTAGCTAGTGCTTCTACATCAACCCACATACCTGGAGAGACTGGAAGATTCCTACAACTCTCCATAATAGCGCCTACCTCTGCTTCGGATGGGATATAATTTATTGAGTAATATCAGCATATCAGAACCACAAAACGTTTGAAAAGGGATTTGCAGTCCGCTTGCCTCCAAAAACGATAGAAATTATTCTCCCTCTTTTTTGGGGGGAAAAACTTAAACTCCGTATTTGAGAGTGTGTGTAAACAAAAAACGAGCTTTTTATGGGACACAAAAGAGAGACGCTCTGTGTTAACAAAACGCCAGCTTTTTATGGGATAATTTAACGGGCTTGGACGGGTTTGGATGGGATTCAAACAAGATTCACTCTTCGTTATTTCTCGTATAACTTTTGAAAATTATACCTTTTGGAATGGAGGGGAAAATGACAGTTTGGGGTGAAAATAAATAAACTGCCATGACTACCCAACTTCTGTTTGGTTGAAACTCTTATTGGAATGCCATAAAGAGCTGGCATCGTATTGGAAAATGGGTTTATTTTATTTCAAAAACCAAAATAAATTAGTTTTTAAGTAAATGGGTACGTTGTTAAAATAATGGAGGAAAGCCATAAAGAGTTGGCTTTTTATGAGACAATAGACAGGGAAAATGATCAGCCATATAGAAGCATTGTATGTGATTTGGTATATTTTAATACTCTACCACTGTCAAGACATTGATCAAATATGATCAGTTCAATTTCTTTCATTTTCTCCAAAAACTCTCCTTTTTTCTTCTTGTATGTTTTTCATTTTCAATACATCAGTTTGGACCAAAAAAAATTAAAAAGGCAAAATATGTAAATGATTCATAAATTAAATCAAAAACACTTTATTGTGAAGAAAACATATCTTTGTAACTTGCAAAAACTTCAAATAAACATTCAAATACTAACTATTGGTATTTAAAAATGCACTGTATTTTATCGAATCATAATAAATCCTTATGCTTTTATTTTTTTTGTTTTTAATATACTCAAGTTTTGGTAATAAAAAGAAAGACAACAAAAGGGTAAATTTGGAATTACATTTTTTTATATACTCGAAATGAATTTTTTTAATATTATATTTTAAAATGAGCTGTAAATAAACAAATAGTTTAACGTAAGGAAGGCAAGTGAGTTTCAGTTGACCAAAAAAAAAAAGAGAGAGGCAAGTGAGATTTTTCAATATTTGTGAGTGCCAAGTAAAATTGTTACAAACCTCTAGGGAGGTTTATGAAATTATCCCAAACAAAATTTAGAATGAATAAGTTGCTTTTTATAACGGTTCTAAGAGGTTCCTAAACAAATTGTTGTAAATTAGGTGTCTTGTGTTAGCAAAAACAATTTCTTGCATATCTATAGCTAGTGGATGTGGAGTTTAAACTTGCCATAGGTTAGTTTCTTGTTTTCCATATGTGATCCTAAAGGGTAATTTGCCATTCAACCTAATTTTATTCTGCTTTTATCCAACTAATAAATTAGCTTATGGAAAAATGGGTAAATGGATTATTTATGCAGGATAGCCATAAAGAGCTGGTGTTTTATTGGTGATTGGGTTTATTTTTATTTTATTTGGCAAATAAATTTTGTCTATGGGAAATTGCGTACAGGTTGGTTCTTATAATGGAGGAAAGTCATAAAGAGTTGGTGTTTTATTGGAAAACGGGTTTTTTTTATTTTATCCGATAAATAAATTTGTTCGTAACAAAATGTGTACTCTGTTGTTATAATGGAGGAAAGTCATAAAGAGCTGGGTATTTAATCAGAAAAGGGATTTATTTTTATTTTGTCCCACAAATAAATTTGTTTATGGTTTAAAATGCGTATTCTGTTCTTATAATGGACGAAAGCCATAAAGAGTTGGTGTTTTAGAGGAGAACGGGTGTTTTTTATTTCATCTGATAAATAAAATTGTTTATGAGAAAATGGGTACTCTGTTCTTATAATGAAGGAAAGTCATAAAGAGTTGGTGTTTTATTGAAAAACAGGCTAATTTTACTTTTTTATCCGATAAAGAAATTTGTTTATGGGAAATAGGTACTCTGTTCGTATAATGGAGAAAAGCCATAAAGAGCTGGTATTTGATGGTAAAATGATACTTTAGGATACCAATGGATAACAGTTAAAACACATTCACAGATTTGGTATTCTAAATAATGAGATCATTTTGGGGGTGTTGTTATGGTTGTATTTTGGGATCATTTAAGTATTTAAGAATTATTTGAGATATTTTATAACAATTTCAACCACCTACCACCACCCACTACCCCCCCTTGTCCTCTCTCTCTTTCTCTCTCTCTCTCCCTTCTTTCTTCCTCTTTAACTCTCCTCTCTTCTCCGTCTCCTTCCTCCCTTTTCTTCTCCCTCCCACCACCACTCCTGCCACCACCCACCACACACTACCACTGCCACTCCCACGGCAATCTGTTTCTCTCTCTCTCCCCCATTCTTTTTTCCTCTTTCCCTCTCCCATTTTTCGTAGTACGGAACTCTTATGGAAGGGACAGAGGCAGAGGGGTCTGGACCGATAGAAACTGGAGTGTGTGATTGTGTGGAGATGATTTTGAAGTTTAAGGAAGGGAGATTTCAAGTTTAACGACCGCTATACATCTTTCAAAACAAACAAATTCATTCTAAATTTTTTTTTTGGGATGATTTCATCAACCAAATCGCGCAGTCACTTTCTGTAAAGTATCACTTTCCCATAAAATACCAGCTATAGAAGATTTGTTGCCTGCAACATAAAGGTCTTCTTACCAAACAACTCATAACATGTTTGGCTTTAACCCAACTAGTTGCGCTGCAAATGCACTAAACTGCATATTCACGCACTTACGGTCAAAACAACACAAACTGGGAAACGTTGTGGTTGCTTCAAAGATACATTTAATGTCCTCCCCTTCAACCAAATTTTTATCTACCAAGACAGAATCCACAATTCACGTTACAAGTGCTACCGAGAAATTACCAAATTAACACATAGGTAACTGAGCACAGTAGACATGCCCCAACAAAATATAACACTCAATAGTCATTTGTTTTGTCCCAAACCGCCACTAAAAGGCTGAAGTTATACGACTACACCCACATTATTTGCTTCACCAATCTGCAATGTCAGTTGCCGCTGCTACATAGGTATCAGGAATACAACCTGCTGGTTTATCCACCTAGCCAGCAAAGGACAAGTCACAATTAAACTAAACTGCATCCACATGATAGTAGACAAATTATTTGTGTACTGGATACACCACACCCAAATATATGTGATTTTGTTCATGAGTACCTGATAGCAGGTAGTTGCTGGTGAATTGAGCAGTTGTCCGAAAAAGCCATCCACACTGTTCGGTCCACCCTAAACGAATTCAAACAATAGTGCTCAGCTGATAAACCTCTTAGCATGATACAACAATGATGCATTTTCTATATACAAACACACCTTTGCACCTAACAAAAACAATTACCCATTCTTTTTGTTTTCCTTCTCCTACCAAATTCGCAACGACGGCCTCGGTGTCCTGCAACCAATTGCAAAGGCCATTGAAACTGACATTCTCCGATAACCGTACCAATGGAAATGGGAAATATGTAAAGGAAGCAGACATTATGTGTTGCCGTTATTCGTTACTGACGTTGTGTTGGCTCAAACCAGTACATCTTATCCATAATAGCAAATGTCGGCATATAATGTGCATTGCAATTGCTTGTTTCACAGTTTAACATTAAAAACCAATGAATTGTGAATTTTTCACTACTATTTCATTATAAGTTTTAGCTATTACTTTGGGGGATGCCAACTGCAATTTTGTGTTGGGAAACATAGCAACATGAATAAGGGGGGTTGTATTAAGACCGAAAGCCGTGATATTGTACGTAATCTACATTCCAACCTCACGGCCAAAATTGCCCTGCATTGCTTCCTGAACCTGATGATTTTTAGGAAGCCTACTCTGCACATTTGATGTCGTCCCCATATTGCTTTGTTATGAAAGGATAGTGCACCTAGTGTTCACATCAGCCACATCATTGGCTGTGGCTCTACGCTTTGATGACCTATTTGGCCCACATCCACTTTCCCTACATCAATGTAGACACCAAAAATTTCATGTTAGCTTTATTTGTATTTTATTTGTATTTTTATTAAATGATAGTTAGTGTTATCTTTATTTATTTTTTATAAGTTAGGTTTATAATTTCATTTTTTAAGATATTTTTGCATTAAAATTTTGAAAAGAAAAATTTTCACAAAAATATGTTTTAAATCATTTTAGATTTGATTACTTTAAAATAAATGAAAATATGGCAATGTATTTTCTATTAGGAATTAATTTTGTTTGTTTAACCCAAAATTGATTTGGAAAGCAGAAACAAAAAATAATAAGAAAAAAAAAGGAAGCCACGCGCATGCGTGCTACTTCTTCTCCTTTTCGTACAACCAGTTTGAAGCTACAGGACTAAAAATGCAGCCGCGATTTTCCAGGTTTTTCTCATTCGTATGTTTCTCATTTTTTTGGCTCCATTGGATCATTTCAACTTCAAGCTACCTGGCTTTCATCCAAAAACTAAGCAGGATCTAGAATGGAAGCCCATCTAATGGCTTATAAATCATCATGAACATGCCAATTCAGTCGACACCATTAGATGATAGGGTGAGGGATCTTTGTAGCTATAAAAGGAAGAGCATCAGTAGAAAAGGGGAGGAGGGGTGACGGCTAGAAGAATAAAAATGAGAGGGTTGGCGGCTGGGAAAACAGAAAAGAAAGAAAACCAGCAAAGAAAAAAAACAAGCGAGAGAGGGAGAGATAGAAAAAGTGGTCGGACAGAGAAGGAAACAGGTGGGAAAGCAAAGGGAGGAGCTTCGGGGAGAGTAGAAAAAAAAGAGAAAAACTGGGGAGAGTAAACCAGAAAGAGCGAGAGAGATAGGAGATTGAGAGAGGATGTCGGCTGGGGAAAGACCAAGCAAGCAAACGAGAAGGGGAGGAAAGAAACGAAAGATAGAGCAAGAAAAGAGAGTTAGGGAAGAGGAACCAAAACAAGAAAAAACCAGAAGAAAGAAAGAGAGGCGACGGGCAAGAATCAGAAAGGGAACGAGAAAGAAAGAACCAGCAAGGGTTTCAGGAAAAGAGGAGGAAAGAGAGAGCAAGGTAGCTATGGGCTGAGGGAAAAAAGAGGTTTTGGGGAGAAAGGAATCTGGGAACAGAGCTTCAGGGAAGAGTGGAGAGCATCGGAAGAAAGAAAACTGAGGGAGGAAACCAAAGGGGGCCACGGGAAAGAACCAAAAGAAGAAAAAAAAACAACAGAAAAGGAGAAAATAGGGTTTCGGGCAAGAGAAATAAGAGGAGAAACCAGATTGGAGCTCCAAGTTGCAGTTTTTCCAACACTGGGCATCTCTGTGGCAGAATCCTCTTCATCCGTTTGCGTTCGTGCGTCTCGCCTAGGAGCTCTCGTGATTGTTCAACCTTATAAGCGACAAAGGCTAAAGGTAGTCTCTCGATCTTTTCTAGGTTATGGGGTTTATAGCAAAGGCATTAAAACCGTTGTTGCTATGCTTGTTGCCGCGTTCTTCTGTTTTCCTTCCTCCTTGTATTGTCTATTCACAAATCTGGGTGGGAGTTCTGGGCCATGAAACTGGTGTTTTTTCTATCTTGTTGGGTTTTGTGCAAAAAGGGGAGAACAATGGGTGTAAATAACTTGACTAGAACCATGTTTCTTATGGCTGCGCATCTCTGTTTCTTCTTTGTTGTTTTTTTAATTCCTTCCCTGATCATTTTGGTTCCAAAATCTGTAAATCGATCTGATGTTTGTTTTTCTTTATGAGGGTGAGAATGATTTGGACTGGGTTTTAGGGGGCATGAGTTTATGTTTTTCTATAGGTTTTCATTTTGGTAAATCTATGAGTTTCGGTTGAAGTTTGTGGTTGCCGGTTGTAACAAGCAAGCCCAGCAGATTGCAGATTTTTTTTTTCAAATTTGCATGACCTTTTAGTCTGTTCTTTGTTGCTCTCTTTGCTTGGACTCTCCTTATTGTATCTACTAAAGATAAGCCATCATGTTTGGTTTCTGTAAGCAATGAGGGGTTGAGGATTATGTGAGTTTGGGTTGATGAAATAATAGGTTGGGTTTGAGTTTCCGTATGAACATAACTGCGTGGGATGAGCTGCAAAGTTTGCAGCAGAAATATGATTTTATGGCTCCTTTCTGCTTTTGATTTCCTTTGTTTGCATGACCAGTTTTGTGTGTGATGTTGGTTTTGTGCAAGCTAATGAATGTTGGGTTTCAAAGCAATGTTTAAAGTGATTGCAAACTTATCTGAGTTGGATAAACCGCAAAGTTGCGGTAGAAAGTGGTAGCAGAAAGAACCTAACGAAGAAGAGAAAGCTTCGTAGCTTGCTTGGAAATTTCCAGAAAAATTGCATATTGACCCCCAAGTTTCCCCTCATTCTACTACAGCCTAGAAAATTGAAAAATTTAATCAATTTTGTCCATTCAAAACATTATTTTTCTTTGATATGTTTTAAGGTGTTTTTTTGGACAGATTTTTCATAAGTTTTAGGGGAGAATTTAAAGGTTTAATAATTTTTGATGAATTTATAGTTTGGGTAAAATACAACCCCCTTGTGGTTTCGCGAAAAGACACCTTACCCCCTATCATTTAGAAACCTCCACATAAACACCCTAAACTTCATAACTAAAGTGAAAATTAACCTGTAATCGGGTGTGTGACCTAATGACGATGGGTATGCGAGGTTCCTTTGAAAAGAAAAAAGGGTAGAAGAGAGTATTGCAGAAGATAGCTTTGAAAGGAATACTCTCTTCTGCAGAAAATGCAATACTCTGAAAAATCTAATAGGACAAAATTCCAAATAGCAGTCAGATGTAAAACTATCTTCTGGAGGGTAAAAGAAAGAAGGTATCTAACACAAAATGGCTCACTCTTCATCTTCTTCATCACCATCACCACCAGCAGCTTTCTTAGCACCTGCCTTCTGGTTCTTACGCTTGACTCTTCCAGCATGCCCCCCACCAAATGGACTGGTGATTGAAAAGTCAATGTGCTTCTGGGAATCAAATCTCACCATAAATGAAGGAACATTAACTACCTGCCTTCCAACCCTGATGTGCCTTTGTCTATTCTCCTCCTAAATAACACAAATATTTTTTGATCTTCTCTTTTATGATTCAAGAATCATGAATGCGTTCTTTCCGCGGCGAAAGTGATCGATCTGTCATCACCATCACCTTCTACTCATATATTTTAGTAGCAGTTGCTTTCGATCTTGACCTACAATGGAAAGTCATCAGCATCAACATCAGCATCAGCATCATCATCAGTATGGTAGCAGCAGCAGCGTTCATATTGACACGGGTGGTGGCGGTGTTGGCAATAGGTTCCCTCAATGGAGTATGCAAGAAACCAGGGATTTCTTGATGATTCGGGCAGAGCTGGATCCTGCCTTCATGGAAGCGGAACAAGCTTCTCTGGGAAGTCATCGCCACCAAAATGAGGGAAAAGGGTTACAATCGCAACGCTAAGCAGTGCAAATATTCCACATTGATGCAACTATGGAAAAAAAAAAGATCTGTTGATGGAGTGAGAGAAAAAGGTATACATGTTAATCTATATCCAAAAGTTTTCAAACCTTTCCCATGTCACCAAAAATGACCACACGTTGTAGAGAATTTTGCCCAGGATTAGGTGAGGCTCTGAAATGGTACATCTGACTCCAGATATATGTGCCATTGAACAATCTATGGCCCAACTTATATGTGTAGCTGCATAATCTAGTAGCAGATATGATGAGTTTTATTTATAATGTCCTGATAGTAATATCAGTCAAGCACGCGAGCATGGTGAATTGACTTGGCCATGCCTATCTTGAAGACGAGTGTTTGCAGGCGGCGTTCAAGAAAGTTCTCCACAGTCAGAGCCAAGACATAATCGAGCTTGTTTTGACTTCCAAAAGGCCATACCTATTCATCCTGCGCAAGAGGGCTTCACCCTCAAAGATACGACGAGGGTCTTTCTCATCAAGAGTTAGAAGCATTCTAGCATTATTACGAATACGGCTCAATGCATACTGGACCCTCCAAAGCTCCCTCTTGCATCTGAGTCCATATTCTCCAACAAGCCTCAACTCAGCATCCAAACGCTCCTTCTCATATGGACGCCGAGGCTTTTTGAACGTCTTCCCATAGTTGCGATAGAAACTGACGTGAACCATGGCTGCTACTGGGTCTGGGGATTGCTTGCCGTCGTCAGTGGCAGTGGAAATGAAATCGAGGAAGACATAGCTAGAGTGTCATTCTTTCTTAAAGTAATTTTCAGAATATTGTTTCCTCGAGAAAATGAGGTCAAAGATTGTATAGTTGTTGAAAGTTGATGTCTACAATATAAAGTTAGACGAGGGTATTCGACCTACTGCCGGTAACTCAGCTGGTTCAAAAGGTAATTTCCATTTTAGTTATCAAGTTTAGGGTGTTTATGTGTAGGTTTCTAAACGATAGTGGGGTAATGTGTCTTTTCGCGAAACCATAAGGGAGTTCCGTGTATTTTACCCTTATAGTTTTGATTTGGCTTTTAGTGAAATTTTGGGTAATTTGGTTGTTTAATTATAGCAAATAGATTTTCATTCATTTTTTGTGAATTTTATCATTTAGTTTTGGTAGGCTTCATCTTAAGTCCTTAACTTTATTTTATTTTATTTAGCCCCCTAATATTTGTAACAATAATGATTTGATCCCTTAAAATTCTTTAATTCATTCAATTGGGTCCTTGTTTGTTTTAATTTGTCAAATATGGGTTCATTTAAATGCCTTGATTGATTCAATTTATGTTTATTTCCATTTCTTGTGATTATTTGTTAATTAAAGTGATGCCTTGACCATTTTATTTGTTTTGGAGGGTAAATAAGTAATTTCATTTCATTAGGGCACCAATCCAAGGGAGATAGACTCTACCCCTTATTTTGATTTTTACTTGATCTTATGTGCCCCTATGTGACTTTATGTGCTAAATTGTATGCCTTTTGAATGTTTTCATTTCATTTATTTATTTATTCGCTTTATTTGTTTTAATTTTGTATATTTATTTTAGTTCAATTTTGATTATTTGAAAGACATTTAAATGCCAAATTGTAATAGTTAGGGGGGTTCAAGATATGTATTTAGATAGAATGTGTAATAGTTAGGTATCTATTTTATTACTTATTTTATTCCTTCCCCCTTTTTAGATTGTAGTTAGGGCCCCAAATGTAATAGTTAGGGATTTATTTGCTTTATTTGCTTGGTGTGTTTTGCATGCTTGTGTGTTACGTGCTATTCGTTTTCTTAGAGTCTTGCATCTAGATATCATGATTATGTGTTATGTGTTTATGTGATATTATGTGTTTACATGCTTTTATTATGTTTTACATGATTAGTTAGTTATAATAAATGCATGTCGTCACCACACTAGTCCAACGCTAGTTGTGGCCCCTTTCTCGACTCCGCACTAGTCCAAAGCTAGACCCTTAGGAACCATTCACACGTTAGATCATGTTTGTGTGACTACGCTACATTTTCATGCATATTTTTATTTTCTAGGGTCTTTTATCATTTTGTATAACATCCCCTTAGATGTATATCCCTTATCCCATATTCCTCCCTTATATAACCCTATGTGTGAGACATGACATTAGACTTGCATTTCATTTAAGAATTAAAACTAGGTTAGATCATTTTGCTTGATTAAATTAGGGAAATAACCCTTGAATATGGGATATGGACGAATTTGGCTTTCTAACCTTAGTACGCTCGTATTCCCTCTATAAAAAAGGGAAATCTAGTCACGAATTTTAACCCCCCGCACCCGTTATGATACATTCCTCTAAATCATGTATATTTGTATAATTATTATTTTCTTTTCTTTTCGTCGAGTCTCATTCTTTGCAATTTCGTGACCTCTTCAAATAATCACTTGGACATCGCAATTAATGCGATTTGCGCCAATTAAAATTCGAAGAGACATGTTAACCCTGATACATTAGGTCTAGGATTTGCATTCATATAGTACATCCAATTGTGATAAATTCTTAGGTTAAAATAAGAAAATTTTTGACTAAATCACGCAACTAACTCTGGTTAGGTTAAAAGGGTGCTTTGGATTTTATCCTTGTCTTCCCTTTCTTCAAATGTGACTCCCGAACACTTTTATCTGATTTTCGAAGACTTGAAGTCTTTTAAAAAGGGTTTTTCTCTACTTTTTTATTTTAAATTCATTTTATGTGACTTGGTACACCTTAACTCAATACCAAGTGACGACTCCAATTTTTTATTAAAAACATTTTTTAAACTATATTTTGGGCAAAAAATCATCCCATTTTTAAACCTCATTTAGGCCCATTTTCTTTATTTTCTCTACAAATCAAAACTCATTTTTATTCAAAATAAATCAAAAATCCATTTTCTATAAACACTTTATTTTTCATTTAAAAATGGGACGCGACAATTTGGCGACTCCACTGGGGACTTAAAAGGTCCGAGCATTTGATTTAGTTAATTCTTTTCTTTTTCTAACCTTCATATATATCACATTTGGAGGTTTTAGATTGCATTTTCTCCTTTTAGGGTTTTTGCATCTACCACGCGCGTAATCACTCCTCGCACACCGCGTATGCGATGAATGGATTGTTTATTTATTTGTTTTTACTTGTATCGCACTTGCATCTTGGGTGGGGGGAATATCACCCTAGAACCTTCACCCGCATTTGATGGTATTATAATCCCTCCCCTCAATAGAAAGTACCTCATACGTGCATGCATTACTTTTTACCATATTTTTCCTTTTTTGTGGGCGTTTCCTACACTTCCTTATAGGATTAGAATCGATTTCCTTAGGTAGGCGGATGGTGTGCTCTGCGCCCATAACGATGCCTAAGGGATCACTCGAGCCATCGATTGAAGGTTCTGAGATTGATGATCCTTTGTCTTTTGGTCTGAAGGCTTGGGAGCCTGAAACCTTATCGAGTCTAGATGCATTAGTAAGCCAAACCTCATGCATCCATATTAAAAATACCCTAGGATAGAGTCAACCTTACCCAACTAGGAACACTAAGCACGACGGGAGGGATTCACCTCTCTTTCCTTATTTTTCTTTTTTGCTTTTTATATCATTTAATTGCCACAACGTGTTATGTGTTGAACTAACATTTCCTTGTTTTCTCATCTTTTGCATTCATAAACACTAGGAAATAAGAGTTCTGGCGTGATACTCTTTTAGAACCTACCCTTTTAGATAGGCTATTGCACGTTTTAATTCCAATATATTGCATTTGTAGGTTTATAGGTGCACATCATTTTAGGCCTACCCTGGCGTACAAAGGGTCCCTTTAGGTCACATTTTCATTTAAATTGTATATTTTATTGCTTTAATAAACTGGCATCATGCATCCACTTTAGAAGGGAATGCCGCATAGGGAATCCCGGGTTAGGAATATACCGCCTTGTGTCTCGGATATGTAATCCACTGAGACTTGCACGTCTATATTTCTTGTACCATCCAAAGGGGTAGTGCACGAGATAAGGTAGGATCCGATCTTTTTCATGATAATAGAGCAACTTTTGCACATTAGAAGATGAGTATCTAACAATCATATTTTGGTCATTTTAACATAGTTGGTAGAATTCCCTTGCGTAAAGGATATTAAATTGAAGAAATTCACAAATAATTCCTCATTGTTAAGATGGTAAATATATTGAGGCCAAATTTTGATTTTAGAAAGCTCATAGACTAATGCATCGCAATGAATTTTTTGAAATTACCAATGGGCAGACAATTCAATCGATTTTTGAATAAACCATCAATTTCATTCAATCTATTTGAACCGATTATTCATTTTTTTAGGACAATCTAATTCAATCCATTTGACCAATTTATTCATCAATTTCATCCAATCCATTTTATCAATTCATTCATTTTTTAGGTCAATCCGATCAATTTCGAATAAATCATCAATTTCATTCAATTCATTTGACCAATTTACTCATTTTTAGGGTGATCTAGTCAATTTTGAATAAATTATCAATTTCATTCAACCCATTTGACCAATTAAGGTTTCAATGTCAAATTTCAAATTAGGAAACCTAGTCGACTTTGAGAAAACCATCCGTTGCATCCAGCCATTGGATCGGCTGGGGTTTCGATCCATGTTTCACTGAGAAAATTTGTTAACAAATTTCAATCTCTCCGATAGAAAGTTCTTCAAGGTCAAATCGGTGTGTTTTTACAAATTCTCGTATCAATCAAAACAATCAATCCATTCGGACTTTACCTTTGTTCTATCATGCTAGAAATCTCCCATCGTTCAATTGGCCAAAATTTTCAAATCGCCTTCAATCGAGTGGCAATAAGTTGATCGGATCCATCAGGTATTGTATAGTGCCTACCCTGAAGGATTGCATTTTCATGCTAGGCCAACCCTTGGCGTAAAAAGGGTTCCCCAATAGGACATGCATCCGAATTACCTCAATATATACTAACTCATGTCTTTTTCTTTTTCTTTCTTTTCTTACATTGTCAAAAGCTGGTCAAGAGAGGAATTTAAATAGGGTTTTCTAAAATGTCAGGTATTTTTTAAACATAGTTACAAGAAGAAACCCCATCATCACACGATCTCGCAGCCGAGCTTTTAGAAACGTGTAAACATAAGTGCATATCTGGAACCATCCGACAGGTCCACCATGGCACCTCCAGCAGGCACTGCAAATCAACCATCTCCTCTATCCCATACCCAAGTTATCTTTGCACCGTCCTTTGCAAACATACCCAAAGAGACTTTCACCTACCCTACTTCCAGTTCTCCATATACTCACCCCCATAACATCCAAATCAACCCGGCCAGCATTCAAATGCGTCAGAATTGCCCAGACTCTCAAGTACCTCATCACACCACCTTTGAGGCATTTACCCCCAATGAAGAAATTTGAAAATCCTGGAAGGGACTGAATTAGTGAGATTCCTCCCTCTTGAAGGAAAGTTTCGATAAATCTGGGGAATTGTTTTGGTTAAAGCCAATGAAAAATCGTTCATGCGTGTGTCTTTTATTTAACCATATTTTTGTAAATAGTTTTCAATCAAGTGGCTTTTGAAGACACGTTTCGTTTAGCAAGTAACATGATATTAAGTTTGGTTTTTTTTCTTGAAACGCAATAAAATGTACAGTTGTATATGTACTGTGACTTACACATTCTTTTCAGATGGCCCAAAATAAAACCCCCTGGTCCTTTGGATATTACCATTCCGGAATTTGATGGCTGTAATTTCGATGCCGCATGAATGTAGGAATAGCGAGGAGGTATCCGAACATATTTCAGAGAGATTCGAAGGAGAAACTCAGACCGAATAGGGATCAAGATGAAGGAAATAAAATTAGTGGTCACTTGAATAAAAAGTAAAAAAAGGAGGCTGATGGAAAGCAGTGTCAAGAACAATAATCTTTATTTAATGAGAAACAACCAAATGCAGTCAAAAGGAGCGACCTGTGCTTACAATAAAAGGATCAAATCGTGACTACTCAGAAGAGAGACAAAATATTGAGGCAACTATTGTCGGTGCAAGATTGGAAAGGGTTTGTTGTCAAAAAAAACAAGAAGAAAAGAGAAAAAGGAAGGGTATTGTCCGGCGAATCACTTATGTTTCACTGATATGGATGAACAGAAGTCTTCCTCAGTCAATTAGTTCAGATACATGCAAGAAATTTCGCATTAATAGAAGTTTCTTTTCAGAGTTAATGTAAGGAACGGAATAAAAGTCAGACCCTCTTCTTTTTCAATCAAACACTCTATCTCTAGTTATCCTTTTTGAACCTTCAGAATAAATCATTTCGTTTGGCAAACCCTGAGGATCGCAAACCCCCACACTGGGGCAAATTTAGTTTTGGAAAAGAAAAAGAGAGGAAAAACCCCACATTGGGGCAAATTCAAAATTTGAAGGAAAGCTGAAAGAAAAGGAAATGAGCAAAAGAAAACCTCAGTTAAAAATAAATTGGGGCAAATTTCAAAAATTTCAAAAGATGAATGGAATGGCAGAAGACCGAAAGAAAGGAAATGAAAGAAAAGAGAACCTCAGTTAAGAATAAATTGGGGCAAATTTTGATTTAACCCTAAAATAGGGTTGATGCAACAATGCGATATCAGATTATTTAAACCACTGTTGAAATCTTCTTTCAAACCTTAACCTTTCTAAGCACTCCAACAGACCCCATTACAAAAGCCAAAAGTCCTGACTTATGTTCTTTGCAATATCTCTGTCAAGAAATTTGTTAATTAATTCGCAAATGATGTTCATATACTGATGCCAGGAAATTTTTTAAATGTATTTCTGAATTGATTAGGTGTGAGCTTGACACTACTCATTATGTGAAAACCCGCAAGAACGCCTTTAAAAGAGAAAAGAAAAAAAGAAAATCAAGAAGGAAAATAGGGGGAAAAGAGAAAGAAAAAGGAAAAGACAAAAGAATTGAGGGTAATCTTGGTAAAAACCCAAAATGACGCTAAGGTAGGGTTGCACAAAGAAAGCAAATGTGACTCAATTCATTGGGATTTCTTTTCACATTATGATTTTTCTGCTGGCATTGAATTTCAGACGGACGATATCCAAAGAGTTAAACGGGGCACTTTGTTAAAGGCCAAAGTATTTTGGTCATCAACATAGATTGTTGGATTTGTGATTCATTTCTCTAAAGTCATCTTATTTTTTGCATTACTTTGGTATAAAAATTCTTTGGGTGTTGCATGGATTTTATCAAATGACAATTTTCTCGATTTATCGAAAAGTGCATATGTTTAAGTTAGCATTGGAATCTAAGGCAATTGGGATGCAATTTGCGGTGCAAGGTCGGGTTTTGCAGCATCGAGGGAAAAACATCAAAATACTCATGTTTACACGTTTCTCGAAAGTCGGACGGATTGAATGGTGGTGGCATTATTTTGATTGTTTCACATAGCAAAACTGGAAAAAATTATTTTTGTAATAAAGTCATGAAATGTCGCCCAACAATTAAACATTCAGGGTTCAAATAGAAGAGAAAATGCGAATCAAGGCCTTAAGGAGGAGCAACAATGCCACAATGCAAAGTAAATGATTGGTTGTACAAAAATTGATTCAAACTGGGGCAATTTTTGAAAAAAAAATTGCAAGTAAGTATTTAATCATTTTTTCATGCAATAACGTATTTTTTGTATCACCGTTAGTATCGAGTTTATCTCACTAACGTGTGTTTTTATTTTTCTATCACCGTTAGCATCGAGTTTATTTCACTAACGTGTGTTTTATTTTTTCTATCACCGTTAGCATCGAATTTATCTCACTAACGTGTGTTTTATTTTTCTATCACCGTTAGTATCGAGTTTATCTCACTAACGTGTGTTTTGTCTTTTGTATCCGTTAGCATTGGGTCCAACCCACTAACGTGTTTTTTCTTTCATAGTTAGCATCGAGTCCAACCCACTAACGTGGTTTCTATCACCGTTAGCATCGAGTTTATCTCACTAACGTGTGTTTTGTCTTTTGTATCCGTTAGCATCGGATCTAACCCACTAACGTGCTGTTTATACCTTGTTGGAATCGGGTTTTATCCCACCAACTTCGGTAGGAACGGGTTTTATCCTGCTGACCATTTATACCTCGTTGGATTCGGGTTTTATCCCACCAACCTCGGCAGGATCGGGTTTTATCCCGCTGACCGTTTATATCACGTTGGGACCGAATTTTATCCCGCAAACCTCGGCAGGACCGGGTTTTATCCCGCTGACCGTTTATATCACGTTGGGATCGGATTTTTATCCCACCAATCTCAGCAGGACCGGGTTTTATCCCGCTGATCGTTCATATTACTTTGTGTTCGGGTTTCATCCCGCCAATCTCGACAGGACCGGGTTTTATCTCGCTGACCGTTCATATCACGTTGGATTCGGGTTTCATCCCACCAATTTCGGCAGGACCGGATTTTATTCCGCTGATCGTTTATATCTTGTTGGGATCGGATTTTATCCCACCAATCTCGGCAGGACGGTTTTATTCCACTAATCTCGGCAGGATCGGGTTTTATCCCGCTGACCGTCTATACCTTGTTGGTATCAAGTTTTATTCAACCAACATCGGTAGGACCGGATTTTATCCCGCTAACCGTTTATACCTCGTTGGGATCAGGTTTTATTCCACCAATCTCGACAGGATCGGATTTTATTCCGCTGATCGTTTATATCTTGTTGGGATCGGGTTTCATCCCATCAACCTCGGCAGGACCGGATTTTATCCCGCTAACCGTTTTATGTTTACGTGTTTCACGGCAGAATAACGAAAGGTAAGTATTTGGTGCCTACGTCTTTGTCTCGAGTCTCTTCGAAACTCAGATAAAGAGGGGCAAGCTGTAGACACCAAAAATTTCATGTTAGCTTTATTTTTATTTTATTTTATTTTTATTTTTATTTTTATTAAATGATAGTTAGTGTTATCTTTATTTATTTTTTATAAGTTAGGTATATAATTTCATTTTTTTAAGATATTTTTGCATTAAATTTTTGAAAAGAAAAATTTTCACAAAAATATGTTTTAAATCATTTTAGATTTGATTACTTTAAAATAAATGAAAATATGGCAATGTATTTTCTATTAGGAATTAATTTTGTTTGTTTAACCCAAAATTGATTTGGAAAGCAAAAACAAAAAATAATAAGAAAAAAAAAAGAAGGAAGCCACGCGCGCGCTACTTCTTCTCCTTATCGTACAACCAGTTTGAAGCTACAGGACTAAAAATGCAGCCGTGATTTTCCAGCTTTTTCTCATTCGTTTTTTTCTCATTTTTTTGGCTCCATTGGATCATTTCAACTTCAAGCCACCTGGCTTTCATCCAAAAACTAAGAAGGATCTAGAATGGAAGCCCATTTAATGGCTTATAAATCATCATGAACATGCCAATTCAGTCGACACCATTAGATGATAGGGTTAGGGATCTTTGTAGCTATAAAAGGAAGAGAATCAGTAGAAAAGGGGAAGAGGAGTGACGGCTAGAAGAAGAAAAAAGAGAGGGTTGGCGGCTGGGAAAACAGAAAAAAAAGAAAACCAGCAAAGAAAAAAAAACAAGTGAGAGTGAGAGAGATAGAAAAAGTGGTCGGACAGAGAAGGAAATAGGTGGGAAAGGAAAGGGAGGAGCTTCGGGGGGAGTAGAAGAAAAGAGAAAAACTGGGGAGAGGAAACCAGAAAGAGCGAGAGAGATAGGAGATTGAGAGAGGATGTCAGCTGGGGAAAAACCAAACAAGCAAACGAGAAGGGGAGGAAAGAAACGAAAGACAGAGCAAGAAAAGAGAGCTAGGGAAGAGGAACCAAAACAAGAAAAAACCAGAAGAAAGAAAGAGAGGCGACGGGCAAGAATCAGAAAGGGAACGAGAAAGAAAGAACCAGCAAGGGTTTCAGGAAAAGAGGAGGAAGGAGAGAGCAAGGTAGCTATGGGCTGACGGAAAAAAGAGGTTTTGGGGAGAAAGGAATATGGGGAGAGAGCTTCAGGGAAGAGTGAAGAGCACCGAAAGAAAGAAAACTGAGGGAGGAAACCAAAGGGGGCTACGGGAAAGAACCAAAAGAAGAAAAAAAAACAACAGAAAAGGAGAAAATAGGGTTTCGGGCAAGAGAAATAATAGGAGAAACCAGATTGGAGCTCCAAGTTGCAGTTTTCCAGCATTGGGCATCTCTGTGGCAGAATCCTCTTCATCCGTTTGCGTTCGTGCGTCTCGCCTAGGAGCTCTTGTGATTGTTCAACCTTATAAGCGACAAAGGCTAAAGGTAGTCTCTCGATCTTTTCTAGGTTATGGGTTTTATAGCAAAGGCATTAAAATCGTTGTTGCTATGCTTGTTGCCGCGTTCTTCTATTTTCCTTCCTCCTTGTATTGTCTATTCACGAATCTAGGTGGGAGTTCTAGGCCATGAAACTGGTGTTTTTTCTGTGTTGTTGGGTTTTGGTGCAAAAAGAGGAGAACAATAGGTGTCAATAATTTGACTAGAACCATGTTTCTTATGGCTGCGCATCTTTGTTTCTTCTTTGTTGTTTTTTTAATTCCTTCCCTGATCATTTTGGTTCCAAAATCTGTAAATCGATCTGATGTTTGTTTTTCTTTATGAGGGTGAGAATGATTTGGACTGGGTTTTAGGGGGCATGAGTTTATGTTTTTCTATAGGTTTTCATTTTGGTAAATCTATGAGTTTCGGCTGAAGTTTGTGGTTGTCGGTTGTAACAAGCAAGCCCAGCAGATTGCAGATTTTTTTTTTTCAGATTTGCATGACCTTTTAGTCTGTTCTTTGTTGCTCTCTTTGCCTGGACTCTCCTTATTGTATCTACTAAAGATAAGCCATCATGTTTGGTTTGTATAAGCAATGAGAGGTTGAGGATTATGTGAGTTTGGGTTGATGAAATAATAGGTTGGGTTTGAGTTTCCGTATGAACATAACCGCGTGGGATGTGCTGCAAAGTTTGCAGCAGAAATCTGATTTTATGGCCCCTTTCTGCTTTTGATTTCCTTTGTTTGCATGACCAGTTTTGTGTGTGATGTTGGTTTTGTGCAAGCTAATGAATGTTGGGTTTCAAAGCAATGTTTAAAGTCATTGCAAACTTATCTGAGTTGGATAAGCCGCAAAGTTGCGGTAGAAAGTGGTAGCAGAAAGAACCTAACGAAGAAGAGAAAGCTTCGTAGCTTGCATGGAAAATAATCACTTTGGACATCGCAATTAATGCGATTTGCACCAATTAAAATTCGAAGAGACATGTTGACCCCGATACATTAGGTATAGGGTTTGCATTCATATAGTACATCCAAATGTGATAAATTCTTAGATTAAAATAAGAAAATTTTTTACTAAATCATGCAACTAGCTCTGGTTAGATTGAAAGGGTGCCTTGGATTTTATTCTTGCCTTCCCTTTCTTTAAATGTGACTCCGAACACTTTTCTCTAATTTTCGAAGACTTGGAATCGTTTAAAAAGGGTTTTTCTCTACTTTTTTATTTTAAATTCATTTTAGGTGACTTGGTACACCTTAACTCAATACCAAGTGGCGACTCCGATTTTTTATTAAAAACCCTTTTTAAACTATATTTTGGGCCAAATATCGTCGCATTTTTAAACCTCATTTAGGCCCATTTTCTTTATTTTCTCTACAAATCAAAACTCAATTTTATTCGAAATAAATCAAAAATCCATTTTCTATAAACACTTTATTTTTCATTTAAAAATGGGGCGCGACAATCAATAACAAAATATGTGATCTAGCTTGGCACTGAACCTTTTTGGTAGCATATGTCCTTTCGTATGCTATGTGTTCCTATAGATGTATACACAGTTCGACTATGTGAACAAGTGCATTAAACATCACGTCATCGAATAATACCTCACTGACATTCTCGTCTGCCTCCCTTTCCCTCGACCCAGCCGCTGTGATCCAATGAGTTCGGGGTCCATAACCCATTCCCTTTGAGCCACACCTTCACTGCTCCCCTGAGCAGGTGCATGGCCTTGCCGTCTATCGCGCTTCAACTGCAGCTCCTTTGTTCGAACTGCCTCGTTCTGGAACAGTTCCAATGCATTTGTGAATCCATCGGCCGTCTTGCAAGCATGCATGCATACACCGTTAGTTGCCGAAACTAGTGTAGAATATCTGGCCATCTCTGTTAGGCGAGGGTTGATTGTTTGACATTCTTCAACAGTATTTACAGCATCCTTTGCCTGCCGAGTCCACCTGTTCATGATGCAGTTAGCAGGGATCTTCTTCAATTCCTCAAATAGCATTGTACGAAACATGTGACAACAAGGTAGCCCATGCGTTTCCATTTTCAAGCACAAGCACTTCATATGTCTCGTGGACCTGTTATAGGCCACCGTATAATACGAGTATTGGTAGGGGTGCTTGATGAAATGGACGGAGTTGATGCCATCATCCGTGCCATTTATCCTACGAAACAGACCCTGCTTCTTCATTTTCTCACGGACGACAACAAATGTAGACCTAGTAAAAACCTCATTTGCATGTTTTTCAAATGCATGTAGTTTGTTGCAAGCAGAAGCGAAGTGTGCTCTGTTATGGCCCTATGACGCCTCTCCTCATGTCTCAAACGCGCAACAGCCAAGTCATATGTTTGAAGGCACTCATAAAATTTTAACTGAGGGGTGAGATGTAACTTTAACACTTGATGCATTTTCTCACACCGTTGGGTACTCCGAATACCGCCAAAAAAGTTGCCTCTCAGAAAAGTCATTGCCCACAGCTCCCTCTTCCGGTGCATCTTCTGAACCCATTCGTTACGTTCAAGGCCAAACCGTCTAACAATCTCTCCCCACCTCATTTCAAACTTGTCCGGTGTACACTTCATAAACATGCATGTTTTCAATGGCTCCAAGAAGTCTTTATCCCTGACATTTGTGGATGCATTCATCTCCAAATGGAAGCTGCATAGTCTATGCTTAGCGGTTGGCATGAATTTTGTAATGGCCTTTCGCATAGACTTGTCCCCATCAATCACAGCTACTACAGGTTTCCTCCCATCCATTGCTTCCAGGAATGTACTAATTACCCAATCATATCCCTCATCTCCTTCACGAATGATAAGGGCACATGCAAAGATGCATGTTGAGTAGTGATTGTTAACCCCACACAGCACAACTAGTGGGAATTTGTAGTGGTTGGTATTGTAGGTGCTGTCAAACACAAGCACATCTCCAAAACATCTATAGTCGTCTCTAGACAATGAATCAGCCCAAAGCAGCCGATTAAGACGTCCATGGTCATCTACCGCATATTTGAAATATAAATTGGGATCACCGCCTTGCTTGCCTGACAAGAATGCAATTGCTGATTCGCCATCCCCATTAGCAACTGCTATCTGCCTTTGCCGATTTAGCTCATTGTACATATTTGTTACATGGAATCCCAAGTTATGGTACCCTTTAGCTTGTACAGCCAGTAGCCTCATAATGTGACTAGGTCTTATGCCAGCTTGTTGCATAATTACGGCCTGATGTAGGTTCGACTCACCTACCTTTCGATGCGACCCCATGAACTTCACACTTTCAGGGCTGCACAAACAGTGGCAATGTCCACTAACAAATTCTGCAACTGCGTACTTCCCTGATGCTTCATCAAACCGAATCTTCAAACGTGCTTCACAGTTTACTCTTGTTACTGCCTTTGGTTCCCTTATTCGATCCCCTCTGTTTATGTGCTTTTCGTGTCTTTCACCTTCCTTATTACAAAGCCATGATCTGATACGGACGATCCCATTCTTATCTGTTCTCTTCCAACCTCTGCGCACCCCAAAACCAGTTTCTCTTGCATAAGACATATAGAACGATTCCGCTTCTTCAATACTATCAAACACCATGCTACATACATCTGCATCATCTATAACATCTAATGCGGCTGTTTGATTTCCCTCACCTTCACTGACATTCTCCCCTGCACCCCCTTGCCCTCTTATCGCATCTGCTGTGCAATACATTGTTGAATTTACAATTTTGCAGCTGTTACCATCGTCTTCTACTTCAGCATTCAGTGCTATATATCGACTATTTGATGGTTGTCCCGAACCCATTTCCATTTGTAGCACGGACTTCCTCTACCAATTTCAAAGTGACTGTATCCCGTGTGCCACCCCTCCCAAACTTTATACGAACCATTCCATGATGGTTGAATGTACACAATTCGGAACCACAGTACCCCCACGCCCATCAACAAAAAGTCATGAAACATGGTCTTAACAACTTATAATCGAATGCTATACATTAGAATGCTTTCAGTTATTATGCATCATGGCTAAGATAACACCTTTTAAAATTCCAAAAGTCCAAATACTGCCACTAACGAATATTTGGTACAGCAACAAATTTATGTAATCGCTACTACTATGTTCAAAAGGCTCCAACCAGAACATCAATCACAGACAAAAGGCTGTGCTGCAGTTGAACCTTTGTGTTAACAGTCAAATATTATTGTTACTTGGGATGACCATATGACTACTACTATTGCTTATTGTGCTTAATTAATAGAGCCCATCTTTCCCTAACTTATACAAATTACTAAACATTCCATTATATACTATGTGCATTTTCAGAACACTTGACTATCCAAATCATTTGGCCCACAATTTGTATATTCAAGCTGCTTAGGTAAGTAAACGAACAATACAAATCCCATCATGCAGGGTCCATTACCCATTCACAAATCTTTTTCAACTACCTCTCCAATTTCTACATAGCCAGCCAGCTCAATTACGTTCATTTTGAGAAAATCGAAGATAAAGTTAAGCGAATTTTCATAACATCACTCTATTCCGGTTCTGCTAAGTCCAACAAAAGCCCCAACTAACTTGCCTGGGGTGGTAGAATACCACCCAAGTTGTCATTCAACTCTGCCATTCTAACACCTTACGCTAATGTTAAGGTGTTACGCACCACAGGTTGGTGAATCTGCAAACATTTTGTTGTGCAGAAATACAAAATAGGCCAACACAGTTTTGGGATCTACAAAATTGAACATGAACATGGAAAAACCGTACCAAGTTCATTGCAGCACAAAGTCAAACGATGCCACAACAAATTCCACAACGAATTTTTGGCACATTTGCATAATGCTTAACATTTTGCCCCATGCATTGTGCAGACGAGTTTGCGAAAGCTTGAAGAATGAAAGTACGAACGTTTGCCGCACAGACTTTAAGAAAACAACGACTTCCGCTTCTCAACTCCGAACAGTCACACTACATCGGCTGCTTTTGTCCACAAGGTTGGAGGCACAGGTGGGAGACTGACTGACTCAAACATCCTTCTCGCCCTTCTGCTCTGTTTTGGGGTTATAGTGACACGACTCAAGTGACTCAGCAGCAACCTATACTCTTTATTTCAGGCTTTGTTTTTCGAATTGCTTCTACCGCTTTTTGTTGTTTCTTTTGCCTTTCATTTGAACAGAATTTGGATATGGGATAAATCACTCCGTCCGGTACAATTTTTCACAACCTTTTTGTTTCTTTAATATATTTCAACTACAAATGTTATGTATTCTAATTTATTCATTATTCTAATACGTTACATAATTATAATGAATATTTATATATAGTATATTATTATATGTTTAAATTTATATTAAAAATGGCTGTTTAATTTTATTTAATAATATATAATATTTAATTTGTTTACTTCCAAACTTGCAATAATGATATAAAACCAGACGCTATGTGCATTATATAATGTACAATACCACATGTATATATTGTATTAGTATAACTGTATTACTAAATGTATTACCATAAATGTATTTGTAAATTTAGTATAACTATTTCATAATTCTTATTAATAAGCATGTATACTTAATAGTACAATTGATATTATGAATTAAATTACATATACTACTATACATTATATATTACACATAGCTAATAATATCATAATTCTATGTTTGTAACTAATTCTATTAAATATTATATATACTTAAATACAATTATACAAATATTGTAATATTAATATAACCATAAATTAATATACTATACATAAATATTCAGTATTCCAATACATTATAATTATATAATGTATATTATGTGTATTAAATATTATCTTATATAATAATAATATTCATAATAATAAATATAGCTATCTCTATATTATTTTATTATTACATATGTATTATTACATATTATTCATATACATATGTATTATAATTACATCAGCATGTAATTTACATTTATAAATAATATAAATATATTAGTATATAAATTTAATAAATGTATAACATATATTACGTAAATATATGGTCCCCTATCAATTAAAGGCTTATACTATACATTTATACAATATACTATGCATGTGCATATAATAATTATAAATACCAATATAACTATATATCTTATATTGAACATATTATAACGATTATAATATATTACATATTTTGACTAATATTCTAATAAAAGTATAATTAGTCATTCAATTTTTAAATTAATATATACATCACTACCATAATTATTCCAATTCTCAATTACGAAACCCTATTCGGAAGTTAGGGAAACATAATTTTTTTAGTTGTAATTGGATTACATTTACAAAAATGAACAAGCTAATAGTGTGAACATGGAATGAAGGAGAGTGTAAATGATATGCTTTCGGGGAAAAAATTATGCTACCAACTTTTTTGTATTTATGACGAACTCACATATTGTGACTGTGAATTTAAAAATTTTTCAAGATCGTCTTTTCATTAATTAGTTTTTTTTCCGTACTATCGTTAGATTGGATGGAATGTAGGTTGTACGTTGTTTGTGACCAACTTCTACAGTAACTATATAACCCTAATAATTTCTATGATTGCTTAGTGTATTTACATCATGGGTATTTATTGTTATTAATATAGCAGTGGGGAAACAATGCTATATTAATTGCTGGGAAGGGAAGGGAGTAAATTCCCAAAAAGAGGGAGTTTTCAAACTAATTTCGCAAAGGGTGGCGATTTTTTAGTCTTTCCAAAGGGTGAAAAACGCATCCAAGGAATGCGTTCTTAAGTAAAATTCAGGCAGTGAGTTATAGTAATTTCTTACGAAAAAAAACTAGTAGGTTATCTATTTAACATAAATTAAATATTTTTTAAAATATAAATTTCCCATAAAGTACCAACTCTTTATGTCGTTTCTCTATTACATGAATCAAGTACTAGGCTTATATGGGCATTTTATTTTGAATCATTTAATTTATGTTAAATACATAAATACTTGCAAATAAAATTCAAAAGCCGTTACACAAATATTTTTACGAAAGGAAAAGTAGCATGTTTTGTATTTAATATAAAGGGGAAGTATTTGAAACGAGTAAAAATAAATTGTCCATAACATACCAGTTCTTTACGAGTTTCTTCCATTATATGAATAAAGTACTAGCTATTTATGAGCATTTTACTTTGAATCATTTAATTTATATTAAATACATAAATATTTATAAGTGAAATTCAATAAGTGTTACACTACTATTATTACGAAATGGAAACTAGTAGGTTTTGTATTTAACATAAATTATATACGTGAAAGTAAAAAAGGAAATTACCCACTTTTTACTAGCTCTTTACGGGTTTCTTCTATTATATGAATAAAGTACTAGCTCTTTATAGGCATTTTTACTCTGAATCGTATAATTCATGTTAAATACATAAATGTTTGTAAGCAAAATTTAAAAAGTGATATACTAATATTTTTACGAAAGGAAAACTAGTGGGTTTTGTATTTAACATAAATTAAATACGTGAAAGTAAAAAAAAAAAAAGAAATTGCCGATAACATATCAGCTCTTGATGGGTTTTCTCTATTATGCGAACAAAGTAATAGCCATTTATGAGTATTTTACTCTGAATCATTTAATGTATATTAAATATACAAATGGTTGTAAGTAAAATTCAAAATGTATTACACTCATATTTTTACGAAAGGGAAACTTCAAAATTTCTGCTCTTCATTGGGCAAACATGAGACTTCAGAACCACTGGCAGATGCTCTGAGGATTACATGTTTAAAGCTCCAGAGATTGGCTTAAAAATTTTTTCTGCAACCCGGAAATTTGGAGAAGAATGGAGCTTTTCGTCCGTTGCAATTGTTCCGTTAAAAATGGTTCCATTCGGTTTTACCCATTTTTGTTGGGTAAAACCGTTGGTTCTAACGATCAATTTGTCATATCCCGCCAATTGTCCTTAATTTGCTAAAATTACGGAACTTTGAGGATGAAATGTGTTTGGGGTGAAACTTTGAGGACGAAATTGGTAAGCACCCAAACTTTGAGGATGAAAAGTGCATTTTTCCCAGCCAAATAATTTGCATACTTATTTGAGATTCTATATTACTGTAAAATATATAAAAATCGACATGTTTACCTATTTGTATCAACTGGTTGAAAAAGAAAAAAAACTACTACTGCTACAGCAAAGTTATTTAAAACAAAAATTTGTTTGCTTCGGTAAAGTTTTTAAGAAAATTAAACTGTAAAGTTTTTAAAAAACTTATACAGTAAGTTTATAAGTTTTTTAACAACTTCTACACTACTCTATAGTAAAGTTTTAGACAAACTTCCAAAAAACTCATGTTTCAGGCGGGGCCTTGGTTTCGACAGAAGTTAAAGGCAACAGTAGTAGTTCAATGATCTTGTTGGCTTAAAATAAAAAAATGAATAAATAGGAGGAATAATGAAAAAATTAATTTTAAAACTGTTTTATTAATTGCTGGGAAGGGAAACACGCATGCACAGTCAGTGGAGGAAAGCATTGAAGTGAATTGGGGGGGAAAAATGGCGGGAAACCCAGCACTAATGCGTGGAGCCCACTGCATACATGCCAACATCGTATGAAGGCTGACCGTATTGTTGGCTGCATCGGAAAAAATAAATCAGCTCCTTCTCCGCGCGCGTTAGGACTGCAACATAACGGTCCGTTTGGTCCTTATTAGCCAATTACACGTGTCGACCACTGAGGAGCTTCCTACAGTAGGAACGGTCAAATGCTTTCCACCATAAAAGAATCCTATTTGGATCAAGGTCATCACTGAAACTTGTCAATGACTGTCATTGATGTTGACAAGTTAGTGACAACACTTGTCGTCACTCGTCACTATTGGATTGGGGTTAGTGAACATTTTCTTGTCACTTTGGAGTTTCTTGATCTGTGACAACATTTGAAAAGATTTGATCTAGTTATCACTATATAGTTTAATGAACACACAATTTAATAACTAAAATTATTTATCTAAAAATCAGTAAAAACAATAAAGCTTGGCAACTAACAAGGAAAGGCAGTCACTGCACTAGAAAATACCAATATAGCATATTAGGTACTTGAATATCATATTTAAGTTTTACATCACCCTACAAATATTTTGATAAGTAGTAGATGTTCCAAGTTCCATATCTAAGTACGCAGCTTTACGAAAGAAATCTGAGTCAAAAAACAAAAAACTATTGCCGAACCACTGCATCAACAAAAGACAGCTTTATCCAACGTCCTTCAGTCAAAGCTTTATCTCTAATGTTCTTTAGTCCTGTGATAACTGCTGATCTCCTAAAAAGTTCGAATGAACTATCTGCAATAAAATAGTACAATAAGTAGGAGACAATCAAAACTTTAAAAGAACAGATAACTTTGGTTAGTTTACCTACCAGAAAACTAGAGTCTAAAATAAACCTTAGTAAAGACAAAAGCAAGTAGTGGCAGAAAACTCCGAACAACCATAATGCCAGAAAAATTCTCATTGGCTTCAGAAACTCACTAATAACAAAAGCTGGACACACATGCTCCAAGTAAAAGCATTTCCAAGATGAAAATGAATTATCAAGTAAGAGCAATCAAATGTCAAGACAAAACATTTATGTATGAGCAGCTGCAACCGTATCCAAGTATAGGTGGAGTAAAGTAGATCACTAAACCAAACTATACATGAAAAATCAACTCATTTTCAGTGCAAGCTATGTCACACCAATGGTCAACGATTAAGTGCAAAGATAGAATTAGCAAACCCAAGAAAATAAAAATACGTACATACAAACCAGGCTTACCTATGTTTTTACCCCTAATGTAGATCAGAAGTGACGAAGTCAGGATTTAAAGGTGTGTATATAAATATATATATATACATATATATAAACTCTCATAATATAAACTAAAATTATAACAAATTAGGAGGAGTCAACTTTGTTTTATACATATATTTACGCACTATGAATTAAAATTTTCTAAACTTAGCGGGGTCATGGCTCCCCTTAACCTCCTTTGGCTCTGTCATTGTAGATCAGGTTACAACTTATAGCATCTGACAGAATAAAGGTCAACTAAACTCTCTTTTCGCTTCCCCAAAAACAAAAAAAAAGGAGAAACTTTTTTGGCTTTTTTGTTTTTCATCTTGAGAGGAAAATAGTACTTGTGGTGTTGTTTCAGTATGAACATTTAACTAAGCAGAATTAAGTTTGATTTTTAAGCAGCTTGCACTTGTCAGGACTGAAAAAGAATAAGAGGTCAATCATGGGATTGTGTGCTGGCATTCTAGCAGCTTCTTGCAAAAACCAATGAAGTGAAATCAATTATCTTTCTATTCATCAATCATGCAATAATTTAGAATAAACAATTATCATTCTATTCATCTAAATGAGTGACTAAGATTTCTATGGAACTACGTTAGTTGCTCTTCAAATGCAAGTCCTTTGAAGAATAAACATTTAGTTGAGTGGCTTCCTAATCAGTTTTTGTGTAGAAAGTCTATGTTATGATGACTTGTGTGATTACCCCATTGCCTACCACCTGAAAGCACAAGTTGTTAGAGATCATGATCACCTTTATGTACAGGTAAACTAACACGCTCCACATTTTCTCAATTCTTAGTTCCTGAGATGAATTAAACTCCAAAATGGTGGCATTTGCTAAGTAGTTTAATTATGTACTAGTTTAATGACTTGTTGAAGCCAAAATCAGTAACAAAAAGTGTTTAAGCCCAAGTTACTATAGTAAATTGTGTGTTATCTGGAATATTCCAAAAATTACCCGATGGGGACGTTGGATAAAGGCTTGAGGTTTCACAGTATTACCATGTCAAAGCTGCATCCTCATTTATCGCTATTCGCTATTGATCCAAATCAGTTCACTCAGTTCTCTTCATACTAACCAGGCAATCTAGGATTCCAGACTTAAGGTTGTCATCCTCTCTAATGAGTTGTGCTACCATTTCACCTAAAATTAGCTGTTAAGAGGACTAACTCAGCTCTTCTCTCTTGCACCTGGTGCTTTGTAAAGCTTAACAAGAAATATTAAGTCATAAGCATGTTCCTTTATGACAAAGTCTTGTGGTTCAGATGTCTGTGTGCAAATGTGCTGGACAATCATTGCACTTACTGATATAGCTCATTGTAATTATTTTTGGTGGCAAAGGAGCCAAAAATGAGCTGTTATTTGATCTTCTTTTTCTGCCTTCTCTTACTTATGAAGTTATGACCTGCATAGAAATTAACTCCAAAAAGCAAATATGCTTACTGCTGGATGGATGTTAATAGATGTTATCTGCCTTCATGCTCATGCAACATTGTTATTGACTGACAATGGTTGATTGCATTTTCAGGTCCTGCTGTGATGGATTTGTCAGGATACTCGGAGAAGGGTTTCAAGAGAAAACTTGCAGTACAAGCTCTGTTTGGGAAGGTTTTTTAATCTTTCTAAGGTAAGGTTCATAGCTTTTTGTGGAAATGCTCCAATGTGCACCTTGCATAACTAGTTTGTTTATTGTGTTATTCTGGAATCACGGTTTTTGCATAGTATACTTATTCACTCACTCACAAACCATTTTGTAGTTCCTCCCCCTCTCCCCCCCTTTATGGTAACTTTCTACCAGATTTCTTCTTATGGTAAGAAGTGGGGTGTGGTGGTGGCAAGAGGTGAGGGGTGGTAGTGGAGGAAGAAAGGAGGGTGATATTTTATTTTTATTTATATATTTATTTATAGATAATAGGCAAGTTGTACTTGGGTTGTTTTTGGATTAATCTTACTGTAGACTTGTATTTGAAATTCAAGGTTTTCCCAAAACTGGGAATCCGTACAGAGCCTTAAGTATAAACAAATATATTGTGACATTTGGTTTATTCAGAAACCTGCTCTAGTTTCACAACGTAGGATGACAATTTGGTCTTCACATGAGTTTAACTCCATATAGTTGGCGTGCTAGTGATTAAATTAAACTTCAGAGAAGTCCATGTCATTCTCGGTGGCTGTGTGTGAACTATGATGTACTAATTTTATGTACATCGGTCTTGCTCAAGGGCTATCCTAGTTACCAAGGTCATCCTTCTTGTCTTGAAGTTCACATGGATCTCTTTTCTGACTGGCATCTTGTTTGAAAAGTCCTCCAATCTAATACTTTAGTTTCATCAATGGTATCTAAGCTTGTCTAGAAGGAGAGAGATTTTCCTGTTGAATTGTAATCTTAATCTTGGATAGGACTTGTTCTAAACCCAGTTTTTGTATCGCCGATATGCATTTTGGTACAGTTTAATGCATTATTTAACCTTTTGTACCTATCTACCAGCTGCCTGAGTTCAAAGCATAGCTCGATAACTGTCAAAGAAATATTTGGAGTTGCTGAGTAAGAATCTCCGGTGGAACCTCTTAGTCATTTTAATTTAAAACTTTCTACTCAATTGACAATTTCTTGCTTTTCAATTCTCTCAGTGAGGATGCAGAAAATATCAGGTTACACACAGTTTCAGAAGCTGGGGATCTGGATTCACTGGAGAAAATGATTGATTGGTCAGAATCTGAAAATTCTCCAGATGAATCATCCAATGCTTCGTGATTCTCACCAAATATGCAAAATTTTGGCAAAATTGTGGTGGGATATAATGCAAATGCAGTAGGATCAAGGAATGCTCGGATACTATAATGTCTTCAGTACAGTCATAGTTGGACACGTTCGAGCTTACTATTTACCTAGTTTGACAGCTGCAATTAAAGTTTTCTAGATTATTCTTTTTGATCACATATTTCTTTGCTATTTGAGCAATCTTGGTGAAATACTTTTATGGGCTATGTCTAATGAGAAGTATCCAGCTTTTGCCACAAAATTAAACCAAGCAAAAAAGCCACTCATGAAAGTGCTCTAGGTCTTGGCCTTAAAAGACGTTGAAGTAGGCAGTTCATTGGAGGTCTAAATGTTCTTTTGTATCCTGTTAGCTCTCGAGTCTAGTTTGTCTTCAGAGCTTCATGGCAACACTGAGAGAGCATTATAATAAATTTTACCAATTTTAGTTTCTTCCAGATGAAAACATTAAAGTTAAAAGTAGCTGAAAACATCTTTTCCTTTTCTAGGCTTTCAAAGCATTGATGTTTACCACTTTTAGTTTCTTCCAGGACGAAAACGTTAAATGTAAAGTAGTTTTGATTTACTTGTGGAAAGCATCTTTTGTTTTTCTAGACTTCTAAAACATAAATGACCCTCCAAATCTCAAACCACTGTTTCAAGAACAAAAAGCATTCGAGGGCCTTCTTGCTCAGTTATAACTAATAAAGGGATCAATCTACAGATTGTTATTAACGTTTACAAAATGCCTCTAATCATTCTAGTGAAAGAACACTTCCTTGTGGTGTCTAAGGAATCTCTTGGTAATAATAGACTGGAAAAATACCCCATGGAAGTTAATAATTCAATAAATGAGGTTCCATGGAATCGAATAAGTACATTCTGTCTTAAGACTCATGTTTGGATTTTTTGGATTCTACAGACCAGAGAGGAGGGTGAATTTTGTATTCTTTGGATGGCTTTTCCTCTTTCTTGATTTCGCCATCCTTTTTCTTGATCTCATCGTCTTCTAAAATGTCCTTAGAAAATGCATCAGGATTTGTTTTGATACAATTCTGCAGAGCCACAAATGGATGAACACAGTCTGAGCCCTACAAGGAAAGTAGCAAACAAATTAAGAGGCTGCAAGACAAGATAGACATAGAGACAAAAGGGAAAAAAAAAAAAAACCTATGACCCTCATATATTAATGGCAAAACAGTGAGAGAGACTACATTACTATATCCTATATTAGGGATTGTGTGTTTTCTTATCGTATTAAGCATTAACAGTGTGGAAGTCGACTACAATACTTTCTTCTTGTTGAATGACTAAAAGAAAGGACGGCAATATGAAGATCATATCTCCCAGACACTGATCTAACCTAAGTGCATTTCTCAACCCAAACAATTAGAACCTTGGAAATGCAGGTTGGAAGGTTTTCAAGTAATAACTGCTAAAAATGTGCTCTATAATGACTACTGGACTAAAAGTTAAGAACACAGAGAGACTACATTACAAGGCCCAATTTCCTGCTAAAATTTTAGCCTGGTGAAGTTAACACTTGAGTAAATTTTGATTTGCAATAGAGGTTATATTATCTGCTGGCAGCATAAGATGAGGCAAGCCACTGACAATTGCACCAGTATAAACGTGTGGTGGTGTATGAGTGTGAGCATAAATGTTCATATCAGCACCATGCAAGCTAGAACATGAGAAAAGCAAAGGAGACGAGATTTCTTGGAAAAATTGATTTTACAGTGATTATCAGGTATTCCTTTCTCAAGATTAAATCTTTGAGTACCCAAGTAAATATTATGATTTAGCGGTTTTGATAAGATTGATTTCATCTCATTTTCAAGTTTGTTCTCCATTTCCCAAGCACAAGTAATATGGTCAAAATTTTGGCTTTAGGTTTACTTGCAGTCTCTCGCCAATATTCAAGCATCACAAGTCCTTGAGACACACAAAACAGGAGTGCAAGGACGGGCTCTATGCAGACACAGACAACATAACAGGGATTATTTCTTAGGCAATTGCAGCTAATTCCATCCATCTATCTCCTCCTATAACAGGGGAGGAAGAAGGGAGTGTGGGTATTTTCTTGAGCAATTGTGGCCGATTATCCGGCCCTTGATCTCCATCTATATCAGATTTGGTTTCACATAAGCTATGAAAATTTAAAGACATATAAAAGGTAGTATAACCTAAAAGAGACGCAACCATATGAACATTGCCCAAACATTTGTTTCTGGCCCTAAACGATTTAAAAAGTCATTTCTTCTTACACTTGAATGATAATGCTTGGCGCAGCAATTTGCTAGTGTTAATCCAACTTGAAAAAATGTATTTCAGGTGGTTTTTCAGTAACTCAAATTGCATACTGAATCAGTAGAAGGCAGAAAATGAAAAAAAGGAAAACAAAATATGATTGTAGGTTTTGGTGATTACCTTCTCTGGAGCAGTGCTCTTGAGGAAACACAGGAAGGCATTAGAGAACTGGAAGCCACAAGGACCTGTCCTCAAATGAGCAATGCAAGGGCATTCCAGTGCTCTCTGAGCTTTTTCCTCCACTGACTTAACATTCGAGGACACATAAATTTCAGTCAGTCCCAAGTTTGAACAACAATATATTAAAAAAACTCAAAAACAGAAAATTGAATCAGTAGGTTTAATTAGTAATAGTTGGAAACTGAATCCATCCTACCAAATTCTCATCTTCATCGCCAAATGCTGCAGCTTCTGCACTAAAAAAAGAAAAGTTAGTAACCTTTGAGCAGGGTTTCGGGTTTAAGGCTCGTCTACTCAGTCCAATATTAGGTCAAATTACAAGAAGTAATAATCAAAAAAAAAGAAAGGATGGAGGAGTATTGGACCAGCAATTAAAGAATCAAGAGATGAATTCTGATAATCGGTGGCGGCGCCGGCAGGATGAGCTGAAGAAGGGTTCTTTTCATCCTCTGGGCCTACTGGTTGGCTCTGTACTTGTCCCATGTCTCATCAAAATTGGAAGCCACAGAGATGAAGAAAAAAAGGGGAAAAGGCAGCAGCAGCAGCCAAAAACATTGGTTTGGACTTGAATTTTGAAGTTGGAGTTGGAGTGGGGTGTTACTGCAACCCATGTAAAGTTGTGGAGTGATTTGCAATTGATCGTTATTGTGCCATCAAAATTGGTATTTAATTCATTGAATTGAACCTCTAACTTGGCATAATTTTTGGATTTTTTTTATATGACTATATTTACAATTACGCCATTTTGATGCTAAGTATTTGAAGAGACGTTCATAATATCAATTAAAAGAAATCTCAAGTGCTGGTAGAGTAAAACCTCTATACATTAATAACCTAGGATGATACAGATTCTATTAATTCAAAAAGTTATTAATTTATGAAGTGGAGAAATACACATTTAATTAACTAAAGTATTATTTTATTTTATAAAAAAGTGAATTATTATATTAATAAAATGAGGCTAAAAATTTAAGGAATATATACCAATGCATATTTACTTGATTTGCAAATATAATTTAATGAGTAAATCTTATGTACACTGACAGTATATACACTATCACCATTTGATTCATGACATGTGCGCAAAAGTTGAATTTTAAATTCAAATTTTGCATAGTTATCATTCATCAAATGCTGATAGTGTATACACTGTCAGTGTAGGAAAGATTAATCCTAATTTAATTATATTAATGTCTTCAATAGATGTATAACTGATATCATTTTTCTATTATCAAGAGATAAAAAAAAATCTTACGAATACTAAATGATAGATGTCCACTCCCATTTTATTAAATGCATGCAATGAATTAAATTAGTAATATTATGTATATAAGTGATAAGGAAGTCTTCTCATAATAAACAAACACAAAATGTTCTTACATCTCATTGTTAAACTATGACTTTTGATCTAAAAGGTGTTCATAAATCAACCATGACTGATCAAATATGTAAAGCATTATGTGAGTATAGTACAGAACATCCCATGTGCACTCAAAAATAGTTGCAGCAATGGAATTTTGAAAAAATAAAGAATATTAGACTAATATTTTAGAAAAATATGATATATAATTTTAGTGAATTATTAATTTATGATATGAATGGGCCCAAAGGGTTATGTGAAGTATTGATATGAATCGGACCAAAGGGTTATGTGAAGTATTCAAAAAAATTATTATCTTTTATTTTTATATTTATGTAGATTTTTTATTATCTTATTATATTAGTGAAATTATTAATTTAGCTCGTTAGCTTAAGTTGGTATCGGGAAAAAATTATTATTTAATAGAAGTTATTAATTTATCGAGCATTAATTTATAGAGATTTCACCATACTAATATTAACTACAATGATTTTCAAACAAAAATAGAATAGTATTTTCTCTTTTTTTTCCAGCTAACCCCGTATACGGGGATGGGCGCCGCTCCAATTTTTATTCAAAAAAACCATCAGCGTATATCGGATGAGACTAACATTCCGCCAGTAAACCCTAAGCCAAGCGTACATAAGGCATCTGTATCTTATCTAGGCGGGCTAACCCCTTTATATGCTCTGGAAATGAAGAAGGAGGAAATCTTAGACAAACAAGCATAGAACTTGCTAGATTTGCGAGGGCATCTGCAACTGCATTCGCCTCTCTATAGGTATGAGCAAAAGTAACCTGGCGACCTAGCGCTAAAGTTTTGATGCATGAGATAGTCTTCCATAACTTCCAAGGCATTCTTCCGTTGTCAATCACCATATTCAGCATAACCTGAGAGTCCATTTCAACTTGAAAAAAGTGGAAACCCGCTAAAATTTGCATACCCTCCAGTAACGCCAAGGCCTCCGCTTCCATATTTGTCATTGACCCCAAAAACGATGAGAAGCCACTCAGGATATTACCATCTGAGTGGCGAAGCACCCCTCTAGCTCCTGAGTGTCCGGGATTTTCATAAGGATGAGCCATCAATATTTAACTTGACATACCCGAGTGGTGGCCTTGTCCATGTGACCCAGCGTGGGAGTTTCTCCCCCCTCCGTGTCATGTTAATTAATAATCCCGAGTGCACCAACTCCCCTTCGTCCTGCATCACTTGGACGAATGGATGGACCCGAGACATGCTGAGCAGCAGAGCTTTTATGTTCCAACAGACCTGTGACGGTGTCACATTTACGCCCTCGTACATTGCCATGTTTCTAGCCTTCCACAGTCCCCAACATATAAGTGACGGCAACACTCTACACAACTCTCCCCGCGCAGAACTTGGAGACCTATAGAGCCACCACTGCTGCAAGCGACAGATGATGCCATTGGGAGGCTTAATAGGTACCAAAAGGGCCCTAGAGAAAAAATTCCATACCTCGGTAGCAAGAAAGCAGTCGGATAAAACGTGATCTTGAGACTCCCCATTAGTGCAGAATTGACACTTAGAGGGGAGCTGGAAACCAACCCTACGTAAAGCCTCAAGGAAAGGCAAGTAGTTATTAAGCAGCTTCCACATAAAAATGGCTTTTTTGCACGAGATTTGACAGCTCCATACACACATCCGTGATCCTAGGCACACTCGTTTAGGCCGCATTGCATCCCATGCTGAGGAGACGGTAAAATCTCCGGAGGGTGTAAGGACCCAGGCCCGCTAAACCCTGCCGTCTAAGTCTATAACCTGTGTGAAATGGTCCACCGTGTCACGATCAGCCAGCATTCGTCTCCAAACTCTGGAAGTCGCATGCAGGGCACCATTGTCTACGCTATATCTAGACCTCATAAAATTGGCCCACAAGGAAGTTGAGTTGCAAAACCGCCACCACAATTTACAGCTGAATGCCCTTTATGTCCTCAAATGATCGTACCCGCCATCCTCAATCACTGGATAACACAAATTCTTCCAAGAACACCAATGATGCTTAGGACCTAGCTCCGACTGTCCCAAAAAGAAATTTCCCATTAGTCGTTCGAGGCGTTTGATCACCCCTTTGAGGGGATCCATGACCGCCAGCACGTACAAAGGTACGGCAGAGAGAACATGCTTAATTAGGATCAAGCGACCACCCTGCGAGAGAAGCTTTTTCTGCCAACTCGCTAGTTTAGTAATGAATTTTTCAATCAGAAACTGGAAAAACTCCTTTTTTCGATGACCAACATATAGGTTGCACCCCAAATAAGAGAAAGGAAAGGATCCATGTTTGAAACCGGTCAAGTGTTGGATTCGACGTATTTGGCCAGCGCCACACCGTCTTGACACTATAAAGAAGCTTTTTTGTTTGTTGATCCTTTGCCCCGCTCCATTTTGATAGAGCATTAAAAATCGAACCAGGTTTGCCACTGATCTCCTATCCCCACGAGTAAAGATCACAATATCGTCCGCGAAAGATAAGTGTGTGATACGAATGGAGCCTCTTGGCAGTGCATAGTGGGCCATACTGCCATCCGCTACCTGCGCATTCAATCCCTACTAAGAGCTTCAGATGCAAGAATGAATAGAATAGGGAACAGAAGATCTCCTTGTTTAATCCCGCGTGATGCCTGAAAGAAGCCCCTGGAACTGCCATTCACCAACACAGAAAACCAGCTCTAAGAGAGGTTATTCAAAACGAGCAAAATAAATCTATAATCGAAACCAAATTTTTGGAGCAGCCGCCTCAGAAACCACCATGACACTCTGTCAAAGGCCTTCATCATGTCCAATTTGAAAATGCAATTGTGTCCGCGCGTTTTCTTATTAATGGATGCTATCATTTCTTAGGCCAGGAGGACATTTTCGGCTATATCTCGGCCTGGACAGAAAGCAGATTGCTCCGGAGATATAATGCTTGGGAGAACAGCTCGCAATCTATTAGCTAACACTTTCGTAAAAATTTTGTTAACGAAAGTGCACAGGCTAATGGGTCGAAAATCTGCAAACGTAGCTGGGTTTGGCTTCTTCGGAATCAAAACAATCGGTGCATTAGCAATGCCCTTCGGGATTGGGGTTCCAGCCATAAAGTCTCTAGTCGCTGCCAAGACATCAAGAGCCACAGTATCCCAGCAATGTCGGAAGAAAGTGCCAGTGTAACCATCCGTACTCGAGGCACTGTCCTTGTCGAGGTCGAAAACAACCCCTTTTACCTCTTCCATTGATACTTCTCTTAGCAAATCCGCATTCTGGTCCACTGATACAAGCTCCGGTATGTGGATTAGTAATTCATCTACATCCCTAACCCCCTCCATTGTCAAGAGTCGCTGAAAAAAGTTAACCGCTTCTTGCGCAATTTGTTCCTCATCTTCAATCCATGTCCCCCCCCTCATCTTTAATGCGGTGTATGGCAAGTTTCGATCTTTTCTCCCGAACTGAAGCATGGAAGAATCGTGTATTGCAGTCACCATCCCTCAACCATTGTAATCGCGTCTTTTGACGCCAGTAGTCCTCTTGAATGTGTAGGCTTTGCAACAGGCGGGCTTGCGCGTGGTGGAGGTCAGTCCTCGTCTCATCTGTTGGGTTTGTTTCATACGTGACTTCCTTTTGTTGAACCTTGATCTCGTGTTGCCGAGTAACTTGGAATATATCTCCAAATTGTTGTTTGCTCCATTGTCTTAAACATGCTTTTAATCGCTTAAGTTTGAAGGCCAAACGGTACATACCATACCCTTGTGCTGGCAATTCCCAATTACTCTGCACCGTCGATAGGAATCCAGGATTCAAAATCCAAAAAGTTTGAAACTTAAAAGACTTTGGAACACTAGCACTAGCGGACCGCAGGCTCACTAATAGTGGTGAATGGTCAGAAGTGGCGTGATTGAGATGCTGGACAGAAGTATTCGGCAAGAAACTGAGCCATCGTTGATTGATTAACACCCTATCCAGTCGCTTCCAGATTCTAGCACCTGCTCTAATACCCGACCTGTATAAGCACTTTCGGAGTAAGGAAGTTCCTGGAGGCAGCAATCAGAAATTGCTATGTTAAAATCAGAGATTGCTCCAAGATCTTGGGCTGCCCTCCCCGTATATTTCGCCAGCGTACTGATAACATTAAAATCCCCGCCCACTAATCACAGCCTTGTGATCGATCCAACGATAGAGCTCAGTTCGGACCATAAAGTTCGCCTGTCGGCCCTGGTACACTTGGCATTTATAAATGACGCATTAACAGTCTCTGTCCAAAAATCATGTCCCGCCATAACATGAAGGATTTGCTCCGAGTTATATAATACATTAAAATGAAAACCAGATCGCCAAAGCACCCAGATCTTATTTGATGTGTTAAGCAAGCAAAAATCAAAAGATAACTTTACACGCAAGACCTCTATATTAGACGCCTCTGCCATAGGTTCCAAGAGAACTAAGATTGCAATGTTATGAAGTCGGAGTAAGGCTCGCAAGCGACGTACAGAAGATTTGTTCGTCGCTCCCATAATGTTCCAAATTAGAAGATTATGCATTAGTGGGATAGTGATGGGGTACCTCAATGGCTTTAGGAGCTTGCCGTGTCAGAATCTGCCGGGGCAGTGGAACATATACCCTCCGCTTCCTCGTCTTCCGCGAAAGCACCATGGTGAATCCATCCTCATTTTGCTCAACCATTGGCTGGGGCAGTCGCGGCTCCAAGGCCTTGCTAAACTGCTGAACGGAGCTGACCAGCGCCGCTCTATCAGGCGCAGTTCCCTCTGGTAGTTCCTCTCCATCCGAGAGAGACCCATGGGGGGGCACCTTCTCTTACTCGTTCAACTGGAGTTGTGTATCATCACAGATACTTCCCAAAGCTGGTGAGATCGCAGTGATCTCCAAAAGTGCACTCTCGGTAGCTTGTTGCAACAGACCAGCACTCTCGCGTGGGACAGCTACATCCCTCTTCTCCTCCTGGAGTTGGACAGCATTGGGTTCCCTACCACGCATCCCTTGCTCATGCTGCTCAGCCATGACAGCCTCTTTTCGTGTTGGGACAGAGGCTATACGCTGTGCGCCACGTTTGTCAAGCCGACAGTTCGCGCTGCAATGCCCCTGCCAATTGCAAACTGAGCAATATGATGGCAGGTTCTCATAAGTTACCTTTTGCTAGAAACCGTGTCTGCCTACTCCAATCCAAACACGACTAGGCAGCTCCTTTGAGACATCAATATCGACACATATTCGGGCTACACTGGGGCGGGCCAAAGTTGCCTTTACTGAGTCAACTTTTAGGGGGCTGCCAATTGCGTTAGCAATGGAAAACAGCGAAGCCTTGTCAAAGAAGTGAATAGGCAATTGCGCTAAAGCGACCCAGACAGGAGCACGTGAGGATTCGCTGATAAGCTGAAACTCAAGGGACCACTTGAAGATGCGCATGGGGAAGTCGGCAATGTTCCATAGCCCTTTCATCCAACACCGTAGATAATCGTCCTTCAAACAGAAGCGTATCAGAATATGCCGCTGGTCTAGAAGGCCAATGCTGAAACTTGATTGGAATCCAATTGTTAAGAACGATTTTCGTATAGCGTCAAGATTCGGCCGGCCATGGGAAAACTTCCCAACGACAGCGAACTTGAATGGCGCAGCCATCTTGGCAATATCATCCTCTGAGAACAAGACTGCTGGCTCCCCTTTGAACTGAGAGATAGGCTTGACCTTGCATGGAGACAGCGACGGTTGATTCTGAAGAACTTCAGCAAAAGAGCGGCTAGCACCTCCTCTCGGCGACTAGAGGCCAGCCATTGATTCCTCATCCTCCCGGCGGCTAGTATTTTCTCTTTTTTAATAAGAAAAACTGCAATGATTCCTCATACTTGAATTTTGTAATTTTTTAGTCCCTTACTTTTAAAATAATTCATTATAATCCTTTATGTATAAGGTATCATACTTTTTGACATTTACTTTAACAATGTGTTTTTTGCCCCTTCACATATTCAAAATAAACCATTTCATCCCTATTCTCATTTCTAGCTACATTTTCACCTTTAATTCTAATTTTGAACTAAATTGAACAAAAGCTCCCAAAAACAAACATTCTTAAGGTATCTAAATTCATTCTCTGAATTCTAGAATATTATTATAATTGAAAATTTCCAAGTTCAACTAGTTTTGTTTTAAATTTTTATTTTTAAAATTTTCAAACTAGGTAAAGTTTCAATCTCAAATTTAGTGTTTATAATTTTTGTTTGAAGTCCTTTTAGGTCAAATTGAAATATATTCTTTGTAATAATGTATTATAATTAGATTTTAGAGTTTTGTAAATTATTTTCTATTTTTTAATATGTAAAAATGCTTGTCTAAAACATGTACATCAGTTAGCTCAGGAAAATTTTTGTTTTCATGTTCACTCTTGGAAAAGTTTCGCTTAGCTATAAAGTGATTTCTTTAAGGCCCCGTTTGGTAAGTGAGTTTTTTGAGTGTTTGTCTAAAACTTTACTATAACTTACTGTAGAAGTTTTTTTAAAAATTTTGAAGTGTGTAAATTTTTGAATATTTTGAAATGTATAATTTAAAAACTTTGAAAAGTTTTTTGAGGTTACTGTGGTTAAAGTTTTTAAAAAACTTGTAGCAGACAAACTTGGCAAAAAACTCAAGTGCCAAATAGGGCCTAAGATCGACTTTAAACTTTGTTTCTCAAAAATCACGATAATCTACAAATTAGCAAACAGCTACTCTAACATACTCGCATATTATCTGACACAAGTCTTTTGGTCACAATAATTTTGTGGGCAATAACTTAATCTTCTTTCTCGAACTAAGCTAACATCTTCCAAGTTTCTTGTCTGAACCTCCTTACATTTGAATTAAATAAATGGAAGTTTGAAAATACTCCTCAATCCATTGAGCACAAGTTTTGTTGTCCGCATCATTCCCTCCCTCTAGAAAAGGATTTATCTTCAAATCCAAGATGATACCTGTAGCAAAGGTGTGACAGCCCCACCTTCCCCTAAGGCGAACCAAAGGATTCGGCGGACCGCCTGCCTAGCTCTCGCCAGGACTCGTTCACTCACATAAAATAAAATAAGAAAAGCCTCGAGAATAAGCGAGAACAATACCCAAACTTGAACCATATAAATACATTCCTCTCAATCTCAACCACAAGTACAGTCCCAAATGTATACCAAAGCTCTGAATTCACGATACAATCCACCTTATCCAAGCACTAGAGCGGAAATAAAAGCCAAAACAAAACAATTCAAAACAAAACTAGGCTATTCTATTCTATACAGGCCCCTCGCCCATGCTTGCTACCCCTGTAAGGAAAACAAAAGGCGTGGAATGAGCTAAAAGCCCAGCGAGATTCTATATACACAACCAAGCAGTTAAACAAGGACATTAAGCATGTAATAACAAGTAATCCAGATAACATTTACGATATAAAGCAATAGTAACACATACAATAAAAGGATACATGCTCACGAGGAACTATTCGTTCGTTCGTTCATTCATTCGCCTAATATTTTCCTTATTTCTCCGATCATTAAAACAATGTTTGTAAATGAAAACTCCTTCATTTTCTTGTCGTTCATTCATTCATTTCGTTCCCCAGTCTCCGCCAACTTCGTGGTCATACTCGAGTATACCAAACATTCACCCAGGGTCACTAATCGCCCGACCGAGTCCGCTTCTGGCTCGAGTCGACCAGTAACAAAGGGCAGGGCCCAGTTCAGCCCGAAGGCTTACATTCATGCACAATTAACATTTAATCATTCAATCATTGAAAATTTCATGTTCGCTTAGGTCGAGTGCGATAAAGTACACACTCGCCTAACAAAAATCATTTTAGCAATCATTGAAACCATTTAACATTTAATCAAACAATCCAAATAGTCATAACACGTCACATAATCATAAGAAACAAAACGTATACAGAACACTCACCTAAACAAGCAAAATAACGTCCAAAGTATTCCTTCCAGATAACACCTTAGTTACCAAGGAACCCTAAGAGTAATCAAGAAAACACATTACGGTTCAACCATCAAAATGTTTGGTGAATCAAAGAAAATCCGAATAACTAATAGTACAATGTATAAGTATGATTTTGGAAGTAAAAAGAGTGCATTTAGTCCAAAAGACATGAGTAAAATAGTTTTAAAACTTATGTCTGCTCTTAAAATTTGAAATCGCCATTTGAGTGCAAATTTGGGCAGCACGCCCTTTGTATTTATCTATTTTCCAGTCATTTATGGCTTCATTATTTTCCTCAATCAGCCCCCAAAATCACATACAAATAATCTCATTACAATAGCCGTTAAAAAGGCTAAAAGTCATTCAATTACAAAACCAAACTAGAAAAGGGATCGGGATTAAGGTTTAAGACAAGGAACAAAATGACAGGTTTGACATCTTTTAGCATATTGGTCACAACCGAAGCTACACCTATCGGATTGAGGTAAACTTTATACCGTTTCGAAGCTAAGACATAGCTCTACAATTCTTATGAAGACACCGCAATCCAGTTCTCAACATAACCTAGTCAAATTTACCCAAACAGACCCAGATATTCCAGTTCAAAGCTCACTGTGAAATTCAACTAGCAGTCCTGATTTATTCAATCATATCTCAGCACACACAACTCCGATTCAGTTGATTCCAAAGCCATTCGAAAGCTAAGATACAAGGATACAATTCTTAAGAAGGCATCAAAAGCTAATTCATTCATCTTCCCAGCCAAAAGAGCCAATTACAGGTGCTGATTTCCAGTTTTGGCAGAAACAGGGCAGCAGGGGTAAAATAGTCATTTCACATGTTACAGTGCTCCTATTGAGCTGAAATTTTACAAGCATAATCTACATTCAATTCTCTACAACTTTCATGTTTTGAGCTAAGTCCAATTCGGCCTCCATCATGGCCGAACAACACCGGTCAGAATAGGGCAGAAAAATTCACTATAACTAAAAATCCACATATCACTACTCATAACCAAGAAATAATGCACAAAACCACCAAAGTGGCAACCACAAGCCACTGATTTCCATCTATTAGAAGCAAAGAGGGGTGTTCTTAGCAAATTTACCTTAGAAGCTCAAGGAAAGTGGTAGCTTAGTCTTTCTCCTCCAAATCAACTCCACCAAAGCCCTTAGTTTCCCTTAGTGGTCACTTGTATGGAAGGGTTTGCGATTTAGTCGGTTGTAACTCAAGATTTGAGTGAATTTGGAAGCTAGAAATGGAAGAGGTTTTCCCTTGCTTTGCTCCTCAAGAAAGTCGGCCAAGGCTAAGAAAAATGGAAGGGAAATTGAGTCAAAATTTGATTTGAAGAAAGTTAATGTCTTGGGTCCAAAAGTCCAACCACCAATGAAAACATGACATGTGGCCTCTTGAAGTTTCCAAGCTTATCTTCTCACCTCCAATGATTCAAGTAGCTAACTAACCTCTAATTATCTCCTAACACCATGTAGAATAATATCACTTAATATTTCATCACCTAATCGGCAAAATTATATCGCACTAGCGGGCCCCACATCAAACAAATGCACTTCAAGTTACGTACACTAACTTATACTAGGAAAATGATTTAAAAATTGTACTTACTTGTAAAATGTACAAAGCATTTAATATTTTCAAAGGACAGTATAAAATATAGGCAAAGAAATAAAATAATACTTGAAAATGTGAAAATTTTTCGGGTTCTCACAAAAGGTCTTCAAATCAATGCCATCAAGTCATTCCACAATTTGCAATAGTGTAGACTCCTTAGGCAGCAACTTTGGTTGAACACTTACTAGAATCACATCTCCACTTCTTTGCAAATCAACCACCAAATCCATTTGATTAGTAGGAGGATGTTCCTCTTTGATTGCCAAATTCTCTAATTCATTGATAAGCGGTTCCTTCTTGGAGTATTCATCAATCAATGTTAACAAGGACTCACAATCAACCTCTTTAGGCTTCTCATCAATCAGCAATGGGATGGGATTAGTGTCCTTTTGAGCAGTTTCATTGTGTTTGGAGTTATATGAATTCTTCTTTAGCTTACATTGTAGAATGTGTAGATTGGCTTTCCATGCTGACTCCTCTGTGATCAATTCAACTCTGGATTTAGATTGGGAAGAAATGGCCAAATGAACCTTTTCCGCTTTCCTTGAATAGGTTGGTTTTGAAGATATAGAGTGCATGGAGCCCCTCTTCTTAACATCCTTGCTTGCTCACCATTCGATCAAGTTGTCTATGGAGCAGTTCAAAGGATTCAACAACTACCTGCTTAAGTTCCCCTTTTAGTGTATCCATCATGAGATTAAGATCAACATTTCGTGAACTCCCTCTAACAAACATCTTTAATCTGCACGAAAGGTTAGTAGAACAAACAATAGCTCACACACTCAACCTCATGTGTATACCCTCAATCACTCATGTTTACACTCACTTTTTATGATCTCACACTCATTCAATGTCTTGGTGTCTTGAATTCACTCAAGATTTGGTTCCTCAAAGATTTCGTGAATATACCAACCAATAAACACATCAATTATGGCCTAGAAAGTGAAAGAATAAGGCTGGAAATTTGGAAAGCAATACAACAAGAAAATTTTAAGAACTAATGATGAAAATTTTCTAAAGAAGAAGGTGATTTAATGCTGAAAATTTTAGGCTTCAATTTCCTAATTAGATTAGGAATTAGATGTCTAAATATTGATGAAGAAATAAGACTATGTTTCCCTAATTCGATTTGGAAACAATCCAAAACAACGAATATCAATATGATTAGGGTTAGGAAAGAAACAAAAGTAGTCAAAAAATTTGTAAGATTTGACTAGGTTTAGGATTCACATGAATAAAGCAATAAACATAATTTTTTTACGAATGAATAGTAACTCTTCATGAATAGTGCGCTACAATAATCGCGACAATAATCACTACAATAACGCTATAGTAATTACTAAAGTACTTTTTTTTTAAAAAAAAATAAGTCATCAAGAAAAGGTAGCCTTGAAATTAACACAATCACAATAATGAAGAACACAAGAAACAATGAGGAAACACATAAGAACAATACAAATGGAAGATTTAAAACCCTAAAGGCAGATAAACCCTAATTTATGAATTTTGTTAAAAAAACAACTGAAAGGAAAAACAAGAAATTAAAAGGGATATAACCTATCTCCTTGAGTCGAAACTCTGATGTCAACTGATACGAATTCCTTTAAGATAAGAGAAATCCGCAATCCCACATGAAAACCCCAATTCTTAAGGAGACAGATTAGGAGGAAATTTGGTGTAGTCCGACCACAATTTGGGTGAATACCAAATTGGTACGACACTTAATCCACTCAAGAACACGTTCAAAGTGAATCAAGATTTAGAATTAAGCAAGAGATTCCACTCAAGCTTAGGGAAAACCTCAAAGGGTTAATGTTATAAACTCTCAATTGTCTGTTACAATGAAATGAGAAAACTAGTGGGGTTAGTGTTTTCCCTAAACTAGTGGATACTTGAAATTCATAATAAGCTTGAGTGGGGTAATAGTGAAATGAGAGGAAAGTGCAAGACCTAAATTTTTATTGGTATATGCATTAGACACTTGTCATGAACCATGACATTTGTCATCATTTTCTTTTGCCATTTGTTCAAAACAACCTAATGCTTTTAGCAAGACAAAAAACTTATTCTTGCATGTTCTTTTTCCTTGGCAACTAAGACAAGTTTTTGCTTGTATTATGAGATAGAGGGAGAGAGGGAGAAGGAGGGGGAGGGAGAGAAGGAAAGAGAGAGCGCAAAAGAAATCCCATTTCCTCCTATTCCTGGTCAGCCGAGAAAGAGCGACATTATTTCAGCCAAAACTTCTCTAAATCCTCCATAATCCATAGAGCAAAAACCGAGAGAGGAGAACTTAGAAGTTGGGGAGGACAGCCTGCAACTCATTTCACCATTTCCAGCTAGTATTGAACTAAAAACAATCTGGAAATCCAACTTTGAGGCCGAGAGAGGAACAAGCGCATCAATTCTTCATTTTCCAGCTTTCTTTGGTAAAAAACAAGGGTAAAACTCCATTAAATCTCCATTTCCTTCACATGCGAAGAAGATTATTGGGTGCATGTCAGTTTTAGTAAAGAAACTTGTGATTTTTTTGAAGATTAAAATCAAACTCTCCCTTGATTTGAGTTAATCTTCCCGGTTTGACACAATACTACATTGGCAGTCTTTTGCTTCCAGTTTTGAGTAAATCCACTGGATAAACATGAAATATGTTCTGTATATTTTTTATTTGGTGATGCATGTGAGTTTTTGTGGTGAAAAGATTGACTTTTGTGGCTAGAATTCTTGTTTGTAGGACTGCATGGAATTCTTGTTTGGAATTTCCAACTTAGCCGCTGATGAATCTTTTGGTTTTGAATGGGTATTTTGGTGGAATTGGCTGGAAAATCATGTTATATGCTCTACGTATGCTGTATTTGTGGTTGCATGCAAGTTTTCTTGGTAAAAATTGGATTTATGGGGGGCTGAAATGATCATTCAAAGACTACAAGGCTGTGAGATAGTTTGATAGTTTGTCCGTTGAAGCTAGCTGAACTTTTGGTTTTAAAACTGAAATTTATTGGAAAGTTTTGTTGAATTTCGAAATTTCATGACCTCGTTTCAGTATATAAGTGATTGCATGTTGGATTCGGTTGATAATTTGTAGATTGAATGAAAATCTTAAAAAAAATACATGGCTGGAATTTCAGCTTTGAAACCTGAATGACTGGTTGTGTTCTATCAAACCTAACTTCCATCTTGTGAACTGAAGCTAATGCAAATATTGGTTAAGATTATCCTATAGTACTCTGCTTTTTTTGTGTATCGTGACTACTTTGATTTGCGAAGAGAGTCTTTGGGGAAGAAATTTGGAGGTAGTTGCGCTTACAAGACTGTTTTGGACAGATTGGAATAGTTGAGGGATTCGAGCTATTTTCTGGAATTTTCAGGAGATTTTAATCAAACTTTGAACTAAGAATGACCTATTAAGTCTAATGGTAAAATGCACGTTGGACTTAAAGGAGATTTGAACAAAGAAATGGTGAACTTTGGACAGAAAACATGAAGTATATCCTGCTAAAATTCTGTTTTGAACAATCTTAACCTAGTACTTCGATTTTGGATTTTAACTTTGAATTTCTATGGTGGAAATGAACCAAAACTGGCCAAAACCTCTTTAAGCTACCTCATGAAAGTTTTACTTACAAAATTCATCCAAAATCTAGGATAAAATCAAGGAAATTCATAAGATTTCTAAACTACCAAATTCTAGAAAACTTACTAACTTTGAACCTTTGATGTACTATAATAATATAAGTACTAAGATTACCTCAAAACTCTATGTGTACATTTAAACATCTTGGATTATACATGTAGGTATACATATACACTTTTAGCCCATTGTATCATATTAAGTTAAGTTTAATTAAAAGAATTAAGTAAGCCTAAAAAGCTAGAATAATCACTTAAACCCTTAATTTCACTAAGTATTACAGTTAAACATCACTTTAGGAAATTTAACAAATAATCTAATAAATTTACAAATATCCCGGTAGGCGAGGGTGAATCGGAAGAGGGTCCCAGCGCCGAAGAGTAATTTCAAACTAAGTAGTGGTGAGTGTTTTCATATTTGTGTATTAATTGCTTATGTGTTTCTTAAGTGATGCTATATGATAAATTACTTACTATGGAGATATCGTTAGTGGTTCATTCTAAAGTGTATGTGATACAAATCCCGTTGATGACGAGAATTGCGATGATGAACCCCGAATCGATGCTAATATTCACAGGTTTGAATTGGATGGAATTTCCTACTCCGGACCTCTCTAATCCCTGTGATTACGAACTTTCTTGACCCACAATCAAACGAACTAGCGAACCCTAAGAATTTGTTAGAAGGCGCCACAATCAAGGATGGAATTCTTGATTGATAAGCCGAATATGAACACTAGACGATTCTAGATGTTCAAAGGAAGCTTGTAGAACCAAAGAGAGAAACCTCTCAAGAACGACGTTCTCAAATTTTTGTATCCTCGTAATTTGATTATTCAAGAGACAAATGATATTTTTATGTGTCTTAAACCATAATTTCCTAACACAACTAATGGACCTTGAAACCCGGCCCATAACCCTAACTAAAGGAATGGTTCCAAGCTTAAGAGCTGGACCATTTTATTAACTACTAATTCGGCCCAAATAATGATTAACAATGGACTAAGCTACATTTGGCCACAACTAGAAACAAAATTAATGAAACTTGAACTAGAAAATTCGGTCCTTAATCTCTTTCTTCCAACAACTTCGAGTAGCCCCTTTAATGAGCAAGTAACTTGACACTTGAGACTCCGTGTTCACATCAGTCCTCTCCTCTTGAAGGAGATTTGTCCTCAAATCGAAGCACTGCTTACAATAGAGCACATTAGAGAATGTCTTGATGAACGTGAGTCAAGAAACATGCCTTCTATTCAACTTGATCACGAACCAATATGCACATTCCAACTCACATTTCCTTCACTAGGAGCTCAAATCATTTATACCTTGGGCAGCATCAATCGCCACTTGTTGAGATTTACATGTGCGACTTGTCACCACCTTTTGAACCTGCGTTTACTCAACAAAAACACTAGGCAAAGAGACATGAAGAGTGTTAGTAGAAAACAAGTCTTTCTCCTCACTTTTGACTATTCCTAACCACTCTTGTTTTTCCTCATCTTGTACAACAAATCTCTCAATCTCAAGTGAGCTTTCTGATTTTGCAATGATTGACTCACTCTCACTCAATTCTAGCTCTAGTTCCTCTCTTTTTCTTTCATGCTCTCCTCGAATCTTTCCTCATACCTCACAATCTCATTTTGCATCTCACACAATGTCTCTCCAACTAGCTCTTGAATAGTAACTAGTTTAGATGGAATTTCAGACACAACTAGTTCATGATCAAAGCTTGGATGCAAAAGAATGTTATCCTTCTCAACCAATGGTGCGAAAAGGTCCTTAGATGACCCTTGAGGATTGTAGTCAACTAGTTTCTTCACATAAGACTTCCATACTCAATTAAATCCTTCTTCAACTACATGCTTAGGATTGGAAGTGGTTGAATGAACCTCCTCCTTTCTTCTGGAATATGTTAGACTTTGAAGAAATAGATTGTAGGGAACCCCTCCTCTTGGCATCCATTTTTCGATTCAATCAAGTCGCCCATGAAGAGGTCTAAAAATGTTATCTAAAACTTGATCAAATTCTACCCTCATGGCATCTAAATCTTCATCTAAACCCATCCAATCTTGATTAGATATCTTAGAGTGAAACTTGCAAAAACAAGTTAGTAACACAAGTTTGTCCTCACTTCACTCGCTCATGCGTATGCACTCAACACTCATGTTTACACTTAAATTTCCCTCTAATAATCTTTCCAAAGCTCTTAAATGGCATCTCGATTGCCTCCCTTGAATAGGTAAGAATCGCCTTCAAGTGCTTCGATCAACTCTACTTTCAAGTCCCTTGGGTGCCGACTAATGAGTGTACTTAATGTCACAAAGAAAACACGATTTCTGGTATCAAACAAGGAGAAAAATCGACTTTTGGAACAATAATAAAGCTGGAAATCTACTGGAATGACGCTGGAAACAACGACTTAGCAACTAGTGAAACGACTCGACAAACTAGTTCAAAAGACAACTCAAAATCTGGAATTTTTTTTGCACAACACAAACTAGAACTTTGAAGACGTGTGTGAGGCTGAAATTTACTAGAATTAACTGGTAATTAACAACTCAAACAACCAGCAAAGTTGCGACTCAAGACTAGTAAGAATGACACTTCAAATCTGGAATTTTTGGGCACTTTGAAAATCTGGAAATTTCTAGAGGAAATTATGACCTAATGAGCTCGGAATTGTAGACTTTATGTGGTGTTCTATGAATGAAACCTATTGCTAAAACTACTGGAATATGTAACAAAATGACGACACAAGAAACTGGAAATGAACTCGACTCAATGTTCTAGTAAAGATGTGACACGGCTGCAACAAGGCTGGAACGTTCGACTTTTGACAGAAATTCTGGAATTTGTCTGAGCCTTAGGACCTAAATGAACTGGGAATTAGATGTGATTTTCTGGGCGCTAAGAATGAAGAATTTGGCCAGATGCTACTGGAAAAAGGAGTAAAATAATGCCACAAGGAAAAACTAAAGACTCGATGCAAGACAATTTGGAACTTGGTGACTCAACTCTAATTCTGGACTTGTTCATGACTGATTGTTGCAATCTGGAATCTTTTTTTTGGACTATGATATCTTGAAACAAGTCTGTTTTGATCCCCTTTTCCCACTGGTTTAAGGATTTAACAGCTGGTTTCACAAGTTTCCCAAACAAAGTTGGAATAAAGGCTGTCGGATTCAGGGTTTGTAAACCGAAAGGGATTTGGGTTGTAGTTGCTGCTGTTTTGTTGTTTTATTGTTCAGCCGTAGTGTCACCCTCCAAAACACCAATTTGGGTGTGATTTTTGGTGTCTAATGGTTCAAGTTTTGTGGCTGTAACAACAAAGTTTCGTGGCTGAAATTCTGGTTAAGATTAAACCAATCAAGAACTCAAGAACGCAAGGCTTAGCTGCTGGAAAATTTGCAGGTTTCGTATAATCAGCTTTTGGCTCCCAAAAACCTAGAAAATTTCTGGAATTCACACAAGAATGTAAAGATATTTCCAGAATCAAGAAACAATAGAAACTTGAAGGTTTATTGCCCCCAAACAATTCAAGGTATCTCGGTAAAACAAAAACTGGTTTTAGGGTTGAGTAACTTCAAGAATTCGTGAATGAGAGCTTCAGGTACTTCAAGATCGTTACTTGAACAATCAAGAACTTCAAGAACTTTGGGTTTTCAACTCACGTTCCAAGAATTTTTATGCGTGAACAGTCCAATTTTCGATGCAAATTCTAGAAGCACAACCAAACTCTAACAAGAACCCTAAACAATGACTTGGATTCTTCAAACAAAATCACGACCAGAAGTTTGTTACAAAAACTAACAATTGTATATCGTTTTTCTTGACTCAAACTTTCATGAAATCACGATACAACAGTCATACAAGATGCTGGAAACAAGAACACATGCAATAAAAAACAACTACTGCGGACAGATTCAAGAACACGCAACCCTAGTTTTGGTCGCAGCTAGATAGACACCTAGCGGCTGGAAATTTGCAGAATTTGGCTGGGATTTTTTACAGCCAAAGGGATATGAATTAACAATAAGAATTAACTATATAATCTAGACAAAACAAAGGAAACTAACGGCTGGAAGTTTTGGACAGATTGTTTCAAAAACTGACTAGAAACAAGGCAAGACGCGATGAACACTAAGAAACCCTATGCCTGGAATTTTTCTTGTCGAATTTTATGGAATAAAACACTAACAACCAACACGATTTAACACCAAAATTCTGGACTTAAACCGAATTGAAACAACAGAAAAATTGACATGGACAGATTGCAAAATAATAAACTAACGACAAGCAGAAAATTCAAGACGTGATGAACAAACAAGAAACTCGATGAACGAAAACAATCCTTAGCAGTTTTAAATGGCAATGGATGGTCCTAAAACTTTCACAAGACTAATGAATTGAAGAAACACAAAAGATATAACCTGAAGAATTCACCAACTAGCTCTGATGCATGCTGATATGAATCCCGTTGATGACAAGAATTGCGATGATGAACCCCGGATCAATGGTGATATTCACAGATTTGAATTGGATGGAATTTCTTACTCCAGACCCCTCTAATCCCCGTAATTACGAATCTTCTTGACCCACAATCAAACGAACTAATGAACCCTAGGAATTTGTTAGAAGGCACCACAATCAAGGATGGAATTCGTGATTGATAAGCCAAAAATGAACACTGGATGATTCTAGATGTTCAATGGAAGCTCATAGAGCCAAAGAGAGAAACCTCTCAAGAACAATGTTCTCAAATTTTTGTATCCTCATAGTCTGATTATTCAAGAAAGAAACGATGTTTTTATGTGCCTTACACCATAATTCCCTAACACAACTAATGGACCTTGAAACCTGACCCATAACTTTAACTAAAGGAATGGTTCCAAGCTTAAGAGTTGGACCATTTTATTAACTATTAATTCAGTCCAAATAATGATTAACTATGGACTAAGCTACATTCAGCCATAACTAGAAACAATATTAATGAAACTTGAACTGGAAAATTCGGTCTTTAATCTCTTTCTTCCAAACAATTTTGAGTAGCCCTTTTAATGAGCAAGTAACTTGACACTTGAGACTCCGTGCTCACATCAGTATCTCAATTGTCCCTCACTTTCTAAGTTGGGGGTGTACTTTATCGTATTCGACTTAGTTGAATTTGAAGGTTGATAATTGACCGTGTTACTGTAAATGTGCATGACTATAAGCCATGTGTGTACTTTACCGTACTGGTTGAACTGGGCCCCAAAATCCTCTATTCAATGGACTATTCGAGCTAGCAAAAAGGTTGGTCAGGTAGGACGATATCTTTGGGTAAGTGTTTCGGTATGCTCTAATATTACCACAGAGTAGCAGATTACTGATATGGCCACCTAAGTGAGGGAAGTGTTTACTGTTTGGAGGTTATAAGGAGGAGTTTGGTGGAGTGTGTAGTGCATTAAAGTGGCTCTAATGCGAGCACCGTATCCTTTTGAAAATGGTTGTTCAGTGAAATGTTCTTTACTTTATTCAATGAAGTGTTCTTTTCTTACTTAATTTTGATTATGTGTTAAGTGTTTATTGATTATTGCTTGTTTGGGAAACCTCACTGGATTTTGCTCAATCCATTTGATTTGTTTTTCTTATAGGAGGGGAAAACAGGAGTGGGGAGTAGCCAGGAGTTAAGCCGAGACCCGAAATTATACTTGGAAGATTCCTTTTGTACTTAAATGTTATAGTTATTTTGACTTTTATCTTCAAGGGTTATATATATATATATATATTAAATGGTTTAGACTAAGACAACTTTACTTTTGCTTGGGATCTACTTATGTATGATTGACTGTTAATGACTTTAGTTAATGGAATGTTATCTCTCAAGTTAATGTGAGTGAATGAGTCCTGACGAGATTCAGATAGACAGTCTGCTTAACCCTTTGGTTTGCCTTAGGGTGTGGTGGGTTGTCACAAATGGGAATATACTCATTTTCAATCTCTTGGATTAGTGGGAATATACTTATTTTCAATCTCAAGTTTCAGTCTAAAGTTTTAGACTTAACCTATTTTGTATATTTCTTAGTTCATGAATCTGAACCATTAAATATATTTTTTATGATTTGATATTTTTCAATCCCTTTTATCTTTCTTCTTAAATAAAGAGTAATGAGTTTGAGTCAATATGAATCAATTTGAATCCATTTGTGGGCCAATACTCCCTCCGTCCGATTTTATATGTCAAGGTTTCTATTTTAGTTTGTCCCAAATTATTTGTTATTACTTAAAATGGCAAATAAATTATTACTAACTTACCATTTTGCCCTTCTAATACATTAAAATCTGAACATTGGAACTTATGTAATAAAGGTAATAAATGCTCAACAGTCAACAAATTCCTAATTACATTTGCAAACCAACAAGTTGCTAATTAAATTATTAGCTAACCGGAAAAAAGTGGTATTGATACTCAAGAAAGAAATTTTCTTCCTTGTCTTAAAGTTTCAAGAGCAACTATCAGATAACTAAAGGTAGCTATCTCAGACCAACTGAAAATGCAAATACTAAAAACAAAAGTATTCAACCACAATTGGAGGTGTCGCGCCCCATTTTTCGCGATGGAAAAAATAAATTTTTACAAAAGATGTGATTTTATTTTAAAATAAGTGAAAAAGGACCTAGAATGGGACTTTAAAAAATGCGACAGTTTGAGTCCAAAATTTAGTCTAAAAGGGTTTTTAAGAAAAAGAGGAGTCGCCACTTGATATTGAGTTTTGGTGTACCAAATCACCCAAAAGTGTTTTTGATAAAAATAAAATAAAATAAAATAAAACCCTTTTTGACAACTCCAGGTCTTTGAAAAACAAGAGAAAATGAGTTCGGGAGTCACGGTTGAAGAAATGGAAGGCAAAGGTTCGATTAACTCAAATCTAAGGCACCCTTTCAACCTAGTCTAAGTTAGTTGCGAGGTTTAGTCAAAATTTTTCTAATCTAACCCTTAATTTTATCACGTTTGGATGTTTCCTACATGGATGCAAATCTAAAATTTATAAAATATCGAAAGGGACAAAATATCCATTCAAGGGTTTAATTGATACCAATCGCATTGATTGCGAAGGCCAAAATAATTCCTTGAAGGGGTCACAAGCATGCATGAATGAAATGCAAAGAAAAGAAAAGAAAACTTAAATTATATATCTAGATATAAGTGGTCAAAGAATAGAAATGCAACATAATGGGTACGGGAGACAAAAACTCGTGACATAATTTTCTTTTACACGGATCGATGGGATATTTAAACTAAAGAGTTATAATCACCCATTTTCCATGTTCAAAGAATAATTCTCCTAATATGAACAAGCAAATGAACTAACTTATTTTTACAATTTCTTAAATGAGATGCAACTCTAAATCATATAATTAACACATATAGAGGGTAGGGGATAATATAATAGGCAATATCATGCAAATGAGAAAAGATCCTAAAAGATAAAAATATGCATGAAAATGTAATGAATATCACACAAAAGATGAATCTAACGCACGAATGATTTAAGAGTCTAGCGTTGGACTAGCCCATTTCTAAAAATCCTTACTAGCGTTGGACTAACAAGTAAACGGAGGGAGAAGCCACAACTAGCGTTGGACTAGTGTGGTGACGTCATGCATTCTTAATACATAATAAGACAAATAAAGTATAAATTAAAACAAATAAACACATAAGAGCACGTAGCACATAACACGTAAGCATAATATCTAGATGCAAAAATCCTAAGAAAAGCGGGTAAAGCATATAACACATAAATCACATAAACACGCAAAACCTATCTATTACATCGGGGAGTCTAACTACAATCTAAAGTGGGAAAATATAATAAAAACAAATCTAGTTATCTTATCTATTACATTTTTGAGGTATTTAAATGCCTCTCAAATAATTATAAAAAAATTAACTAAACAAATATAAGAAAATTTGAATGAACATTTAAATCAAATAAATAAAGCGTATAAAAATATATAAACACATAGGAACACGTAGGAGCACATAAAAGCATGTAATTGACATTCAAATAATAATAGAGGTACCTCCCTTTTGAAGTGGTGACTAAATGGAAGTCAAATTGCCCTATTTCTACTCAAAATGAACAAAAGAATCATGGCACCAATTTAATTGAAAATAATAATGATAAAAAATACTAAATTCACCTTAGGATGCCAAATATAAAGAAACTTAAGAACATCTAAAAAGTACAAGTTAAATATATTAAAAAGTAACACAATTAGCTATTAAAGAAAAGAAACAATCATAATAAAAAGAGTCAAAATTCATTAGGGACTGAATTGCAAAAATTCAAAAAACTTTTGGGGGTAAAAATATAATTTTCTCAAAGTTTCAAGGGTCAAAATTAAATGAAAGATAAAGTTTAGGGATCAAAGTGCAATTAACTTAAGGACCTAAGTAAAAGAAATTTAAAATGTTCTGGGCCACAGTAAAACTACTCCAAAGATCAGGGGTTAAAGTGCAAATTCGTTTCTGATGTCTTAGGGAAACAAGGCCATTGGGCTTCCTTTTGTTTATTTGGGCCGAAACTACCTAAGCCCAGCCGAAAGTCCAAACCAAAACACACAGGCCAGCCCGTCTTTTATCACTCAAACCCAATCAAAAATAAATCATGGGTCTGACCTTCCAGCCCAACCGAAAATAAGAAAGAAGCCCACCAAAATAAAAACATTAGCCCAACCATTTTTTTTCTTTTTTTTCCTTCTTTTCTTTTTTCTTTCTTTTCTTTTCTTTCTTTTTCCTTCTCTTCTTCCCTTCCGTTTCTTCTTCTTCTTGTTCGGCCAGCTGAAGCTCTTTCAGCTGGTGGCCATGGCGGCTGCCGGTGGCGCCGCCGCCACCGGACCGCCGCCGGCGACCCCTCCGATCACCAAATTTCACCAAAATACACCCCCTCACTCGGTTTTTCGCGTAGATTCCATTTCCGGAATTAGTTTTTACAAAAAGCGAAACAAAGTGGTCAAAATAGCAAAAAATCAGACCCATTTTTATTTTTTCAAATCACCATATCTTTCACCAAAAATTATAAAAAATATACTACAACACTCCTTGTGATTTTTACAACCTAACTATGAACTGAAATCAATAAAAACAACAACAAATATGACAAAATTAAAATAAAACAGTCCAAAATGAAGAAAAATTATTCACATGCTTCTAGAGTTCAAACTCCCAAAAATGCTTGAGTAGCCTCACGTTCTCAGGCCTTACACTAACCATAATCATCTATTTTAACAAACACAATGCACAATAATGGGTACTTTAATTCGGGTTTTGATTTAGACATTTTTTCAAACATCCAACATGCATATACAAAAATTATCTCCTTTTCTCTAATCTAGCTCAAGTCATTTTCCAAATGTTTAACAATGCAATAACAACAATCGAAGACAACAAAAGTAGGAGAAAACAAGCAACGAAATGTGAATTTAATATTAAAAACAAAACTAAAAAAAAAAAGATACGTCAAGAATATTGCAGTCACTTGGTTGAGCTTTCCTTTTTGTCCGCCCTTGTCTGATGGGAAAAGAAAGAAAATGCCAAGAGAGCTCTTGTTGTGCAAGTGTGCCACCGAGAGAGAAAAAGTGAGGTTTTTGGGATAGTGGGGTCTTTTTTTTGTTCTCATCCTTCTTCTGTGTGTGTGAGAGCCGAGAGATTTTATTGGGGGAGTTGGTTTCTTTTCTTGTCAAAATGATGGTCTTCCTACCTAATGAAAAGAAAGAAGCTTGGCCATTGAGTGTGAAATAGGTTAAGTGCATTTGGTGGGCAAAATGATTATGATGATTTTTTTTTATTTTCTCTTTCTCCATTTTTCTTGTTTTTGTGTTTTGTTTTGTTTTTCTTAAAATAAACCTGCGAAAAATGAGAAAAATACACATCAAAATGTAAGAAAATAAATAACCCATTAAATGGAAAAAATTCATGAACATATTAAAAATTGACAAAAATTTGGTGTCTACAGGAGGTCTCTAACATATCCAGCCTCTAATCGTGATTTAGAATTACTAAGTCAAACATTTGGTACATAAGAAAAAAAAATAAAGAAAAGGAAATGATAGATCAAGAACAAATTTCACATAAATATTTCTTGCGTGCTTGGAGAAACCAGACTCCAAACATCCATTATTCTTGGAGATGAACAGGAGCCTCTCTTACAACATCAACATCACAACTCATTTGAACAGCAAGAGATTCATCATGCATCATTCTACTCTTACTAATATGAGAGTTGTTGTAATTATTTCCTCAAGAACTCTTATCACTTTAGCCATACATAATTACAATGATAGAACAGCATTATTCAAACTTTCATTAGACAGTTCCATGAAAGTTTTTTTTGGGAGAATTGTAGTTGTAATCCCCAATGTATTACCCATGCACGGAACTGGTGCTCAATCTATTTCAAACAGTAAATTTGATCTCTCATCTATCCAATTTTGCATAAAAGTGGACAATTGACAAATTCCTTCCAATTGAGTAATGGAATATGGCGCGTGCACTCACTGTACCAGAATGTGCAAGTGGTTTCAATGTTTGTAACTCAATAAACTATTTAAAAGTCAAAATCTATCCTCTCATTTTCTCTTCTTTTCATTTTTTCACATCTCTGTTTGTGACAGCCCCACCTTCCCCTAAGGCGAACCAAAGGGTTTGGCGGACTGCCTGCCCAGCTCTCGCCAGGACTACGGAGTCGAATCACACAAAACCCTAGACTACGCGCGATAGAATCCAAAGCCATAGAATCACAACATCTCAAATGAATACACTTATTAGACAAGGTTAAACATTTATGCATATTTTTACATCGAAGTCTTGAACAAAGTAACTAAAGTACAAGCCAAAGTATTCATATCGGTCAAAATACAATTAGGGTTTCAGTCGCAAAAGAGCTTAACAAAATACATATACAATAGCTCGCCCCTTTTCTTCAAAAATCATGATTTCTAAGTTTGCCCCCTGTAAGAAAAACAAAGATAACGGGAACGGGGTGAGCTTGCGCTCAATGAGGTACCAAGAATACAAGTAGACACAAATCAGGGCAATTCACTTTAAGGCACATATGCACATATGAGGAAATGAACAATTATTTCAACTAGAAAGGATACAGGTAGCTCTCAGGAGCTAAAATACTCGATTGCGGTACTTGATCCAAACCCGTTGACTCTCCGTCAACGTATATAGAACCAACATGTCCGTAGACCCCACTTTACACCGAATTCCGTCCACCAAACATACCCCTACCGGGCCCGAACACCTCAACAGTAACAGTGGGTGGTAATACTCGAGTATACCAGAAATCCAGAGTCTCAATACCCAAGGATTTCTTAGAAATCGACTACTGTGGTTCGTTATCTAATCGACCAGGCCCTGGCCGGCTCGACTCGAGTAACTAGCCACAGGATTTGAGCTCAGAGGTAACCGAACAGTCGTTGGATGCAATGTCCAAATGGCAGTAAATTGAGCACAGATAACAGATTCAAAATTTTTCACAGTAAATAGGCATGCGGACAAGAGAACGAGAGTGATAAAGTACACCCTTGTCTCCATGGAATAAACAGATAGTACAGTCATTCAAATTTCAGATTTTGCATGAACAGAAAGCCAAGTTAAGCAACAAAGGAGGGGAGTGGTACACTCACCAGTTCAAGCGCAGATACTTCAAAAGTTTTCCCCAAAATGACTTTAATCGTCCAGAAACCCTAAAATAACCAAAGTAGACCATTGAAGTTTTCACGTCCAAATTCTAGTAAATGAAGTGCACAAGTGAGGCTCGACTACAAGTCGTATGCCTATCCAAATGAGCCACTAATGCAAGGCTGCAAAGCGTGATTTCGGAACGAAAAGGTAACGGGAGGACCTAGGGGCTTGAATGACCTAAAAGCCGTTCATCTACTAAGAATCAACTCAAACTTGAAGGAACTACGCGGCCTAGAAAATTGGGCAGCATGCCCTTTGTTTTTACCAAATTTCCAGCCATATATGGCTTCCTTATTTTCCTTAATCAGCCCCCACAATCACATACAAATATTATCATTACAATAGCCGTTCAATAGGCTCCAAAACCATCCAAGAATAACACAAGTGCAAAAGTACAAGCAAATATCAATTTTGAAGACAAAAGCTAAATGGCAGATTTGACATCTCGTAGCATTTTAGTCATACCCGGAGCTATGGTTATCGAATCAGGGTGAACCTTATACCATATCGAAGCTAAGACAGAGGGGAAAAACTTTTATGAAGGCCACTTAACCTAATTTAGAGTTTATCTAAGTCAAATGTCCCAATCACAGATCCAAAAGTTCAAGATCAGTCTAGTTATCAGCACTGACTTTAACCGACAATAACTCAGGCTACACAATTCCGTTTTGGGTGTTTTTAGAGGCGTTGGAAAGCTAACACATAGGGCTACAATTCTTATGAAGATACCTCAACCCAGTTTTCAACCTAACCTAGTCAAATTTACCCAAACAGCCCTAGATTTTCCAGTTTGAAACTCACTGTGAAAGTCAACTAGCATTCCTGATTTATTCAATCATATCTCAGCACACACAACTCCGATTCAGTTGATTCAAAATCCATATGAAAGCTAAGATACAAGTCTACAATTCTTAAGAAGGCACCAAAAGCTAATTCATTCATCTTCCCAGCCAAACGAGCCAATTACAGAGGCTGATAATCATTTCCGGACAGAAACAGGGAAGCAGGGGCAAATTAGTCATTTCACAAGCTATCCTGCTCCGATTGAGTTGAAAATTTACAGGCATAATCTACACTCTATTCTCTACAACGTTCATGTTTTGAGCTAAGTCCAATTCGGCCTCCTTGATGGCCGAATATATCTGGGCAGAACAGGACAGAAATATTCACTATAACCGAAAATTACCACTAAACTACTTCAAACCACAAAATATGCTCATAAAACTACCACAACTACAACTTTAAGCCACAAATTGGGAATTATTGAGAACAAAGAGGGATTTCCTTAGCAAGTTACCTTGGATCCTCAAGAAAAATGATGACCTAGGCTTCTTCCTCCCAAAATTGCTCCACAACCACCTTAGAACTCCTTGGACTAGCACTTTTATGGTGTGATTTGCAAAAGCTATGGTTGGAACTCAAGATTGAGTTTGGAAATTGAAGTGCAAGATGAACTTTCTCTCTCTTTTTCTTCCTCAAAATTTCGGCCAAGAGAGCTTAAAGGATGAAGATGATTTTGGTCAACTTTAGCTTTTGGTAAAGGTAAGAAAGTTAGGCAAGTCTTCATCCAACCGGGTTGCGACATGTGGCACCTTTTAGGGTTTCAAGCTTATCTTCTTTCCTCCAATGGTTAATCTATCTAGCTGACCTCTAATTGTCTCCTAGCACCTTGTAAAATAATATCACTTAATATTTCACCACCTAATCGGCAAAATTATATCGCACTAGCGGGCCCCACGTCCTTAATACGCTTCCAAACTAACCCGAACTAACTTATACTAGAAAAATGTTTTAGAAAATCATATTCACTTATAAATGTCTAGAATATTAAGGTAGTAGAATAAAATACAGAAAATGCATGAAAAGAAATAGAATTAAATGATATGAAATAGGAAAATTTTACGGGTCCTCACACTGTTCTTTTCTATCCTAATAAACTTATCTATAGCAAAGTCCTTTAATTTCTTTTCGTGCTTTGGGATGTACGAAAACAAAAATTAGAAATACACCCTTCACCATATGATGGAAATGCAAATAAATTTTAGAAAAAGGAAAAATTGTCAAGAGAGCATGCGGGGTTTCTTCTTGGGCAATATTATTTCCTTATGGATTGTTCTGTGATATCATTATTGTTAAGTCGAGTGCATATCAGGCCATATGTCTTTTGCATTGAAGTGACTAAATAAAATTTTCTAAGGAGATTATTAGAAGGTAAGAACTCTCAGATGGTTGATTATCCAGAAAAATGAAGCAAGAAAATCAATGACCTTTCGAAGGAAAAAGAAAATAAAAATAGGGAACATAATTCATTACTCTGCAGTATCCAAGTTTGATACGTCAAACTCAAAGGCGCATTCAAACATCAAAGATTACAGCTTGTAAGCCCCAATAACTTTACTCACTCTAAATCTGGAAGCAATTTTTGACATTCTGTTGCTAAAATGTTGCTATGCATTTTACACATGTATGTTATCCGGGTAGAACTCGGTGTAAAAGATCAGCTTTACTCAATTGAGTTGGATAAGCAACAGAGATGCGTCATCGAATTAATCTCCAAGCTTTATGCATGATTTCATTGTCTATGTAGGCCGAAAAGAACCCGTAAGGCAATCACTCTCCATTGCACCCGAAGATGACTTAAATTATGATAGCATAATCAGTAATTTCAGGTTTCTGAACATGGTCGGTTAGGAAATCCTCTTGCACAAACAAAACCAACATGAAACGTAAATAATATCCAAGAAAGGTCATAACCATATATTAGTGATAATTGAGTGAATTGTCATCATTGACCCCGAGTAAAGAAATCTACTTTGACGATTCAAACTTGAAGGAAATTTCAGGATTTTTAGTTTTGGTAATTTGTACAAAATCAGATATGGTTTTCTCAAACACATTGTGGTTCTATGAAAAGCTAAACATAAACATACATCTTCCAAGATGCGTTCTCTCACAAAAAGTAACAAAAGAAAACAGCAAGAAACATAGTCAAAACTCCTGCTTCCGTTTGATGAAAAGCTAACACCAATCAGGTGAAGCACGTGCTCTAGAAACTGAAGCTAACTATGAGTTTAGCATTCTTTTTTCATAATCTTAAATAGACAAGCTACCACAAAATTTTCAAATAAAAATCAAAATCCAAGTATAACTTTGCCTTTGGGAAACATCATTAGATTCAGAAACTTTCAAGGATGAACAAAAATATCAGTTTCACTCTCAAACAAATCTCTGAAGCCATAAATAAACAGTATATCACGCATGGAGGCCTAATTCTGGGCTCAAAAATGGAAAAAATACCTCAGATCCCTTCCCCTCCTGTATAATATTCAAGCTACATCCGCTTCAAGCCCAAAACAAAAGGAACAAAAAAGCTAAGCAAATCCAAGACTATAAAAGGAAAACTGGGAAAAAGGTAAAGCATGTATGGATTTACCGGAGCAAAGGAAGTTTGAGTCCTTTTAGAAAGGGAAAACAAAAGAAAAAGAAAATGACAGAGAGAAGAGAGAGGGGATACCTGGAAAGGATGTGAGCAGACTGCAGAGGACGGAGGCGAAAGTCTTTAGATGGATAACGATGAAAGTCTGTGACTTTGTGTAACCCAGGTCATTTTTTATTTTCGGATAATTTGAGTGAAATCCCAAAGGGGAGTTACGTGCATTTTGTGAGTTAAAAAAAATTAAAAAATGCTCCTACATCTTGGTAAGTGATTGCATGCAATTAGGATTCCGTTACAAAATTGGATGAAAATCGTCAATTGTCCACTTTTGCACAAAATTGAATAGATTGGGGACCAGATTTGAACTAAAAATAGAATCGGGACTAGTTCTACTCATAAGTGATAGATTAGGGACTAAAATTATAATTCTCCCTTTTTTACTATAGCAACAAGTTCATCAATATGTTTCGGTGCTTTTGGATATTGAAGCGATTGTATTGCTTTGAAAAATTTAAGATTTGGACTATTTGGTGGTTGAAAACATAAGTAAAAATCAAAACCAACTCTTGTAGCAATGGCAACAAATTCATCGTCATTAATATCAATATCCGGTTTTGCATTGTCTTGTTGAATATAGATCACAGTAGATACAAAACGTGGCCACTTTGAACGAATTTCGAGAAGCACTCTTTCAATTAGAATGATCTCATCATATCTTTTGTTACTGACATAATTGGCTTTGTCTCTAATGTCCTGCAACTCTATTTTTACTATTGCGCTTTATTGGTTTTTTGTACACTAAACGAAAAATTTCAATCTTCCCAAAAAATTCTGACTTAGTAACAAAAGATGTGATGGCCATAAGCATAATGTATGTATCCTAAATTGTTACTGTAACATAAGTACAACGTATGTATCCTAAAATGGTCGTAACATCTTTTGTTTGTATTCAATATTTTGCACACCTAAGAAACTTTTCGTATGTGACATAAGCACAATTTGTTGCTGCAAATTAGAAAAATAAAAAGGACCTTCATAAATTTTTTAGGACACATACGAGCATTTAAGTCTACACCTAGCTTCAAATTTGACTAAGGCTGCCTTTGTCTCCTCAAAAAACTTGGAATTAATGTGAGAATAAAATCGTATCTATCTTGAGTAAATTTTCTATTGAATACCAAACACAGTGCTAAATAAATTTGGCCTGTGTCAAATTCAAGCATAGTACAAGTTCCTTGAAATTTGAAACAACTAAAGTCTATGTCTATGTATTAGTTTAGTCTCCGGTACACTAGAAAATGTACGTATAATTAGATCAACAAACAAGAACTCTAAAATTTGGTACCTATCCCTACATCATAATTCATGAGGGTAATAAAAAAAAATAGAAGGAAAAAAGGAATTTCTTTCTTTGTATTACAGTTTATTTGAAAGAAACACTTATGCCAGACCAAAGTAACATACAAAACCAAGAAAGAATTGTGCTTATATTGGACAATAAATGAAGAGAACCTCGCGGCTCAAGGTTCACTTGAGAGTAATGTTTAAATTACTTCAAGTGGTCCAGTCACTCGAGCGTGTGCTAAGAAGTTTAGAGAGCCATTCCAAGCTTTCGTTCATGATGTACAAGCTCAAGTTGGTGATACCGCATCCAAGGACTTGATCATGAAGATACAACACTTTATACACTTATTCAAATCATTGATGCAAATATGAATGAAGATCATGCCATCAGGTGCAAGGAGTAAAGGAAATTCGAGCCATTTGTTCGAGTTACTTGTGATGTTTTGTTTAGTTAAAATTTCCAGCTTGTTAGTCGTTAATTAGGGGTTAATTTAAGAGTTAAGTTAGTCATTGAAATTAGGAAATAAAGTCCAGGTCATGTTGACCAAGACTATAGCCGATTAAGGTTTAGGAAAGTAGCAATCCGTTTCCAAATTTGAGTAGGTTTCTTGTGTCTTGTAAGAGGTTATAAATATAGCCTTCATTCACGTTATTTTTCAGAATTTTATGAACGAAAATTTCAGCCAAAAACTTGTGTTTTTGCAACTCTCTTTTCCAAGAGATCTTCACTAGTATACTTGAGATTTGTTCTTAAGTGTTCTACGACTTATCAACCAATAAAACACTATTGGTTGTTATTGGTTGTGGTGTCATCTACCAACAACCTTGGTTCGCTTCCTTGTTTAGTTGTGGGTTGAGATTAACTTCAATAGGTTCGCAACTACGAGAGTTAGAGGGGTCAAGTGTGTCCGCAACTCTAACTCGGTTCTTCATTTAGATCCGGAGCTACGTGGGATACGAGTTCATGCCATTCGTGGTGGGTTCGTATCAGTTGGTATCGGAGTTTCGGCTCTTGATCCAGGTTAATATCTTTTTCTTTTCTTATTTTCCTCTTTGTTTGGTTACCAAACCCTAATCCTTCTTATTAAAAAAAAACTGTTCATCGTTCTAGGGTTTGAATATCTTGTGATTTCCTTGTGTCGCTCGTTTGGTTCTTATTTTTTTTGTGTCATTTGTCTCCCTCGATCAGACTCATTATTTGAACTAAAACAAAAGTGTACTGTAACATCATTACTGTTCATCGCTACTGTAGCGACAATGTTCACCGCATCGTTACTGCTCATTTGACGTATTGTAGCGATACTGTTCATCCGAAAAAAAAATTTGCATACCTTGTGTTTGTTTCTTGTTGTTCTTGAGTCTTGTAGTTGGCTTGGTAACTTCTTGAAGTTCTTGGATTGCATAGTGGGTTCTTGAAAAATCTTGATATTTTGAAAACCCTAAATTTCATCCTCTTGAATCATGAAGTGTGGCTACCTTATTTTCTTGAATTCTGGAAAACAATTTTGAATTCCTGAGTTTTTGTGACTAATTTTCAGAAAAATCTTGAAGATTTTGGGCTGTTATTTGGGTTCTTGAAAATCTGAAATGTAAACCCTCCAAAATCTTGAACCCTAGTTCATCTTCTTGAAGTTGATAACTTGAGGCTGTTGTTGTGTTTTGATTGAGCGAGCTTGTGTGACGACCCCACCTCCCCCTGGGACGTACCCCAGGGTTTAGCGGACCGCCTGCCCAACTCTCGTCAGGACTTACTCACTCACTTCAAGAAAACAAGTTACAACTTCAAATGTAATAGAAACAACAGTTCCCAAGCTTAGAAAGTATATTTACATTCATTTCTATCTCAACCATTCATACATGTCCGAATATAACAAGAGATTCAAGTTCTAGTTGCACTTCTAACCCTAATCGAGCACTAGCGCTAGTAGAATTACAAACGTTAAAAATCTAGACAAAACTAGCCTTTCTAGTTTCACGCTTATGGTCGTACCCTCTGTAAGGAAAACAAAAACTAATAGAGTGAGTCAAAACTCAGTGAGGTTCCAAAACTTCATGCAGACTCAAGTAGCAAGTTGGTCATTATGTAAAACTTGAAATCTCAAAATGAGTGAGCGTACAAGTTCATAAAAAGAAACAATAACACTATAAGTAACAAATTGACTAAATATACAACATTTCCAAGTAGAAGGATACGGGTGGCTCTCAAGAGCCAAATTTCCGTTGCATTACTTGATCCGAACCCGTTGACACTCCGTCAACGTTTAAAGAAGCAAAACCATGATCGTAGATCTCCACTTTGCACCAATTTTCATCCACCAATCAACCCCCTACCGGGCCCAAACTCCAAAATAAGAGTGATGGTAATACTCGAGTATACCGAATCTAGTGGCTCATTACCCAAAGGATTACACAATAAACAATAAACAGTACCTATGGTTCGCTAGTCTCCTTGACCAAGCCCTTACTGGCTTGATTCGACTGACTAACCAATAGGGTGAGGATCCCAGATAGTATTCAAGGTGTACACATGTATATCAAGTCAATAATCACCAGTAAACAATAAGAAATCACATTAGGGCAAGTGCGATAAAGTACACCCTTACCCGTCCAAACAAGTCTAGTATTTCTTTTAAATATCAAGTTCAATCATGCACTTGGAAACACTCACCAATGAGTTATTGCTTTTCAAAACCACGTTCAAGTGCAACTCCCTGGTTGGAGTCCAAATTTGCGATAAAATACTATTTAACGGTTTAAAATCAATTAGGGTTCAAAATATAGGAGTTTCGCTTCAAGAAAATCAAGTAAATAAAACTCATTTAAGTAGTATTCATTTTGCTCATCAACCCCTAGAAAATTCATGCTCGTTCTTTTGGTTTTGATAAAGAAGCGATTAAAACTTTTAAGTTCGCAATTTGGTATGAAAGAACGAGGAAATCGTATTTATAGTGGTCACTATTTTCGCCTTTTAAAGGGTACGAGTTTTTGGCAAAATTCAGCTTATATACTCCTACTAAGGAAAACTTGAGTATCCTAAACAACCTAAGTTCAATTCAACCACGAATCACGGCTCAAGTTCCAACTTCGCTCGCTTGTCCTACGGAAGAAAAATTTGGGCAGCATACCCTTTGTATTTATCAATTTTTTCAGCCATTTAAGGCTTCTTTTTTTCCTCAAATCAACCCAATTCAAACACCACAAGTAAGCATGTCAAGATAGCTCTTCATCTAGGCTAAAAACCATCAAATTGGAACTCATTTCTAACAAATAATCATCCAATATCAAAGCTGGAAATTTCTTAACAAAGCTCGAAATTCATCTTTTAAAACTAAAAAGTCACAATCATGCTACTAATCACCTCACAAATTCCATATCCAAACTCAATACCATCATTTGATAGTTAAACGACATAATCAAGGCTGAAAATTACAAAACCCTAGCTGAAATTTCACTAATCAACACCAAAACTAGAAGATCATCCATAATATTCCAAGATTCAAAGCTTCTATAGCATATTTAGCAAGAATAAGGAAGAGAAAAGAAGTGGATGAACTTATACCTTCCAAAACTATTTGAAAAGTGAGGAACCAAGCAATTTCTCCCAAAAATTTCACCACACCAAGCTTCCTAACACCCTTGGTGCAAGTTTAATCGGTTTAGATTTTTGTGATTCAACTCAAACAAGGCAAATCAAGGTTGTAATTGGAGGTTTCTTCTCTCTTTTTTCTCTCCCAAGGGTCAGCCAACTCAAGAAGAAAATGAAGGGAATTTAGCCAAAAGGAAAGATAAGAAGGAAGAATTTGGCTTGGTCAAACATTTCCTTGATTGCCAACACTTGGCAACTCAAGATTCTTTCTTTTTTTTTTCTTTTCTCACCTTTCTTTAGTCAAACTTTTTGGCTGGTTTAGGGCTTAATTTAGGGTTGATTAGATGAAATAAAATCAAGAAGATTAGGGAAAGAAAATAGTGGTCAAATGGTGTACTCAATCGGTAACAAACGGTGCACGTCGGTTCAAGCCTATTTTCCTTAACTCTCTCGTACTTGTGTTTTAACTTATGATTCACTAACTTATCATTAGCACTTCTAATCACACACTTTCTCTTACCTAATACTCACTCTTATTCACCAAATTTAGTACACATACCTCACCAAGTGATCACACTACCAAAATGCGCAAAAACCCTAATTTGCTCTAACTATAAAAGTAAAAGTAAAACTCTTGATTCTATTATATATTACAACTATTGAGGGAATAAAATTAGTAGTAAAAGGAATTATAAATTAACTTATTCAAAATAAGAGGGAATTATAAGAAAATATAAGCAAATTTTCAGGTCGTCACACTCTCTCCTCCTTAAGAGAATTTCAACCTCGAAATTCATACATTTATTCGTTAATAGCTTAGGGTATTTTTCTAGCTCCCAGGTCTCACCATTAGCCAAAATTTTAGCAGACAATGGAAAACTTGAATCGTACCTTCTACCACTTTAGACGAGTTAGGCACTTGCTAGTGGTCTAAGGCATACAGTCTAGCAGGCGCTCTGGGTCTATTCCCTCCTACATTTGGTTGTTTAGGATTTGACCTATCTAACTACTACGCCTCACCGAAGAGGGGACATGTTACAATCTGGTGCTCAACACTACCACACCATAAAAATTTCTGTGCCTTTCGCCAACAATTATCCTCCGTATGATTGGTCTTTCCACAATATCCACAAAGGATTGATGTTTGATCTCTTTGTGAGGCACCTCTCAGTTGTCCTCTTCCACCTGGGGCTCTTCTCGGAGTAACTTCCTTAGGTGTCCCCGAAATTCTCACACCACTAGCTCCTCGACCCACCTTATGGGGTGGCATATTTTGATCACCTTGCTCCTGACCCTGGTCTCCACTAGACACATTTTCTTTCTTACATGAAAAACCTTCACTTGAACCCTTGCAATCTCTATCCTTTGGGCTTTTTCAAGAACCTCCTTGAAAGTATTAATTTGTGCCGCTGCTAAAGCCTCTTGTATTTCTACGTTCAACCCTTGCACAAATCGCCTCACTCTCCTTTGCTCCGTAGCTATCAATTCAAGAGCAAATTTTGATAACTTGGTGAACTGAGTCTCATACTCAGATACACTTAAACCTCCTTGACGTAACCTAATGAAATCGTCCTCCCTTTTCTCCTGAACTATTGGTGGAAGATATTTCTTGTTAAACTCTCGTACAAAGTTCAACCAGGTCCATACTGTCCGTTCTCACTCCCACTTGGCCTTAATTACATTCCACCAGGCTCTGACTGGTCCCTCAAATTGGAATACGGCAAAGTTCACCTGCCTTTCCTCCGTATAATTCAAGGCAGCGAAAACATTGATCATCGTCTCCAGCAATCTCTCGACTACCTCATGATCTGGTCCTCCAAGAAATTTGGGAGGAGAAAACTTTTGAAATCGCTCTAGGGCCCTATCTTCCGTTATTTCAGGGTTCCTAGGTTGATTAACAGGGGCTTGACCCTACTGCTCTACCAACCGAGCGAGAATATTAGTCATTTGCTGAATGACCGTTGCTATTTGATCCCCTCCTTCAACCCTAAGTTCAGGTTGTTGCTCGGCCATCGCATCTCTCTCGTCTCTCGATTCTTGTACTTGTTCTTGTACTCATCTAGCCCCACGTAAAACTCTCGATTCTATTATATATTACAACTATTAAGGGAATAAATTAGTAGTAAAAGAAATTATAAATTAACTTATTTAAAATAAGAGGGAATTATAAGAAAATATGAGCAAATTTTCAAGTCGTCACAGCTTGAATAAAAGAAAAAACAAGGAGAACCTGATCCGTGAAGAAGAGGAAGAAAAGAAAAGGGAAGAAACAAAAAAAAATGAAAAAAAGAAGAAAAAGGAAACAGATCAAGAATAGCTCGCAAATTGGAAACCTATCTTAACTTGGATTGTTACCAAAACTGGTCAATCAATCCTTGAGCAATCTGGTTTGTGTTGAGCCGCATAAACATACACTTAGGAAAGTTCTTGCACCACATCTTGCTTTCCAAAAGTGAGCCCAAGAATTAATTCCAAACAAGTTTCCAAATTCCAACCACACTTGGTCGGGTAGGAAGTTTCTAGGTTTCCAAATTTCTACCTTTGTGTCTTGAGTCAAGCTTTAATTTCATTTTTTTGTCCAGCCACAAAACACTTGTTTTGGAGTCCTACTTCCAGCATAGAATAGTGTCTTGAGAACTGAAATTAGTCCAAATCAGTCTTGGACTACAACAGTCCTTAGTTTCCTAAATTAAGTCCTACTTATTCAAGTTAGTTGCCTTCCTAATTTTGTGTCTTTCTTGTTTGATCCAAACCTGGAAATTTTCCAGCAAGCTTCCGCATATTTGAGTCACTAAAAATCTGTCAGATTCAAAATCATCTCAACTCAAGTGAACCGCACTATAAAATGTCACTTTCCTTAGTGAATTGTTGGTAATAAGTCCTTGAACCACTTGAGAAATTTTCTGATTTCTTTAAGTGAGGAGATCGACGATTTAGAGAGTTGCTTGGTGAGATTATTAGAGTGTCTCAACTAATTGAGTGATACATGAGTGCCAGGGCATACACGTGAGGGTGTGTTGTAAGGAAATTTTCCTTTGTTTTTTGCTGACCATTTTTTGCAGGTCAAAGATGAATACCAAAGAAAGTTCACACCACTTTGATCTTACGCTAAAGTTGGAATCCATATTGGGGGAAGTTGAAAGAAAGATAAACAAATCAGTCGAACTCATGCATAAAAGGTTGATAGAATTCAGAACGAATCTCTCAAGAGGAGGGGTTCAATGCAATCTAGCCGTGCTAAAGTGTCCAACCATGAGTTTTGAACCCTCAAGGAGGAGATGGATCGTGATCATGCCCTACGAGCTTATGAGAGATACAAACGCCCTTGTGATGACTATATGGAGAACCAAAAGAGGACGTGCCAAGCATTTAAAAGGAGTTCTTCCTCAACCAAATCAGCTTGTTCCTTTAAAAAGCCTCATGACCATAACCGAGCTGTGAAACTTAAAAGTTCTCGTAATAGGTCAATATATGGGGAGCTAAAGGAAGAAAGGTTGATCAAAAGGGAAAAGGAGCCTAATACATCAATTTCTTCAAAGTCTAAGGATATAATTGAGCCATCTAAGGAGAAACCGTGGTGGTGGGATTCTTATCAACACCTCCTACGAAAAAAACTTGCGAAAGAGCGAGTTGTGCGTGATGGTGCACAGTGTGAGGTTAAAGTTGAGAATGTATTTGAGGTAAAATCTGAGGAAACTGCCAAAGAAAGAGTAAGAGAGCATTCAAGAGAGTTGAGTGAGGAATATTCCATGAGTGGTTCAGCCATAGTGGAAAAACAAGAGAGAAAACAAACATCTATTGCAAAACCTAAGGATGTGAGAATTTCTTATTGTACTAACTATCTTAACTTTGCATTGTCTAGTGTTTCTTGTTTTGTGCAGGTTAAGCAAAGTGCAATCACCTTAATCTTAAAATGTTCAATTCCTACATCCCTTAGAGAATCGAAGAGCTTTCATGGAGTTTGTGCTTTAAGTGTGGTATCTCTTTGTTATCAATAAATGATCAATTTCTCACCTAGAGTTGAATTGTATGAAGTTTCAAAGGGAGTGCCTATACTTGAGTCTTGTTCTATAGTTCCTTACCATTCATCTAATGAAACTCCATTATTTCCTTCTCAATTTTTTATGATTTGTAAATCTGATTCACTTGCTTCTTTTGAAGGAGTCGTGGTTGTGTTACCAACTTTCAAGAATGAAGTGGTGAAGGTAGTAAAAGCTGTCCAATTTTGAAATCACCATTAGTTCATGAAATTGCCTTCCTTATTGTTCCAAATTCTAGTCTTTTACATGACAAAACTTGTTCCTTATTTGCAGATTATAAAGCTGCCCGGTTTTGTTCGAAGTTACCTCAAGGAGTGCAATCGATGCCAATGAAAACCGTAGTACCCATTGCTGCCGGTTTTGAGAGCTTGTCATCAATTGATGTTTGTGAATTTTCAAGCATAATTCCATCTCTTAAAGCTGGTTGTCAATTGTTTCATGTGTCTACTTCACATTGTGCTAATCCGTGTGCTTCATGTGATGAGGACTTCAAGTCTTTGCTGCTGCACATGTTGGGAGATGTGAACACATGTGTTGAGCATCCGAATGTTGTTTTTAACTTGTTGTTTCATGCTTCTAAGGAAGTGCAACACATTGCTCCAGCTTTATGCGTGCAAGAAGTACCCCATCAACAACATCTAGTGATGAATTTTATAACTTTGCACAACCAGATTCGGAATTTTTCTAAAATAATTGAGCATCACAATGAAGATCCTTATCTAGTGATTGCCAATGGTAAGTTGTCGAGTAGTTTTATACCTACGACTACTAACTATGTGATTTATTATGTAGGTTCCAATGTGAAAATCTATGACCAAGGGCTGCTTAGAGAGCTTTGGAGTACTACGTGGAATTTCCACGAGCTTTATACAAGATGCTTCTTGTCTTGGAGAATGTCTTTGTTTGAGAGCATCATGAAGCTGACCAAACGACATATAACATGGCTTGTGTTTGTTCATCTATTTCCAACATTGCTGTCCTCTAAATGCACTGTCGATTTGTGGACAAATTGCATTCAAGAGGAGGGGAATGAAGAGAACCTCGCGGCTCAAGGTTCACTTGAGAGTAATTTTCAAATTACTTCAAGTGGTCCAGTTACTCGAGTGCGTGCTAAGAAGTTTAGAGAGTCATTCCAAACTTTCGTTCATGATGCACAAGCTCAAGTTGGTGATACACGCATTCAAGGGCTTGATCATGAAGATACAACACTTTATACGCATATTCAAGTCATTGATGCAAATGTGAATGAAGATCATGCACTATCGGGGTGCGAGGAGAAAAGGAAATTCGAGCTATTTGTTTGAGTTACTTGTGATGTTTTGTTTAGTTAAAATTTCCAGCTTGTTAGTCGTTAATTAGGGGTTAATTTAAGAGTTAAGTTAGTCATTGAAATTAGGAAATAAAATCCAAGTCATGTTGACCAAGACTATAGCCGATTAGGGTTTAGGAAAGTTGCAATCCGTTTCCAAATTTGAGTAGGTTTCTTGTGTCTTGTAAGAGGCTATAATATAGCCTTCATTCACGTTATTTTGCAGAATTATATGAACGAAAATTTCAGCCAAAAACTAGTGTTTTTGTAACTCTCTTTTCCAAGAGATCTTCACTGGAATACTTAAGATTTGTTCTTAAGTGTTCTACGACTTATCAACCAATAAATCACCATTGGTTGTGGCGTCATCTACCAACAACCTTGGTTCGCTTTCTTGTTTAGTTGTTTGTTGAGATTAAGTTCAATAGGTTCGTAACTAAGCGGGTTAGAGGGGTCAAGTGTGTCTACAACTCCAACTTGGTTTTTCGTCTAGATCCCGAGCTACGTGGGATACGAGTTCATGCCATTCATGGTGGGTTCGTATCAATAAAAGGGAAATGTATCTGGGGTAAGTTTGAATTGAGAGAATAAAAATTTATTACTTATTTTAAAGAGTAATAAACATAGGAGAAGAAAGTGAAAACAAAGTTGTCATTTATGACATAATTTTGGCAACAGGCTATGTTTATCTATATTTATATGTCTTTACATATTAGTAAAAGTTAAGGGTATCAATTAGAAAAATAAATAATTATTGAGTAATAGAGAAGAATAAAAGGGAAGTCTATCTAAGTATAAATTGAGAGAGTAAAATTTGATATCTTATACAAGAAAGGAATGCAAAAAAGAAGTTTATATTTATGTGTGTGTGTGTGCACGTGCGCATGCATGAATGTATGTATGTATTGAAAATCTAGGTATACATGTATCAATATACATCGACCTATATCATATAAAGACATGGAAGGTTATTGTAGTTGCTCACTAGCCTGTTTGCCACGGTGTGGACATGCTAGATAGGATTTCTTAAGTACATGGAGTTCTTTGTGTTGGTTTGGCTTCATTAAGCTCAAATATACTCTTTTGCTCTTCCAAAAACAAAGCAACACGAAGTTTTTTATTTTCTTTCGCATGGACTGAAATTGCAGGTTTCTAATCATTAAAATTATTAAATTAAAACAGCTATTTAGGCAAAATAAGAAGTGTTATGTATTTTGGATCCATGATTTATAGTTAAATAATCAATTATACACGTGCAATTAGTACAATGGCACTTTGAGAAATGCAATGGCTCCCATTTCTCGATCACAGTTCTAAAAAGTTTTTAATTTTTCATCCATTGTACTTGCAGCTCATGTCAACATCTGATTTAATAGTTGGCCAAATTAATTGAAATTTTGTGTTACTTTTAAGTTTTGACTTGGAATAAAATATAATTTTTTAAGCATATACATTGGCTACTCTGGATCTGTGGATACTTTATTCTAATGCTTTACATTGGTAGGTGGTCTTCACAAATTTTGCATAAAAACTTGATGCATTTGCTCTTTTTCAGTTAAAAGCTTAATAGTCTTGATCTTGCATTTGTTTTGGTACTGAACCAATACTAAATTATTAGTCTATAAAATCAAACAAATATGATACATGAAATTTAAGCCCTTCTCCTAGTTTTGTTACAAATTCTGTAGGATTTGTGATTTTACATGATGGTTGTAGAATGGTTTCTCCATTTACTTTTTCCATTTATTGTTGAAGAAAATGAATGATACTATCTGGATTTTAGTATTACCAACCAATCAAAATTATTATGTCTATATAGAGAAACTTGAAATGAACACTTTTGCATATATCTCTACACAGAACTACACGAAAATGCCATCATACTAGCTCCAAACCCATTTCTCAGCTATGTCGAACAAATACTCTACTCTAAAATTTTATAAAATTACCAAAAAAAAATGTCCAGAACCCTTGTTTAAAATTCTTGTACTTCCACAAAATTGAAAATGAAGTTGAGTTTTAAAATTTCTTAATAACTTTGAACACGTGTTTTTATTTTTTATGCTTCAAAAAGCTAATGTTGTTTAAAGAAGCAACCAAAATTAAATTTTTGTTAATTTTCAGTAGAAATGGATTGACTAGTCATCTTTCTTTTATTTAATTTAATGAATGTTTTTGAACAAACAAAATGCATACATTGAATTCTATGAAAGTTAAGGCCATTAGTATATAAATAAGCAATAGGCAATTGATTTAGTTTGAAGAATTGTATATTATATCACCTAATCAAAAAAAAAGAAAAAGAAAATGCATTGATGATTCTTTGCATTCAAAACAAAAAATGAAGATTGGGAAGCCACTAGTTTGAATAAAACAAGGAAAAAAATTGAACCACAACCAACGCAGTCAAATTCACTCATTTTTTCGAAAGACGAGTGAGGCAGTACTTTGAAAAAGTAACGTGTAAGCTACTCTCATGCAGTGTTCTTACTATTGGAACCACTTGGCGACTCTTATAGTCTAGCATGACTCAATTAAACTAATATGCTAAGGAAATATTACCCAATTTAATAGGATAGATTTTTGTATTATTTGAGAAAAAAGAAGAAATACGAGTTAAGAGTTGTTTTCTGCCCGTCAAAGCACTTTCTTGTGTGGCAGCAAATGCTTAACGTGAAGAAACTAATTATACTTGTAATTGATAGGAGGATTCTTTTCATCTATTAGTACTTCTTGACTTTTAGTTCACAATTTCTTCTGACTAAAAATACAACCAAAGAAGCCTCTAAATTAGATGGTGCTAATTTCATTCACCTTTCAAAAAACTAGAGAGCCACTTTGAGAAAGTAAAATGTAAGCAACCTTTGCCTTGTGCTGTCACTGTGGGAACTATTTGGCTACCGTTACTATTTCTTGCGTGGCATAATGAAATACTAGAGGCTAGAGGATTTTGAATAATCAACGACTGTATCTTTTGAAAATAAGAAGTATTTAGCAGTTGTTCTGTGCCTACTTAAAACAACCCGTTTGGCTTCAGAATAAATGTACAAAAACTGTCATAATTTTGATCATTAATTAGAATTCCTTTCATTTAATGATATTTCTTAACTTTTAGTTTAAATATCCTTCCCACTAGTAATTTTGCTAGCGCAATGTGCATGAAAATATTGGTCTTTTGCTAATTTTTAAATATTTTATGAGCTGTAAGATGTTTAGTAATTCCATATCAATAACAAAAGTTAAATAAAGTTAGTGATATGTTGCATTGAGAAGGGAAGATAGGATTATTTGTAATGGTCAAATTATGGAAAATTCTTGACTTGAGCTCTTAAGAATTTACACATCTCCCAAGTGATATAATTCAAATTATTGCTAAAATCTATTTTTCCTTTTTGCTCTTTCTTGTATTCTTATTTTAAAATTTGATTAAACCTCAAAGAACCCTTCCTTCCTATTTGTTTACAAGATGATCTATGGATTTTCAAGTCTCAATTTGTATACGTCTTTCGTGTACAACAAAAATGAATGCATGAATTTGCCACTCAATCTTTTTATTAAGACATTACAATTTTGTTTGTCACCACAAAACCAAAGGATAGCAAATTTACCTAGTCTTTGGAAATGACCTACTAGCTTGAACTCTAGCGGATCTTCCAAAAATTTTGGGTTTTGACCAAGCCCATAGTGGCTTAAGAAAATGTGGTTGCCTTTGAGATGAATAGCTACCAACAACAGCTAGGGCTAAAAACAAGTCTTAACGAGTTGGATAGAGATATGTTCAACATTGGTTTGAAAATTAAAAGGAATGCTTGAACGTTGCTTGTGTTTGAAAAATTTTTGAAAAAAACTGATCGAACTTGGTTTGAAATTTCAAATGTATGTTCACGGAAAGTTTAACTTGGCTTGTCAAAGTGCCGAGTTCAAGCACATAAAGTCAAAACTTGGCATGGTTTGAAATTTCACATCGTATTATATAGAGATTTTTATCCTAATTTGTTGCTTTTTTTCCCATAATTTTTGCTCTTTGATATTCAAGAAATATATTATGATGAATTAGGGATGTGATTAAAATCAATTATGGCTATTCAAGAGACAAGAGTATTATATACTTGCTATTTTAGAAGATAAGAAATATACAGGAAGGAAAGAAGTGCAATTAAGGAAGGAAATTATAGATATATTTTTATGAAATTACTTTCCTTATATATTTCTGAACATATCGAACAGGATAATACGAAGATTGTAATTGGTTTTTCAATATTTTCGATCTTGAAATCATGTTTGGGCTCAGATTGATACCTAAACAAACAAACTTGAACGAGTTTGGTTCGAGTCAAATTTAAGTCGAGTATCAAGTTGTTTGGTTCGATTTACAACCCTAACAACTGAATTTGAGAATAAAACATGAGAACGATTAAAGAAAGTTACAAGATGATACCAAAAAGCTTCCTTTATGCAAGTTTTAATGGGATCAAGGGCCTCAACGTCGAAATCTGTCCAGTTGATATAATAATTATTATATTTAGTATAAATTTGTACAGTTTTTGTCTAACGTTTAGTTGTATGCATTAACAAATCCAAGTTTGTACTAAGTAATCAGTTTTTACACGAAAGACTATAAAAATTACACCAATCGATTTGAACTAAGATAGATTTCAACTTCTAAGTGCCTGATCTGCTTTAATATAGTTTAATGGTAAAATATTAGATTCTTGAACTAGTCTTTCCTTTTCAACCACTATAACAACTTTGTCTGTGGCCCTTTTTGGCATTTCAAGTTCGCTATTCATTTTTGCCAATGCCCATTCTAATGGTGTAATTGGACCATCTATCCCCAAGAACGCTTGTGAGATGCCAATCCAACCCTCCCGTATAGGGACCATGGTCAAGCCTCTACCTAGCTCTTTGCTAGGGCTGAGGTACCGGTGTATGTTTGTAATTCCAACTTGTGATCCAAATTAATGAAATTTGTTACAAAATTTCAAATGTCAAATATAACATTTTAGCTAAAAAGATATAGGCTTAAAATATTATTACAAATCAGAAGCATATAGTCTTAAAATATTATTACAAATCAAAAGCGTCTAAATAAGAAATTAAGCCATATAGGCATTATTTGTAACAAACACCAAATACTGCTTCTAGTTGAACTTTCCAAATTAGATCTTCTTACTACATTTTTAAACCTCCCTGTACTTCCCTATTCCCTCCCTAGCCCAAACCCGGCCTGCCAGGGTTCACGAGAATTCAACTTCTTGACCACTGTCCCTCACAGCTAGTGGTTAGATCTTTTGACTACTTAATCACAATCATGATGACAAAAAATTTTATTAAAGAATGTGCTAGAAGCTGAGTGAGTCCACGTGATTTAGTTTACAAATGTATCTTTGAAAATATTTTATGAAGTACTTTCCAAATTTATTGCTGAAATCATCAACATGGACATGATATGAAATAAATAAACAATAATAGTACTATGCAATTACTGTATCCATTAGGCCACTCATTATACAGATAAAATATCTGAATTTATACTCAATATACAGTTCACATATCCAAGCGATTACTTAGTCATCAAGTGAAGAGTTGTTATCACAGGCTCACTACCGATGTAACATCAAGTGAAGAGTTGTTATCACAGGCTCACTACCAATTACATCACTATTCACACATCTACCTAGCGCACAACAATAAGACGCATCCTGAATGTGTCTTTCAGTGTCGGTCCATAAGGGTCCTACATGCAGGGCTGCAATGTCAAGGTGAGATAAGCTTGAGTGACCAAGCCCAAAGTTGGCTCAACTGTATCCTAGTGCATTAATCAAGCACAATCACGGTGCACACGGAATTGAGAAATACAAAGTACTAATGGCATACAGTAATTAATGATAACCAAATCCCCCGTATAGTATTAAATTCAAACTTGAGACTTTATTGATGTTTAATATCCAACTCAATGTTTGAAAAATTCATTTAAATCTTTCACAAAATGTCCGAATTATAGAGATGTAGGGAGAAAATTAACTTTATCTAAGCTTTGTGAATAGCTTGTAAAATCACCTGTAAAATATGTTGTACTCTTTTGGTATCAAATACCTTGTAAAATTTGATATGAACTTCTTCAAAAATTTAGAGTTTGGTAAGAAGTAAAAACTTTTTAATATTTGAGTCTAGTTTCTAATTCTAAAAAACTATTTAAGTTTCAATAAAATCTGTTTATGTAGTATATATAATTCAAAATAGATCATATTTCAAATTATTTGCCAAAAGATTGTAGGTAAAATGAGTAAAAGTTAATATAAAATTTTCCACATTTAGTGAGTAAGGTTATACAAAAAAATATGACACTAAAAGGCATTTTCTTTTACTTGATTCAAATATGTGAATGATCATATAATTCAATATAGTACCTTAAACATGAGTATTTTAAATGTATGAGCTTCTCAAGAATATTTCTTGTTATACTTTCTGTTTCGGTACTTGTATGTAATTTAATTAATTTCGTTACTCAATGCACAACAAACAAGGATTTCATGAAATACCAAATATGTCAATGACAATAGAATGCCAAGAATGATATGTATGCCATGGAATTTTTGAGAAAATTCTTAAAATGGAACTCAAAACTTTTGGTCTTAAAATTATTGAGCTAATCCAGAGCCATGTTTTATTTAACAAAAAAAATGTTCTCCTTTTAATTATTTTCTAGACTTTAGTTCATGTCTGTGTCCATTTGAGTTGTTAGAACCTTTGGTTATTATATTTATTCTAAGCTTAAAACGCTATTCATATGATACTATAGAAAGGTAATAATCATGTATACATTAAATATGTACACTAGCGAACATGAATACATATAATCAAATTTTAAAATAAATTTCAATTTCAATTTTTATATATGAGATGTGCATTGATACCTACCTGTGTATATTCTTTAGTGTATATAAGATTATTCCGTAAAATAACTATATGAAAACAACCCCATCAACCCACGCCCAAAAATAAAATAAAATAAAATAAACATAAGGAAAATAACTATAGGAAGGTTTGTAATTTCATCACATCCAACACTATTTTACATATATTGCTTGAAATATTGTTTTGTTTGTTTCTAACAAGTAAAACAAGCTATCAATTCAAAATAGAACACGGTGTTTAAGTCTGCTTCCCACAAAACGGTCATGCAGTGCTCCCAAGGTTTGAATGCTAGATGGCAAGACATGATGCATCTAGCCAAGGTTCGAACGCTCTTTCCCGAGTCAGATTCTGTGGCAATACACACCAAATGTTTGATCAGAGGGTGCTAACAGAAATGTATATGACATTGTAAGTATCGGCCAAGATAAGATGCAATAAAATCAGGGCTTATGCTAGACTAGTGATGCTGATCCAAGATGTACAAGTGAGATCCTTATTATTTCTAGGAATCCATGGCAGAGGGTGGTGACGCATTGCTTCAATCAAAACAAAATGCTCATTTTTACGTACAAGAACCATTTATTGAAACAGCCAGACAAGCAATCCCCTTCCAAAATGCCCTCGCCAAACTACAACTCAAAACCCTCTTCTCACAATCAAAAGAGGGTGGAGAAAACAAGAGAATGCAACTAAAAGTAAGATGGAATTTCAATACAGATTAGGCCAATTTGCTATTATGAGATCATTGCACCAGCTAACACTCTTACTTTTTTCCAATTATTAGAAACCTAAAATAAATAATTCAATTGACTAAAAAGAATGAAATGCTGCCAAATCCTACTAGTGATGTGCTATGATTCTTCTTTCTGCATAGCTATTCAAATATGTGGAAGGCTAAAAACTTGTGATGATAGATGGGAGTAGTATTATAGTTTCTTTGTCTCTCACAGTGATAAAAGAAAGCAGTCTAAAACAGAATCTATGGAGACAAGAAAAACTATGTTGTAAATCCACCAAGTGAGACACAACATTAGAATAACATACACACAACTAAAATGTTTTGGTGCCATTTAACAAGAATACTAACAAGAAAAACTAAAATGTTTCTAAGCAAACAGATGCAACTATATTTTCATCAATAAATGAAAAAGATGTGAACAAAGTTAACAGCTACTTGCCTCTAACCAAAAGAAGGACCCACGTAACAAGTTCAATTCTTCATGGGCAGTTTTGGCTGCTTGAAACATCTTTTTAAGATCTGCAAGGTAATATAAAGAATGATTAATTGCTTTCCTGTAATGGTTGCTATTTCTATGATTCATCCATTTTAAAAAATAAGGACAAGCATGTCACTTTCCAAAGTGATGAATTTAGCTTGAACTAATAAAACATCTTAGTAAAGAAAAATTAACAAAGTAGCTAGAGGCCGGCAAAAAATTAACCAAGGAATTAACACCTCCTATATCATAAATTTTGTCTAGGAAAGCCAAGATTTAGGCCAAGCAAATTCAACATCCAAACACTTTAAAGTAATAAAGAAAAATATTCACATTACAAATTTGCAAAGTTAATATAATGAGAGGGACAATTGATTTAAATGACAACTACATATTGGAGAAACTCATCATCTCAACCAAAAAAAAAGTATCACCACAAGTGTAGTAATAGTTAGCATCGAAAAATCCAGAAGGATATTAAAATGAGAACCATGAAAGATAGTTCAATTACCACAATAGTGATCAAGATGTGATTTTTCATCTTTATTTAACAAGTTAGTTTGCTCCCTCCCATTGCGGCCATCCATGTTACGTGCTATTGGCTATTGATCTACAATATCTTGTGAAAGCATTTGGTGCTCCTTTGAATCATAGGGTTTTCTCAAAATCCTCGTCACTTGTTCCCTGAATGAGTAATGACTACTTGGAGCACCAACATAATGGCGGTTATCATCTCCCATCACCTTAATTATGTGAAAAGAAATTGTTGGAAAGTCATAAATTAAACGAAATCACACCAGTAAATTATACAATTAAAAATAAAGAAGGGAAAGATGGCAGAAGAGATGAAATACTCTAGTATCATATCCTTCAACATCTACAGGGAGTTGAGTTTGGACATTTGGTTCCTCTTCATATACTACAGGCACCGAATTTTTGTATTTCAAAACCATTTTTCACCATTAAAACTTAAATGATTGAGGAAAGTCTGATAATCTTCTTCACATTCTTTTTTTCTAAATTATTTAATTGTATTGAACTTCAGAAATTAAATTACAAAGGAGGAGAAGCTAAAACGAAGAAACCAAGCGTGGAAGTTACTTCCTAACGTGTCTGAGACACTGGAATTGCCTTGAATCCAAGCACTTAATCCCCATAGTCCGCGACGGTAGTGAAGAAACGTTGAAGGTACCCGACTTTCGTGATTGTGCCTTGTCTTGCAAGGTCATCCGCTGCTATATTAATCTCTCTGTAGCAATGTGTTAGGGTGAATACTGCCTGTTAGAGAGTCCATTTCTACCACCACATGACTACAGCCCAAGGCTAAACATAATTGCAGACCTTCGAAGAGCACCGTAGCTTCAGCTTTCATAGTAGTTTGATACCCATAGTATGAAGAAAAAGCATCAAAGACTTGGCCACCTGAGTCTCTAACAATCCCACCCCCGCCCGAGTTCCCTGGATTCCCAATCGAGGCGCCATCAATATTCAGTTTCACAAATGGCTGTGTAGGTAGCGACCAAGCTAGAGTTAAGCATTTTGTGGGCTTAGAACACTTGGAGACATGTAACAATCCCATCCGTCGAAGCTCCATTCCATTGCAACTGTCTGAGACAAAGGGGTGAGTCAAGGAAATGAAATGTAGCAATTCAAGCACTAGACGAAAAACATAGTCAGCCGTCAATATACATCCTTCAAAGATGGCTTTATTCCTAGATTTCCATAGCTCTCAACAGATTAATAATGGGATTATCTGAGTCAGTTCAACCAGTAGTGACCCCCCCCCCCCCCCCCCCCGAGGAGTGCATCCACCAACTTTGCAATTGAAGCATAATATCATCTGATAGCGGTTTATGTAATCCCAACTTCTGTTCCATTTTTTCCCAAACCTGCACTGCCAATCAACATCCAAGGAAACAATGGGTAAGACTATCCTCATTATCACAAAACGAGCACTTCGAAGGAAGATTGAAACCAAATTGCTGTAAAACATCTAGAAATGGCAGCATGAAGTTGATCAATCTCCACATGAAGATCGATACCTTAAGCGGTATCCTCCTACTCCAAATCAACCTCTTGGAGACCATTGAGGTTGAGGGTTGCCGAAGCATTTCCATCGCTGAGGATAGCTGAAATGTACCATTTGTAGACGGGCACCATACCGGCTTATCCTTACCCTGGGAAAGCTGAGGCTGAGACCGTAGAATTTGCAATTTTTCATCTTGTGTGAGTGCTGATTCCACTTGGTTCAAATCCCAGACATTATCATGCAGCAAGTCACAAACCCCGAATGTGCAGCAAAGGCACTTGCCCCTTCTGGCCCCTAAGGGGACCAGAACCAAGCCAATTGTCATGCCAAATGAGGCACTACCATCCCTTATCAAGATTTGCAGGTTGTTCTCCACCAAATCACGCACCCGTAACATCCGCTTCCAATTATAGGAACTTGAAGGCTTCACCGCTGCTGTAGTTATACGCTCAACTGAAGCATATTTAGAAAGCATGAATTGGGACCAAAGAGTGTCTGAAGACCCCAGCTTCCATCATAGCTTGCATTCGAAAGCTTTTGCAGTGTCATCCAGCTGGCATAACCCCAACCCATTCTCCTGTGTTGGTTTACATAAGTTACTCCATTTTGTCCAATGTCTTTTATCTCGCTCATCAACTTCTCCCCAGAAAAAGGAGGACATGATCTTCTCCAATTGGCACAATATACTTTTAGGTGGTTCTAAAACTGTGAACGTATAAAAAGGAATAGCAGCCAGGATGTGCTTGATTAGAATTAGTCGCCCCCTACAGATAGCAACCTATTCTTCCACGCAGCTAACTTCCCACGCATCCTATCAACAATTTGTTGAAAGTGCTCTTTCTTACCTTTACCTTTGAAAAGTTTGCTCCCTAAGTAAACAAAGGGAAGATCTTTCTGCTGAAGCTCCGTCCATCGATCTATCAACCGCTTCCTAGCCGTTGGGCATTTGCAAGACATCACACAAAAACTCTTTTCCTTATTTATCTTCTGGCCCGAACCACTCTGATATAGCTCCAAAAAATCCATTAAGGCCTTCACTGAATGACTATCTCCCCTAGAAAAAATAACAATATCATCAGTGAAAGCTAGGTGTGATACTGGCATGCAGCCATGGCCCAATGCGAATGGCTACATTGATCCCACATAGATCAAGTTCTTCAAGCCCCAGCTCAGCACCTCTGACACTAATATGAAAAGAAAAGGAGAAAGAGGATCCCCTTGCTTCAAGCCACGGTTCGCCTGGAAAAATCCATATGGCTTTCCGTTGACAAGAATTGAGAACCAAGCAGAGGATAGGTTGTTTATGATCAAGGAGATAAAACGAGAATGAAAGCCAAACCGATCCATCAAAAGCGACAAAAAATCCCATGAGACATAGTCGAACGCCTTCATTATGTCAAGCTTGAATCTAACGTTGTGCCCCCATACCTACTTATCAATCGAATTAACCATCCTGTGCAAGCAAGATGTTATTCAAGATCTCTCTACCATTGACAAATGTCAACTAGTCTGGAGAGATGAGAGTGGGCAAAACATTTTTTAACCGATTACAAAGAATTTTAGTAAACACCTTGCAGATGAATGTGCACAGACTGATTAGCCTGAAATCTGCAAATGTTGTTGGAGATTCCTTTTTTGGGATTAGTATCACCAAAGTGCTTGCAATGCCCTTAGGGAGCGAAAGACCACACAAAAATTCTTGAGCAGCTTGAAGAACGTTTTGCAATTATATCCCTGCAATGAGTGTAAAAGCAACCCGCAAAGCCGTCACAACCAGCTGTACTATTACCATCAAGGTCAAACACTGCTCTTTTAGCTTCCTTAAGAGTGACCTCCTTTAGAAGCTGGCTATTTTGTTGAGAAGTTATAAGTGCAGGAATATTATTCAGCAACTCCGTAGCTGCCAGGTTGTTTACTAACGAGGGCTCTGCTAACAAGGACTTGAAAAAATCCACAACCGCAGTGCCAATGTTGTCATCACCCTTAATGTAGTTTCCATTCAGGCTTTTAATTCTTCTAATAGTAAGCTGTGATCTCTTGTCCAACAAAGAAGAGTGGAAATATCTTGTGTTTGCATCTCCCTCCTTAAGCACTTAACTCTAGCTTTCTGCTGCCAAATAGTCTCTTCATCCGCCAAGTGTTTCAGTAGAGAAGCATGTGCTTGGCTCCATTGTAGGCACGCTTCACTAGTTTCCTCCCTCTCTAGCTGTAACTCCTTCTATTTAACATCTTCTTCAGCTTTAGCTACATTATTGAAAACATTCCCAAAAGTCTCCCTATTCCATGATTCCAAAGTATGCTTTAACCTCTTCAATTTTATGACAAAATGAGTCATTCCGTAACCTGTAGTCGGCTGGTTCCAACTGTGCCAAACTACACATTGTCTATCAACTCCTTCGAATCAACTGTGATGGCTTGAAAATTCTTTTATATTTTCTTATAATTTTCCTTATTTTTGATAGTTAATTTATAGTTTCCTTAATACTAATTTACTTGCCTTAATTTTTGTAACTATTTTTAACGATAGAGCCGAGAGTTTTTATCTTTACTTTTATAGTTGGTGCATGCTAGGGTTTGTAGTGCAGTGTGGTAGTGTGATCAATTGGTGAGATGTGTATACTAAATTTGGTAGATAAGAGCGGGTGTTAAGCAAGAGAAATTATGTGATTAAAAGTGTTTAGAATGAATTAGTGAAACATAAATTAAAAACACAAAAAAGACAAAGAGATAGGCTTGAACCAACTCGTGCCACTTGTCACCGGTCAAAGCCATCACTTGACCAAGACTTTTCTTTCTTTACTTTCTTTATTTTTTATTTCCTTCTTTGCCCCTAGGTTGGCCGAATTTAAGGAAAGAAAAGATAGAGGAAAAGAAAAAAAAGAAGAGAAATGGTTGGATGCCAAGTGTTGGCAATCAAGGTCATTTTTGACCAATACCTTTCTTCCATATTTATCATCTAGTGGAACAAAACTCTCTTCATTTGTTTTCCTTCTTGGCCAAGAGAGAGAAGAGAGAAAAGAGAAAAAACTCCTTCAAATTTCATCTTGATTCCTAACTTGATTTTGTGGGAAAATCAACCTAAAACCCTAAACCAATCCATAGGAGGTTGCAACAAGGAAGGAAGGACCTTGGTGTGGAGTGATTTTGGGGAAAAGAAAGCTGTATTTTGCTATTCATCTTAAGGTTTGAAGGTACTCTTGGCAAGGAACTACTCTTTCTCTTTAATCTTGCATTTGAATGAGATTATGGCTTGTTTGTAGTAGGTTTTATGGAAGATTTTGTAATTTTGTGTAGTAGTTTGTTATTTTCCAGCTTTGCTATGTAATTTGCAGCTTTGGGATGCTATTTTCAGCTTTGATATACCCTTTTAATCTTAACATGGGAATTTCTAACTTTAGTATGAAATTTTAGCTTCAAAATAGGATTTTTCAGCTTTAGTTGTAAATTTCTAGTCTAGTGTTTAATTTTCCAGCTTGAGTATATGATGAATATGTGCCAAGGATATGCCTAAAGTAGTTAGTTTTGTGGCCTAGTATAAGAACCCTTTTTACCTTACAACTTGTGGACTTGATTTGGGTTGTTGTGCCATGAAATTTGGCTTTGAAATTGGATGGAAAATTAAGGCAAAACAGGGGAGATGCTGCCTGTTTTCCTTCTTGTAGCGTAGGTGAGTAAAAATGAGGGTTGTGGTGTGAATTTAGGATGGTTTGGACTCGCCTTGCTCAAAGTTGTTTGAATCAGCCTTGTTTGTGTCATAAGCTGGATTTTTGTGCCAAAATCATGCATTTTCACAAGGAGGGAAGTAATAATTACTTCAAGCAAGTTTTTCTAGAAGCTTATATCCGGTTTTAAATTTGAAAGTTCTAATTGCTTTTCTTCCAAAGTTGTGAGTATACCTCACATATGTTTTGCTAAGCCTTATGGGTTACATTTACATGAATTTTCCTTTGATATTGACAAGAAAAGTTGGGCATTTTGAAACCCTGTTTGATTGCAACTTGCTATATAATATTTACTCGCAGATTTCGAGAGTGACCAGGGTATAGGGTTTTAGCTTGACGTTGATAAGCAGTAATTCATTTGGTGAGTATTCAACTGCATGATTTGGACTATGTGACTTGTTACTAGATATCTTGATTTGATATTGAAAAGACGAGTATATACTTTATTGCACTCGACCTAACTTGTTTGAATTCTTGTCGACTTGTTTACTTGTGAACCATTATATTTGTGCATGACTTGAAATTCGGTTGGAGTTGTCATCTGACCGACTATACTTGCTTTGGGACCCCATCCCCATCGGCTAGTTGGTCAAATCGAGCCAGCAAGGGTTTGGTCGAGCTGATCGATGAACCATGGGTCTTGTATCTTGTTATTAGCCTTGGTATACTTGAGTATTACCCCATTTGTACTTGATTGGCGTGCAGGCCCTATAAGGGGGATGATCGATGGTCGAAGATAGTGTGAAGTGGTGATCTACTGGACTTGATAGTGTATTCCAAGGTTGACGGAGTGTCAACAGTTACGAGTTAAGTGGCCAATGTGGAAGAAAAGTATCCTTCCATCTGAATGTGCTACTTGTTCCTGCTTACCTATTATTGATTTGTTTAGTTATTGCTTTATTACTTGCTTTGGGATTGATACTTTGTTTGCATATTTTATTTTGAACCTCACTGAGCTATGACTCATTCCATTAGTTTTGTTTTCCTTACAGGAGGTGTGAACATGGGCGAGTAACTGGGACCAGATGGATTTTGTCTAGATCTTTTGACTTTGTAATTGTAATAGCACTAGTGCTCGTCTAGGGTTTGGATTTCAACTAGAAATTGAATCTTTTGCCATATTTTGAGTATGTATGGATATTTGAGATGACCAAGTGTGTATATATATTTCAAGTTTGGAAACTGATGCTCTCCTTACTCTTTAAGTTATAACTTGTCTTTTAAGATTATATGAGTGAGTCCTGACGAGAGTTAGGCAGGCGACCCGCTAAACCCTAGGGTACACCCCAGGGCAGAGGTGGGGTCGTCACATCAACAGTCGTTTCCAGCTTCCTTCCCTCGGTGACCATTTATGATTTTGTCAAGATTTGAGTCCTGTGAACCTCTCCTTGCATATTTGTCTTGTGCTTTGCATTAAATACAGAGGTGCCTCCATAAGCGTGCTCGTCAACCAAGTATGCCTGATTCCTGAAAAGATCAGGATCAATGTCATTCTCAACCACTAATTACCTCCTTTGTCTTTTAGAACGACTCTTGAATACTAATGGAGAATCTAGCTTAGAACCACTTGCAGAATCAGATTCATCATCTCCAACATTCCCCCCATTATAGCTTTCATTTCCCTTAAGTTACCTAGATCTAGCCCATCAACACAGCCATCTTCTGCATCATACTTGAACAATCATGGTGAGTCGATTCAATGAATCAGAAATGCAGAGTAACCATCCAATCGAACCCATTCTAACTCAACACCAAATAAAAATTAAAATGATACAAAAACCTCATCTATTTGCTTTATGAAAAACTAACGCAACAAAGCAATGAAAATCTCCTAATCAAAATGTTACAAAATTATTGACTTAAAGTAAAATTCAAAGACAAAAAGTCAACATAAGAAAAATGTACCAAAAAAAGAGATTAAGCACTCTAATCTCCGTACCAATCTTTACGCTGAATTTCGTCTCCTTCAATGCCCTCAAAAGAACAACAAAGCAGGGAGAAGGTTATATCAAAGGGGAGTAGACTGCTTTATAAAATGTAAAACCAAAAGCGAACAAACTTTTTTTTTTTTTACAGAATTATATATGCATCTTTGAAATGTTTTAAGGCATTATGTTTGCTTGTGTTTGATGACATTTGTTATCATTCTTCAAAATTAGTTGATACTTGGTCCATATACTTTGACATTTGTTATTTAAAGTTGAGCTACAGCTATAGCTAACTTGCCTATTTAATGTTTTCCTTAGAAAAATGTAGGATCATTTGTTTGCAAGATTTCATATTTAGTAGTCTCAAGTTTCTAAATCAAAAGTAACGACTTTGGGTTAAAAAATCAATTTGAATCCATTTGTGGGAATGACACATTTTGATGCATGGCTTTATGCTTCTTGACAATCTTAAACTTAAAAGATAGATTATAAATTATTTTAAGGGTAAACAACAAAAAAGCCCCCTGTAGTATAGCTATCATACAAAAAAGCCCCCTATAGTTTCATATCATACGCGTCGATACCCCATGGTTTGAATTATTGTGAAAATTCAATGGAAATCGTTAAAACAGACGGAGCTGAGTGAAAAGACGAAAATACCCTTTTGATATAAGCAACAATTGCAGAAGTAATTTTGCTCTTCATTCTGTCAAAACCAACGAAGAGAGAGAGAAAGAAATAAAAACCCTAGCTCGGTTTCCAACCAGAGATAGTACTGTAGAGGTTGCAGTAAGCTGCAGATGCAGCTCTATTAACATCAACTTTGTGCTTTTTGACAGCTTTTGAGATGGGACCATTGCGGGTGAATGTGTGGTTTTACATTTTCCAAGCACCCTGGTGGTGAAAGCTGGACTTGGGAATGGGCCGCTGCTGTTGTGGTTAATTATCTCAGGGAAAAAGAAACTGAAACATGTATAATCCCGTCAAAGGTGTGGTTGTATGCATTTGCTGCAGCTGCTTGAAAGTGCAGCTTATTATTGCAAAGTTGCTGCAAGTCTCGGGCGGGCAAAATGGTGATACGGCCTTCAAGTTCTCTTTCAACTCATTTTGTTTGATCTTGTTCCCGTCGTTTCGCTTTAACATTTTGTCAAATAAATGAAAAACACACTACTGAGATGAATAGCTTAGAAAATGGATAGTGTAGCATTTAGCTTCAAGCTACGGAGGAATAGAATAGCAAGTACATAATATGACTTCTTCCCATTGAAATAGTCAGTCTTTCAAACAAATATGACAGGAGCACTTTTGTTTGTGTCATATTTCCTATCGCAGACCTCTAGCTCCGTTTCCACCGCTGGTTGTTCGAGAGCTTGAGGAAGACATCGATTATCCACTTTCTGCACTTTACCTTCAATATTTACAAACAAAAAACTGGATAGCTAAGCTCGGACATTTTTACCTTAAGGCTAAGGCTTTGTTTCCTGCAGTTCCTTTGCTGGCTTGCAACCTCTGCTTGATTGATTACTCTCGATGTATGGAAATCGTTCAATTTTGGCGGAAGCCGAGCATATCAGCTGACAGTATTAAAGTCACTGAAGGCCGAGCCTTCAATTTTGATGTCTCCCTCTTCTTATTAAAGTCACTGAAGGGTAAAGAAGGCATATCAGCTGAAAGTTTGTGGTAGAAATCTCTTTTCCGCAAGAAACACGCGCATTTCCAGTGCGTTTAAGTCAAACGCGGTACATTTGACGATTTTCGTCGAATTTTCACAATAATTCAAACCATGGGGTATCGACGCGTATGATATGAAACCACAGGGGTTTTTTTGTATGATAGCTATACCACATGAGGCTTTTTTGTTGTTTACCCTTATGTTAAATCAACCTCTATCCTAGTGAATTATTAAGGATGTACATTATTTAGTATTAAACAACAAATGTTTAGAGCTCCTAAATGTAAAAGAGAACAAAACCTCAAACAATTATAAGTTGTATATATAAATTTGGATGTTTATATTTTAATCTAGATGTATTATTTTAATATATAAGAATGCAATTATAATAGGGAAATTTTTTATCTTTTGTCCCGTCAAATAAATCCCAATCTAGTTGCTTTCTTTGCATTTTTTTGCATTTTTTTGGCTTTCTTGTGCTCATGCATATAAAACAAATTTCTTTCCTAATATTAAAATTGGCCAATTATTGAATGAAATGAAAATATGATAAGGTGAAAATTGATGTCAACTACATTAAATTAACGTTCTTACATACTATATAAATTTATATTGATAGCCATCAAGTAATCCTAGGAATTTAAAAATAACCATAACAATTATATAAAGAAAAGGAAAGAAGCGAAATTTACCATTTAAGTGCCTTGAAGAATGAGTAAAAACAACAAAAATTGTGATTGTGCTATAATTTACAATTTAACTTTCTAATTTATAATTTTTCTATATGGACAACAATGGCGTATCTCAGATTTTTTTTGGCTCTATTCATTTCATCCATGCTCTACAAATATATTTCCCAATCTTAGCAATGACCAAAAATATGTTGTTTGTAAATAACTGAATATACAATAAGCTAAAATATTGAGTTAGATTCAATGGAATAATAAAGGAGTACATTATACAAAATATAAGCTCCATTTGGATTAGCTGTTTTTGGGGGTATTTTAAAATATTTTATTATAACAGTATATATGAAGAACTTTTTATTGTAGATCCCCCTGAAAGTTCTGCATCTTCAGTAATCCACCCATACCCAACTAATCAACAACTTACAAACCTGGTGAATTATTTGATCAGATGACATACTCGTCCCCTCAAAGCGGGCCTTATAACGGGATTTCCAAATGAACCACAAAATCAACAGTGGTAGAATGACATGAATATGATTCTATGACACAAACCAATGTGAGAAGAACCAGCTGGCAAGTCTCGCCGTAACCCCACTACCCTGGTCCGTCCGCCTAAATATGTAAGAGAAGTGCCGCCAAACATTAGCTGCTATTGGCCCTAAAACAAAAGGATGGTTTCCTGTTTCCGTCGCCCAACCACAGCAATAGCACCTCGATGCTAAGCCCAACCCTCTTTGTTGAAGGAGATCATCCAAAGGAAGCCACCTTTGCAGCAATCACCACCTAAAGAAGGAAATCTTCAAAAGGATCATGCTATCAATTAGGAAAAGGTTTTAGAATGACGTAATAAAAAAACATAGGATTAAGAAAAGGGAATAAAATGAATGAAATAGCATTAGAGAATAACATCTTTTTTGTATTATTTCTTATGTAAACTATTAGCTTTTATAGATATAGCAATAACAACGTCACGAGTAGCACCAAGTTAGTATGCACAAAGCAAAATATCCAAATTAGATGCTACACATCTAAGATAAGCAACTCAGAACTATACAACTAAAATGGCCTTGAATGGTACTTGTAAATGTTATTACTATAAAAATGCACACATACACACATACACACATACACACACATATATATTACTGTAAAAATACACACATATATATTATATGCATGTACATTTTTTTTTAAAGCCAAGGGCCAAACGTGAAAAGAAACTAAAGATAACAAATAGGATCATGAGAAATAACATTAATCAAATTGCAGTAATCTTCATGACCTATTTTTCAATTCCAAAAGAAGGTGTATGCCCATCTTTTTTTGGCCACTTGGAAATTGATTTTTCCTAACATTATTGCTATTTTTTGGCTTTTGGCTTACTTCCTGTATTATGACATGACTGATCAGTATTTTGAGCTATTGTTGGAGGAAAAACATGCAACTGATCATCAAGTGTAAAGGTATGCTCTCTTATACTGTCCATTACTTGCATATCTAATGCAGGGAAATGATGATTCAATAATTTGCCAAAAGAAATCAATTGATCTTTAGATGTTAGAGATTAGATGAACGTATCCGAACATGTTTTCTTGGCTTCACCCCATTTTCCAATAGATCATCCTCTTCCAATATAGTAATATTGGTCACCAATGACGTCTGATTTTGAACAGCCCCCCAAAAAATTGCTAAAATTCTTGTTCAGCATAGCTTAGATCAAGCGCACTCTACCTACGTGCATTATCACCCTCAACTTCAATCCAAATCTTTTTGATAAGTTGATGTTTAAAACCTAGTTCTTTCAACATTAACTTACCCTCTTGAACATCTGCTGTAACATACCATAAATAAATGGGAGATAGCAATCACCTCCTTATCATCGAATTCAAGGTATGTAAAAGTGCCTTCAACAAACTGCAAACCTTGACCCTTTTCCTATTCAGAATGTTTGAGCAATGCCCAAACCCTATTGGACTTGCATCCCATACCAACCTGCACTGTCGCTTACTCCAAATTTTGACCTGCTTTTGAATTAGAACAACTGACGTCAATCACCTCTCAATTAGAAGCCTGAACATGGACATGATGAATAATATCTTGAGAATTGAGGGTGTTGCAATATTAAAGTATTATTAACCAACTCATGAATTATTAAAGGACTTGAAGTGCGAACCAAATCAATTGACGAATACTTATATATCTTGAGTAGCTCGTTCATCAATATTCTCCTTACCTTAATCACCTGAAACTTTGGGAATGTAAACCTACTACAGAGGTTTTGGAACATGTTGGACCAATAGAGCAAGCATAACAAGGTGCAAAGATGGATTTTTCTTGAAGCATTCACCATCATCGTGACCTATCCATGAACAATAAGCACAATATGATGACCAATTCTCATATTCAACATGCAGCCAAAACCTATAATCGTCATCCCCAAACCAAATATACTTTACTAAAGCCTTAGCAACATCAATTCCACCAAAACTCTTGAACTGAAGGACATTTCAAATCACATGTAGCATAATCCACCTGCAAAGGAAATCTCGACACAAAAGCCAATTTGACAACATACTCACGATTGAAAAAATGGAATAGGAAGTTCAGGAAAACAAACCCTAATAGGCATCACAGATGATTCCTGAGAAGCTTTTAAAATCCAAGGTCTATTTAGATATGGTCATCGGGGAGCTTTGAACGAACCATGTATGATGGACAAACAATCTAATGCAGTCATATTCCAAGATAGGCCAAATCAAAATATGATTTGTGTCCAACAAACCAATGAAACACTCACCCTTCAACCCTAGAGAAAGAAAGAACTTTGAAATCACATCCATAGGAGGCTACCAAAAGCAAATCACCCAAACAAAGAACTCCTAAGAGGTTTGGAGATCAACAGCAGCTATTGGCGAGATTTGCCACTCCTATGTAGAAGATCAAGCGGGCTGTTGGCTACTATCTTGAACACATAAGCCAAACCCTAGAAAATCCTAGAGAGAGAAAGTGAGAGAAAGGACATTATAATTGCATGCATACATACATATTGCATGTATATACTATTACCCACATTTATATATCTATATATATACATATGAACATGTAATGGTCTACAGTTTTATTAATTTGTAAAATGGCTACCTATGATTTAAAAAACAAAAAAATGCTACATGCACAAAATTATGTGTAAAATGGAAGTTTTATGGTCCATGTTTAATGGATTTTTGTCCTAGTACTAAATACAACTTTCATTGTGAAAATGTATTGAATTCTTACCTTAAAAATGAATAATGACGAAACAATAATGCTTATACTATTATAAATCTGGGATTTTTGGCACTTACAACATTGTTTAGTCAGGTATGTTTTGGATGGCATAATCGTGGTTTTGCTTATTGGCAGTTTTCATTTTTCTTTGGGTAAGTACATATTGGTGGCATGTTAGTGTATAATTTACGGAGACTTCCAACAATAGGCCACGAAGAGAGGCTTGGGGGTTGTGTAGGTGTGAGATGCTCAATTTTTTGACATGCATTTCCTAAAAAAATCCCCTTTCTTCATGACGATCATGATGAGAAAGGACAAGCCGAACCGAAGGATTAGATAAGTTAATTATGATAATGAAAAACGAGTTTGCTGATGATCGTTCTAAATTTCTTGTTGAGCTAGAGGGTAGACATACAACTAAAATGCATATGTCTAGGAAAAAGGAATGTATATAGTGTTCAATATTTCATATGTTACAAGTCATGAATCTAATAAGGAAAAAAATTAAAATGTAACTATGGTGAGTATGAATTCAGTGAATAAAGTCTTATTACATATTTGAAAGCATAAAAAAATAAGAAAGGAAAATGTAAAGAAGTTGTCTTATATGTGAGCATTGTTTTGTATTGTGTGTATCTATGACATGTATTTCACGTATTTATATGTATATCTGTCTATATGTATACGAGTGTATTTGTATGTGTGTGTGTGTATAGAATTATTCATTAAAAAGAATGAGAATAAAAATTAGGGAACTAAGGGAATGGAATTGCATTTCATTAAAAAAAAAAAAGAAAGGCTAAAATTTTGGGACTATTACGAGTAGAAAGTAGAAACTAAGAACATGAGCTAGAAAGTTAAAAAATTAATGATTGGTTTTGCTAATAGGTTTGATAGGAGGAGGCTTAGGTGTTAGTTTTTTAGAAAAATATAATTAATTTGGAAAAAATATTACAATTTATGAGTGTGTATATTTATATGGTCACTTAGTTTGGATTGTGTGTTTTAACAATTAATAGAGGAGAATAAAGGGGGAAAGTTGTCTAAATTGAGGAATAAATGAAGATGGATAACAGTACTAGGAAAGTGTATCTATGGTGTTTAGTATGGATTGAGAGAATAAAGTTTTAATACTTACTAACAATATAAGAAAGGAAAGTGAAAGTGAAGTTGTTATATATACATACATATATATATATATATATATATATGAGATAGTTTTAGGCAATGGACTATGTTTATCTATGTATATGTGTATATGTTTTTCTATGTATATATACGTTTATATTAATAAAAACTAAGGGTGTGAACTAGAAAAATATGTATTTAATAATTAATGAAGAGGAATAAAAGGGATGTTTCTATAATTTGAATGAATTGAAAGCCTAAAGTTTGATACCGTATTATAAAGATTAAAAAATTACAAGGAAGGAAAGTTAAAAAAGCTATCATATATTTGAATCTAACTATAATCTAGGTAAAAGTTTATGTATGTAGAGATGTATGTATTGTGTGTCTGTATATATGTACGTCTCTGTGTGTAATACTATTTATGTATCCAAATGTGTGCATGTATAATATAAATTCTATTCTTTCATTCTTTTTGGATTCAAAGTTTTTCCTAAATACAATTTTTCAAATGTAATACTACAGTAACACACTTCAAAAATAGCCAAATACACTTAAAATATGAAAAAAATACTACTACTTCTACCTTTCTTGCTCTACCACAACCCCCTCACTATCATACCTCCCACTACCATCAACCACCTCCTACCTTCTTCCCCAACTCCGGTCACCATCTCACAACTCCTTCTTCTACCTCCCCAACCCTTGATTTCCCCCTCCTTTCCCCTTCCTTCCTCTCCTTCCCTTCCCTCCCCTTCCCATGAACCTCTTGGAACCCTCTCTTCCCCTTCCCTGCACTTCCTTCTCTATCTTCCTTAACCAAATTTGGTCACAAGATGGAGTGGAGGGTTGCAAGAAAAGAGAAGGGAGGGAAGAAACTGTTCTAGAGGGTACAGGGGAAGGAGGGGATTGAGGGAAAGGGGGAAGGGAGGGAGAAGAAGACAAGGGGAAGGGAAGGGGAGGGTGGTGGCCGGTGGTGTTGGTGGAGGGGAAGAGGGTAATGGGTGGTTGTGGTGGGAAGTTCTAAAAATTTTTTAAACTACCCAATAAATTTTTAAATTTTAATAACATCCTCAAAATACATCTACAAGAAAAGTTTTTATATGCAATTTTACAGTAGTGTGGTTTTTGAAAAATATCTTGAAAAACAACTAATCTATATAGATTTTTTCATTTTGCAATTTAATTATAAGGATTTGAATAGCAATTGAAATAAAACTTGCTTTAATTGTTAAAGTAAATTGAAGGGACTTCATTTTTTTCATGAAAGTAAAAGCCTACTTTAATTGAGTCTACAACATCAAGATTAAATTAGTGTTCTTTCATGTATGCCTAATTGTAATCCTTGGAATCGATTGGAAACTATTGCAATAAGGGATGAAAATTGATTACATCAATATTCAATAAAGGCTAATGTCAATATTCAATATGAACTTACGCAATAATGTCTATCTATGTCTACATGGAATTTTATCAATGGTTCTGGATCAATTACTAGACATGTTAAGCAGCTGGTAAATGGATCGAGTATTATCTAGACCTAATCTAGACCTATCATATTTTTATGAATTTGTCTTTAATTTTTCAAATATTGACCCTACCTAGATTTATATGCTATGAAAGAATCATACGTTTGGATAGGGTTTGGTCTTGTAAAATCTATGCCCATACCCAGACCAAAACCTAGACCAACCTAGACCTATATGTATATATTAAAAAAGATGGAAGAGGCTTAGGTACATGCAAATTTCATTGTATATTTACAAACTAAAGACTAATTTAACTAGATATTCTACCTGAAATGAAGCAAATTTAACTAAGAAATTTTAAGAGCAACTCTATAGCATATATTGATCAACCTAAAAAGGTACTTCTCTATGTTATTTTTTGTAAGTTCTAGACATATATCTTTAAATTTTGAGGTGTAGATTTTGCATTTATTTCATGACATTTTTGTGTGTAAATAAAACTGATATGGTGGGTATTAATTTCACTCATAAATTCACTATTTCACATATATGAAATACTATTATAAGATAATTTCAATCTAGACTTGAGTACTCCATACAAATAGATTGAGATGTTTCACATTTACTACTAGCATTTAAAACCCATTTAGCATGATAGGATACAGGGTGGATGGTAATCGCGGCTTTGCATATGCATGTAGTGGTTTAGCCAACTCCAAACCATTTGGAACTTCAGACAAATCAATTTTTTCTAAAGTTTTGGGCACACTCCAAGTAAATGCCTGGACAATCCTCCCTAATGCCATCACACTTAAAGGTGTACCAAGTGCAATCCCCGCACAAGCACGCTTTCCAGAACCAAAGGAAATCATTCTCAACTCTGGATCTATCAGCTCCACTTTAGATGATTTATCACAATCAAAATGACGTTCAGGCTTAAACTCCAAAGGGTTTCCCCAAACTTTAGGGTTTCGACCTAGACCATAGCGGCCCAACAAAAGATGGCTGCCCTCCGGGATAAAGTAGCCACCAACAATTGCATCCGCAGTTGAAACATGCGGAAGATTAAAGAAAGTAACAGGATGGAGCCGAAAAGCTTCCTTAACACAAGCTTTAACATAGTTTAACTGCGGAACATCGTATTCTTGAATCAGTCTTTCCTTTCCGACCACTCTATCGATCTCATCCACAGCTTTTTGTAGTAGCTCAGGTTTGTTAATCATTTCTGCCAATGCCCACTCAACTGAAGTTGTTGGACTGTCCATCCCAAAGAACACCTCCTACAATGTGACATTTGAGTTAATAGATAGTAAGAGTAATACTAACGAAAATTAGAATGCAACTCTCAAATCGAAGACTTCAAATACAAACTCTAAAAATGAACAGACTAATTTAATTAATTTCCAATTGAATTCTAAGTTAATCATGTCAAATCCTTCAAGTAATGATTTAGACTGGAACTTCTAGTTATAATCCATCCAATTAAGTACTTACAATGCACTGAGCTTTGATCTCTTCTTCTGATAACAATGATTTTTCTGTCTCGTCCTTCAATGTTATCATAACATCCAGTAGATCTTCGGGCTCTTTCTTTTTCCCATCTCTCCATAGCCTGATTCTTTCCTCTATGATGGGGTCATGGTACTTGTTCAAAATTCTCATAGCCTTCCTGACACTTTTCTCATGACCCTGTATATCCAACACTCTCAACCATGGCAGATAATCAGATACACCAAAGGCAAACATGTACTTCAAGAGTTTAAAAACTATTTCAACATGCTCTTCTTCCTCTTTCCCTGGGCCTCCATCTTTTCCACCTTCCCCAAAATATCTTTTGCTAAAAATGATTCTCTTAATGACATTTGAAACATAGTGACGAAGGGCAGTTCTTACATTGATGACTGAGCCATCAGAAGAAGAAGATTTGTTGCACTGGTTAAAAATGAAGGAAACATAGTTGTCAGCTTCTTGATTTCTCTTCTCAAGTAGCCATCGAAGTCTTGAAGGCGTTATTAGATGAGTGGTGTACATTTTCCGCATTTTCTTCCATTGAGGACCCAATGGAGAAACCGCCATGCTGAGATATCCACGGCTGGAATGCTGGGTAGCCATGGTAATAGGTCTAGAGGCAAATACTGCATTGTGATTGTGTAAGAAATCCCTAGCTAGCTCTGGAGAATTCACAACAATAACATGAACACTGCCTAGCCGGAAGCATGCGATATCAGTTTCCAATTTTTTCATGATGCCATGAATCCACTGGAATGGTGGAAGGTTTCTGTACAGCTCAGGTAAGCTTCCGACAATAGGCCATGGAGAGGGGCCTGGGGGAAGTTTGGGAGAGGAATGCTTACTGTTCTTTTCTGCATTCCCCAAAAATTTGCCTTTCTTCATGATGACCATGATGAGGAGGGATATCATGAGCAAAAGAATTAGAGAAAACATGATGATCAGAAGTAATATTGCAAAAGACGGTTCTGAATTTCTTGTTGAGCCAGACCTAGAAGTAGAACTAATATATAGACATGTCTAGGAAAGATGATAAGGTAGTATTCAAGTTTGCATCTTTCGGTGGTATGCGTTACAAATCATGAATCTTTTGACACATGTGCGGTAGCTTTGGCATTTATTGACACTTGTTATGAATTTCAGATATCCGATGACATTTGGTGTGAAGCTTTCACATTTCTTGACAGTTGTTTCTTACTTTGTCTTTTGATGAATTTAACATTCAGCTACAACTACGCCTGACATTTCTTTCTACGGTTGTCCTTTGTTAAAAAGTAGGATCTATTTTATCAATTGGAATATACTAGTATTTAGTCTCAAGTTTTAGTCTAAAGTTTAAGACTTTACCCTATTTTGTATATTTCTCAGTTTATGAATCTAAACTATTAAATATATTTTTTACATCTTGATTTTTTTTTTGCTACAAAAGGTGAGAGGTTCATCCTCTAAACGGTTACCAAACGTGGGGTAGCCACCCCTGATATGTCAGCTCCAAGTAATTCTCTAAGTTCAATTGGAGGTTCTCTAACCACCTGCAATCATGATTCATTGCTGATGCTGCTCCTAGCCAAATAGTCGGTGCATTGATTTCCTTCACGCCGTATGTGCCATAGTCTGTATTCCTAATCCTTGCTCATGTACTCTCTTATCTGGCTAATCAAGTTATGGAAGGGGAATAATCCTCCACATTTTGAATGAGATCCATGCTTGCTCTTATCTGGCTTAATTTCTTTTCATTATCACCTTTCTTTCTTTTTAAATGAAGAGTAACGAGTTTCAGGTAAAATAAATCAAATTGAATCCATTTGTGGGTTAATATATTTTTTGCTTTTATCTGCCACTGCAAATTAGAAAAGCCAAAAAGGAACTTCATAAACATTTTAGGATACATATGAGCATTTAAGTCTACACCTAGTTTCAAATTTGACTAAGGCTGTATTTGTCTCCTCGAAAAACTTGGAATTAATGTGGAAACAAAATTGTATCTATCTTGAGTAAAATTTCTGTTGAATACCAAACACGGTGCTAAATAAATTTGGGTTGTGTCAGATTCGAGCATAGTACAAGTTGCTTGAACATTGAAATAGCTAAAGTCTATGTCAACTTGTATTAGTTCAGTCTCCAATACACTAGAAAAAAAATATAAAATTAGATCAACAAACAAGAACACTGAAATGTGGTACCTATCTCTGCATCATAATTCATAAGGATAAAACCCAAAAAAAGAAGGAAAAAAGGAATTTCTTTTTTCAAATTACAGTTTATCTCAAAGAAGAAAATACTTTGCTTATGTTAGACCAAAGTGACATATAAAACCTAGAAAGAATTGTGCTTGTGCCGAACAATAAAAGGAAAATGTATCTATGGTGAGATTGAATTGAGGGAATAAAGATTTATTTCTTTTAAAAGAGTAATACACATAAGTTAAAAAGTGAAAATGAAGTTGGCATATATGACATAATTTTGGGCAATAGATTATGTTTATCTATATATTTGTATTTACGTATTAGTAAAAACCAAGGGTATGAAGTAGAAACATAAATAATTAATGAGTAATGGAGAAGAATAAAAGGGAAGTCTATCTAAGTATCAATTGAGAGAGTAAAATTTTATATCTTATTTTAAAGAGTGAATTATGCAAGAAAGGAATGTGAAAAAGAAGTCCATATGTATGTGTGTGTGTGTGTGTGTACGTTATTGAAAATTCAGGTATACATGTATCAATATACATCAAGTTATATAATAAAAAGACAGGGAAAGTTACTATAGTTGCTCACTTTTTTGCCATGTGGACATGTTAACTGAGATTTCTTTAAGTACATGGATTTGGATTCATTAAACTCAAATATCCTCTTTTGCTCATCCAAAAGAGGGCATGAAGTTGAAACATATCTACAAATGTGTATTTATGTATTAGTAAAAACTAAGGGTATGAAGTAGAAACATAAATAATTAATGAGTAATGGAGAAGAATAAAAGGAAAGTCTATCTAAGTATCAATTGAGAGAATAAATGAAGTAGAAACATAAATAATTAATGAGTAATGGAGAAGAATAAAAGGGAAGTCTATCTAAGTATCAATTGAGAGAGTAAAATTTTATATCTTATTTTTAAGAGTGAATTATGCAAGAAAGGAATGTGAAAAAGAAGTCTGTATGTATGTATGTGTGTGTGTGTGTATTGAAAATTCAAGTATACACGTATCAATATACATCAAGCTATATCATAAAAAGACATGGAAAGTTATTGTAGTTGCTCACTTTTTTGCCACATGGACATGCTACCTAAGATTTCTTTAAGTACATGGATTTGGGAATAAACTCAAATATCCTCTTTTGCTCTTCCAAAAGAGGGCAAGAAGTAGAAACATATGTATAAATGTGTATGATGTATTAGTAAAAACTAAGGGTATGAAGTAGAAACATAAATAATTAATGAGTAATGAAGAAGAATAAAAGGAAAGTCTATCTAAGTATCAATTGAGAGAGTAAATGAAGTAGAAACATAAATAATTGATGAGTAATGTAGAAGAATAAAAAGAGAAGTCTATCTAAGTATCAATTGAGAGTATAAAATTTTATATCTTATTTTAAAGAGTGAATTATGCAAGAAAGGAATGTGAAAAAGAAGTTTATATGTGTGCGTGTGTGTGTGTGCATGTATTGAAAATTCAGGTATACATGTTGTGACGACCCCATTTCTCCCTAGAACGTACCCTAGGGTTTAGCGGACCGCCTGCCCAACTCTCGTCAGGACTCGCTCACTTACTAAAAAAAACACAAAAAAAACAATTTACAACTATTGAAAACGAATGAAACAACAATTTCAAAGCCTAGAATGTACATTGATGCTTAAGTTAAGCTCCAAATCTCATACATTCCCAAATATCTCAAAATATTTAAAATTCTAGATACATTCAACCCTAATCGAGCACTAGCGCGAGTACAATCGCAAAAATTCAAAAGCTAGACAATACTAGCCTATACTAGCCTCACGTCTTCGTTCGTACCCCCTGTAAGGAAAACAAAACTAATAGGGTGAGCTAAATCTCAGTGAGGTTCCAAAACATCATGCAGACTCAAGTAGCAAGTTAACCATTGTTTAAAACTTGAAATATCAAAGTAGCGAGTATAAGAGTTCATAAAAATGAGCAATAACACTTCAAATAACAAATTATTAGATATCCAACATTTCCAGGTAAAAGGATACAGTCTGCTCTCGAGAGCAAGTTCCATGACCACTTGTTTAAAATCTGTTGACACTCCGCCAACCATGAAATTTTAACAAGTCCAGTAGAGCACCACTTAACTTCAATCTCCGTCCACCATTCAAACCCCCTACCGAGCCCGAACGTCAAGATAAATACTGGTGGTAATACTCGAGCATATCAATTAGTCGAGGAGATAACACTCCACTTGACAAAACTAGAGACCCATGGTTCGTTATCTAATCGCCCAAACCCTTGCCAGCTCGACTCGATTAACTAACCAGTGGGGTTTGGGTTCCCAAGTAGTCAGTATAGTCGATGAGATACATCTCCAATCGACTTAATCAAGATAAAAGTATGGAGACGGAATGAGAGGCACCTCCCACTCGGATTGAGTGTGGTACATGCTGCCGCTTAGCACTTACAAGTCAAGCACAAGTACAAACTCAAGTACAGGTCAATCAAGTTCAAACAAGTACAAGATCATTCAAGAAGGGGAGGACGAGTGTGAATAAGGGCACACTCGCCTAACCCTGACCAAGTCACAAATAATGCCTAGCATGTCACATTTCCACACATTTCAAGTATTTCAAGTCAATGTACAGGTAACATGCAAATCAAGTTACTTGTACATGCATGAATGAGATATCAAGTGTTTAATTGAGTTAGGTCAAGTGCGATAAAGTACACACTCGCCTATGAATATCAAAGCAGGTGTTTAGTAAATTTCTAGCAATAATGAGCAGGGAACATGCAGTTGGAACACTCACCAATTAATTGCAACCCTTCACTTTATCCCTGGTTCGTCCTCTTGAACTCTCTCGAGTCCTGTGGTCACATACTAGATTAAAAAACTAGCAACACAAAACCAAAATACATTAAGAAATTAAGGTTTCTAAGACTTCATTTCCTTTCACTTAAACCTCAATTCCACTCATAAACCATACCCAAAATGATTTACCAACTCCAAACTTAAAGTGGGAAATGAAAGTAAGAACGGTTCTAAGAGAACAGAATTTTCCAGTTTTACGCACCACTATTTGAAAAATCATATCTCAAACTTCTTAAGTCCAAAATTAATAAACTTTATACCGTCAGAAAATAGATTCAAAGGGTTACAATTTCTCAGAAGACACATTTGTAAGATTCTGTCCATAAGTCAGTCAAATTCGAGTCTCAAGTAGCTGCTTCATCCAGTAAAAGACAGAACAGGTGTGGAGAATTAGTCAATTTTGAAAAATCACAGATATTTATAGGAATTGAGAAAAATTCTGAAATTTTCATGGTTGATAGTACTCTGAATCTAGTTTCGAACGCCACAAACAGAACTAAATTCTGACTTTTTTACATTAAGATATAACAGATTTTCCAAGACTGCCCAAGGTTCCCTGCGGACAAATTTTCAGCAGCACTTCCTTTGTGCTTACCAATTTTTCCAACCATTTCAAGGCTTCATTCTCACCACAAAAACAATCTCAAATCAAGCATATACATACCAAGCCAACAACTCACTAAGTCAAGCATATATATATAGCATGTTACCCTCACTTACTTAAGCTAGAAAATTAAACCCTAAGCTGAAATTTCATTAATTAACACCAAAACTAGAGTATCATCCAATATATTTCAAGATTCAAGGCATCTACTCCATAGTTGGCTAAAATAAGAAAGAAAAAGGAAGTTTTAGACTTATACCTTCCAAAACACTTGAAGAAAGTGAAAACAAAAACTTTCCTCTCCAAACAAGTCCATAACAAGCTTCTTTAGCTCCTTGGTGCTAGTTTAATCGGTTTAGATTTTGAGATTTCAACTCAAACAAGGCTAAATCAAGATGAAGTTGGAAGTTCTCCTCTCTTGTTTTTCTCTCCCAATTTTCAGTCACCATGAAGAAAAATGAGAGAAATGTAGCCAAAAGAAAAGATAAGAAGGAAAGAATTGTCTTGGTCAACCATTCCTTTGATTGCCAACACTTGGCAATCAAGATTTCTCTCATTTTGTTTTTCTTTTCTTCCTTTTCTTTGGTCAAGAATTTTGGCTGGATTAAGGGGTCATTTAGGAAGGTTTAGGCGAAATAAAAACAAGGAGATTAGGGTAAGAAAGTATTGGTCAAGCGGTGTATTCAATCGGTAACAAACGGTGCACGTCAGTTCAAGCCTATTTTCCTTAACTCTCTTGTACTTGTGTTTTAACTTATGATTCACTAATTTATTATTAGCACTTCTAATCACACACTTCCTCTTATCTAATACTCACTTTAATCCACCAAATTTAGTACACACATCTCACCAAGTGATCACATTACCAAAATGCACCAAAAACACACCAAAAACCCTAGTATGCACCATTCCTTTAGAAACCTCATAACTTGAGTTATAAATGTTGAAAATTCATACAACTTGGCCTATTTAAAACTAGACTTAAAACACTAATAATCTTTAGAAGACACCTCAAAGAGATTCAGTTCATAAGTTGGTCCAAATCGAGCCATAAGCTACTACAACATTCCTATTTTTACTTGCAGGGCAGAATTTTCAGTCAACTTTGCCAATTTTTTGGAGTTTATAGAGATTGAATCAAACTCAAATTTTATACCATAGTAAGCCCAATGAGTCTAGTTTCAAACGCAACAAACGGAACTCAATTCCGACTTTCCTATACAAAGTTATAGCCAATTTCCCAAAGCTGCGCAGAGCCTCCTACGAAAATTTCTAGATTTTCTAACAACTTGAGAGTATGAAACTTTTCTTAACAAAATTCACTTCCTTGACTCAAATTCAACCATTAAAACAGAATCTAAGGCAAGTAAATTCAAATAAGAGCTATAAAAACAAGTAAAATTTTGGGGCCTCACAAATGTATCAATATACATCAAGCTATATCATAAAAGGACATGGAAAGTTATTGTAGTTGCTCACTTTTTTGCCACGTGGACATGGTACCTAAGATTTCTTTATGTGACAGCCTCACCTTCCCTTAGGGCGTACCCCAAAGGTTAGCGGACTGTCTACCCAACTCTCGTCGGGACTAACCCAAAATTTGCAAAAGGTACTAAAACACACCATTTACTTCAAATCGTCAACCCAACATTATATACAATAGGGTCACTAACGATTCATACTTAAAGTACATACCAAAGTGTTCAACCTTATACAAAGACATACATGGATTACTAATATAGACGAGCTCAAACAAAATGCCTAAAAGCTATAACTAACTCAACCCTTCCCAAAAGGCACGATTCCCAAGACTTTGCCCCTGCAAGGAAAACAAATGTGACGGAGTGAGCTTTCGCCCAATAAGGTACCACAACATCATACAATCGGAGATCACATAGTTTTAATTTTAATTTAACAAGTATGAGCAACAGTTAAGAGAATAAGTAAACACCACAACTAGTGTCCAGTGATACGGGTAAAAGGATACAGTTGCTCTCAGGAGCCAGAGTCCCGGTCTCAGTAGCTTGATCAAAGCCCGTTGACACTTCGTCAACGTTTAAAGTAGCAAAACATTTACCGTAGATCTCCACTTTACATCGATATCCGTCCACCGACCATACCCCTTACCGGGCCTGTACACCAAACAGAAATAGTAGTGGTAATACTCGAGTATATCAGGTTCCAAAGTAATAGTATTCAGAGATTCAGAGATAGATCCCTATGACCCGTCAATCTATCTCGACCAAGCCCTTGGTGACTCGAGTCGATTAAGGGTTTGGCCCCAAGTTCATAGAAGAGTTGTTGGATATTACGATCCAAACAACATCAAATTCAAGTACAAGTAATGTATGTCAAACGAACAGTAAAACACTCAAATAGTTAAATGAGAATGAGTGAGATAAAGTACACACTCAGTCCACCCAGAACAACTTAACCGTAATCATACATCCATAATTTTCAGTCAAAGAGCAGGGCGCTTAAACAACAAATCATGCAAGTGGTACACTCACCGGTCAAGTAGGGCAACGTTAAAAGTTCGTTCTTGGATTATGCTCGCGCTCACCAACAAACCCTAAAATAACCAAGGCAAAATAATTATGGTCCCCACATCCAAACCAAGTGAACGGAATTCACAATTTAGGCTCAACTATGAGTCGTATGCCTATCCAAGTTAACTTTTCAAAACCCAACATACACGAACAGATTTAGAGTGCAAATCAAGGAAAAATCCAAGTATATTTTAGGGCAAAAACTCAAGTAAGGCTTTGGAGTGAAATGAGAGCATTGTGGACTCAAGAAAGCATGAATAACCATCAAGTTCCTTACTCGTTTCATGGCTGGAAATTTCCAGTAGCAAAACAGTGAAAGAAACAAGATGTTTCACCACTTGAAAGTATGATATTCACTCCAATTCACATACAGTTGTTATTCAAGGTTTTAGCAAGTAAAGTCAGCAAGATTATGTCCAAAAGACTTCCAAAACTAAAGACTTTGAGGCTAAAAGACAGCAAAGTACAAATCTGCCATTCCAATCAGAATTTTTTTTTCTTGCAGCCATGACACAAGCAAGACCATTAGGTTTTTCACCTTCCAACCTTCATAGTTTTCAATCAAATTCACTGGAGCAAGTTTTGGCCAAAACCAATTTTGAAAAGGTTGGAAAAACAACAGGGTAATAGGCTGCACTATCACTCAGTCAACAAACACAACTTCAGCCAGCAATTTGGAGGAAAATCCCAATGAAAACCCTTCCATTTCAACCAAAATGCAACACATAAGCAAAGCTTAAAGGTTCACTAAGCATATTAGGCAAGTACATCACCAAATCAACCCACAATTAAAGGTAGTAAGCTGTCCCAAAATGCAGACAGCATAACCCCTGTTTTGTCCTAAATTTCCTCTCCAAACTCAACACACAATTTCATAGGCAAACCATCCAAATCAAGACCACAAATGATAGGCTATACAAGCTACTAATTTCGGACCATAAAGCCACCAAAATAGACAAGTATTTAGCTCACATGTCACCATATCAAGGCTGGTCATCAAGCAAAAATTCAACTCTACAAGCTGGAATTTCCATAAGCAAGCTAATATAACATGTAAAAGCTGGAAAAATCACATGGCAAGGCTAAAAATTCATAATAAACCTGATATTAACATATTAACACCCCAACTAAAGCTGGAAATTTTGATTCTCTACACCAATCATGAATTTTTTCACATAATATCCCATAATCAAGCCTTAAATCTCCTCAAAAGCAAGATAAAAGAGATCAAATGGGTTGTAGGCATGATTACCTTAAAACCCTATAAAGAGAGGTTGCCAAGGCCTTGTTCCTCCCAAATCTTTCCACCAAAGATCTTAATCCCTCCTAAATGTCACTTTTTATGGAGTAGTTTGCAAGATTTGGATGAAACTTCAAGGATTCAAGCAACAATTGAAAGTTAAGATGGAGTTTTCTTTCTCTTTTTTTCTCTCAAAGAATTCGGCCAAGAGGAAGCAAGAAGTGAAGGAATGTTAGCCAAAATTTCCAAGAAAAAGCCAAAAGTGGTCTTAGTCAAAGAAAGCTTAGATGATTGACACTTATCGGCATAGGAGTAAACCTATCCTTTTGACTTTCCTTTGTCTCTAATGAATAATCCATATGGTTTTCCTCCAATCCACTCTTAGCATGTGAGAACCCTCACTTGAAACCCTAATTTTTCCTAAATACATACTTTATTCTAAGATCTAGATCACTTATTATGTGCCCTTGCATGACATTCTCCAAGTGTAACAACATTTTTCATACATTGCATTTCATTCCTTTTTATTTGAAGAAAAACATTTACTTGAGTTGATTTTTAATAATCCACCAATTATTTTTTTCCAAGTGGCTTTGATTTGGATTAAGGACTTTAAAAGATAGGTTAGGGGTGTTAATTAAGTATTGGTACACTTGGAAGAGTTGAATTAGCATTAGTCAAAAGATTAAGAGAGATTATGGACAAGAAGTGGGCTATGTGGCCAAACCATAGCCAAGTATTTGTTTGACCAAAGGTTAGCTAATAATTTAAACCATCTTGGCCCTTTTATTTTTTCTTGTTGGCTGAACCTTATAGCTCCATAAGAGAAGAGAGAGAGCTCCAATTTCTTGCTTTCTAACCATAGTAATCAAGAGCCAAACAAATCAAAGAGAAAGATTGAGAGTTAGTGAGAAATCTCCTTCCAACCTTAGGGTTTGATGCAAGCGTGAAGTCTTCATTTGGTGGGTTGATTTGGTGGTTCAAACTTCCTACAAGAGAGGTAAGTGTTCTTTAAATGATGTGGTTGATGGATTATGATGGTTGTAAACTTGAAGAAATTGAAGATTTATCATCACTTTGTCATAGTTAAGTAAGCTGAAATGTTTTTCCAGCTTGATTCCAGTTTTTGTACCTACTTGAACTGGATGTTCGACCATGATAATAGCCAAACTAGCTTTTGCACAAAACATGAAAGTTGTAGAAAATTGGGTGTAGAATATGCCTGCAAATTTTCAGCTCAATCGGAGCAAGATAGCTTGTGAAATGACCAAAATGCCCCCGATGTCCTGTTTCTGTCCGAACTGATCTTTTGCCTCTGTAATTGGTCATTTTGACCAGGAAGACAACTGATTTAGCTTTTTATGCCTTCTTAACAATTGTAGCCTTGTATCTTAGCTTTCAAATGGCTTTGGAATCACCTGAATCGGAGCTGTGTGAGTTGCGATATGATTGAATAAATCAGTACTGCTAGTCGAAGTTCACAGTGAGCTGCGAACTGGAAACATCTGAGACTGTTTGGGTAAATTTGACTAAGTTAGGTTGAGAACTGGGTTGAGGTGTCTTCATAATAATTGTAGAGCTCTGTCTTAGCTTCGAAATGGTATAAGGTTTGCCCTAATCCAATAAACATAACTCCAGTTATGACTAAAATACTATGGGATGTCAAATCTGCCATTGTATGCCTGCCAAGTGTTTGATGAAAAGTATGCACACCAAGTGTTTGATGAAATGTTTACCCTTTGTTCATGGTTGTTTATGATGGACTTACATGTTTTAAACCTCTTTTAAGTTAGATCTATGCTTGACATGTGATTCAAGTGAGAATCATTAGAAGATAAAGGTTGGTGACATGATTGGGGAAAACTGTGGACTGTTTTGTGCCATGGCTGACCGGCCTTTGAAGGAAGAGTTTCTCCTTGATTTTTGTGGTTTAATTACACCTTAAGCATGCCTAAACAACTTGGTTAGAGAATGGTTAAGTTCATGTGTGAATTGAAATGAATTTGGAACAAGCAAAATGGCTAGAAGGACCATTAGTGGACTGGTTTGGGTTTTGCTAGATGACTAGCTTATTATGGAACCCTTGTGCATGTTTATGTGTTGTTTTTGAGCTCAAATGATACCAAATGATTTAAGCCCCTGTATATGATTAGTAGAGGACTGAGTTGGGTGAATTTGAACCAAAACAAATGAGGTTAGCATGAGGAATTGGTGTGCACAAGTAAGAGTTTGAGACTGATCCAGGTTTGCAAAATCAGCCAAATTTCCTGAGCTACTGTTTCTTCTAGGAGCCGAGCTAGAAAGTGTGTGAGATACCGTTGGAAAGCCCTTCGAGTCTAGTTTCCAACGCCACTGACGACGCCTAATTCCGACCTTCCTACAGTGAGTTATAGCCATTTTACCGGGACTGCACGGGCACGACTGATCACCCGCGAGAAACTTTTAAGGCTTGAATGAAACTTTCTTTTTAACCAACTCTCTTACACTTGTTAAACTTGTTTATTCATGAACTTTTACTGCATTTTGGACCTAAAGCTTAGGGTGAATTGAGTAGATTTAATCACTCACTTAGTCACCTAATGAGCTCATTTTTGACTTGAAATTAAACCTAGTTTATTAACGATTTCACTCGTTACCCTAGGAGGGGAAAACGACGGTGAACGTAATCGCATGACTTGACGCTTGACTACTACATTGCTTGACAGGTGAGTGTTCCACTACCTGCTACCTGCTTATATGAAATAACTGAATACTTGAATTACTACTGTTTGAGCCAAACCATGTTTTGATAAAAATGGAGGCGAGCGTGTACTTTATCGCACTCGACCACCCTCATTTTTCACTGTGGCTCTGTATACTGCAATCATGAGTTGTGAATTCTCTATATGTGTGACTGTACTTGAGTTGCTTGGGTGATACCCCATCAACTACTGCTACTGTTTGGTACTTGAGTTGCTTGGGTGATACCCCATCAACTACTGCTACTGTTTGGTACTTGAGTTGCTTGGGTGATACCCCATCAATTACTGCTACTGTTTGGTACTTGAGTTGCTTGGGTGATACCCCATCAACTACTGCTACTGTTTGGGTACCCAACCTCATAGGTGAGTCGGTTGGATTGAGCCAGCAAGGGCTTGGTCGAGACGGCCGATAAACCTTGGGGACTGTTTACTGATCACTGGAAACTGGTATACTCGAGTATTATCGAACTACTGATTGGAGTGCGGGCCCGGTAGGGGGTTGATCGGTGGACGGAGATTGGAGAAAGTGGTGTTCTACGGACTGTATATTCTATGAATGCAAACGTTGACGGAGAGTCAACGGACCCTGGTATGATCAAGCTGAAGGGAGTTTGGCTTTTGGAAGCCACCCGTATCCTTGAATTGCACTGTGATTAAATTGTTGTTGTATTATTCGATGATTACTTTATACTCTTATTTGGCTATGTGGTTACTTGTTTTACTTGGAACCTCACTGGGCGATAGCTCACCCCACTCCCTTTGTTTTCCTTAACAGATCTGAGACGAACTTTTGCTCAAGAGCTTTCTTAGTTGTATTCTATTCCAACTTGTAACATTTTGTTTAAGAGAATTCTACTCGCGACTCTTGTAAGTTCGAATCTCTAAGTTCGACTCGTGTATGTAGTTGTAGTAGGGAGTAGTAAGTGAGACTTTTAGTAGAATTTCTAAGTTCGGACAGTTGGCTTGCCGATTATTTACTTTCTAGGGTTTGTACCGTTTGTTTTGAAGTTATTCCACTGGATGTTTTGAGTAACTAGTTCTTTGATCGACCGAGTCCTGGCGAGAGCTGGGCAGGCAGTCCGCTGATACCCTAGGGTTCGCCCTAGGGAGAGGTGGGGCTGTCACATAGCACTTTTAATCACATAAATTCTCACATAAAATACCCATTTTACCCACTAAATCTATAACATACCTCACTAGTGGGTTCCACTTCTCAAACATGCTACGAACGTAACACGCACAAACTTATAGTAGGAGAAGTGCAAAATTCTTAACTCAATCATAAAAGTGTCTAAGAAATTTAGGTGAATAGAATAAAATAATAATAATAAAATGTATTTAAAGAAATGAGATAAAATATAAAACTCATCATTCATTCATTTTTTTTTCCGAGTCATCACGCTTTAAGTAGATGGATTTTTGAGTCCTCACTCCACCAATGTCATGTGCTGGCCCCAACTACCTCCAAAATCTAGAATGCACATCCTTAACATATCCTCAAGGGTTTGTATGGTTCTTTCGGATTGCCCATCTATCTGAGGATGGTATGTGGTACTAAATTTCAGTTTGGTTCCTAAAGATTTTTGTAACTTTTGCTAGAATCGAGACACCAATCGGGGATCTTTGTCCGAACTATGCTTACTAGTACCCTATGCAATCTCACAATCTTATCCATGTACAACTGGACCAACTTTTCCATGGAGTACTTCATGTTTATTGGCAAGAAATGGGTCGACTTGGTTAACCTATCAATTATCACCCAAATGGCATCATGGCGTCTTTGCGTCCATGGCAAACCTGAGACAAAGTCCATCGTAATGTGCTCCCACTTCCATTCAGGTATCTCAAGAGGTTGTAACAAGCCTAAGAGTTTTTATGTTCGGTTTTGACTTGTTGACAAGTGAGATAAGTATGAATGTATTGGGCAATCTCCTTCTTCATATTATCCTACTAATATAACCCTTTCAAATTCTAATACATCTTATTACTACCCGAATGTATCGCATATTTAGACCGGTAGGCTTCCTCTAAAATTTCATTTTTCAATGTTTCATCCTTCGGCATAACCACGCTGTTTCGATATCTCAAGATCCCTTCAGGACTCAAGTTGAAATCTGGTATTTCTCCTTTTTGCACTTTTCCCATCCACTTCTGTACTGCAGTGTCTTTCCTCTAAACCTCTTTGATTTGATCTAGTAGGGCGGACCTTACCGTAATATTTTCAAAAATCACCTTCTGGCATTCAAGCCGAGGATTCTACTAACTAATCCTTTTCAGCATACTTCACTCCTTAATCATTAATCCAACCACTTGAGTCTTTCGACTTAAGGCATCTGCTACTACATTGACCTTTCCGGGATAGTAGTTAATCGTACAGTCATAATCCTCTAAAAATTCCATCCATTGACACTGTCTCAAGTTCAACTCTTTCTGAGAAAATAGATACTTAAGACTTTTATGATTTGTATAAACCTCAAAAGTTACCCTATATAAATAATGTCTCCACTTTTTTAGAATAAAGACAACAGCTGCTAGTTCTAAGTCATGGGTCGGATAATTTCGTTCGTGGGGGTTTCAATTTCTTAGAGGCAAAGGCAATCACATTTCTATTCTGCATTAATATGCACCTTAACCCTTCTCTCGAGACATCAGTATATACAGTGAAACTGTCCTTTCCATTAAACAAAGCCAAAACTGGTGCCATGGTCAACATTTCCTTCAATTCTCAAAAACTAGTTTCACATCTAGTATCCCAAACAAAGTTGCCAAACTTTTTTGTTAGATCCGTCAAAGGACCGGCAAGTTTTGAGAAATTCTTAATAAATCGCTAATAATAACCTGCCATACCTAAGAAGCTATAAATTTTAGTAGGGTTTTCTGGCCGCTTCCATTCAGCGACAGTTTCTATTTTCGCCAGATCTACTGTGATGCCATCCTTTGAAATCACATGCCCTAGAAAAGAGATTTCTCTAACCAAAATTCACATTTACTGAATTTGGCATACAATTGATGTTCTCTCAGAGTCTGCAAAATGATTCTCAAATGTTGCCTATGCTTCTTCGGGGTTTTAGAGTAAACAAGAATGTCATCAATAAATACGACTACAAATCGATCCAAATAGGCTTTGAAAATCCGATGCATCAAGTCCATAAATGTTGCAGGGGCATTGGTTAATCCAAAGGCATTACTGCAAACTCAAAATATCCATATCAAGAATTGAATGCAGTTTTTGATATATTCTCCTTCCTAATTCGCAATTGATAATACCCCTGTTGGAGGTCTAATTTTGAAAATACCACTACTCCTTGCAACTAATCAAACAATTCATCAATATGTGGCAGAGGGTATTTATTTTTAATTGTCACATTGTTTAAACCCCGGTAGTCTATACACAATCTTAAACTTCCATCTTTCTTTTTAACAAAAAGTACCGGAGCTCCTCATGGAGATCCACTCTCTTGAATAAACTCTCACTCCAACATATCTTGCAACTGTAATTTCAATTCTTTAAACTCAGCGAGTGCCATCCGATATGGAGTTTTATAAATGGGTGCTGTACGCCGTAACAAATTGATCATAAACTCTATTTCTCTTTTCGGAGGCAAGGTCACTAATTCATTAGGGAACACATCCGAATACTCCTTTACTACTGGTATATATTCTATTTTCACCTTATCTATCGGGGTATTTATTAGAAAATTTAGAAAACCTTACGCTCCTTTATTTAACAATTTCCTAACGTGAATCTCCGAAATGAGTGCAGATGAGGCTAGTCTATCCCTTACATCTGACCTTAAGGTTGTCTCCCCAAATATGCGAAATTCTACCATTTTCCTCTTACAATCTAATTGAACATTATATTGAGTCAACCAATCCATAACCAAAATAACATCATATCTCTTAATGGCTAAACTTATCAAATTCCCTAACAGTTTTCGTTCTCCAATCCAAATTTCACAATTCTTATAAACTATACTAATAATTAAACATTGGTCACCTGTAGGCGCTCTGACTTCCAAATCATACGGTAATTTAGCATGTTTCACATCAATTCCACACATAAAAGTAGGATTAACAAAGGAATAGGTAACACCAGGGTCTATTAAAATCTTAGCGAGGCGATGGAACACATGAATCGTACCTTCTACAATCTCAGATGAGTCGGGAACTTGATGTCGCTCTATCGCATAGACCCAAACCGGCACTTTCAGTCGATTTCCTTCCACCTTTAACTGCTCGGGATTTGTCTTACTTGCCTGCTGAGTCTTACTTCCTTCTGAAGGCGAAACAAGACAGTTGGCAATCTGGTATTTGGCACTCCCACAACGCAGACATTTTCTTTCCTTCCTCCAATAACTTTCATCCGTATGATTCGGCTTCCCACAATAGCCACAAGAAACACGGGAAGCTAATGCCGAACCTCCTTGCGAGGCACTTCTCTGTTGCCCCCTTCCGTTTTGGGTTCCTCTTGACGGGACTCCTCTTGGTATCCGCAAAAGCCTTATACCACCTATTCCCCTTCCAAACTTAGGAGGGACATTCTTTTCAACTGACCCAAAGTTGTCACTAGGTGCCCCCCACTTCTTTGTTTGAAAAATTTTAACTTGAAGTCTTGCACTTTCCACTCGTTGGGCTTTCTTCACCTCGTTACTAAACGTATTGATTTGGGTTACTGCTAAATCCTTTTGAATCTCGACATTTAGCCCTTGAACAAAGTGCCTTATACGTCTTTGCTCTGTTACCACCAACTCAGGAGCAAACTTTGATAATCTGGTGAATTGAGTTTCGTACTCAGCAACGCTTTGGGTTCTCTGACGAAATCTAATAAATTCATCCTCCCGTTTCTCCTAAATCAAAGGGGGAAAATATTTCGCATTAAACTCCCTCATAAAATTTATCCAATTCCTTGGGATTTGTTCTCTTTCCCATTCCATTCTTATCACGTTCCACCAGGAACGAACTGCTCTCTCTAACTAAAAAATAGCAAAAGTCATCTGTATTTCCTCAGTATAGTATAATACTGTAAAAATGTCAATCATTTTCTCTAACTACCTTTCAGCTATGTTGGGGTCAGGTCCTTTAAGAAATTTGGGTGGGAAAAATTTTTGAAACCGCTCGAGAACTCTATCTTCCCCTTCCATATGGTTCCCAGGGTTTTCAGATTGGTTCACAGGGTTTTGGCCATGACGGTCCACTATTTGTGCCAATAGGTTAGTCATACGTTGTATGGTGGTGACTACTTATGCGTTGGGATCGGCCCCGTTTCGCGGTTCTGTTCGTCGACTGGTTCACGATTATCCCCTTGATTCAGGGGTTGCCTAGGTCCACACCCTCGGCCTTGCCCGCTACGTCTACCCTCCATTCATTTTTAACAAAATTTAAGGTTGAAGTGAAAATACAAAAATTAAATATACATATATGCATGAGCAATACGTGGAAATATAAATAGGCCAGAAATCTAGTACAGCCAAATACAACCTTTTCATACAGATTACACAATAAAAGTCAAGTACAAACAAAAACAATCCCATGAACAAAAATAGCGGGATCATAACATAAGTACAGTAAACAAACCAGATCAAAAGTACAGGAAACATCAAACTAGGGCCTCGTTTAACTACCCCACACATAGGGTCAAAACATGGTTCACAAGAGCCCTAACCTAGTTCCCAACAGAGCCAATAGATGTTTTATTCCTAGGGACCTCATTATCATTATGACCCACTTCTGCTAAATTCACATTTACTACTTCACCAAGTAAAGCCTGACACTCCTGTAAAATACCCTCAGTTCGGTCTCCTACTTCTCTTAGCACCCCAGTAAGGCGTTCATTAAGCCCTTGCACCTGTTGGCGCATAACATCCGTCCATTCCTGTTCCTGGTCAATAGCCTTCTGCAATTCTTGGATCCTATTCCGTTGCATCTCTAATAACCCTCTTATCCTTACCATCTCAGTTTTGTCCCTAATGCTGGCATTAGTGAGTCTCCTTCTCTCGTCTAATATTGCCAAAACCACATGATCAGGGTAGGAGTAGTTCCTACAGCGGTCACACCTCCTAGTTCTGCATGCAGGACTCCATCGTCGGATCGGTTCCCTTACTCTCTCCTGATAGGTAACAATCCGAAGGCGCCTCCGAGGCAGCTCATTTCCACCTACTCCACTGGTTCCTTCCATAACCTACAAGGATAAACACCATTTATATCTTAGGTAAGTTTAAACATATTTAAGGACATTCTAGCACGACACACTAAAGTTTCTTAAGACCAAACTTCTATTTTGCCTAGGCCATTTCTAATCTAACCTCTGATACCACCTGTAATAGCCCCACATTCCTTTAGGGCGTACCCCAAAGGTTAGCGGACTGTCTGCCCAACTCTCGTCAGGACTAGCTAGGCCAAAATTTACAAAAAGTACTAAAACATACCATTTACTTCTAATTGTCAACCCAACATTATATACAATAGGGTCACTAGCGATTCATACTTATACCAAAGTGTTCAACCTTATACAAAGACATACATGGGTTACTATTACAGAGGAGCTCAAACAAAATGCCTAAAAGCTTTAACTAGCTCAACCTTTCCCAAAAGGCACGATTCCCAAGACTTCGCCCCTGCAAGGAAAACAAATGTGACGGAGTGAGTTTTCGCCTAATGAGGTATCACAAGATAATACAGTTGGAGATCACATAGTTTTAATTTTAATTTAACAAGTATGAGCAACAGTTAAGAGAATAAATAAACACCACAACTAGTGTCTAGTGATATGGGTAAAAGGATATAATTGGCTCTCAGGAGTCAGAGTCCCAGTCGCAGTAACTTGATCAAAGCCTGTTGACACTCCGTCAACGTTTAAAGTAGCAAAATATTTACCATATATCTCCACTTTACACCGATATTCGTCCACCGACCATACCCCTTACCGGGCCTGAATACCAAACAGAAATAGTAGTGGTAATACTCAAGTATACCAAGTTCCAGAGGAACAGTATTCAGAGATTTAGAGACAGATCCCTATCGCTTATCAATCTATCTCGATCAATTCCTTGCTGGCTCGAGTTGATTAACTAGCCGATAGGATTTGGACCCACGTTCACAGAAGTGTTGTTGGATATTACGATCCAAACAACATCAAATTCAAGTACAAGTAATGTAAGTCAAACAAACAGTAAAACACTCAAATAGTTAAATGAAAATGAGTGAGATAAAGTACACACTCAATCCACCCAGAACAACTTAACCGTAATCATACATCCATAATTTTCAGTCAAAGAGCAGGGCACTTAAACAACAAATCATGCAAGTTGTAACGGCCCCACCTTCCCCTAAGGCAAACCAAAGGGTTCAGCGGACCGCCTGCCCAACTCTCGCCAGGACTCGATCACTCTCTTCAAACAAAATAAGATAGAGTCTCGAGGAAAGACGAAACAGTTCCCAACCTTGAAATATATATACTTACATTCATTCCAATCTCAACCAGATATACAATCCCAAATATAACAAAAGTTCTCAGTTCCCAATACAATCGACCCTATCCAGGTACTAGAGCGAGTACAAAAGCCAAAACATTACAAAAGGACTAGACTATTCTATACAAGTCTCTCGCCCTAGCTCGCAACCCCTGTAAGGAAAACAAATGGCATGGAATGAGCTACTAGCCCAGCGAGGTTCTATATACAGAACCAAACAATTAAACAAGGACATTAATCATGTAATAACAAGTAATCCAAAAAACAATTGCAATATAAAGCAATGGTAACACATTCATTAAAAGAATACATACTCACGAGGAGCCATTCGTTCATTCATTCGCCTATCATTTCCCTTATTCCTCTAGTCATTAAAAACATTATTTGTAAGTGAAAACTCCTTCATTTTCTTGTCATTCGTTCATTCATTTCATTTCCCCCTTCTGGTCAGTTCACTGGCCAATGTCCACCAGACTTCATGGTCATACTCGAGTATACCAAACATTAGCCCAGGGTTACTAGTCGCCCGACCGATTCCGCTTCTGGCTCGAGTCGACCGGTAACGAAGGGCAAGGACTCAGTTCAGCCAAAAGACTTACATTCATGCACAAATAGCATTTAATCATTCAATCATTGAAAATTTCACGTTCATTTAGGTCGAGTGCGATAAAGTACACACTCGCCTAGCAAAATTTATTTTGAGAAACATTGGAAACATAACGTACCTCAATCACGTATTAAAGCAACAATCCAAATAGTCACAATGATTCACATAGTCATTAGAAACAAATCGTATATAGAACACTCACCTATATAAGCAAAATAACGTCCAAAGTTCTTTCCGGATAACACCCTTAATCACCAAGAAACCCTAAGAATAATCATAAGAAAATATTACGGTTCAACCAACCCAAGATTAAGTGAATCAAAGAAAATCCGAATAACTAATAGTACAATGTATACGTATAATTTTGGAAGTGAAAAGAGTGCATTTAGTCCAAAAGACATGAGTAAAATAGTCGTAAAACTTATGTCTGCTCTTAAAATTTTGAAATCGCCATTTGAGTGCAAATTTGGGCAGCACGCCCTTTGTATTTATCTATTTTCCAGCCATTTATGGCTTCATCATTTTCCTCAATCAGCCCCCAAAATCACACACAAATAATCTCATTATAATAGCCGTTCAATAGGCTAAAAGTCATTCAATTACAAAACCAAGCTAGAAAAGTGACCGGAATTAAGGTTTAAGACAAGGAACAAAATGGCAGGTTTGACATCTTTTAGCGTATTGGTCACAACCGAAGGTACACCTATCAGATTGAGGTAAACTTTATACCATTTCGAAGCTAAGACATAGATCTACAATTCTTATGAAGACACCTCAACCCTGTTCTCAATCTAACCTAGTCAAATTTACCCAAACAGCCCCAGATTTTCTAGTTCGAAGCTCACTGTGAAAGTCAACTAGCAGTCCTGATTTATTCAATCATATCTCAGCACACACAACTCCGATTTAGTTTATTCCAAAGCCATTCGAAAGCTAAGATACAAGGCTACAATTCTTAAGAAGGCATTAAAAGCTAATTCATTCATATTCCCAGCCAAACGAGCCAATTACAGAGGCTGATTATCATTTCGGACAGAAACAGGGAAGCAGGGGTAAATTAGTCATTTCACAAGCTATCCTGCTCTGATTGAGCTGCAAATTTACAAACATAATCTACACTCAATTCTCTACAACTTTCATGTTTTTAGCTAAGCCCAATTCAGGCTCCATCATGGCCGGATAACACTAGCCAGAACAGGGCAACTTCAATCCCCAAAGCTGGAATTCAACCACACAAGCTGAAATGCTTGTAAGCAACCAAAACCAGCATATAAAGGCTTCAATTTTACACATAACCAGGCTATCATAACATGAACAACCCTCAAGCATCACATGTGACCAGAATTTTCACCTTAAAACTGAAATTTACCATAAAACTACTTCAAACCAAGAAATATTCTCATAAAGCTACACATATGGCAACTATAACCCACTAATTCACACATATGAAAGAAAGAAAGTTTCTTGTCCAAAATACCTTGTATCCTTAACAAAGATGATAGCTTAGGCTTCTTCCTCCCAAATTAACTCCACAAACACCTTGGAAACTACCTTAACTAGCACTTTTATGGAGTGGTTTGCAAGATTTATGGTTGGAATTCAAGATTAGAGCAAGAAGAATGGTGCAAGTGGTTTCTCTCTCCTTTCTCTCCCTCAAAGTTTCAGCCAGCTTAGTGAAGAAATGAAGATGATTTTTGGTCAAAATTTGGTATTTAGTAAAGGTGAGAATTAGGTCAAAATCCATCTTCCATAGGTTTCATGACACTTGGCTTTTCTAGACTTTTCTCTTATTTCTTTTGGTCAAAAATTGTGGCTAATGTAAGAGATATTTTAGGGTTAATTAAATGAAATAAAAGCAAGGCTATTAAGGTAATAAAATAGTGTTCAGGTGGTGCACTCAATCGGTAACGAACGGTTCACATCAGTTCAATCCGATTTTCCGTATTTCGCACGTACTAGGGTTTTAACTTATAATTCACTAACTTATTATTATTACTTCTAATCACACACATTTTCTCATCTAAAACTCACTCTTAATCACCAAATTTAGTACACACTCCGTACCGATTACTTACACTACGAAAGGACGTGAAAATCCTAGTTTCTCTCAATGATGAAAGAAAAAGGAAACCCTTGGCTCTATGGTTAATTATAGCTAATGGGGAAGTGAATGAGTAGTACAGCTATTGTAAAGTATTAATTTCCAAATTAAAGGGAATTTTAAGAAAAATGTAAGGGATTTTACAAGTCCTCACACAAGTGGTACACTCACCGATCAAGTAGGGCAACGTTAAAAGTTCGTCCTTGGATTATGCTCGCGCTCACCAACAAACCCTAAAACAATCAAGACAAAATAATTATGGTCCCCACATCCAAAGCCAAGTGAACGGAATTCACAATTTAGGCTCGACTATGAGTCGTATGCCTATCTAAGTTAACTTTTCAAAACCCAACATACACAAACAGATTTAGAGTGCAAATCAAGGAAAAATCCAAGTATATTTTAGGGCAAAAACTCAAGTAAGGTTTTGGAGTGAAATGAGAGCATTTTGGACTCAAGAAAACATGAATAACTATCAAGTTCCATATTCGTTTCATGGCTGGAAATTTCTAGCAGCAAAACAGTGAAAGAAACAAGATGTTTCACCACTTTAAAGTATGATATTCACTCCAATTCACATACACTTGTTATTCAAGGTTTTAGTGTGAGGAAACGAATTTTTTTTTATTTATTTTTACTTTTATTTATTTTGTTTTACTGGTTTATTTAATTATTTATTTATCCGTTTACTTCGATTAATTTCTTTCACTCATTTTAATTTTATTTGCATGGAACAATGTCACATTTTATGTTTTAAAACGTTTCGCTAGTAAAATTAATTTTTCTCCGACTCGTTTAGTAAGAAACAGTGACTACACGTTTTTCGAGACAAATTCGGTCCGAGAGTGCAATAATTTAGGAAAATTAAGAATGATCAATAGTAGACTAAGAAAAGTTAATGGAGGGATTAGAGGTGGATGAATTAAATTAAGCTCAATTAGGAGCACTAATTGCTCACTATTCAATTGTTGACTTTTGCGGTATCAAGATACCTTTATGTCATTCTTCCTTACACTCAATCAAATCACCAACTACCAACTACCACCCAAAACCCTTCTCTTCTTCTCCTCTCCTTGGCCGACTCCTCCTCCACCATTTCCCCACAAAATTTCAGCTAGCTTTCTTCCATTGTTGCTCCAAAAAGATACTCCAAACTTTCTTCTTTTCTTGGTTCATCACATAAGCTTGAAGGGTGACTTGAAGAAGGGAGGAACTTTGGGGGTTTAAGAGTTTATATACTAGTGCTTGGTCTTCATTCTTGGAAGCAAGGTAATTATCCAAAAACCCTCATCTTTTCCTCTCAAATCTTAGTTGTGAGTTGGTTATCTAGTTAGTTTTGGGTTGTTGATGGGTTCACAAAAACCTTGACACTAGGTAGAGAACTTGAGGTGATTTTATAGGTAGACGCCCTGAGGATTTTGTATATTTACTTGCTTGTTTGATGCTTATTTTGAAAAGATATGGCTTAGTTTTAGTTGGAAGTTGGAAAAGAAAACTAGAAGATGAATGATGCTTGCTATCCGAATTTCGGCTTGTTGAATCCCTCATGTTCATTTCAAATTTTGTTGTTATTTTGATGCTATAATGTTTGTTATATGATGGTGTTTATATGTGTTAAATATCTCCCAAAAAGCTTTACAATTGGTTGAGTTAAAGTAGGGTTAAAGTGAGGAAGAAATCTGGAAAATTTTCTAACCAGGAGACCCGACCAGTGTTCATGTTTTGAGCCAGAACTTTCTGTCTGGGAGTTGAAATCAATTTCCGTTTATGGCATCCGAAACTAAACTTCGAGGACTTTCTATTGGTATAAAATTCACCCCTTAATTTGTTTCCTATGAACCGTAGTGAACCGGCAAAGATGACTGAATTTCCTCACTGCTTTCATCCGAGAAACAGTCACAACTGCAGTTTGTAACTCAATTTCACCTATCTTGCAAAACGAATTTTAAGACAGTTCTTTCTAATGATTTTTAGAATTTTGAACCTAGTTTTTAACGCCGCAAACCACACTACATTTTGAGTTGTGTAGCGCTAGTTATGATCAGATTTTGAAATTCTGTCAAGTACTTCAGAACTGGAAATTTCATAAATAGGTTCGAAAAATCAGTTTTCTTAAAACTGTTATATATTGGTGTAGAAAGGTCCGAATTGAGTTCCGTTTATTGCATTTAAAACTAAATTTGGATTTCTATCAGTGGTATAAATTTCAAGAGTTGAATCTATTTCTATGAATTTTGCCGAATTTCCAAACATTACTGAAATTGCAAGCCTGTTTTGTTCTGTCCTGTCTGGAACAGTGACTTTGAACTAAAATTTGAATGATTTTGAATTGGAGTCTGAGAAAAGTGTCTTCTAGAGAGTTTTAGTGCTTTGAGTCTATTTTCCAACGTTATAATGTTTCCTATTTTTGGATTTACGGAACTCGAGATATGATTTTTCCAAATAGTGTTGCACCAAACTGAAAATTTCCTGGTTTCAAACAAAGGACTCTTTTAAGCACGTTCAACCTTCCTTTGAGATTGTTAGTCCGTTTTAAGTATAATTTCATGGTTGGACACAAGGTTCCTTTGGAATTTTAAACTTTCATTTTGAATCTTGGTTTCCAAAGAGTTAAACCTCTCTTGATGCGTGTCTTAGTTGTTTAACTTTCTTAGTTAATGGCACTCCTTTTCATACTTGAAAAATGGACTTCAACCCCGAGTCTCATGCACTCGATTTCCATGAGTTTGAATTCTAAAAAGGGAGCGTTTTAACTAAAATAATTCTTGGAGAATTTCACTAGTTTTATACTCGAATCTTGGAACCTTTAACCTTGACATTTACTTTGAAAAAGAGTGGAGTTTCGATGAGTTTTGACTCCATTAGTTTGGAAAACATAAATACTCTTTATATTCCAAAGTTTGGACATGAGATTTGAAGTTTGAGAGATGGAAACCATCTACCTTTTTTCTCGATTTCAGTGCCGAAAGTGAAAGTGGTACTTTCTTTTGGAATTGGAATTATTTACCATGACTTGAATAAAAATGACCTTTGAGCTCTCTTTGAGCATTATTTCTATGATTTAGCGAGAAAAGTTTCTTTAACTTGACTCGAACTTGTGACCTTGAGAGTGGGTAGCGAGAAAATATCTTTCTTATTAACTTTGGTCGAGCACCTAGGTAATTGTGATTGTGCATGTCTCAGGTAGTCACGAGAACGCTGAAGAGCTCGTCTGACTTCTCGCTTTACTCTCGTTTTGCCCTTGACTTGTGGTGAGTGTCAAATGCATGTTCAATGCTAATGTGATTGAAATGTTATTTGTACAAGTGTTATATGATTCGTGAACTTGTCGAAACGAGAGTGTACTTTATCGCTCTCGTCCTCTCTCTCTTGTGATTGAATGATACTTATTAAATGAATGTATATGACTTGCACTTGTACTCGAAATGTTTTAAATCGTGAGCACTGAGCGGCTAGATGTATCATGCCCTATTCGGGTGGGAGGTACTGCTCATCCCGACTCAGTGCTATGACCGATTTTACGTCTATTGGAGTGTTGTCGCATCGACCAATCATGCTTGTGGGGACGTCCCAACCCGTTGGCTAACCTTGTAACTCGAGTTGGCAAGGGCTTGGTCGAGAAGTTTGGTGAACCTTGGAAAATAATATAGGTTGATCTTTTGAGATCTCGCTTGGCATACTCGAATAGTATCTCCTCTACATGAATGTTTGGTTACGAATCCGAGTGGATGTTGTTGGTTGGAGGCAGTAAGTGGAGAGCTACGGTCCTATTACTACTTGAGTTGACGGAGAGTCAACCCCAAATGGCTTGAATCGATCGAGACGTGAAAATAACTCCTGAGAGCTCCCGTATCCTTTCATGTGTGTTATTTCCTATTTTTGCACGTAAACGAAATTTCATGTTCAAAGTTGTTTTAAAGTATGTTAGTTGAATGTTCGATACTACTTGCTTGCTTATTAAGTTTTCTTGGCCTCACTGAGCGTTCGCTTACCCCTTTAAGTTTGTTTTCCTTAACAGGTTTTGGAGGTGGATTGGAGGATCTAGACTAGCAATTTGGTGGAGGTTAGTATAATTTTGTATGAATTTGGTCACTCTTAAAGTGTAACTTTTGTTACTCTTGGTTGGTGGATTGTAATTATAATTGTTAACCCTAGAAGTTATGGCTTGTATTTTCGAAGTACTTTTTAATTAAGTCGATGGTTGTTCTGTGACTCTATATTAAACTTGAACGAGTGTGTGAGTCCTGACGAGAGTTGGGCAGGCGTCCCGCTGATACCCTAGGGTTCGCCCTAGGGAGAGGTGGGGGCGTCACAGTTGGTATCAGAGCGCTAGGTTTGAAATACCTGGAGTAGGGTTAGGAGTTCTTTGTCGTGAACTTTTAGTCATAGAATTCTATGATAGACCTTAATTTAGATTTTTAATGGGTATCAACGACTATAAGGGCATGACCTTTAGTTTTGTGGGTTAATTGTAGGACATGGATAGCAGCAGGGATGATGATAGGGTTGCGAGACCTCTCCCCGTGATCCCGTATTCCAGGGTTGGAAGCAGACCCCTTCTGTGGTACTCACCTGCTAGGCGAGGTAGAACGTGCCCATACCGACAGAGATTCTCTTACCCTAACCGCTTGGTGTTAGGAGTAGCTGAAAAGCGGAGGCAGTTGGATCGCGACCTCAGGATAGCACGAGCTGAGATAGAGGATAAGAAGGTTTATTCAAGTGTTAAATGTAGAAATTTAAGAATCCCTAACCGCCGCCCAGATCACCACTTTCACGGACGCCTTGGAGAAGGCACAGAGGGTAGAAAATGCTAAGTCCCAATCTAGAGTTTTTCACGTTAGAAAGAGGGGTAACCCAAGTAGCATTCCTGGATCATCCGAGAAGTCTACCCAACCTCTTAAGATGGGAAAAGGGCCTGGAGGAGTGAGAACGTCCGGAAAATCCGGAGGAGGTCCATCAAGGGAAGGCCCGCCAAAAGGAAATCGGAGTGGATGAGGTCAGCAAAAAGGCAGTTTTCAACCTAGTCAGACTGTGACTTCTTGTGTGATTTGTGGATACTATAACAAGCCTAACCACACTGAGGCCGAGTGCTGGAGAAAGCAAGGGAAATGTCTGATTTGTGGTAGTGCCGAGCACCAGATTTCGAGTTGTCCTAATGCCTCCAAGGAAGGAGAAAATATCCAACAACCTGCTAGGTCTGCTTCAAAACAGTCAAGTGCCGGAGGGATCCGACCAAAGGTGCCAACTAGGGTTTACGCCTTAGACAATCAGCAAATCCCTAACCCAACTGAAGTGGTGGAACGTACAATTCCCGTTTTTCATCGTCTAGCTAGAGTTTTAATTGATCCCGGGGTAACCCATTCTTTCGTAGATCCTAATTTTATGTCAGTGATAATAGAATAGTTCGTATTGCTACTGTGCTGCAAGAAGTCGAACTTTTACTGCTGTTTATATTCCATGAATCACGTTTCACTTCATTCTATCTTTATTGTTATTGTTTTATAGAGAACAAACACTGCATGGATTAGAGGCATTGTCAAAATTTCCTGTAGACCTCAAAAGTTAATCTATATGGCATGCCCCCAGTGTGATCAGCCAAACAACTTCACGAGCACCTGGATTGTTAAATGTGAATAATGTCAGGCTAACATTGACCTCTTATCAAGGTTTTATAGCTATTTAATTGACCAGTTTAGATTGCTCAACAAGTTCATATAATGCAAACTTTTTCATAAAAGTTATAAAAGCTCCTTCCTTGCAGAGATTGTATTACAATTTCAATTGCTGATTTGACTGCTGAAGCTAAAAGGTTATGTGAGAACTCCGAATTTTAAGTTTTATATTTCTATTTTTAAACATTCAAGATATGATTCATTTTTGGGGCCTTATTTTCTTTACTTTATTTAACTTAGGTAAAAATGAGTTTAAGAAAATGAGAGAATTAATTTTTGTTATGTCTAATAAACCCTAGGAAATTTAATTGTTTTGGGGTGAAATTAGAACTTAAGTAAACTACTATGATTGGAAGGAAATTGGAAAAAAACTTACTAGGTAGAAATTTGGCCAAGTGTGATCACACTACAACACCTTGATTTGGACAATTAACTTCTTAAGTAAACTTTACCATTTAACAAAACATTAGCCCTTTTGTCTTGAGCTCTTGGCTAAACCTCTTGAGAGGAAAAACTTCACATAAACCCTAAGTTTAGTTCTTGAAAAATTAGTGCAAGATTCAAGAGGAAGTTCAACTAGATTCGAACCAACCTTGGCTTGCTACTTGAGAGATGATTTTTGGAGTTCTTGGTGCAACTTGCAAAGCTTGAGGAGTTTGAGGTAAATATTAAATCATGAATTTTAATGCTTTAAATTAGTAGGGTATGCATGTAATTAAGGTGCTTAGATAACCTAGATACTTGGGTTGTTGATGGCTTGGTTTGGGTTCTTGTTTTGAAGCTTGGATCATGTGTTTATGTTTATGCCTTTTATGTGTTTGATGTATGGTTAGGTGTATTAGGTGAGGATTTCTTTAGATTTTCTTGGTTGTGTTAGCATGAGAATCAACAATGTAAATTTCAACGCTCTTAGCATCAACAATGTAAACTTCCACTATGTGTTTGCGTGGTAAACCCCTCCTAGTTAATATATATCTATATCTTTACCTTTTAAAAGCATGGAAGGTTGATGAATAGTAGAGGTGTCATCCTGAGTTTGTTCTGCTGGTTGCTTTCTGATTTCTTGCCAATGTTGGAAGCAATTTGAATATGGCATTTCCTTTGTTATCTTCTTTCTATTTTTTCCTTTTTATTTATTGACTGATTTTGTTCCTACATGTGTGTTGGGTGATTTTAATAGCTCTTGTAGTCTCGATTCATTTTAGTTTTGCCCGAGATAAATGTTAAGGAAAAAACGACAATAATGGGTGCAAATTAATACGTAGTATTTTTCTATTTGCTTTTTGTCCTTAAATTTAATTTAACATTTTAGTATGAATTTTGCTAAGTGAAAACAAATGCGTAGCATTTTTCTACTTGCTTTTTCTCTTTAAATTTAATTTAACATTTTAATATGAATTTTGCTCCATATATTACTGAGAAAAAAAGATCCCTTGATTGGACACTTGTCTAATGCTCTTTGGACACATTCTCTGCTACTCCTTATATTCTATAAAATTTGTTATCATTGTCACTTTATTTTATCCCAAATTAATTGTCATCTTAGAGAAGTCAATCCACTTTTTTATCAGTAAAATTTTATTTTTGCCCTTCATGTGACTCACCATTTATTCCTTACAATTATCAATAGATCAAAAAAAGATGGCCTGCCACTAAGGATATTAAAGGAAAGTAAAAATTTTCTTTCTTACTAATATCACTATACATAAATTGCACATTCTCCCAAAAATGACAAATTTTATGAGACGGATGGAGTATTATTTTTATGCATCATATATTTAATCCTTATGGTGAGCTCCAATTACTTGGATAACTTTTAAATAGTCAAAAGATAGTAATGCTAGAAAACGGCTAGATGAAGAAGATATAAGACCGAATTTATTATTTCCTATTTGTTTGTTTGAGTTTTTTCCCCTTGCATGGGCTTTTTTTTATAATTACTTTGTATTAATAAACATGGTATAATAAGAAATTCCTAGATAAATTTTGCTCTGAATTTCTCTGTATTACTAAAAATATATTAAAAGATTCCTTAATTAAACACTTATTTAATGCTCTTTAGATGTATTCACTACTACTATTTTTATGCATTGTTTATTTATTTCTTTATTGTGAAAAAATAATAATGATAATATTATGTTTTCTGTTGAATGTGGTGAGCTCCAATTACTTGATAACTTTTAAATAGTAAAAAAATAGTAACAGCAGAGAATGGCCAAACAAAGAAGATACGGCTAATTCCTCATATTATAGGCCAAAAAAATCCGTCAAATATATCTCTGACAAATATGGTTTGTAGCATTATAACTACCGTGATGACTAAGCACAATAGCTAATGCGAAATTTGTTTTTTAAATAAGGCCAATAATACTGCCATGTTAACTAAGCACGGCAGCCAATAATACTGTCATGATGACTAGGCATGGCATTCGTATAATTTTTTTTTGGTTGAATGAATTAATTATCAATTAAATGTTAGTTTAGGGTTTTAGTGTTTTGGGGCTTAGGGTTTTATGATTTTAGGGTTTTAGGGCTTAGGGTTTTAGGGTTGTAAACGAAACAAATAGGATTTTGAGTTTATGATTTAAAGTTTAGGGTTTAGTGTGTAGGGTTTAGCGTTTAACGTTTATGGTTTACAATTTACTATTTAGTATTTATGTTTTAGATAAAATTGTTGTACTTGAGATGGAAAAAATAAAATTATTTAGGATTTAAAGATTGAAAAAAATAAAATTGTTTAGGATAAAACCCTAAAAGTGTTTAGGATTTAAAGATAAAATTGTTGTACTTGAGACGGAAAAAACAATAGCGAAAAGAGACTGAAAATAAATAAAATACGATGTTGTAAAATGATAAAATTTAAAAATAAAAAAACTACAATTTGAATGATAAAAGTAAAAAAATGTCAAATAAATGATAAAGTCAATGTGTAGGGCGCCTGTTGCCCTTGCCTTGATCATGCAATGTTGTGGGTGGGCAACAATATCTTGTCGGTCGTCGTCTCTGATGTTCAGGAAGGACGCTAGGATGATCCAAACAATCAAGGGGGGTATCATCCTTGGAAGCACCATCAGGATCAACATTGTCGTTCGGAGATGAATCGGAAGGTGGACTACTAGACCAATCATTTGTGGAACAAAAGGTGGGAAAATCTCCTGGTGAAAAAAGGGCAAAAATGTTACTGATGGCGTTCCTCGTACACCAATGGTCGGCGAGGGCGGTGGTGGCATGACATATTCTCCAGATGCAAAAAAGTGTGTAGCTATTCCTGCATTCAGATCCAGCACTGGTGGAGATACGAATGGAGAGAACTACTGACTTAAACGCATATGTGGATGCTAAGTATCCATCTCCGTGGTTTAAATGCTAGATTCGCCAATAGTTTCATCGTGCAAGATATGCCTATTATGTCTATCTCGATTAGATAATGGTCTTGTTTGAGATGGAACATTCATACTGGTTTCTCAAATGGGACATTCAAAGTCGAAGATTGATTAGTTTCGAATAGGTCATACCCTTTGACGACCATTCGATCAAAGTGTTGGAGGTATTGCATGGATCTATATGCTCCATCCACAATGGTCGATAGAAGCAAATATACCCGGGCCCCTAAGTCATCAAAATCGAGGGCATCATATGTCTGGCAACCAATGTGCTACATAGTACTCATCTGAAATAAAAAAAAAAAGTGGACAAGTTGTGAAAAATCGTTACTTAATATATAGAATGAACACATAAAAAATAAGAGCAGAGAAGAAATACATACCAAATACTCGAACTGGCCAGAAATATCATGAAGCATTTGCCCGGACTGCTGATTCAAATAGATAGGGTTCGAAATGTACAGGATCGTATGCTTATAGTACCACTAAAGATAATCATTTGATAGACTAAATGTATTAGCAAATTAGCTTGAAATCTCCGTATTAGCGCCAGCATTTCAATACCCTATCCACCCCCTATGAAATTGGGTCCAATTCCTTCCAGGATAACCAACCAGATCTAACTAATAAACCCTGTTACAATTAGTATTAACGGGATCAGGAACATTTTGCATTAGTCTAAACTGACGCATGACACGATTCGGACAATGAAATTCAATTATGTGTCAAAATATGAGGAGAATTTAGATCCACCAAATGCACTCGTCGTGTCTACAGTATACTGGTAGGGCGACCTATCTTTCATTACTGTACGACATCCATATCAACTGTCATAATAGAAAGCTAATTAGTAGAAGGTATGGTCGACGCGTTGACAAAAAACTATTACATTAAAGATATAAATTACCTCATCTATACGTAACAATGCAATCTACTTGCGATAGTAGCTATTGAACCGACCAGGCGAGTCCACTTCTGTACGCTTGGCCGCCCATCTCCCACCTACAGAAAACTCACCGGTCTTTTACACCGATAATATCTTTGGATGAATTATCGACATCCATTCCTACGCTCATATTTGGAGTAGTAAGTAAGGACCACATGTGGTAATAGTAACAGCACGCGAGGTATTACACATGCGTGAGTATAAACATGCTAGTGTCGCTGACCCCCAACTGAATTTCCTCATTGTATCCAAATTCCAAACATAATTTAACTAGTTAACCTAACAAGAATCTAGCATGAATCTGTAAATAGTAATACATCCAATAAGATCACTATATACATGTGAGCATACTGACGAACTAACTCATCGAGAGAGCAGTGGCACATTCAACCATCTGTACATAGATAATATCCTCAGGCGCCCATGATTCAACATGGTATCTTCTAACCAAAATCTTAAAATCTCCTGTACCAGCAGTGTTGTGTTTTAGTGGACTTCATTTAGTGTGAACCAATATAATGGATAGGCCATAAACGCGTAGACCCTGTAGAATCTCGATATCCTACAGAGTCACCGTCACCTCACCCATAAAAGGAAGGTGGAAGATATATCTCCTATCTCCAATGCTCAATAAGTACTATGATAAAGTCATGATCTACAGTGAGATAACTCACTATTCGAACATCACAAAATCCTACATGGTCAATATACTGCGCTACCCATAGATCCAAATGTCGCAGGAGTTAAAAAAAACATTTTATCGCATCTCCTAACATCAAGATTTGCACCCATGCCATTGAAGGCTGCAACGGACCTATGATCCAACTATAGATGTAATACAATATCTTCAATTGGTTCCTAATGCGGGAGTTTTGAGGCGTCGATATTATAGCAGTCATGAGCATGCCTGTAATAAATAAAAAATATTCATAAAATACAACATAAGACAAGATCTTCAATTAAGTAGAACAAGTAGCGTATATAGTGACAATGGACATGCATAATCTATATAATACAGGTAAATAACTATAAAAAAATAACAACATGAATTGTTTGTCCAAATAAATTTGATTAATTGACATTAATTAATTTCAACATACAATATGAAATGTCCAATGGTAATATCGAACACATGTCAATTATATTCCCTACAAAATCTATTTATAAAAATAGCCCGCAAATGGATAATTGGGAGCAGTGTAATTGGGTTGTAAATTGTTGTTATAACGACGAGATGCATCAGGATATCTTCGATCCATCTCATTCTGATTCTACTAGTTTTCAATGGATCGGGTGTTTTCTGCTTCAACCGATCAGTTAAAAGACTCAATTTCAACTCTACCACGAGCCAACATTTTGGGTCCATCAACAGGTTGAAAGAACCCTCAAACATGGCTTGATATACTTCAAATGTATATTTTGGTGCGACGAATAACATTAATGTCACACCTAAAGCATATAGTAATGGCATGTAAACATGAGAATCGTAGTTCTCTTCACTTTTCATATGTACATGTTCGATTCCCATTATCAATGAACAGTTTGGGCATTGTCACCAACATGAGTTTGGCAATACGCAGTAATTATGCAATAAATTATCCGCCTATGATCGAACACCTGTATCGAGTGTGCTTTGCCCTTTCACTCATTTTCTATATATTTGTCCCACCCGTACAGAGGCTAATGGTATATTTTATCCCATACCATCTTGTGATTTTTAACAAATAGATCAACTATTTGGTTGAAGGTGTATCGAATCAATGCAGTGATTGAGAGCAAACGAAATTCTCTCAACAAATTATTAAAGCACTCGGCCATATTTATCGATAGATGGCCCTAATGATATCCATCATCCTTGCACAATGCCCACTACTCTGATCTAATGGATCCATCGATTAACCATGCGTATGCCTCAGGATTTAACTTAAAAATAACATTCATGAATTTCTCGTACTTTTGAGCCTGATTTGCTTTTTTCGCAACCCACACGAGACTTTTAAATCTACAAAACATGTATGAAAAAATCTAATGGAATCAAGCAAAACAAAAAAAATTAAATTCAATATATTAGGGTTTAATACAGTTGTCCCAAATGAAAATTATTTTTCATTCCTAAATTTCTGAGTGAAATTATTTCAATCATAAACCAAATAGAATTGCTGGACCACCAATGGCTCCTTCCACTTCTCTAAGTCTCGCATGACATGAATGATTCTATGATGGCAGTCTGATATCACGTATACGTTTTGTACATCTGCACACACGTGTATTCGCAATAATCTCATGACCAACTCCAATTTCGATTGTTCTCTTTGTCAACTAGTGCGAATGCCATAGGAAACATATGGTTGCAGGTATCAAATCCAATGGCTATTAGCAAATTTTCCTGATATGACTCATTTAAGAATGTACTATCCATACAAATGACCGATTTCAGGTGACGAAATGCTTGGATGACAGGAGCAAATACCCAAAAACTATAGTCAAAAATCGTAGTGGAAGCTGTATTTAATGGATGATGATTCCAAATAACAACCGTCCCACTATTGGATAGCTAGAACTTCTAAACGTATGTCGAGAGTAGTGAGATGTCAGCCAATCGCCATAGATAATGTCAATCGCCTGACGTCTGGCATACCAGACTTTTTTGTATGAGACATCGACATGAAACTCTTTCTTTATAAAAGTCTAAATTTCTTTGATTTTGTACAGCGGGTCATTCATAATGTGGGAAATAATGTATTGGGCAATTAAGTCTGCACTCAACCCTCGGTGGTCATTGGTATTGCACACACGGACACACGTATGCTTATCCACAACTGTAACAATCATCCATATTTTATAAAAGCTACGTAGAGTTGCACGAAACTGCCAATTACATGGAGGTATAGAGTTCCGAGCTCTACAGCGCATGTACCAAGTTGTAGGTGTGCTCACTTGAATTTTAAATTCCCTATTTTCCTTTTTGGACCACAACTTAACCGCTCGCTTTATATGCTCCTTCATCTCGAATAGTTGGCCTAATTCCAAATCTTTTGTCCGCTCATTCTAAAACTTCAGTTTTTCGACCTTTTGAATATTGAGAAGATTAAACTATAATACAGCATCCACACCACCTTTCTAACGCAATGTAGAATGCTCACTTCCTAGTTAGGATTCGCTAAATTTCATGGGATGTTGTATCTGGATCGAGTCATTCGAATATGCATCATCTTAGTTGTCATCACTACCGGAATCATCAGCATCCAACTTTGGTTTCAAATCAAGTTCGACATCAACTAAATCAACTTTAGTAAATGGAAGAGGCTCTAACAGTGAAGAAATAGGAATGTTCGTACTATGAACTTCAACAGTTAACTTATGCATAGTCGGGCAGCAACTGGAACTTGGACGGTCAATATCTCTATAGCGGATATTGCTCGTTTTTCGCCCTCTTCGGGGCGGGAGATCATTGACCGTCTCTAATTGGGTAAACTGATTTTGAAGGAGTCCAGCAGTATCCAACAAAGTAACGGGATTTTCACTTCTAATTTCAAGGGTTTGCCTATCATTATGACCACAATCAAATATATCCTCCACTTCCACATAAATCTCAATGGCTTGTCAACTATCAGATTTTTGATAATACATACTAGTAACTCCGTTATCATCCACCAAAAGTATCGCCCCAAACACACCATGTTGAAGGCAATTTCGAATTATCAAACTAATCTTCTGCCTATTTCAATCTAGATCCATTATATTGTATATTCTATCTACCAACTGATTATATCCCACCATTTCTATCAGGAAGTGAACTTTTTTTGGTATAGGTGGGTCGTAAAAAATTGAACCTCCAGCGTATACAATTTTTCCGCCCTAATATAGGTGAAGTACCAAACAGTTATCGCTCGACATATTATTCCTAGTTTAGGCGTAATGGATGGCATGTTACAACCTTTTTAATCATTAAAATATATTTAAATACTTAGTTACAACATGTTCTGGATGATAAAATTATTATTATGCATTAAATGCTGCTTAATTACACAATTTTAATAAATTTAGATAAGAACATACCAAATAACATAAATCAATACCATATAAAAAACACGTAGGCCTTTCATACGGAGCTCTTACACCTTACTAATTACACTAATTATACATAATTTAATTTTTAAGTCCATTAACCATTTCAGTTATTTATATTGCTTGTGTAATTGGCTCTTATTACCGTAAGTAATGAGTACATTAATTACATCTATATTAATTTAATCATAATCCTAAATTTAATCCATTAAATTATTATTTAAAATAATCTAACTAAACTAACTAACCTTACTAACAAATTGCTCAACAAACGACATAAATGATTATTAATTAATTTACCCTTTTTGTATTGTATGCTTAAACAGTTTTATAAATTACACCTTGTTATATTATTAACCCATTGTTAAATGCATAACTTCAACTAAATTAACAACAATAGTTGTTAGTTACAAATACATTTAGGTATTCAAATAATTTGAATTAATTATTATAATAATTATACATATTTTATTTAGTCCACAAGCCTATATATGCTAGGTATACATGTGTGAATTATTAATCATATTAACTACTTCACTTGCTTATATCGCTCTAATAACTGTCTATTTTAATCACAAGTATATGTTATATTATTAACACCTATGTTCATGTAATCATAATCTTACATCTAATCCATTGAATGACTATCTGACAAGATTCTAAGTAAATTAATCTAACTAATCATATAGTAAATAACATAAATCATTATTACACATCAATATCATAAAATTATAAATAAATTTATTGTTAACAGCTACATTTACAATAAATAGAGTATACAATAGTTTATTAATATAATATAACAACAACATACACATACATATAATATACATGTCTAATTAATATAATATAACTAATATAATCACATAACTAATAACTTAAATTACTAACCTCTATGAAGATGGCCGTACTAATAATAAAATGATACCTTTATTAGCACCGCAATTGATAAGCACAGAAGGCTTATGGAACAGTGATACCAAGGGTCTCTCACCGATGTGGCCTCGACTTTGACTTCAATTATAAATCAACTGTAGTGGACCAATTTAGTTCATAATCCACCAATCAACCGCGCTTCTTCTTTTTTGCCTAGCAAAAAACGTTGTATTCCAGCTGCTACGACTCCTCAAGACCTTGTCGATAATGCTTCCGAGTGCTACCTGACGGAATTGTTTCTACTGGCTATTGACTTGCTCTCCCAAGAGCTTGGCGGTATACAGAGAGCGAGAATTGAAGAAGGAATGAAACGAGAAACAAGGGAGGGGGGAGGTCTTCTGATGCTTCGGCCCTTTTTATAGTCACGAAAGTGATTTTTCCATCAAATCTAGCCGTTTATTTGAACGGCTAGAATCAAACTTTATTTTTTTTAATATAAAAACCCCCTACCGTGCTTACTAGGCATGGCAGGAGACAGCTTTTTTTTTTTTTTTTTGAAAAAAATGGTGAAAGGCTATCACAATGTGATAGACTTTGCCAAATAGAATCTTCATGTGAACCACTTTTTTTTTGACTTGATTAGATGACTACCGTGCACAGTCAGCACGGTAGTATCAGTTTTTTTTTAAAACTGAACTGTCGTGGCACGTTAGCACGCCAGGTATAGATTAGTACATGCCCTCTGTTAGAGCTGCATTTGGCTGATTTTTTTTTACCTATAATCTGAGCAATTAGCTAGAAGATACAAGGCTGAATGTATTTTTTCTTGTTTGTTTCTCTGAATTTTTTTTCACCTTGCATGAGCTTTTTTTTTCTAATTACTTTGTATTAATAAATATGGTGTAATAAAAAAATTTCAGGATAAATTTTGCTCCAAATTTCTCTATATTACTGAAAAATTATTAGAAGGTTCCTTGACTCAACACTCATTTAATGCTCTTTGGATGCATTCACTTCTACTATTTTTACGCATTATTTATTTATTTCTTGATTGCACAAAAATAATAATGGTAATATCTTTTCTATTGAGTGTAATGAGCTCCAATTACTTTAATGACTTTTAAATAATAAATGAATAATATAATAGCCAAAAATGGCTAGACAAAGAAGATACAAGGCAGAATTTACTATTTTCTTCTTGCTTCCTTGAGGGCTTTTTTTCCACGAAATTTTATCCTAATACTTTGTATTAATATTAATAGATATGGTGCAATAAAAAGTTCCATGATTGAACACTTATTTAATGCTCTTTCTAGATACTCACTCTTACTATTTTTTTCCACCACTTATTTATTTCTTGCTTTCAATGTCATAACAATGATAATGTACTTTTTTTTTGGACATAATGAACTCCAATTTCCAAGATGAGTTTTCGTGCCCTTAATTAGTGCCCCACTGTTAATGCCCCCCCCCAACCCTCCAGCTTTGGTTTCTACAAACTTGGCCTTTTCTTCTATGTTTTCAAACTCGGACCGGACCGGCCAGTTCAACCGGGAACCGGCCAAACATCCGGTCCGAGTTATCTCATAAAACCGTCTAACAAAAACTTGGTCAAATTTGGTCAAAAACCGGGTTCAACCGGAACCGGTTAAACCATTAAGAACCCGATTTTTCTATTTTTTCCTTTTACTTTTTTTGTCTCCTCCTTCTCCTCCTTCTTTTTGCCTTTGCCAATACTCAGTTTTCAACCCCTTGGCAAAATCAACCTCCTTCCATCAACCATTCTTCAACCCATCAAAAAATCACCTTTGTAATTTCTTAAACAGGATCTAATTATAAATTTCACATTAAACAAAATGGCGAAAAGACAAAAAGATGGGGAGATGGAGAACAAAGAAGTGTGAAAAATTTTAAGGATTAAATTTCAGATTTGTGATTTTGAGAAGAAAAAACCAACAAAAGCAAAACTTTTTTTTTTTGAGGAAGCATTTGTTCAAACTATACCATTATCGACCATTGCACATATCTTCATCATCATCACAAAAGCCAAAACTTCTTTGAAACATATCATAAATATTTCTTAGACAAAACAACTGCAGCTAAATTGTTGTTCCATTTCAACTCTTCGAAGCTAGCTTTTCTTTTGCATTTTGAATTTTCAGAGCCTTTTTCACAATCATTTGCTGTTCAACCAAGAAAGCACGGATAATCCTCTCCCTGGCAGCACTTCCAAACAATACACCACTATAAGCATGATTAACTATCCTACGGTTCTTGGACAATCTGGACCTCTTGTATTCAGCAGGTCTTAAGTGAGGAATCCCAAAACTGAAAAAGGGAAAAAAATGAAAAGAAAAAGGAAAAGAAGAAATGCTATTGTAGAGAAGTTGGAATAAAGAAGAAACAAGGAAATGAGGGAGGCGGCCGTATAAGAGAAAATGAGGGAGAAAAACTAGAAAACGTAGGTTTAGGGTTAAAAGTTTTACGAATTTTATGATTTGACCCCTAGAGTACTAAAAAACTGTTATTACACCTAGAAATATTTTAGAACGTATAACTACAGCCCTAAATTCTTGTATTATTTTTCAAATAAGCCCTCCAATTTAATTCTAAACTTGTTGAATATGCATTAAATTGTAAATTGCATAAATTGCTACTTAATTACACTACCTTATTTGTATTTTCTTGTAAAGTATTTAGAAATATCAAACATGCATTGAACTTACTTTTCTTGGTATTAATATGTTTTTCAAAATTTTACATAATCTATTAATTTTTAAAATTAAATATATTTATGACATCATTCGGTTCTTAGATGGGTTGGACCGAGGTCGAACCCATTGACCCCTGACCCCTGATCTCTATCAAGTCGATGGCCGGTCCGAGTTTTAAAACATTGGTTTTCTTTATTTTGTTCTTCTCCATGACGGCCATATTAGTATCTTTAATGCTCTCATTTTACCTTTTAAGTGCTGGCTCTTATCGCCCTCTCTCTCTCCCGGTGAGTTAATTTCCTTACATCCTTCATCAATTTTCGTTTGGCTCTTTTCACTTCAAGCAATAATAATGTCTTGATTTGGTTTAAGTGCACGCTGCTATATTTTAACGTTTTGAGTTATACAAAGCCAATTTTGTTGATTATAATTAAGTTTTCCTTGTTTAATTTTCTTCACTTTTTGCTTGTACCACACTTTGTGTGCTATCTTAAATTTATTCTCACGTACAATGAAATCAATAATGTGAATTATGAATATTGTTTAAGTTGTTGATTATTGCCATTATTTATCTTCCTCAGAAATTGCTTTCCACCTATTTATCTCATACATAATTTTGGGTCCATGATATTCTAAGAATGTCATCTACAAATTTTCATTCAATACAATGTCTTTTTTTAATACTTAATGCTCCTTTTCATTTTTGTCCATTTTGTTTCTTATACAAATATTATTGATACTAATAAAGCAAATTAATTTCAATAGACGTCATCGTAGTTAGTAGCATTAATTATATAAGAGATATATTTTATTCAAACATATTCATTAATATACGTACCGATCTATTACTACATAGCCATACTTGATAAAAAAGCACTCAGTATTTTCATTATTCATATTTTGTAGATGTACATTTATTCATAATGATAATATTTATGCTACTTAAACATAAAATTTCATTCCAACCCGAAATTTTCATACACGTACTCATTTTTTATACTACGTACTAATTTTATTAAACTTTATTATTTTCCAACTAACATCACCGCTTTACACGCTTCTTATTACCATACAAGACATACCAAAAAAGAAAAAACTCATAGACAAATCATGGGTAGGGCAAGACCAACTAGTCTATATATCTATAATGTGTTATTATATATATATATATATACACACACACACATGCACTAATATATATAATAGGAGAGGTGACTTTTGGTATAAACAATTTATGTTATTTAATGTTATACCAAAAATACCCTCTAAAGTTAGTTTTCAAACTGCTCAAGTTCCCTCATTTTTTTCTATTATGATTTTAAGTATAATTGACCACACTCCTTTTTTTTCTCTACCATAATTATATATATATAATATAAAAAAGAGTAGTTCTATAGATTTATACTATATTGTATATAATGGGAGAGGTGACTTTTAGTGTAAAGAATTTATATCATTTAATGTTATACCAAAAATACCCTTTAAAATTAGTTTTCAAACTACTCAAAGTTTCCTCATTTTTCTATTATGATTTAACTCTTAAGTACAACTAACCTCCTCCCCCCTTTTTTCTCTACGATAGTTTTAAATATAATAACTTCTTAAATAAAAGAAGAGTACTTTTTATAGATTTCTGAAAATAAAAAGAAAACATATATGACATAATTCTACATATAAGTTGAAATAATTAATTATATATGCGCGTCAAATGCACTAGCATAGTGCAAGCCGCTACAAGCTTCACCACTTTTAGGTCGTCTGTCGTCTGCTGATGTGGCGCTAAGGGATTGGTTGACTTTGTTCGTCCTCCACCCTGTCACTTGAGCCCGTTTCTACTAGACATGACTTTCTTGTCCTCCAAACCCCAGAGGTCTGCCGTCCGTCTGCTCCTCTCGCCGTTTCCCCGCCTCCGCCCCACCGACAAAGACAGCAGAAAAGTTGAAAGATTTAAACGCAGAGGCAAGGAAATTCCAAGATTCTATCTCCAGAGTGTCAGGTTCTTTGCTGCCCATTACCTTTTGTTTCCTTTGAATATATATGTTTCCGTGATTTTTTCCCAAAAATTTCTCCTGCTTAACATCTAAAATTTCATACTGATTTTTCCTCCGTGCTTTCTCTCGAGACAGAGGCAGCTAAGGGAAGATCATCACCAAGGAATATTGTATGCAATGTTTCCTCCTCAGGTTTCATGAATTTTTTTTCCCAGGTTTATTATTGTCTGTGTTTTTTCTATTTTCTTTTTTACTCATTTTAAATGGTGCTTGTGTTGCTTTACACTGGGATTTATTCCTTTACTTAATTATCTATTTTTTCTGGTCTTCTGGAGCCCTTAAAATTTCTTGGTTAATTTTCTGGTTGTTTTGGATTCATGGGTTGTTAAAACCTTGTCACAATTTCATCAGCTAAAAATTTCTAGATTGCCCTGTTGGATTTCTCAATTTTCTTTTCATAGCTCATCGGTGCTTCAATCATCACAACCATTTCTCTTTCATCATTATTTTCTGAAACCAAAATTTCTTTCTCCACCTCTCTTCTTCTCATTTTTTTCTTCTAGTTCATCTTTTAGTTGATGTTTAATAGTTTTACTAATCATTACTTCTGTTTCTCTTATGCTTTTGTTTTAGTTATCTGATTTTCCCTATTTGTTTGTCTCTGATTCTCTTATTTTCCCTTCCCTTTTTTGTTGATTGTGATTTCTTCGGGTAGTGCTTCTTTTCCAGTTTTTACCTTTCCTATTATGTAGATTAAAAGATAGCGAATCATACAATTTTATCATTTACTATGCTTGCTGGAATGGAGAGCTATGAATTTGTTTTCTGATAATCATTTTAGCAGTTATGATTTTCTAGCTGTTGCAGTGCATGTTTTCTTTCTTTTTTTTTTTTAAGTACTTTCTTTACTTGTTTCTTGTTGAATTTCTTGCAAGATTTTCAATTGTCACTGCTCATACTCGGTTTGATAAGGATCCTTTTTGCAATCTTCGTAGGAAGCATTTTGAATCCGTAAATCCTTAAAGTGCTTGTTACCATGTAAGTAAAGTTCAGATCTTTGTGGTATAATTTAACTTTTTGGCAGTTGTCCTAACATCTTGGTAGATTGAGTTAAAAATCTATTCCTTAGTTTTGATTCTTTTTCACATGCTTCTAATTTTTGCTGTTTGGAGAAAATTTATTCCCTATGGCTGTTCAAACTTTTGCAACTCTGATTTATGGTTGTGATTTCTTGCTTAATAAAATGTCCTTGTGGCTTTGTCAAAGCTTGTGCTCCGATGAATAGGTTTCTACTCTAAACATTTTGTTTCTGATCTTGTATCTTAGAAGATTTTGATAATATTATGGTCTCCACATTTGTATTTCTGTTGTTTTGTCATTTTTCTTTTATTACTTTTTCCCCCAACTCAGATGGGGATAGCTGATGTCATAGTTGTTCTCGTGAGAAATGGAACTACTTTGAGACAAAAACAATTTAAATAAAAATCAATAGTGTGGTTATTTTGGAAAGTCAGGTGATCCCTCTCTTCATGGTGTGCATGATGAAATGTTCATAACTTAATAAGACTAAAAATATCGGCAGAGGAGCTTTAAACAAATATCTTCTAGCAGAAAGTCATTGGTTTAGAGAAAAGGGATGCTTGACATGACTCATGAGATGCTTGAAAGATTGGAGGCAACTTGAGGGCTAATGGTTTTCTTAAGTTCATGATGCGATTTCTTGCGGTTGTTTCTATGTTCTCATATTGTTTAACAGACACGAAATTGCTAATATAAGGAGAAGTAGTGCAGAGGAAGTGACTGAGCGAGTATTAAGCCAACTATCATTACCTAGTGTGCAGGTAAAATAAATTGGTCCTACGTAAAGACACAAGAAAGACAATGAATGTACTAAACATTGTTTGAGAACTATGAAATCTGTTTTTGTTGTTTACAAGTGGTTTGTTTAAAGCATTTGTATGTTTATCATGTAGGGATTCACTGTAATCCAGTTTTCAGCTAGGGTAGTACCTGATTATTAGGCCATAGTTATTTGTGTACCAAATAAGGCACTATACAAGTCTTTCAGCGACTGAGGGTGGTGACGTTAATAGACACTTCATAGCTTATACAATGGCAAGTTGAATGCCAATCTCTGCTATCTTTTCATCTTTCACCGCCACATTCCAACCATTGTTGCTTTTGCCACACCGATATAACAAAAGAAAGTTTTTTGGGGGGGGGGGGTTGAGATTATTGTGAGTGCTGTTGATGTGGATTGTCCAAGTTCTTGGTAAGTTTTTTTATGTTTGCCTAGCTTTTGTACAGCTTTTATCATAACGTTGATTGCTTGTAACTTTATGCTTCTAATATCTTTCATTTAATTACTTTAGTTAAAATTTGTGTGTTGATATGCTGTGTAACTCTTGTACTATCCATCCCTTGTAGTCATTTTGATTTTTCTAATAGTGGTTGCTGATGTTTACTTTATGTATGTCTTGATTTTTTTTATATGTGGTATCCTGTTCAGGCTATCATCATTTTGTCGTACATACAAGTAGATATTTCCTCGTTTGTGAATTGTTTTTCCTTTCATGGAGTGTTTGCTTTTATGCTTCAAGTTTCCATTATGTGTGGTGAAATTTTTTATTGTTAGTTGTCTTTTGCCAGCTTATTCAATTTCTTGATATTTAACTAATAGGATTACTTCCTTTCCATTTTCCAATTTCTTATGTCTGGATGAGGAAAAAATTTGGTTTACGGAAGAGCTCTTTTACTGCACTAAAGTGATATATTCTTTACTTGCTATGATCTCCAACCTTAGGTAACACCAAAACATAAGAAAGTTGACCAGGCTTTAGGTCAAGTATGGTAATAATGGCAGTAATGGCTCGTGAATTCTTGGATTTGATATTTTATCTTGGTTAAGATAAAGAAAAGGCAAAAACAGCAAAAAGGTGTTGCTTGGGAGTTTGAAGAGATTGCAGAGTTAAACTTTTATTTGCCGGAAACAGCTTAAACAGAGCATTCTTCTGAATGGTGGTGGTTTTGGGAAGAGACTTCAAATTGTCATGTTCATTTATAGACAGGACTGATTTCATGAGCCCTGTAGCTCTTTCAATTTGTATTACATGAGAATGAAATTGTAATACTTGGCAGGAAAAATAACTGAAAAAACATACATTGTAAAAGAAGACCAAAAGGCTTATTAACAATCTTTTAAATCTAAGTTTTTCATTATTTTATTAAATAACATTTAATTTCATACTAGAAATAATATTGTTACACTGGCACCTCATCCCCACGCCTTGTGCGGGACAGTGTCCTAGTTTCTTATAGACAAATATTTGTAGGAGCTTTCATGCGGAAAATAATTATACAGACTACATGTTTAATCTCATTGTTTCTTCTGTTTTGTCATTACCATCCCTCTGTTATTTTTTATCCAATTCAAAGTAAGTTTCAATTACACTTCTATGCTTCATTTTGTCAAGAAAATCCCTTTTTTACTTCTCTTACTCAAAAGTACACTTGATCATATATCATCATAAAATCTTGTACCTATCCAAGAATTAGACTTGTTCCTTGTCATAAGTATTTTGCGTGATGCTGGGAATTGCTGGTATAAAAGTTTAATAGTGTAAAAATGCTATTTTCTTCTTTTTCTTTACTCAGGGAATTCCTCCTGTCGTATTTGCCTGTTTTACTGCTCTAATGGTTTCAATGCTTATTTGGTTTTGTCAATATTATTTTTTTGTTTAAATGATAAGAACTGATAATGACTGATTTTTCTCCTCTGATCCTGTTAGTGTGCTGATAACAACTGATAAAGGAACTGCAGGGAGGCCTATGCAAGCAAAAGAGCTTAGGAAAAGAAAGATGTTATAAACTATCAGACCCCAATTACCAAAGTAATGGAAACTTACAAAAGAAAACGTAGAAACTACCTTTTTAGTCAAAACAAGAGACAGCTAGAGACAAACTTTTGTCCTTGAGCATGAAGTCATGCCTAATGTTTCTCCTATAGCTGTATAGTATTCTATAATTTCTTTTGCTAAAGTCATATTCTTAAATAACTTTTGCTAATAGAAGATTGCCATTGATTTTTGTTTTAATTTCTTTTTTTCTTAATTTTCATGTGCAAACTATTTTTGTACAGGCATTATATATCCTCAAAAACATTATCTGTTGTTGTAAGTCACAAAAACTTCTCTAGCAACATTTTCAAGAAAATAAATATTTTTATTAGTTATCTAAATTGAGTCAATGTTATCATAATTTTGAGGCTAGCTTGTGATGAAATTATGAGGTGCATGGCCTGGTCAAATGTTTTGCTGTGTAGTGGGCTTATGCTTTGGACTAGCACTTCACATAGTTGGTGTAGGTTCAGCCTATAAAAGAAAGTGTCTTTTATGAATTTGACAGGAGGTTGGCTACGGGTAGTAAGAAACATGAGTTTGTTACTACTTAAAGAATCACCTGCTTATTTGGTGATCCAACAAATTGTAAATGATCTTAAGAGATGGAAATTAAATTCTGCCTAAAGTTAGAGATTTGGAGTTCTAAATATGAACCTTAAAGAGGTTGTAGTTACAAAAATATTTTTTCATGGCTTTGACAATTTTTTTAAACTTCTTACCTTGATTTATTGGTTCTTAGATTTTAACCATTCCAACCAGAGACGTTGAAATATGCAAAACAATCATACTGTGAGATGTACTGTTTGAAACCTTTGTGGAGATAAAGCCAGTTTATGTTATCTTGTTCGCAATTCTTTTGTGTATTTTATACCTGTCTGGATGGAGTTTGTCTTTAGGATACAAAGGCAACCTATTCATGGCCTCATGGATTAATTGCCGTTTTCTTGTTTTCTCTGAGCTACCAATGCTATTTGAATGTGACCTATTGAATTTGTTACTATCTCTGTTAGATTTAGCACAGGTAATGCTCTGGTTAGGGGGGTTATGAGTTTCCAGACAATCTGTCCCAACTTACAAATGGCATCAAAATGTTATCATTAAATTGATGAAAGTGTGTAGGATCATAATCTTCATCGAAATGTGAAACTGTATTGTAATTGTTATCTTTGATAGACATCTGTTTGGACAAAATGTTTCATTGATCCAAAATAAAAGAAAAATTGTATTTTCTTGGGCTCTCTAATTCTTTTCAGCTTTCATGTGCATTCATACAATTCAATTGCTATGGCTTCAATTATTGAAGTATTAATGTACATAATTTGAATGATTTGGTTCTTGCAACTGCTAATTTGTTATATTACAAATGTACCCACACTATTGAAACATAAAAAACTGATTATATACATTGGGCAGGGCATATCTAGATATTTCACCGTGGATTGCATGGTGTTCTTCTCCTAGTATTTTACAAAGTAGTAGCAGAAGAACTCTGAAGAAGCCCTAATCACTAGTAGTAGTAACTAATAAGGTAGGTAGCAAAAGAATTGCAAGAAAAAGCAAAATGCTTACGGATATTAATTATTATTGACATGGATCTGCGAGAGCAGTAGCTGCTGGACTTCTTTCCGTGGTGTGCTGCATCTTCTACATTAACATCAGGTGCACGATCCCTCTCTCTTTCTCTTTGTTTCACTTCTTGTTGTGCAATAATATTAAAGCATCCGTTTATTTAATCAAATTTAATTGGAATTTGAAATGTGCTTTCTCCATAGCCCTCCCTCTCATTCACCCCCAAAAGTTGCAATGCAATAACTCCCTTCCCTTTCAACTTAGCTGTTCAGTCTCTACTAGTAGTACATACAACAGCTTTGAGTGGCCACTACTACTCTTTCTTGCTTTCTTTCTCGCTCGCTAGTCGCTTCCCCATTTTCACTTCACCCTCTTTCTTTCTTTTCTTTGGATCCACATTCCCAGATGCTTCTGTCTTCTAGGCTCACTTGATTGAATTTTTTTATGCTTTTAACACCCCCCCCCCCCCACAACAAAAACCTACTAGCCCCATGGCCTCCTCCACCAGCATAACACTTCCCTGTCCTCACCTCTGCGATGATCTTCTCATTGCTTGAGGAAGCTTTCAGTTGCCCTTCACATTTGCCTTGTGAACTTTACTCGTCCTTTTTAATTAATTGTCAATAATTTTTGGATTTTCTTGGGGGATTATGATTGTCTTTGCGTTAAATTTTTAGTACAGCAGATGTATGGGTTTTTTGATTTTGTCCTGAGTTGAACAGGTTGGCTCAGACGATTTTGCCGGACTTTTTACTGACCTGAGGCAACTCTGCCTAGCCAAGTTCCTGTGACCAATCATTTGAGTCGACTCCTACTCAGACGAGTCTTTGAACCATGTCATTTAGGAAGAGACCTCGTGATGGAGATGAGATGGATTGGTGCCACAAAGATCGGATGAGAAGAAGACAACAACACTATGGGAGCAGCCGGAAAGACAGAGATTGGAGGGAAGCCAGGGGCTATTGGGAGAGAGATAAGGAAAGGAATGAGATGGTCTTCCACTTGGGTTCTTGGGAAGCTGATCAAAACAGAGCTGGCATGACAGCGCCACAGAGAAGTTGCAGTGGCAGCGAAGGGACAGAGAAGGAAGCTGAAGAGCCAAATGGAATTAACAAACTCCCTGAAGAGCAGGCGCGGCAATACCAATTGGATGTTCTTGAACAGGCAAAGACGAAGAACACAATTGCTTTCCTGGAAACTGGGGCAGGAAAAACACTCATTGCTGTCCTCCTTATTAGGAGTATTTGTAGTGACTTGCGGAGCAAGAACAAGAAAATGCTGGCTGTATTTCTAGTTCCTAAAGTTCCACTTGTTTATCAGGTAGTTTTCTTGGTAGAAAAATATTTACTGGCTTATTTGCCTTATATGTTCTTTGAATGATTTCTATATTTTCATCCCCAATCCAGCAAGCAGAAGTAATTCGTGAGAGAACGGGTTATCAAGTTGGTCACTATTGTGGTGAAATGGGCCAAGACTTCTGGGATGCACGAAGGTGGCAGCGAGAGTTTGAAACCAAACAGGTGTTGGAATCATTGCTTTGTGTATTATCTATTAATTGTGCACATCCTTATGATCTTTTATGGTTCCATCATGCAAACATGATGTTATAAGATTTTGCTGTCCTGTTCAGTTAAAGTCCACAATATAGTCTGGTTGATTTTACAGTACTTGCAAATATAGCATGTGATACATTGAGTTATAAATACATGTAATTTGTGTCTGCCTTATTTAAGGTTCACTCGGATGCATGAATTTGTCTTGCAATCAAATATAGAGGATATTAGCCCCCTAAATAACCACCCTTCCCTCTGCCTCCCCAATTACCTTGCTTCTAATTGCATTTAGTCCAATTCAGATCAGTCTATTAAGCCTAGGTTGAGCCAAGAATATGTACGGAGAATGGACCATATCTCTCCAAGTATAGTCCTGAGTGATGAGAAAAGGGAAGAATGATTATGTGAAGCTGCCACGTGGTGCAATGCATTTAAATCACCTACTCATGCAATTTATATCCTAAAGAGACGATTTCCTAAAAGGATATAATTTGCAGTCCAAGGAAGGGTATCCTTGGATGCTGCATGAGTACTGTAGAAATGTTAACATCATGATTTGGTGCTTCAGATTGTTGTGTTCTTGGGGATTTCATTTAGCTCTCAATCTCTTACAGCTTGTTACTATATCAGACTGAAGTAGTGTGAGAAGACGCTGGTATGCAAATTAAAACAGTCATAGTATTTTCCAGAACAAGGATGTAGTATTAAAACAGTCATAGTATTTTCCTTTTGGAATTTTAGATGGAAAGATTTCTCTACTAACGCAGCCAACTCCATTTGTTAGAACAGCTTCCGTTGAGTCTCTGCACCTATCCTTTTTGCTCATCTTGATGTCTCTTACATTATACACCTTCCATCCTGATTTGATTGACACTATGGGATAACGTGTTCCTTATGCACAGTAAAAATGATTGTCCAAGTTTTGTGTTAACCAAACAGTGTGGGCATGGTGGAATGACTTTGTGAGCATATATGTTTTTGTTTTGGCTACTCCATTCACCATGACAAGTCAAGAGCATGTGTGCATGCAATCTTATCTGCCTAAGGTTGTGTGGTGCGCACTTCTGAAGTAAATTAATGCTACTTGGCACCAATAACTTCCGTGTCCCACATCTGATTGTACATTCTTTTAGTCTTCATATAAGTCCCAAAAGTGCTTAGTTTGACTCATTTAAGTTAATAATTGACATTGCAGGTTTTAGTCATGACAGCTCAAATTCTCTTGAATATATTGAGACACAGCATAATAAAAATGGAAGCTATTGATCTACTTATTCTGGATGAATGTCATCATGCTGTCAAGAAACATCCATATTCTTTAGTGATGTCTGAGTTCTATCATACAACGTCAAAGGAGCAGAGGCCATCTGTTTTTGGAATGACAGCTTCTCCTGTTAACTTGAAGGGTAGGCATTGGTTTATCTATCTTAGCATTTCACTTCTGTTGCTTGCTTGCAGAGAAGCTACTTAATCCAAATTTTGTTTGCAGTGCAGTAATATCTTGTCATTTGTCTTTGTTCTTCCTCTCTATCTCTCTCTCTCTCTCTCTCTTTAATACTCTTGGCTGCACTGGGAGTTTTGCCACTACTATTATTCACAAAACTGTTGCCATTGTCATGCAGGTGTTTCAAGCCAAATAGACTGCGCAATTAAGATTCGTAATCTAGAATGTAAGTTAGATTCAGTAGTTTGTACAGTAAAGGATCGTAAAGAGCTTGAGAGACACGTGCCAATGCCCTCAGAAGTTGTAGTTGAATATGACAAAGCTACTAGTTTGTGGTCCCTCCATGAACAGATAAAGCAAATGGAACTGGCAGTTGAAGAAGCTGCTCAATTGAGCTCTAGGAGGAGTAAATGGCAATTTATGGGAGCAAGAGATGCTGGTGCAAAGGAAGAGCTGCGCCAAGTATATGGTGTATCTGAAAGAACTGAAAGTGATGGAGCTGCTAACTTAATTCAAAAGCTGAGGGCCGTCAACTATGCACTTGGAGAACTAGGACAGTGGTGTGCTTATAAGGTGAAGTATATTGTTGGGGATTAGTTTTCTATGCCAATTTTGTGTAACTACTTATGAGTTTCCTTTGCCCTATATCGTTGAAGGTTGCACAATCATTTTTAGCTGGTTTACAAAATGATGAAAGAGCAAATTACCAACTAGATGTCAAATTTCAAGAATCGTATCTAAGTAAAGTTGTTTCCCTCTTGCAATGCCAATTATCTGAGGGAGCTGTAAGTGAAAGTAACTCAAGAATTGGAGATTTGGTTGGTTTTGAAACTTCAGAGAGCAGTTTGTCTGAAGAGATAGAGGAGGGAGAACTTCCTGACAGTCACGGTGAGTGCTCACTAGTCTTGTTTGCTGGAGGGGTAATGCATTTTATTTGCTACTATATGTTAACTGGTTGATCTTGGCTTGTTGGAGTTCAACTTTTATTGTTATAAGCCCAACTACAGGAAGGGAATTGATCCATTAATTGTTACCTTTGTCCTTTCTCCAGTTATCATTCTAATAAAAGTTAGAAAGTGATTCATAATTCATATGCCAAAGATATGTTAGTTAAGAGATGTGCATAACCTCTGATTTTAAGGGTATATGGAGGGCGTATCCAGCTGGTCCCTACCTGCTATATGCATGCAGGTGTCATATCAGTTGAAAATTATCTTAAATCATTCACACTCTAGACAGAGGCCAATTCTCTTGTGCTTTATGTACTCTCTTAGTTGTATGCTTGCTAATGATAGTTGTCAATGTTCATAACGTCTCTTAGTAATTATGTGCATAACCTCTCTTAGTTGTATCCTGTGATTTATGTACTCTCTTAGTTGTATACACTCTAGACAGCTGCCATTAGAATTAGAAAGAGTGCTAATGATGCAGTTGCCTCAGTTGTATTTTGATTGTTTAATTCCTTTAAAAATTGTGTATGTGGATTTTTGTCATAGTTGTCAATGTTCTTTTTTGCTTGTATGCTTGTCTGATTCAGTTGTCTCTGGCGGAGAACATGTTGATGTGATAATTGGAGCCGCTGTTGCTGATGGGAAAGTGACGCCAAAAGTGCAGTCGTTGATTAAAATACTTCTGAAATATCAGCATACAGATGATTTTCGTGCAATCGTTTTTGTGGAACGTGTTGTGGCTGCCTTAGTTCTTCCAAAGGTCAACTAAACATAAGCTATACATATTCTCCATTTTGAATTTTAACTTGTTAATTCTTTATTGTGACAACAATATTTGGTCAAGCATGCAGGTTTTTGCAGAGCTTCCTTCCCTGAGTTTTATCAAGTCAGCAAGCTTGATTGGGCATAACAATAGTCAAGAGATGCGGACAAGTCAATTGCAGGATGCAATAGCAAAATTCCGGGATGGCCGTGTATGCTAAATGCTTAAACATGATTCATCTTAAATACCAGATTTGCTCTTCTTCACTATCTTACGCTTGCACTGATCTGTAGGTTACCTTGTTAGTTGCCACTAGTGTTGCTGAGGAGGGACTTGATATTAGGCAGTGCAATGTTGTCATCCGCTTTGACCTGGCAAAAACTGTTCTAGCATACATTCAGTCCAGGGGCCGAGCTAGAAAGCCTGGATCAGATTACATTTTGATGGTTGAGAGGTAGTTAAGCATCTTGTGGATTCTTATGGTTCCTTTCCCATTATTTTCCATAATTGAGATGACAAATGAACTTAGATTTTAAAATTTATTATGTTTTATCCTTTATTTAGAGGAAATTTATCACATGAAGCATTTCTAAGAAATGCTAGAAATAGTGAAGAAACCTTGCGAAAAGAAGCAATTGAGAGGACGGATATTAGTCATCTTAATGGTACATCTAAGCTGGGGGAGGTGACAGAAAATTCAGTCTATCAAGTGGAGTCAACGGGTGCTGTGGTCAGTTTAAATTCTGCTGTTGGACTCATCCACTTTTACTGTTCGCAGCTGCCGAGTGACAGGTTCAGTTTCTTTTTCAATGTGATTATTGTCCTTATCATGCACTTATTCTCCACAGCAAGTAGATTCTTAGCTTTTTGTTCCTTTTTCACTTTCTTTGTTTTAGGTACTCAATACTTCGCCCCGAGTTTATTATGCAGCGCCATGAGAAGCCAGGAGGACCTACTGGATATTCATGCAGGCTTCAGCTTCCCTGTAATGCACCATTTGAGGAACTTGAGGGTCCTGTCTGCGGCTCAATGCGTGTTGCACAACAGGCATGATATGCATGTATTAAATAATCAGATCCATGTTGCTACCCCTAACTTATTCAACTATATTTATTAAACAGAATCTGTAATCTTCAGGCTGTCTGTTTAGCTGCTTGCAAGAAGCTCCATGAGATGGGAGCATTTACTGACATGCTCTTGCCTGACAAGGGAAGTGGGGCAGATCTTGAGAAAGTTGAAAAAAATGATGAAGGGGATCCGCTTCCTGGAACTGCTAGGCATAGGGAGTTCTACCCTGAAGGCGTTGCTAAAGTTCTTCAGGTTAGTTTGTGAATGCAAACCTGGTTTAGCTTGCTCCAGTTTGTAATTGAAGATGATATAAACCAGTATAAGATACATGAATTTTAGGGTAAATTACGAAAATCCCATCTGCTGTTTAAGTGGGTTATCCTATATTTGTCATAGGTAACCCTGTATCTCTCATGGTTATAAGGCTGCCTTTTAGCTCTCTGTGTTTTAAACCAGAAGGAAAATTGATTGATAAAGTGTAAAAGTGACAATCTATATCATATTATGCTTTTCAAAAGAACTTTACCGATTCCTTGGGGCAGCACTAGGAGAAGTGAAGAAAATATGTGTTAGTTTTTGCACTTAGCAATTATGGAAAATGCATTGTATTAGTAGCTCACACGTACCTATGATGTGACCTTCCGGTGATTTAATTTCTCTTAGGTCCTTTTTTTCTCTCTAAATTTAATGAATCAGCTAATTATCATGTTTCAGCACAAATTTTGAAGTGATCAGTTAAACAAATCCATCTTGTTTTTTACGTTTTGAAGTGGCTGAATAAAGAGCTCAACTGTTCAATGGTACATGTTAGCTTTTAGGCTTGGCTTCGTGTAGAGCACATTTGATGTTATGTTTTTTCACGAAGCAGATCAATTGTCTTTTGCCTCCACAGTAAAAGTAGAAACCTTTAAGAGCAGATTTTTGTCCACATGGAGGTGTTTGCAGTAAGCTTATCATGTCTTCTGGAGCCCAAAGAAAATTGTTTTAATGAGTTTCTGACCAGTCATTGATCAAATCAGACAAAATGCAAGAAATAATGCTGGTCATTTTTGTACCACAATCCTACTGCTTTGTCTTCTGTATACTTAAAATGTGGTCTCACACTCTTTCGTTTTGCCTTTTAGGAGATTTTACTGTTCCTTTTTCAATTTACATATTTTTTAATACTTGTGAGGATTTACTACATTTGATGTTGTAAAGCCCGTGTAATTGGATTGTCTTGACTACATTTTGGTACATGTTTTGCAGATCAACAGCACTATTACTGAATTTATATGTTGTTAGATTTTGTTTTCCACTTTCCATTGGTTTTAGTTTCTATGCAAGGAGTGTCCTAGTGTTGCTGAGATGTAAAATTCTCTTATTTTAAACTTCTGTTGTTCCTGTAGGGAGATTGGATCTTAACTGGGAGAGATAATTGTGACTACTCTAAATTCTTTCACCTGTATATGTATGAGATCAAATGTGTTAATTTTGGTTCCTCAAAGGATCCATTCTTAACTCAAGTTTCAGAGTTTGCGGTGTTGTTTGGCAATGAGCTGGATGCAGAGGTATGTTTTTCATTATTGCGTTAAATGTAAAAGTTCAATGTTTTTTGTTGCTAAGTATCTCTTATTATCAGGTGTTATCGATGTCAATGGATCTATTTATTGCTCGAACTGTAATCACAAAAGCTTCACTTATCTATCGAGGCCCACTAGAAATTACTGAAATTCAGGTTGATCATATATTACTTTTTCATTGATACGAATATATAGCACTCTGCATCTTGCTTATCTGCTTGAACAATAATCTGGTGTCTGTTTGTACAGTTAGCTTTGCTCAAGAGCTTCCATGTAAGACTAATGAGCATAGTACTGGATGTGGATGTTGAACCATCCACTACTCCATGGGATCCTGCGAAGGCTTATTTATTTGTTCCAACGACCTGCAACAAAACTACTGATCCAATAAAAGATATTGACTGGGATCTGATTGAGAGAATAACAAACACAGATGCATGGCGCAATCCCATCCAGAGAGCTCGACCAGATGTTTGTCTTGGCACAAACGAGCGAGCACTAGGTGGAGACCGTAGAGAATACGGATTTGGGAAATTGCGGCATGGGATTACCTATGGCCTTAAATCCCATCCTACTTATGGTATCCGGGGAGCTATTGCACAGTTTGATGTTGTGGAAGCTTCTGGTTTGCTTCCTAATCGAAATACCCTTGAAGTTTCTGTTCAAGGGGTTTTAAACAAGGACAAATTGATGATGGCTGATTCTTGTGTTAGTGCGGAAGATTTAGTTGGGAAGATTATTACTGCAGCTCATTCAGGAAAGAGGTTTTTTGTTGATTCTGTGCGCTCTGACATGACTGCAGAAAACCCGTTTCCGAGGAAAGAAGGCTACCTTGGTCCTTTGGAGTACAGCTCTTATGCTGATTACTACAAGCAAAAGTATGCATCTAAAATCAACTTAAAATTGCTTGGCAAACCATTTTTTCTGCTTATGAAATGCTTATGCTAATTGTTATGGATCCTCATAAACTAAAATTTGTTCTCTAGTTGACTTTTAAAGCAATTTTTGGACAATAGGTTGCAACATTGTTTTCAAAGAGTTGTTTTTTAGCAGGACACGACTCCAATGCATCTAAACCTTCCCGATCACTGAATAGGAAGTTTCATGGATTGGGTTGTCACTGTTATTTATATGAATATTTTCAGAGTATAACTGCTTAAAATTTTGCCATCCATCTAATTATGCCCAATGGAAGCTAAAAGGATGGTTGATGGAGCATTCTTGTCTTTACTTGAGGTTTTAAGAATGGGATAACAAGTATGGGAAAGGTTAATTATCTAACTAATGCACTTCTTTTTCAGTTTGGCCTTCTAAGAAAAGATAATAAATCAGGAGTAAGGTAGTTATTTCAGTATAGTTGTGTGGATGACTTGAAGGGTGTGATCTCTTCTTGAAAAGAATCAATAAGGAAATCACTGTCTTTAAAATTCTTTAGTGTACCTGCTAAGTATTTCTTAATGCAAGGACTGGATGGTTTTAATGCACCATTATTGTTCGTGAAAAAGACAAAGCTTATTGCGGTCGGAAAGGGAGCATAAACTATTTTCAAGTGTGAAACACTCTGGTTCTTCTGGGCCATCAACCATAGTTTCGATGTTTTGCACTCTTGAACTAGTTTGAGACCTAGACTGGGAAAGCTTTTAATTCTTCACCTACAATATGGTGCATTTGGCTGTTCGGTCCATAATTAACTGCAGGTATGGAGTTCATTTGATCTTCAAACAACAACCTCTAATAAGAGGCCGTGGTGTTTCATATTGCAAGAATCTTCTCTCCCCTCGGTTTGAACATGCAGAAGGTGTTCACTTATCATTTTCACTGTGTCATGTTGACGTGTTGTTTTCTCATCATTGCTCTGAACAACTAATTGTGAAATTTTGCCTGTTATAGCTCATGACAATGAATCTGATGAGAACCTGGATAAGACATACTATGTTTTTCTCCCTCCTGAGCTGTGTTTTGTACATCCTCTTCCTGGATTGCTAGTACGGGGTGCTCAAAGATTGCCATCAATTATGAGAAGGGTCGAAAGTATGCTGCTTGCAGTGCAGCTTAAACATATAATTGGTCATCCAGTCCCTGCTTCAAAGGTGTGATGACACCCTACTAGATACTTTTTAACAGTTACACTAAGTTAGATGACATATGAACCTTTATATGTGCAGATACTGGAAGCTTTGACTGCTGCTTCTTGCCAGGAGACTTTCTGCTATGAACGAGCAGAACTATTGGGTGATGCTTATTTGAAATGGGTTGTTAGTCGATTTCTTTTTCTCCAGTATCCCCAGAAACATGAAGGCCAACTCACTCGAATGAGGCAGCAAATGGTCAGCAACATGGTGCTGTATCAGTATGCATTAAATAAGGGGCTTCAATCATACATTCAAGCAGATCGGTTTGCTCCATCTAGATGGGCTGCTCCAGGGGTGCTGCCTGTCTTTGATGAAGAAATGAAGGAAACAGAAGCATCACTTTTTGATCCACAAGTTTTACATGATGACACGAGGGCAGGGCAGGATCTGGATGATGGTTTATATGAAGATGATGACCTTGAAGACGGTGAGCTGGAAAGCGATTCAAGTTCATATCGCGTCCTCTCTAGCAAAACACTGGCTGATGTTGTTGAGGCACTAATTGGTGTGTATTATGTTGAAGGTGGGAAAATTGCAGCAAACCACGTGATGAAATGGATTGGCATAGAGGTAGATTTTGATTTAAAGGAGAGTGATTATCTTATTAGGCCCAATAGTGTTCCAGAGAATGTTTTGAGGAGCATTGACTTTGATGTGTTGGAAACTACTTTGAACATCAAATTCATTGATAGGAGCTTATTGGTAGAGGCTATTACTCATGCTTCACGCCCTTCCTCTGGGGTGTCCTGTTACCAACGACTGGAGTTTGTAGGTGATGCTGTGTTGGATCATCTCATTACAAGACACTTATTCTTTACATATACAGATCTGCCTCCAGGACGCTTAACTGATTTGCGAGCCGCTGCTGTGAACAATGAAAATTTTGCACGTGTTGCTGTTAAACATAATCTTCATACACACCTTCGACATGGATCGAGTGCCCTTGAAAAACAGGTTTCTACCGCTCTACTTTTAACCGCTTGTAATCGACCATTTATATGCATGGTGTTGTGCATCAAATGTGACTTATCCCAAGTAATGAAGCTTTTTACCAATTTTTATTCATGTTTAGATACGAGATTTTGTGAAAGAGGTCCAGAATGAGTTGTCGAAGCCTGGGTTTAACTCCTTTGGTTTAGGAGACTGCAAAGCTCCAAAAGTATTGGGCGATATTGTTGAATCAATTGCTGGTGCTGTCTTCCTTGACAGTGGGCGTGATACTGCAGCTGTATGGAGGGTTAGTCGAACTCAAGAATTTGAGAAAAGTTCCTATTTGTGTCTATATTGCTGAATTTTATTCTCTTGCTTATCTTTTGTCATTAATCAGATATTTTGGTATGAGATCTCGATTTATAATGAAACTCGTATCATCAGGTATTCCAACCCCTACTGGAACCAATGGTCACTCCAGAAACCCTTCCAATGCATCCGGTAAGAGAACTGCAAGAAAGATGCCAGCAACAGGCTGAGGGCCTCGAATATAAAGCAACTAGGAGTGGAAATTTGGCAACAGTAGAAGTCTATGTTGATGGTGTTCAGGTTGGATTAGCTCAAAATCCGCAAAAGAAAATGGCACAAAAATTGGCTGCTCGAAATGCCCTTGTTGCACTGAAGGAAAAGGAGAAAGCTGAAGCTAACGAGAATGATACTGATGACGGCAAAAAAAGGAGGAATGGGAGCCAAACGTTTACAAGGCAGACACTAAACGATATCTGTTTGCGGAGAAATTGGCCAATGCCATCATATCGGTAAGAAAATAACTTGTGAACCGAGCTTCTTTGTAATATGCAATTCTTGTATTCAGTATATTCTATTCCTAGCAAACTGGTATAGAATTTTGCTGATTTTATCATGTTAACCATATAATTTGGCATTTTAGGCGCGTCCATGAAGGTGGCCCTGCACATGCAAAAAGGTTCACGTATGCAGTTTGTGTTAAAACTTCTGATAGGGGATGGACAGATGAATGTATTGGAGATCCCATGCCGAGTGTCAAAAAAGCGAAGGATTCTGCTGCAGTTCTTCTCTTAGAATTGCTTAACAAGTGGTATGCGTGAAAGCTCCTGAGGACTAATGTTTAAGCCACGGGAAAAGGATTTGCTAGAGTTGACTCTGAAAATCTGAGATGCACCACACGCCTTGGTAGCAATTGTGGGAAACAAATTCCTTCTGTACTTGAGGTTCTTAAAAACAGAAGCTTAAATGTAGTGTTAAATATGTGAGATCCCGAAAATTATTTTCATCTTTTATTTTAATTGCGTTGTCTTAAATTCTTGGTTGATTCATGATTTTTATTTCTATTGCCTCATCAATTTATTACATGTTGAGTTTCATAACGCGTTATGTAAGTGTGACCAACTAGTGAGTTGTGTGTAGTAAATTTAGTGGAAAAGAGGAAGTTTTGTGCTAAAGGAATTATGTATCAAGTGATAAGAGATAATTGGAGGAGAATTAGATAATTTGGTAAATTAGAGACAATTAGATAGGTATTACTTTTCATTTTGTCACTCGTCAATCATCTATCTAACCTTGACCAAGATAAAAGCTTTCCCAAATGGCATGACACTTATTCAATATGGCATAACAAATTTGACCAAGATAAAAGTTTTCAAATCAACACTTTCTTGCCTTGACCATTTACATTCGTGAGAGAATCTTTGAAAGAATCAACTTCATTTCTTCTCCTTTTAAACAGCTGAGAGAGAGAGCTTGAGAGTCTTTCTCCTCCTTTTCATTGTTTCAGTCAAGAGAGAGAGAGGAGTTGAGAGGCCTTTCTTTTTCATTTTTCCAACCAAGAGAATATAGAGATTTGAGAGAAACTAGAGTGTCTTGTCTCAATTTCCAGTCACGAGGAAGCTGTCCATCCAGCTTGCTTGAACCAAGGAGAAATGAGGAAGGTGAGCCAACTTTCAGCTTGATTTGGAGCAGAAAAATAAGATAATATAGTTGAAAAACTTCAATCTTTCCTTACACTTTAGAGAGATGTGGATACATGTTTGATTTGAAGTAACCTATTTGTAACCTATTTGTAGCTGGAAAGTTTCCAGTTTGAACCGAACCAGTGAAGGTTGTCATTTCTTTTAGCTTTTGGTTTATTTTGTTGCAAGTTTGCTAGAGAATCAGTTATTTCTTTGATAGATGAATCTTGGTAGAAATATGGCATGTATGTGAAGTTTTTGGCTGCTGAAATTTCCAGGAGGAAGCCAAGAGAGTTGAGTTGTGAATTTTCAGCTCTTATTTGTAGTTTTGTTGAGTTTTGCTAGGAAATACTTGATTAATACCTCAGCTTATGTTATAAACATGTTATTGTGTGATTTATGGTTGAAAGTAAGCAAGAGAGGTGCTATTTTAGTGAGAAAAATTGAAGAGAGCTTGCTGGACATTTTCAGTCTGAACCGTAGGTGAGTTGTGTTTTCAGCTTGTGGGTTCCATTTTTGTTGAGATTTTTCTACGAGATTTTTCTACGAGATTCATGCTCTATAGTCACCTTATGATATACTGCACGATTTATGCATAAATCAAGAAAGAAAGTTGCAATTTAACCATGATTCAAGGTTGCAAATTTTTATCCCAAAACAGGTTACATACATGTTGTTGCCCTGAATCATGGTTAAATTTGCAATTTAACCATGTCTCAGGGCTGCAAATTTAACCATGATTCAGGGCAACAACATGTATGTAACCTGTTTTGGGATAAAAATTTGCAGCCCTGAATCATGGTTAAATTGCAACTTTCCTTCTTGATTTATGCATAAATCGTGCAGTATATCATAAAGTGACTATAGAGCATGAATCTCGTAGAAAAATCTCAACAAAAATGGAAGCCACATGCTGAAAAACACAACTCACATCCTACGGTTCAGATTGAAAATGTCCAGCAAGCTCTCTTCAATTTTTTCTCACCAAAATAGCACCTCTCTTACTTAATTTCAACCATAAATCACACAATAACATGTTTATAACATAAGGTGAGGTATTAATCAAGTATTTCCTAGCAAAACTCAACAAAAGCTGCATCCTCCTGGAAATTTCAGCAGCCAAAAACCTCACATACATGCCATATTTCTACCGAGATTCATCTATCAAAGAAATAACTGATTCTCTAGCAAACTTGCAACAAAATAAACTAAAAGCTAAAAGAAATGACAGCCTTCACTGGTTCGGTTCAAACTGGAAACTTTCTAGCTACAAACAGGTTACTTCCATCGGTTTTTACCTCTATCTAACTTCAAATCAAACATGTATCCACATCTCTCTAAAGTGTAAGGAAAGATTGAAGTTTCTCAGCCATATTACCTTATTTTTCTGCTCCAAATCAAGTTGGAAGTTGGCTCACCTTCCTAATTTCTCCTTGGTTCAAACAAGTTGGATGGATAGCTTCCTCTTGACTGGAAATGGAGACAAGACACTCTAATTTCTCTCAAATCTCTATATTCTCTTGGTTGGAAAAATAAAAAAGAAAGGTCTCTCAACTCTCCTCTCTCTCTCGGCTGAAACAATGAAATGGAGGAGGAAGACTCAAGCTCTCTTTCTCTCGGCTGTTTAAAAGGAAAAGAAATAAAGTTGGTTCTCTCTCTCTCTCTCTTTCTCTCTCTCTCACGAATGTAAATGGTCAAGGCAAGAAAGTGTTGGTTTGAAAACTTTTGTCTTGGTCAAATTTGTCATGCCACATTGGATAAGTGTTATGCCATTTGGGAAAACTTTTGTCTTGTTCAAGGTTGGATAGATGATTGACAAGTGGCAAAACAGGAAGTAATACCTATCTAATTGTCTCTAATTTATCAAAATATCTAGTTCTCCTCCAATTATCTCTTAACACCTCTTCATACATAATCCATTTAGCACAAAACTTCCTTTTTCCACTAAATTTATTACACACAGCTCACTAGTTGGTCACACTTACATAACGCACTATGAAACTCAACATCCAATAAATTGAATGAGGTAATAGAAATAAAAATGATGACTCAACCATTAAATCAATCAAGAATTTAAGGCAAGGTAATTAAAATAAAAGATATGAAAATAATTTTCGGAACCTTACACTCTCCCTCTTAAATGGATTTCATCCTCGAAATTTTCACCTTTATTCGCAAAAGTTTGGGATGTTACTTCAGACTGATCATAACCTATTTCATACTAAATATCAGGTACAAATATTCCATTTCAACGTCAATAATGTATTATCAACTCCCAAAATAGTCAAAGTAACAATCTCTTAAATGCATTTACAAGTTCGATTACCTCACCATTGAAACGAATCAAAGATTCTTTAGTAAATTGTAAATCTTCTATGTCCGATACCAAATCAAATAGTATGATCTTTACTTAAACACATTAATGGCTCTTAAGTATTCTAAATGAACTCAAACATTTCAAACATTGGGTTTTCTAGTAACTCAACAACTCTTATTGGACATTAGCCCAAATAACCCTCCAATTCCCAAAAATCACTTTTTGTCGTTTAAGACGAGGATTCCACTCACTAACCATCTCTAACATTTTCCACTCCTCGATCATGAATCCCGCTACTTGAACCTTTCAACTTAGAGCATCCGCCACTACATTGGCCTTTCTAGGATGGTAATTAATAGTGCACTCATAGTCCTCCAAAAACTCCATTCATCGACTTTGCCTCAATTTCAATTCCTGTTGGAAGAATAGATATTTAAGACTCTTATGATCAGTGTATACTTTGAAAATCACCCCATATAAATAATGTCTCCATTTCCTCAAAGCAAAAGAACAGCAGCTAGTTCTATGTCATAGATCGGATAATTCTGCTCATGAAGTTTTAACTTTTGAGAGGCATATGCAATTGTTTTTTCCTTTTACATTAACACACATCTTAGTCCTTCCTTCGAGGCATCAGTTTACACAATGAACCTATCCTTTCCATTCAAAAATGCTAAAACTGGCGCTGTAGTTAACCATTTCTTAAGCTCTCGAAAACTGTTCTCACGCCTAGGTTCCCAAATAAATTGTCCATACTTCATAGTCAAATCGGTTAGAAGCCCTACAATTTTAGAGAAATCCTTTATAAACCGACGATAATATCCCATTAGGCCCAAGAAACTACGCACCTTAGTAAGATTCTTTGACTGTTTCTACTTGGCAATGGCTTCTATTTTTTAGGTTTAATCATAATTTCTAATCACATTGTTGTGACATGTTAAATCCTTCCCAATTCATGGGTATTCCATTAGAAGAAGTATTCAGTACCCAAGTACAAGAATCCGAAACTAGGAGAATTCACAACTCAGGCCGGCCACTTCCAAGTGCAATTCAACCAAGTTTGAGATTCTTACTTGACATACATATCTATTTTTCCCAGCAATAGTAAGTAGTTTCACACTTAACAGGCCATTCTCCACAGTTCGAGAACCCTCTCCCGGTTTGAGCTCATTAAGAACTTTGATACCATCTGTGACGATCCCACTTCTTCTTAGGACGTACTCTAAGGTTTAGCGGACTGCCTGCCTGACTCTCTCCAGAACTCACTACAAACCCCAATCAATAACACTAAAGTCCTTCAATGTAACATTTACATGCTTCAAATCGTTCAAATATTCAAACCAAAGTACAAGCCAAAAGAAAAAACTTAAACGACTAGTACCATAATACAGTGTCGATCAAATACAAGTTCAAGATTTTCTAGTACAAACTATTACTACTCTTGTCTCTCTCATCCCCGCACCCTATTAAGGAAAAAAAATAATGGGATGAGATAAAAGTCTAGTGAGATTCCAAGAAAACAATAAGCAATCTATCAGGCTTTATAAAATTCACATCATGGCATGATCACATATTTCATGAAGCAAACAATATCCAGATAAATCATTTAATAATGTACAGTTAATAACATATTCACGTAAAAGGATACAGTCTGCTCTTGCGAACTAGTTCAGTAGAAATAGTATGATCTTGCAAACTAGTTCAATAGAAACAGTATGTTCTTGCAAGCCAATTCAGTACAAACAGTATGCTCTTGTGAGTCAATTTAGTGGCAGTTTGTCTAGAATCCGTTGACACTCCGTCAACCTTAGAAATATAGTAACATGTCCAGTAGAGTACTGCTTATATCCAATCTCCGTCCACCATTCAACCTCCTACCGGGTTCGAACTCCAAAGATAATAGTAGAGGTAATACTCGAATATACCAAATCCAGTGGATCCAATCCAGTGGAATAACAGTAAATAGTACCCACAGTTCGTCAATCTCCTCGACCAAGTCCTTGCTGGCTCGATTCGACTAACAAGTCAATGGGGTTTGGGATCCCAGGCAGTTATTTTCAAGTCATGCACATGTATATCAATTTACTTGTAAACAGAATAACAAGAGCTCAGTCAAATTAGGTCGAGTGCGATAAAGTACATACTCGCCTTTGAAATAACAAGTCAAGATATCTAGCAATTTCAAGCAACAAGTCACATTTCAATCAACAAATCACAGGAAGCATCAATCAAGTAAATCACATGGTCCTAACATGCAGTTAGAACACTCACCAAATCCAGTGGACAGTCACGCCTCAATTTCGGGGTTTCTTTCTAATTCACCACCGACTCCTGAAACATGCCCAAGCTACAATTATTAGATCTTTCGTTATTACTAAATTTCGTTCAAAAACTACGAACTATCTTAGTCAAACCAAGTGGAATATCACATAAATTCTAGTTTAGAAGAGTTATCAAACAAGTAGGTTGAGATATATATATATATATAGTTTTATAACCAAATTCTTGAAAATAAGGTTGGAAATCATACCCTCACTCTCAGCTGCTTTTGACAGAAATTTGTCACCAAGATTACTTCAAATTTTCTCCAGAAACCAGTGAATTTAAGTCATAGAGATCATTTTATGAGTAAAACTCTTATAAGATAGTATAAATGGGGTTTTGGTCAGATTTGGTTAAATTTCTATCCTAGAGTTCAAAGTTAAACCCCAAAATCCAAGTACTAGTTTAAAATTACTCAAAACAGAATTTTTCATATAGCGTGATTCATGTTTTCCATCTAAAGTTCATTAGTTCTTCACTTAAATCTTCTTCAATTCAACATGTATTTTACTATCATACTTCAAAGGTTGTTCTAAGCTTGAAGTTTCGTCAAAGTTCCAGAAAAGTTTTAAAAAATAGTTTGAAATCCTCAACCGTTCCAATCTATCCAAAACATATTCAAATAGCTGACCAGCTCAAGTTTCTTTCCCCAAAACTCAATGTTTCTTACTCTAGTCAGGGTAAATGTGAAATACAGGGTAAAATAGAGGATTATAGAGTATTCTTGACCAACATTTGCACAATTTCAGTTCACAAATTGGAAATCAACTGGAAGATAATGCAGCCACACTCTTGGATATGAATCAGCAATTTAGCCATGTTCCTTTCAAAAGTTTCATTCAATCTTCCAAATTATCAACCAAGATCCATCATACAATCACATAAACAATGAAATGAGGGCATGCAGCTTCAAAATCCAGCAAACATTTCTAAGAAGTTTCATTTTTCCAGCCAAGAGAGTATAGAGATTTGAGAGAAACTAGAGTGTCTTGTCTCCATTTCCAGTCGAGAGGAAGCTGTCCATCCAGCTTGCTTGAACCAAGGAGAAATCAGGAAGATGAGCCAACTTCCAGCTTGATTTGTAGCAAAAAAATGGTAATATGGCTGAGAAACTTCAATCTTTCCTTACACTTTAAAGAAATGTGGATACATGTTTGATTTGAAGTTAGATAGAGGTAGAAACCGGTGGAAGTAACCTGTTTGTAGTTGGAAAATTTCCAGTTTGAACCGAACCAGTGAAGGCTGCCATTTCTTTTAGCTTTTGGTTTATTTTGTTGCAAGTTTGCTAGAGAATCAGTTATCTATTTGATAGATGAATCTTGGTAGAAATATGGCATGTATGTGAGATTTTTGGCTGCTGAAATTTCCAGGAGAAAGCCGAGAGAGTTGAGCTGTGAATTTTCAGCTCTTATTTGCAGTTTTGTTGAGTTTTGCTAGGAAATACTTGATTAATACCTCAGCTTATGTTATAAACATGTTATTGTGTGATTTATGGTTGAAAGTAAGTAAGAGAGGTGCTATTTTGGTGAGAAAAATTGAAGAGAGCTTGCTGGACATTTTCAGTCTGAATCGTAGGATGTGAGTTGTGTTTTTTAGCTTGTGGGTTCCATTTTTGTTGAGATTTTTCTACGAGATTCATGCTTTATAGTCACCTTATGATATGCTGCACGATTTATGCATAAATCAAGAAGGAAAGTTGAGTTATTGGTCTAAAAACAACATGTATGTTTTGGGATAAAAATTTACAGCCTTGAATCAAGGTTAAATTGCTGCCCTTATTTCGAAATTTTGTTGCCATTTTACGTTAAATTCATGTGATATGCCTTGTTAAAGGTTAATGTCAAGTTTTGGTGTGCTAAATCTAAAAGCTAAAAGAGAAAAACTTGAATGGTAATGCTAGAATTTTCTGTTTAAAACTGAGGGAAAGAAGCTGTTTTTTTTCCAACTTTATCCCTAAAACTTTGGTTATAAATTGACACATCTTGGCTCTATATACCTTTTAACACCTAAATCTGGTCATGCATGTGATATTTGAGGAGTCAAAAGCAAGAAAGATCGACTTTTAAAGCATTTTCAAAGCTAGAATTTCTGGACAGCAAATCAAGAGGAAAAGCTGCAATTTCAGTACTTGTTTTTCAGAAATTTTGTTAAGTTCTGTCTAAAAGCACTTTACATATCTCTTATCTCTTTCATCTTGGCATGCATGCAGTGTTTTGCTTGAATCCAAGTGAGATATATGTTGATTTTTGAAGGAACCTTGCGGAAATTTCTGTTTATGTTGATATTTGAGAGCCAATGGAGTAGAGCTGAGAATTTTGTTTTAACACTGCAATTTCTTGGAAAGTTTTGTTGAATTTTGGAGCTGCATGCCCTCATTTCATTGTTTATGCAATTGCATGATGGATCTTGGTTGATAATTTGAAAGATTGAATGAAACTTTTGAAAGGAACATGGTTGAATTGCTGATTTATATCCAAGAGTGTGGCTGTATTTTCTTCCAGTTGATTTCAATTTTGTGAATTAAAATTGTGCAAATGTTGGTCAAGAATACTATATATTCCTCTATTTTACCATGTATTTCACATTTACTCTGACTAGAGCAAGAAACATTGAATTTTGGGGAAAGAAACTTCAGCTGGTAAGCTATTTGAATCTGTTTTGGATCGATTGGAACGGTTGACGATTTCAAACTATTTTTTAAACTTTTCTGGGGACTTCGACCAAACTTCGAGCTTAGAACAACCTAGGAAGTATGATAGTCAAATACATGTTGAATTGAAGAGGATTTAAGTGAAGAACTAATGAACTTTAGATGGAAAACATGAATCACGCTATATGGAAAATTCTGTTTTGAATAATTTTAAACCAGTGCTTGGATTTTGGGGTCTAACTTTGAACTCTAGAATAGAAATTTAACCAAATTTGGCCAAAACCCCATTTATTCTATCTTATAAGACTTTTACTCGTAAAATGATCTCTATGACTTAAATTCACTGATTTTTGGAGAAAATTTGAAGTAATCTTGGTAACAAATTTCTGTGAAAAGCAGCTGAGAAAAAGGGCATGGTTTCAAACCTTATTTTCAAGAATTTGGTTATAAAACTATATATATCTCAACCTATTTGTTTGATAACTCTTCTAAACTAGAATTATGTGATATTCCACTTGGTTTGACTAAGATAGTTATTAGTTTTTGTATGAAAGTTAGTAATGTAGAAAGGTCTAGTAATTGTAGCTTGGGCATGTCTTAGGAGTCGGTGGTGAGTTAGAAGGAAACCCTAAAGCTGAGGCGTGACTGTCCACTTGATTTGATGGGTGTTCTAATGCATGTTAGGACTATGTGATATACTTGATTGATGCTTCGTGTGACTTGTTGCTTGAAATTGCTAGATATTATGACTTGTTATTTCAAAGGCGAGTGTGTACTTTATTGCACTCGACCTGCTAAACTTGCTTGACTTGATATTGAATAGGCGAGTGTGTGCTTTATTGCACTCGACCTAACTTGATTAAGTTCTTGTTATCCTGTTTACAAGTAAACTGATATACATGTGTATGACTTGAAAATAACTGTCTGAAATCCCAAACCCAACTGGATCGTTGGTCGAATTGAGCTAGCAAGGGCTTGGTTGAGAAGATTGACGAACCATGGGTACTGTTTACTGTTATTCCAATGGATTTGGTATATTCGAGTATTACCTCTATTGTTATCTTTGGAGTTCGGACCCGATAGGGGCTTAAACAATGGACAGAGATTGGGTATAAGCAGTGCTCTACTAGACTTGTTACTATATTCTCAAGGTTGACGGAGTGTCAACGGATCGTAGACAAGCTGCTACTGAATTCGCTCGCAAGAGCATATTGTTTCTACTGAACTAGCTTGCAAGAGCAGACTGTATCCTTTTCACATGAATATGTTATTGACAATACATTATTAAATGATTTATCTGGATATTGCTTGCTTCATGAAATATGTGATCATGCCATGATGTGAATTTTATAAAGCCCGATAGGTTGCTTGTTATTTTCTTGGAACCTCACTAGACTTTTTAACTCATCCCATTATTTGTTTTTCTTAACAGGGTGCGGGAATGAGAGAGACAAAAATCGTAATGGTTTGAGCTCTTTTCCTTTGGTTTGTACTTTGGCTTGAATATACGATTTGTAGCATGTAAATGTTATATTGAAGGATTTTAGAATTATTGATTTGAAAATGTTAGTGAGTGAGTTCTCGCGAGAGCTGGGCAGGCGATTTGCTAACCTCTGGGATACACCCTAGGGGAAGATGGGGTCATCATAGCAAGGGCCCAGTTTAGCTAATGTGATAAAGTACACGTGGCTTACATTCATGCACAGTTAACATTCAATCCTTAGTCATTTACCATTCAATCATTTGAACATTGAGCATTGAACATTGTGTGACGACCCCACCTCCCCCTAGGGCGTACCCCAGGGTTTAGCGGACCACCTGTCCAACTCTCGTCAGGACTCACTCACGCTTAACTCGAGAAAAGATATCACGACCATAGAAAAGAAATGAAACAACAATTTCAAACTTAACATAGACATTGATGCTCAAATCCAATTACAAAGCTTATACACGCCCAAATACGTTAAAGTGTTTACAACCCAAGTACAATCAACCCTAGTCGGGTGCTAGCGCGAGTACAATTGCAAAATCCAAAAACTAGACTACGCTATCCTGTACAAGTCTCACGCCTCGCTCGTACCCCCTGTAAGGAAAACAAATGGCGTGGAATGAGCTAAAAGCCCAGTGAGGTTCCAAATAGCAAGTTGACCATTATTTAAAAGTACAAATATCAACGTAGCTGTAGACACCAAATTTTTATTTTTTTGGCCTTATTTATTATTATTTATTTTTCTTATTTTTATTGTAATTGATTAAATGATAGTAAGGGTTTTTAATTATTTTATTTTATTTTTTACAAATTGGGTTCGTTGTTTTCATTTTTATTGCTAAGATATTTTGTATTAAATTTCAGAAAAAGAAAATTTCCATAAAAAGTTGTTTTAATCATGTTGGATTCAATTTGAAAAACAAAAAAAAATATATAATTGACATTTAAAAATTTTCAATTTGTTTTAATTTGTTTTTAACTTTGTTTGTTTACTTAAATTGATTTTTGAAGAAAAAAAAACAACAAATAATAGGAAAATGTGTGAATAGGTGGAAGCTTGCATGTGGGACAAGTGTCCCTTTACTTCTTTGACAATACAACACCTAGAGGGATTAGGTGTCTAGACACTTGGAGATCATGCAAGAGGGCTAGGTGTGATGAGTAATTACTAGACAAATGTCCCTATGGTTGGATGAGTAGGGGGACACTTGTAGGTTTTAGGATTTGGGGGGGGGGGAACCTTCGGGGAAGCTACGAGAGAAAAGGAGAAACCAAGCAAGGCAAAGAAAAAGGAATTGAAAAAACAGGGCAAGAGGAGAGAAAAACAGAGGAGAAAGGCTTCGGCTGGGCAAGAAAAAGGAACCGGAGAGAAAGGAAAAAACAGAAAAACAAGAAACAAAAACAGGGGAAGGGCTTCGGCCAAAGGAAAAAGAAAAAAAACTAGAGAAGAAAAAGGCAAGGGAGGCTTCGGCTGAGCAAGAAGGTTACTGGCAAAAGGAAAAGAGAAAAAGAGCTGAGGCAGAACAACAAGGAGGAAAAAAAAAGCGGCTTCGGCTCGGGTGAAAAACAGAGCAAAAATTGAAAAACAGAGGAGGAAGAAAAGGGGTTTGAGCGAGGGAAGAAAGTGCAAGCTGAGGAAAAAGAGCAGCAATAGCTGAACGGAAAGCAAGAGGAATTGCCGCCACCGGAATCCACCACCACCACCTGAGAATCTTCACCGAGAAAACGCGGTAAGCTATCCTTCTCCTTTAAACTTCAGTTTCTCTTCAAAATATAAACGCCGGAGCTCTCAAAGCATGTCTTCCGTGTCTCTGTTATTGCGATTCTTCTGTGATTGTCCACAATTTTTGCACACACATGCTTTATGTGTTGATTGGGCTGCATTCTTCTCTGTTTCTGATAAATTTTGGGGCCGATTATAGTTTTAATGGGGCAAAGAATTGATAAAATTTCTAATACCCCTAACCTGTTTGATGAAATGTCTATTTGAAAGTTCTAGTTGAAAGATGATTTGTCTGCATTTTTGCGCATGAAGAAACTGGATAAGGCAGCGAGGTCATCTCTTTTCGTTTGAGAAATTTTGCTTTCAAAAACATGGCTTTCAAAAGCTTTCATATAGTCGAACCATTAGTCGAAGCTTTGCTGCGACAGAGCCGCTTTGATGCTAAAGCTCTTGGTTGCTTGAAGCGTGTGATTTCTTTGGCATTCTGTTGGTATGTTATGTGCATGTTTGCCGTGAATTTCTCCCTTTGTGCCTCTGCTACATTTTTACATTTAGTCGTATCATGGGCTGCTGATGCTTGTAGTGTCTTGCTAATAGCTTGTAGTGTCTGGCGTCTCTTGCTGCTGTATGTGTTTTGGGTTGTCTCTGGCATGGAGTATAAAGTTGCTGTATTGCCTTAATCTTGCCCATGGGGTGTTTTTGTCATTGGGTTTTGTTAAAAAAAAGGAGAGTTTGAATGCTTAGCGTTAATAAATCAATGGGCTATGCGTCGCTTGGTGGGATGCCTGGAGTTGCATAAGCTTCCTTCTGGTGTTGTAGAAGCTCCTACGAAGAAGAAAGCTTCTTCGTAGGATGCATGAATTCATTTTATGAAATTGAATGTTGACCCTCGAATTTTGGCTTAATGTTACTAAGGCCCATGAAAATTGGAAAATTAATCAATTTATCCATTTAACATGTTATTTCTTTCTTTAATATGACTTAATGTGACTTTTTGATTGATTTTTAGTGAATTTTATGATGATTTTGAAGGTTTAACGTTTGTTAATAGATTCATAATTGGATTTGGATTTTAGTGAAATTTGTTGTTTAAATATAATAAATAAGTTTCCATTCCTCTATTGTGAAGTTTAGCATTTGATTTTGACATGTTTCATCTTAAGTCATTCATTTAATTTTCTTCCTATTTTAGACCCCTAGTATTTCTTTAATTTTCGCAATCAAGTCCCTACTTGTTTTAATTTCGTAGACATGGTTTGTTCACCTTCATTTAAGTGCCTTGATTGATTCAATCTCATATTCACCCCCCTTTTTATGTGATTATTTGTTGATTAAAGTGATGCCTTGACCCTTTTTTTTATTTTGGAGGGTAAATAAGTAAATTCATTGCATTAGGGCACCAATTTAAGGGAGGTACACTCTACCCCTTATTTTGATTTTTTACTTGATCCTATGTGCCCCTATGTGACTTTATGTGCTTAATTGCATGCCTTTTGAATGATTTTCTTTCATTTATTCGTTTAGTTATTTAATTTAGTATATTTATTTAATTTTTAATTTTTGGTTATTTGTAAGGCATTTAAACGCCAAAATTGTAATAGTTAGGTATTTATTTTATTTATTTCATTTTTCCCCTTAGATTGTAGTAGGGCCCCCCTGATGTAATAGTTAGGGTTTTATCTGCTTTATTTTGCTTTATGTGATTTGCATGCTTACGTGTTATGTGTTACCGCTTTCTTAGGGTCTTGCATCTAGATATCGTGATTATGTGTTATGTGTTTATGTGATATTACGTGTTTACATGCCTTTATTATGTTTTACCTGATTAGTTAGTTATAATTAATGTGTGACGTCACCACACTAGTCCAACGCTAGTTGTGGCCCGTTTCTCGATTCCACACTAGTCCAACGCTAGTTGTGGCCCGTTTCTCGATTCCACACTAGTCCAACGCTAGTTGTGGCCCTTTGTTCCGATTTTTCACTAGTCCAACGCTAGTGAGGACTCATAGATGTGGGTTAGTCCAACGCTAAACCCTTAGGAATCATTCTACGCGTTAGATCATGATTGTGTGATAAAATCACTTCATCTCATGCATGTTTTCACTTTTTAGGGTTTTTACCATCTTGCATGACACTTTCCTTATACATCCCTTATCCCATATTCCCTTATATTTATATCTCTTATCCCATATTTCCACTTATATGTATATTCCTTATCCCTTTGTATGCAATACATGACATTAGACTTGCATTCCATTTAAGAATTAGAATTAGGTTAGTACATTTGTATGATTAGATAGGAGAAAAATCCCTTGAGTATGGGATATGGACGAGTTTGGCTTTCTAGTCTTAGCACGCTCGTATTTCCTCCACGAAAGGAAAAATTGAGTCACGAACATTAATTCCCCGTACCCGTTATGATGCATCCCTTTAGGACATGTATATTTGTACATTATTATTTTCCTTTTCTTTTCTTAGACTCTCATATTTTTGCATTATTCGTGACCTCTTTAAAGTGTCCCTATTGGGCATCATAATTAATGTGATTGGCCCCTGTTAAGTTTTGAAGAGATATTTTGACTCCTCGATACCCTCTTAGATCTAGGGTTTGCATTCATATAGTACATCCAAATGTGATAAATTTTTAGGTTAAAATAAGAAAATTTTTGACTAAATCACGCAATTAGCTCTAAGCTAGGTTGAAAGGGTGCCTTGGATTTTATCCTTGCCTTCCCTTTCTTCAAATGTGACTCCCGAATCTTTTTCTCTGATTTTCGAAGACTTGGAGTCGTTTAAAAAGGGTTTTTCTACTTTTTCTTTAAAAATTCATTTTTAGATGACTTGGTACACCTTAACTCAATACCAAGTGGCGACTCCTATTTTTCATTTAAAACCCTTTTTAAACTATTATTTTTGGGTCAAAACTGTCGCACTTTCAAACCCCATTTAGGCCCATTTTCTATTTTAAATTAAACAACATTTTCCAAAAAAAATTGAATTAAAATTCACTTTTTAAACCATTTATTTTTTTTATTAAAAATGGGGCGCGACAGCTGGCAACTCCACTGGGGACTTAGAGGGTCCGAGCAAATTTGATTTAGTCAATCTTTTTCTTCTTTTAACCTTTTTATATATCACATTTGGAGGTTTAGGATTGCATTTTTCCTTTTTTTAGGATTTTCTTGCATCTAACACATAATCGTCTCGATATCCGTGTATGTGATAGAGATGTGTGTATTTTCTTATGTCTGTATATCGCGTTTGCATTTTAGGGAGGGGGGGGTAGCCACCCTAGAACCTTCACCCGCATTTGATGGTAAAAATCCCTCCCTTCAATAGGGACACTTCATACGTGCATACGCTTTATTTTATAACTCCGCATTCTTTTTTATTTTTAGTGGTTGTCATACTGCTCTTCCCTTATTAGGATTAGATCGATCGACTTGGACATGTGGCCGTGGCACGACGTGCGCGTAGCAATGTCCGAGGGATTACTCGAACCACCGACTCTTAGGCTTTGGGATTGATGACCCTTTGCCTTTGGTCTGAAGGTTTGGGAGCCTGAAGCCTTGTCAAGTTTAGGTGCATTAGTAAGCCCCAACCTCATGCATCCATGTTAGAAATTACCTAGGGTAGAGTCAACCTTACCCGAATAGGAACACTAGGCACGAAGGGAGGGATTCCACACCTCTTTCCTTAAATTTCTTTTCGCTTTTTGTATCATCTAATTGCCCAACATGTTATGTGTTATCTGTTGAACTAACATTTCCTTGTTTTCTCGTTTTTTGCATTCACAAACGTTAGAAAATAAGAGATCTGGCATGGTCTTTTTTTAGAACCTACCTTCTTAGATAGGCTAATGCACGTATAAAATTCTGATGTATTGCATTTGTAGGTTTATAGGTGCACATCATTTTAGGCCCACCCTGTCATACAAAGGGTTCCTTAGGTCATGTTTTCATTTCAAATTGCATATTGCTTTAATAAATTGGCATCATGCATAAGCCTTGGAGGGAATGCCATGTAGGGAATCCCACGTTAGGAATAAGCCACCTTGTGTCTCGGATACGTAATCCAATGAGACTTGCACGTCTATATTTTTTGTATCATCCAAAGAGGTAGTGCGCGAGGTAAGGTAGGATCCGATCCCTTTCGCAATAATGACACCGAGAATGATGGAACAATTTTGCACGTTAGAATATGAGCATCGAACAATCATTTTTTTTCGCCATTTTAACATAGTTGGTAAAATTCCCTTGCGTGAAGGACATTAATTTGAAGAAATTCACAAATAATTCCTTATTGTTGAGATGGTAAATATATTGAGGCCAAATCTTGATTTTAGAAAGCTCATAGACTAATGCATTGCAATAAATTTTTTGAAATTACTAAAGGGCAGACAATTCAATTCATTTTTGAATAAAACATCCATTCCTTTCAATCCATTTGAACTGGTTATTCACTTTTTAGGACATATCTAATTCAATCCATTCGACAATTTTATTCATCAATTTCATCCCATCCACTTTTTCAATTCATTCATTTTTAGGACAATTCGGTCATTTTTGAACAAATTACTCATTTTTGAATAAATCATTAATCCCATTTCATCTATTTGATCAATTCATTCACGTTTAGAACAATTTAGTCATTTAACTCAATCCATTAATTCATTTAGGACAATCTAGTCAATTTTGAATAAATCATCAATTTCATTTGATCAATTTACCCTTTTTAGGGTGATCCAGTCAATTTTGAATAAATTATCAAATTTCATTCAATTCATTTGACCAGTTTACCCTTTTTTAGGGTGATCTAGTCATTTTTGAATAAATTTTCAAACTCATTCAATTTATTTGACCAAGTGTGTCCATTTTTAGGGCGACCCAGCAAAGTTTATCAATTTCATCCGATCCATTTGACAACTTAGGGTCTCGATGTCAAATTTAGAAATGAAATGGCTAGTTGTTTTTGAGAAAAATCATCCATGACATTCATTCCATTTGGATAAATTAGGGTTTCGATCCATGTTAAGAAATTGCAATCTCTCCAATAGCAAGTTCGTCAAAGTTAAATCGATTTGTACGAATTCCTGTGCCAACCAAAATCATTCATTCATTCGGATTTGTCCTCATTCTATTATAGGTCTCCCACTATTCAATTGGCCAAAATTTTCAAATTATTCTACCCAATAAGTTGATCGGACTGTTCAGGTATTGTATAGTACCTACCCTGAAGGATTGCATCTTCATGCTAGGCCTACCCTTGGCACAAAAAGGGCTCCACAATAGAACATGCGTCCGAATTACTTTAATTTTTACTAAATCGCGTCTTTTTCTTTTTCTTTTTTGTTAGCAGTTAATCAAAAGTGGATTCTAAATTGGGTTTTCCTAAAATTTCAGGTAATTTTAAACATAGTTACATGAAAAAGCCCCATCATTACACGATCGCGTAGCCAAGCTTTGAAGAATAGTGTAAACATGAGTACACACCCGGAATCGTCCGACAGGCCTGTAATGGCACCATCAGCTGATTTGGCAAACCTAGGAGCTCAACTGAGCGAAGTTTTGAATAAATTTAATGAGCTAAGTATGGAAATGATGGCACAACGGCACGTGATCGATCAATTGGTCGCTGGTGGCGGTAGCGGTGAGCAACATGAGCCTTTACCCGCTAGTCAAACTGAACCCCAACCGTTGTCCATATCCCATACTCAAATCCTTTCTGCTCCACAACCACCTCAGGAAACTTTCACCTATCCCACCCGTGGCCCACCACCTATCTATGCACCCAACATCCAAACTAATTCTTCTCACACTCAAATTCCCCAAAATTACCCACCTATCAGTCTGAGCATTCCACTTGAACCTCAAGGACCCTATTACTATTCCACTGTTGAACCATTCACGCTAGATACCGTTGCTCAAGGGAAAGTTGAAATTGGAGAATCCCCCGCGCCAATTGACAAGAATTTGATAAAAAGATTGGATCGATTTGACGAATTCATAAGGAAGAGCCAAGACTTGAGCAAACAAGGAGGGTTGGACTATACTGAGTTGTGCCTGTTCCCTGATATGCAACTGTCTGTGGGTTTTAAATCACCTAAATTTAGCAAGTATGATGGAACTGGCAACCCCAAGACGCATTAAGACTATTTGCAAATAAGTTGGGAAAGTCAGTAGATGATGAAAATTTGCCAATACGTTTATTTCCCGAGAGCTTGGAAGGCGATGCCCTAGATTGGTATTCCAATTTGAAGCCTGAAGAAATGAGAACATGGTTGGATTTGTCAACTGCCTTCGTGAGACAATATGAGTACAATTGTGAACTTGCTCCAACAAGGACCACGCTGGAAGGCACTAAAAGGAAGCCCTCTGAGGATCATAAGACATATGCAAAGAGATGGAAGAAATTGGCAACCAAGGTGAAACCTCCGATGACAGAAGAGGAAATTATCCATACGTTTATTAAGGCACATGACCCACCCTATTTTGAGGAAATTTTTCGCATGACTGGATGCTCGTTTGCAGAAATTGTCAACAAATTGGAGGAGTATGATGAATTTGTGAGAGCAGGAAAGATTATTAATGTGTCAGCACTGAAATTGCAATTGGAAGCCTTGCAAAATCCAAGCAATAGCAGTAAGACGCCTCAGTTTAAAAAGAAATATGGGGAAGCCGTATTAGCCTGGGACCAAGACCCATCTTCTATACCCAGATTCAGTCATACCCCACATATTCATTACCCTACCCATATTACCCAAACTCATGCCCTGTTTACCATACTACTATCAATCACTCTCGACCTTGGCCAAACTATGCAAACCCACCTATACTACCTGTCCCAATTTTTCAACCCAGTTTTCAAACCCGACCTTGCACTCCTTATAATCCGAGACCTATTCAGCCAAACAACCAAACTTATCCTCTAAACAGTGAAACCCGAAACCCAATCCCACATCGAACCTTCACCAACCTGGGCCGACCCATCGATCAATTGTACGAACAACTCAAGGCTGCCGGAAAAATTGGTGTTATGCCCTCCAAGATCTATCCTAGGGGTGCTCCCCTTAACTATGGCCCTCAAGCCATTTGCGCTTATCATTCGGGAGCTCCAGGGCATTCCACCAATAATTGTTGGGCATTGAAACATAAAATCCAGGATATGATCGAAGCAGGAGATATAGTGTTAAGGAAAAAGGGTGAACAAGGACAGAGTATAAGTACGAATCCCTTTCCCAAACACAAGGACACATTTGAGGCATTTACCCCCAATGAGAAAACTTGAAAGTTCTGAACTAGTGAGATCCCTCCCTCTTGAAGAGAATTTCGATAAATATGGGGAGTTGTCTTTGGTTAAAATCCATTCATGCATGTGTTTTTGTTTAACTATGTTTTTGTAAATAGTTTTTAATCAAGGGGCTTTTGAAGACACGTCTTGTTTAATAAGTAACATGCTATTTAAGTTTGGTCTTTATCGTGAAATTCAATAAAATGTACAGTTTTATATGTACTGTGTTCCTTACACATTCTTTTCAGATGGCCAAGAATAAAATCCTCTGACCCTTTTGGATATCACTGTTCCGAAGTTTGATGGTAGCAATATCTCACAAATGTGAATTTGAATTTCAAAACGAAGGGAGTAATAAGGGGACATCTGAAAATATTTCAAAGAGGCTCGAATGGTATAAAGAGAAACTCAAACCGAATTGGGATCAAGATTAAGGAAATAAAGCAGTGATTACTTGATGAGAAGCAGATAAATGCAGTCCGTCATGGTCAATATTATCAAAAGAGAAGGATTGACCCGTGCTTACCATAAAAGGGTCAAATCATGACTATTCAGACGAGGAAACAAAGTATTAAGGCGGCTTTTGTCAGTGCAAAATGAGGCCAAAAGAAGAGTTTGCCGCAAATTGGCAAGGTTCTCTTATTATCAAAAAAGTATTGCCTGGTGGAGCACTTGTTCTAGTAGAAATGAATGGACAAATTTTCCTTTAGCCGTTCAATTCGGATATGTGTAAGAAATTTTTCATATGATAAATGGAATTTTCCTTTTAGGGTTAATGTGAAGAATGGAATGAAAGTCAGGCCTTCTTCTTTTCCCATTGAGACATTTTATCCCTAGTTATCCCTTTTGAACCTTCAGAATAAATTATTTTGTTTGGCAACCCCTGAGGATCGCAAACCCCACATTGGGGCAAATTTAGTTTTGAAAAAGAAAAAGAGAGGAAAAACCCTACACTGGGGTAAATTCAATTTTTTTAAAGGAAAGCCGAAAGAAAAGAAAATAAACAAAAAAAACCTCAGTTAAAAAAAAAATTGGGGCAAGTTGTGAACATTTCAAAAGAAGAATGGAATGATGAAAAAGGAAAGAAAATGAAAAAGAACCTCAGTTGAGAATAAATTGGGACAATTTTAGTAGGGTTAATATGAAGATGCGATCTCAGATGATCTAAATACTTTTGAAATCCGCATTCAAGCCCTAACCTTTTTAGCACCTCACTTGACCACATTACAAAAAACCAAAAGCCCTGGCCTCCGTTCTTTGCATCACCTCTTTTAAGGAAATTTTCTAAGTCACATGGCAAATAATGTCAATACACCTTCACCCATTTTTCAAGAGAAGGATTGTCGCACTGATGCCACCATTTCTTAAAACACATTTCTGAGTTGATAAAGATTATCGGCGGCATCTGTTTATCAGGTGAAAACCTGAAAGGGCATCTTAGAAGAAAAAAGAGAGAAGAGAATAAAAGAAAAGAAAAAGCAAAATGAAAATGAAAATAAAAGAAAAAAGAAAATAAAAAAGTGGAGTGGTAGTCTTAGTGAAAACCCGAAAGGGTGTTAAGGTAGGGTTTTATAAGGAAAGGGGAGCTTGGAATGGAATGGCTGGAGACTTAGTTCATTAGAATTTCTCTTCACATTGGGGTTCTGTTGCCAAGCATTGAATTCCGAAGGAATGATATCCAAAGGGTCAAACGGGGTATTCTGTTCGAGAATCAAAGTGTTTTGGTTCATCAAACATAAACTTTTGAGTGTACAGATTTATTTCTCTAAAATCAGTTTTTTATCAATAAAGGTAAATCGTTGCTTTCATGTTACTTGGATTTTCATCATTTTTGTGTAAATAAAATATTTTTTCTTGTGTTTCATGGTCTCCTTTATCTCTTTGGGTTTATCAAATGGCAATCCCTCTGATTTATTGAAAATTGCCTGGATACCAAATATTATATTTGATAAGCACTGGAAGTTAAGAAGATTTGATGTAGTTCACCGAGCAAAGTTGAGCTTTGCTACATCGAGGACTTATCGAATGGCAATCCCTGTGAATGGTCTAGATACCAAAATTGCCTGGATACCAAGTGTTTTGTCAAGTTGAGAAAATATGATACGGTTCGCAGAATAAAGTTGAGTTCTTGCTACATCGGAGAAGAACGTTCAAATACTCATGTTTACACATTTCTTGAAGAAAGGGACTGTGAGGACTTGTAAAATCCCTTACATTTTTCTTAAAATTCTCTTTAATTTGGTTCTCAAAATTAGTTTACAATAGTTGTACTACTCATTCACTTCCCCATTAGCTATAATTAACCATAGAGCCAAGGGTTTCCTTTTTCTTTCATCATTGAGAGAAACTAGGGTTTTCACGTCCTTTCGTAGTGTAAGTAATCGGTACGGAGTGTGTACTAAATTTGGTGATTAAGAGTAAGTTTTAGATGAGAAAATGTGTGTGATTAGAAGTAATAATAATAAGTTAGTGAATTACAAGTTAAAACCCTAGTACGTGCGAAATACGGAAAATCGGATTGAACCGATGTGAACCGTTCGTTATCGATTGAATGCACCACCTGAACACTACTTTATTACCTTAATAGCCTTGCTTTTATTTCATTTAATTAACCCTAAAATATCTCTTACATTAGCCACAATTTTTGACCAAAAGAAATAAGAGAAAAGTCTAGAAAAGCCAAGTGTCATGAAACCTATGGAAGATGGACTTTGACCTAATTCTCACCTTTACTAAATACCAAATTTTGACCAAAAATCATCTTCATTTCTTCACTAAGCTGGCTGAAACTTTGAGAGAGAGAAAGAAGAGAGAAACTTCATCTTGCACCATTCTTCTTGCTCTAATCTTGAATTCCAACCATAAATCTTGCAAACCACTCCATAAAAGTGCTAGTTAAGGTAGTTTCCAAGGTGTTTGTGGAGTTAATTTGCGAGGAAGAAGCCTAAGCTATCATCTTTGTTGAGGATACAAGGTACTTTGGACAAGAAACTTTCTTTCTTTCATATATGTGTGAATTAGTGAGTTATAGTTGCCATATGTGTAGCTTTATGAGAATATTTCTTGGTTTGAAGTAGTTTTATGGTAAATTTCAGTTTTAAGGTGAAAATTCTGGTCACATGTGATGCTTGAGGGTTGTTCATGTTATGATAGCCTTGTTATGTGTAAAATTGAAGCCTTTATATGTTGGTTTTGGTTGCTTACAAGAATTTCAGCTTGTGTGGTTGAATTCCAGCTTTGGGGATTGAAGTTGCCCTGTTCTGGCTAGTGTTATCCGGCCATGATGGAGGCCGAATTGGGCTTAGCTCAAAACATGAAAGTTGTAGAGAATTGATTTTATATTATGTCTGTAAATGTTCAGCTCAATCGGAGCAGGGTAGCTTGTGAAATGACTAATTTACCCCTGCTTCCCTGTTTCTGTCCGAAATGATAATCAGCCTCTGTAATTGGCTCGTTTGGCTGGGAAGATGAATGAATTAGCTTTTGATGCCTTCTTAAGAATTGTAGCCTTGTATCTTAGGTTTCGAATGGCTTTGGAATCAACTGAATCGGAGTTGTGTGTGCTGGGATATGATTGAATAAATCAGGACTGCTAGTTGACTTTCACAGTGAGCTTCGAACTGGAAAATCTGGGGCTGTTTGGGTAAATTGGACTAGGTTAGGTTGAGAACTGGGTTGAGGTGTCTTCATAATAATTGTAGAGCTATGTCTTAGCTTCGAAAAGGTATGAAGGTTACCGCAATCCGATCAGTGTAACTTCAGTTGTGACCAATACGCTAAAAGATGTCGAACCAGCCATTTTTCTCCTTGTCTTAAACCTTAATTCCGGTCACTTTTCTAGATTAGTTTTGTACTTAAATGACTTTTAGCCTATTGAACGGCTATTGTAATGAGATTATTTGTATGTGATTTTGGGGGCTGATGGAGGAAAATGATGAAGCCATAAATGGCTGGAAATAGATAAATACAAAGGGCGTGCTGTCCAAATTTGCACTCAAATGGCGATTTCAAAATTTTAAGAGCGGACATAAGTTTTACGACTATTTTACTCATGTCTTTTGGACTAAATGCACTCTTTTCACTTCCAAAATTATACGTATACATTGTACTATTAGTTATTCGGATTTTTTTTTATTCACTTAATCTTGGGTTGGTTGAACCGTAATATTTTCTTATGATTATTCTTAGGGTTTCTTGGTGATTAAGGGTGTTATCCGGAAAGAACCTTGGACGTTATTTTGCTTATATAGGTGAGTGTTCTATATACGTTTTGTTTCTAATGACTAAGTGAACTATTGTGACTATTTGGATTGTTGCTTTAATACGTGATTGAGGTATGTTATGTTTCCAACGTTTTCTAAAAATGAATGTTGCTAGGTGAGTGTGTACTTTATCGCACTCGACCTAAATGAATGTGAAAATTTCAACGATTAAATGATTAAATGCTACTTGTGCATGAATGTAAGTTTTTTGGCTGAACTGGGCCCTTGCCCTTCGTTACCGGTCGACTCGAGCCAGAAGCGGACTCGGTCGGGCGACTAGTGACCCTGGGTGAATGTTTGGTATACTCGAGTATGACCATGTAGTCTGGTGGAGACTAGCCAGTGAACTGGCTAGAAGGGGGAAATGAAATGAATGAACGAATGACAAGAACAATGAAGGAGTTTTCACTTACAAACATGTTTTAACGATTGGAGGAATAAGGAAATGATTGGCGAACGAATGAACGAATGGCTCCTTGTGAGCATGTATCCTTTTAATGAATGTGTTACTATTGCTTCCATATTGTTAGTGTTTTCTGGATTACTTGTTATTACATGATTAATGTCCTTATTTAACTGTTTGGTCATGTATATAGAACCTCGCTGGGTTTTTAGCTCATTCCATGCCATTTGTTTTCCTTACAGGGGTTGCGAGCAAGGGCGAGAGACCTGTATAGAATAGTATAGTTTAGTTCTTTTGTATTGTTTTGTTTTGCACTTGCTCTAGTGCTTGGATAGGATTAACTGTACTGGGATCTAAGAGCTTTTGTTACTTTGGGACTGTATATCTGGTTGAGATTGGAATGAATGTAAGTATACATTTCAAGTTTGGGAGTTGTTATTTTGTTATCCTCGAGGTTATATTTTATTTCGTATGAAAAGAGTGAACGAGTCCTGGCGAGAGCTAGGCAGGCGGTTCACCGAACCCTTTGGTTCGCCTTAGGGGAAGGTGGGGTCGTCACAGGGACTAATCGGATGGTGGTGGCATTATCTGTTATTATGATTATTTCCATTTTTCGCAGGTTCGAATATCAAAAAGCAAAATTGGGGTAAATTTTTTATAATTGTGGAATATCACCCAAGAATTGAGAGATTCGGACCGAGGAAGAGGTGAATCAAATCTCTAAGGAGGAGCAACCATACCGTAATGCAAATTGAATGATCGGTGGCACAATAATTGGTCAAAATTGGGGCAAATTATTTTGGAAAAGGATTCTCCAAAAAAAAAAAATCAAAAAGAAAAAAAAATCAAATAAAAAATCAAAACAAATTTAATTTCCTGTTGGTGAAGTCTCAGCGTCCGTTGCGCACCCTTCTATCCCCCTTCTTGACAAATCAAATTTAATTTTGAATTTAATTTCCTGTTGGTGAAGTCTCAGCGTCCGTTGCGCACCCTTCTATCTCCCTTCTTGACAAATCAAATTTAATTTTGAATTCAATTTCCTGTTTGTGAAGTCTCAGCGTCCACCGCGCACTCTTCTATCCCCCCTTCTTGACAAATCAAATTTAATTTTGAATTCAATTTCCTATTGGTGAAGTCTCAGTGTCCGCCGCGCACCCTTCTATCCCCACTCTTTACCCAAGTGAAGGCAGGTTCGGATATTCATCCCACTGACCAAGTGAAGGCAGGCTCGGGTTTTCATCCCACTGACGAAGTTATTATACCGCAGGCTCGGGTTGTCATCCCACTGACCTTTTTATGCTTACATGTGCTAGCTCACGGCAGAATGACTGGAGGTAGGTATTTGGTGTCTACGTCATTGTCTCAAATTTTTTCGAAACTCAGACAAAGAGGGGCAAGTTGTAGACACCAAATTTTTATTTTTTTAACCTTATTTATTATTATTTATTTTTCTTATTTTTATTGTAATTGATTAAATAATAGTAAGGGTTTTTAATTATTTTTTTTATTTTTACAAATTGGGTTCGTTGTTTTCATTTTTATTGCTAAAATATTTTGTATTAAATTTCAGAAAAAGAAAATTTTCACAAAAAGTTGTTTTAATCATTTTGCATTCAATTTGAAAAACAAAAAAAATATATAATTGACATTTAAAAATTTTCAATTTGTTTTAATTTGTTTTTAACTTTGTTTGTTTACTTAAATTGATTTTTGAAGGAAAAAAAAACAAATAATAGGAAAATGTGTGAATAGGTGGAAGCTTGCATGTGGGACAAGTGTCCCTTTATTTCTTTGACAACACAACACCTAGAGAGATTAGGTGTCTAGACACTTGGAGATCATGCAAGAGGGTTAGGTGTGATGAGTAATCACTAGACAAATGTCCCTACGGTTGGATGAGTAGGGGGACACTTGTAGGTTTTAGGATTTTGGGGGGAAACTGTGAGGACTCGAAAAGATTCTTATTTTTATCGAATATTATTGATTTATTTAAATATTTATTCACCTGTGTTCTCCAAATAATTTATTTCAACCATTTTAAATCCATTCATATGGAATAATGTCTTCCTTATGTTTTTAAAACGTCCCGTTAGTAAATTTAATTTTCGAAGATTCGTTTAAGTGAGAATAATGAGTACATGTGTTTCGAGATGATATTCTATTTAAAAGTGTAATTATCTTGGGGAAATCAAGAATGATCAATAGTAGATTAAGAAAAGTTAATTGAGGAATTAAAGGTGAATGAGTTCTAATTAAGTGCGTACCGCTAGCGCGTCGATAGTTTTCCGAAAGACTCGCTGATGCAAAATTATTGGAGATTTGAGAAAGTAATATTAGACTCATATGAGCATCCGCAAATTTACTTATTTTAAACTCCTATTACTGGCTCATTTAAATATTTAATTGGCCGTTTGTTCTGAATATTTTATTCCAACCTTTTTAGACCCAATTATATGAAACTATGACTTACATGTATTTTTAAAATGACTTGTTACAAAAATTTAATTTTTGAAAACTCGTTAAGTGAGAATAGTGAATACGCTTTTGGAGACAATAAGCGATTTGAGAGTACAGTGAGCTTGGAGAGTGAGGACTCATACATTAGCCCTAAGAAGGTTAATCTTATGTTCAAATACTCAAGTAATAGTTAGTTGTACCACCGTTACAAGAATTTCTTAGAAATTTCGCGTTATAGCGCACAAGTTGGAAGTTCGCGTTTTCGCGCGCGCGATTAATTTGAGGATTTTAGAAATTATTTCTAGACTATTAAGAGTGAATAATATTAGTGTTAAAGTAAGTGCATTAGAGGTATAATGCACAAGTGAAACAAATTCGAGAGGAATCGAGCACGAAACGCGCGCGTGCAAGCACACGTGACAGTTGACTTTTGCCACCTTTTTGGCCAACAACTTAAGCTTCTCAAGGAATCTTCATTTGCAGCCATCTCCCTCTCTCTCTTCACTCAAACAGCCGGCCATCCATAGGAGAGCAAGAAGGACCAAAAGCTCTTCAATTTTTTACTTCATTTCTTCACCAAATCACTTCAAACTTTCACCCCACCTTGCAAACAACTTGAAGATTCACTTAAGCTAGGAGAGGGCTTCATTCTCACGGTTTTTCTTGGAGTTCAAAGGGCCAAAAATTTCTGTTTTAGTCATCCAAAGAGGTAACCAACGATCAATCCTTTGAATTTTCGTTTATATACGTTAAATTGCACTTATACGGTTGTAGATTCATGTGGGTAGCTTTATATTGTTGGAAATCTTGTGAGTGGGCTCTATGAAATCTCACAATGGACTTGGTGATCTGATTTGATGATATTGGGTGTTATTTGTGTTGAATTAGTGCTTAATCTAGTGGATATAAGTTGTATTGTGAAGAAAGTTCAAAAGAGGTGAAATGAGAAAAGGGACCATTCTGCCCTTGTGATTGCCGAGCCCCTTTACTGTGATTTTTGTGGTCCAATTGACTTGATTTTGATGTAAATATGTTGTATGGGTTGTGTAGAAAGTTTCCTCAAAAAAATTACTTGATTTGGTTGGGTAAAAGTGTAGATTTCGAAATTGTATCAAAACTGGAACTCTGTCCCGTAATGCTCTGGCAGTGATTTTGTTTTGACCATAACTCTTTGCTCCGATGTTGAAAGTGAGTGTCATTTGCGGAATTGGAAACTAGACACTTCCGGGTTTCCAACGGTATAAAATGTATTTCCATATTCCACCCGAGTGAACCATACCACTCGTTTTAAGGTGACTGCCCTGTTTCTCGGATGAACTGGGAGCCCTGTTATGAACGGCAACTTGAAGCTCGAATATGGGCTAGTTGTGGACAGAATTTTAAAACGATTCCTTTTGTTAAATTGTAGCCTTATGAATGTAGTTTTCAACACCACCAACCACACTCAATTACAAGTTGAATTGAGTGAGTTATGGCCGAATTTCAGACCTGTCCCATTGCTTGAAAACCCTCGTTTTTGGACTGATCAATGACTAATCTTGATTGGGACTTGTCATTTTGAAATTCTTGGTGTTAATCACCTACCAAATGTATTTTGGATGTTTCTTAGACATTGTTTTCATAAAAGAACCATGTTTGAGAAGATTTTATTGGCCAAATGTTGAGAAATGGAAAAACGAAAGTACAAGGCAGATTTGCCTTGGAAATTCTTGGAACTTCAATGGTTTTGTTAACTGACTTCCCAAGCGAATTTTTGCATGACAATTGACAGAGGAATAGACCTTATACGGAAGTACAATACTACCAAAATTTGGTGCCATTCCGAGTCCATTTCGATGTCCAACTAAAGTCCCAAAGTTCGTGATTTAAACCTGGAAAATCCTTGTTTAGTGAGGAAACTTTAGTAAATTTGAGCTGCTATATCTTGGCGCTCAAAACTCCGATTCTTGTTCCATTTTTGAGTTTTAAACCTTGTTTGTAACTATAATTTATTTCCAAATTTCAGAGGCTAGTTCGAATTCTGTGAATTTTACCGAATTTTCAAAATTGGCCAAAAACCAACCCGAAACTGTCTTGGTAAGATTCAAGCAGCAACTTTGAACTGAATTTTGAATATCTTCTATTTGGAATCATGGAAAAGTGTCTTCTAGGAACTTTTATTAATTTTGAAGTAGTTTCCAACGGTACCAAGTTTTCCAATTTTTGACCTACGGAGAGTGAGTTATGATTTTTCCAAAAATGCACTCCAAATCTGGAAATTTTCAAACTTGACGGGAATCGAGTTTTTGAGACTCTTCCCTATCCTTCGATACTACTTGACCATTTTGGACTCGTTTTCACGAAGGAAATTAGTTTTTCCTTGTGCGTTTAAATTACACTTTTAAACCTTGAATTTGAGCAAGTTAAGGCTCATTTTCATAAGATTTTTTTAGATTGCACAAGTGTGCAATTTTTTGTGATAATTGGGGTTTCTAAGTAGTGGTTCATTATTAATTGCTCAGGCACTCACGAGGACCTTCAAGAGAATCCCACGGTGGACGCCTGAACTCTCAGTGTGCTTTACTACTTGAACTACTTGGTGAGTGTCAAGTGCATGACTAATTGAAATTATGTGAAATTGCAAGTTATGTATAGCATGACTATAACTATGGTATCGAGTGTGTACTTTATCGCACTCGTTCTCATTTGAAATAAATGGAATGAATTATATTAAATGATTGAATGAATGAATGAATGATTGAATGAAATTGGATGATTGTATGAATTAAATGCTATGCTATGGCTGCATACGTCGCTGGAGTGAATCTCCTCGACACCCAAGTGAACATGGGGATGCCCAACTCTCAATGGCCAACCTTGGACTCGAGCCGGCATGGGCTTGGTCGGGAACCTTGGCTAACCATGAGATAAAATAAGTTTGACCTAGTGAGACGTCTTGCTTGGCATACTCGAAGCAGTATCGCCCAAAACAAACGACAGGCGGGCCCGGTACAGGGGTATGTAACGGTGATCGGGGACATGATAAATGAAGTTCTATGGACTAAACCTACCCGATTGACGGAGTATCAATTCGCGGAGGTTCTGGATCGAGCAAGTGGAAAATAGCTCCTGAGAGCTCATATATCCTTGAATTGTTTCTGCTTACATATTCTTACTCGAATTATTATTTTCTTGCATATTACAGTTATATTCGTTAAATGGGATTGTTATTTGGACAATATGCTTGCATGTGTGTTTCTTGGCCTCACGAGCGATTGCTCACCCCGTAGATTTGTTTTCCTTAATAGGGATGGAACTGAAATGAAACTCGGAGGAACCCTTTTGATGTACTTTTGTAATAGGGTTTTCAATGGAACTAACTGGTTATTGTGGCTATTGTATAATTTGGGAATTGATGTATCTTTTGGGTACCGATATAAGAATTGGAAGATTGATGTATTTTGTACTCGTGGTGTATGACTGGATGTTGTATATATATAAGTATGGGAGCAACCTTCTTTAGTAGACTTGTATTAATGGTTATTATCTTTAAGCGTAAATCGAATTATCGTGAGTCCTGGCGAGAGTTGGGCGGGCGTCCCGTGGATACCCTTTGGTTCGCCGTAGAGAGAACTGGAGGCGTCACAGTTGGTATCAGAGCTTAGGCTTCAGATCTCTGGAGTGTATCCTAGGCTTGAAGTTTAGGATGCCAGACTGTGGAACTGGTTGGGAAGTTAAGTGACTGCTTGTGGGGATGAAAATTAGAACCTAGGTTTGAATTAATGAACAATTGGGAGTCTCGATCTTGTAAGAGATATGTGGGATAGTATGAGATGATCAAATCTAGTTTATTTAGTATACTTGGACCCATTTAAGCTTTTAATTTTAATTGTAAGTTACGGAAGGTAACGGTGGTATTGAACCGTCTCGGGGACGTATTCCGATGGCTATTGTCGAGAAGGGTTTAAGGGAGCTCGTTGGACATATAACTCATTCCGCCGAACTAGGACTCCATGTGATTTCCAGAGGACTTACTTGTACCCAAATAACGTGGTGTTAGCAGTAATCGATGACTGGACGCGGTTGTCTAAGTAAACTAGGATAGTTCGAGAGGATAATCAAGGATTGAGGGCAATTGCAGATGCCCAGACTATTAGAATTTTTGAAGTGGAGACTGAGATACTTGAAGAGCGAGGAAAAGACAAAGGCTCCTAGTGAGCAGGTTCAAAAAGCTAAGAACCGATTTGCTAGGGTAGTACACGAAATTAGAGACAGGATGGATAAGTCGATGGCTGGGTGTGTTACCTTGGTTGAACAAGTGGAGAATGGCAAGATACTCGATAAGGGACATGAGATTAAAACTCCTAGTGCAGGAAATGAAAATGATCCTACTAAGGTAGTAGAGACTTTTGGCTCCGCCAATCACTAAACTAGTGATTTAAACTATCTTAATAGTTTTGCCAAAGATAGACGGGGTGGTACTCACTTAAAGGCCATTGCAGTTTGTATTTTGTTTCACTATGTTTTCTACCTTTTGAAGCAATTAAACGTTACTCGTGAGATGTTTGACTTTATTGCTTTATGACTTCAAATCTATGATTGGGTTGTACACATTTGCAATTATTTCGGTGTCTTCCCTTTTATTTTCGTTTTGCATGATCAAAGTGTCACTTTTTAACTTCATTTTATGTGCACTCATATTACGTTGTGCCTTTATAAATGTTAAATGTATGAGTGGCCAAAGAAGTGAAAAGGGATCGAGGGCGAGGGGTTAAGCAACCCCAAGCTCAAGGGGATGATTAGGGAGAGACTGCTGGACCGAATCGAAACCCTAGAAATAAAGGAAAACAGTCACGTAGCTGCTGCCATTGAACATATGATTGCTGTCTTAGCACGATTAGCTGAGCACCAAAGTTCTAGACCTATAAGCCAACCTAAGAATCAAGAGAGGTGTGAAAATGGGATGGTTCTTGAAATTCGCTCCACCTAAGTTTTACGGAGAATCTAACCTCGAAATAGTAAGATTGATTTGAAAGGATACAATAAGGCACTAGTGAGAGCAAGGGGTTATGATTTCTCCTCGAACAACTTTGTAGACAAGTATTGGAGAGTGAACTAAGATATGGAATTTTTATATTAATGAATAAGGTTTCCGTATCTTGTTGTGTTTGTAAGTAATGATAGTAATATCGTGGAGACTTAAGAGCTCGCCCGTATTAAGTAGAGAATAGTTAAGATGTATATTCCGGGGTAACCTATAAGCAAAAGAATGAAAGAGTAATATAACTCGAGCTTCCATTATGTAAAGCTACTTATTTTGATCCTTTGGTTTGCCTGGCAGACTAGCATTTGACTTGAACCAATTGGTAAGATGAAAACTTTGGAAGAAATGCGTAAGGAAATAGACATTCTTCGAAATGAGATAGAATTTCAAAGAAAATTGGCTGACTACTGGGAAGGACGGTGGAAACAAGAATATGCTGAGAAAATTGAGTTGCTATGCAAGAAAGTAGAACTGGAGAAGGAATACAAAGGAAATCCTCAAATTGGTCAAGTAGTCACTTCTGACGCAAATTGTGGATACTGTGGCAAGATTAACCACACTGAGGCCAAGTGCTGGAGAAAACAAGAAAAATGTTTGAAGTGCGGTAGTACCGAACATAAGTTTTTGAATTGCCCTGGTACCTCTAAAAAGAGGAAATACTCAGCAGGCAACTAGACCCGCTATAAAGCAATCAAGTGCCAGATGGGAGTATTTAGTGCTAATGACTATGATGGGGGTGCTAGTAGTGGAAGTTTACGAGTGCGGATGGTTTTGACTCCACTCGAGGGATAGAGGCTGTAGTTTTGCCCTAGTCTAGACTAGCACTTTTGGAAGTTGTGATCTTTTGTAAGAGGAAAAGTCTTTTGTTGTTTTATATCTTGGCAACTTGGCATGTTTTGTTATAGTCTTGTTGTTTCCCTTTTCCTTTTGAAATGATTTGATAAACATATCCGAACTTGATGCCACTATTATGATTTCCTATAACGTATGGAGTTGTACTTTGTTTTTAATTGATTTCATGGCTTATATGTATATTTAAACTTTGTCCCACACCTTTAGATTAATGGTGAGACATGAACGGTAGTAGATATGGTCGAGATTGTACCTGAAAATATAGACCACCCCGAGGTCTGGAGATGACCAGGGATCGAGACCAAATTGAGAATTTAGTGTTGAAGTTGGGACCCAATGTTTCACTGCCAAATTGATATATTAAAGTTGTGAGATTTGGGTGAGTGAAAGGAAATTTTTGATAGATTTGATGAGCCTGACAATTAAGGGACATGATATGATATTTGGAATGAAAATTGAGGCTATATATATATAGACCCTCGAGACTTGAGAGATGTGACTTAAGAACAAAATACTCCATCGCCTCACATAAACGAGAATTTTGATCAATGGCAAGGGGCCGTGGTATTATTCAAATTGAATTTAAAGCAGAGCTATTACCAGTTGAGGATCCCAGAAACTGATGTGTTTAAGACTACTCCCAATTCAAGATGGGGACATTTTGAAATTTCAGTTACGCCCTTTGGATTTACTAATGCACTAGTAGCAATTATGGCCTTAATGCATTGGGGTTTTAAACCATATTTGGATCAATCTGTGGTGGCATTTATTGATGACATATCGGTATACTCTAAGGTTTGAAAAGATCATGAAAAATACCTGATGATAGTTTTACCAACCTCGAGAGAGCGCCAGCTTTTGTTAAGTTCAATAAATATGAATTCGATTGAAAGAAGTAGCTTTTCTAGGTTGTACAATATCTAAGGAAGGAATTGTTATCGACTCAGCTAAACTGGATGCTGTTTAAGAGGAAAAAAAAATTTGGAATTCTTAGAATTAGCCGAATATTACCTTTGATTTATCAAGAACTTCTCTAAGAGTGCAAGACTTGGCAAGTTATTGGGGATTCTAAATATGAGAAAGAATTTTAAAAGTGAAAAGTGTTTAACCGATGCACCTATGTTAGCCTTATCGAGCGGAGGAGGTAGTTTGTGATTTATACAGATGCTTCAAAGGATGGTTTAGAATGTATATTGATAATACATGATGAGGTGATTGTATATGCCTCCAGAAAGTTAAGATATCATGAGAAAAAAGTAGCCAACTCATGATTTGGAGTTAGTGGCTAAAATATTTGTATTTAAGAAGTGAAGACGTTACCTATATGAGGTAGATATGAAGCCAATGAAGCTACCATATGACTTGGAAGTTAAAATGTTTATTGGGGAAAAATCAAGATTTGATTGCTAGTGGGATGAGTAGAAATTGTGAAGCATAAGTTGGAAAACGTAAGTTAGTGATTGATCTGATAGGCTTAACCATGAAGGGAATGACCTTGTCCTAGGTGTGAATTTCGAGGGCGAAATTCTTTTTAAGGAGGGGAGGATGTGAGGACTCGAAAAATTTCTTATTTTTATCGAATATTATTGATTTATTTAAATATTTATTCACCTGTGTTCTTCAAATAATTTATTTCAACCATTTTAAGTCCATTCATATGGAACAATGTCTTCCTTATGTTTTAAAATGTCCCGTTAGTAAATTTAATTTTCGAAGATTCGTTTAAGTGAGAAATAATGAGTACATGTGTTTCGAAGTGATATTCTATTCGAAAGTGTAATTATCTTGGGGAAATCAAGAATGATCAATAGTAGATTAAGAAAAGTTAATTGAAAAATTAAAGGTGAATGAGTTCTAATTAAGTGCGTACCGCTAGCGCGTCGATAGTTTTCCGAAAGACTCGCTGATGCAAAATTATTGGAGATTTGCGAAAGTAATACTAGACTCATGTGAGGATCCGCAAATTTACTTATTTTAAACTCCTATTACTGGCTCATTTAAATATTTAATTGGCCGTTTGCTCTGAATATTTTATTCCAACCTTTTTAGACCCAATTATATGAAACTATGGCTTACATGTATTTTTAAAATGATTTGTTACAAAAATTTAATTTTTGAAAGCTCGTTAAGTGAGAATAGTGAATACGCTTTTGGAGACAATAAGCGATTTGAGAGTACAGTGAGCTTGGAGAGTGAGGACTCATACATTAGCCCTAAGAAGGTTAATCTTATGTTCAAATACTCAAGTAATAGTTAGTTGTACCATCGTTATAAAAATTTCTTAGAAATTTCGCGTTGTCGCGCACAAGTTGAAAGTTCGCGTTTTCGCGCGCGCGATTAATTGGAGGATTTTAGAAATTATTTCTAAACTATTAAGAGTGAATAATATTAGTGTTAAAGTAAGTGCATTAGAGGTATAATGCACAAGTGAAACAAACTCGAGAGGAATCGAGCACGAAACGCGCACGTGCTCGCACACGTGACAGTTGACTTTTGGCATCTTTTTGGCCAAGAACTTAAACTTCTCAAGGAAGCTTCATTTGCAGCCATCTCTCTCTCTCTCTTCACTCAAACAGCCGGCCATCCATAGGAGAGCAAGAAGGACCAAAAGCTCTTCAATTTCTTACTTCATTTCTTCACCAAATCACTTCAAACTTTCACCCCACCTTGCAAACAACTTGAAGATTCACTTAAGCTAGGAAAGGGCTTCATTCTCACGGTTTTTCTTGGAGTTCAAAGGGCTAAAAATTTCTGTTTTAGTCATCCAAAGAGGTAACCAACGATCAACCCTTTGAATCTTCGTTTATATACGTTAAATTGCACTTATACGGTTGTAGATTCATGTGGGTAGCTTTATATTGTTGGAAATCTTGTGAGTGGGCTCTATGAAATCCCACAATGAACTTGGTGATCTGATTTGATGATATTGGGTGTTATTTGTGTTGAATTAGTGCTTAATCTAGTGGATATAAGTTGTATTGTGGAAAAAAGTTCAAAAGAAGTGAAATGAGAAAAGGGACCATTCTGCCCTTGTGATTGCCGAGCCCCTTTAGTGTGATTTTTGTGGTCCAATTGACTTGATTTTGATGTAAATATGTTGTATGGGTTGTGCAGAAAGTTTCCTCAAAAAAATTACTTGATTTGGTTGGGTAAAAGTGTAGATTTCGAAATTGTATCAAAACTGGAACTCTGTCCCGTAATGCTCTGGCAGTGATTTTGTTTTGACCATAACTCTTTTCCCCGATGTTGAAATTGAGTGCCGTTTGTGGAATTGGAATCTAGACACTTCCCGGTTTCCAACGGTATAAAATGTATTTCCTGATTCCACCCGAGTGAACCATACCACTCGTTTTAAGGTGACTGCCCTGTTTCTTGGATGAACTGGGAGCCCTGTTATGAACTGCAACTTGAAGCTCGAATATGGGCTAGTTGTGGACAGAATTTTAAAATGATTCCTTCTTTGAAATTGTAGCCTTATGAATGTAGTTTTCAACACCACCAACCAAACTCAATTCCAAGTTGAATTGAGTGAGTTATGGCCGAATTTCAGACCTGTCCCATTGCTTGAAAACCCTCGTTTTTGGACTGATCAATGACTAATCTAGATTGGGACTAGTCATTTTGAAATTCTTGGTGTTAATCACCTACCAAATGTATTTTGGATGTTTCTTAGACATTGTTTTCATAAAAGAACCATGTTTGAGAAGATTTCATTGGCCAAATGTTGAGAAATGGAAAAACGAAAGTACAAGGCAGATTTGCCTTGAAATTCTTGGAATTTCAATGGTTTTGTTAACCGACTCCCCATTCGAATTTTTGTATGAAAATTGGTAGAGGAATAGCACTTATATGGAAGTACAGTACTACCAAAATTTGGTGCCATTCCGAGTCCATTTCGATGTCCAACTAAAGTCCCAAAGTTCGTGATTTAAACCTGAAAAATCCTTGTTTAGTGAGGAAACATTAGTAAATTTGATATCTTGGCGCTCAAAACTCTGATTCTTGTTCTGTTGCTGTGTTTTAAACCTTGTTTGTAACTATAATTGATTTCCAAATTTCAGAGGCTAGTTCGAATTCTGTGAATTTTACCGAATTTTCAAAATTGGCCAAAAACCAACCCGAAACTGTCTTGGTAAGCTTCAAGCAGCAACTTTGAAATGAATTTTGAATATCTTCCATTTGGAATCATGGAAAAGTGTCTTCTAGGAACTTTTATTAATTTTGAAGTAGTTTCCAACGGTACCAAGTTTTCCAATTTTTGACCTACGGAGAGTGAGTTATGATTTTTCCAAAAATGCACTCCAAATCTGGAAATTTTCAAACTTGACGGGAATCGAGTTTTTGAGACTCTTCCCTATCCTTCGATATTACTTGACCATTTTGGACTCGTTTTCACGAAGGAAATTAGTTTTTCCTTGTGCGTTTAAATTACACTTTTAAACCTTGAATTTGAGCAAGTTAAGGCTCATTTTCATAAGATTTTTTTAGATTGCACAAGTGTGCAATCTTTTGTGATAATTGGGGTTTCTAAGTAGTGGTTCATTATTAATTGCTCAGGCACTCACGAGGACCTTCAAGAGAATCCCACGGTGGACACCTGAACTCTCAGTGTGCTTTACTACTTGAACTACTTGGTGAGTGTCAAGTGCATGACTAATTGAAATTATGTGAAATTGCAAGTTATGTATAGCATGACTATAACTATGGTGTCGAGTGTGTACTTTATCGCACTCGTTCTCATTTGAAATAAATGGAATGAATTATATTAAATGATTGAATGATTGAATGAAATTGGATGATTGTG